>OY987238.1:8678805-9975982 GCA_963920705.1 Odiellus spinosus | reverse complement strand
ATGTGGCTTTGACTTTGGAATCTCCCGTCCCATACATTATTCGATAAAAATCTTAAATTGGATTACTTAACTTGCACGGTCTTGTTAGTATATAAGCCAAGAGCAGAATTAAAAGCATTTCGCTATCTTCAACCCAGGACCCGTGCATTTATAAAGCTTTTAACGATAAGAGCTCTTAAGGTTTTCGTCACGCGGACCTCCGCTGAGGGGATAACCTAGATATTATAATTTTTAAAACATTTCAAAAGGGAATAATTAATCGACTCGCTTATACACTACGTAAGACCCTTTTAAAACTTTCAGGAAGTCTCAAGAGGATTCAAATATTAGCGTTTATCTCTTTTAAAGACGAATACTAAAAAGGATTATTATTTTATCGGGATTAGATAATTGCCACTGGTAATTCTATAAATACCCGCGGAAGCCGAGGGAACCCTCCTTTGAAGTCTATATATTATTTCCGGGTCTTGTTTACCCCTGTCTGATGGGATAAGTTAAAAAAAATTCCGATTTGTAGATCTCCTAATCGTAGATATTTTCGGAGCTGGAGTTGAGGCTCGACTGACACGTCTATAGGGAAAATGTTTGTTAATTGTCAAATACTCGATAAAAATCGATGAATACTCGATGATTACTTGATGAAAGGTCGATGAATACTCGATGAATATTCGATCAATACTCGTTTAAATGTCGATGAATACTTGAAAAAATTCGATCAATACTCGATCAATACTCGATCAATACTCGATCAAAAGTCGATGAATTCTCGATTAAAGGTCGGTGAATACTCGATGAAAAGTCGATGTATACTCGGTGAAACGTCGATGAATATTCGATTAATACTCAGTGAAACGTCGATGAATATTCAATTAATATTCGGTGAAACGTTGATGAATATTCGATTAATACTCGATAAATAATCGGTTTAACATTGATTTATAAAGTTATTATTTATTGTATTTTGACAATGAAAATATATACTTTTTTATTGTTTAAAATTTGTGTCGTAAAAATAAAATAGAGAGTATATAGATAATGGTCGTTTATATTTCTCGAGTAATAGTCGATTACAACCGTCGAGTACTCGAATTATAAAAAATAATTGTTAAACCAAAATTCACGATACTCGATTGCAAAACTCGAAACGATAATCGGTTTAGTTAATTTATGCTATTCGGTATTTGAAAATTGAATCGATAAGATAAATAGTAATCTGCTTAGGATGAATTGAGAAATGTATGAAAAGGTATAGTGCCTTAATTACTTATGATAATAAAACCTTCAACGGTTAAAAATAAGATATAATACAGCGCCTGACAATGCGTAAAATTTTTAAATGAACGACCCGTGGTAACTAAATTTATTACAACCCAATTTCATCTTTAAACTTTCTCTGTTTTTATTAGTTCTATAGGCGCGATCAAAGCAGTAATTGGTTTATATACCGTTACAAATGAGAACTATCTTCGATGGTCTAAGTATAATCGATTAAAAATAAATTAATTTTCCTTTTCCGTCTTCCCTTTAAGTAAAGATAGAGACGGATCGCTTGCCTAGGGTAGGATAAAGCTTAAGGGTAATAATAAAGTCATCAGCGACTAAAACAAAAAGTAAACGAACGCGCGCATCTCCCCATGTCGTCAGAAACAGTATGGATTTTCAACATGCACGAAACTAAGGTCTCTCCCCTCTAATTTAAAGAAAGACTGCAGTGCATCAACTAATAACTTTTTAATGAATAGTTGACTTAAAAACATATCTAGGTATCTTATTAGCAAAAAATATTCAAACTATTACTACCAAAGTAGGCTTAGCGCGAATTCGATTTAAAAATGAAACAGAATGGCCAATCAAATAACGGGTTCCAGAATTGACTTCTAACGTTTCAAATTAGGCCTAGTAAGGGTATCGTTCACTTTAAGTCTAAATATATGCCTAATTTATTAGCATTTAATTTCAAAATAGTTTTGACTCTGAAATCTGAAAGTAGGCTTAACTCGGATATAATCTGAATTTGAAATCTGCGCTTATAAATAGATTGACCAATCAACCATGATGAGTTGAAACGTGTCAAATTAGACCAAGTTATTATTGATTAAGTTTGATCGGCTTGAATTTTAGTTTCCATATAGATACAAGCTAAGACTACTTCCAAAAAAGTTAATAATAATAACCGGACTTCATTTTCACTTTTAACGATACTAAATCAAAGAGATAAAAATAGCTGGTACCTTTCTTCATTCTGAAAACTCTTTGTGATTATGACTATAGCTTTCCATATCCCACCCTCATCCCATCTCCGATTTCTGACATCATGTGTTAACAAGAGAAAGCCATTCAATAATGACCTCATTAATTCACCCCGTTAACGTAGCGGGGGTCGAAAATGGGGATGAAAACCAAAAATACTCTCTTTTTTCCCTCGGTTCAGAAGTATGAAGGGGTAAACGACACTCATCACCAGATGTCATTGCGTTAACTTTTTTATACCGTCCTATCCTCCCCTTGTCTCTCTCTTTTCGACCCTTCTAACCAAAGGGAATGTTGAAAAGGAGTCGAAAATCATTATTTTTGATGGAAAGTATGGAGGATATCGAGAACCCAAGGTTTCGTTACAGATTTTACAAAATAAATTAATGCCCGGAAGCGGGAATGGTATAAGCAAACTAAAACTCTAGCCTGTGGTACAGTCCTCCTATATACTGTCGTTGAAGCAAAAATTCGTCTGCTTTTTTCTCACACCTTTAAAATTTTTAGAGTGTATTCTGTTGTTTTATTATGTAGATAGTTTGTTCGGACAAATAATTCATTGAAATGCAAAATTCCGCTCCTTTTCTGATTCTCCCTGTCTTTATCAACTAATTCTTTTTCCTTCTGCATGATCGTACGACGACGAGGCTTAGCTACATAAAAAAATATTAATTTTTTCACTCCCCCCCCCCCCCCCCCAACACAAAAAATGAAACTTTTTCTAGGAAAAGATGTTACTAGCGCTTATCGCTACCATAAGGGACCAAAAAGAAAACTGAAAGATTTATTCGCCTTAACTATTTCAACGTCTATTTATTTTTAATGGCGTTAAAGGGAAGGATCACCTATTCTTCTTTCGGTGTCTTTTGTCGGGTGAAATCAATTTAATTTTGTCTTTTTCGTGTATGCCTTGTCTTGTTTTGTCTCTAAACGACGTAATAACTGTCACTATATCATTTGTATAGAGTCCAAGGCCTCAGTATGCACCGTAGCTCATAATCTAAACAAAAAAACAAACAAACAAAAAAAAAACACCACCCATAAAACAATTCCATTTTTAAAACATAAAAAAATGGTCATTGAGTTACTTTCTAAAATATTGTAAATGAAAATATTCCGAGGGGACAGACACTCGCGAACTCAGGTGTACAAAATGTTTGAATTCTTTACACTCTGAAAGCCAGAAGCTGAAATCAGAGTTCATAAGAGTCATACGTGATCTTAGTTACTTTTGTGGTATAAGTTATGCATTTTTGTTATAGCACTTCTCCAGTGACAATGGGAAATTTCTTTACTTGTGATTTATGTTCAGTTTAGGGCCTCGTCTATGCGACGATTAAACATATTTTAATAAAGAAGTAGGATGAAACATTTACACGGTACTGTACAGAGAGCTTACCCCCATGCCTGGCAGCTTAAATTTTCCAGGTTGCAAATCGGATAAATGGGACTCACGCTTTGAGCTCTATTTCATAGAAAGTTGTTTCCTGTTGCGGGTTAATTATTAATAACTTTAAATTTAAGATTTTCTGTTTTCCGTGGTTTTAAATGTTATCTTCAAGAAGGCACTTAATTATTGCAAATTTACCATTACATTTAAACGCCTTAAAGTTTAATAGAATTTGTCGCAGACTTTCAGGAATAATATTTTCATTGAGACTATTTAGGCCTAAAATTTAATACTTCAAATATTCATTGAAATATAAATTGGATACTGAATTCTATATATAAGTTTTGTTATTTTGTCTTAAAGGGAGAATGGAATCTAACAACAAGTGATTTTTTTATCGATTCCTTACCGTTGAAATAGGCCTAATCCAACAGTTAAAAAAATAGAAATTAATTTAAAACTTACCATCAAAATAGGCTTAACTGAATTCATGGAGATATCCTGAACTGCCAGTATAATTATTAGCGACCAATGACATTGATCATGGAGATCCTGCATTCCCCATATAAGAGCCATCGATAAATGCCATTGGTCGCTAGTCCTTATATGGGGAGTTCATGTGATCTCCATGAATCCAGTTAAGCCTTTTTTGATGGTAAGTTTTAAATTTATTTCTAGTCTAATATTTGTTTTTAATTTTCTTTTACTGTTTCATTAGGCCTATTTAAACGATAAGGAATCGATTAAAAAAGCACTTGTTTTTAGGATGCATTCTTCCTTTAACCTTCATTTAAGTAGAAGTGAACTAGACATTAAGGAGACAACGAAGACGGAATGACTTGCAAAAAGTTTCGATATGTGCAATTTATTCTAGGTTTCTCGTAGCATATGCCATAAGGACAAAAAAGAAAATGTCGCCCAAAAGTTTTTCACCCATCTAGCGTTAGCTTTCTCTCACTGCGCGTCGTCCGCGTGTGTAATCTGCTTCTCATTAGGCTCAGGCTATAGTAAGCCTCCCCTGCTAAGGAAAGGTTAAAAAAAATTAATGACCTAGTAATGAAAGGTGTTTATTACGGCACTCAGGAAATTAAGTATTCCATTGGAACCAGATGCCACCGGATGCGCCAAGCCGTCCCAAAGTCTCCCTCGGAAACGCTAACATCCCGTGCAGGGTACCCCGATATAACCAGCTAGCTACCGCCAAAATATAATTTTTAAAAGCCGAAAGAAAATAGGAAAGAATGGGGGAGATATTAAAGTGAGGATGGAAATATGGAAAATTAATTTTAATCAATTATAAAGAGATATTGAACACTTTTTCTTTGCGCAGGAGACTTAAATTTATAATGCTTGAACTTCGTATAATTTAGATAAACCCTAGTAATATAATTAGATATTGTAAATTATATTATTTTCATTCGATTTAATTTATCCGAAGATAAAATAAAAGTTCACAATTTACTTATCCCTGGAGTTATACGTTCGGATAATAAAAGTTGAAAATCAATTTTCATGGAAAATAATAATTAAAAATGAAGCCTAAAAGCTAAGTTTTATGGTTTTGTTTTATTTTCTTCGTAAATTTGAATTATTTGACTTTTATTTTACACAAATTCTAAGGAATGTGAATTTTATTATCCTTTGGTATACTTTTTAATAGAGTAACTTGTTTATAGATATATATATATTCCTATAAACCCTATTCATTTAACTATTATCTGAATCTACAAGTTAAATATCTTTGGTTAAAATCAATTAATTAAATCCGAAAATAAAATATTCAGAAAAATATTAAAAATATTTGTCCGATTCCGAACAGTACTTACTTCTACTAGACTATCTTGTTATTCATTAAATAATTTCTGAAAACATTTTCTTGGATTCCGAAGTGAATTTATGCATAAATTGATATGTATATGTAATTTAATCGTCCACCATTATGTCTACTCCCATAACATTACTTTTATAATCGACTGGTCTCGTTTTATTTTTAAACGGGAAGGAAGGAATGGTGAAAAAAGAATCAGAACACAGAAAAAAGGTTTATGAATCCTGGATATATACGAGGTTTTGGTACATCGCTTTTAAATTGTCTGTAACGGAAACAAAAAACTTTTAAGGCAGGGGGAAGATTGGCTAATGGTTACTTTTTTTAAAATTAAAACAGACGTCTAGTAAAAATTGATTATTTCGGGTGGTCGTAATTACAAGTTAGAAATACTCAAATATTTCTTATCGAGAAGGTTTTTAGCAAAAAATATAATGTTTCCAATAGCCATTACCCAACTCTTGGAGGAATATGGCAGGGGAATCAAAGACTGCTTCACTGTCGGCATTCATATTTTTTTTGCTTATCTATGTCAATTTAAACGACAACTTGTTGTTAGGTTGCATTATTCCTTTAAGGGGAATTCACAACTGGGGCAATTTGCTGGATTTCGAAAATGTTTTGGATACACTAAAGCAAAATGAGCTTCTAATTTTCTTAATCCTAAATTGTAAGGCCCTAGCCTGGCGCTCAAGAGGCGATTCATAGAGCTCATAATGAATGTTTTGAAAATCGCTTGAAATTTCGGTAATAGGTATTCACAAGACATTTGATTATAACGTCAGCTTCCGAGGCCCACGCAAAAATATTAAAATAAATTGATATTTCCATTTTACTTTCTCTTTAAAGCGATGTAAAACTGAGATTTTTTAAAAAATCTTCTTTATATTCTGGAAAAATGTCGTCCTTACATAAGATTCGTTTTGCGTAAAATTTCAAAGAAAGATAAAAACCAAATAAAACTTAATTAAAACTTTCCCACACCTTGAAAAGTTTTTATTTGATTTCCTCTTCGCTTCAATTTCACTTAAATTCTCATAATAATAAGGTTTTTTGAAATTGGCGAAAACCCCCAACGGTATACTAAAACGCTGACATTAGCAAGTAGTACATGTACGATTCCGAAAACGAGAACGAAAGAGAGGGGAATTTAAATTTAAACTAGATTTTTAAAACGATCATAAATTTCCTCGGGGTATTTTGGAAGCAACGCCGCGTTATTCCCATTGAAAAAGGAGAGCCAAAGAATCTTATACATTTTCAATTCGGAGATTAATGCAACCTTATACATACGCCATACCTTGTTGGTAAGAAAAAGGCTTAAGTCGCGATTCCACGCTTATATCTTTGATCTTAAAGGGAGAATGCAACCTAAAAACAAGTGATTTTTATCGATTCCTTATCGTTTAAATAGGCCTAATCCAACAGAAAAAAAATTAAAAACCAATATTAAACCAGAAATAAAAACTTACTCGAAAAATAGGCTTAGCTGGATTCATGGAGATCACCTGAACTCCCCATATAAGGACTAGCAACCAATGACATTTATCAATGGCTCTTATATGGGGAATGCAGGATCTCCATGATCAATGTCATTGGTAGCTATAGTCCTTATACGGGGAGTTCGTGATATCTAAATAAATCTAGCTAAGCCTATTATGATGGTAAGTATTAAATTCAATATTTGCGTGTCAATTTATTACTGGTGGATTAGGCCTATTTAAAAGATAAGGAATCGATAAAAAAAAACCTTGTTAGACCGTTCTTTTCTAACTTTAATATTTTATTTTCAAGAGTCTAGTATCCCCTTAAAATCGATTTAAAAAGTACAATAATTCGAAAACGAGATATTGTATGTGAAAACGTGACTTTACCGATTCGGGTTTTGAAGAAGTTGCCTTTACCGCTGGTTTAGGTAGAAAAGGAGCGCTGTGTAGTACATATGGAAGGTAGATCGCAAACTCCATTAAATTCCATAACCTGACACATCGTTTCTCAATATTGGCTTAGTTTAAGGCCGACGTTAGAACTACTTTATTCTAGGATGGGGATGATGCTATGCTGCTGGGAAAAGGTGGGGAAAGAGAAAACTATAAGGGACATATTAAACAAGATCCACAAGTGAATTGTGAATACAGATAATAATAAAATTATTACCTTCAAAAAACTTGTCCAATTGTTGGTAGAAATGGGAATCCATATTTATGGAGAAATGCGTGTAATTGTTAGAAATGGAACTCCATGTTCTTGGGAAAAACTGATAACGTGATAGGAATGCTAACTGGGAAAAATGGGAATCCTACCGAAAAGAGTGTTTAATTTCTTCATTATGTCAAAACTGGTCATGTGATCAGTTGAGCCAAGTTATAGTACATTAAAAATGATCAAACACTATTTATTGTAGTTGTGGTTCTAAGCATTTAATTTTTAAATTGGTCCAGTTCCTTGTCCTAAGCGTTATTGCAATCCTAGAGGTCAAAAGTTCAAGTTACATCCACATTTCAATTTCAGAAATATATTCAGTTTTTCGGTTCAAGACATTAAACCATAAAATCTTAGTGGTTTTTAGGGTTTTAAAAATACGAGGGGAATTTTGGGAATCCCGTTAAGAAGAAGTAGGAAAACGTAGGAAAAAAAAATACTCTGGAGTCGGGAAAATTTTGGGGGAAAAACCAATAATTTGAAATCGATGTGGTTCGATCAAATAAACTTACAAGTTTTAGAATTCTATCGAAATTATATATATTTTTTTATCGTTCTTATTGGAACGAAAGGGGGCGATATCTTTATTATTTTTCCACGCTGAGTATTTTTTATTTTCTTTTAAAAACATTGTGGAATTGTTTTTTGGTCGAAAATAATAAGTTCACCTATAGCGCGGCGGCTGGTAGCTAGCCGCTGTAGACCGGATATACCGGTCATCCATAACCCTGTAAAATATTGTCACACCGTTTCGGTGGGGAAGGAAAAAAAAACTTTTTGATAAAGAAGGTTGGTTAGATATATTACTAACCCTGAGCCTCGAACTATATAGCGCCCTCATTCCTCACAAAAAGCCCCCTCTCTACCCGATAAAAGAAAGTCTAAAGCTATATCAAAAATGTACAAGGTATTTTTAATGGTATCTCTGCTGATATGAAATTGAATTTTAAATATTAACTGTACTTTGTAAGGCAAGCTTTCTATTGATTGTACTTTCAAAGGCACACTTTCTATTGGCTGTCCTTTTATAGACACACTTTCTATTGGCTGTCCTTTTATAGACACACTTTCTATTGGCTGTCCTTTTATATGCACACTTTCTATTGGCTGTCCTTTTATTGGAATACTTTTTATTGACTGTTCTTTTATAAGCAAACGTTCTATAGTATGCCATTTCAAAGGCATTCTTTATAATAATAATAATAATAATAAAAGCTTTTTTTATTAGGATATTCCTATCAGAGATCTGGTTTACATAGGAGTCCTGTTATTTTAAATTAACTAAGCATGATTTTACAAATGGTATAAAGTTTACAAATAGTTTAAGATATGGTTTTTTAAATCCCTTTTAAAATTTTTTAAAGAGTCTTGTTCTTTCAGGGTTGCGTCAAGGGAGTTCCAAAGTTTTATGCCATTTACCCTTATACTTTTTTTACTGAACGCGTTTAAGTGTCTCTGGGCTTTAAAATTTAGTGTGCAATTCCTAGTGTTATACTGGTGGGAAAGACTTTGTGCAGGTTCAAACAGTTCGAGGACGTAATTTGGACTATTATGGTGGTATATTTTATGCATTAGGATTAATGTGTGATACTTGAATCTTTGACTTAGGTTCATCCAATTTAGGTCATTTCTAGCACCCGTTGCAGATGACCTTTTTGGTCTCCTTAGGATAGCTCTGGCACAGTTGTTTTGCAGTACCTGCAACTTGTGGAGTTTTGAACATGCTATATTATTATAAAATATATTTGCATAGTCAAATATAGGTTGTACTAGTGCATTATATAGTAAGCATAATGCTTTCTTGTCGAGACAAGCCAAAAATGGCTTGTATAGCCAGATCTTTTGCTTCGCTTTGTTAAATGTATAGTCTATGTGGGTAGTCCAGTTAAATTGCTCATCAAGGTGCAGTCCTAGATATTTGAACGTTTTTACTCGTTTTATATCACAGTTGGGTAATTTTGTAATTTTTGAAATTTGTATACTTTTGGGCCTGTTTGGGCTGAAGATCATCATGACTGATTTTTTTTCGTTTAACGTAAGCCCTTTAGAATGGAGCAGAGCACGCAATGATAGGACATCGCTCTCTAAATTATTCAATAATGCGTCAATATTTACATTGGTATTAAGTAATGCGTCATCGTCTGCGTATTCGATTGAGGCGGAAGTAGATAAAATTTTGTGGTTTTCACTGGTGTAAACGTTAAATAGTAGTGGTCCTAATACACTACCCTGTGGTACTCCAGCACGAATTGGTAGCGGTGTTGAACATGTACCATTAACTACAACTACCTGGGATCGATCTTTCAAGTAAGAACGAAACCATTCCAATTCGGTGTCAACTATTCCCTTGGCACGTAAAATATCGTAAAGGGTTTTATGATCGACGCAATCGAATGCCTTTGATAGGTCAAGGAACGCTACCGCCACAAACCTACCCATTTCTAGATTTAAGATTATGCGTTCATGTAGATTTAAGATACATGTGAGAGTGGAATGTCCCGGCAGGAATCCTGATTGCATTTCGTGGAACAGCCCATTATTCAAGCCAAATTCAAGAAGTTGCTCATGGGCACACCTCTCTGGTGTCTTAGATAGGGAGCTCAATATTGATATACCCCTATAATTACCCGGGTCATTTTGATCCCCTTGCTTAAATACTGGAATTACTTTTGCTTCCTTCCAGGCTGTTGGAAAAGTACCGGTTTGGAATGATCTGTTAATTATTTGTGTCAGTGGTGGTGCAATTACTATAGCCAAGCTTCTAATTAAGGAAACAGAGAGCTCATCCGTACCTGCGGCTCTGCTATTCGGAAGGGATTTCAGGTGATTAAACACTGTCGTTATGGTAACTTCCTTAAAGTTAAATTTGGGGGTGGGGTGTTCACTGGGTGGTAATGGGCTAGCTCTCGCTTGCGCTACTGGGATTATAGATTGGTTATTTATAAAATGTTCGTTAAAATGGGTAGCTATTTCGATCGGGTTCTCAGTTACTTTATCGTTAACTCTAAGTGAAGTTAATGTTTTAAGTTTAGGTTTAAAGAATGGTTTTAGAGTTTTCCAAATTTTTGAGGGGTTGCCCGGAGAGCTTAGGTTGCTTTTAAAATAGGTATTTTTAGCTTGTTGTACCATCTTGTTGACATTATTTCGGAGCATCCGATAGTTGGCCAGGAGCTCTGGATTACGCCGGGATCTGGCTTTGGTAACGTCCCGGACGTGCATTAAATGTTTGATGTTGTTTGTGAGCCAGGGCACTGGGTTGACGACTACACGTTTTTGGATCACTGGGGCATACTTATTCAGATTTTGAATTATCGAGGTGTATAGTTTTGTGGTGCCTTGGTCTACATCATCCCTTTCTGTTATACTAAGATCTTTTGTAAGTGAGGCAATAAACTGATCGACTTTCATATTACGATAGTCCCGCACTTTGGAAATTTTTTTATGGACTTTCGGGCATAGTTTCTTTCGTACGCAGTAGATTAGGTCATGATCCGAGGCCCCGCAGGGAATTACTCCACTCGATAAGACCCTGTGTGGGTGTGTTGTGTAAATATGATCTATTAGTGTTGAAGTATTTAGTGTAACCCGTGTTGGGCGGTCTATTAATTGTTTAAAAAATGATAGGGACTTTGTAAGCGCTTTAGTTTTCGCTGAATATGTTTTTTTTAAGAGATCGCAATTAAAGTCCCCAAGTATAAACAATTCGTGACTGGGATCGGACTGAAGGATTGATAAGATTTGTTTGAAGTCCTGGGTAATTATGTCGCTACTTGTTATTTGGTCTGGGGGGTAATATCCCACACAGAAGTGTAGCGGTTTTGAATTTGCTTCATGAAGAGTGCAAATCAGATTCTCCAGGGTCCCTGTTATTGTTGGTTCAATAGTAACGGGTAGGTATTCACGGTAGTACAAACAGATACCACCGCCACTCTTATTTCTTCGATCACGGCGTAGCAAATTAAATCCATTTATATTTATCACACAATCTAAAGTACGACTATCTACCCATGTTTCAGTTATGGCTAGAATGTCAAGCTTGTGGGCCTGTAGGATGTTACAAACATCAACCATATGGGGTAGGAGGCTTCTGATGTTAATATGTCCAATTCTTAAGCCTTTATGGATAATTGTTTGTCATACTTCCGAGCAATCGTCCTGTTGATTTTCCTGTTGATTTCCGGTGTTGTCCGGATTCCGCCCTTGGCGCTCCCTATAGCGCCGTATACGTATTGGGTGCGGCCAGTTTTCTAGGTTAAGCACTACCTTATCGAATGTTGCTAAGCAATCAAGCGTAAATGATTTCTTCCAGGTATAAGTTTGTTCCACTTCAGTTACCTTGGCGTCTTTTATCTCTAAGTCCAGGAGGTGCGCCCTTACATCCTCAGCAGATATGTCTTTGTCGCAGTTTGAGATATAGAACTTGCTAGTTGGGGTATGGGCTAGGTTTTCTGCCTCCTTATCCGTACCCCAGGTCTTTACATTATTATTACGTGATAGGCAAACACAAGATACACCCAATGGCCAATTATCAGGTTTAAGGAACTCAACTTGGCAGTTTGTTGAGCGGGCAATAAAGCATTTATAGTGGTATTTTGGGTTTTCCGATTTTGCCGTCGGCCTTATATCCGAAAGTGTTAGTCCCTTACTTTCGATGAAGGACTGGACTTGGTCTGCGGTCGTCGTTCTTGAACAATTTCCGATGAAATAGTCGTTTGCGTTAGGCGACGGTTTTATTCTGCATGTAATGGCTCTCAAGTTAGGCATGGTTCCCCTCAGGTCTTTAGGGCCCCTTTTGGGCGCAACTGTCTGTTTTTGTGCGCTTGTAGAATTCCTTATCCCTGATTGATTGGATTTATGCATTAAGGTCCCTGGATTTATAATTTGACCGTTTCCTACTAGAAACGGGGCACCCTGTGAAGGCGTCAGTTGTTGGTGGCTTAGTGCTCTCGTTGTAGTGTCCTTTCTTAATCGTCTTGTGGCAGCCTCTGAGTAGCTTTGGAAGTTCTCACGGTGGCGGTCGGCGGCGTTGGATTGGGGGAAGCGCTCAAGTGGTGGGTTATGGATTCGTGGTTCCAAGTCTTTTATGCAATCACTTTGTACTACTTGCATTGTCCCCAGCCGATTCTCGACGGCCTCATTTAACTCGCGCTTGGCGGAGTCTAGTTTGTCCCTAAATTCCGCACATTGTTTCTCGAGTTTAGAGTTAAGGAATTGGATTTGTTTCTTTAATTCAGACACCTCCTTCACTACCTGTGTTGAAGCATTGCATGGGCAAGGCTTCGTTATTCTATCTCTACACGTTTGGCAGCAAAAGAACCGTTTAGCTTCAGTAAGTTTTATATTTACACAAGGTAAATGAAATAAAACCAGGCAAATATGGCAGGGGATCAAAGTGGTTTTACTTGCTTTTTCGTCTCGACGATTATATTTACAGTCATGTTGTAGGCAAAATTCCTCGGTTTCCATTTCACCGTCGTCACTAGTGTTTTTATCGTCACTCATTTGTAGAAATTTAGAGCGGACTACAGTTATCGCTTAAGTTAAAATCATTCTTTAATAGTAAATAAAGAAGTTCGTTAATCTACACAATCTGCTACTGTATCAGCTGTTATTTCAAGGCACGCATTATGTTAGCTATTATTTCAAGGCACACTTTCCGTTGGCTGTTCTTTACAAAGTCAAACTTTCTATTGGCTGTTATTTTCAAAACTAAACTTTCTATTGCCTGTTCTGCTCAAAATAATTTCTATTGGTACCTTTCCCAAAGGCAGAGTTTCTATTGCCTGTTCTTTCAAAAAGTAAACTCTGTGTTAGTTATTCTTTCAGAAACAAACTTTGCATTGACCATTCTTTTAAAAACAAAAATTATATTGGCTAGCAGGGCAAACTTTCTGTAGGCTAACATCAATTCTCGCTAATCGGAAGATTAGTTTTTAATTTTCAACCCTAACTTTTGGTTTACATTTTAAATATTGTTTGTACTTAAATCCAAACCAAATTCATAGTTTATATCAAGTTCTACTTTAACCCCCGTTATGTTTAACATTGTATATTAGACCGCCTAAGCTTTAACCATTTTGTAAACTATACTTTAGAATAGACGTCAGTGTAAAACTTTTTCCTTCAGCGCGAATAAAACACCCTGTAGAACTGCAGGAAGGTTGAAAAAAAAATCGACTAGAAGTCTGTCAAAGCATCAATTTTCGTTTCTCATAGTTGTATCGTTTTAAACTCGGACTTGCATGGCTCCACCGCTTAGAAAAGGTGTTGCCTATAGGGGGAAGGGTAAGAACGCATCGAACGAAGAATAGAACGATGAAAAAAATACACATTTTTTCCTTTAAAAATAAAAATGGTGAGAATTCGGAGCAGTGGGCGGAGATTTCAAACTGAATACACCCAGACAGTTGCTTCAACCTCGGAGGAATAAATCTATTGATTCCCTGACTGACTGGTCAGAGCCTCAAACATTTAGGGTTGGTATTTAAGCCGTTTTCCAACAATTTGGGCTCTTTTCAAAGGTCATTTGGGAAGAAAATAAAGGTTGGGTGGAAGTGAGTGTTTTAGGGCGTCTTTTTAATTAATTATTCGAATTTATCTATTTTCAAATTATCAAAATGGATTATGGAAGGTTAGGGTAGATTTCTAACTCAATTAACAGCCATCGATCATTTCAAAGTCTCTTAATTGGACCTAAAACTTTTTAAATTTCGAAACTACATATAAGCCATCCTCTTAGAAAATGAAATATCAAAATTTTGAACAACCCCATCTCCAAGTAGGTGGTCAATCCACTGACAATATTGCACGATGGTTATTAGGCTAATTATTATATTAATCCGATGGCTCTGAGTTTTAGATATTATCAATGCTTTTACGTCATCAAATTGGTAGATTCAAATATTAGAAAGTGATTTTTTTGGCATACAATCCGTATTTGTGTTTTAAACATACATTTTTATCATTGAAATAAATAACTCAAAATCATGCTTTGAAAGACGAATTTGGTTTTTGTAACCGAAATTTTTACCCATTCTAAGAATAGAAAGATTCTATATAGAAGATTCGCTATTTTGAAATCGTTTTCGGTGAGCTTTGATAAAAATTCGGCGAGCCGTTTTGTTCAATCTGTCACAAAGGTGACAGCGAGGGACTTTGCAAAGTCACCGTCACCCGCACCACGGCTGTTGGGAAAAGAAAGAAAAAAAAAACTTTAAGCCCTGCCAGAATCATTTTCAAGTTTCATTGTGTTCCAACCTAGACTGAAGTTTATCCCCTAAAAACTAGTTTTGTCAGAAAAGCGACCCCGTAGTTTTGTATGTGTTGAAAATTCGAATTTTTACTAACCCTACTTCTGTTTTTAAGAACTACTTTTTATTTATGGGGTTTAATGTTTTGTATATATACGCGTTAGTTTTGATTAGGCTGCAAACTACTCGCGTGAGTAGAAGTATAGGAGATGAAAGAATAAAATATAGCACTGTTTGGAACCTAGTGAAAAGTATATATAGGTTATATTTTGGCGGGAAAAAAACGAGAGGGAAAATTCACCTTTTTTGTTGCATTTTACATACATACGAGTTTTAAGGGCGCTCAGAAAGAAATCCTAACGGATTATCTACTGGCTACTGGAAAGGTGGTTTATTTGAGGCTACTTTTATTTATTTCTTCATTTTTTATCCGTTTTTCTCGATTCGAATTTTGGCAACCAATTCATTATTGGTGACGGGTTAAGAAGAATCTGTTGAGATTTGTTTTTTTAAACCAATTCAGTTCCAAAACCAAAATAAAAACAGTGAAATTCACTTCTTATTTCATTACTACTTCGCAATTATATGGACGATGAGAAATATAAATAAATATAGGCTTAATCGTTTTATTTATATTCTTCGAATTGCAAGTTAATTGAAACGTTGATTCGGATAAACTCTATCCATTTAAATAGTATTTAAATATACAAATGAAAAAATACAAATAATAGTTTTAAGATCATGGTTATCCTATTCTAAATAGACATAAATATCTCATTTAAAACAATAAGGAGGAGATCAAAGGCTTAATTATAGAAATGTGCTTACAGAGAAAGATAGCTTTTAGAGGAAAACTGTCTATGCATTTTCAGTAAACGCCTGTAGAAGTGTTTTAACCACTGAGCAGTAGCGTTTAGGGCAGAGCCGACATTTAGGAGTTTTGAAATTTAATTTTCATATTAAAAACGAGTCAACACAGTGTTGTAAAGTTTTTAAAACTGTTTTTAATAGTATAATAAATTAAAAATCTAATCCATAGGCTTCCTAAAATGATGATACTCTTACTATAATTTAACTAGAATTAAATCTAACCAAAAATAAAATAAGAGAAAGCTTGATTTCTTGTCGAAAACGAATGATAAATAAAATTTTATTTATGTTTCAAAGACCCGAAAAAAATATATATATATGTTTTTATCAGCTTTATACGGCGACTGGGTTTATCCCGTAAATCCCAAGTAAATCTCCTTTTCCATTTTTTTTTAAAACAATCAGCGCGATAAATAAAAACTAAAATCCCCCATTTTCTCGTCTAGAACCGAAAGAAGTGTGAGAAACAAATGAAACTTAGCGAGAATAAGGTCCAAAAAAAACTCAAGTTTCTTGTTAGGGCACAAAAACTAGGAAAAAATAAATAAATAAAAAGAAGAGACCAAAAAGTGTCTAGTTAGCTCTTTTCGCAGAAATAGCGAAATCCCTTTTTTTTTTTTTTTTTTTTGTTCACTCGTTTTTTCTTTTGCGCCCTCGACGGCTCTTGTTTTCTAGGGCAAAATTATGGATGTCCAAAATGGGTTTCGATAAGTTAAAGTCCCGCCGCCGCGATAAAGGGGTCAAAAAGCGAAAGAAAAAAAATGGTTTGAGAACACACTAGCTACAAAGACTGACCCTTTCTCAGCACATCAGGGGCTGAATTGACACTCTTTTTTTGTCGCTATGGTTACAGAGAGAATGTATAAGAGGATTAGAAGTATTTTTAGAAGATAACCGGATGATTCGTAACGAATCAATTGCCAGCACAAACATTATCTGTAGACCCATAAGTGTATTTTTTATCTCTAAGTACCCAAATATGTAATTTTACTGGATATCTATAGCTAGAATTTCTTAATCGGTTTGAAACAGTAAAATCAAAACGATATTCAAATCGACAGGAATCGCTTTAAGCGCATGTGTTCAAGTATTATCTTTATAAATCGATTTATTGTAGCTTCATCTATCGGTTGTTGGAATGAAATCGGTACGAAACTGGTTTCCGAAGCAGTTTCGAAAAATCGAATCAAATCGATTCGAGAAAAGACGGTTTCTCGTTCATACGACTTCAGCGAATCGTTTTGAAAGGGGTTAAATCTATTCTAGGCCTAATATGAACGCAGCTTACGTGTGTAAGGATAGCTCGCGATTTTAAAATCATCTCGGAGCTAGGCTTTGTTATAAATTGAAATTGAATAAGTTTTCCATGTTTTCTACTCCTTTATCATATTCTCTCTGCCACTAGCTGTAGAGAGTTAGAAGAGCGGGAAAACTTTTCTCGTTGTTCTTTAGGGAGGAAAGTTTAACGCTGTGATGTCCGGTCGACATCGCGGCGTAGTCTTATAAGGTGAAATAAAAGCCCTAGAGTATTCTCTATTCTTATCTTTTACCACCACAATGCCGTTCGTTACAATAACTGGATAGACGATTTTCTTTTATTCTGACGATACACGCGAACGACACCTTATTTTGAGTAAAGTTCTGTTCGTACGCGATTGCTGAATTAAGGTCAGTGTGTATACCAGGAAAGATTGGAGAAAGATAGCTAGCCTGAGAAGAAATTGAAGCTACCGACGGTCTTGAAGTAGAAATAAAAGAAAAACAGAAATGATTTAGAGGTTGAGAAACTGTATTGTGAATTTTGAAAAAAGTGGGGACAAAATTTGCAATTTTGAGAAATATGTCTTCGGGAGGCGAATTAAAATTAATTATTTTGATATAAAAACAAGTGTAAGATAGTTTTTCTATAGTGTCATTTAAGCCCGCGATGAAAACGGATACATTTTTTTTTAAAGTCTGTAAATTTTAATATTTCCACCAGATAAAGGTCCAATTATTTGTAATTGACACCAAGAAGGTAGCACCTACCATCCTTGAATGTTATATATTCATGTTAATTAAATAAATCTGTGCTAATTATAATATTAAAGATAGCAAAAGTTGATTCATTTCGTTACGAGCCCAATTGGCATCGATTTAAAAAAATGGCACTGGCTTTAATTTCAACAAGTGGGAAGCTAGTTAGTTAAACTATTTAACTTAATGTTAATAAAGATACCAAAAGTAGATTTATTTCATGACTAGCCCAATTGACATCCATTCATAAATATGATATGTCACGAGCTCTAACGTCACTTATATTTTATAATGTTGCCATTTTATTCATCTTCCCCGTTTTCCTTTCATTCAACCGCGCAAAACGGACTGTTTCGAGTCCTACCCGCAATCCCACCCCCGGGAGAAGATAGTCTTTGGCCATCGTTATCCTAGGGCCGCACTGTCGAGCTGAAGTAGGCTCCCGGATTACCAAAAAACGCCCAAAGTTGGCCACGCTTTCCCCTTTTTCTTCCGTATTTTTCTATAAAGCCTCTTCTATCGTTTCCTTTTTCTTCTTTTATTTTTTTTATCCGAAAAGACGTATCTGAGAAAACTCTACCATCCAGATAAAGATGGCTCTTTTCCCTCTCCACAACGGAGCAATAAATACGACTATGCCTTTTGCTACATATAGAGTCCGGTCTGTTAAATGCTATAACAAGTGATTATGTAGATATACCTTGAAGTGGCGAGATTTTCATAATATAAATATCTTTCGGGGCTGAGTACAGATCTGAATCACAAATTGTTATCACATTTTTTTAAACTCCCAAGGCGCTCCTATAGTGGCCGGAAAATTAATCTTATTAATTTTGTTAGTAATAATTTGCACGAGGTACGTTTAAAGTACTTAAAGGGAGAATGCAACCTAACAAGTGATTTTTTATCGATTCCTTATCGTTTAAATAGGCCTAATCCATCCGTAAACAAATACAAACAAATATTAAACTAGAAACTTATCCGGAAAATAGGCTTAGCTGGATTCATGTAGATCCAGAATTTCTTCGCATTGAAGGGCGATCGACCAATAAGCAAAGGCATGTCGTTACGGCGACATCTCCTGGATACTACCAATAAGATTCGATTGGTCACTGACTCATCAATGCGAAGAAATTCAGAATCTCTAAGCCTATTTACTGGATAAGTTTTAAATTGGTCTCTATTTTTATAATTGTTTCTAAATTATTTTACTGGTGTACAAACTAGGCCTATTTACACCGACTTTTCACTTCACCAAAGTTTAACATTATTGATTAGTCCGAGTCGAATGTTACGATAGAGAAAAAAATAAATATTGGAATATGAAAAACTTGATGGCTGTGCATGACGTCCGGCTGAATAAAAATATGTACTTGTAAAGATCTTATAGCCACCAAAACTTTTTATCTGCTTCGGCTTTAAACGCCTTTCTTGTTAAGTTTCCTTTTATCCCACGCCTCCAGCGAATAACTACACGCAACTAAACCTACTTAAGAAGAGTTATTCAAAGGGATTAAAAATGTCTGGAGAAGATAGCGCGAATCGTGTTGACAAAGCTTGAATTTTTAAATATTTGCTTCGCGTGACGTTTGGGGGCGTTGTACACTTGCTTAAAAATAGAACCTTAACTGGATTAGTGTCTTGGAACTAAACTTTTTATTGTTTTTAAGTTTACAACATTCTCACAATTTATTCAGTATTCATTTTTTTTACAGATTTTTTCAATTTCATCTAAATCTGGCTATATCCATGAAAAACGGTAAGTTTTAATAAACTTTAATTAACTCATACAGAAGTTATATTTAGAAAATTGTGTTTTACCTCGTTAAACCTTTAAACAAAACATATTTTGGGGGCTATTAAAGAAAGTGGTGGTGTAAAAATCGCACTTGATGACGTCAATACCCATAAATACGGCCTAATTCATATTTTTAAAGTGATCTTTAAACCAAAGAGGGCTTAAATTACTTGAAACTGGGATTTTCTAACAGTGGCTAAAATGAAAACCATTTTTTCATATTTCTATATGCGAGTGGCATTTCACTACCTTAATCTACGTTTTTCTGGAAATATTTCGAGTTAATTTGTAAAATTAATTTGTCATAATAGCTACTTCGGAAATCAGAAATCAGGTATATAATTTTCGGGGTAATAGCTTGAGCCTCGTATTAAAGATTATCATTTGGGAAGGTAGACACATTTTCCAGAAAAGGGCACCCATGGTTGTATGTAACCTTGTGTAACTTCACTATTTAATATGAGCCGTGTAACATATAGCAATATGATATAACACCTATATTGTGTTTATCATTGAATACCAATCTGTCTATGTTTTACCCCAAGGCTTTGAACCGAATTAAGTATATACGATTATTATTATTATTATTATTATTTTGTATTCCTGGATAATCTCCGTTCCTTCATCTAACGAAATAAAGCTCTTTTCGTCTAATAAAACTAAAGTGGGCAGCTCTCTTTTACAAGCGTAGTTGAGACGATTCGGCGTCCCAATCTTTACGATCTTCTCGGCCCGATGGATATTTAGAAGGGGTTGTAAAAACTGGAAGAGATCTCTCTCTTTCTCTCTCGTCCTCAGAGGGCCCAGTCGGTCCCGTAGGGGCAAGCATATAGCCCAAAAAAATGAAATCCCAGCCTGCCGACGTTTTATTAGAAGCATCAAAGATTGCCGGTCTTAATAACCAAAACAAACCAGCTAGGCGTAAACTTTATTATATCACTAAAATTCTTCTCTGCAAGCGCCCCCCCCCCCCTTTTTTTTTTTTCTTCCGGGGACTCGGGACGAGATAATATTTCTCAGAAACGTTGCTGAAAAGACTAAGCAGAATTTACAAAATATTCACAGCTAGCCTTTAATAAACAGGGTCAGAAATGATACCTATAATAAAATTATATTAATTTTATAATTAGGCTTGAATTTATAAACAATAAGGAAGAATAAATTTGATCAAAACGTCAGGAAATTAAACTTTGTTAATACAAATAGACAGGGTAAAGATCGTGGAAATCGAAAATCTGTCAATATGATCAGAAAAATGTCAGTGGATGCTAAAATAATTAGGTCAGGCCAATGTAATTTACTAACAAGATAACTATATACTCTGCAGCTTAGGGTCTCAGCCTGAAAGTCTATTGTAATTGTCCTCAAAAAGTTTCAAATATCTCTCGTAACTAGGGCCTCAACAGCCTTAAATCCAGCCTTGGAAATTATAATAGGATCAAAAGGTCAAGGGGAAACTCATTGAATTATATTTTTTAAATTGGGCTAAACTGTCAGGACACACGGACAAAAGGTCAAAAAAAGATTCCAAATTTGGACCAAAAATTAATCATTAATTGGCGAATTTTAAAAAAAGTACTTTAAGGTCGGGAAATTTTCAATTATAGGGTCAAAAGGTAGAGATATATTTTAATTATTCGAAAATCAGGGAAAAACCGTGGAATTTGTTTAAACGTTCTTGTTGCCAACTTCCCGTAGGTTCTTCAAGTAACATCACATCCTTTTTTTAGGTGTTGAGAGCCAATTTTCGCCTCAATATCAAACGAAAAGGATAGCTGGGAAAGAGGGGTCGGTAGGGGTTATACGACTCGGTATGGCGGACACGGAGGGAAGTGTTTTTTGGAGCAGAAAATGGTTTTATCGCTCCTACCGGGATATCCTCATCATCTCGAAAAAGAGACAAGAGATGCCCGGTTAGAGAAGGCAAAAAAAAAAAAAAAAAAAAAAAAAAAACGTGGAATGAGATCATGAGAGGCGGAAAAAAAAAGTGAAAACGGGCCATCTCCGAAATCGATCCCCCCTTTCATATATAGAAAAGTTGCCAAATGTAATTCAAAATGCGTTGCCACTTTTTTGTCACCATTTCGGCGTTTTTTAGGGCAATGGAGGACTCAAATTTACTGAAAGTGATGGTGACAAGGTATCGGTATTTAGGCAAGCGTCTGACCCCTCGAAGAATTTTAACAATTTATGTTAAGTCACCGCCACTTTAAGATAAATCGCGGAAAGGCCGGGGTGGGTGGTTAAAATGATTTTATTTCGTAGATATTTTCTTCCTTCGTTGTTTAAACCAATCTAAAATAAAAAAATTAGATTTTATCGTCTTTTTCTTATAGAGAGATGAGATATTAATGCTTAGGGGTCGGCCAGAGAAAGAGGTGTAAAAGTAGGGATTTCATTCCGGGATTCTTTGATTCTCGGAAGCGATATGTGGGCTTAAATAGATTCGACTCGGGGCAAAATAGAAATGGGATTTCAACATCTAAACAAACTTGTCTCTAGAGCTTTGATTCTTGGAGATATAATGCCAGTTTAACGTTGTTAACTTTCTGAGAACTGAAACTGATTTTGGCTCTTATAGAGTTTATCCTTTCTAGAAGTTTAGATTTGTAAAAATGGGTGAAAAAATTGGATTTTTCTGCTTTTTAGTTATTTATTAGATATCAAAATAGGTTTGTTATAATATTTAGTGATACTACATTATTTATGTGTCATAAAATCTATACAATTTTGTTATTGGAGTGTCTATTGAGAGGAATGGAAATTCGGTCGGTCTGAAACATATAATATCAGGTTTTTATTTTAAAGTACCGCTGTCATCGATTTCTCACGCAAACCAATTGAAATATGAGTGGCAGTTTCGGAAATTACAAGCATAGTACGTCATCACTAATGTGATGTAATAATAAATACGTTTATTAATTGCTTTTAGATATTCGCCTGCCATTACATAAAATAAATAATCTCCTTATCTGAGGTTTTATCGTTGACCTCTGACCCTTCATACATATTTTAAGTTAGGACTATTATTAATAGACTATAATTCGTATAGCAGTGACCCCCTGGTGCTAGGGTGCGTCGAATGCTCTAGGGTCGCAATGAATTAGTCTTTTCCTTGAGCGCATGTGCGAAGGCGCAATGAATGTTGGATCGAGTTCGATTTTGAATTAGTTTCGTTGTAAAAAATGACGCCTAACAAAAGCCGATACATTTCCATAGTAACGAAAGTTCTAAGGTAATTGGAGGGCCTTTACATTCGTTACCTTTGAAGTTTACCAACACGTCGTGATCAATGGGCGTCAACGATGCGCGATGTCAAGTGACGCTCTCCGGTCATTGAAACGGTTTCTACGTTAAAATTGGGGTCACAAATAGCTAAGTTCTACCGACTGGCAGAACTTAATCCGAGAAAAGATAAAGAGTTCTTTGAGCACGAGAACAAAAGAGAAAGATCGCTAGCTAAAAAGGCCCAAACTATAGGGATAAAGGAGTAGAGGTTTGTAATACGAGATTAAAGCGCTATAGAGCGAAAGCGGCTTAAAGAGAGGGTGAATAGGAAAATAAATTGATCTGAAAAGATTCAGATTTTGGCATCGATTTACCTCCGACTAATTAGAAGACTCCCCACCTTTGGCGTCATACGCGCGAAAATAACGAATAACGAGAGTTTACGTGATTCAAAGAGTATACCGCATTTTTATTTCAAAAAAATATATATAAAAATTAAAGGGACGCATGGAGTAGACGGAGTTTTTATTTAAAAAAAAACTGTAACCGTGGCGAGAGAGCTTTTGGCTTCTTATTCGTAAGGTCTTCGTCATTCTGATGATTGCGAAAATAAACTAGAGTTTAACTCCTAATCCATTTAATATTTTCACATAATACTTTAGTCTGGAAAAAATGTTGTAGATGATCAAGGAAAGCCTTTTTAATGTTAGGGATTCCTTTTCAACCTCCTTTTAAGGGCAGGCAATACGGATAAGATTTCGATCGCCAAGGTCAATCTTGAGGCAGAACGGTTTAGCTTAATTAGACGGGAACCACTAAATAGCATTTTCCAAAGTATAGCACGCGCCTATGCCGAGCTTTGGCTCTTTTCTTTCTCTAGCTTTCTATTTTTTCTTTTTTTTCAATTACACGGTTCAGAGAATTCCGACGTGTAGAGGAGAAACGAAAGCAAAAGTTAAAACTTCCAAGGGTTAGGAAGAAAAGGGAAAAATTAAGGGGGGAATACGGAAGGATGTTGGGAAAGAGCCAGAGAAGCAAACTGGAACTAATACGACCTAGAGAACGCCATCTCGCTGCAATTATATGGTAACTTGTTAAATCGAGTTTGCGCTTCAGAAAAGAAGAAACAAAATAAAAAGACTAACAATTACAAGGTTAAGAGTTTGTTGATGTTTGGAAGAAACTTTCTGGACTCTTATAATAGACCACCAAATACGTTGAACCGCTTGAGCAGAAAACTGTAGGCCTCTGACACAAGGCGGTACTTTTTAAGGGCGGTTATTTGTTTTATTTTACATATGTCACATGTAAATTTTGCTTCACGTTTACATAGTATGATTGGTATGTGAATCTCAAAGCTTTGTCGTCAGATCTTTCGCCGGAGGAGAAAGGAAACAATCCAAAAACTCTAAACGGTCGAGATATGGAATTCGAAATTACCTTATCTAGCGGTTGAGATTGGAACTAATTAGGCGGTGCTAATATCGCGTCAAACTGACTAGATTTACGCTAGAAAGAATATACTGGGCCTGGCCCCTTTCTGTACAAATTTCGGAATACTTGGGGTGAAACTATGGACTGAGAAAATCGGACTCACTTCATTGTCCCCCACAGTATGTCGTCTTATAAACTTGAAGGATGATTTACTTGTGCGTATGTTTATATATTTCGAATCGTTTTTTGACGATCTTTCCGAAAATGCTACTCAATTTCCATTTGGAATTCATGAAAATGAAAATCAATGACAGCCTCACTATAGAGCCGCTCATTTGCATTGAAGTTTCGCACTTTTAGACTCGGGTTTAATGGACGTACATTTTGTCTATAACCTTTAACATTGTGTCAATTCGATTCGGCTTTTCTCATTTTGCCAATTTTAAGGTTTAATCGTTAGTCCGATCGACCGACAGACAGACATTGTTACATAGATAATTATATATATGCTCTTTTAAGTTCACAAACTAATATTTTTAAAATCAATTTCTTGTCTTTTTTTAAACAATTAAAACTGGGAACTTACTACATTTTTCCACTTAAATACGACATAGTTATCTTTCTCTCGTAACCCCTTTTCCTTAACTTATTTGCCTGAAATACGGAAGGAATCGAGAAGCATGCGCGAAGAGTAGGAGTATTTGTCCGACGGAGAAGAGTTGGTTTAAGGAGAAAATGAATCCCTCCGAGAAAGGAAAAACTTGTGCCGAAAAGAAATAATGAAACAAAACTTCGCGGTCCGCCTTTTTCGCCGTAATAATTTCTTATACGCGTTGAATTGAGTAATGAAATGGAATCTAGGGCTAAGAAAGGAACAGGGATTCCTGTATTTCTCTATAATATTAAGGGGAACTTCGCGAATATGGTGTATACCTTATTTTACATCCTGATTATGCACCGCGCGCGCTCTCTATAGTATTATTATCTTTTGTCTACAACAAAGAGAATGAAGAAGAGGATTAGAAACTTATATTCAACGATATTTGCATAATTTTGGTGCAAAAGGTATAGGACTTTTACGGAAAAGACCGCGCGAAAGCGCCCTTATCGCGTTAGAATCAAATGTAGGCTCTATACAATAGTCACGCGACCATATAGAGATGACGTAGTATTGCGGGGAATTTTTATTTTAAAAATTTATAGAATGGCGATGATAAAATATCTAATCATTTTTTCTTTGATATTTTGAATTGTTTTTTAACGATCTTTCCGAAAATGCTACCCAATTTCCATTTGGAGTCCATAAAAAAATCTTTAAAATTACTTAAATTATTGCTTTAAAGTTTTAAATGAAAGTTATACTCTATATAAAGATACAAAACCGAAAGGGAATACTTAACATAATTACTTCTACTCCTGTTTACCAAAAAGTATGCGGCTACTCCTTGTAATCTTTACTTTTGGACTTTCAAAAAGACCATGCAACGTAAGCTTATTAGAGAATAAGATATAATTGAAACGGAAACGTTGATAGCAATAATTAAATTATCAGGATCGAATTGCACTATGCATAAAGTTATATTTGTCTTTCTATACGATTTATGATGTTTTTCTAACTTATATAATTAATGGAGATTATAGCTCTAAACGTGCTGTAAACTAAAATTTATTCAGACTTCATATAAAATCCGAAGGCGATAATAAGAGAAGGATGGCACTGAGCTTGACTCGGCAATTAAAGGCCTATCACCCAGGAAATAAACTCACCTTCTAGACTTCCCCTTGCATTTAAGGGTTTCCTCAAAACAGGTCGTCAAAAACCTGTTTTGAGGAAAGCCTAAATGCAGGAGGAAGCCTAGAAAGTGAGTTTATATCCAGGGTGACAGGCAGAAGAAATTCTAGGCCTTTAAATCTAGCCTACCTCAAAAGAGGTAGGAAAATTAATGTCAGGTTAAAATTAATCGAATCTCAGAAGAGTTATAATTGATACCGTCTTATTTTTATCCCGTTTAGAGCGAGATAGAAAAGGCCATATTTCTACTCCATCTCAATTGAAACTAGAATTACATTCACATAAAGTAATTTATGACTTTTCTCAGGTATATCTGAGAAGCAGATCCATATTGTAGAAATTCCAATATACTCTCGTTGTTTAAACCTATTCTAAAGTATTTGTAACGTAACTGAGCACGCATTTAACATTACCAAAGGCTTTTAATCGGGTACTTATTTTTGCGAAGTGGATAACTACTCGCGTTACACACAGCATTCAGCTTGTTCCTTCTTCTAACATTTACTTCTAATATACATATTAAGTATATATAAACTAAAATTAAAAGAGACGAAATAAAATCCTTCTCTCTGTCTCTCTCGTTTCTCGTCTTGAGTTCTCCAGGGTAAGATAAATGCCGCATTGCCATTCGTTTTCGGAACGACATTTTGCCCTCTAAGTCATACAGTACGTATACAAGCGCGGCTCTTGCTTCTTAGCTTCGTCTTCTTATGGGAAACAAAGCTTATAAACAAAACTAGAATGTATAGGGAAAGAGAGAGAGAGAGAGAGAGAGAGAGAAGAAAAGAGAAGTTATAAATATATTAAGACTCTTCCGATAAACCAAATGTTACACGCTCCATTCCACCCGTTTCTACCATATATGCTACGTACCTTTCCTCTCTTTCGACGCCCAACTTTGCCCACCCACTCTGTATCTCTTATACACACATATATAAATGTACGCCACCCTCTTGCCGCGTAATGTTTCTTCTTTTGTTATGAGTACAACCAGAAGTGGAGTTCTAATACAGAAGTATTTTTGTATATAGACCGAATTAGAGTCATAAAACAGAATGATTTAGGACTATTATTAATGGACGCCTATCTTAATAGATAAAGATGAATAATAAAACCTGGCTTTCATAAGCGTCCTATAACGGCGGAGAAACGGAAATATTTTTCAAAAAATTAACAACTAATTTTTGTTGGTACATCACTTTCAAAATCTACTCTTGCTACTACCAGAGGTATATAATAACCCCCTTCGGGGGGAAGTATGAAAGGTAGGCAAAATTGATGAACAACAAGTGCCCGGCGTAAATCGCGGCGGATCGACACACCGCTTTACTCCCAAAAAATAGTTACACCATTTTGAACCTCACTAAATTTTCCATACGCACACTTCCGGAACTTGCGAGCTGAAGTCAACCTTCGACTCCAATTTAAGACAGCCTGACTCCTGAGACAGGAAGTTCTAAACACAAATCGAGCCGTCTTGTTTATTCAAAGACCATTTACTAGAGTAGCGACATTGAGAAGTCCAGCGTGAGCTAGTGGCCTAGATAGTCAGCAGCGGGCTCTTGTTGTTCGTGATTTTTAGCATTGGTAGTATAGGGGCTTTCATACTTCCCCCCGAAGGGGGTTATTATATACCTCTGCTACTACTAGTGTTTGCAAACTAAGCTTTCTTTTTCTGTTATACTTTTGGTCCAGAATAGTTTACAATACGGTTAAAGCTGAGGCGTTTTAATAAGCCACGCTAAACTTCTTAGGAATAAAAATATTTTTATCTCAAACCTTTCTTGAATTGTCGATCTATAGATATAAAAGGCGAAAGAGTGTGTACGGTATGAGGATGAATGGCTAGTGGTATATGAACGTATTATCAATCACAGTTGATGTCTACCCTCGATTCATCATCAAACAGATGGTAAACCCAAACGTTACTCACGCACTCTTAAGAAAACGACTCGCGCAACCGATTTTATCCATTTTTTATATGCTCACGTCGTTTTTATGAACTTTAGTACCGTTGTACCGTATTGACTGATTTGAAAAAGAAACCACGTTTGCTGTTTTTCGGTACATTTACATAGCTTAGTAATTTAGGCTTAGCACAAATAGTTTAATGTGAGAATGAAGTCTAAGATTTTAGCCCGTAGGAGCCCAAAAGGGTTAGACGATGCTTTTTTCCTAGCGGCTGATATTCAAATTGGAAACTATTGCCCCCCTTATATATCAGTCTTAAACGATCCTCTATACTCTTGTTAAAAGTTTAACGCTGACTTTTACCTTGTGATGTTTTGAATTTTGTAATAATCATTACGCGAACCATTACCTTAACTAGCCTTGAACAAAATTATAATTTTCTCCTATCTCTAATATCACCGTGTAATATTAATTTGATCAGTGTTAAAGGGGTTGTAATTAAACTATACATGGGCGGAGCCTAGTCTGTCTTGTAATTTAACCTTTTAAAATATGTCCATCCTCTGCAGAAACAAAAATTGAACTACTGATATCACCAGATTAAGTGATAAATATTTAGTATTTCACTATTTTAGTCATAAACCTCATATTACTTGCATATTTTAAAAGCTTAAACGGAAACTTCGATTTAAAATGGAACAGTTTTTGAATTAATTATCAGAATATGCACACAAAATTATGTAAAAAAATTATTCTACAATAATAAGGCGATATTTTATGCTTAATTTAAATTCCCCGCTTTCCAACTTTCAAATCCTCAAAATAATACTCCATGTTTTTTTCACGCAACCTTGGCGATCCCCTCCCCGAGCCCCGATCGTCTTCGTGCGCGAAATCGGCCACGGATTAAAACGCTCTTTTGAAATTTTTTTAAAATAATCGTTTCAGAAAAATATGGAATGTCGGACTGTTTTTATTGTTTCCGGAATATTTACAAGTATTTCAACAATCACCGTGTGAAATTTTGTACCAAAATGTGCGATAATTACTGAGCAACAAGTGAAAATCGAAATCCTTTCAACCAGAGATCATAAACTATGCCAAGGCTTAACAACACCCGAGTGATGATATGACAATTTTAACGGCACTATGGTGAGTACTTGTTAATTTTACTCTACTATTTTGTATCTGGGATGTGTTTTGATCAATTTACATAATTTTATCGATACATTGGTGTAAAATTAATATGATTTTAAGAAACAACTTTTCAAAGGGGTAGAATTGTGTCAAAAAATGTCGCAATAGTCCCAAGCTTTGCTCTCAAAAACCCAAGAGAGTGACACTATTTTTTTTTTGGGGTCATGACACCATCAGTAACAACTTCTAAATAATATATGTTGTAGTTCATTTTGAGGTCACGTCCCCTTCAGGAAATATATGTGCATGGTTTAATTCTGTCCACGATATTAGGACGATAAAATACCTAATATACATCACTCTTATTGCGTGTAAAAACTAAAATACCCAACTCGTGATAAATTTATTTATACCTAGGGCGATGTTATGTATATCGCCCAGTTTATTTGGAAATAAGAATGTTTTCAACAAAACACACCTCTAGGCTTGTTTATATATATATATATATCTGAAGAAAAATTTAAGAACGTTCAGGAAAGAGCTAGTTTGAAAGGGAAATACCGGGTACGCGAGTTTATATATCCACAACTTATATAATTCTACTCTGTTCAGTATTATATCTTGAATAAACTATTGTCTGATTCAGGCTGAGTTTACAGTGAGTAGAAAACTAATATCTCCTTCTTCCATTGAGTAGCCAAATATAATAATAGCTTTGAACGTGCTGCAAACTGGATCTGTATTGGACTATGTTTAAGTAGTATGAAGTAGTAAACATTACGGAATCGAATATATGGGACTTTGACGACGCAAAATTTATTTACGCTTCTAAGAGCTATCTTTAGAAGTTTAGTTCACACTTCACACATTTAAGGGATATATTGGACGAGGGTACAGCTAGACTCTCACGAATTCACGTAGTGGTATAAAACTAGGCGAACTAAAACTCTCTCTAACTCACTTGAATTCTCGTGAACTCAAGCGAACTCACGTGAACTGAATCGAAATCATTAGAACTCTGTAACTCCGGGCAAATTACATAATTTAAAACAAGTCGCCAGTTTTGGAAAAAATCCAAAAAGATTAGATTATATACCTCTACACTTGGGTGAAATATGGTGAACTCCAGCGAACTTGGGTGAACTCTGTCGAGCTCCGGTGAACTTGGGCGAAATCGGGTGAAGAAATGTTGGTCTAAAAATATTTAAAAGTATAATTCATCGATCTTAACCCAACACTGATTAAATTTGGCAATTTATTTTTCACACTAACCTAATATTATACGGAACGTTTTCGTATTTTCTATAGTGCGAACGAAGTTTCTCTTTCTCCTTTGTTATTGTATTTGGAACGAACGTGGGGGACTATATTAGGACAAGAAAGGGAAAAGACCTTTTATCGAGTTTCAAATAAGCGTATAAAAGTCCTAGGAAAATACCCCTAAACGAATCTACCCCAGGAAAGGGATAATCCGTATTCTATATAAAGAACTCCACGTAAATAATAGGGTGCCTCTACAAGCAAAGATAAATGCTAATATTTGAAATCGAAAAATATTTAAAATACGCGGAAATATACTGAAAACGAAAACCATTATTTCGTTAAGAATTTCCCTAACTTATCCAGGATATTCAGGTTCCGTACGAACCCAGCTGTGTAAGGTTTCAGAAATATCATTTGAGGTGAAAAAATCCCATTAATTTAAGTAAAAATGGCCAAATGGCAAAGAAAACGATTGGTGATATCCGAGTCATTTTAGATTTTAGTCTCCCTAGCAAGAACTCATTTAAATACAACAATAGCTTCTAGTACCATCTTCGAGTAAATTTTTTCAAAATTCGTCTGCTATTCGCTTTCTCAGATCAATATAGCCCATTCTGTGGTTTCTTTTTACTCCTGAGTCCTGAAGCTGATTCCCTAAGCTAGGCCTTGTACTATCACGCCAATATAGTTATGAAATTTCAGTATTTTTTATTAAAATTTCGCGAATCCTTATCAAGTATGCGAGGATAGGTTTAAAATATTTTGGCCCTCACGTTATTGTGTGCAGAAATGAGTTCTGGCCCACCCCTAGCTAGGTCTTTAATATCGAGAGTTAAATTTACCTATTGTCATGTATTTGACCAGGTCAAGTTGGTCAACAATTCTTATAACCCTGGCTAAGCCTGTACACGTATAGCTTCTACTCCAATTTATTTATACTCTTACACCATCCCTCTTCATACACGCGGCTGAGCTACAGGAGAAATATACCACAGCCACAACACGTATTGGTTTTGGGTGCGCGCTAGAAAACATTAGCGATCGAAAGTTTCCCCTTCTTCCAGTCGCTTTCTTTATTGGGTGACCGCCAAGCGACCGCCTGACCCCGGCTTTTCGGCCACCTCGCTTACGTGACGATCTAATTCATTTGGAAAACTCTGGTGGCGTCTGTTTTGACCGGGCTCTCCGTGCCCTTGTGGTCTAGCCATCACTTTTCGAAGCAAACCGCTAGAAGAAAGGGAGATGGAACGAACGGTTGGTGAAGGGGTTTACATATACGCGTACTGTAAGGATTTGGTTCATGTAGTTAGGTACAATGTAATGATAGTTTTCATGGAAGTGGCATGATATGACAGTAAACATTTATTAAATATTACACATAAACGTTCTGAATGCAACCTAAGAACGAGTGATTTATATGGATTCCTTATCGTATAAAAATAGGCCTAATCCAACAATAATAAATTTTACAAACAAATATTAAACTAGAAATAAATTTAAAATTTAACCAGGAAATAGGTTAAGCTGGATTCATGGAGATACCATGAACTTCCCGTATAAGGATCGATGGCTCAAATATGGGGAATGCAGGATCTCCATGATCAATGTCATAGGTCGCTATAGTCCTTATACGGGAAGCTCACGTGATATCCACGAATCCAGCTAAGCCTATTTTGATGGTTAGTTTTAAATTTATTTCTAGTTTAAAATTTGTTTGTAAATCTTTTTACTGGGGATGAGGCCTATTTAAACGATAAGGAATCGATAAAAAATCACTTGTTGTTAGATTGCATTCTCACTTTAACGTGGGTAATATTTAATATTTATTTAAGCCCAAAAGATTCAGCCACTTCTCTGTAATTCAACATTAACCTTTGACTTCGGGATTACAGGAGAGAGTGAGAGAGAGAGAGCGAAATAATCTATTTGCTCTCTCTTCATCCTATAGTTTTCTGTCCCCCCTCGGGATTTTGAACTTTTGTTCATCTCTCTCTCTCTTGGAACGTAAAGACAGAATCTAGAAGTTTCTCACGGCGTGCTCATAGGTTTCGTCACGCTATTCGAATTAACGTGCAGCCTTATGCTCTCCTAAAACTCCCTTCGCTTTGTTTATGTCGTTAATAATGCATTTCGCGCGAACAACAATCTAGTGATATTTTCTCTCAATCTTGGATAAACTTTGATAAACCATTCTTTAAATTTTGTATTTTGAATTAATTTAAACTTTATCTCTGGATTAAAAATGCGGTCACGGAGAGAAGAGATATAATTTATATCGGGGTTGACACGTTTTTAAGAAACTTCAAAAATTAAGTTTCGAATTAAATACGAAAGTACTTTCACGAAAAATACCGCGTTAAATTTTTTTTAAACATCAGCAACTTATATTTTTTCGAGAATTTTGTTTCCAGTCTAAAATTTGTTTGAAACTGATTAAGTCTTATCGAATCTAGTTCGTGACTTTGATAATTAAATGTAAATTAACGCGAAACCATTAGCGAGTTTTGAAATTATTTATTTCATACTTTAACAGTTCAAATCGATTAAAAATAATTGTTTATCAGAGTCTAATATCCCTTTAAAATATAAAATTATAATCAAAAAAGAGGCTTGACCTGTTAGAAAAATAATATTATAATGAGGTAGAAGAGATATCGGAGCGAATAGTAATGAAGTAGTCTTAATTACTTGACTCTCGAAATCGGATTAATTTACGGCTGAATAGATTCACTTAATCTTCACCCTCCTTACTAAAAAAAACAAGATGGGCAAGCCCATAAGAATAGCTACACCAATGACACGAAACAAACGACACTTGAAACAAACGACACTTGAAACAAACGACACTTGAAACAGACGACACTTGAAACAGACGACACTTGAAACAAACGACACTTGAAACAAACGACACTTGAAACAAACGACACTTGAAACAAACGACACTTGAAACAAACGACACTTGAAACAAACGACACTTGAAACAAACGGCACTTGAAGCAAACGACACTTGAAACAAACGACACTTGAAACAAACGACACTTGAAACAAACGACACTTGAAACAAACGACACTTGAAACCAACGACACTTGAAACCAACGACACTTGAAACAGACGACACTTGAAACAGACGACACTTGAAACAAACGACACTTGAAACAAACGACACTTGAAACAAACGACACCTGAAACAAACGACACTTGAAACAAACGACACTTGAAACAAACGACACTTGAAACAAACGGCACTTGAAACAAACGACACTTGAAACAAACGACACCTGAAACAAACGACACTTGAAACAAACGGCACTTGAAGCAAACGACACTTGAAACAAACGACACTTGAAACAAACGACACTTGAAACAAACGACACTTGAAACAAACGACACTTGAAACAAACGACACTTGAAACCAACGACACTTGAAACAAACGACACTTGAAACAAACGACACTTGAAACAAACGACACTTGAAACAAACGACACTTGAAACAGACGACACTTGAAACAGACGACACTTGAAACAAACGACACTTGAAACAAACGACACTTGAAACAAACGACACTTGAAACAAACGACACTTGAAACAAACGACACTTGAAACAACGACACTTGAAACAAACGACACTTGAAACAAACGACACTTGAAACAATCGACACTTGAAACAAACGACACTTGAAACAAACGACACTTGAAACAGACGACACTTGAAACAGACGACACTTGAAACAAACGACACTTGAAACAAACGACACTTGAATGCAAAGATACTTGTACATAATTTAAGGGACACTAAAATGTGAAACAATTGAATGATAGTTTTAATTTAAAATATAGAAAATCTTGATTGAAAGTCTGCATTGAAAACTCTAATTGATAATACAGTAATTTGTTATTTTTATGTTCGAGTGATAAACTTCTCTGGAACTTAGCTACCATTTATTTACTGATAAAAAAATACTTTGTATTCACTTTTTGGGGCGACAACCTGTATTCTCTCTAGCTTTAAGCTAGCCGTTGTAAAATAAGTTTGGTACTCTAAAATAGGTGTAAAAAGGGAGCTAACGCCTATAACAAATAGGTTTAAATTCCTTATGCCGAAGAGATGTTCCTGTGTAGTCTATCCTTAATTAGAGCGCCTATTAATTAATTCGTGGTCTAACACCTCGATTTTGATCATTATCTTAAGCTACGATCACACTAGCATTTCTTAATCGATTTTAAACGGTAAAATCAAACCAATCGCATTATCGTTATAAATTGATTTATTGTAACTTCATCTATCGGTTGTTGAAACCGAATCGGTATGAAACTGGTTCCCGAAGCAGTTTCGAGAAGTTGTATCAAACCGATTCGAGAAAAGACGGTTTCCCGTTCATACGACTGTAGCGAAACTGTTTAAATCGATTAAGGATTGGTATGAACACTGCTATAATGCCTTGGTACTCTTATAAAACCAGTAATTTGCGTTTCATATTCCCTTTAAAGGAAAGAAACGGTCCCATCCTCCTTAGAATACTTTTTGAGAAAGTCAAGAAGTAATTTTTCTTCGGTATTATCAACGACTGCTTTTTCTTCTCTTACTTAAGCGTTTTCCAAGCGTGCCCTACACTGTAAAAAATAAAGGGTCGGATAAATACCTTTAAAGGTATTTCTGCTTGCCACCCCAGGCGCACCCTTTTAGGTACTTATTAATACCCTACTTTAGGGGTATTATAAAATACCTTCTATTAAGGGTATTAATGAAGACCTTTGGGGTACTATTTAGCACCATATATGGTATTTATTCAGACTTCAAAAAAATACTATTGGGGTTCGAAAAAAGACCTTTTGGGTCATTAGGGGTACTAATTGGTACCATATATGGTATTTATCCAGACTTCAAAACTTCGCTTTAGGGGTACGAAATAATACCTTTTCGGCCATTAGAGGTACTAATTGGCACCATATAAGGTATTTATCCAGACTTCAAAATTTCGCTTTGGGGTGTGAAAAAATACCTTTTCGGCCATTAGAGGTACTAATTGGCACCATATAAGGTATTTTTCGGGAAAATAAAAGATACTTCTTTCATTATTTAAATAGTAGCAAACCTGGAAGATTTATTTGTACAAAATAATGGGTTATCATACATCACAATGATTTAAAAATCAAAATAAATCCAGATTTGTATTATGGTTTCATGCATTTGAAAAAGAGGTTTTAACACGAGTTTATGCACTTTGAGAAATTGATTTTTCACGAGGTTACAAGTTAACTTTAATTTTAGTACAAAGTTAAGGGTTGGAAAAGAGGTTTATAACAAGTTTATGATTTTGGTTTTTAAAAGAAGTTCATTAGTTTGGAAAAGAAAGCTTTTTATAAGACGTTTATGCATTTTGAGAAAGATGGGTTTTATGGATTTTGAGAAATGGAATTTTATCACAAATATATGAATACGTTAGTTTTAATCACAAATTTATGGGTTTAGTATTTACCACAAAGATGGGTTTCAAAAAGGCCTTTTACAACAAACTTATTTTTAAATACTAATAATGAGTCATTAAATACTAATAATGAGTCTTTAATTACTAATAATAAACCATTAAATACTAATTGTGAATAATGATTTATATAAAATTACTATGAATTATTTATTACTAATTATGAATTAAATATTACTAATTATGAATTAAATATTACTAATTATGAATTAAATATTACTAATTATGAATTAAATATTACTAATTATGAATTAAATATTACTAATTATGAATTAAATATTACTAATTATGAATTAAATATTACTAATTATGAATTAAATATTACTAATTATGAATTAAATATTACTAATTATGAATTAAATATTACTAATTATGAATTAAATATTACTAATTATGAATTAAATATTACTAATTATGAATTAAATATTACTAATTATGAATTAAATATTACTAATTATGAATTAAATATTACTAATTATGAATTAAATATTACTAATTATGAATTAAATATTACTAATTATGAATTAAATATTACTAATTATGAATTAAATATTACTAATTATGAATTAAATATTACTAATTATGAATTAAATATTACTAATTATGAATTACATATTACTAATTATGAATTACATATTACTAATTATGAATTACATATTACTAATTATGAATTAAATATTACTAATTATGAATTATTAATTATTTAATACGAATTATTAATTATTTAATACGAATTATTAATTATTTAATACGAATTATTAATTATTTAATACGAATTATTAATTATTTAATACGAATTATTAATTATTTAATACGAATTATTAATTATTTAATACGAATTATTAATTATTTAATACGAATTATTAATTATTTAATACGGATTATTATTTAATACGAATTATTATTTAATACGAATTATTATTTAATACGAATTATTATTTAATACGAATTATTATTTAATACGAATTATTAATTATTTAATACGAATTATTAATTATTTAATACGAATTATTAATTATTTAATACGAATTATTAATTTTTTAATACGAATTATTAATTATTTAATACGAATTATTAATAAGAGAAATTAATCCAGTAATTATTAAATTCTGATCTAGTATTAATAATCCATGAAAAATCCATTTTAATTATAATTGGTCTAATCATAGTTAATTTGATTCTATCATCAATAAATTTCAATCTGTCATAAAGCTTTAAATAAATTTAATCACTTTTAATGGTAAAATTGTGATTAATTTTAATTTAGATTAGGATTAGCTTCATCGATTAGATTTATTTTTGATTATATTTAAATTATAATTATTAAAATGGAATTAAGCGTTTAAACTGTGTTAATCGATTTTATCATAATTAAATTAATCTTCTTCATCATTGTTCGATTGTCACGTGAATCAAAATATTATGTCTAAAATTCTGTTCGCCAAAGCATTTTCTACCGCTGGCAGCCAGTGTCAGTTAAAATTTCAAACCAGTGGAGTTATTTTTTCGTTGTGATTTTCAGTCAACACTTTCTACCCCATCCTCCCTTTGCGGTAAGCCTGATAAAGAAAAATTCTTCACTCCACTGCTCTGTATAATACAACAACTGTTGTTAAAAGCCTCCTCCATTCGATCCTTGCTTTTACATGTCGGAACCACAGGTCGGTTCTTGCCCTGCAGTTGGATTAGACCAACACTTCTGTTCTGCCATGGTAGCTCAGTTGGTTAGAGTGTGGGGCAATTACTGAACCACCCTGAGGTGTGTCTTATGTTGTCATCTCAGGATACCTGTTTATCCACTTAAATCATGTTTAAACCGTACCTAATGGTTGTTAAAAACCGTCTCCATACCATGTTATTCTATCTTTTAGGACAGTGATCGGCAGAATAAACTTTCCCTTTTCTGTTATATCAGAATCACATTCAGTTTGTTCCTGAAAAAATAAGAGTCCTTCACTCCTTCTTCAAGTTGAAATAACTAGCAAAGGCTTAAGCTAGATAGGATTATGCTAAGCAGCTAACATACTCGTGAAGGAATTATTGCATATGTTTCCCACTTGAAACTTGAAATTTGGAAAATCATGAAGATTTATAACATATATAAATTAATAGATATGCCTACCTTTCAATCTGCGTTTCAGCAACCTTCGATTTCAAAGAGTTAAATACAAGTTAAGCTTGCGCCTAAATTGATGGCTCGGTCGCGTCTCTACTACGAAGAAAACAGAGAATACTTAAACGAAGGAGGTGAAAGAGACTGCCCGTTTTCCCGTTCTAACGCGCTTACCGCTTATTGTGCGCTAGGTACAAGCTTCCACTCGTTTGTTACTCACTCAGAGATAGATATCACCTCCGCCAAAAAGTGACGCGGCACCAAGCGTTATTCTCTCGTCAAGGTTGCTAGAGATATTTCGCTGGGTTCTAGTCTCCCGAGCGTTAACATTTGAATCCACAAAAATACAATTTAAACCTTGGGGCGCTTGTTTAAGTTTACCTTCTATTAATGACATTAGATATTTTACTTTTCTCCAATTAAGATCCCAATAAAACATTAATATCAACAATATGTATAATAAGACTTACAATGATTTTGGAATAAAATTTCCAGCGTAGTTTTCATTTCGCGGGGTTTCCGATTGTTAAGCCTAATTTGACAAAAGTAGGCTTAGGAAAAAAATTTCACGAGCTTGGTTCGATAATACCTTTTGGGGTTTTAAAAAAGACCTTCTTTACTCATTAAATACCCTTCGGAAGTCGAAAATACCCTAATGGTATTGAAAAGAACCCTTAAAAATTCTTAGGGTGTGTTTAAGCGCCATCGGTAGTACTAATAAATACCTTAAGGTGTTTTTCCATTAAAAGTACCTTTTAAGGCGTTTAAAACGACCCCAAAAATACCTTCATTTTTTACAGTGTATCTTCTTCTTCGGGAGAAAAAAATAACCAGTTTCGGAAGAAAGATTGGATAAGGCCAAAGGGTGACGTGTAGGCGCGGAGGCAAAAACACTCTTATTGAAAAACAAAACTTAATTTCTCAATTCCCGTAGCGGGATGGTGCTTGATTCACACCCTCGACCCCCTTTTTTTCGTTTAGTTCTTAATGAGAATGAGAAGTCTTCGCTCTCTTTGGGTCTTAATTTCTATTCGTGAGAAGTGTTCTAATGTAGCTAAAGTAAAGGCGGATTGATACGCGATAATAAAGCTCATAAGGGATAAAAGTAGTGGTTTAAATCTGTTCGAAAACAGAGCCGAGTATAGAAAGATAGATTTTCATTATACACTGGCACGCCTTACCCATCTAAACACTCCAATCTCTTTCTGCCTTGATTAAAACAACGTAGCGGGGAAAATCTGCGCAGCATGTTTTAAAAATAGCCCAATATATAGCCATTGTTTTGAGAAAGTCATATTTTTTATTAAAATTTCTTATTTCACCATCCATACGCATATTTTTAAATGATTTCATATTTGAAATTCATTACCCCTAATTTTTAGCTTCATTATAAATTGGCCAAATCGATTTTGCAAACCAAATCGGCAAAATAGTTTTGCCCAAATTCTTTAAGTAAAGTGATCAGGTAACCAGGGATACGGAAATTCGAGTTAAACTTATTTCAGGATGAAAAATTAGTTTAACTATTGAAATTTTAAATTACCATATTTTTTAATCTAATTAAATTAAGTAGATTTAGCCATTTTAAAATGGTTTCCGGGTCCATTTAAGCAATCCAAATGAGCTGCGGTCGTTATTAATTTTAATTTGGTTGAGAACTGCAACAATGTAATAGGAAATTCAGTAATTATAATTATTATTCGATTATATTATTGCATATTTATTATGCCACTCATCTAATTAATATGAACCAAAATTTGTTTTAATTTTTTTAAGTCAGTAATTTTTAAAACAAATAGTTAATATCAGAAGCCGATGAAACCCTCCTTCGAAGTCTATTACTCCCGGGTCTTGTCTACCCCTCTCTGTATGGGTTATTCTCAAAAGGCGCGATCCGTACGCCTCCTAACGGTAGATGTTTTCGGAGCGAGAGCTCGTCGAGCGAATACCTCTAGCAGCCTTGGAGTTCGTCCAAAAAACGTCGTCGTTTGTGGAGAGAGAGAATTTCCAATTTTCCGTAGACAGGGGGGATGAAGTAGGACCCCTTCTCACTCGTAAAATTGGGAATTTTACCCATACAGAGAGGAGCGCTATATGGAACATTGGAGTAGTAGACTTCAAAGGAGGGTTTCATCGGCTGTTAATATACAAAATTTGAATATATCATTCATTGAATCCTTACGAATATTTCTACCAAAACAATTTTTAAAAATAGCCAAATTTGGCTATAATTAAACTAATCCGGCTACCCTACTCTACTTTTATAAAGACCATATAGTATATAGGTCTCTGGTATAAACTTGTAAGAATAGCTGGCACGTGGTAGTAGCCTAGAAAGACTTCTTTTTCCTCCTGGGAAATATCTATTTTGGAAGAAGCCAAAAGAAAGAAAGAAAAGAAAAACCCTGATAAGGGCTGGCGGAATTGCGTTTAAAACCCGAAGATGCTCGCGTACGGTGCCACTCAAGCTTCCCACCCTCGCTAGTACCCTTCACCTTCTATACTCTAAAACTACCACCCGAATCTTCAGCACGTAGAAAACTAAACTCCATAAAATACCAGTATTCGATTAAGAAATAAGCCCAGCTTTCTATTGTACTGTAAACTGACTATATACAGTTTCCTAGTCGCTTCTTTCTTTGTCTATTGAACTGGAAAAGCACCTACCCGGTTGGTATAAACTCCAGGCTGGTTTTACCACCGTTTTGCCGTAATAATCAAGCTGAAATTTCATATGGCTCAAAGGCAACCTTAATTTTTTCAGTAAATGGTCATAAGATGATGAAATACGGGTTCCCCTATAAGTTTAATCATATCCAAATAATTCACATCGTACTTGGATTATTTTCATCTTGATTTGACAACACGCGTAAAAGTTAGGCTCCTTAATGACTAAGGTAATAATTGTAATGATATTGACCTTAGCTTAGGACTTTACTCGCATTCAAATGAAAGTGAAATCGTTTTATTTAAATCGATAGACTCTTACGTATGTACGTTGATGATGGTGTAACTTGAAGTTATCCACTTATGTTATGTTAGTTAGTTTTGTAAAGAATAAGTCTCATGTATATTTACTTGTAATAATAACAATAATATATTTCGTAAGCGGAGGCACCACAGATGACGAAGCGGGTTAGATGGGATTATCCAACAACTATTATCAATAGTTGAAATTAACTAATATATTGAAACTTTAGACAAGCCAATGTTCCCCTTTTAGATGTTTCGTCTTATAAACCTCATTTATCAGTCAAAAGTCCTAAAGTTTAGGTAGTATCTCAGTTCGTTGCCAGGGGGCGCATTTCTAATTGGAGTCGAAACTATTCTGGTTTTGAATTATTTCACGAACGAACTATGAATAAAATACCAAGAAATATAGGAAGTTCACTTTATATAATTAGTCTTATAGTTCTTAATTTAATTAGTTTTTTAGCTCTTTATTTAATTAGTTTCTTTTAGTTTTTATTTTAATTAGTCTTCTATATTTTAGTTTAATGAATTTAATTGTTTAATTTATTTGTAACTAATATTAACAACGTTGGGAACGAACTAATTATAAACAATTTAAATATATATTAATTGCACAAAGTTTTTTACAACTTCATAAACGTTTAATGAAATTTAAAATATTTTAATGATTATTTCTTTTTTTCATACTCATTTTTCATAAAAAAATGTGTTATATTAATGAATAATTATCGGTCCTTTTCAAAGTAATATATCTAATCTTAAAGTTATATCTCTATTTAGCAAAGAAAAACGTACATTTTACCGGGGCTCTTCCTTTAAAAGACAAAAAGTTACGTAGATTTATAAGAGCTGAAATCTGGGGTTGAATCTTAACTACGTATATCTTCCATGGATAGAGTAGCTGCCGAGGTAGCTTCAGCTTCGGAAGCCTAGATCTAGCTAGTGGCTTAATTAAGGTAAAGTAACCTATCACTCATGCTAAGATAATGAACTGTCAGGGGCCAGGGTAGAAAGAGAAGGATGACTACTCTTCTTCCTAAAGAGTTACCAGGACCGTGGATACCCCCTAAAAATCGACTATACCTTCCCGCAGCTAGGCTATATGGAAAGCTCTCTATAGCTCCACCCCCTGCCCATTCTACACCTATCGCCTCTCATCCAATTTTAGCTGACCAAAAACTTTTACATAAATATAAAGCTTCTTCAGTGCATGGTGTATAGGCTCTACTTTTTATCTCGTTCATGCCTTGCTCGCTACGGTAGAGTTTTTTTTTAAGAGTTTTTTTCATCACACCCTCTAAATATATGGCTATAAACGTTCCCGGAATAAACTTTCACGCGTCGAACCGGTTTTAATTTAATAGACTAAGGTTTAATATCTCACCTTATATCCATAGGGGTTGTATATTTTGAACGGTTAATCTTACTGTTTATCTGACGTTATATAGCTGTATTCTTCATGGGAGAATGAAACCTAACAATAATTAATTTTTTATCGATTCCTTATCGTTTAAATAGAACTAATCCACCAATAAAAAGTCTACAAAACAAATATTATACTAGAAATAAAACTTACCATTAAAATAGGCTTAGCTGGATACATTTTGCTTCTTAAACACATTTGCGTAATATTTTCCATTTATTTTATTACATTGAGTAATATTTCCACTATTTGGTCATCCTAGTACCTTTAAAATAATCCGAAAAAATATATATATACCTTTTAACCTTTGATTAATTGTTAACCAAAAACGACCCTTTTTTATTTAAAGATAAATTATAAAATTAACGGAAATTAATTTTGAATCTTTATCTTTGTACTTCTTGATGAAGAAATAATTGTGAAGGAGTTCACATTTTTTTTGAGAATCTAGATCAAGCCTCAAACTGTCCTTGAAACAAAATGTATTTGAAAGCCATTCTGAAATGATCTAATTAGCATAAGAAGATTTCAGGAGATATATATGCAGGTAGAAATTGTGAAAGTTCAAGGAACCAAGACCAATTTTAATGAGAAATCTGTAAACAAAGAGGAATAAAACTCCAACGTAATTCGGGATTCCTTTCGTTTTAATAACAGACTCAAGGAAACTGAAGTTTAAGAGCTTTTTCCAAACACTACTTTTATCCATATACGTTTATCATTGTGTATAATTCGACTTACCTTATTCAATACTGCAAACTGACGAAGAATTAAATGTATAGAAAAATTGCGAAAGTGGGAAAGTAAAACATTTTTATTTTTCGGTCCTTAATTCCACCAACCAATAAAACTCCTTATAAAGAGACGCAACGAATTTTGCTAGGAATGCGAAAAACAAATAAGAATGACCTTGCTAGTAACCTACTAAAAGCTATAGTCTATGTCTATTTCATCTTGATTTTTCAGTGCATAGAAAGCTAGTCTCCATGTATCTCTTAAAGGGAGAATGCAACCTAACAAGAAGTAACTTTTTATCGATTCCTTATTGTTTAAAAAGGCCTAATCCATGAGTGAAAAAAATTATGAACGAATATTAAACTAGAAATAAATTTAAAACTTAACCGGAAAATAGGCTTAGCGGGGTTCAAGGAGATCCTGATTTCCTCGCGTATAAGGTCTAGTGACCAATCGAACGCGATTGAATGTCTCGTGGAGATCTCGCGTGAACGACGGGCCTTTGCTCATTGGTCGCTAGACCTTACACCTCAGGATCTCCATGAATCCAGCTAAGCCTATTTTCCGGGTAAGTTAATAACACTGGTTAATATGTTAAATTCTCTCTTTGAAGCGCGTTTTCAATCAAAATTTTTTGTACATCATTATTTAAAAAAATTGGGCTGCACCTCAATCTAAATATCTGAAATCATGGAAGCATGTACATTCTCAGGTTTCGTAATTTAGTTCTTGGGACAAGTTTGAAAATATCAGGCTTGGTTTAAGGTTTTAACTTTCCTAAATACATACACTTTTACACGAAAGTTGTTTACAATTCTGTGAAATCTAAGGCGGATTAATACATATTGCTATATTTTATAGAAAATGAAAGTAGTTTTTGCAATGAAATAGTGGAATATTTAGTATAGTTTACACTTGAATGGATGTGAAATTCACGAATCTCGAATCCGTCGCCGCTGGATCAAAATTGCCCGTTTTATTTTGACTATTTCTCGACCTGGTGGGCGGGCCTTTTCAAAGTCTGGAAACGTTGCTGCCCTGTTTTGTATAGTATAGCTGTACACTGTACTAAAATTCGTCCTTTTGAAGACCACTAGTGCGGGGAGAATATGGGAAAGGGCAACAAACAAGATTGTCCAGAGGAATTCTTGATGCCAATGTTATTGATATCTTTGGAAACTGATCGACGCTATTGAAGCTATTTATTTTTAATCGATTAAATCTGTTAAAGGGAGAATGCAATCTAATAAGAAATGAATTTTTTATCGATTCCTTATCGTTTAAATAGGCCTAATCTACCAGTAGAATAAAATTACGAAGAATTATTAAACTAGAAATAAATTTAAAACTTACCATGAAAATAGGCTTAGCTGGATTCATTTAGGTTCTAAATTATTTCGAATTAAAGACTCATCAACCAATGAGCAAAGGCCCGTCGTTAAGGCGAGATCTCCAGGATACTACCAATAACATTCGATTGGTCGCTGTCTCAACAATGCGAAGAAATTCAGAATCTCCATGAATACACTTAAGCCTATTTACTGGCTTAGCTGGATTCATGGAGGCTCCGAATTATTTCAAATTGAAGGGTTATCAACCAATGAGCAAATACCCATTGTTAAGGCGAAATCTAGAATTTTTCAGCTGGGACATATTTGGTTTTCATAAATGTCGAAATATCAATTTATTTATACGATTGTGGTAATTATTTCTATGGTATATTTTGAATAGTTTGTTAACGATCTCATGGAAATTTCATGACTCCTTACTTTAGTTTTAATCATATCAGGTTGTGTTAAATTCCTTATTCCATAAAACCCGGAAACCTTCAAATTATTTCCAGGTTTAAACGCTATATAGGTATTGTTAGAAAATAGAAAAGTAGTCCTTTCACGGCCTTCCACTCTATTCAACGGTTTCCCGCGAAGTTTCCTCGCCTATAGTTCGACCAGTTGACGCGAGGCGCGGCTAGTCACTTGGGCATAAACAGGGAGATTCTATTTAAATGCTAATTTAGTCCGTAAACGGAGCGCATTTCTTTTTCCTTTCCTCAAGGAGTTTTCTTTTCCAAATAGGTCCAGCGAAATTATATCCCCACCCCTAACAATATACCGTTTCTATAGAATCTTGCATTCTTAGAAAGAACTAATTGAGTATAAACCGTTAAAAGTACCTGATTGTTCTTTGGGTCATTTTATATATAAACCAATCATCGCTATAGTTTAATTAGTTTGCAAATTTAAATTTGCCCAATTAATCTCCTTTTAAATTATTCACTGTCCGAATTTAATTTTTTTTTTTTAAAGGGAGAATGCAGGCCCATAACAAGTTTAGAGCTCGGAATCGGATATCCATTATCTTCTATTATTCGTATATTTTCAGATATTTTATTTTCGGATAAATTGTTTCTAACTAAAAAATTAAATTTCTATATTCGTATAGTTGTTAAATGTACAAGGTTTATACGAAGATAAGCGTTTGGCGCTTTATCTACGAACAAATTACTCGTATTCAAACGTATAACTATGGATAAGAAAATTCACACTTCCAGAATTAGTTGAAAAATATTTCAAACTGACTTTTAATTTGAAGAATATAAATAAAATGACGAAACTAAGATTTTAAATCATCTTTTTTCATTATTTTTCACGAAAATAATTTTTGAATTTTTTAATCTGAACGTATAACGCGGATAATATTCTAAGATAAGGCCATTTTTGGATAAAAACGGATATGGATTACGTTTTTTTACTTTATCTTCGAATAAGTTAACTCGACTGAAAATTTGTCTATTTTTAATCAAACAGATAATATACATCAGAATTTAGTAGATTTTATCCAATTAATAAAAATTATACGAATTCCGAGCTTTATGGGTTACTTCAAAGTAGGCTTAACGAGGAGTTTGAAATGTGATTTTTTTTTTTTATTATATTTAAACTATATATGTAATCGATTACAATTTAGAAAATCATTTGTCTGGCTGCATTCTCCATTTAACGAATTTTTTCATCACTTTTAAGAATGTAAATTATCTCGCATCTGTTCGCGAAAACTTTGCATAAACTTCTTTAACCATCTATGAGTTCTAACCTTTTCTATATTGCAAACTAGTTTTGGTCAAAAAGTCCGAATTTATTTTTTGTTTTTACTATTCTCAATCTTAGGCTCCCTTATATCAGTACTATTTAATACTTTAGAGATAGAGCTGTGCCTTGCTTTGTACCTGCTGAAAACTTACATTGATTAGTCGTGAAAGTTTTAAAAACTATCCAAAGTTATTGCTTATTATTACATTATTTTAAATTACATAAGATGAAGTAGTTTTAATAACTACAGAGGCTATAATATATATCTTTGTTATATTAGATATAAATGGTAGCCTAGCTTTATTCTTGGTGCAACCTCAATATGAAATAGATTCTATTTTTCTTCTCAACACGTCCCACCCTTTTTTGATGATTTTTTTTTTTTTTCTTTTACTAGCTTTTGGAAATGTGTTTTTTTTTTTCCTAGTTTGGTTCCAAATTTTTCCAACCAACTAGTAATACAATAGAGCTTCCCGCTTTCCACACTTTGTATTTTTTTGGAGAATCTTTTTTTTTTTTTTTTTTTTTTTTGGTATCCTAAATTCAATATATATAAAAACCAAAAAATTCCCATTCAATCGCTATTTTACATTTTCTTTGTTCGTGCTAAAATAGCATCGTTGTCAAAGAAAACTTTTGGACAAACCAAGGAGGATCAGAGAAGGAGAGGAAATGTGGGGACGGCGCGGTTCCTACTGCGTCGGCCTAAACTCCCACTCTGGGAGAACGGGGGTAGAGACGTTTCGTGGTAAAATGTTGTCGCGTGGGTAAAACGAATCCTTTATGAGACGCGCTAGCTCGCGACCACGTGACAACAGTTTACCTCGAGAATTTCCTATCCCCCCTTTCCACCCGAGTGGGAGGTTGGCTCTTCTCTCTCTAACTCAACGCAGCCCCACATTTCCTCTCCTTCTCTGATCCTCCTTGGTCAAACAAAGTTTCGTTTTATGGGATTTTATTTAACATAAACTAATTGAATTCATTATACCCTTTCGGTATAGTTCTCTTTGTTTGAATAATTTTTATTCTTGGATAATATTTGTTGAATTAATCAGATATTATACCTTAATTAGCTTAAAAATATACTATTTTGCATTTGAATTAAATTATCCAAAGATAAACGAATGAAGGATATTCTTATCCGGTTTTATCTGAAATTTAGTCCAGTTATCTCGTTTGGATAAGATAATTTTAAAATCTATTTTCGTGGAAATTAATAATACCTATTTATAGGTTTTTTTCGATTTGTTTTCTTCAAATTATAATGTGAATTTTCTTATCCGTGGATACTATTTTTAATTTCTGTTTAATCTTAATCTTCGGATAAACCCTATTATACAAAAAAGAGGTTGCTTCGCACCCTTAAAAAAACTCTTTATCTAACTCGAATCAAACCCGTGAAGGGACAGAAATTATTTGTTAGAGAAAGAGCAATTACATATCTTTAAAATTATAGTTAGTAGATTTAGTCTACTACTTCAAAGATTTTATTACTATTATATATTTTCCAAAAAACGGATAAAGACGACCTAGGACTAATGATAAATATATATACATTAAAGGAACTCCATCTTTAGCTAATTTTATTAGTGATACTGAGAGAATTTAAAATAAACATCAATGGGAGAGGATGGTTAACTAGGTCGTCTTTATCCGTTTTTTGGAAAATATATAATAGTAATAAAATCTTTGAAGTAGTAGACTAAATATACTAACTATAATTTTAAAGATATGAAATTGCTCTTTCTCTAACAAATAATTTCTGTCCCTTCACGGGTTTGATTCGAGTTAGATAAAGAGTTTTTTTAAGGGTGCGAAGCAACCTCTTTTTTGTATAATTTCTGTCCTTTTTTCTCCAAAAATATACACCTTTTCCACATTTCACTATTTTGCTTTATAGGTTTATTGAACTTTAATTCTTACTAATGCTGAATAAAAATTAAAGCGTTTAATTGAGGCTTCAATCTATTCGTAATTGAGACCCTGGTACAAATCTCGAAAGGCAGAGATTAACTAACCTAACCTTACCTAAGTTGTAAAACAGGGATGGGCTAGTTCAATTGATTAACTAACCTAAACTAATCTTACCTAAAATACTACAAGAGGAACGGGTTAGCCCGAGTTATAGGGATTACCTAGTTGGAGGGATGGCCTATTTCCAGGGTTTAATTAACCTAATATAACCTTAAAGATTACTTGATGGAATGGGTAACCCGAGGGATTAACTAGTTGGAACGATGGTCTAATTCGAGGAATTAACTAACCTAACCTAGCCTTACCTAAAATATTACAAATAGCCCGAGCTAAGGATTAACTAGTTGGAAGGATTGGCTAATTAGAGGGATTAACTAACCTAACCTCACCTTAAAGATTACCAGATGGACGGGGGAGGTCGAGGGATTAACTAACCTAGCCTTACCTAAAATATTACAAGAGGGACGGGCTAGACCGAGCTAGAGATTAAATTTATAATATTGAATCGCATCGACAAAAAATGAGCATGGAAAGCGAAACAATTCTTTAAAGCAGCATGAGAACATAATTCTGGAGACCAGAAGTATGTGGCCGTTTATTTAACTCGCCGACATCAATTTCCGTTTCGTATATCCTATTTAAAATTCTAAATCTTTATTTTTTATTATAATTGAGTTAGACGTGCTTTAGATACAGACTTCAATAATTGGCCAACTACTTAATAGCAACGTTATTACGTAGTAGTAATGACGAAGCTATTGGATCTTAAGCACATCCTAGTCGCAAAACTCAAGTATTTTAAAAAATAAAGTAGAGATTGAAAACGTTAAACTATAAATTTCATGTGTAATCGAGCACTTGGCAGGATATGAAGTCCAACTCGAGTGATATTTAATCCCTAGAACTCTCATTGTGATATGTTTTTACAGTGACTTACTATATTATATTGGCCACATTTCTAAGGCGATTTACATTCAATCGCCTCGGTTTATTCAAGTACTCTACCCAAAAGATCGTGAGAAATAGGTCTCTTATCACCGAAATATAGGTGAGAAACGATTGCCTAAACAATCGAAGACCATTGCACAAACGAGAGGACTCGCCACAATTTTAAACGCTAACGTAAACCACGCATTGGTACAGTGCATCTGTGAGTACTGAATATGCAAATCTCGTTTATATAGGCCGAGAAGAGATATATTATTAAAGTTAAAAAATCAAATGATAAGAAAATCATTCCAACTTTTTAATTACGGTGAATTGGGGTGAATATAATGGGATACTCATGATATGACATAATAGTCAAAATTAGACGGCTGAAGAGGGCTACCCTAGTGAAAGAACCCAATAAATGCAATTTTCCGTTAACGATAAAAAATGCCATTAAAAAAAACTTATCAACTGTTTAATAAAATCAATTTTTGTTTATCAATTTAAAGCCAATTAATAAAGCTCGGCTAGTTATGTTTTACCCTTTTCGTCACCCATACAGGCATCTGTCTCTCTATTAACTCGAATTCGATGGATATTCATTATCATTCTACTGTTTAAGAAATAAAATTTTGTTTACCATTTTGAAGCAATTAATAAAGCTCGGCTAAGCTTATGATTTCACCCTTTTGTAACCCATTCAGGCACCTTACTTTCTATTAACTCGAATTCGATGGATATTACTTATTATTCTACTGTTTAAGAAATAAAATTTTTGTTTATTCATTTTGAAGCAATTAGTAAAGCTCGGCTAAGCTTAAGATTTCACCCTTTTGTAACCCATTCAGGTACCTTACTTTCTATTACTTCGTATACTTAATCAACATTTCATTATTGAAATATGTGTTTAACTAGAGATACTCTTGTACCTGATCGAAGTCTTATCAAATTTTTTCAAAAGTACCTTTGTCTGTATTAATTCGAATTCAGTGGACGGTGGGAAGAGGGAAACGACGACGACGACGACGACGACGCTTTCAGTTATCAAGCGCCGCGGGTCCATTGGAAAAGACATTACGGTTTCTGATGAAATTCGAGTTCAGATAAAGGGATAAACACGAACGTGTTTATCCTAATAAACACGAACGTGTTTATCCTAATACATTGAAATATTATCTGAATATATCTTTTAATTAATCCGACATTGAAATAACTATGATAAATGAAAAATATTTGAATACGAGTATCTTGTTTGAAGATTTAATTTTTTATCTTCGGAATAACCCTATTTATTTAGCTATTATCAGAAACAGAAGTAGATGAAACCCTCCTTGGAAGTCTACTACTCTAATGTTCGATATAGCGCTCCTCTCTGTATGGGTAAAATTCACAATTTTACGAGATCGGAGGGGTCCTACTTCATACCCCCTGTCTACGGAAAATTGGAAATTCTCTCTCTCCACGACGTTTTTTTGACGAACTCCAAGGCTGCTAGAGATATTCGCTCGACGAACTCCCGCTCCGAAAATATCTACCGTTAGGAGGCGTACGAATCGCGCTTTTTGAAACTAACCCATACAGAGAGGGGTAGACAAGACCCGGGAGTAATAGACTTCAAAGGAGGGTTTCATAGGCTTCTGTCAGAAATTAATAATTATAATTATTAATTTCTGCTATTATATAAATATAAATGTTTTATTTTTTTGATTACAAGCACTTTTATAGAGGTAATCTTACTTTATTACACTAGTTTGATCACGTGACGTTCATTTGGAACCTTTTTGTTCAAGATTTCGTCGTGTATAGGCAATAAAAATAATTTTGTTTAGTTTAAAACATAATTTAAATCAGTATTAGTCTCAAAAAAAAAAAAAAAAAAATATTGGTTATAGAAATCGTTTCACCCTAGATTGTAGCTTTCCCTTGAGCACGGAAGCGCGACTGTTCGAACACTTCTACAGGCGCTAAGATCAGCGTCATAGTATCTCTAGGTTTTAAATATCCAAGCTTCCTCCCCATAGACTCATATCTGCTTAAAATCGTTCTACTTACACGATTTGGGTGTTATCTTTTGTTGTGGGAGGAGCCTACATTACGAGAATAAGGAGTTTAGACACTTTCTCTCCGTAGAAGCGGTTTTTATATAAATATATAGCTTTTCTAATATATATATAATTCTTATTCAGGTACAGGTCTATAAATAGAAATGTGAAAAACTTAGTTTTACGATTGGTTGGTTATATTCTTATATTCTCTGTCAACTATGGAGGGAGTATTACTATGTTAGACAAACTTGAGTATGCGAGGGTGAGTCGCAGAGGGGTGGATAAAGAGAATAGTGTTATATGGAAGAAGAAATCTCGGGAGAACTTTTAGAAATGTCGACAAAAGAGAGCCATGATGGATTACCCGGAATGGAGAAGATAGTCCGCGGTGGTTCCCCCTTCCCCCATTCAAAAGAAAAGATTTTCTAGCCGCAAAAACCGCGGAAAACATTAAGTCTCCTGACGAAAGTTGGCTGTAAAGACAGTTACGCCGTCATATCATATATATAGGGTTAGGGGTTTCTACCTTTTCCCGTATATTCCTTTTATAAATTATAATCTATATATTGAACAGTTTCCAGGCAATAAATGTTTTTTATATATATTTATTACTAAATTATATTAAAATTTATCCATATATTAATTATTTAAAGTAAAATTTAACACTGATAAATGTTGACAAACGTATCTGCTCGTACGATCTTAAAATAAATATTGGCTAAAGTTATAACTAAATAATGCACATCTAGCGAGTCTTTAAAGTTGAAAACGTAGACTTTAAAATAAGTTTTAGGAAAATAAAGCTAGGTTATAAATAAATTAAAATCTCTAAATAGTCAAATTTGAATGTAGTCTATAAGGACCTTATACTTCTTAAAGGAAACTTAGAGCTATAAATGGAACAGGCTTTGAATTCCAGAATTGTTTCACAATTTTTAGACACGTTTTTGGTGTTTAAATTAATTTCTAAAGTTTGTTAAAAATTTTATTGAAGTTAATATAAATTCGGACGAATCATATTATTTCAGCCTTCAACAGCGCTTGTAATGTCCTATCATTAAAATAATAGGCCGGTGTTTGATACCTATAAGACCTTCGGTTTCAATCGCCGGCCTATTCTTTTAATATTAGGACATTACAAGCATTGTTGAAGGATGGAATAATATAATTGACCCGAATTTATATTTACTTTTTTCAAATTATTTTTAAGTTAATTATCGAATACGTTTTTTGGCATGGTGATTCCGAATTTAAATTCCAAAGCTATTCCATTTTTAGCTATAAGTTTCGTCAGAAGTAGATGAAACCCTCCTTTGAAGTCTACTACTCTAATGTTCGATATAGCGCTCCTCTCTGTATGGGTAAAATTCACAATTTTCCGAGATCGGAGGGGTCCTACTTCATACCCCCCTGTCTACGGAAAATTGGAAATTCTCTCTCTCCACAAACGACGACGTTTTTTTGACGAACTCCTAGGCTGCTAGAGATATTCGCTCGACGAACTCTCGCTCCGAAAATATCTACCGTTAGGAGGCGTACGAATCGCGCTTTTTGAAACTAACCCATACAGAGAGGGGTTGACAAGACCAGGGAGTAATAGACTTCAAAGGAGGGTTTCATCGACTTCTGGTTTCGTTTTAATTTACTTATGGCTGTACTCACTTTTTTAAACTAAACCCTTCGATATATGAGTAAGATGATCATAAATTATATTTTATACTTTCCTTTCGGACTACGGAACAAAGAAAGCTATAAGTATTGAATCCTTTTTCTTACTCGTAGACTCGTATAAGCGAATTTAAGGAGCAATTACGTTACCACTAGCAAGCTTTTACAAGATCTACTTATATAAAAATAAGAAGCAAGGGTTTCGGGAAAAACTAAAAAACAAAAAAAAAAAAAAAATATGAGAACAATTTAGCCTCCCAGTGGGTAGACTTATAAATCTTCCAAAGTGGTAAATTTTATTTTTTTCCGTTGCCCGTTTCTTCTCGAGTGGTTTTGTATATACAACGGAAAGATTAATAACCGTTAGGACGTTTATTCTCAAGCACCAGCTAGAAAAGAAAGTCGGGAAAAAAGTAAATAAATAAATAAAAGAAATCTGAAGATTTACTGATTTTGAAAAGGATAATAATTGCCAAGACTTCTCACCGATATCACAAGTAAATCATCCTTCAAGTTTATAAGACGACATACTCCGTGTGACGATGAAATTAGTCAGATTTTCTCAGTCCATGGTTTCACTCTAAGTATTCCGAAATTTGTACAGATAGGGGGCCAGGTCCAGTATATTTTTTCTAGAGTAAATCAGACTCGAAATCGCGACGGCCGGGCGAGACACGCTCCTTAGTTTCGCGAGAGAGGGGAGAGCTGTTTTCCGTCGATACAATGTACATTTTCACCCCCGTAAACGTCTAGACAATCCAGCGCGATATTAGCACCGCCTACTTAGTTCCAATCTCAACCGCTAGAGAGGGCAATTTCGAATTTCGTATCTCAACCCTTTGGATTTTTCCTCTCTCCTCGGGATAAAGCTCTAGCAAAAAAACTTTCAGAACCACGTACCAATCATAATGCGCCTTGTAGTAAACTTGAATTATGATTTGCCTGTGTTGTATTGTATATCGGTTTGCAGGAACTATTTTACTTCCTTTGTGGTTTACTATTGTGTATTACGACGCCTCAGGCTATACACTACAATGCAATACTGCTAACGACCAGAAATATTGAGAAAGGGAGGTTAACCACGTGGGTAAAATCTGTACACTGACGAAGCGATTACGTAACTGATTACAGCCATTGGTAATTTTAAATATGTACTTAATTACTTAATCACTTTAATACAGTCAAAACTACAGGCTTTTGGTCGGTTTCATGGAGTGTTCAGCTCCTGGGCTTAATCTTATACAAACCATACCAAGTTTTTAATTTCATCTCATCTCGAATCTGGTGGTTGTTAATTTAGATTTATTTTTCACTGACAACAATAAGATCCATAGTCTCAGCGTGTTGTCATTTTATCGCGAGAGTTATTAAGTTTTCCTATTACTTAAATTGTCAGTTTTTCTCAGACAAAATCCGAAAAGCCTTGCTTTTCTAGTTTAAAATTTTCGAAAGGTATAAATAAAAATTTACAATATATACTCAAGATTCTTTTTCAGTTTACATACAAGCGAAACTTGCGGCGAATTAATTCGCAATGTTAAATATTTAGGGATAAAAATAGTTTTTGCCAACTGATCTTGAGCGCTAGTGTGGATTGTTCCCAACGAGAAATGAGATTAAAAGGGGCAAAAGGAAAATATAACAAAGAAACCCCTTTTGGTTATAGACTATTTTCTTTTTAGATTTATTTTCTTATCCTTCTTTTTCCTCTCTTAAAGGAATAATGCAACCTAACAACAAGTGTTTTTTTATCGATTCCTTGTCGTTTAAATAGGCCTAATCCACCAGTAAAAAAAAATTTCAAACAAATTTTAAACTTGAAATAAATTTAAAACTTACCCGGAAAATAGGCTTAGCTGGATACATAGAGATTCGCATTGATGGGTCTGCGACCAATGAGCAAGTACCCATCGTTAAGGTGAGATATCCATGAGAATTCCAATTACTTATTGTTAGGTTGCATTCTCCCTTTAAGGCCTTAGTTAAGAAAGGGCAATTCTTATATACTCGAATTCAAAGGATATCGGTAACAACAATTTTTTTCTATGAGATTTACCATCGTGTATCAATCCACCTCAGTTTTTCCTATTACGCCAACTCCTCTTGGTCTGTTGAATATTGTCTGCAGTTGTCGCGGAGACTTGTGAGAAGTGGTGGTAAGATTAAGAGGAACCCGATTGAGAAGGCCAAGGAGTTGGGGGGGGGGGGGTTCAAAGAGATAATGAAAGGAATTTTATATTGAATGCAAATACATATATTTTCGCTCATAATCAAATGGAAGTTAATTTTAGGTGGCGTATTGAGTTAGCCTGTGCTTATTTCTAAAAAGCCGTTGAGATACGGCCGCCGAATGACAAGATTAAATGCATGCGAACTGGTTTATAGAACCGTCTAGCCGCTTTTTCTTACCCCGCCTCTCACATAAGGGGTCAAAGGGCAATGACACGCACTCTCTAAAGGCAGCAAAAACGTTCTATCTACATTTACTTTTTCATTTCATTCTCCCTTTGAACAAAAAAGGAAAGATCAAAAAAGGCGAGGCGAGAGCCAAACGCGAGGACCATCAGACCATTCTTTAAGGCTGCCGATATATAGCGTTCGCGACCGCTGGCTGCCAAACTGAAAGAGAGCGATCTTTAGAAAACACGAAAGACTTATAGAAAAATACTAATGGATCGTGGACGCCCAAATTTGTCTTTTTTCCTATCTCTCCCCTCTCCCCTACCGATTGTACTTAACCGGAAACACTCGGCCTCTGCCCGTCTTGATTTTTTTTTCTATCCTACGTTTAAACTGATGATAAGATTGTCCAATATAGAATCAATTGGAGAATTTAATTTTACTTTGCAGGGAAACGTATTGCAGTATTGAAACACTGTAGGGGCGGGCTATGTAGGGCTCCGAATCGTAACACCATTACTCTTATCCATATTTGTTTCAGATATTTTATTTTTACGAATTAACTGTTTGTAACCAAAGATTTCATATTCAGATAATAGTTAAATGTTGGGGTTTATCCGAAGATATATTTGAAGCTTTATCTATAACATTTTACAAATTACTCGTACTCAAAGAAATTTGTGTAAAATTTATGGATTATTGAAATTCACAAGCTATTTTAATTTTGAATTATTTTTATTATGATCCTGAATCTCTTCGCATTATTGTTAGTATCCTGGAGATCTCGCCTTAACTGGTGTATTAGGCCTATTTAAACTTGTTGTTTGGTTGCATTCTCCCTTTGAGAAAGCGAAATCTGTGAACAAAACGACGGAAAAAGTATTTTAAATCAAAAACGAATACCGGAAATTGAAACCCAAATCAAAGAGGCAACCTCAAAGGCTTAACCTTCTACTCCTCTTACTGTATCCTCTTGTTGCCAACTCCCTGTAGCTTTTTTTCACTCTTACTTCGAGTCATACACTACGCTTAATTAAGTAAATGGAAGGGGAGATCAAATATCTATTGTATTTTTGATTCATAACGGTTAAAAAGTAAAAAGAAAAAGTGAAATAAGTTATTGAATCGCGCACTCCTTCCTGCAAAAGTGCGGGAAATTGTCATTGTTCGCGACCACAATTCCATTATATACACTCCGTAACATTACTTCGAATTTGCAACAAGATAAAAGCTAGGGTTTCATCTAAAAATTAAAAATTCCTATGAACACAAGCTTTTGATTTGAATATACGTAATGAAAACTCACTATTTTATTAATAAGACATGATACAATCACAATCAAACGATACTATACGGGCTGCTAAAGTTTATTCCACCCGAACTGGCAGCACGGGGAAAGTTAGGCTTAATTAAAGTGATGTTGTAACCATTCTTTTCAAAGATTTTTGATAACCTTTTTTATCTTTTTCATACTATTAATTACATTAATTAATTTAATTATTTAAATTTTTACTCCTTTGGATTGACTCTAAAGAAATTTCAATATTACAATCCCAAAAGTACATTAATTTTATGTTATTCCTATTGATGACGTATTATGTGGGAAAAACCTGATTAACTATAATTAAAAAGACATTCTGGATGAAGTATTTTCACGAAAGAGACCGCGTGAAATCATCTGTATAAAGTACCATAATACGTACTCTATAATTGCCACGAGTTCATAGTGGTGACGTAGAACGTCGGGGAAAAAATTTATTAGCAGGCTATGATTTTGTTATTGTTGTTATTGCTATGTTAATATTTTCTCTTACTGTTTTTCCTTGTCAGGTGGTGCTCTTTCATCTAAAATAATGTTATCTTCCCTAGTCATAACTTTATTTATTATCCTCTCTAAAGTCGTGTTCATGCCAGATACTTTGAAAGCATTTTAAATCGTTTTAAGAAAGGTCAAATAACGATATTTCATAAAATTTAAATTCAAATTGTTTTTTATTATAAATTTGAGACAGCTCCACTTTAAAATATTGAGAAAATAGATAGAGGATAGGTTAGATTTACACGTGCTTCCAATTCAAAGTGGAGTAGTCGGGGAATTTCCCCGTCTTCTCGAATTAAAAACCAATAAGCGGAAGGGTTTCGTCATTTCACGCTAGTTTTGAATCGCGGCATCTGCCTGCAATATGTCCACCCTACCATAAGAATGAATGCTCTCGCAGTTCATTCGATATATTAATAACAATGAAGTAACGTTGGGAAAGGGAAGAAAAATTGATAATCGCGTTAGCTTTAAAGGCGTTTTTTCAATCAAGTTCTTTTTGGCCAAAAAGTAACCTTCTCATCATAAGGGAAATTTCTATAGTTACTTTTTTCGCCAAAACATCTTGATTAAAAACGGAGTAAAGATTCGTTTACGCACCATATCGATCTCACTCGCCTGCGAGTTTAAATTTAAGCCGAGCGTTTGCAATATAAACTACAACTACTATACTCCTGTTCCGAGGGAGTTTGCATAAACTACTTTTCCCCAAGAAAGTTTAATATTGTGTATCAATGCGCTTCAGCATTGATAACGTCGCGTTTAAAGTTTTAGCCTTAGTACTGACCAACAGACAGACATTTTTCCGTATAGAATCAATTATGTTTTTAATTTTGATAAGATATATTTATTTTATCACTTCTTTAAAACCCGTCAATCTATTAACAAGAATTCATTCAGGTTCCATAAGAATATGGGAGGGCCGCGATTCAATAACCATCCTCCCAAACTTTGTAGCAAAAGTTCGTCCGCTTCGAAACGATTTTTCAAGTAAATCGCTCCTGACATTATATTATTAACCCACGCCACTAACTACCTTGACATAATATTTTGGGTAATAAAAATGGAGCCGACCGAAAAAAGATCTAAGCGTACAAATGTTGCGAAAATTGCGGACGCACTTTTGTTACAAAGTTTGGGAGGATGGTACCAGAGGCTAAAGCTATGCTCCCATATTCTTATGGAACCTGAATGGATTCTTGCTATTAGTGTAAAATTTTGAACAACGGTTTTAGTTTTGATAAACAGAGACATTCGAGAAAAATTGTGATATTTTAGGAAAGGGTGACATTATAATTGAATGTAATCAAAATTAGATGTAGTTTTTGAGTTACGCCATTTTCACACTAAGTTTATAACCAAAGCTGAAGACGAAAAAAAAATCTGTAGATTAGCCATTAAAGAGTAAGATTCAGCCATATGTTACGAGACTCTGAAAGAAAGAAAAAAAGGGAAAACGAAATTAGTAGCATTAAAAATATTTTTTTTCTCTCATAAGTTTTTTTTTCTGTAAAAAAAGAAAAAGAAAAGGGTTTATAATGACCACGCGCGATGTGTAGGGAGCATTATATCTTCACTCAACCTTCCATTCATCCTCCGCAACATTGTCTCTTAGTCTTAACTTAAGAATAAAGAAACTGTAGCTAAGAAGAAGAAGTATGGGGTAAAAGTCGAGGGGATGTTGAGAAAAAATGAGAAAAGAAAGAACTAATGACTCGTAGCGAGTGTGTTATTAAAACTACATTCGAGAAACTCCTCCCATTCTCCCCGACTTAAAGTGCTTTCGTGGAAAAGCCGCGGTATTTTTGCGTGTCAATAGGGCCCGCACTTTTCGTATCTTTTTTATTGTTTTAATCTATGTCAATGGAGCCCTTGAGGCCTTGATAAAATTATTCCTACTTTATTACCCTTTATATAAAATATATATTTAACCCTAAGCGTCATTAGTTTCAATTAATTTAATAAACGACGTAGCAGATATGTTACAAATTAATTAATTTGAAGGATGTGGTACCCGGAAAGATTAAATATAAATATTCAAAACATGGAAAAAAATCTATAAATACAGGGAAAAATCTAGAAAAATGTGAAAAAATTATAAAAATGATAAAATACTCGAAAAACGGGGAAGAATCTCGAATAAACTATGAAAAGGTGTGTAAAAATATAGACTAATGGGAATATTCAAGAAATACTTCAAGAAATCAGATAAATTTTCAAAATCAAGGACAAAATAAAAATGATAACGGGAATGTAAGTTCTGACATAACATTCGGTCTAAATATTTCAACAATGACCCAGCTCTATCAACAAAAGAATCGTAATGTACTGCAGAAAATAATAACCATAGATATAGGATAGGGGCAAAGCTCTTATAAAAATAAATTATTAAATAAAACTACCCACTTTGACAACCGAAACAATCGTGGTATAAGAAAGGAATATTACGGGCTCTCTTGACACATTCTTTCGAGTCTATGGAAGATCTAGCCTTTTTCCTTTATTCTTGTATATTAAACTAACACCTCTTTCTGCCTCCCTCCTTCTCTCTCTCTCTCTCTCTCTCTCTCTCTCTCTCTCTCTCTCTCTCTCTCTCTCTCTCTCTCTCTCTCTCTCTCTCTCTCGCCTTGTGCAGACGTGTGAGACAGAGCTCCGTCGGTATCGTGCTTTTGTTCGCGTTTTTCGCATTTTAAAGGTTCGTACCGCCGTTTTTCTTATTCACAAGGTTTATCTTTAGCTTGTGACTTTTCTTCCCAACGTTTATTTTACCGCTTTACACGCGTTTTCCGGTGTATTAAGTGTTTTTTTCTATTGCTCGGCCTTCGGGCCTCGGTCATACCCGGTATGGCCACCTTCGGCGGTCTCGCGGCCGCTACCCCTCCCCAACCCAACGACGGAGAAATTACTCCAGACCCAACTACGTGCCGTCTTCCTCAAGACCTACCTCCGCTTCAAACCAACGATTCGTCTGCTCATTCTTCTGCTCGCGTTCCTCCCATCCGCGCCGTACCAAGTTATTCCAACGTTACCTCTGGCCATACGACGACTCGTGGTACGCCCCTACCTTCTCGCAAACGCTGGACTTTTCGGTCTCGTCTCGGTGGTGCTCCCCCAGTCTCTTCCCACCGTGGTACTATCACTGCTGATCATGGTATTCTGATCGAAGCCTCTATGTACCCTTACTCCAACAGAGACTACATTGATGCGATTAAGGCGGCTACTAACCCCACACAGATTTTCTCTTTTTCCCGAGTTCAGGGAAGTTTCCAACTCTTTTTTCTCAACGCTTCGTGGGCTAAACAACTCATTACTCAGGGTTTGTCTATGCCGGATGCTCAATCTTTACCCTGCCACCCGATTGGAGTTCCCCCGGTTCGCGTCGTGGTTTCGGACGTTCCCTCACACTTTGACAATGGTTGTCTCCGTGAGATGATGTCCCATTATGGTACTGTCGTTGGCCCCATCAAATCTCTCCGAGCCTCCTACCAAGACCCCGATTTACCGAACATTCAGAGCTTTCGCCGTCAGGTGATGATGAAATTCCCGACCTCGAAGGCCCGTGACGAATTGCCCTCCCGCCTTTTCGTGGATTTTGATGATGTCCCACTAACTTTTTTTGTGACCACCGAAATGCGTTGTCACCATTGTCAGGGCTCTGGCCATATTCGTGAAACTTGTCCTATACGCTTGGCTGCCCTTGGTCTCGGTTCGATGCCACCCCCGGCTGAATCTATCTCCTCCGCCGTGCGCGACCGTCCTTCCGCGCCCGCTTCTACCTCGGTTCCAGTCGCACCACCGCTTCCTGCCTTGGACCTGTCTTCAATTACCTCTCCTTCTGGGGTGGACATTGTTATGCCTATTCTGGATCCTCCCGGTTTTCCCTTGCCACGCACCTACGCGTCTTCGGTGGCGTCCTCTAAATCGGACACCCCGTCTGTTTTTACGACTCCCCCTGAAACGATCAAAGGCGCTGGTATGGTAGTCCTTCAGAAGAAATCTTCCACTTCCGCCGCGAAACGCTCCTCATCGTCCGGTGCCGCTGACGCTTCTTCCTGCAAAGTGCTTTGCCCCGCACCGCCCAAAGCTCGCTCGCAGACATCTTCTGTTTCTAGCAATCCCGATCTACCGGATGATATGGACACTGGGGTTGTTTCACCCCTTGTCGCTCCGCTTTCCGATTCTTCGCTCGCGAGTCTGTTTGACGCGATGTACCGCTCTTCTACCCCTATCTTAGATCACGTGCGGTTACACACCGATGATCCTGCTGCTCTACTCTCTCAATTAAAGTCCTTATGGCTTAACAAACTAGCCCATGCTAACAGTGCTCTTTCTCGCTTAACCCCGCAGGCGATTTACAAATATGAGCGTAAAATTCGTCTTGCCTTAACTGCAGAACTGAAACAGGACACGTAACTTTTGTATTTTATTTTTCCATTGTTTTATTTTATTTTATTTTAATTTATTTTATTTTATTTTATTATCTTTTATTTATTTTATTTTCATTTTATTTTTTTGTACTTCATGGCTACTATAGTCTCTTGCAACATCCGGGGCATGGGTACCCCACATACCAATACCCGGGCTCGTTTATTTTGTTCGGATCTTAGCCCTGATATTGTCTGTTTTCAAGAGACTAATGTACATAGGACGTTCGCCGACTCCTGCCTCTGGAAACTTTGGCCTTGTGTTTTTTGGCATGCTCTTGCTATTGCCCCTTCTGGTTCTGGGGTTTCCGTGGGTGTGAGTCCGCGACTGTCGTCTATGGTCCGCCACTTTCAATCATTTTTAGGCAATATAGTTTATCTACGTATTGAATTAACTCCTAATGTACTCACACACTTTTTTGGCATTTATATCCCTTCTAGTGATACCGCTTTTGCCCTTCAAGTGCTCGATCGTCTCGAACAGTTGCTCGCTTTAGTTCCGCCAGGGGCTCCCGTGATTTTGGTTGGGGACTTTAATTGTACTCTGGACCCTACCCTTGACCGTCGCGGTTGTTTAGAACGCCGCCCCGCGTTGGCTGCCGCTCTCGGTGCCACTGTCTCGCGCTTTGATCTACGAGATGCGTACCGTTTTCTGCAGCCGACTACTTCTTCCTATACTTGGTCTGCTATGAACCATGGTCGTCTTCTTAAGGCCCGTCTTGATCGCGTTTACGTTGATTCCCTCACCGCCCCTCGTACTTGTTTTCACGAGCCTTGTCCCTTTTCCGATCACTCCGCCGTTGTCCTTCGTCTTTCCTCCCTGGGTGGTCGCCCTGCTCGCCCTGCTTATTGGAAGTTGAACGTTCGGGCCTTAGATGACCCAGACTTTGTGGCTGACATTCGCGCGTTTATTGTTCAGTCTATACACGATCAATTTGGTCTCCTGTCTGATCGTAGTTGGTGTCAATGGTGGTTTGAGATTCTCAAACCCCAGCTCCGTACCCGTGCTAAGGACTATTGGTCTACGCTAGTCTCTCGTGACCGTCGCCGCGTTCGTGCCCTGGAAGCTGAACTTCTCTCCTGTGGGGATGCTGATACTCCTAGGGTTCGGGAGCTTCGTCGCTTACTCTCTTCTTCTTATGAAGACCGCGCCCGTGACGCACTTCTTCGTGCTCGTATTACGTTTCTCCAGCAGGTTGATGCCCCTTCTAAGGATTTTTTTCGTTGGACTTCCCGGGTGGCTGCGACTCCCCCTTTGACGTCTGTTTTTGATGCTACGGGTGCGTCCATTTCTGGCCCTGCTCGAGTGCGTGCTCGTGTTGGTGACTTTTATAGTTGCCTATATTCTTCTCCAGATCCTCCTGCTCCTCCTCTGACTCCTCTTACCGAGTTATTTCAGGCCCTTCCCACTCTTGGTGCGGACTCGATTTCCACTTTGGCCCAGCCTTTTACTTTGCAAGAATTTTCTTCTGCCCTTAAGACTTTGTCTCGTGGTCGCTCCCCTGGTCTCGACGGTCTCCCCGTTGAGTTTTATGGTACTTTTTGGGACGTGCTGCACCCGGCTTTACTCCAGGTGTATCGCGAACTTTTGTGTTCCTCTGTCGGTTCCCGCTATGCTCCCCTCTTTACTCGTTCTGTTGTTTGCCTTTTGCCGAAGAAAGGCGATCTTCGCGATTTGAGAAACTGGCGTCCCCTGTCCCTTACGAACACAGACTACAAGCTGTTTGCCAAACTTCTTGCTATCCGCTTGGGGCGGGTTTTGGGTGAAATTATTTCCCCTTCCCAATCCTACTCTATCCCTCATCGCACGATTTTTGATAATCTACACACTATTCGTGATCTCATTGATCTAGCCAATCGTAATGGGGAGTCATTGGCTTTGGTCAATATTGACCAGGAGAAGGCTTTCGACTCCGTGCGCCATGATTATCTGTTTGCTCTCTTGCGACATGTAGGCGTCCCTTTGTCTTTTCGTCGAGCCATAGGGCTCTTGTACACTGATGCTCGATTTCACGTTAAAGTCAATGGGTGTTTGACGCCTTCGATTGCTTTTTCGCGCGGGATCCGTCAGGGTTGTCCACTTTCCGGTCTTCTCTATTCTCTCGCTATAGACCCTCTCCTCCGATTACTTTCTGCTCGCTTGTCACGCCCCGCTGCAGCTGAGCCCCATCAGACCCTGACGAACTCTGCCTACGCCGATGACCTCACCGTTTTTCTGCGTCACCCCTTTGAGTTTCCCTTGCTTCGTGCTTGTTTGGACTCCTTTTGTTGTGTCTCTGGCGCTCGCATCAATAACACTAAGACGGTTGGCCTATGGTGTGGTTCTTGGTTGGGTCGTGTTGACACCCCTTTAGGTTTTCGGTGGACTTCCGATGGCTGTAAGATTTTAGGTGTACATTTTGGTAACACTTCGGCTATCCTCGCCCAAAATTGGGTTGACCTTGAAGACGCTCTCCTCCGCGTTCTGGCTCGGTGGCGCCCTCTCAAGCCTCACCTGTCCTTGTACGGTCGGGTTCACGTCGTCAATCAGTTGGCTGCTAGTGTCATGTGGCACAAATTAAAAGTTCTGACTCCTCCTCCCGTCCTTCTACGCCGTTGTCAAACGGCTTTGGTTAATTACGTTTGGGATCGTGTGCATTGGGTACGTGCGGAGATCTGCTGTCTACCGCGTCGGCTCGGCGGCTTGTCTCTGGTTTCTTTATCTTCGAAACTTACTGCTTTTCGCCTCTCAGTCTTCGTCTCCCTTATCTATGCCCCCCTTCGTCTGCCGCATCACATTACTGCTTGCACGTTTCTCTGTCCTGGTCGGCTCTCCTTCTCCTCCCTCCTTCGCACTCCTGTCTCGTCGCTTCGCCGTTGCGGTGACTTTTATGATAGTGTTTGGACTGCGTGGTCTTCCGTGGAGTTTCGGCTCTCCCTTGACTCCTGCGCTTTCTCGGTTTTCGAGACATTACCCGTTTTTGACTGTCGCGCTATCGTAGACGCTGAGGGGGTCCCTCTCTCTGGGTTTCTACACCAGCGTTTTCTCAACCATAACTGTGCTTTTCTAGCCGATTTCCTCGATCCTCTTACTCGTACTTGGCGTTCGGTCCCTCAACTCCTAGCGTTATCTGAGACCCCGACTCGTTTCACAGTGAAGGCTTGCATGGTTATTCGCGATGCTTTGATTCGCTCTTTTCCTAATGTACTTGATCATCGTGGAGTTCGCCCTGATTTCGTATTTGGCGATTCCCTTCACCCTCTTGTTTCGCTTTCCCCTCCTCAGGGCCCATCAATTTCTCTGTTTTTGCGTGGCTGCTCGCGGTTGTGTTATTCTTACCTTCTCGTCTGTCGGCAGTTACGCCCTCAGGCCCTCTGCCCATATTCGCTTAATTTCCCTGCCGCCAGCCCCTGGTTGATTCGGAAGCTGTCCCCTCTTTCTTCCCGGCTCGAACACGCCACCCATTGGCGTTTACTTCATGACGCTCTTCCGGTGCCACGGCGCCTTGTTCACATGGCCCCCGCTGCTTACCCGTTTGCTTCTTGCCCTTGTTGCCCTGCTCTTGGTACCGTGGAACATATGTACTTCGCGTGTCCCTTTGTTCAGTCTGTCCTTGCACTCGTCCTTGCTTTCCTAGCTCGTTTATACGGCCATGTTCATGACAGTTCTGACTTTTGGTTCCTCGCCCCGGGAATTGCCCATCACCCTTGCAATTTTGCTTTCGTGCTTCTGCAGGATATTCTTTACCGTGACGGCTTAGGGTTGTCGGGCCTCCACTCTAATCTTCCCTTTCATTTTTCTCGACGAGTATCGACGGTTTTTCACCATTTTCGGGGCCGTTTTGCTTCTCGTGTGCATTTGGCTTACCACTGGGCTATTCGTTCACAGACTATCGAGCACTTTAGGACAACTTGGCGATTAGATGGCCCCCTAGATTAAGTTACCATTTTCTACATTTTATACATTTCCATTAATATGTTCTTCATATAATTTTATTTAGCTTTCTTGATTGTTAGTTACTGATTTTAGTTGCATTCTGTTCGTGTTTTTTTTATACGGTTTTCTTCGCTCTTTTTTTATATATTATTTATTCCATACCTTTTCTTTTTTTGATTTAATTGTTTTATTGTAAGTTTTATACATGCTTTGTACGCGTCCCTATTCCACTGTATTTTCTTTGCCGCGGTTTGTACTTTTTTTTTTTGCCATGCTTTCATTAAAGCTATTTTGAACCTCAAAAACCTCTCTCTCTCTCTCTCTCTCTCTCTCTCTCTCTCTCTCTCTCTCTCTCTCTCTCTCTCTCTCTCTCTCTCTCTCTCTCTCTCGTAAAAAAAATGAGGACCATAAAGTGTTGGAAGAGTGAGAGTCGAGATCGAGAGAGAAAAGAGTTTTTCGTTGTCCCCTTTTCTTTAATAACTCGGCGATCTAACGTCTTTCCTTCACTCCCCTTTCTCAAATGAAATATGTTTACATTAGCTTACAAGAGCCTAAGAGGAAAAGGATAAGCTACATTATATAAGAAAGAGAATAATGATGGTTATCGCTCGACCCCTCGCCCGCCCGTGCTATCAAGGAAACACTAGAAGAGAAACTCAATTTTGAGGTTTTTTAACGACATAGCGAGGCTTAATTGGTCTTGGTATACTGTTTTAACCGGTAATTACTCGCCTTATAATTTCAGTTATTCAGTATACGAGGGAAATAACCGTTGATGCGTTATAAAATTAAATTATCTTTCAGTGTAATATCATAGTTCAATTAAATTATACATTTTTAATGTTTAAAAACTTGATATAAATTGCAGTTTCTTCAATGATATAAATTGCATTACTTTACGTCATAAATCTCTTGGCCGCAGAATTGACTCACTCTCAAAACTATTTATATACCTTATTGATAATCGTTAAAGTTACTCTGTATTATAGTTATTAAATTCTCCTGATTATCTCGCGAATGTCGTTATTATACCCTCAGTATTACCGTCATTAACCATCGAGATTACCGGTAAACCCTTAGGTTTATCTTTATTAAACTCTGGGTTATCCCTGTAATGATCGTTATTAATCCCTCCGAATCATCCATGTTCCTTTAAGTTATTGTTATTTTCATCGAGTTCTCATTATTCTTACCAGATTATAATTATTCCATAGGGATTATTTCATCGGGATAATCGTTAATCCATCGGGATAATCGTTAATCCATCGGGATATTCGTTAATCCATCGGGATAATCGTTAATCCATCGGGATTATCATTATTTTATCTGTCGGATAATCATTATCTACCGTATAATCATTATTCTCTTAGGATTGATAAAATCCCCATGGATAATCATGGTTCCAGGCAGATTATCATTATTTCAATCGTATTATAATTAATCCCGTTGGATTATAATTATTTCTATCGGTATTATCTTTATAGAACTCCACCCTTAAAAGTTTCTACAAGCAGCTGTACTAGGGTTAACTTCATGCTTCAAATTTTAAACGTATAATTAAAATTCGCCCATCTAATTACAGTAACTCATAAGGATTTAAGAGACCAATTTTTCTAATAATAAGGAAATAAATTATTCCAGCATTAAAGCTTTTTCTTTCTAATTAAAACTTTTTAGTCTTAAGAAAAAAATACATCTAAGAAATTTTTACGGCGTCTTTTTTTATAAGTTTTGTAATCAGGAGGGCCAGCCGCAACTATGCAAATTAACTTAATTGCCTCCTTATTTAAAAGCAACCCAGGCTTTCTTTCTAGTAAACGAAAGAGATCCCTGGCTAAGTACAAAGTAAAGACTGCTTATAAACTTTCAGCCTCGCTACGAATAGAGGTGGGTCAGAGTAAACGCTAGTATAAACTAATTTTATTCTCGCTAAGTTTTTCTAAAGTCGGAATTAATTTGAGTTTTCTGTACGTACGATGCTGTACATAATTTAATCTGTAAAGACGCGTTTTCACTGTTGTAACTTGCTCTAAATTATACGGATCGAGTGGCAACTTTTTAAATAGCGCAACAGTAAAAAAAATTCAAACAAATATTAAACTAGAAATAAATTTAAAACTTACCGGGAAAATAGACTTAGCAGGATTCATGGAGATTACCTGAACTCCTCATATAAGGACTAGCAACCAATGACATTGATCGATGGCTCTTATATGGGGAATGCAGGATCTCCATGATCAATGTCATTGGTCGTTAGTACTTACACAGGTAGTTCAGGATATCTCCATGAATCCAGCTAAGCCTATTTTCCGGGTAAGATTTAAATTTATTTCTAGTTTAATATTTGTTTTAAAAAATTTTACTGTTGGATTAGGACTATTTAAACGATAAAGAAATCGATAAATATCACTTGTTGTTAGGTTGCATCCTCTCTTTAAAGTTAAAAATATCAGAAATCGTGGAGAATGAATTTTAAATTTAAATTTCTTTACAATGAAAACAGATCTTTCCCAAACAAATTATTCAAGCCTAGTTTGTACTTTCCTGGAACAAAAACTAATTTTGATTATCCCCTTCTTGAGGACCCTCTTAATTAAAAGCCTTCCTTAGTCTCGCTCCTGTAGTTTTTGGTTTTATTATGATCATAAAAATTTAAATGGAAAATACGGTGCATCCTCTTCTTATCCTTATAAGATGCAAAGTGGATTTAATTTATGTACCTTTATAGTACTCTTAATCGGTTAAACAGGAAAAAATAAATGACCTAAAAACGTATATCAACTTTTAATTGGAGATCTCTTTGAAGAAAAACAGCTTGATCTCGTTTTAAGATTAAAAATAATTATTACTTGTTTCAAGGGATAAAAAAAATCACATTTCTTGGAATTTAGGTAAAATGAAAATAATTAAAATTCACTTACAATCCGAATCGAATATAAATTAAACAATAAAACCAAACTTTTAGGTTTAATTTTTATTTATTATTGTCCATGAAAATGTATTTTTTTTTCTATTTTCTTACATGGTTAATTTTGTAGTCCAGGCTCGCTTATTTTAACCCTATAGCTCTGACAGAATCATTCCTGTTCAATATGAAATGTGATTACAGAACATAATCCCCACTCTTTAAACTTAAATTTACAATCGTTTTAATCGAGATTTAGAGTTTTGACAGCCAAGTTTATTCGATTTCAAATAGATTCTGCCAGAAGCCGATGAAACCCTCCTTTGAAGTCATTACTCCCGGGTCTTGTCTACCCCTCTCTGTATGGGTTAGTTTCAAAAAGCGCGATTCGTACGCCTCCTAACGGTAGATATTTTCGAAGCGGGAGTTCGTCGAGCGAATGTCTCTAGCAGCCTTGGAGTACGGCAAAAAATTGTCGTCGTTTGTGGAGAGAGAGAATTTCCAATTTTCCGTAGACAGGGGGGTATGAAGTAGGACCCCTCCGATCTCGAAAAATTGTGAATTTTACCTATACAGAGAGGAGCGTTATATCGAACATTAGAGTAGTAGACTTCAAAGGAGGGTTTCATCTACTTCTGATTCTGCGCTTCAATTCGTAAATCTTATTTAAATAGGCATGTATTCACGTAAGAGTATTGAATTATGCTCGCGAGGGAGTGTTATTCAAAGTGACGTTTACCTTATATATACCATATTCATAACTTAAGTACCTTTATATCTAGTATTCCGGTTAGGGAAAATACTGCTTAAGCTTTCGAGGAGAAGGAAAAAAAATATAATTCGATAAAGAAGGAAGGAAAAAAATCTTAATAGAATTTATCCAACCCCAAAAAAATGAATAATATTTCAGGGTCCCTAGTCAGGAGATAGAACTCCCTCGTATAATATTATTTTTCCCCGCTTGCCATAAGACGACCCACTTCCGTATACCCCTCAATCACGTGGTTCTTTAAGAAAGAGAGAGCTAAAGTATACGTACTTGTACCACCTCGAGAATTCAATATCTTTATACAATACTTGTTCGTGGTAGTTTGAAACCAAATGAAAACCGAGGTGGAGTAATACACAATGATTAACTTCGTAGAGATGAAAAGTAGTTCGTGTGTGCTGATAGTTAACAGGTTCAATATAATCATATTAAAACAAATATTAAACTAGAAATAAATTTAAAACTTACCCGGGAAATAGGCTTAGCTAGAGCTCGGAATTCGTATAATTTTTATTAAATGCGTAAAATCTACTAAATTCTGATGTATATTATCTCTTTGATTAAAAATAGACTATTTTTCATTCGAGTTAATTTATTCGAAGATAAAGTGAAAAAACATAATCCGTATCCGTTTTTATCCAAAAATGGCCTTATCTTTATTATTATCGTTAAAAATAATGAATTATAAGATGATTTAAAATCTTACTTTTGTTGTTTTATTTATATTCTTCTATTTGAAAGTCAATTTGAAATATTTTTCTTATATTTTAGACTAATTCTGGAAATGTGAATTTTCTTATCCATCGTTATACGTTTGAATACGAGTAACTTGTTTCGTAGATAAAGCGCCAAACGCTTATCTTCGGGTAAACCTTATACATTTAACAATTAGACGAATATACTAATTTAAATATTCAGATACAAAACATTTTATCCGCAATTAAAATATCTCAAAATATACGAATAACAGAAAATAATGAATATCCGATGCCGAGCTCTAAAATTGGCCGAAATTCTAATCTTGGTAAAATTTAGTTTAATTTATCAGTTTTAGAGTCTAAGTCATGGGTAAAATTACATCAATTATGCTAAGATGTTCTAAACGCGTTTTCACACGAAGAATCATTACTTATGTGTATTTGTTGCAAGGTGGTCCTGAAACGGACTTAACAGAGAGAAGTCTCTAGCGTTCGTTATACATATATAAGTTGGAGAAGCCATTTTTTGGCCCGGATAGCCGTCAAGCTCTAGACGGCTTAGAATTTCGGTTTATTCGTGAGTCCGAAGCGATCCGCTGGCTTTATCCAAACCATCCATCTTGGGAGGATGGTGATGGGGGAGTTAGATGCATGAGAAGGATCCCAAAACACCTCCCAAAACCCCGAGAGACGTGCCAGTGATGATGTTATATTGGTCAGAAGTCCCGTAACAATCATGCCATCCATTCATTAGTTATTTAACCATGAATAAATCATTGTTGCGCCGATTATTCTCACTGGAACATTTATTATACCTTAACATAGCAATGGTAGACGTTTGACTCAACATACTCTTGTCCTACAGTTTTTACCATCAGGTTCCCTTAATGTACTCTGTTTTAAAGACTTGTGTTTAAAAATTATAAGGCCAAGAAGTTCGAAACATAATTGAGACTGAGAATTAACAAGAATACTTTAGTAAATTTTAATGATGTTTTAACGAGGCCCGTGTCAGACACTCGTGAGCTCTTTGCACTAAAAAAACTGAAGTTCATTTTGAATTCAATGAGTTAATGAACTCAGGGGTACCAAAGCTGAACTCAGAATTTATGAGTTCGAACTCACAGTACTGTTAAACCTTGAAACCTTAAGTTATTGAACTCAGGTTTACTTTGAATTCTAGAGTACCAAAGCTGAACTCGTGACAGAGTCCATAAGAGTTTGAACTCACAGTACTACGAATTCCAGAGTATCAAATTCCTCTTTAACAGTGTTTAAGACGTCGCTGAACGCAGCCAAAGTTAATTACTTCTCCAAGCTTAATATTATTTTCCCTGGCTTTCACTCTATTGGTTTTAAGTCACTGGACTGCTTCTATTGACAATCAATAAATAGTCACGAAGCCACTATATTATCACCATCTTTTCACATCACCCAAAATTTATCTTTATCACATCCGCACGTCTACGGAAAGGCTTTTTAGGAGACTAAAAGACGCTTAGCAAGTTTATATAAGAACGTTTTCCTAGAACTGCGGGCATCAGGCAAGAATTCTCCCCACAGTCACATATATACACCAGCCTTACAATCTTATACATAGTTAATATCGGACCTCCGCTGCTTATATATGAAAGAAATCCCCATACACTGCCCACCGTGAAAATCTTCTCTGTAAAGGTGGATGCACACAAAAGCTACGGTCACACTAGCATTTCATAATCGATTTGAAACTGTAAAATAAAAACCGATATTCAAATCGCCAGGAATCGTTTTAAACGTCACGTGTTCACGCATTATCTTTATAAATCGATTTATCGTAGCTTCATCTATCGGTTGTTGAAACCGAATCGGTATGAAACTTGTTCCCGAAGCAGTTTCGAGCAATTGAATCAAATCGATTAGAAAAGAGACGTTGTCCTGTTCACACGACTCTAGCGAAACGTTTGGAAACCGTTGAAGTCGATTCCAATGCCTAGTATGAACGCAACTATAATGAAATCAGTAGCGAAATCAATAAATCACCTTCAAAATCAACATGTTATCGGCAAAATTATTAGGTACTAGGAAATCACGAAATCATTATCAAAATCCTGAAATCTTTGTCGAAATCAATTTCGAAATCATTGCATAAATCACGAACGAAATCAATAAACACGAAATTATTCGAACGAAATCAACAAATCATTGGCGAAATCAGTACATTACGAAATCGTTGCCAAAAGCCCAAATAAACTTACAAAATCTTTGTCAAAATCCCAAATAAATTTACAAAATCTTTGTCAAAATTTAAATAATAGCGAAATATCGTTAAAGATACTAAATGGACTTATCTTTGAGTTCGTTCCTCAATTGATCCATCTGAATGAGGCTGTAGATAAAACCTTCTATAAAGATTCAATCGTTAAACTTCATCCTAAAGTCTTACAACAGTCTGCTCGCGAATATAAGAAAAATATATCCTTATAGGCTTCTTTATCATAGCTAATCTTAACGGTTAGCCTAGTTTGGAAGGACTTTTAGTTTGACGGTGACTATGGAATCCCTTGGCGAGGATTTAGCCCGCGAGGGAACGACGTTAGCTGGCCGCTTTAATTCGGGATTAAGGATGACACGACGCCTTCTATTTATCCCCTAAACCCGATATATATCTACGTTAGCGATATAAGCGAAACCCAGAACAATCCGAATCATTCCAGATTTCAGCGAGTAAAAACTAGTCTATCGAGTCTTTTCCATCTTGAATTGAAAGCGGTAACAAACCTATTCCGAAGGTTATCTCTATAATAAACATATAATTGAAGTAACGTGTATTTTAGCTTTGTGCACGATATTAATTCCAAATAGAATAGTTTTCTATCAATTTTTGTTCTAAATGAGTTCGGGAAAATGAGACAAGCTGTAGCTTATTGATACATAAATGTTAAACCTTAAGTAACAAAGCAATAAAATATAATTACTCTGAATCTAAGTACCCCACTCAGTCGGAAATAATTTCAGACTTAACGCTTTTTTAAGAATTAGCGCCCGATTAATTGTTAATTTTAACTCCGAGCCCGTTTTTATTATAGATAATGAACGCGTGCGTGTCTTATTTGCTAGACTGTATGTGGTCGAAAAGGGTTATCAAAAGGTTAAAATAATTCTTATAATTTTATGTTAAATAATGTCTTCGTGCAAATTTTAATTTTGAAATTCTTGATATATATTTTTTACCCTGAAGTTAATTTTCATTAAAAATACGACTAGTGTTTATAAATAACTTAAATTTCGTGTAGTTTTGGTTTTAGAAAGTTCGCAAATAAGATATCTTGACGTTTTACCGCGAGTCTTCCGAAAAACCCCCTAAGGTCGTTAAAACGTAGATTTATTTATTCAAACCAAAAATGGGTCGTGTGAAAATAACGAGTAAGGGTTTTTGACATATAACACTAACTTTCTCTTCTTTTGGACTGAATTTCCTTTTTTCAAAAAAAGTACAGTTGGGAGTTAAAAATTCCATAAAAATTTCATCTAGGCTAGTTCATGAATAAATTACCTGACGGGCAAATACGATTTTTTCATTTTTGCTTTATAACTCGAGGGAGAATATAATAAGTTAAGAATATTCTTAGTTTGTTATTTTACTTTATTTGCTTTTAAACGCGGTTGAACTATTCTTCATGCTAGTAGTTTTACATTTTTCTCGAAACGAGAGAAAATCTTAAAAGAGGCAATGAAAGAAATTCCGCAAAAATTCAAATTACCCCTAAATGTTTTATGTTGATTTAGTCTTTCTGTTTTTAAGACAGATTTATTATATTTTTTACTATGTTTTATTAGAGTTTAATTTAATCTTAAAGCGAAGAAAATTACTCTTTCGAACAGCTGTAATTTTTTTAACAACTGTAACAAAATTATTGTTATTATTACATATATTATTATGTCACAGAAACACATCTGAAAATAATAGGTAATATAATTTCTCTTGAAGATTTATTTTACTCCCAATCACAATTCATTTTCTCTTTAAAATGGGGACTATATCTATCTGTACCACTGTGTTTTGTCTGCCCGTATAAAGCTAATATCCAAGTTTTTTCTGTTATTTGATTATTACTTAGAGTTAAGGAAGAGTAGGTTCGTGCGTTCTGACAAAGCAAGGTGAAATGATCTTTACAACGTATTTACAAAAATAGATAGTCGAAGCCGGAAGCGCGTGGTTCTGCATTTTCGATCTTAGACGAATTATTTTCTCATATAAATTTTATCTTGATGTCTAAAAATATTATGTTTTCTTTTGTAATGTCTCTTTAGTTAACCATGGCACTGTAATTTAATTTGTGCAATTTTTTTTAACCCTAAAATGCTTTATATTTTGACAATTTTTCTATGCTTTCTTTCACCCTTGTACCCTAATTTTCCATATGAATTTGTACTTGCACATTTAATTAGCATAGTGTCGAATTTTCACAGAAAGTAGAATAGAATGATGTCCGTATCAAGCAGTGTGCTCGCAGGTTGTTGACAGCGTTTCAAAATCACATACTTGCATATCATAATTTTAAATAACCTCAGTTGGTTTTATCATGGACTAATAATATCGTAGACCATATAGTACCTCCATGGTCTCATTTTAAATCCCAATACGTATTTCTTTCACTGGTCTATGATTGGATGAAGAGCGGTCGTCGTCGCCGTTATCCGTTTCCGAGAGTATTAATTCCTATCTAGTCTTGACACCTGTCTGAAACCTTCAAAAACCGGCAAAAATATAGAGAGGTATAGGTACAGGAAGTGATGGTTGCTATATCGGAACGAAGCGTGGTTTTTAGCTAAGCCAGGGGGTGTTATAAAAGAAAATATAAGAGAACTAGGATGTGAAGTTATATAGACGTATTCAAATTAGGTTTACAACACGTACGAACCTGGACTCCCTTCAATTTCTATGACTTTAGTTTCTGTACGATAGACAGCTCCTATAGTATTGAACGGGCTCTAAAATCTCGCTGATACGGCGCCACCATCAAATATTCATTTCTGAAGAAGCTAAAACGGGAGAAAGCCATCAGGGACACGGTATGTTGTGCCCTAACACTGTATAGTGTAATTCACTTTGATTTAACAACACGTACAAAACCAAAATCCCTTTAACTCCAAGCAAGGAATGAATTTGGGTAGGATAGCTTTGTACATTCTAACATTTATATGTGGAACAAACTATAGTGTTATTCACCTTGATTTAAAAGCTCCCACTCATAACTAACTTGTAAGATTTGAATTTGATTATAACACAGGTAAATCATGCTTCAAGTTTACAGCAAGGCATATTTTGATTGAAAGTTTTGTCGTCAGAGCAAAAATACCCAAAAACTCTAAACGCTCGAGATACGGAATTCGACATTGCCCTCTCTAGCGGTTGAGATTGGAACTAAGTAGGCTGTGCTAATATCGCACTGAACTTTCTAAAGGTTTACGGGGGTGAAAACAACTCTCTCCCCTCTCTCCCACGAAACGAAGGAGTGTGTCTCGCCCGGCCGTCGCGATTTCGAGTCTGATTTACTCTATAGAAAGAATATACTGGACCTAGCCGCTTTTTTGTAGAAGTTTCGGAATACTGAGGGTGAAACCGTGGACTGAGAAAATCGGACTCACTTCATTGTCACCCGCAGTATGTCGTCTTATAAACATGAAGAATGATTTACTTGTGATTATATTTATAGAAAGCCTAACTTTGAGCACCATTACATGAGTGCATGTTGGATGAGCGATTTAGAGGAAGGCTCTTTCCGATAAAGCGCTTTTCAAACCCTCATGTAACCGTATTTTACCTTCTTGTATACAAGACGGTATCTCCATATATAAGTGATAGCTTGTGAGTGGACGATGATATTTTTTAGATAATTTGGCAATATAACTAATTATATTTAAGAAATTATACAAATTCGCAATTAAATATATATTATTTTATCGTTTTTTTTTTTTTTTTTAAATTCTATATAACCCTAATATATAATTTTTGCTTGCCCAACTATGAGAAATGATTGCAAAGCCTAAAACACATTGTTAAAGTATTATTTCTGATATAAACAGTACCGTTACTATCTCATTCTTGGCGCCGCCACACCCTACGATAAAACACAGAAAAGAGACCATTAAAAAGCTTCTTAAAACATATACGTAATATCCGAATCAATTTTGGTTGGAAGCGTTTGGAAATCTATCCTTGCCTTTGATTTAAACTAGATGTACTACCTTTGCACACAGTCAAAACTAAAGCTGAATTATTTTTTAACATCCAAAGAGGATGACGCGAATGGGTGGAATGTGTAAGTACTCTTACGTCATCGTGCCAAGGCTTAATAAAGTCGTTCTTATAACTAGAATAGCTAGCCACGCAGTATAGCCTTATCAGAGTCGGCAGATTGAGACATTAAAAGAGGGAACGTCGTTCTAAGCATCCCATTAGCGAAACATTTAACAGCCTTACTGGCTATTTCGACGGAAGGGTGGGGGTTGAGTGACAAAAGACGAAGTTTGTCTCTAACCAGAAATATATGGTTTGCAATTCCTTCCTGTAAGGCGTAAGACTTTTGTCTCAAGCCTAGTGGACACCCTTGACCAAAAACATTTATCGAGTTGTAGACATATAAACACACATATACTAATTGAAATTACAATTCCTTGGTGTCGAGTTAAATAAAAGGTCGATCATTATATTTCTTTGCTTTAAAGCAATGACTTGAAACAGATTTTATATAGTATTAACAAGAATGAATTGAAGCCCCTCATAACCTTCATGTCAGCTGGGACTATTAACTACTGGACAATTGTTCCTCTTTCTTGCTTAAAATATAGACGAGGCTCTTTATTTCCCTAAAAAGAGGTGAGACGCGCTAGACCAATAAAAACAAAGTCAACCGGAAGCTAATGTTTGAGGTTTTCGAGCTGGCCATAGGTTTTAGCTGCGCTTATAGAATGTGGAAACTGCGACTCCTTTTCTTTATTCTCTACGGAGGCTTATCTAAAAAAAAAGCAGCGATAAAGGATATCTGCTTACAAGCTTTGGAACTAAGGGTGAATTCAAGTTGGAATATACTATAGGTGAAAGATAAATATTACAGCACATACCCCTAAAGCTTCTAATTTAATAAATAGAACCAGATGATATAAAAAAGGTTTCCTGGCCTGCGACATCGCGATGTTTGATAAAAAAAAAATAGTTTTCTCGAAGCCGCTTTAGCATATTAATAGAAAGGTTTCGGGTCAAGAGAAGGGGACTATGTTTTTGCCAAAGGGAACCGCATCTAAATAAACCACGAGCACTCGGAATCAGTGGATGATAAATTATTCAAGAGTCCACCGAGATTACTTCGAAAACGACACTGATGTCCTTCGTATTATATTATATTTCAACCTTACAAAGATATATACATTCAGTGGGAAAATCTGCATATCTATAAATATTGAAGTTACTAACAAGAGTGTAACTGAATAAGGTTATAATTTTAAAGAAGGAATGCAGCCTAATCCTAAGAAATTTTAAACCAGAAATTAATTTATTTTATTTATCATTCATTTCCAGCGCTGGGCTAAAAATATCTTTCACTTTTTATATATTTATAAAATGATGGGTTGAGGGTTTGAGAGAGTATATGAGAGATAAATAGCCCGTCTGAAGAAACTATTCTATTGTACACCGAAGTTTTAAGTCAAACTTTCCCTACTAAAGGAGGTGGTGTAGGCTCGTACATCAATTGCGTCGTTGGCGTACAGAGAAAGACGAAACGATAATGGGCCAGTCCTGTAGATACTAAAGCAACTTAGGGTTTGTTTCACTAATCTAAAAAATTAAAAAAAACTAAAAACGTCTAATCCCACAAAATTCTTCAAAACCATTTTCGGCAAACTCCGAAAGCCATGACTGCAATGCATTTTCGAATCCTTTGGGAGCAATCATAGCAGCCCAATTAACGGCTTTTAAGTTTACACTTCAGAATACTTTAAGTCAGGCCGTAACTTTTTTAGATTGGATTATATTTTTAATTATATCATTTTTTATATCTATGAGTTGACGCATTCTTAAGGAACTTCCTGGTAACCTCTGTGGTTGCCTGCAATATATTATTGAAATGGTCTCTCGGGGTGTGGCTTCCTTATAGATTAGGCCATCTTGTTCTTTATAGATAGATCTCTTTCTCGTTTTTTAGCCCAGTAGCTAGTCCAAGGCTATCATTTTAACGCTAATGACGCTATAGTTCTTAGTCGAAAGGGATAAACGCATCGAAGCGAGAGGGTGCCGCCAGAGAAAGACCCATCTCACACCAAAATCTCCTTTTTCAGGAGTTTAGTTTGAATAATTTCAATTAAAAACCCGAAATAAAAAATCTTTAGGGGAAATATATCCTAATAAAATTATGATATTAAAATTAAGTTAATTTTGCCCCCCCCCCAGTCCTAAAATAATTTTACCCTTTAAAACGTTTGACCCTAAACATGATTCCAGTTCTATTACATCTGTCTAGTTCTATAGATTAAAACAGAGTTAACTTAACCAAAAGTTATCATGTCGAGATCGCTGTCGAGATTGATTACCCTGAAATGAATTTCGACTCTACATGAAACGAACGTTCCAAAACTGATCTGGTGTGCAACGGCTCTAGAGATATCGAAAGAGTGAGAGAGAGAGAGTGACGATAAAAGAAAAAACTGTATAAAATTGTAGCCGAAACCGGAGATGAATTTAAGGGAAGCCATTTTTCTTTTTGGTAAATGATTCTTTCGGGGGTGGGGGATTCGCGTCTCAGGTGTTTTGTAGAGGCGCTTGATGACTTTTAAATCTGCGCCCCCAAAAACAAAGCTTATATATATACCAAATTCTCTACTCCCTATCGTCCTCCTAGCTCCTCGCTTAATGGATAATGGGATTTTAGCCCCAAAAACCTCACATCCCTCTTTCTCTTCCACACTTTCCTCATCTTCGCGTTAATCGAAACTTTTCAACTTAAACGCATCCCTCTAATATATATTTATAACCTAATTGTCTAAAAGCTAAACTGACGTATTTGTAAATCCGATTTTTTTTATTCAAGTGAGACTGTCGCCATTTATTTATTTAAAAAAAAAAAAAAGCGAATTTAAAAATATTAGACCCCTAGTTTCAAGTTTGACGCACTTTCAAAAAGATTCGAAATTAAAAAAACAAAAATTAAGCTTAGTTTTGGTTTTGGAAAGTAGTTAACGATAGTTTTTATAAAATATAAGATATAACTTTCTGGATCAAGTACTTTCACGAAAAGATTGCGCGTTTCATCCAAATAAAAGGATAATCTCAAACTAATCAAAAATCCCCGCGACACGTGCAACGGCACACTTTTTGAATCGCGATAATTCTAGTTAGAGCTCGGAATCGGATATCCATTATCTTCTGTTATTCGTATATTTTCAGATATTTTATTTTCGGATAAATTTGTTTGTAACTAAAAAATGAAAGTTTTATATTCGTCTAATTGTTAAATGTATAAGGTTTACCCGAAGATAAGCGTTTGGCGCTTTATCTACGAACAAATTACTCGTATTCAAACGTATAACGATGGATAAGAAAATTCAAATTTCCAGAATTAGTTGAAAAATATTTCAAATTGACTTTTAATTTGAAGAATATAAATAAAACAACGAAACTAAGATTTTAAATCAGCTTTTTATTCATTATTTTTAACGAAAATAAATTTTGAATTGTTTTTATCCGATCGTATAACGGGGATAATATTCTAAGATAAGGCCATTGGTTGGAATAAGTTAACTCGAATAAAAATTAGTCTATTTTTAATCAAACAGATAATATACATCAGAATTTAATAGATTTTATCCAATTAATAAAAATTATACGAATTCCGAGCTTTAGATAAAATACACTCCATTTTTATCCTTACCCTCCCTTTATTAAAACATCTTTTACGAAGTAGCTTAAGATACAATATTTTGGCATTGACTCTCATCATTCTTCTATAAATATTAACACTTATTCTCTTATCCTCTTTTTTATACCCGAGTCTCCTCTTCCATTTTCTTTTTCCTCCTTTTAATGGGGCGGGGGATTTCTCCACTCCCTTCGTGTCGTCTCGCCATCCAAGGCTTAATTTCAACCGCGCTCTAGCAAATCATGCGAGAGCCAGACGGTAAATGGATTATCAAATAATTTAATCACCAATCGGCTTTTAATTAAAACGAATTTGCTGAAAAGCTGAATGAGGTATAGTGGTGTGGTTGTATGGTTATATAGCAAGTCTAAAACGGAAATGGAGAGGAAATTAGAAAAACGCCAGCTACACTCGCATCCTCTCAAGCGACTACATTTTTTTTTTATAAATTTACTTTCTAAAAAGAAAAAAAAGTTTGTTTTGAAAGTTTATTATAAATTTTTTTTCTGCTTGATATAAATTTGCAAACTAAAGAAAGCTGTACTTTTAAAAACTGATTCTTCGGAGCTATTTTCTTGTAATAATTAAATACATTACATCATTTAAAGGGAGGCCAAAAAGAAACTTTTTTCGTCCTAACTGTAGAAATTTACCTCAGTTATTATTTTGGCCAGAAAAAAATCTTGATTGCAGACTCCCCTTTACACCTCGCAAAGATCTAGTTGGCTTTCTTCATTTCTTACTCCGATCTTCTATACCATAGAGTGAAACCGACTATGTTAGTAGGAAACTACCAAGATCGCGGCTATTTTTGCCGTTAACCAAAACACGTTTGTCGGTAAACTGAAGTTATAGGAGAAACCCTGGGGGAAAGTATAAATACAGGCTTACAGGCAGAAGAGAATTTTAAAATTTGAAAGTCCTGATTTGTTCGTCACAATTTTCTATAAGAGGCGTAGTTTCTAAAATACGGTTTAAATATTTTTTATCTCCGAATTTGGTGTAATCGGTCTCATTTTGAAGCTCAATGTGAACTCTATCGTATAATTTGTAGTTAAACAAAAAAAAAACTTGATTTAAACGAAAGCTTTTCTTTAAAAAAAATTTCATAGTAAATTGGAATCTATAAGATCGTTAACTATGTATTTTTAAAATACTTCTATTATTGGAGCCCTTGCTATTTCGTGTTAGAAAAATCTAAAAAGTGGCTATAAAAATCACTTGAAATTTCTCTCAGGAGAGATGCTCGTAAAAATTGAGAAGAAATCGAGATTCGAAAGAAACCAGCGAAGTATTTTTCCGTGTCGAAAAACTCCCCTCTATACCTATAAAAGGTGTTTTAGACGTGCCAGAATTTTTAAGGAGATCGTATATATTTCATCTTCCTTCGTTATCGTACGTAAAGGTAGCTACCCTTCTTCACTATTGAAAAAGAGTTGTAAAGATAAAGGTCAGCTTAACTTTGACCGTGCTGGCAATTCAAGATGGGATTGAATAACAAGGCTAGAGCTGCGGTGTTGAAGTCGATTGGACTTGCGCTTCCCATACTAAAAATATTTCTTCATCCAAGCTCAAATAAAAACATAACGTTCCGAAAATCATCTGGTGCTATATCTAATAAAGGGAGAATAACCTTACAACAAGTGATTTAAATAAGTCTAATCCACCAGTAAAATGATTTTCGAACAAATATTAAACTAGAAATAAATTTAAAACTTACCCCGAAAAAAGGCTTAGCTGGATTCATGGAGATCTTGAATTTCTTCGCATTGATTGGTCAGCGACCAATCGAATGTTATTGGAAGATTATCTGAGATCTCGCCTTAACGACGGGCCTTTGTTTATTGGTCGATGATTCTTCAAAACGAAGAGATTCAGGATCTCCATGATTCCCGCTAAGCCCATTTTAAACTTATTACTAGTTTAATATTTATTTTTAATTTTTTTTATTGTTGGATTAGGCCTATTTAAACGATAAGAAATAGATAAAAAACACTTATTTGGTTTCATTCTCCCATTAAGTGGGCTAGTTTCGACGGTCCCCAATCGTTTGTTAACAATATTTTTGAATAAGCTAACTTGGTGACAGTATCACTTTATAAGCCGGTTAGTTAAAATAGTTAAAGGATTACGGTATTAAGGTCAACTCTATTACGCAAATGATTTTTTACATATATGGCATGCAGAGACTGAAAAGTTTGCGGAGCGCTAATAATTCCCCTGTGGCTCTTGTCAAAACATCCTGTTAACCGCAAGTGGGTCGGAAAAAATTCTGGGTAGCGACGGGATAAAAATGCATGAGAAATAATTCATCTCTCTGAAAGATGAGAACCGATGCCTCGCCGAGACTTAAGGTACATTCACACTTGAAATCAGTTTCAATACGTTTTCAAACAAGTTTTAAACAATATAATCTAGTCAGTGAATTTAGAAATTGGCCCAAAAAGTCAGGGAAAAGTCAGGGAATTTGGAAAGTGGCCCCAAAGGTCAGGGAAAAGTCAGGGAATTTGAAAGTAGCCCAAATGGTCAGAGAAAATAAATATTTTCTTACGTGTCAAGGAACTGTTTATGATTGGTTTACCAATCAGTTGTAACGTAATTATTATAAACTGAAAATATTTGAAAATAAAGATTCAAATTGTTTCTCATATTCTGAGTAAACTATCCTGACCCCGATGTCAAATAAAATGTGGGAATTGCCAGCAGCTCGCTCGTAAGAATATATTCGTGAAAAAAGTATTAAAATTGGTCAGGGAAATTGTTTAGAAATGGTCAGGGAAAACCTGGAAAAGTCAGGGAAATTAACTTCCAAAATTTTGTACGAACCCTGTTAAACCCACGGGGCGAAAGCTCACTATTCTTGTTGGCATTTTACACCAATAAACAAGTTTCCTTCGTTTTAAAATTAATATTAAAGATATTAATTACTTTTCTTGATCAAAGTCTACACGGGTGAAATCAAAATGATATAATTTGACCTTTCAAAATTGATTGAAAAACGTTTCATCACTAGTGTGAACGTAGCTACGTAAATGAATCTCAAACGGGTATAATTTGCAACGCGTTAAAAGATTGGCTCTATTTGTCACGTTGATATTTCCTCCAAGAAATCCTACGGATTTAGGGTTTGTACAAGAGGTAGACTTAAATTGATACTGACTTTAGTCGTGTTCTGTAAGGTTTAGTTTTCGCACAAACCTGTATAAATCGTATATATATATCAAAGTGGATAATGTCAGCGTGCATCAACTCTTCCGAGAACGGTTCCACCACTATTCAATTAAGAAACAATTACTAAAGATCACTCCCCTTGCTGCTCGATCGAGTGACAGTGTTTGTATTTGATGAAGTGCTAATATTTTTCTGTATATGGTTAGTACGGTTTTAGTTATTCCCCCAAAATTAAATGTATTTAAAGGGAGAATACAATCTAACAGAAAGGCACTCCTTTTATTGATTCCATATCGTTTAAATATGCCTAACCCACCAGTAAAAAAAATTAACAACAAATACGTAAACTGGATTCATAGAGATATCAGCTGAACTCCCCGTATAAGGGCTAACGACCAATGACATTGATCATGGAGATCCTGCATTCCCCATATATGAGCCATGGATCAATGTCATTGGTCGCTAGTCCTTATATGAATCCAGCTAAGCCAATTTTTGGTTTAATATGTGCTTGTTAATTTGTTACTTGTATTGAAAGGTATAACGGCCGATAATGAATCATAAATATTAGAGTTTTAGTAAAATTTCTTTCTATTCTTAGAAAATAAATAAATCTATAAATATAACTCAACCTTCAGTTTAATTTTATTAATCATTTAAGGGGAAAATATATTTTCAAATTACTTATCTGATAGTACAACTCGGATAATGTTCTGAAATAAATAAAATCAGATACAAATATTGTATTTTTCATATTTTCGGATTGAAAAAAGCCATTAATATTATAACCCTGGTTTTACCATAAGCCTCGCAATTAGTTCATCACGAACTATTTCATTTAAAAAAATACATTTTTTCTGCAAAAACTTAACATAATCACTTGTTCAACATTGTATATCTTTTTATGTAAAAAATATTCGTTGAAGCTATGATAATTTGACGCTTATCAGTAAAAAAAAATTAGATTAAAAGGGGTATAACATACTGGAAAGAATTTCCTGGAAAATGGCTCATAAAAGGCTAATTTTAATACGCTGGAAGATGCTAAACGGAAAAGATACCCGGGCGCCTTAATTAAAGTATAATCAATGGCGTTGGGCTTGCGTTAAGAGAATTTCAAGGGAAGATGACCATGAAAACACAATTTTTCATTTAAAATCAATAATCTTAAGATAAAAACTATATAGCCATTTAATTTTACATTTCATAAATAAACTAAATTCGGGGGAAGATTCTAATATCTCTTACGAAGATTTTTTTGTAACTTTTCATATTTATTAAGGAAATTTTGTAACGTTAATTATAATCATTTCATTAATTATTCTAATTAGTTGCCGATATATTTTACACTCCCTTTAAAATACTTTAATGCGCCTTATAAGCCGGGCCCGATACGATACGACTAAAACAGCTGTACGGAAACTATTCGGTTCTATCCGTACCCACTTTCCTCCAAACCGTTCGTCCTTTGAATAATCCGGCGATGTAGGAACCTAGGCTATAGCCCAGGATTGTCTATATACATATTGGGAATTCAATTGCCCGAACGAGGTTTCAATATCCTCCCTCTCTCATCTTTGGGCTCCGATTTACAAATACAGGGGATTTCACTCGCGCTTTTAGAGCAGTAGTTCTAAGCCTTTGCCAGTCATTTTAAAACTCTGCCTTACTGTTTAAAGTGAGGATGCAACGTAACAACAAGTGTTTTTTATCGATTCCTTATCGTTTAAATTGGCCTAATCCATCATTAAAATATATTTCAAACGAATATTAAACTAGAAATAATTTTTAAATTTACCCGGAAAATAGGCTTAGCAGGATGGGTAATTTATAGCGTTTCAGTTTAGAAGTAATTAAAGTAATCAACACAAATACGTCAAACAAGTTACGTAGCTCTAAATAATTCTTAATTTAGCCACTGTATGCGTCATTATTTGTCGCTTATCTCTCCTTATTGACATTAATACCACGTGTTAATCGTCATTTAGCTAATAATTACCCTTCTAAAGCGCGCGTAGGGTCTGTAAATTGCGGGAAACGTTCCCACGCGTCCAATAGAACCGTGACAAATCGGTGTAGTATTACACCCTGTATTTAAACTCTACTCTACCCTCGGACGAACGCGAAGACTGACAGAAGAGGCTCAGTTTAAGGTGAAAGGGATGAAATAGGGCGTAAGGGAGAAGTTTGGCAGATCATTCAGTCTCGAATAGCCGTAATCAATATCATATATTGAAGGGGGATGATGCGCGGGGTGGTTTCTCCATACTATTTTGACTAATTAGATCTATTGGTCGACTAATGGACGTTACTATTGTAATAGGCAAACCACGATATCTCGCGTAATTGAAATCGTAGAACTCTCTCTCCTTCTCCTCTCCTCCTCTTCGTGGTATATTGCTCTATTTCCTGTATATAGTCTACATCCATGGAGTCTAAAGTTTTATCGTCAAAGACCTCTAATCCCATTTGCTTACAAAATTGGGGTAAAACCACTAGGTTTAGTGGTAAAACTAGTAGATTAGAGTGTGGATGGTAAATTTTAGAGTTTCACTATGTTCTGATGAAAGTCAAATAATTTAATAGTACTTCAAAAGTCATTCTATCGAAGTTTTCTTATGAAATAAATTGAGGTCGGAATTGGAATAGAAAATACACTTCAGCTTATCTTTATCCATAATCAGAGTTTATCTACAGTATTTCTGTGACAAATATAGCCGAAGGAGATACCGTAAGAACGGAAAAAGTGTGTATTCCCCTAATTTTTTAGTTCAGAAATGGGGTTTTTTAAGATTTACTGTGTACTGGTTGGTTCTCAGATAGGGCTGAAGAAAGTGCCAAACAATAGTTCTTAAATTTTGAAAGGAGGTGCCATGAACGATAATAAATCCTCCCACTTGTTCTAAGAAGAGCTATCATATTCAGTTCTTTGGATGATTTACAAGAGGGTCTCTCCAAACTGCGTGGAAGGGTGGTGTCTCGTCCTCATGGCACTTAATAACTATATTCTATAGCGTCATACACTCATTATTATCATTACCCTGTGGAACATGGAGGTCAGAGGCACTTAACAGCCAAGGGCCGAGGAGGAAAACTCACTAGCTCAACACAGATGGGTTTGAACCTTAGAATTCCATCCGAATACTTGAGTACTAGCTACTTCGGTTTACTGAGAATCTGGTGTTAATTTTCCTGCATTTCTGCGGTTTTCTATATCATTTGCCTATACTCTATATTAACGTTTCCCTTTTCCACTTATCTACTTCTGATAATAAGCGAAGCACTTCGCTTTAATTTGACCTAATCACTTTGTTGCCAATTTGCGCGTATAGTTTCATATAGCAATTTCATAATAAACCTCTAAAACTTCTATTAAACCGGTTCTTAAAGGGCGTAAACTCAATTAAATACCTTATATGATATAGCATCACTTGGCAATAGCTCCGTAATGAGAATCTTAATTCTACATCATCGTAGTATTTCCCATTTTCCATTATGCTAATAAGCAAGAGATCGACCAACAACTTAGTAGTATCGTATATACGTGTCTATACTGTATTATGTATTAGAGTATGGCGAAATTGTATGGTTTCGGCGTCCACACAACGAAACAATTCGGCTTAGCGGGAGATTTAGGGGGCGTTACCACAGGTTGGTGGATTAAATTTATTTCGAAATTGTTGTATTCTCTAAACATTTCAGAATTTCGCAAAGATTTCAAATTTAAAGGCCTAATTATTTATAAAAAAGAGGTTGCTTCGCACCTTTAAAACATGGTCTTTCTTTGTTTCAGCTCAAACCAGTAAAGGGACATCGATTATATTTTAGCTCCAAGTTTCCCTTTAATCAAATCAGCGGTTAATTGTCTAATTAAAAAATTCCAAATCTAACTAAATCCAATGATAAAGTTGATTTGTATGATCGTCCTTTTGGTTGTGAAAATCGCTGATATATGATAGTGCTGTTAAATCTACATACGTTGGATAGGGTGTGATAACTTCGAGGTGAATTGTCACTTAAGAGTCGTCAGGACCTAGCTATTACCGTTTTCGTTCCATTTCTCTAAAGGCCCTTAACTTCGATCGTTATATGAAATAGCGACGTACGCTGTAATGTGTCGAGTTTTCATCACATCAGTATATACTCGTCCTTTTGTTATATATCTAAGAAATCCACTCGTAATAAATGATTCTTACAGAACAGCTCTTCTTAAACGTAATGTAAACTTAAACTGATTTGGAGTCTAGTTATTTAATCCCATCAGAGTTTCAAAACTCCTAGAAGGAATTAAATGGAATGAATATAAAAAAAAAAAAAAAAAAAAAAAATATGTCGAATGAATTTTCGAAATCTTTGGGCTTAAAAATACGAGAAAAAAGGCTTTAAACAAATCTTTTTTGTAATGCAATATTTCTGAGTAATTTGATATTGTTCCACTGAGACTGAAAAATAAATGAAAATGCAAGAAAAATTCGAGAAAGCCTCTGATTTCTTTAATTTTTCTTGTATTCGGAATGTAATTTGAGTAGCATATTCAGATTGTTAAAAACATATTTCAATATATATAGTTACGGTTGCACTATAGCTACGGTCACACTAGCATTTCTTAATCGGTTTGAAACGGTAAAATCAAACCGATATTCAAATCGCCAGGAATCGTTTTAAGAGTCACGTGTTCACGCATTATCTTTTATAAATCGATTTATTGTATAGCTTTGAATTTTAAGAGTAATCACCAAATTAGGCGCGATTTTTTACTCATTTGGGAAGCTATGGAATCACTTTGAAATGAGAAGCAACTATGACGTCACGCGCCTAGCGAATTTTTTCAATTGTTGAAAATGAAATTCACGTGACGAGGCCCGAATTGAGTCAGGTTGCGTGTCTATATTTTAAACAATGTTTTGTAGCTCTTCAATATCACGCTATTATGGATATTAGAAAGTAGACCATGGGGATATGTGCAATATACTAATTCCAGAAGTTCATCCGCACCAGTTAAGCTACGCTTCTGTAAGGCTTCTTATTAAGATATGAACGAGAAGGGGCTGGATAGCAAAGGGGGCCCGGTAAATATTTGATCAAGAAGAGTAAGGTTCCAATTTATTACTCTTTAAGCCTGTATCCAACTAGTAAAGGATGGGGAGCTTAATACGGACCATCTAGTGGCGATGGTACGTTTTAGGCAAAGTGGTTCGAACTGTTTTGATTGAGGTAAACGCAACTATTTCTATTTCAAAATTATACTTTTTTCATACTATTAAAACACTTCGGAATCTGTTGATTATACCATATTTCCTCAGATATTCTGAGACGTCACATGACTGCTTTCGCGCTGTCTCTCTCGTGAAAGTATTTAAAGTATTCATAAGCAATTTAATCTGTAGAAATAGAATAACGAAAGAAATTGGCTTTCCCAATGAGGAAGTACAATTTGGTTAAATTGTATTGCATTTGCATCTCTAAAATTGTTACATTCTTATATTTCTTTGAAATGGATTTAGGCTTAGCGATTCTATAGTTCGCGACCTTTGGTGATATAGTTATTTCGTATATTTTAGCAGTTCAAATCGATTTAAAATTGACTTGTTATCAGTCTATTATCCTTTTAAACCCAATCATACAAGAAGGTCACTAAAGTCTGTCAAATATTGCTTCTGTATATATATTTGAATTCCTTTTTTTATTTGTATGAAAAGTTCAATTTACAATCTCTGTAGACCTCAATAATTGCGTTAGCATTTTAAAGTATTAACCACTTCACTTTAATTTATCATACGTAATCATTGACACTCGATCCTAATAGAACTAAAAGTGGGTGAGAGTGTAGTCCTCTTCCTTGGATAATTCGCGATTGACTAGTCTTCAAACGAAAACTTTGGTCGAAAACTCGGCTCCCTTTTATGCGGAAACACGAGGGCACCCCTATAAAATATGCATAATCTTTCGAAAAGGTCTTAATTAGAAAGCCGCCAGCAATATACTTAGAACCATACCATACCATCAGGTCCGAACGCCGTCACTATAAGCCGACCTCAAAAAATTAAAAGGGAGAATTAAGTCTACATCTTCACCTTTTTTTTCTTTGTTTTTGAAAAGATAATGTAACCCGTGAAAATCACGGGACATATAAAATGTAAGATTTTGAAGCTGAAAATTCATGAATAGAAATTTTCCAGAAATTTTCTAATCTTTCAAGAACTTTCTAGCACTTCTCATAATTTTCTAGACCTTTCTAGAGCTTTCAAGCACTTCCCAGAAGTTTCTAGAACTTCCAAGCAATTTCCAGAATTTTCTAGACCTCTCCAGATTTTTCTGGAAACTTCTAGAAAACATTACGTACGAACATTGTAAATTAATTTGTAAATTAGTGTTTGATTCTTTCTTAACGAATTTGACTTCATTCTCACTTCAACGTACACGATTGTTGGGCGTGTAAGTTCTTCTTCCTAATGAGGTATATAGAGACCCCTCACGACTGTAAGCTTGGACTAGGGCGAAATTTCCAACTCTAATTGTATATAATACCGACAACACTATTATATCTTCACTCAACAAAGCTGCGAACTGCCTTATATATAGAGACAAAATTCGATGAGAAAGAGAGCTTTATAACGTACTTTGGGCAAATATTTAAGGGGACCGTCTTTTAATTTTATTTTTAATAACTTCCGAGGCATCGTAAAACCTATAATTACTACCTCCTTTGGTAGTAATCCGATGAAAGTAAAATTGAACTAAAACTGCTAACGAGTAGTTCAAACGATGGTTTAAGTGTCTTAATTTTATGCCTAGACTCTAGAAAATCGTGATATTTTTTTATTTTATGTCATCATTGGGAAGTAATTTGATGTTTATTTAATAGTATGAATTAATTAAAATTGTAATTATTTTTTATAATTCATGCATACAATATACTTCATTGTAAATTAACAGACGTGGCTAGTTCATTCTTTTGATCTTCAAAATAATATCATTTAAATTAGTCAAGTGTTACAATGTATATGGTCAGTCCTCCTAAATCTGAACGCTTTCATTTAAAAATGTATAACTTAACTTTGATTGGGTCTATTTAAAAAATGGAAGGGCTCATTTTGTAGATTAATAATGGGACTATTCTATAGGAACAGACCCGAAAAAGATACGACCCTAATTAGCCAACCGGAATAATTAACCTAATTAATTAGACCATTTTTAAGGGAATGTTTCCCTTTACGTTCTGAGAAATAAGGTTTTACGAGCTTCGGAAAAATCCTCTATCTTTTTTTAACGATCTTTCCGAAAATGCTACTCAGTTACCATTCGGAGTTCATGAAAAATACGTAGCAGTCTCTTTCATAACGAAATTTTCCAAGTATCTTAATTTTTCGTTATTTTTTACCTAAAACCCACTTTCATATATGTTTTTAATAAACATAATCCGGATAAGAAAATCTTTTAGCGAATGTAACAAAATTAAATCTCTGAAATGAAGAATCTTGTTTGACCTCTAAACCTAAAATAACATCTATATGTATAGAAATATAGTTACTAATAGGAAAGTGTCTTCGCCGAAGGGAATAAATAAAAATAAATAAAAATTGCTGGAAAACTTCAAACTTAGGGAAAAAGGGAGTGATATTTGATAAGGAAACTTTCGGGGGTTGGAGATCTGATATTATTATATAGCTTAGAGTCGCATATTTCTTCTCGAAATCAAATAAAGAGTGAAAGGCGAGCGTCTTTTTTATATTAAATATATAACAAGGAGGGTTCCCGCTAGTGGGAAGATGAACCCCCGTGCTTGTTGAGAAAATCACAAGCAACGTTTAGTGGAAAAACATGGTAACTCTCGAATAAAATTATTTTCATTGAGATCATTCCAGATGATACCGTCTTACACTACTCTTTTAATTGTAACCCTACTTGTGCGAAGTTAAAAACTTTAAGCAGACGAAGAGGAAAATTGTATAATAATTAATAACTAGAAAAAAACCACGGGATGTTGATAATTTTATGTCGATTAATACCGTCAGTAATATAAATTGCCTAAGCGCCTGTAAAAGTGTTCCAGCCTCCGCGCTTTGGTGTTTAGGGTGAAGCCCATCCTATTGCACCTTTCTGGAATGAAAAAGTTAAGGACATTGTAAATTACTATATGTTGATTATATATTGATAAAGTGAGCCTCCCGTGGCCCCAAAAATTAAAGTCCCAATGCATCACCCTTAAAGTGAGAATGCAACCTAAAAACAAGTGGCTTTTTTATCGATTCCTTATCGTTTAAATAGGCCTAATCCAACAGTAAAAAAAAATAACAACAAATACGTAAACTAGAAATAAATTTAAAACTTACCCGGAAAATAGACTTAGCTGGATTCATGGATATTACCTGAACTCTCTATGTAAGGACAATGGCATTTATCGAAGGCTCTTGTATCATTTCTCAATTTCTCTATTATAATACGTTTTTGCTATAAATAAGAGAAATGTTTCGAAGAACGATTCTTCGCATCTCTTGCTGCTGTATTCATGTATAGGATGAAAAGAGGCTCGTGAGGAACTTAGAGATGGTATACATCCCGTCGTGTACCACATTATACCATGCAGTATTTTTCTTTTTTCTCGTCACGTTTGGGAGGGAGTGAGAGAAAGTTGGGATGAAAGCAAAACGCGTGGATCTAATATATTTTTTTCGAGAGCAATTTGCAAACTGGTTGAAACCAGCGCGGACTAATACATGAATTTAAACTTCTTGTAAGAGAAAAAAATAACTAAACAAATTCAGAGTGAATATTTCCGTAGATAATCTTGTGTTTTCCATGTTAAGACAAGCAAGGCTGTGTAGCGGTGTATTTTTTGATAGCACTAAGAACTCATGACATGAAAGCAAAGAAATTTGAAACTCATTTTCCCTTAAACTTTATATTGATTCGCAAAATTTTAAAATAAAAAATGCGCGGAAAAAATCGTAGGCAGCTAGGCAGAAGGAAATTATTTTTAGGCTAGCATCAGCGCCCACCATGGATGGAAACGGTAACTGTAACCCGAACTTGGTATTGGCTCGCCACCCAGAGATCCTTACTCTACCTCTCATAGAGAGCGAGACAGAATTCCTATGATATTTCTCCCACCCAGCCCCAATCGCCGCTTTCATCTGTCACGGATATGGGTTCTTATCTAACATTACTGATCGATACTCTTAGGGAGGAGTTTTATATACGTTTGGCTGTATATCTAGTGTGCTACTATAATTTATAGTCAATTTCAGCTCCAGTTGGCAGCGCATACAAAGCTATACGATACCATCCTGTTAATCACATCACGGTTTTCTAAGAAAATGAAAGGACCCCGTGTGCAGCTTGGATAAGGCCACCAATGAGATTTGGTAGAGACTATATTTCCATACATATCTAATGCGGGTTAATAGAAGTAATATATCGAAAGGCAGGGGCATGGACAACGCGCAATGACTTTAGTGTAAAGTAATATGATCTTTATCACAGGATTTTATTACCTTTAAGCCAATGGATGAACAATTCAAAGTTAAACTTTGTGGCTGCTGCAAATTCAGATTGGAACTATGGAAGATGGGTCGGCTTCCCTAAATAGGCCAAAGAAAGCTCGTCATTCTTGTCACGTGGTTTCCTAGGGGTCGCCAGTCCGATACTGTCCCTCGAGTTTAGGTGGAGGGCGGTTAGGGACTCTTCGGTGCTGTCCGTGATAAATGACAAATAGAGTAAGGCGTCCTGACCCTTAACCCATCCATCCCTTCCCCCCACGTCCTCCTTGGGGGATGCTATGCGCGGTTATATTTAGACAGAAGGGAAGAAGATTAGGACTTTTTCATGCAACGGTGATATAAAAATATATATAAGAAAAAACACGTGAGATATAAGTATTTATCTCAAAAAGTACTTTAACAAATCATTTTTTTTGGATTAGTACGTCCCGCCTACTTTTTTTGATTCCCAAAATAAACTTCCGGTGACAGACAGTTACCGGGACAGTGTTCGTTAGATTAATTGGCATTTATAGAGTTTGTCACCTTTCAACATCATTGTAACATTTCTTTTGAAGCCCAAATTCTACTCTCTAGGATAGAGTCATCTATTCTTCATGAAAAGCCCTTTAATACATTTATTGGAGTAGATATAAAAAATAGCAGCCCAAAGGATATGGCAACAAATTTTGCCTGTTCGATTAATAAGCTACGAATTATGCAATGAGTTTGATTTTCTTGCAAGGGTTACAATATCATTATAGCGCGGCTTAAGGGGAAACATCAAGCATTTTCTATAGTTCTTATAAGTTTATTTGACTTCGTAACTTGCCCAAATGTCTTTAATTATAACAGAAAAAGAGAATATTTTAGGCTTCCTGAATTATACCAATTACAAATTGAACTACATTTTTTTTAAAACTTCAAATACATTCTTTAAGTTATTCTTTATGTTATTACCTAGTCGACATAGTCATTCTTTAAAATATCATTGTTTTTAACATGTTATTTTTATTACTAAAATATTAATTCTTATTCATTTTTGTTTCACAGATAATTGACACTGAAGTAATACAGTGATATTCAGTACGACGTGGAAGGGTCCACTAGAGACCGACGCCGGTGGAGCAGCTAGAGGCCGACCAACGACGGGATTAAGAATTATGATCGTTCTTATTGAAATATGAACGCGGAAACCATTGACACATCAGTCAATTAAAGTACGCGCAATTTTAATTGTTTCCGAAACACTCGTGGTGCCATACAACCAGAACAAAGAATGGACTTGCACCAGTTCGAATTTATTAAGAGTTATGACTTTTCATGAACTGTGCTCAGATACAATATATCAAATCTCAGTTTCATCATATCTGGCATCTTAGACCATCCAAACGGTGAGTTTCAAATGAACTATTTACTTCTTTGTAAGATTTTGTGGGCTGTCACATTCATATCTAAATTAATATTTTAGTTTGAGGTAGTTTTTTAGAAGATTAAGGCGCGATCAAAAGTGGATATTCTATTAATTTAATTATCTACTTATGCTGATTACAAATTCCGCTTTTAAAGAATATAATTGGATGCGCAGTTATTATATTATTTAGCAATGGTAACTTGATTGCTCATTATCTTGTAAATATAGATTTATATCGGGCTGGTAAATTAGACTACTGGAGTCATTTCTAACTGCTTAATCAAATAATTTGGGTCTTTTTGGGCTGATAAATCAGATAATTATGATCATTTGGACTTGATAAATTGTGTAATTTTGGTTTGGTTTACTAGAATCATTACCGATTGATAGTTGTGTAGTGTAATTTTGAATTGATAATTGTGGGTAATTTCGAATATATATTTGCAGATAATTTGGAATTGATAATTGTGGGTAATTTTTAATTGTGGGTAATTTGGAATTGATAATTGTGGGTAATTTGGAATTGATAATTGTGGGTAATTTGGAATTGATAATTGTGGGTAATTTGGAATTGATAATTGTGGGTAATTTGGAATTGATAATTGTGGGTAATTTGTAATTGTGGGTAATCTGTAATTGTGGATAATTTGGAATTGATGATTGTGGGTCATTTGGAATTAATAATTGTGGATAATTTCGGAATTGATAAATTATTTTTAAACGAGGTGAATTTATTTTTATGCTGCCTATTCAAGGACGAGATGATCGAGATAAATTATTCTGGGTAGCGACCGTTTGTCGAGTCCCTTAACTTAACATAGCTCCTTTATAGAGGCATTTAATAATTCGATTTTGAACATTCTGTCGTGTATGTATCATGATCTTGACAGTCTTAACCATACATCCTGATACGATTAAGCAATTCAATTTGAAAACCTTGTAGTAAAAGACAAAGAGAATTTCGATTGTTCTTCGCTATAGTATAAGTAGATCTCAATTCCCTTAACCTCTAGTCACCGACTTGATATATTGATTGAAAAGTTAAAAGCTCTAGAGACTTTATAGAGACGGCAACTTTCAAAGGAGGTTTCAAGATCAAATTGAGTTATTCGCTTTCACTCGTCGGACGCGTTGATCCAATTTTGTTAGACCAATGACCGTAAACTTAGGAAAAGTGAAACCACCGTCTTCTATATGGCCAGGTTAACTTTTAACGACGCCATAAAGAAAGAAGCTGAAAATAAGTTTTTAGGTTGTGTTGTAGGGGCTCAAAATTTAATAGTGTTATCGGAATCTGCTAATCATTATCTTGTGATATTGATATTTTTTCATATATTTTATTTTTGAATTAATTGTTTGCAACCAAAAATATAAAAAACTTGATTATTCAAATGGATAGTATTTATCCCATGATAAACATTTAAAACGTATCTATAAACATAAGAAAATTCACAGTTCTTAAGGCGCGTTTTTATTCGAGTTTTTTTTTTTTTTTTTTTTTTTTTTTTTTTTTTTTTTGGCCAAGAATTATACGTTTGCGTCAAATCAAAGGTGAAGCTTAAATAAATCTTTTTTTTTAACCCACATTAAGAGGCTTCAAGTGACAGAGAAGCCGATATCCAAATGAATTTGATATAATCTTTTCTTGAAAAAATGGAAAGCAAAGCTTGCAAAACGTTGATTTAAAACGGGCTTGAATTGCAATAAAATCCAAAGTAAAATAATTGAAATTAATTTATGATTTATTATTTTCAACGAAAATCAATTTAAATTTTCTAATCTGAACTTATATTTCGGATAACTTTCTAAGATAAGGCTAGGATAAAAACTGATACGACTATTCTATTTAATTTTATCTTCGGATAAGTTTAGTCGAAGTTTAAGCAAACGGATAATATTTGATTATAGTTCAGTAAATCTTAACCAATTAATAAAACTTTTGAAATTTCTTCTGAAAATTCAGAGAAAAAATTCAATTATTTTATATTAAGAATTCATTTTAAAAAGATCTTAAATTTTTAGCACTGCGGAGTTTCTCTTCATATAATCCAGACGTTCTTTTATAGTATAAGCTATCTGCGGGGAAAATTTTTAAGGGAAGCCTTTTTAGAAAATAAGAGGGACTTTTGGGAAAACAACCCTTTCACGATAATAGCCTAAAATACTTAGATGCCGACACGTTTTTCAGTGGGCAAAGAGAAAAAAAAAAAAAAATTTAAAGAGTTGCTGGAAAGAAGGAAAACGTTAGGCGTTCTGTGGTCGTGTTTTTTTTTTCTTCTCAATACCATCATTGAAGTAACTTTGAATAAAATATAGTTTCTCATTTCTTTTTTGGAAATGTTCGTTGGGTTTGGAACGATAACGACCCATCGTATACTAAATATAATAAATATAACAAGGTGTGTCAGCCACACTTTGTGATAAAAGATCCAGAATTAGTCCTTACGAATTCAGACATCTCAATAGATAGATATTAAATTTTATTTTAAGACTTGAAGACAATTGTCTAACAATAAAATAAGTTTAAATTTTGATTTAAAATTATCTTAAATAGGGTATAATTATATTATAATCATAATATTTAAACGATAAATCGTTAAAAAATCATTTGTTATTAGGTTGCATTCTCCCTTTAAGTTTATTCTCATAGCAACGTTCAGAAAAATAAAGGTAATTTATCTTTTAGTTTTTGGTGAAAACGTTAAACCCCAAAACTAGTATAAATATCACGGCTTTAAAACCCCCTAACTGTTCAACTCATGCCATCTCGGAAAAGAAGAAACCGAATAAAACTTTCATAGGATTTCTTCTGGATCCTTTTCCACCAAATTCCCTTTAAGTTATAGATGACTGAAGGAAAATACGATAAGTTATCCCGAATACTTCTATACCTTATTGGCTATCTCGTAAAATATAACCAAGATGAGCTTATCTAACGTAAGATGAGAGGATAACCTATCCGAAATCTCTCTTTCGAGCGGCTAAAGATGAAAGTTTCGCTTCTATAATATTCGTTGGGATTCGGCCTTTCATTAAAGAGTCATTTGGGTAGCCTGATCTTCAACAGGTTGCGCCTTCTGATGGAGAATTAACGAGATGGGGAAAGATGTTGCGATGGGAAAACGCGCGAATCTTGTCAAACATAAAATTTTAACTCTTTATCTCGTTTCCTCCTTTTCTACAACATGATGTTATCGATATTCGAAGCATCGTTGTTTTTTCGGTTTAAATTTTTTAGTTTTTTTGTTCATATGAAAGATTTACGATCACTATCGCTCGATATTAAACAGAAAGTCTCACAAAAATAGTGAAAATTTTATTGAAATTAAAATAGTAAAGGAAAAGAACGTGATAAAAATAGTTTGACCTTGGAAAAAAGGTCACAATTGAATAAGAAAACTGTTTAAGGGTGATTGCAACCTAACAAAAAATTATTTTTATCGATTCCACCAATAAAAAAATTCGAAACATTGATTAAACTAGAAATAAATTTAAAACTTACCCAGAAAATATAGGATAGGAATTCATGGAGATTCTGAGTTTCTTAGAATTATATTTAATGGGTCAGCGACCAATGAGAAAAGGCCCGTCGTTAAGGCGAGATCTCCATGAGATTTCTAATAACATTCGATTGGTCTCTGACCCCTCAATACCGTATTATTACGGATATCCATGAACCAATCTAAGCCTATTTTCCAGGTAAGTTTTAAATTTATTTATAGTTTAATATTTCTTTGTAATTGTTTTACTGGTGTATAAGGTCTATTTAAACGATAATAAATCGATAAAAATTATCAATTATCCTCATTGAGTTGTCGTAAAATTTCAAAATAATTATATACCAAATTAGTTCGTTAATATTTTTATTTGAAACGTATAATTTACTACATTTAGAACCCTAGTAAGGAACCCTATAACATCATTCAAAATATCCATTTATTCCAGACGTTAACTAACCCCTCGGGTCTAAATTTCAGTCGAAATTAGATCGAGCAAGGCCCCGCTTAATTTTTAACACGCTCGATGTTCCTATACTTAATGACCGTTCATTAAAGTGAGGGTGAAATAATTGAACAAGTTGCTTTTAATTGACAAAGTATGCTAATTGCAGTCTCAAGCCAATTAATAAAATTCACCAGACTAATTTCTTTAATTTCTATTTTAAATCCTAATTTGTATATACCTACAATAAAATTACCTTTTATTAATGAAGCGGTTTTGAAATCCAGATAATTAACGAGAAATACACCTTCATGCTTTAAAGTTAGAATTCACAATTTAAATTTAATTAGAATATTTTTTTTTTGATTGATGTTGTTCGGTTAATTTGCGTATGAAAGGTAGGACTTTCTGGATTAAGTACTTTATCGAAATATACCGCGCGAAAGCGACCTTATCACGTGCCAGAACGCGCGGGAATCAATTGTAGGCTCTACAACAGCCACGCAACCGTAGTGATGACGCTGGCGATTATAAAATATTCATTTTTAAATATATGGCATTTTTTAACGATTTTTTCGAAAATGCTACTTAAATTCCATTGTGAGCTAGTGAAAAAGCAGAGAGAGCATCATTTAACACACTATCCTCACCTTGATTCAGTGTTTTACATATAATATGTAATGTAGAGTAAAACAAACCCCTGATTAAGAGTTTCCCTATTCATTAGTCTTTGTTAAGAAAAAGTACGACTTCTAGGAAACATATCCCAAGTTTGTACGTTCCCCGGTTTCATAAATTAGTTCTTGATTCTAAAGGATGGGGGGGAAGTGTTTTTTATAGTGTTTAGAGTGCGGCGATTTTGATACCCCTCCCCCTTCGGTATCCACCCTCCGTGCTTCAAATGACGGGACGCCTTGATGAGAAAATCGTGTTTTTCCTGTGGAACACCAGCTGCCACCAACTTTTACATTAAAGAAAGAAGAGCGAGAGCGAAAGAGAGAGAAAACGTTGTCAGAAGCGAAGAAGAACTAAATAAGCCAACATATCCCAAAAACTTCATCCTCCCAAGCTCGAGCTCAAACTTGAAAGGCAAAATTAAGTATCCAAACTTACTTGATTTTTGCCCTTAAATTAATTTATACCTTTGCAGTTGAGCAAGGCCAATTTTTGATCGTATCAAATTTAACATAATGTATCATTACACCTCATATTTATCAATTTTTACTAACTATTCTTGATTAGAATTAATATTAGTATTTTTGATATTTTAAAAACTCATTTCTTCAAGGAGTAAAGTCATGTTGAAACGATTTTGTTGGTCGTGTATACCAAAAACAGTCTAGTGAGCTTCTTTTTCTAAATAATCTGAGTCCAATTTATCCGAACAAGACTTAACTGTTCAAAAGAAAGCTTTGTATTATTATTTTACATCATATCTAGTTTTTAATTTATTTCTAAATTCGATATTAATGAAACGCGTGATTATTCTATAAAAAAAAAACATTTTTAAGGTTAGGTTCAGGGTTCTATTTCTAAAACTGTGGCAAAATATAATATACATATATTTATAATTATTTATAAGATTTTAAATGATTGAAATTCTCTAATCTTGATTTTTTAAATTTTAATTCAAAATTCTTCGAAAATAATGAAAATACGTACTTTTCGCTTTAACTTTGTCGTTTTCGGCTCCCCACGTGTTCACACACTCTTGCCTTCTATCTGGACGCTTTCCGCTTCTAGAATCTTGCTTACACTCGCCAGTTTAATAGCAGCTACTGTTCATTCGATGTCTTAGAATCATTTCGTATGAAACTGTAGGATATGCTTTTTTCTAAGGTTTTAAACCCTCTGTTTCGCTTCTTACCCGAACATTACTTAATTAATACAAACTATACAAACACGAATGAAGGTATTGGATTGATGCGGATGTTGGTGGAACGCGTATTAAACTTAGAAGCCTGAAAACTTTTAGTTTTTTTTCCTTTCCCTTTTTTTTTCCACTCCTAGTTTTTCTGGGTGAGTGTGAGGAAGCATTTTCTTGTTCAATTAACATGTCACAACTATCGATTATAGAAAGAAAAAAGTACAGTACGAATTTTGGGGGGAGGGGAGGAAATATTCGATGAAACACACTTTCCGATAAACCTTATTTCACTTAATTTTTTATTCAGTTGATTTAAATTTTGTATATTATCTAGGAAACCTTTAATGCGTTTTTTAAATGCGCAAATCTATTATTTAGAATCTCTCATGGATTTTTCATTAACTCTTAATGGAAATTAAGTAAGATTTTCGGAAAGATCGTTGAAAAACAGTTCAAAATATATATACATAGAATAAAATTGCAGCAGCCATAAAAGTATATTTAGAAACTACGTCATCACTATGGTCGCATGGCTATTATAGAGCCTACAGTTGATTCTCGCGCTTTCTGACACGTGATAAGATTGCTTTTGGGCGGTATTTTTAATTAAATTAAGTATATAAATCACTAATTTTAGTAAATTTTATAAAAAAGATTATTTTTTATAATATTTTTTATTGCTGCCTACCAGGGGTAAATTTTCTACAGGTTTACAGGTTTACAGGTTTATTGTCTTTGCCGTACAAAGTACACCCCTTTGAATCGGGGCGGCTCCCCTATTGGGAGAGCTCAGCATTAAATACAAAATACAAAATATAAAATACAAAATATAGCCCTTTGAAATTAGAAGGCTTTGAAGCCTTTAAAGTCCGTTTCCGAGTCTAACGGGTGTGAGAGACGCCAGTCTTGTTTTTTTCCCCACCACGACGTTAGGATATATGTTATGACGTGATGGTCCCACTGGCCGCCCGACAGGCCCAGGATTTCCTCTATGGGGTCCTCACGCCGCATGGCGCGCCACTCCATCGCCTCGAGATCGGGGCACGTAGCCACACACTCCCGAAGGACGTGGTTTAAGTCTTCCTGGTCGCCACCACAGAGCCGGCACGACGGGGGGAAGTTGCCTAATTCCGCCTGGCGGGCTCCCGTGAGGAGGGAGCCCGTTCGTGCCTGAAACAGGAGGCCCCCTCCGTGGGACCCGTCGTAGAAAGACTCTGGTTTTGGATGGGTCTTAGCCTTATAGATCGTAAGACTCTTCTTTTTGTCGACGGCCTGGTGCCATAGACGTTCCGCGTGTTCTTTCGATTCGCCTTCCACTAGCATCGCCCATTCAGAATAGGTCGTGGCTCGGCCACGTTCTGTGCCGATGCCGTATTTCCTATGAGCGCCTGTAGAAATGGTTCTTTTGCAGTACATGGATGCTTAGGGAAAAGCCAGTTTTTAGGGTTGGTTTTTCAATAGTCGATAAAATATTCACATAGTATAATTTTTTAAATCTTAAACTTAATTCTAATTATATAAAAAGTAATTTATATATTAAACTTATTATCTACTATGGTTAAGATATAGTTGAATTTCATTTCTATCTCAGATAAAATGACATTTATCGAAAAACTTTGGCGTTACTTTAATTAATTAATTAATTATTCTTTATGATAGTTTCCGGCTTTATATTTTAGATTTATCTAATTATAAAGGTTTAATTTTAAAATTAAATAATATCTCAAGTACTGCAAAATGAATTTAAGTAGCAGAAACTTAACACTATGGTCGCTTGTCATTTATAGAGAGCTAACAATTAACGCAAGGTCTTTTTCATCCAGAAATACCTGATTAATTACGTCATCAAACCGATAAAATTAAATATATATATTTTGGTATTTTAATCTTGTAGATTCTTAAAATCGCGTCAACCCAGATCTGTAAATTTTTAAATATTGATATTTAATAGTATGAAAATTTAATCATACTTAACCACACGTTAATTCTGTAATATATATTTAAGTATATTTATCTTCAATTCTATCAAAACCAAAATCATTTAATATTAATATAAAAATTAGCTAACTTAAACTTTTATGATGATTACCAAAACTCTTCCTTTGTAATTTAAATCATTAGAGTTACATTTTTAGGTCGCGATGGGGATTTAAAAGTAAAAATAAAGTTTAAAATTACACCTAGACATCACTCGTCTCTAGAAAAGTTTGATTTAACGAGGGTTTGAAGCCGTTATTATGTTATTACCGAGAAGTCATCCCTAAGGAAACGAAAACCAAAAATAAAAGTTCTAAAGAAAAGAAACATTTTGGTACCCAGCTTAAAATTCAAATCAGTTAAAGTTTTCAGTACGATTGATGTTAGGTTCACCTCTATGTTTTCGCAACTAAATTTCGTAGGAGTAGAAATAGAGCTACGTTGAAAATTTAAACCCATTTCTACTGTAGTCTGCTAGAAAAAAAAAACTCTATAAAAAGGGATCTGGTCCCATTGTTTAGAACGAAACGAGCTTTCGTTTCTAACTTGAAAAGAAAGTGTACGGCGATGGATGGCGAGGGGTTGATGGGAATGAAGTAGAAATAGAATTAACCGTTCTTTCTCGCTTCTTTATCCTCGCGGAAAGAAGTTGAAGAACGACGCGAAAAGAGACGACTTCCACCCAAAAAGATAGACACAGACAAAAACAAGAATGAGAAAGTATAATTTAAAACCCTTCAAATTATAAGCTGTTTAATCAAAACATTACAAACAAATATTAAGAATGGTTATAAAACATTCTTTAACACGATCACAAAGTAGGCTTAACACGGATCTATGTAGAATGTGTACCTATAGTTTATACAGAATTTCACTGGAACAAAAAATGCTCCCAACATGGAGTAATAATAGAGGAACCTCTATACGATCCAACACCATTAAACCTTGTTCTCTCATATTAAACGTATTATGTATTATGGTTAAGATATTAGTCCATTTGTATCTCCAATTAGTGTAGCTGCAGCTGAGTGCTTTTGGCTTCTAGTTGCGTCCTGACTGTGAATTAAGTGGTTTTTAGCTAGTCCTCGTGACCAGTAATCTCCTTGACTCTACATTTTTGAATAAATAAGTAACCCCCAGTTTTTAAATTATTCGAGAACGATATCTTACATCACACTGGCCACTGTTAGTCAGTTATTTGTCCCCTGTAGAGATATTGAATTGGATTTAAATTTATTAAAAAGGTGTGAACGTAGATTAAATCGCCTAGACTAATGGTCAAAAATGGTCCGAATGGGAAAATTCCAATAGAATTCGAGCAAAGAGACAAAATTAAATCACCTGAACTCAACAAAAGTAGACCAAATTAATTTTAAATTTAAATATATTTTTCCGGATTTGGAAAGTAAATTTCTTTCGTTACTCTATGGTAGCATATTGAAATGAAAAGTAAAACCGAGGTCACCTTTATGTAAAAAACAGCCTCTGGAATTTTCAAGTTTCTTAAGATTAAACTCGTGATCTTGGCGCGAAATCAATTTGACAAGGCCCGAATCGAATCTTTACTTAAAAACCTAAAAAACCCATATTATTTTAGAAGGGCTAAAAAACGAGTGGAGCTATATGGGTGGGTCTTTTCTTTCCTTCTAAATCCGTTTGGTCCGCGTATCTTGACCATTGTGATGGGGAGAAGGCGCGCGCGGTGAAGAAATGATTCTGGAAGTTGGCGAGACGGAAACTCTTCATGATCGTTTCCCTTTCTCTCTGTCTTTCTCTCTTCGTTGCTCGGTGGTTGGTTGGTTCTCTCTCTGGGGGGCGCGATGGTGGCCAGGGGTAACGATCCACCGTCCTCCGCGCAACTACGATATTTCTACACCCACGGCCTTTGTTATATTAGACGACGAGAAGAACCTACCCAAGCTCGTAGTCGCCCTTCCGGAGACGAAACCCTGAGGTATAGGGGGTATAGAAAAGAAGTTTCTGCTTTAGAGCTCCCCATTACCGCCTAGGAATTTCCGCTCGAAATGATACCCGGTTTCTCCGCTTTCCTCTTTCGCCGAAAACGAATTTTTTTAAACGCTTTAAAACATTCCATTTTCTCCTCTCCTTTCCACGTTAACTTGCCACGAACAGAGTCAACCGCTATTTGCTCAAATGTAAAGGTTTCTTTGTAATCTTATATCTTAAAGGGTAGTGCTAGGAATTTGATAAACATAATCTTAACTGTTATTGATATATTATTTTCGGATACAATAAAGTAACTTCGGATTATAGTAAATGAATTACGTTTATCCGAAGATTAATATTTAAACCTTTATCTAAAATCAATTATTCCTCGTAAAACTTATCAGTCAAACCTTGATTCTTTCTAAACAATTACCCAATAAACTTCCATTTATGATTTTTAAGGCGTGACAATGCTAAGACGTCATCAAACGAAATTAATAATATTTATAAGTTTGAAATTTTGAGGGATAACCCTTTCGTTTATGGCAATTTAGTCTCGACTATTACTATATATTACATTAAAAACTTCTTCTTGCTTTTAATAACAACGCAATCTACGATTGACACCGAATCACAGCCGAAATGAAGGCGAGCTGTGCCGCCTGTGCTGGGACAAAGCTCAGGGACCAGCTCCCTCCCCGGCATTGACGTTAGTTATATCCCTTTCCAAGCGCCAAATATCATTAGAATTTTTCGGGTGTTTTTTTAACTCTCCCTATTTATTCCTTCTCCTTTCTTCTTGTAGGTTTCTCTCGCATTAAGTAAAGAGAAAAATTCCAGGAGAGTAAAATACAAACCCCTTTAGGCCACCGCAAAGAAGAAAAACTCTCAGTGGTTCCCGAGATATAGCGAGCGAGGCTTAAAGAGCTATAAGCAGAAGTGCCAGGATAGAGATTCTCCTTCCTTCTCAACCGGGGAGATTTACATTCCTTTTTTTACATTTTTTTTACTTTGATTGAAACCTCGGGAAAAGCCAGGGTTTTGTAGTCTTTCGCTTTGACTTTGTTCAGGAAGAAAGATGAGAGCTAACTTAATTCATATCTAGAGACCCCGATCCGTTAGGGCCATACCGAGAGAGTATCATTTGCGCATGTGCAAGTCTAAATTTTTTATAGCAGGAACGCTTGAATCGTGTTTGAAGAATCGTTGAAGGGCATTTCACCCGCCGAAATTCTTTAGTTCACCTTAATTTAGTAGTGTTATCAGTTTTATCCATGAATTGTTTACTTAGAGATGACCTTCACTTTAGTATAGGTTTTTATTTTTATTTACATTTGGATTTTGAATAGAATACGAGCGCATTGGTTAACTTGTAGCCACTAGAATGTACGCTCTCTTACTTCAGACTTTTATGGCGAATTCAACTTGGCCACTCTTGTAGCGCTCTGAATCTAGCCAAACTAAAATGAAATATGTACTTTTTAACCTTATTTTTTACGTTCTTATATTTGCTCGCTGATCTTGTTGCATTTCTGGTCTCTTAGTATTATTATTCGGTGTGGTTTTTTTTTCTAGGTTAAGAAAAAAGAAAAATTGAATCCATAGAGAAGTAGGCTATAAGATGACTTTGAGGCGCGGAAATTCCTTTTTTTTTTAACCCAAAAAGTTGCCTTTTTATATATGAACGCGGGCAAAAAGGGGATGAAAGTTAAAAGGGTAAAAACACTTTGAAAGAGACGTTTAACCGAGCTTTGACGCGGATTATTGGATAAAACTGACTTCTTATCAGCGATACTCGGATTTTTTTCTTTTTATTTTTTCTTCGCTTACGGGAGTTACGAAAATACCGGAAGAGATGGGATAAAGTAAACTTTCTACTACCGCTACTTTGAAAATACTTTGGAAAATTCTAGCTTTCAAAGGCTTCAAAGGAAAGGTAAAACGGGAATATTTTTAGAAGCCATTAAAAATTTTCTTACCCATAAGAAAGCTTAAAAATAATGATTTTTTTGAATTGATAATGATAGACAAGTGGTCCATTTGATCGAATTCCTTGGATTAAAAATAGAACATTGGTTGAATCGCGTATGATCAAAGCTGTTAATTTAATATAATCGCGTATGATCAGAGGGGTTCATTTGATAGAATCGTGTATGATCAAAGCTGTTAATTTTTTAGAATCGCGTATCGCGTATGATCAAAGGGATTCATCTGATAGAATCGCGTATGATCAAAGCTGTTCATTTGATTGAATCGCGTATGATCAAAGCTGCAGTTAATTTGATAGGATCGTGTCTGATCAAATGGGTTATTTTGATAGAATCGCGTATGATCAAATATATCAAATTGATTTAATCAATTATGGTCACAAATGTGTCCATTAATTCGAATCGATTTTTTAGGTATCGATCAATTAACACTACCTGAACTACTTAGCCATTGGGTTCATTTGATTGGTTCTAATTTATACTTCACTTACTAAATTATCCAAACTTTAAAAATTAATTTAAATAGTTCAATAATTGTAAAAAAGTTATCGAATACGTTTTTTTGTCATGGTGATTCTGAAAACTGCGGGAGTTTCATTTTTAACTCCTATGTTCATCAAAGTTTAGACAATGAATTTAGTTATCCAGTTAACTTAAACTTTATTTATATTTATAAAGCTATATTAGCCAGAGAAATCCAAGTGAAATGAAATATTTTAATTTGAGGGCAAGGATGGATCATAATATCTTTCCGCATCTGTTCTTATGTCATAATGAGATCTTGGTGCGTTAAAATGTTTTACCTTGTTATATTGGTGTAAACAATTTCTTGTTACCCATCATTTAAAAAATATTCCAAGGATGTTTGTTTCGAAGTTTCTAACCTGTTCTTTGAAGCAAACGAAAGAAAAACATTGTTTTCGAATTACCGGTACTGTTTGCGAGCTAACATTCGGCATGCCTTGGCCAAAAGCTGGACAAACTACGTTAGACTTAATATCTCTTGAGAGATTTTTTTTTTTTTTTTACAAGCGTAGCTATTTTTTCTATTTTGGCAAGAAAAAAAGTTGTATTTTTGGCCCAAAGTTTGCTTGCTGAGTAAAAAATAGAAGAGGAATTCAATAGTGTAGAATTTGGAGGAAAAAAAAAATCCAAAAAATGAAATAAAAAAAAATCTCCGTTATATCCCAATATTCAATTTCTACCCTAGAGTTTCGAAGGAAGATTTCATAACTCTCTTATCCTTTCCACGTATACTTTTGCCATTCCCCTTTAGTAAAATATATATATATATATCAATGGATAAAATATAATGGTCAACATAAAGTTCGTAAACCTAGAAATGATCATGGATTTGTCGTCTGTGAGTGAGGATAGTGATACAACTTCAAAAGGTCGGATTTTTTTTCTCACTATAACCCCTTGTCCTTCTCTCTTCGGATAAAGTATATATATATTTGTTCATATCATAGAATACTGAAGTTAAGGTTTCATGGATATTTATAACTTCAGCGCGGGAGAGATGGATAATCATGCATTTAGATATAAATATATATTAACTATGATGATTTAAATATTTGAAACTAATTTTAGTTTTTGAGGTTTAATATAACTGAGTGCGTTAGAATTACCAAAGGCTGTAATCAGTTAGGTAATCGAGTAATTGATGTAGAGATTTTACGTCACCGAAAATCATAAATTAATCTTTTTTCTAGATCCCTTGGGAACTCGTTTCATAATTTTTAGGGTCATCAAAATTTTACTTTAGGGTGACAATTACGTTAAAATAGATTTAACTGTTAATAACTAAGTTTATTTAAAATCTATTAACATTAATAAAAAATGATGGAGAAATATGAACAGATCAAAGGTTACAAAGTGAGGGAAAGGGGAGAGAGAAGTTGGGAGTGAGGAAATCACGAGGGTGATATTGTTTAATTGTTTCATATCATGATAACGAGATTGCTAAAGAAGGACCATGGTCCTATATCTCCCGGTCCTAAATAATTTCTAAATAAACTAATTTAAATTTTAATCCATGAAGTAGCGGTTTCTTTTAAAACAATATTCAAATATGGTCTAAATCATGTTTTAACAAGCATATGAAAACTCTGCTTATCGGCATTTCGACACAGCTATCAAAATATGTTCGAAGTACATGGCAGACTATTGAATTGACGAGCGGCAAAAAAAGGTTTTTTTTCGGATTCCGCTTTCGGGTTATTTGGGAATCGGGAACTTTGGAACGAGATGAAAGTGAGGGACCCGAAAAAAAACTGATAGAGAGGTTTCGAAACTACTCTCGTCTCTCGTTATTAAAAGTTCAGTTTTTTAAGTTTTTTTTTTCGACAATCCACGAAATTTTAGATTTTTATTCCAAAGTTGACTTTGTCGTATAAACTAGTTAGTTATAACCTATAATATTCGCTTTGGATATAAAATTATTTAGTGATTTTAATGGTGTTTAAAACAAGGTCAAACCGGCTGAGTTCGATTGGCGATGTTTAAACACTGTCCACACCTCTCTTCTTCTACTAGTTGAAATTATAATGTCGCCTTAGGGAAATGCGCGTCAAAAATCAGAATTATATATGTTTTGAAGAATCATAAATATACGCTGCTAGCTAATCATTGATACTCGTTTGTGAAAGCGCCTTTATCAAAATATCGATGAAGTCTTCGTCTTCTTCTATCGGGTATCGTGTAGGTCGGAGTCCGCGTCCGGGGTCGGTTTAGGATGGAGGGTGTGTGGAGGAAGGAACAGTCTACGGGGCTCTACGTCTAGAAGCCAATATTCATTACCTCCGAATAAATTTGGCTGCCCCAAGATGGCTGAGACTAAGAAAGCGATAAATCTTCCTGACGTTTTAATATCACTCTATAGCTTTCGCGATAAATCTCTGGTAATAGATAGCTGTATGGCGTACTCCATCCTTCCTCTTCCAGTCTTCTTCGCATCTTTATCTTTCTTCTCTCGTTCTTTGTATAATACTTCTAGTCTCTCCCCGTACGACGCGACTTTATGGGAGATATAGAGGAAAAAATCTTGAGTGAACCAAAAGTGATTTTCGCCTTCATTGCCTTCCTTGTCTGGTTTAAGTTTTGGGATCTTGACGGGTAACGGACAGAAAAAACTGAACTTTTAACACTTAATCCCTCTACGCATTAGCCCGTTTTAGATCGGAATTCACGAGATTATTAACAACGAAAGCGATATTGAAAATCAGATTATTACAGCGACACGCGACTCAACCCCTTGGATGATAGCACATTAAGAGCGTTTTCGATACCTAGATGAAATTAAAGCCATTTTGACAATTTTCAAGGATAACCCCCCTCCCTGTCTCCAATTTTTTTTGTTTTTATTTTTATAATAATCATTACATCATTAAAAATATTTGGCGTCAACCTTGATACTTAGCTGTACCATAGCAAATTTTGGGAGTAGAATTAGGAAAAAAATGCATATTAGAATAAATGCTCGGAATTAGGTATAACTTTAATTGTATAAATCTACTCAATTAAATTCAGATATTATCCGTTTGCTTAAAAATAGACTAATTATCAATCCAGTTAACTTATCCAAAGATAAAATAACAAAATAATACTCGTATCTATTTTTATCCGAAAATGGCAACTTATCCTAGAATATTATCCCAGTTATATAATTCGGATAAAAAAAAATTAAAATCAATTTTCTTCAAAAATAATAAATAAAATTTAAACCTAAAAGCTTGGTTTTATTGTTTTATTTATTTTCTTTGAATTGTAAGTAAATTTTTATTTTTCCACGAATTCTAAGAATGCGAATTTTCTTATCCAATGTTATAAATAATCGAGTAACTTGTTAATAGATAAAACTTTAAACTTTTAAATTCGTGTTTACGGATTGCATTTTTAGTCACACACAATCAATCCGAAAATAAATATATGAAAAAATATGAATAACAGAAGATTCCGAGCACTAACTAGAATATCCAATTCGTGGATATTAAAATTTAATAATCGAAACAGTTTCCAAATCTCCAGTAGAAATGAATAAAAAACTAGTACAACTAAAGTACAAATCTTTTGCCAATATCCATAGGCTTCAATTCACTACAAGTTTTTATACAAAGTGTCAGAATCTTAGGCGAATTGATACACAATGTTAATCTTCATAAATGAAAAAGTAGTCGCTACCATCTCATCTTAAAAAGTAATATGTCTGAATATATTCACGAGATTATTGCCTAGCTAACTTAGGCAAATGGAAAACTTTTAAGAAACTAATTAAAGAAATCGGGCGAGAAAACTTTCGGGCTCGTGTAAAAATAAACGAAGATTAGCTCGTTAGCCAGATATTTCCTCGAACAATCTAGACCCCCTAGTGCCAAACTAAGCCGCTTATACCAATTAAAGAAAAACCATGGAACGCCTTAGTTCTAACGTTCCTCCCTACAGTTTTCGCGCCAAATCGAAGAAAAAGAGGTACACTCGAAAATCCAAGACTCTTCTATCACGAAGAAGAGCGTTGAAATTTGGATTTTCTTTTCTATCTGAAAAAAAAAAAAAAGTGGTAAAATAAAATGCGAACACTTGAGGTGGATCAAAAACATTATGGAATTTCAGTAAATTCAAAGCTAAGCTCCTTTATATTTCTACGAAATATAATCGTTACGTATTTAGAGTTATCTCGCTTTGTATCTACTGAAAACTCATATCTGATTTATCTATAAGATGCTTGGATTTTCAAACCCATTTTTTATTCGCGGCTCAGTGTGTTTTTTCCCGTTCTTTCTCTCTCGTTTTATAAAGAGCAAGTCTTAATATTTAGTTTTTGATAGAGGTTAGTATCTGGATTAGATATTTCACATTTTAAATCAGAGATTATCTGTGATAAATAATAGCGATTCCACTATTTTCTTTACTTTTACAAGTGTTAAAGTGTTTAGAATGCATATGGATTATAAATTTAGTTTTACCATAATATAATAACTCCATATTCAAAATTTTATACCTCTGGGTTGAGGAGATTTTAAGAAACTTTAAAATCAAAATCAAAAAAAGGTTATTTTTTTTTTTTTTTTTTTTATTTATTTATTTTTTTTTTTTTTTTTGATGACAGCGATATTCAAATTGAATATTTTTCAAAATTAATCTGATCTAATCCGCTATCATTATAAATGATAAAGCTGTATTGTATAGGAGTCCTTTTAGTAACGTGAGAATCGCTAATATTGGGGTCTGGTTATGAATTAATTTATATAACAAATGTATAGAGTTTCAGCCTCTTTAAAATAATATTAAATTGAATATTAATAAATTCCAACAGTTAAAACGAGGAAAAACTCGCAAACTATCAGTTTCAGAGACATACAATAATATCACGTCAACTGCGTACCAATATGATTTAGAATATAATTGTTATGGCAAAGAAGATTTTAGATAAAAACGTGTAGCGTTTCGTGGTACTTCTCCTTAAACTATAAGCGTTCCCGTAGAAGGTAAGATTGAGAGAAACTGAATGGAAATCGCTTTCGTTGCCCCTTCCCCAAAGATATCTCGAGGGAGACTGTGCGGTGTGCTAGGGTTTTGCTGCCTACCAAGTGAAAGATAGAAAGAAGGAAGGCACGGAGCGGCCGACCTCTTCTCTCTCCTCTCACCTCTTCTTTCTCTTTCCTCAACTTTGCGGTTACACGCTCTTCCCTTTTCCCACCGAGACCCTGCGTTTTCCTTTCATAAAGAGATGGTGAAATAAAAAGAGTTAGCTTTCCATTAAATCCTTCGTGAAACCATATTCGAAAGAAGGCTGTTATATTTGATTAATTGCAAAAAAAAAAAAAAAAAAAAAAAAAAAAAAAGATAATAAAACACGTATTTAAGGCTAGGTTCTAAGTTAACGATGTGTTCCAAGAATCTGAATTCATGAGACAAAATACAATACCAAATTTTCAACCTTTTTCTCCCGCAATCCGAAATGAAATTTGAGAAATCATTAAAAATATTCAAAATATATTTATATATGTCATTTAAAAGTATCTTAATTGAGGGGTGATTAAGAGTGTGGACGCTGCTCCAGTGTGTTTGAAATCAACGATTTTGATTATTTTTAACTAGTTTTCGAAGTTTGTACAGTTTTTATTAATTGGATAGGATCTACTGTATTATAATCAGATATTATTCGTTGTCTTAAAAGTAGATTCTTTTTAATTCGAGTTAACTTATCCGCATATAAAATCCGTTTTTATCCGAAAATGCCATATCCTAGAAAATTATCGTAAAAGAAAATTTGAAAATCTATTTTTCGTATAATAACAAATTTAGTTTTACTGTTTAATTTATTTTCTTCCAATTAAAATCGTTTAGATTTAAATTATTAAACTCTATCCATTGAACTCTTATCTGAATTCACAAGTTGCATTTATTTGGATAAGTAACAATTCATTTTAAAATAAAATATCTGGTAAAATGTAAACAACATAAGACATAATGGTTACCCGATTCCGAGCTAGTTCTTTCTAGACTAACCATTTTTTATGACCAATCTTTGTGCAAATAAGTCTTTCATATTCAGTGTTTCAGGTTTCAGTTAACTTTTTGGGTGAAACGAAACATTCATTTTAATATTATCTCTCACAAATTCGTATGGGATGTCTATATTCTTTTAAATAACTTATCATTTCAACTTTCCTTTGGAAATAGAATGGCAAACTATAGACGGCCATCGGTTCTCGTAGTCTCTGTCGATTCTTCCTCGGCCGCGCGTATAGCGAAAGAGACAGTGGTGAGTTCTGAGGGAAGGGTGGTGTCTGGTGGTTCCGAGAAATAGTAACCTCGTACATCAGGAAACGGAAAGCCACGTGTAGGGGTTTGGAGTAGGGGTAAGAAAAGGAAGCGAACTCGAAGAGGGGACCGGTAGAAAGATGTTTCTCTTTCTACCGACGAAAAGGAATGTTTGAAATGGTTGAAAAAGGAGGTGCTAAGATGGCAGAATGAGAAGTTAGGGACGAAAGATCAAGGCGCGTTTCCATTATCGGACATCTAATCGCCAGGATGCTTTGAGAGGTGAAAAACCTAGTCGAGAAATGAGGTCGCAATATCAAGAAGGATCAGAGAAGGAGAGGTAAAGTGGGAACGGCGCGGTACCTACTGCGTCGGCCTAAACTCCCACTCTGGGAGAACGGGGGACAGACGGGGGTAGAGATGCTTCGCGGTAAATTGTTGTCACGTGGGTAAAACGAATCCTTTATGAGACGCGCTAGCTAGCGACCACGTGACAACAGTTTACCTCGAGAATTTCCTATCCCCCCTTTCCACCCGAGTGGGAGGTTGGCTCTTCTCTCTCTAACTCAACGCAGCCCCACTCTTCCTCTCCTTATCTGATCCTTCTTGGCAATATGTAAGAAAAAGGCAGTAAAATATTACTGCAAACATTGCAGGCGTGGCTGCTTTGGAAAGAGAATATGCAGGCGTTCACGAGGTTTTGTTAGTTACTACTTTCGCCGCTTCATCGTTAACAATTAAGATAAAGTTAACATAGTAATTAATGATACATGGCATCTATTATGTTTATTTAAAACTCCGCACATTACGAAGAACGAATTTACACAAGATTAACTTCCCTTCAAACAAGTCACAAGCCTTGGCCGTTACGAAAGCCACCAATAACAAATGTCTGACTTCGTTTCGATTGTTAAGGGTTTTTTTGTATTACTACTCTTAGATTTAATCGAGCAAGGGTTTAGATTTAATTATAGGAGTGTTTTAGCCCAACGGTAAATACGGTGTAAAGTACGGAAACTTAGTTTTCTTTCGAATTACGAAATAATTTAAATGTGGAAACGTACCTTTATGAACACAGAGAGAAATCTTTCCGTAGATTTAAAGCTCTGCCATCAAAGAAAAAAAACGCGATCCATACTCATCCACATACACCTTGATGTTAAAAAAAAAATACCCATAAAATAGCCCGACCGTAAAGAGATGCGCCACTGAGGAGATATTCGTTTTTTGCATGGTACCCGTTAACCTACGGTATTCAAGTTCATGTTTCAGCACATACGCAAGCGGAACTCCACTTTATCTCTATGTAACAAACAAAATGATAAAGACACGTAGCTTTAATTCTACATACTGCAAACTCTAACGGATTCTTATTGTAGTGGATGCTCGGTGGCAACGAACGAATCCCCTGTGAAAATATATCCATCGAGACTTGGAAGAGTGATGAGAAGGGTGTAAAAAGATGCTCCCTGACTGAATGTTGAACGCCAGGCTAGGGGACAAGTTATGCGCGGTTTAAGTAGAGCTATCGTCTAACGTTCGGGGTCATCTACTTCATGAAATGAAGTGTACACTCGAAACATTCAAACAGAATTCGACAAAATTTAAAAGCCTTAATTGTCCACTTTAGGTTATTTCATTTCGTTAATTTTGGTTGAATTTCTGTTGGAATTTTCCAATTTGAACCATTTTGAACCATTTTAGACCAATTTAGGAGATTTACGATCAAACATGTTGATTTTTCGTGAATTCTGAGCGTATGTCATATGTACACCTGATGTCACAAGTGTTTAACCCTTCCTTCATCGATAAAAACTACCAAGTGTGAAGCTTGCACCAATAGGGCAGGAGATGCATCAGTCTTAGTTCTTAACCACTTTTCCTTATAAATCTTCCTGACATTTAAGCTTGAAACGGCAAGGAACTTGTATCCCTCTTCCATTCCAAGATGTTAATGTCGAAACTTAAACAGATAGGAACTGGCCGAAGCCAAGGAGAAGACACTCAGGGAAAATACAAACCTCCTTGGGCAACCTCCCCTTGCAACCCCTTAAAATTTAGTGACACCCTTGTTGACATAAAATAAATAACTCTTACATTTCACGATACCTTTAAAAAGAAAATCGTATATGAAAATAAAAATATTCGCCGAGAAGTAAAACTTTCACTCCATATAGCACTATATAACCGAATTTTGAGGGTCCAAACGTAAGAAATAAGGGTGAAACTGCAAAAAGAAAGATCGGTTGGAAGTCCGAAAGCTCTATTTGCCACCCGAAAACGGCCGATAAAAGTTGCTGAATCGAGAAAATGTTTATCGGTAGAACCAGTAGAATGTCAATAAAACGCTACTCCTTCTTCTTGTATATAAAGAGCGCGCCTTTTATATTCTCCCGCCAAAAAAAAATCACGGACAAGATTCCGATTCAGATAGGGAAAGGCGAACCAGCAATATTGCGCCGTTTTATCGAAGTCGTATCTATTTTTTCATAAGAAAACTAAATACTCTAAAGTAGACAAGTTTTTGGAGGTTCCGGTTATGTAAAAATGCAGCCTACACTCCTGTATCACCTCTTCACGATAGTAAATTACAGCGACACTTTAGTTAGGCCTAATAGATAAATATCTTCTGTTATTCATATTTTTTCAGATATTTTATTGTAAATTCGGATGAAAGTTTAATGGTTAGGGCTGGAACAGCTCAATTTTATATTACTTCGAAATAAATGGTAGTTTCAGTTTAAATTCGACAAAAATTTGAATAAACATGCGTAGTAGTTCGACAAATATTCGAATTCAGATTAACATCTTACTTTAAGTCTTTAGGTTCTTGGGTTTCCTAAATTAGTTCTTGCTTTAACCAGTAATAGTTACGACACGTGTCATTCATGACATGTTTGATAATAGGCTGATATATTAAGTTAGAATAGACTTTACCATAGATTCAATAAATATTGATATTTTTAAAATAAGTTTTTTAAAGTCCATTTCGTTTTCTTTCTAAAAAAATTTTAATTTCAACTATATGTTTATTATACTGATATTTCTATTTCGTACCACTTCGGCTTAAAATAATTATTATCACTGGGTCTTACGCGCGTTAAAGATTGAGTTCGCCGTCGGGGGATTTGTTAGGGACAATAATCTTGAGACATTCGCCTATTTTTACCGAAAGAAGTTTTCATTAAAGCTGTAGACGCGCGTGTCTCGACCGCGGCTTCGTCCGAAAGATAAGACTCGGGGATGAGAGCTAAACTCATTGAAGAGAGTTTGGGAGTTCGATTCTTCAAGACGTTAAGGCCCGAGGAGAATCGGCCAGAAGAGAAGTATAAGAGAGAGAGAGAGAGAGAGAGAGAGAGAGAGAGAGAGAGAGAGAGAGAGAGAGAGAGAGAGAGAGAGAGAGAGAGGATGTATTGGGGAGGGTGATAGGTTCGAGAAAGCGGAAGGGCGCTTCAGATTAAGGATGAAGGGTGACGTGCGGGCTTATCTTGGTGTCGTTTCCTAGGGGCGACTCCTTTCGATCGAAGTCGAATAAAGCGTTGTACGAGGACGGATATAAAGAGGTAGTTTTCTAGCTTCATTTTAACTTCCCTCTTGTATATAGTTTTAGTATATTTTAAACTGACAATCATTTTACTTGTTTTATAGAGAAAGTTATTTTACATTTATAACATAAACCGAAAGATCAATTTCTCCCCATTACTATAGAAGATGAGAAAAATAGAAGCCTGGGGTCCATTTCTCTGCTGTATATACATGCAACGTAAAATTTGGATTGACCTACGACCTAGGGATGGAGTGAATACTAAAAATCTTCTATACCCTCTTTCGACTTGGCGTAATTAACCGGTTTAATCAGATTTAACCGAGTTTTCTCAATTAAATAATCCTCTGCAGTTAAATCTGGATTAAGAAGCTAATTTCGCCTCGTCTGAAGAGGATATTTATGTAGTAGGGCTTTTAATGAACTAGGCTTAAATTAATTCTTAGTAAAAATCCGCGAAATTAAATCATTAGAAAATATAGTTGCCCGTCAAAAATTATATACTCGTTATACCATCTTCAAACGAGGCATAATTAGCCGTGGTTTAATCAGATTTAATCAAGGTTTACATAGCCTTCCCAGTTCAATAAACCTCGGTTAATTGTGATTAAACCACTGTTAAATCTGATTAAACCGGCTAGTTAAGCCTCGTCTGAAATGGTATACGTTAGGTTTGGAATAACGTTAATTAATTGGTTAGTTTTATGTCCTAGTAGTGAAATACAAATCAAAATACATAATTTTCTTCTAAAAAGCCAACAATTATCTTTGAAAGCGCGAACACAGCTGTTTTGAAACTATGTTTTCCTTCCTTTGTAGTAACTAACAAATCTTGCGCGTGTCTGCCGTGAGTTAGAATTTAGTTCTTGATGATAATCGAACCTGTTATCCTAGAAATAACGTCACTACAAAAATCCTACAAAGAAATATGACTCATAATAATTCGAAAGATTTCAACAAAATAAGAGATATTATTTTAAAATAGGAATATTATTATTATCTGGAGGTATATAAAAAAATTGAAAAGTCAAGTTCCCTTTCTTAATTATTTATACTTATGATTCACCTGATTTTTTTTAAAAGCAAATAGTGACATATTTATAGACTTTAATATAACCCAGTGAAATTTGTTGTCGAAAATGGAATTTTTCCAGGCGTAAATAATAAAGTAAGAGGACGTATAACGATAAAAATTCTTTAGTAATTTCGTCCCTTCGGCATAAAAGACGAACTCGTAGGCTATAGAAATAAATATGACGACCTAAATTGAGTACGCCTTATTACAAAAAAATATTTTCACCATAATGGCGAATACCGTACGGCATTATACCTTCAGAAGAAAAATATACTAACTCTAAAAATTATAGTATATATTAAAAATTATAAAAATCTAAATTTTGAAGTTCTTTACGACCTTTATTAATTGGAAAAGATCTACTCAATATGCGAATTCGAAATTGAAGGGGAACTTCCAAGGGCAGCGCGCCATTGGGGTACACTCTTTACGTGTCGATCTGTTAAGAGATGTCGCTATCATAGTTCCCATTCTGATCCTATTCTGATTGGTTAAGCTATGACGAGAGAGACAAACTAGGCGGTAACTCCTCTCCGCGCGCTTCGAGACTCGACGCGTTTCCCGTAGTAACGGGTGTAATTAATACGTGGATAGGTATGAGAGCGAGAGATAGAGTGAGACGCAGACACGCCATGTGTAGAGTTTAATAGATTTTCCGACCGACATACAGATATATGCTACGGTCACACTAGGATTTCTTAATCGTTTTGAAACGGTAAAATCAAACCGATTTTCCAATCGCCAGGAATCGTTTTAAACGTCACGTGTTCACGCATTCTCCTTATAAATCGATTTGATTTGAATCGAAATGAAACTGGTTCCCGAAGCAGTTTCGAACCGATTTACACGACTCTAGCGAAACGTTTTGAAACAGTTTAAATCGATTTCAAGGCCTAGTATGAACGCAGCTATTCGTAATTATATATTTCGATTACTGTAAGTTATTTCATAAACTTTGAGTTAAGATTTTTTTGCTCCAGTTCGATAGTCGTACTGATATTATACGAATATTGGGTACCTTAGCGTCAAACGAGCGCTTATTTGTTCAAGGGGACCTAAAGGGTTTTTAGTATAGTTATTAGGGATCTCGAAATTCCATCGTCCATCGTTTAGGGGCCTCAGGGGCAACGAACGAATGAGGGCGACCGACCGGTGTAATACTCGTTTTCTCTATAATGATCCTTAATACGTTTAACCTCGGCTTGCACTCGGGCTGGTGGCTCTCTCATTATAGACAAAAACGTTTCTCCATTATTTTACGAATAATGATAATGGAACTAAAATTGTCTCTTCTTTTTTTTCTTTTGTTCTTTTCATTCAAATTGAATTGAATGGGCCTTGATTCTCAGTATATTATATTCAAAAGGAAATAATAATCATATTACAACAAGTAGGCATAAGCTAACTTCACACTAAGGCACTTTAGAACTATTTTAAAATCGAATACTTAATATATATATATAATTCTCTATGTACGCGTGTCTGTCAATCTGATGCGTGTTAATGGAATTTTTCCATCTAGATCTGCGTTCATACTTGGCCTTGGAAACGATTTAAACCGTTTCAAAACGTTTCACTAGAGTCGTGTGAACGTGAAACCGTCTTTTCTCGAATCGATAAATGATTCTATTGCTCGAAATTGCTTCGGGAACCAGTTTCATTACCGATTTGGTTTCAAAAACCGATAGATGAAGCTACGATAAATCGATTTATAAAGATGATGCGTGAACACGTGGCGTTTAAAACGATTCCTGGCGATTTGAATATCGGTTTGATTTTACTTTCTCAAATCGATTAAGAAATTATAGTGTGACCGTATCTTATACAGCAGACGTTTCGTGTTTCTGGTGAAGCTAACGAATTCGTCACTCTTAGAAAAATAACTTTAAAGATAATATTGAGTTTTATACGCTCTAAGAATTTTATGCTTTATATCAAATCCCATTGTATTATTATTTTTAAGCCAACATAGACATTTTGAGCCAATATTATCGTTTTTAAAATCGGATTAAGTTAACCGTAACCCTTTTCAAGTGGTACTGACAAATGTTTTTCGAAATCTCTAAAAAAATGGTTCTTAATGCAACCTAACAACAAGTGTTTTTTTATCGATTCCTTATCGTTTAAATACGACTAATCAAACAGTAAAAAAATTACAAACAAATATTAAACTAGAAATAAATTTAAAACTTACCCAGAAAATAGATCCTGAATTTCTTCGCTTTAATGAGTTGGCGACCAATGAGCAAAGGCACGTTTCCATGGCACTTACAATAACATTCGATTGGTCATTCACACTTGACACTTTGAAACCGTTTGCAGGATCAAACCGACTATTCAAGATATTAATTGCATTTCATAATTTAAGATCTACACGGCTAACCACGAAATTTTATAGTTTGACCTTTCCAAAAAGGTTAAAAACGGTTACAAAAGTCTCTTAAGTGTGAACGCGACTTAAATGTTTCATCATTTTCGTAACTCGCAAAATAAAATAGTTATTTAAGTAATGAATAATCATACTATCATAAAATAATCATCCCTATCGATGGCACTTAAGCTGCATTCATACTAGGCCTTGGAATCGATTTAAACGCATCAAAATGTGTGAACCGGAAATTGTCTTTCCTCCAATCGATTTGATTCGATTTCTCGAAACTGCTTCGGGAACCAATTTCATACCGATTCGGTTTCAACAACCGATCGATGAAGTTACAATAAATCGATTTATAAAGATAATGCGTCAACACTTGGCGCTTAAAGCGATTCCTGGCGATTCGAATATCGGTTTGATTGTACCGTTTCAATGCTAGCGTGATCGTAGCTTTTGAAACAGTTTTCAAATAATGTAGAATATTCAAAATAATCTTTTGTAACTTTTGATCCCAAATCTCTACAGTTAAGCGCAGGATTTTGCAATATTTTCTTTATAAGTCTTTAAAATCTCGCCGGTTTGTAATTACAATCTCTAGTCAGTAACTCTTTGTGTCTAAATCATTAAAGAAATAATCCGACGGTGAAATAAAACCCTAGATATCTATGTATAGTCTAGTCATAACAAATTTGATCCTTTAAAATTCTAAGCATAAAAAAATAATGTTATAAAACGAAATAAATGATTTAATTTTTGATTTATAACGTTATTTATTCTCGGGGCAAGTAAGAGAGGGAGAAAGCATTGGGGAAAGAAGCTGGGTCCAGAGGAATACGCTTTTTGACAGAGAGGAGCCCCGGAGAAGAGAAAATATAAGTCGTAAGTCGCCCAAAGCGGGATGACGAATCATCATCCTTAGTTTAATCCCGGGAAAAAAACGTTTGGTTTTTCAATTTATTCATTTGACTTTCTTTAAAGGGAGAATGCAACGTAACAACTTTATATCGATTCCTTATCGTTTAAACAGGCCTAATCCAACAGTAAAAAAGAATTACAAACCAATATTGAACTAGAATTAAATTTAAACCTTACCGTCAAAATAGGCTTAGCTGGACTCATGGAGATATCCTGCATTCCCCATATAAGAGCCATCGATCAATGTCATTGGTCGCTAGTCCTTATATGGGGAACTCAGAATCTCCATGAATCCAGTTAAGTCTTTTTTGATAGTAAATTTTAAATTTATTTGTAGTTTAATATGTGTTTGTATTTTTTATTTACTGGTGTGGATTTGGAATATTTAAACGATAAGGAATCGATAAAAATCACTTGTTGTTAGGTTGCATTCTCCCTTTATATACTTCATTCGCGTGGCTTCTAACTTTAGTTTAAATGATAGTAATCGAATTTTGGTTGTATTTGGGTTACAATCAAAAATAGTCTTATTTTTAACCATTAGTATTTTCAACTTCCGTTTAGAGTGTCAATTAAAAATGAGCTCATAATTTTAAATAGTGAAAACCATTTATTTTTCCAGGGCTTAATTATTCCTTATCAAGTTCAAGAAAACATACCGACATTTCTCTTAAAATCTTTCTCCTTCTGATACGTCTGACTTAACAATCTTGTTTTTTTATGTAATAAGAACTACGCAGTAGGGGGAGTAGAATACTGTTCTCGTATTGGTAGAAAAGGAACTTATAAAGACTGAGGGGCTTGTCCAGCAGTGTGTTTCTCAACTCCGTACACAGCAGCCATGCCAAAAAGAGCAGTCTGTCTATAAATACTTATCTACAAGCGGAGTTATCATACAGGAGGAAAGTCAAAGCGGATTTATAAACGATTTAAACCCAATAGGGAATAAAAGTAGTTTATGAAAACTCTTCTTGAATACGAGTATAGGCGTACAGCGGCGGAGGAAAGTACACGGCTCCGGGGAAAAATCAATCCTTCATTTTTTTCCTAATGGGAAAATAATACCCTGGAGGCTTTGGGAAGAAAAATCTTTCTGACCTTCCCCCTCAATCTATTGTTTTTCTCCGGACCTACCGAGAGAACGCTATATCAACACGACGCGGGAAGAAAATATACTCCTATATATTTGTGTCTATTCGTGGACAGTTAGCAAAATTGCTTTTATTTACAATACGGTTTTAACATTGTGTATTTATCCGCCGTAGCTTTCTCTAGATTGAAAACGCGCTTGAAAAAATAAATTCATATTACGTATAGAACTTAAGGAAAACAATCCACCACTCATCCTAAGGATCCTAAGTTTATATTCATTTGCGTACATCAAACCTTGGAGAAGAAGAGTTGAACATTTAACGGCATGCCTTTCTTTATGCTGCTTACGTCCGATCTAAAACTGCGGTTTTTCTGGGTAATTTTCGTTGACATATACGGGAAAGGTCGTCCATGATAGGACTGTGTAGTTCAACTTTTATTTCTAACCAATCATTGGCGTACTAGAGTTTTACCACGTGATTTTTTTGAGGTTTTTTTTTCATCAAATTTTGCCATTTTGAAACCAAGGCGTATCGTCATATCGGCGCAATTTTTAGGCAGACCCTCCAACTTCGAAGAAAGACTAAATTCCAAGTTTGTTTTTGAGAGTATCGAAAGAAAGGGTACGCGAGGGAACGCTAGAGCTCGGGATCCTTGGTTGGAAATAAATCACGTGCATCCCTCATGTTTCGAAGCCCCTTCCCCCAGAAAAGAGACTGAGAATTTCCAACTTTCCGTATAGAGGGGGATTATGAACTAGCTAGTAATACTCTAAAAGAGGAAAAACCCTAAGAGAGAGGAGCGCTAAATGTAACATTGGATTAATAGACTTTAAAGGAGGGTTTCATCATCGGAATCTTACGGCGACTTCAATAATTTTGTTTGAACTAGGATTGCAAACTGGTTTCAAACATGGTATATTAATGGAACCATTAATTAATTAAATTAATTAATGGAGAAGGCGTGCACTTCTATTCTATAGTTGCCTCATATAGAAAACCATATGACTTATATGAAACTGGAAATATAATATTCAATAAAGAGCTGAATAAATACACTTGAGCGAACTATAGGGAACACGTTGACCGCCCGAGGGGAAGGGGTCAATAAACTGACATTGAAGGGGGGGGGCTAAAATTCGGTCTTTCTTTATATCTGATTCAAAAATATCATAAAAATATATTGCTTTGAAAAACTCTTTTTTAAAATTTTTTGACAGGAAACGATAAAGGTTTACAAAATAACTTTATTATTTTTTGAACAAAACCAATAGAATCGATAGATGTTACCAAGCCCGGTTTAAACTTACGTTTCTCGAATGTTTTACATTAAGCCTTTAGGATTCTTTTACAGTTTTATTGAGTTAAAATTAACTCCAAATTAAAACTATTTTAGGCATATGATTGGCTAGCGGAATGTATGTGTTTAATAAGAATGATGTACTTCTTACTTGCAAAATATACTTAAAGTGAGTATGCAACCTAATAACAAGTGATGTTTTATCGATTCCTTATCGTTTAGATTGGCCTAATCCACCAATAAAAAGTTTACAAATCAAATATTAAACTAGAAATAATTTTAAAACTTACCCAAAATTAAATTTAATTTAATTAGCAGTACGTAATAAACATTTAGGGCAGATATACTAATTGTATTTAAAATTATTTAACATCGGGGGGGCAATTTATGTCTGTTGTTCTTATAGTTAACCCCTGTAGAAGTGTTCTAACCCTACCACTTCGGTGTTCAGGGAAAAGTCATCCACCAGGCGAATTATCGAAAAAAATGCTATTCGAAAAAAGCGAATGAATTTGGTTAAATTTTCAAAGAACAATTCAACGCGATCTTTTCGAGTGGTTTCTTTAAGTTCTTTACTTAAAATCGTACGCGATAAAAGCAAATTTCATGACAAAGCAACAACGAAATTTTATCGCGATATTGTATTCCGGGAATGTTACTTTTCGGATTTCCGACAATCTGACATCGTCAGGGAAAGATCTTGCTCTTCTTTTTATCTTCAACCATTTTCGTTCTTTATTTAATACCGATATAAATTTAGGATTTTTAGGTTTCTTTACTAACTACTTAAAACTATGACCTTCTAAAATGCTTTCGTCACGTGATATATCTTCAATAACCATCATAATTTTATAAATTATCTCCTAAAATATTAACTAGAGCTCGGAATCGGATATCCATTATCATCTGTTATTCGTATATTTTCGTATTTTTTTCAGATATTTTATTTTTAGATAAATTGTTTTGTAACAAAAAATTAAAATTTGTATATTCGTATAATTGTAAACGTTTGGCGCTTTATCAACGAACAAATTACTTGGTTTCAAACGTATAACAATGGATAAGAAAATTCACATTTCCAGAATCAGTCTAAAATGCAAGAAAAATATTTCAAATTGACTTTTAATTTGAAGAATATAAATAAAACAACGAAACTATGATTTTAAATCATCTTTTTATCCATTATTTTTCACGAATATTACAGATCTATATTAGACTTTGACATATTAATTCTAATAATAATAGAAACAGAATTTTAATTTTCAACTCGTATTTTCCTTTGTTTATCTACTTATCTTGCCTACCTTGTTAGGTATACGAGTCTAGCTTTTTCGCCTACCACAGACGATAGTATTACAAGCTTCTCTTTGAATAAAATAAAAAAATATAAAGAGAGAAAAAATAAAATGCCAAACGTTTGCGCGGATTTGGAACATGGCGCGGTGGAGGCCCATATATTCTACTAATACAATTGAATCAGGGCTCGTGAAAGGCTATAGATCCCTTAACCCTGCTGCTCTAGGTTGCAAAGTCGTCACCTCTCTTTTGCTGAACCAAAAGGTGACGAGATGAGTAGGGTGACGCAAGCTCCTACGAGATTTGGAAAAGGTTGGGATCGAAATTTCAACTAGTACAAAGCTTAGGTGATTTCAATATTAATATCATAAGTCTATATGCTATGTTACTCCCTCTTATAAGTATGTCTCCTAAATTTACAGCGCAGGTATTCTAATTTATGTGTGTTTTACCTGTTGTTATATCAGTTACGGCAATATTTTTATTGTTATTAGTTAGAAACATATTTCCCTAATTCTTTACTCTTGATTGGGAAATATATCGTTTTGGCACCTTTAATTCGTTTTTAATTGGATATAATTGATCATATTTAAAGCAATCCAAAAATAATCCATACGCTACAAAATTTTTAATCCAATTTAATCCTGATTTTATCGACCAAGGATTTAAATTTGAAGGCTGTTTTTGATTCGATCGATCAGAACGATTTTATTCAACTAGTTTGATCAGTTGAATCAAATTGAAATATTAAGTCGCGTGTGAAGATTTAAAATTCTTACGATGAACGCGTACTTGTAATTGAAGCTAACTTGTACAGAAGTAATACCATCACGTGACTGGATAGGCGATTCAATCTAACCAATTTTTATCACGAGACCAATTTCTTTCCTTACAACTTATTGACAATTTAGTATCATAAGCTTATGTTATAGTATTTAGTTTCTTAGTTAAATGTAAGGGCTATGTTTTGTACTAAGTGAAAACTCGGAATGATTTTGTCTACATCTCGTACGCGTCTACCCGAGGTGCCCTAAATTGAAGTCCGAGGGATTTTTAAGCTGATGCCGTATGATCGCGTTGGATTGCTATCTCGAGACGTAACTGCCGACGTCATCGCTATTTCTCTCTTTTCTCTATAGTTTGTTCAATTTCCATGAGATAGTGGGTGTAAAGGCGAAAGGTACTGGTCTTTCTAAATCCCTTCGGAGTACCGTCATTTCTCATTCTCCCAAAATATTCGCTTCGTTGTTTCTAATAAGTTAAACGAAGTGAACTTAGTTGAAAAGGCGCCTAGCGTGCCAAACAAGAATCTAAAATGAATTCCCCAATTTCCCAGTTGGCCAAGAAATAAGGCGTTAACCATTCCAACACCTAAGACACCCTTTTAACCCATCTATTAATCAAGGATCCTCTAGCGCGGAATTCTTTAAAGAGAGAGTGGAATTGAATTTATTGAAATATTTTACAATTCGAAATGACCCAAAAATTAAACAGCTACTAAATTTAAGTAAAATCTAAATCAAGTCAAAGGTTAACGATCGTTATCCATAGGGTTCAAATAATTGCCACTTCCTCCTAAATCTCTGCGCCGTTTAGGCGCTGGTTAGCGGTTTGTTATAGCAGTTAGGGCTCGTTTCCAATTAAGATTTTTGACCAAGAATTAACCTTTTGCATCAAATCAAAGGTGAAGTTTAACTTAACCCGCGTTAATAGGCTTCAATTGACAGAGAATGAATTTTATATAAGCTTCTCTTGGTAAAGAGAATGCTTGAAGAATTTCGATTGAAAACCTGGCTTTTTCAGTAAAGAAAGCGAAAGTTTCAATGAAATATTATCAGGTTTTGGTGTTAGATTTAAAGGTGAATTCTAATTAAGTATTTTAATCCATTGAATATTGTATCCACCTAAAAAATCCTACCTGCGTATTTTTGGTGGGAGTGGCCGCTAAAAGGGTGCGAAATAGTATATCCATGGCCCAAAAATATAATTATTTAACCATTTTAATTATACATATATCTTAACGTATTCGATAAGTTGGATTAACTGTTATCAACGGGGAATTTGAATAGACAAAACCTGACCTAATTGTAAGGCACATCTTGCTTTTGTTCATCTACTGGATAATTAATTGACCCCTTTGGAGATCTTCAGGAGTTAAAGTCGCTTACTATCTGATTTATGATTAAGTTAAAAAATGATTTGTATGAACATTGGTGTTAGAAACTATTTATACGTTTCCATAGTGAGATAAGTTATTTTTGAAGTTCCAATCTCCCTTTAAATCTGGGTTCACCCTATACTTCATACGTTGTTCACTCAACCCCGATTACTTATTTGATTTTACCATTTTAGGAAAATTGCTCGGAGCCTGAAATCTGTACGATTGGGAATATAAATTAATTCAAGACCCCCGGCTGAAGTTCGAAATCTGAATTTCCGATTCATCTAGGTGATAGCAAATTTGGTGAGTAATTTTTAATCAATCGTAAAGCGTAAGGTGCCCAGTAAAAATAGTTAAAAGTGATGCGAATCAAATGGAATTTGATTAACATTTTTAGATAGATAGGAAATATATATTTTCCATATTCGTATCTCATAAGGAGAGGTTCTAAATATTAATATAATAAGTGATAAAAAATTAAGAGCCACTTGGGAAAGATATCAAGCCACAGAAACAATATTGCCACATAGTCCGATTTTGGGCTATATTACAATACCCATATCTTTTCACCCTGACTCCCCAGGTTAAAACCGAAATCACCATTAGAACGGAGAGGCTCTAATTATTAATTTGGTTAATTAGTCTTAAGTAGCCATAAAATGATGGATGGATACCAATCGTCTATTAAAATGCTACAACGAATAGGGTTGAATTCTTATCTGGATGCCAGATTGTAGGAAAAATATATAGAAAATTATACTAGCAAGGAATATTCATAGATATGGGTCTTCTGTTTTGAAACGTGGACTTTCATTTAAGAAAATATTATTCAATTTATTGTATTTACAAAAGAGTTGTGGCCTAATTAAGTTTCCCAGTTTACCAAGGCTATACTGAAAAAAACAAATGCTATAAGACCTGATATAGAGCATAAAATATGGCTGAAAATGGTTGTCATATATTTAAAAAAGCCTCTGTGTATTATAATAAGATGGTTTAAAACGATACGAAGCTTGACAGAGAGGATGGAGTTTTTGTTCATGTGGACGCCATTAGCTCCGAAAGTGAATTGACGCGTAATGAAATGGACGTCCGGAAAAATCGAGGATGCTAAGAGAGGGCCTTTTTTTTTATTTTCTCTTGAACCGCCTCTCTTTTGCTGGTGGATTTGGTTAAACGGAGCAGAAACGATCCTGATTTCCCTGCCTGAGATATTATTCAAGAAGTCTCTCTCTATATCAGGATTCGCCTGGGAAAGGCGGATGAGCCCCCCCCCCAAAACACTGCTTATTTAAAGGGAATGTGAAAAGATACATAAATTGAATTTTAATTAATTCATATTTTTTTACTATAAAAAATACTTTAATTGCTGCTCGTATTAGAATAAGTTGTGTTTGTATCAAACCTATGGAACTTTTATTTTGATCGAGAGATCAGATTTTGGGGTCCTTTGCGTCAAAAGTTCCTAACTTATTATCGTCTACATATATTTTGTTTGATAGCTAGATTTTGGGGGCAGAAGTCAAGAAAGGTTACCGCAAGCAGGCCAGTGGTCTTAAAATTCCTATAAAATCCTTTATTTTCAAACGTGTTCCATATTATCATGTATTTCATTGAAATGTCCTTATAAAATCCTATAATTTTAAGTTAATCTAAAGCAACCTAAAAGGGTGGGGGAGCTCAACCAATTTCAAATTCAACCAATGAAATAAAATATCATTTTTAAATGGTATTTTTCTTGAAATTTACCATTTAAAATCCTTTATTAGAGCTTATTTTAGTTCTATATTATCCTATCAACCTAATTTTGTGTCCTGTGTAACCCTATATTTTGGAAAAAAATTATCATATAATTCATATAAGGAATTGAAATTTATGGCTGTGCTCCTTGTTACCGACATAATGAAATTCTAATTTTTAGACATGGGATTATGCAATTTATATTAAAGTTTAATATTAATTTAATTTCCGTCAATTGGGATGTATATTTTTACATCGAATTAGTATCCGTCAAATGTTACACAAGTAGCTAAATTTTCTCGGATAAAATATTCGAAGATAAATTTCTCAAAAACTTTAGCAAATGATACCGAATTTTTCTAATTTAATATTAATTTAAAGAAACCCACTAAATTAACATAATTTATGCCGCTTTTAAGTTTAATTCCTTTTCACGCTATCTTTAAGGATAGTTCTTGGAGGAAAAGAGTGGAAAGAAAAAATATTCGGGCTTTTGTATATGCATATAGAATGGCAAAGGGAGCCCAAATTTTACTAAAAGGGTTTAAGAAGACCTAAAACCTTTATGGCCGGTTTTCGATTATATATTACTGCAGCGAAAGGTCTTAGAACCAAGGAAAAATACTAAAGGGAAAAATAAAAAAAAAAAAAAAGTCCCGAGAGAAAGTCTTCGATTTCCTTACGGTCTAATGAACCTCACTCCCTTCTACCAAAAACACATCCCCTCCCGCGCCAGCAAAGTTACAGTGACATTAGATTTTAAGGTATAAGTGATTCTTTACCGGAAGTAGAGTTAATGGGTATCTATGAAGACTTAAAATACTCGCCTCCTACTTGTTGTTAAGCTTTATAATTCCTTTTAATAAAATTTGCATTCAGATTTAATACAAATTAATCAATTTATTAATTATTTGAAAAGTAGGCTTAGCATTGATTGAATGTTAAATTCAAAACGAGCTCTGTTTAAATAGATATCAAAACGTTTCAAATATCTTAAGTCAAGAAAGACACGAACATACTTAAAATTGGCCTGATTGTTGCGCTACGGTCCATCTTATGGCTCATCCAATCATATCGGGCAATCTAGCTTAGCTCGTTGAATCGTTCTATATGGCGCAAAAATTAGGCATAGTTTTTAAACGACTGGAAAATGTTTTTTAAAATGGTGTCACTATGACTTTGACCTCTCTTGCATGATTTGAAGGTCCATCCCAGGAAAAGAGGCCCGGAAAACGGTTTCCTAAATATCACCCGCCGGCCGATAAAATTATATTTTTTTTTTCTTTAAAATTTTGCTGCTCTCCGCTATTAAATCAAAATTGGTCATTACGGCGTCAATTAAGTTTCCGCTTCATGTTGCATTCCACCCCCCATTTATATTCGATGCATTATAACGTATACAGATTACAGAAGGATGAAATTTGATCCTCTATATTGGTCATTAAATTCTTAACAACTATATACATGTATACATGTTATATTATTATCCGGTTTAATCCTCTCTATATGGCTTTATTGAGGTTAATCCGTTTCAAAGAGATTTGGTGAACTCAATTTGCTGTTATATTGTACGTTTGAACATTGATTTAAGTCCTGTTTACACCATCGTAAATTATTCAGCATATTATATCTGTTGGTTTGGCAATAAAGCTCAAAGGCAGGGGAAAAGAGTTATTTATAAAACTCAGTGCAGAACTCAGTCCATAGGGTTTTAAATTAAAAATACCCAGGTTATTTTTACGAAATTTAAGCTTAAGGCATCTTTGAATATAAAAAACAGTCCAAGATCTTCAATTTATATCTCAGTATATATTTAATTTGAATTTGAATATAAAATATACATGAATTATAATCTTAAATCGAGTATAAATAAAAAGAAATGTAAAGAAAGGGATTACATTGAATGGATGTGATTTAGGGTTGAAGGGCTTGTTTCCTTATCTGGGAGATAAACGGCCAAGATTCTCTTTTCGCCAATCCTTTTACGAATGACTTTCTCGACATATAAACTTTATACCCCCGCGCTATCGGAAAGTGGTGGTCGCTCACTTAAAGGGATACTGAATTAATTAAAAAAAACTACCTTGTTTTTCTCTAAATTAACGAGATAATACCACATAGAGCTCGGAATTCGTATAATTTTTATTAATTGGATAACATCTACTAAATTCTGTTTGATTAAAAATAGACTATTTTTCATTCGAGTTAACTTATTCGAAGATAAACATAAGCCATATCCGTTTTTATCCAAAAATGTGGCCTTATCCTAGAATATTATCCGCCTTATAAGTTCGGATAAAAAAATTCAAAATTTATTTTCCTGAAAATAATGAATAAAAAGATGATTTGAAATCTTACTTTCGTCATTTTATTTATATTCTTCAAATTAAAAGTCAATTTGAAATATTTTTCTTATATTTTAGACTAATTCTGGAAATGTAAATTTTCTTATCCATAGTTATACGTTTGAAAACGAGTAATTTGTTCATAGATAAAGCGCCAAACGCTTATCTTCGGGTAAACCTTACACATTTAACAATTATACGAATATAGAAATTTCATTTTTTAGTTACAAACAATTTATCCAAAAATAAAATATCTGAAAATATACGAATAACAGAAGATAATGGATATCCGATTCCGAGCTCTACCTATTGTGTCATCCTAGTTTGGACTAAATCTCATTCCTTTATGGTAATACAAACCACGATTAAGTTTGGTTTCATTTTCCCTTTAACAAAAAGGGATGGAGGTGATATCGATACGATTTGTCGCGCCGAGGTCATGATTCGAAAAACTCGCCCTAGCTCTTATACCGTTGAAATGGTAACGTTCCGGGACAGATTCCGCACTCTTAATGTTTCTAAATGGGAGAACCTTAAGCCCTATTTACGTTTTCGCGTCAACCGGAACATTCGTCACGAGATGTTCTTAGACACCCCGTTCTGAAATAGACGATTAATTCAGTTAAAGGCTCGAGGCAAAGTCCGAAAGATATGAGAATACAACACTTAACATATTTACACACTTTCTTATATCTTCCACTTTCATTCAATGGGATATCGTGAATGAAATATGGACCACTTTAATGTACAGTTACAAACTTATTGTATAAGGTTGCGCCGCATTTATAAAACTAAAGCTATGTTAAGGCTATGGAGAAGTTAGCTAGCAAGTTGAATCAAAATGGTCTATGCTAAAAACCAGAAAAAGAGTACAAAGAAAAGATTGGGGAAAAAGGAAAAGCGATCGGAAAACAGACGTCCAAACAAAGTGTCCGAAAAGAAAGGGTAAAATAAAAAGGCGAGAAGCGATGGCTATTGATGTAGACTATTTCACGTCGAATTGATACTGCAGTCATAGCTAGGAGCGTAGTGTGAACTAGCATTGCACCCTCCACAATTAGTTCAAGGTTTGCGTAGAATTTTGTAATCCAAAGGGGAGGGGGCTAACATATTATATTGTCTATTCTAATAACGCCAAGTGATTTGTTTAATTATTTCTAAATCAATTATTTAAAGTGATAGTGGTAATTTACAGTTTAGTTTGATAAAATTGCCAAAATGTTAATTTATTATTTAAAACTTTAAAAAGAGATCAAAGCGTAAAACTCTATTTAAAAGTCTCTTTTATTCACGGAATAATATCCCAAAAAAAAAAATTACCTGCGTGGTTTGAACCTGATCACATGAAAATCTTATTGAATTATCGGTAAGAAACTTTGTCAATTTGGAAAATTTTAAGCTTTTTTTTTTTTTTTTTTTTTTTTTTTTTTTTTTTTTTTTTTGCTGGAGAAGTTAGTTTTGGTATTTGGCTAATGCAAGTAGATATTCGGGATTCCGAGTAGTCGAGCGAAACGCCATATTTACTCATTTTCTCGTTTATATAACGCCCTGCGTGCAATTCTATTATTTTGTTTAATTATATTATTCGAAAAATCTATAAACACCAAAGTAGTAGCGGTAGATAAAGCGAAACAAGATCCATATCTAATTATTAAGTAAGGTATACATTGTATATAGTTCATATACTATTAAAGAGAAACTACGAGCTAAAAATGGAACAGATTTAGATTTTATTTTAATATTCTGCCCACGAAATTATGGATACAATAATATTTGCATTAATTTTGTAGCATAATTTTGTTGCAAATTTTAACTTCTCAAATTCTTTATGGTACATTCGGTTCTATCATATTATTTCAGGCTTAGCCAGTTGGTGAGATCGATGGAAAACTGTACCACTGGGTTCATCTGGTCGGTTTAGTTTTATTATTCACTTATATTTGAACTAAACTATAGAAACTCTTATGTTTATCTTTTAGAATTCCCATCTCAGCTTTTTTCTTCTTAGCGGCAATTTTCGCGTACGCTTTTTCTTTACCGACGTGAGTAATTCAATCGTAATTACTAAGAAAGATAAAGTAATTCCATAACAGAACAATAGATAGACGCTTAACAATTCGTGGAATTGAATTGCTTTGGTCTCTGAATCGGGAATACGCCACTTCAATTTCTCCAGCAAATTAATATCTTTGAAATGTATTGGTTTATCCCATTGCGTTTCAAATCTGTCCATTATCCTACAAAAAAAAATTGTTGTTATCATTTTTTAAGCCGATTTTGTTGTCCTCTTATATTTTACCCTTGTTCGAAAATTGTGTTTATTTTGTAACATCGACTGGAGTTGAAACTGTACGGATATGCCATGTAATTTTCGGAGATGGGTTTAGAAATGTAAATGAAATTGTCCAAATTTTTGTCCCGAAATACAAATCCTAGAAACAGTAATATGTAGTAATTATTGACGAACACGTATTCGTTCTCCTTTAGCTGAGTATATACGTCAGGCTTTAACAAATCCAAAGGATTCAGAAATGTGTCCGAAGTCACGTGATCTTTAACGTAACGGAAATCCTCGTTGTCCACCGACTGAAAACAGAGACCGTAATTAATAACCAACAATATCATATTTTGACTAAATATTTTGGCTTTTTGTTAATCTTTAAATTGAATGGCTAACTCTATATAAGTACAGACTAATATTATTTGCTTGTACTGAGGTTTATCTATAAATCTATAATTTAGATAATTTTATGTATCAGCAAAAGCGTATTGACAATAGTCAAGAATTTCACTGAGCCTATCATAACTGAAGTTAGCGGTCATGTTTGGGACTTCAAGTTCGCGTCACATATCCAACCTGTTTCAAGCCTAGCTCGTGAAAAGAGTTGGACTCCTCCCTAAAGACCGTTTGTTTCGTTAGAACAGCTCCGCAGTTTAACTTTGCTCGGGCATTCCTTTCTCTCGTGTTCGTGCCATATTAACTTAAATTAGCGAAAATATCTTACTTACATTCAGATTGATTATTCTATCTACTACGGCTCCTTTCGAGTATTTAGGAAGAAATATCTTCTTTGAGTTGCGCAAGTCTTTCAAGCTATCCACCAGGTCGTAAGTTAGGAATGAGAATGACGATCTCATGACGCTACTCAGAGTGATGTTCAATATCAAAACGGCCAGAAGCCAAACTCCAGTTAGAATTCGAATGCTTAGCGTCTTCGGAATAAACTTGTACGCTAAAAGAATAGGTTATACGCGTAATTGATACTCTTTAAACTAAAGACAGTATACAGAAGGAGTAGAAGGCTTGTTATTCTTCTTTGAGATAGACCACCAGGGGCAAGAATAACTCTTATTTGAAAACATGATTTGATGTAATTATTCTTACGTTCGAAGAAAAATAGTGTGAACAATTTCCAGAGACTTTCCAAACAGGTTGAGGGAATACTCATCGTAGAATTTGCGTTTGAGGATTTAAGGGAAATGTGAAAACGACGTAAAATTGTCCAGAATGCGGAAACAAATAGCGGACTTAGTACTATAAGAACTTCAGTCTGTAATGAAATGACTTGTAGCCTAAGTGTTTCTTGCATCAAAACCCATTTAATCTTCACATTCGCTCCAATATTGATGTTTAATTTTAATTTAATTAAATGATTATCTTACGTAAACGTCCATTTCAAAAAAATTCATCGACGAGACTGAATGAGGCCTGGGTGGCTTCGATAGAATCAACACTTGATTAAATTTTGTTGGGAATGAAAACGCTTTGAAATTTTCTTTAATTCGGCTCTCCATTAGATTTATCATTAATGAAAAAAATAGAACGTCCACTCGCTTAGAAATAAAATAGGCAAATGCTTGTATTTTTCTTTTAAGAGAAGATTTGTTGAGCTAATTACCCCAGAAACTGAATTTATTTTACCTCACTAAAATCATGTTTTTTAAACACGAATCTACGGGTTACGCTAACTTAGGCGTGGAAGAATTCAAAGATCATTCTAAGTAGTGTTGTAGATAATTCTGTTTAATTAGTCCGCTGCCTTTTAATGATCTGGTGAACGATATTGGACCTAACTCGTCGACACTAAGCTTGTACCCCTCCAGGAAAAACGCCCCTCAAGTTCAATTAAATTGAAATAATACCCAGGGGAGATCTTCGGTTTGTTTCCACTTAAAAACTTCGTTACTTGGCAATGTTTCGTACGTTGCGCTAGAAAGGCGAAAAATGTTTCATTTGTAAAACTTCGTGTAAAATTTCTGTAGGTTTTTTTTAAGCCAAACTTGCTTTGAGTATTGTATATCTAATATATCCCTGTTGTGCCAACTACTTTCTTTATTGTGTATCAAACCGCCTAAGCTTTGATTAATTAGATATCCCACTTTGAATCGTAATTTTCTCATTTTGAATCTATCTCTGAGTTTTATTTCAATATGTTGTTAACCTAAACGTCATTTTAATGAGGCCCTGTTCTTTAAAGTGACCTTACTTTATTTTATATTTGGCTTCGATGTACTTCTGAAAGGCCAGATTAACGTTTTTTACCGTTTCGATTCTACAACCGCCCTAAAATACAAAATAAATATTAGAAAATCATCATTACAGTTCTGCACTGGTTAGCTTGTTGACGAGAGAAGTGTTATCACCTTCAAAATACCGATTCTCAAGTTTTGATTATCGCATTCTTCATCCATCGTTGACCGACTCAGTTGAATAGCTTTAAAATAACACTGGTGCTCTTAAGGAACGAAATATTGGGTTAGGTAACGACATAATTTGATCACGGAAAAGGAAGGTTAGGTTTCGCCTAGGTTTCTTAGTCTAGAAAGTTGTAACTTTTTTATTTACTTTTATTTACTAGATAAGTTTCATCTTATCAAAAAAATAATAATAATAATAATAATGACCAAAACTATTTGCGTGGAAAATTATCTATACTTTTTACTATTTCATTCATTTGTAAATGCTTACATATCTTTATACTGATCAAATATTTTAAACCGAAGTTCCGCAATTGAAATATTTTAAAAGATAGAAAATATCTTAATTACGTTCAAATTGATTACTCTGTTTGCTAACTCACCTTTCCGTAATATAATAGTAATTATCTTCTTCGAATTTTGCCAATCCTTCAATACCGTAAGTTACCAATGAGAATGACGCTACTCGGTGAAATGATCAATATTAAAATACCCAGAGAATGTTTTGTATCGCGTGACAAATTAACATAAGCTCCATATAGATTTCTTTGGAGCTTACTATGACGTTTATATAACAGCGGTATAAGAACCAGACAAAAATATAGTAGAAACACTCGCGAAATTGCGAGTAATATTGTGTATATTTAATTCTCATATTTCTCTAAAGCTGCGTTCAATTCAAACCATTTCAAAACGTTTAGCCGCAGTACGTCGTGTTTGTGAACTCCCGGGGTACCGTTTATCTTGAATATATTTCTCGAAACCGTTTCGGGAAGCAGTTTGAAACTGATTGGCACGAGTTACGTGATAACTTCTTGCCCACGGTCTCTCTTGAGCCATGTGTTTTGCTTGCCCCCTACATAACCCATCCCGTTTCACTCTCGGGTTCTCTACGACCCTATTTTTCCCTTGGTTTTTGAGACAACATTGTGTATTTTGGGGGGATGCAAACTCGCCTGAAGGTATGTTCCTTGTCCCACTACTCGCAGTCATCCTAAAACGTGGGGGATAACGTCATCACTTCCCGTAAAAAGTGTGAGAACCATCTTTAAGATTTATTCGGTCAAAAGATCAAAAACGACCTAAAATAAGCGGAGTCAGTGTCCAATACATATCAAGGCTGGATGCTCGTATTATAGAAGTGTACTTTTTTTCAAGAGGAGTTGACAAAATGGAAAAAGCTGAGGCGTATTGATACTTACCTTATAGTCGTTATCACTTCTCCTTGAACTAAAACATAAACCTCGAGTTTATTTCCTTTTTCATTTCCAAGACCATGCACGTACGGAACAAATATACGATTGTAAATAATGTCAAGAATCGGGCTTAGATGGCTGCTATTTCTTATCATTAGGAATGCATACTCTATGGTGGGCCTAAATGTGTACCTTACCGATTTTTACGTTATTTATTGTTGACATTACTTTTACTTTTTATTTTTGCGTAAAATAATTTAAGACTTAAAATTAAATGAAACTATGAACCGTGTATTAAACTGGTTTCATCTGGAAAGAACTAATATTTACATTTCTCTCAAAATCAAGGGTTATTTACCTTATCAATAGATTGCACGGCACTTGAGCCACTTGGCAGCGGTGCTGGTTATAATGTTAGTTTTATAATGGTAGACTTAATTTTAATTGTTATCAGACCTGCCAAGAGTGGCATAGCTTTAATTTCTGAAATAATATCTTCGCTCTAGGCAATTCAATTAATTTTATAACAATTATCGTGTGTCAGGATAAATTTTGAAACTATTATAATTATTTTCAACCTTAGTTTAGCTTTAAAACACTTAAAAATGTTTTAATTATTCATAGTTTTACATATTATTTATTTTTATTGTTTCGAATTTCCGCCCATAGTACAACTCTAGATTAATTTTGCTTATTTCCAGTCATGCCGTCTCGTTACGCTCTCCCCCCCCCCTCGGCCCCTCCCCCTTCTTCCCCGTCTAGACTCAGAGTAATATGGCGCCTTGACTGTAACGGGACGCCTGTGTTTTACTAAAATTAAATTCAGTTTAATTCGCGTTTAAAATATCGTTAATCCTTGAAATACGTGAGCGAAGGATGTCTAAACTATCTGGAATTAGGGATGTAATCTCTTTTGGTCCCCCCAAATTCGGTGAGTTTAAGAAATTACATTTTTTTAAGGGTAAGTGATGGGTGCCTTATTGATGATTACGATCTTTGACTTCGACGATCTACGGGGGGCCGAGGCTTACCGATGACTTTGCTTTTCTCGGGGTTTAGAGGACGAGGGAGGCGTGTGACGGACAAGATGCGTTTCAGGGCTTCTGAATTTTCAACGAGTTGATTCAAAAAAGCCGCCATTTTTGCTAAAAATGGATTAAAATGACGCGGGGTCTGGGGGACTTAAACAACTAGATGTAAGGTCGTAATTATGATATAATTATAGTTTTTAATGGTAAATTTTAGTTTTTAAATGATAAATTTTAATTTTTAAATGATAAATTTTAATTTTTAAATAAGTATATAGGGGGTTGACAGACCATGTTGTTTCCCGTATTCCAGTTAATACAGGCAAATGCAGGGTGTTGGACATTCCCTATGGCTAACTAACTTGAACTAACTTGCCCATTCTAATTATTAAAATTAACGTTTCAGGAAAATAGTCGAGTGTTGAGCCGGATTATTGTTACTGGAAGCTTTTCAACCGTTCCAAGAATCACTGTGTGAAATATGGCGTTCTAATCAGCTATAATTCTATTGAAAAGTGAAAAATGAAAACCAAGATATTGACTTCTACGGAAAAGGACTAGGCTTTAACGGTACAACAGGCTAACTTTGTTACTGGCTACACACACTTGGATGATTTCTTACGTCTTAATTTCTACCAGACCATCTCATCAATTATGGTGAGTACTTGTTCCGATTATTGTCTAATTTAACAACTTATTTAACTTTATATTTAAATGAATTTGATAAGCCTATTATTGATACCTAATATTACAAAGTGTTCACGTTTTCCCGACTTCAAAATTTGAGGGATTTTGTTCTATTAGGGTTATAAGACTTGATTTTAAAGTCAAATCCGTAGCTGTTGTTTAAGGTAACACTAGTAGCTGCGATTTAAGGTAACACTAGTAGCTGTGGTTTAAGGTAAAACTAGTAGCTGTGGTTTAAGGTAAAACTAATAGCTGCGATTTAAGGTAAAACAAGTAGCTGCGATTTAAGGTAAAACAAGTAGCTGCGATTTAAGATAAAACAAGTAGCTGCGATTTAAGGTAAAACTAGTAGCTGCGATTTAAGGTAAAACTAGTAGCTGCGATTTAAGGTAAAACTAGTAGCTGCGATTTAAGGTAAAACTAGTAGCTGCGATTTAAGGTAAAACTAGTAGCTGCGATTTAAGGTAAAACTAGTAGCTGCGATTTAAGGTAAAACTAGTAGCTGCGATTTAAGGTAAAACTAGTAGCTGCGATTTAAGGTAAAACTAGTAGCTGCGATTTAAGGTAAAACTAGTAGCTGCGATTTAAGGTAAAACTAGTAGCTGCGATTTAAGGTAAAACTAGTAGCTGCGATTTAAGGTAAAACTAGTAGCTGCGATTTAAGGTAAAACTAGTAGCTGCGATTTAAGGCAAAACTAGTAGCTGCGATTGAAAGTAAAACTAGTAGCTGTGGTTTAAGGTAAAACTAGTAGCCGTGGTTTAAGTTAAAACTAGTAGCTGTGGTTTAAGGTAAAACTAGTAGCTGCGATTTAAGGTAAAACTAGTAGCTGCGATTGAAAGTAAAACTAGTAGCTGCGATTGAAAGTAAAACTAGTAGCTGTGGTTTAAGGTAAAACTAGTAGCCGTGGTTTAAGTTAAAACTAGTAGCTGTGGTTTAAGGTAAAACTAGTAGCTGCGATTTAAGGTAAAACTAGTAGCCGCGATTTAAGGTAAAACTAGTAGCTGCGATTGAAAGTAAAACTAGTAGCTGTGGTTTAAGGTAAAACTAGTAGCCGTGGTTTAAGGTAAAACTAGTAGCTGTGGTTTAAGTAAAACTAGTAGCCGTGGTTTAAGGTAAAACTAGTAGCCGTGGTTTAAGGTAAAACTAGTAGCCGTGGTTTAAGGTAAAACTAGTAGCCGCGATTTAAGGTAAAACTAGTAGCTGCGATTTAAGGTAAAACTAGTAGCTGCGATTTAAGGTAAAACTAGTAGCTGCGATTTAAGGTAAAACTAGTAGCTGCGATTTAAGGTAAAACTAGTAGCTGCGATTGAAAGTAAAACTAGTAGCCGTGGTTTAAGGTAAAACTAGTAGCCGTGGTTTAAGGTAAAACTAGTAGCCGTGGTTTAAGGTAAAACTAGTAGCCGCGGTTTAAGGTAAAACTAGTAGCCGCGATTTAAGGTAAAACTAGTAGCCGCGATTTAAGGTAAAACTAGTAGCCGCGATTTAAGGTAAAACTAGTAGCCGCGATTTAAGGTAAAACTAGTAGCTGTGATTTAAGGTAAAACTAGTAGCTGCGATTTAAGGTAAAACTAGTAGCTGTGATTTAAGGTAAAACTAGTAGCTGTGATTGAAAGTAAAACTAGTAGCTGCTCTTTAAGGTAAAACTAGTAGCTGCGATTTAAGGTAAAACTAGTAGCTGTGATTGAAAGTAAAACTAGTAGCTGCTCTTTAAGGTAAAACTAGTAGCTGTGGTTTAAAGTAAAACTAGTAGCTGTGATTTAAAGTAAAACTAGTAGCTGTGATTTAAAGTAAAACTAGTAGCTGTGATTTAAAGTAAAACTAGTAGCTGTGATTTAAAGTAAAACTAGTAGCTGTGATTTAAAGTATAAAACTAATAGCTGTGATTTAAGGGAAATGTAGTAGCTGTGATTTAAGGGAAATGTGGTAGCTGTGGTTTTCAGGGAAACTAGTAGATGTAGTTTTAAGGGAAAACTAGTAGATGTAGTTTTAAGGGAAAAATATTACCGGATGTTTAAGGGAAAATTCAACGTTAATAAAAATAGTACCTGATGTTGAAGTTAAAATTATTATCAACCTTGTATCCTCAAACTCCCAAGGCGCGCCTAGTGGCGGCAAAGTACATTTAACGGTCTAGTCTCCATTATCACTAGATAATATTAAATTCGATGACAATTAATTCACCCTAGTTATTGAATTAATTTATTACGTAATTAGCGTAAGAGTATTTCCTTCAAAGATCTTAAAGATAGCTCGCTTAGTTGTTTATTTCGTAATACAATTAAGACAAACAGTTCTAAGTATAATCTCCTTAGATCATTAAAATTGTTTTATATAAACATTAGACATAACTTTCGGAATATATCGTTTATAATTCCGCTAAATTTCGATTTGGTCGATTTGAAAGCGATAAAATTCGACAATTAGGAAGGAATTTAAGCGAAGCTAAAATCCAACTGGCGAAGATATAATTAATCTACAGAAAGACCTCTGAGAGAGAGAGAGGGGTGTAAAAGGAATGGGGTGGGGTGTTTCGAAACTGGTCAGGGAAGCACGATTCTACATACTCGTTCAAAATACTAAAAGATACGGACAATTAGTGGCTTGTTTATCGCGTAATTTATAAGTCTCGGACGGCACCACTGCACGCGTGGTCATTAGCGAAAAAGACCCCTTGGCTAACATTCGCGTGCCGTAACACTATACAGTTTGAATTCGCAGTACATAAAACGTGAGACCCACCTCCTTTGTTGTTACGAGTTGACTTCCAAGTATATAATAACATAAATTAAATTATAGTTCGTACTTATAATAATGTTTTTCAATTGCGCTGTATTATGATAACCCGTGAAATTACCCTGATTTGAAATAGGAGAGGCGTATATACGGGGAAAAAACGTTATCCTATAATTTTGAATAGCAATAAACAATTCTCCTTACATGGAGACCCTTGTAATAGAAATGGTACCGACATTTAGATAAATTAAATGGGTCGCTCTCAACTTATTAGGATATTGGATCATCCAGATTAGTTAGTCAATGGAAAAATGACTTATTTGTCATGATTTATTTTAGCTACGTTCACACTTGACAACGTTTTGAATGTTCAAATCAAACCTTTAAACTAATAATTTTTTCAGTAAGGGTCTAAGTTGACCTCAAAATTTTACCATTTGACCTTTCCAAAACGAATTAAATCGTTTTTAAATTACTAGAGATGTATGCTGTAAAATAATAGACGTTTTTAAATCTCTTTTCAAAAAGGTAGTCTTTATATATTCTAGAATGCAGGATTATTTTATACAATCCAAGTACAATCTGCTTGAAACATTCCCTGTTTTATCAGCAAAAAGCAAAAACAAAGACAATAAAACCAAAACCCTACCAAATAAACCGTAATGAAAATACCAGTGAATATACTCGCCTTACCCTTTAGGCGATATGATCAATATTTATGTTCAGATCCGAAAATTCGAATAGAATGATTTAGGATTGATGCAAGTTATTGTTAAAGTGATACTGTCACTATTTTGTTTTTCGAAGGAATATCAATTATATCAGAAGTAGATGAAACCCTCCTTTGAAGTCTACTACTCTAATGTTCGATATAGCGCTCCTCTCTGTATGGGTAAAATTCCCAATTTTACGAGATCGGAGGGGTCCTACTTCATACCCCCCTGTCTACGGAAAATTGGAAATTCTCTCTCTCTCCACAAACGACGTTTTTTTGACGAACTCCAAGGCTGCTAGAGATATTCGCTCGACGAACTCCCGCTCCGTAAATATCTACCGTTAGGAGGCGTACGAATCGCGGTTTTTGAAACTAACCCATACAGAGAGGGGTAGACAAGACCTGGGAGTAATAGGCTTCAAAGGAGGGTTTCATCGGCTTCTGATTATATTTTATCATACTAATAAAAAGCCATGTCTATTCAATCTTTTACGCGTTCAAAAGACAATTAAAATGCCCAACAATTTACAGATTTAGTTTTTTTCCCCCATAGACCTAGTTTTTCCCTGAACCGTTTTTAATTAATGATAATTTTCATATGGATTATTTACTTTCACGAGAAAGATTGTGTGAATCCATCGTATCACATGCCAGAACGTAAGAGAATTAACTTTAGCCACATTAATAGTTCCGGAGAATTAATTAAAATTTGAAAATAGCGATTATAAATTTTGAATTTTACTGTTCCAGTAATTTTTTTTATGGCATATGTATAAAATTATTGAATCGCAGGGCTCCATCGTTTTTGATCGATCTTTCTGAAAATGCTACTCAAATTGTATTTCAAGCTCATGGAAAATCTGTGACAGTTTCTTTTTAGAGATAAAATGTTATTCTCATTCTCTATAACCTTCCCCTCTATTCGGTTCGCAACCTGAATAAATTAACGTATAGTTCATAGTTCATGTCAATTTTAGTTGACATCACGTGCAAAGGTAGACTGCAACCTTTATCTTCATAAGCAATTGATTTAAGAAAATCAATTTCAAGTCTTGAATCCGATGAAAATTCCAATTGATTTTTATTCTATATAGCTTAGGGCCTTTTTAATACCGAAGTTCTTGTTGCAGAGTAAAAACATTTTCTATTCGACTTTATATCGGAGTTTGTAGGCATATAATACCTTTTCAAAACTTGGATCAAATAATTCCGTTTTTTCTTGATGATAATAATATCCTTTCAAAGTGCAACTATAGTTCTTTAAAGTGAGACTATCACAATTTGTATCGAAGGGCCTAATATTCATAATATATTTAGTTTTAATATAATATTATAACCCATTCAAAAAGTTTCAAAACTGATTTGACGCCTTTAAATTATATTCTTTCACAAAGAAGACCCCGCGAAAGGTGGCGTATTACGTGCCAGAACGCCCGCGAATAAACTGTGGACTCTGTATTAACCACGCGACAATAGTGATGACGTAGTATTACTGGGAATTTATTTTTTCAATTATTTCGAAGATTTCAATTATTAAAATTTTAGTATAGCGGTATTTTTTATGGCATTTGTGTATATATTTTAAAGGGAGAATGAAAGGCCGAAACAACCTATTTTTAATCGATTAAGAATGCTAAAATAATGAGAAAAACAATAATATAACTCACCAAAAATATTTCGTTATTTTATAATCAATTTCCAAAGTTCCGATGCTAAGCCTTGGCTGCCTAGCTCGGTGAACTAGGCTAGCACGACCTGTATTTTTTTTAAATATCCGCGGCTGTTCTTGTCGCCAATCACGAGCGAGTACGCGTATTTTAAAAATACGCGTACTCGTTCGTGATTGGCGACTAGATCAGACGGGAATATTAAAAAAATATGGCTCGTGCTCGCCTAGTTCGCCGAGCTAGGCAGCCAAGGCTTAGCATCTTCAAGTTTCGAAACTTTGGAAATTGATTATAAAATAACGAAATATTTTTGGTGAGTTATATTATTGTTTTTCACATTATTTTAGCATTCTTAATCGATTAAAAATAGGTTGTTTTGGCCTTTCATTCTCCATTTAAATCATTTTTTAAAAGGAGAATGATGTCGAATATAAAGTGTTTTTTAATCGAATATAATATTATAAATAAGTCTTCCTCCCTAATTAAAAAAAATTGGAAGCTAATCTTATACGGGGAGTTCAGGTGATCTCCATGAATCCAGCTAAGCCTATTTTCCGGGTATTTTGCTAGTTTAATATTTGTTTTAATATTTTTTTTTACATTTGGATTAGGCCTATTTAAACGATTATGAATCGATAAAAATCACCTTATTGTTAGGTAGCGTTCTCTTTCTTAAAATGCTTTTCATTTACAATTTGGATTTCATGCAAAATCCGTAACAGACTCACTTCAAGTTAGCGCATCTTTGTATGAATAATAAATGGAACAGACTTTTACTTTAAGATAGAATAAACCCTAAAGTATCGAACTTTTGTCGTATTTCACATCCACCCTTCTCCCATTTGTTGGCGCTGCACGCAGCGATGAAAACTTCGGCGACCTTCTTTCTATTTTCCTTTTCTTCCCTTTCTGACTGAAGTAAATTGGAAATTTGATCTCCGCTTTATAAAGTGATATTTAATACAGGCAAAAGGGGATTGGAGACCCCACATTTGCGAGCTAGAAACGAGCCCAAAAACGCCGTGTTTTAAATCAATATCAGTCTATCGGATCTGGTTTCTTATATTAAATAGTTTTTTTTTTCTCTTCTATATACGAGGGGGGAAAATGGCAAAAATCATAATTTAATAGCGACTAAAAATCGTTCCGTTGGATCATAAATACATAAATAATATAAGATCATGTGTAAGAATGTTCTTGTGTGCCGGGACTTTAATTTCTTGTCCTAATCAATTTTTATTACCACTATGCACAGTAGCAACATATATTTTCTTTGGTTGAATTTTGAAATTGATGTGATTTCGAAGTCTTTATCTTGATTTAGTGACTTTTGCCAGTGTTCGTTAATAATATTAAGATTTCGTCACTTACCCTTTGTTAATTCAAATTAGTGACTGTTTTTCAGTTGTGGTGAATGGAAAATGGTTACTACATTACTAGTCTTAACCAAATCACATCTACAACAATTATTCCAACACACCTATTCATAGAAAGGGATTTTAATTAGTCCTATTTCCTACTTCGACTAGTTCTAATTGGCAACTGTTTTTCAATTTGCTGGGGATTGGAAAATGGTTTCTTCATTTCTAGTCTTAACCGAATCACATCCAAAAATAATTATTCCAACACACCTATTCATATAAAGGGATTTTAATTAGTCCTATTTCCTACTTTGGCTAGTTCTAATTAGTGACTGTTTTTCAATCTGTTGGGGATTGGAAAATGGTTTCTTCATTGCTAGTCTTAACCGTATCACATCTACAACAATTATTCCAACACACCCATTCCTAGAAAGTGATTTTAATTAGTCCTATTTCCTACTTTTGCTAGTTCTAATTAGTGACTGTTTTTCAATCTGTTGGGGATTGGAAAATGGTTTCTTCATTACTAGTCTTAACCGTATCACATCTACAACAATTATTCCAACACGCCCTTTCCAAGAAAGTGATTTTAATTAGTCCTATTTCCTACTTTGGCTAGTTCTTATTAGTGACTGTTTTTCAATTTGTTGGGGATTGGAAAATGGTTTCTTCATTGCTAGTCTTAACCGTATCACATCTACAACAATTATTCCAACACACCCTTTCATAGAAAGTTATTTTAATTAGTCCTATTTCCTACTACGACTAGTTCTAATTGGCAACTGTTTTTCAATTTGTTGGGGATTGGAAAATGGTTTCTTCATTGCTAGTCTTAACCGTATCACATCTACAACAATTATTCCAACACACCCTTTCATAGAAAGTTATTTTAATTAGTCCTATTTCCTACTACGACTAGTTCTAATTGGCAACTGTTTTTCAATTTGTTGGGGATTGGAAAATGGTTTCTTCATTGCTAGTCTTAACCGTATCACATATACAACAATTATTCCAACACACCCTTTCATAGAAAGTTATTTTAATTAGTCCTATTTCCTACTACGACTAGTTCTAATTGGCAACTGTTTTTCAATTTGTTGGGGATTGGAAAATGGTTTCTTCATTGCTAGTCTTAACCGTATCACATCTACAACAATTATTCCAACACACCCTTTCATAGAAAGTTATTTTAATTAGTCCTATTTCCTACTACGACTAGTTCTAATTGGCAACTGTTTTTCAATTTGTTGGGGATTGGAAAATGGTTTCTTCATTGCTAGTCTTAACCGTATCACATCTACAACAATTATTCCAACACACCCATTCCTAGAAAGTGATTTTAATTAGTCCTATTTCCTACTTCGACTAGTTCTAATTAGTGACTGTTTTTAGCTAGACCCAACCCTAGTTGGATCTAGGTACTGTATTCACTGCGGCGTCGGCGTTCGCGTTCGCGTTGGCGTTCGCGTTGTACAAGAAGACGAAATACGTCTTCGAATCGAAAAACTTTCGTCTTCTTACCTCTCTCAGTGAACTTTTAGTTCGCGGAGAGGTTCTGTCTGTACGTGACGTCGGAAGAAGACGTCATCACCCACGGCGCTTGACTCTCCAATAAAATTCGCTTATACAGTTATTAGCTTCTACCTTGCTGTAAAAGTATATCCTCCACAGCTCATTGAAGAGCAGCAATCGTTACTCGCTTGTTAGTTTATAATGATCAACGAACGCCTTATATAGTATCTTTTGGATTCGCGTCTATTTTAGCCTTCTGAGGTTGTAGCTTTTACTGAATTGCAACGTAATATTCATTTAAATTAAAATTAAAACAGATTAAATGATTTAACTTAATCTTAAAACCAGTGTTGCTGAAACTTAAATTTAATATAAAAGATATTTTTGAAGATATTCAATATTTTCTTATAGTCTGATTAGATAAAGGCGTGTTTTCACGGGTGTTCAAGATAAAATGAATTAATAAATTTTAGATATTATGGTGCGTTTTCACGGGTATCCAAGATAAGACAATAAAGATTAGATGTAAAGGTGCCTTCACAAGGGTATCCAAGGTAAAAATTAATAAAGATTAGATATAAAGGCGTGTTCACAGGGTATCCAAGATAAAGGACTTAATAAAGAATAGATATAAAGACGCGTTTCAAAGATAAAAATGACTTAATAAAGAAGATAAAATGACCAAGATAATACATAAATGCCTGTTCGCACGGGTACCTAAGTTAAAAATGAATAAATATTAGATATAAAGCCACGTTCACACGGGTATCCAAGATAAATTAATAAAGATTAGATATAAATCCGCATTCAGACGTATCAAAGAAAAATTAAGATTCAATATAAAGCCGCGTACACACGGGTATCCAAGATAAATACATAACGATTAGATATAAAGCCGCTTTCACACGAGTATCCAAGATAAATTAATAAAGATTAGATATAAAGCCGCTTTCACACGGGTATCCAAGATAAATTAATAAAGATTAGATATAAAGACGCGTTCACAAGTAGCCAAGTTGAAAAACATGGTTTGAAAAACATGGTTTGAAAAACATGGTTTGAAAAACATGGTTTGAAAAACATGGTTTGAAAAACATGGTTTGAAAAACATGGTTTGAAAAACATGGTTTGAAAAACATGGTTTGAAAAACATGGTTTGAAAAACATGGTTTGAAAAACATGGTTTGAAAAACATGGTTTGAAAAACATGGTTTGAAAAACATGGTTTGAAAAACATGGTTTGAAAAACATGGTTTGAAAAACATGGTTTGAAAAACATGGTTTGAAAAACATGGTTTGAAAAACATGGTTTGAAAAACATGGTTTGAAAAACATGGTTTGAAAAACATGGTTTGAAAAACATGGTTTGAAAAACATGGTTTGAAAAACATGGTTTGAAAAACATGGTTTGAAAAACATGGTTTGAAAAACATGGTTTGAAAAACATGGTTTGAAAAACATGGTTTGAAAAACATGGTTTGAAAAACATGGTTTGAAAAACATGGTTTGAAAAACATGGTTTGAAAAACATGGTTTGAAAAACATGGTTTGAAAAACATGGTTTGAAAAACATGATTTGAAAAACATGGTTTGAAAAACATGATTTGAAAAACATGATTTGAAAAACATGATTTGAAAAACATGATTTGAAAAACATGATTTGAAAAACATGATTTGAAAAACTTTACGCAACTTCGTGTTTAAAGGAATCTCGAAACGCCATTCAAATTGTTCAAAGAGCGTTTATGCATGCATAACAAGCCCCTGCTATAGCATCATTCTTTTCAGCTTCTTTTACAATGTCATGGGTCTAGCTATTCCTATGGGCTTGACCATCTTGTTCAATCTGTTGGGGATTGGAAAATGGTTTCTTCATTGCTAGTCTTAACCGAATCACATCCAAAAATAATTATTTCAACGCACCCATTCATAGAAAGGGGTTTTAATTAGTCCTACTTTGGTTAATTCCAATTTATTAGTGACTGTTTTTCAATTGTTGGGATTGGAAAATGGTTTCTACATTGCTAGTCTCTACCGAATCATTTCTACAACAATTATTCCAACACACCTATTCATAGAAATTGATTTTAATTAGTCCTATTTCCTACTTCGGTTAAGTCCAATAGCGACTGTTTTCAACTTTGGGGATTGGAAAATGGTTTCTACAATGCAATATTCATTGAAAACTAATTGCGGCATCAATCTTCACTTTGTCTTTCTTTTTCATTTGAAATTTTGTCTTTTCTTTCAAATAATGATTTTATAACTATCATAATCCATTCTGCCTTTAATAATTATTCCAAACTTATATTGATTAGTTTTTAATCGTTTTCCACAAATTAAAACTTCTAATTTGAATTTGAGTTGTTAAATTAAATAAATTCATCACGCGAAAACTTCTAATAACTCTAATTAAATCGATTATTAGCTTTCGGACCATCCGGTGAAATTTCCGATGGTTCAAAAAAAAAAAAAAAAAAAAAAATTAAAAGTTTACCATTTCCTTTTAGAACTCGAATATCGTGTATAATTACTTCTAAAGGTACAATGAAGTCTGACGATATATCTCTATTTTTATCGATATCTCTAGTAAACTAATTATCAAACGAATATTAATCTAGAAAGTAGGCTTAACAAGGTACCATTGATAGTTTGATGAACTCGTCATTGAACAGTCTTGGGACATTCGGCATGAAAAGCAATGTCAAGTGGTCTTCTATTCAAAGTACTTGGTTTTAACTGACCTTAATAATAATAATAATATCAAACTATCTAGATCATTGTTAAGCCTACTCTTTTCATAAGATAAAATTAAATATATTGTGTAATATTTCTTTGTACTTGATTTTACTAGAGAATTTGATCTATTTTAATAATACAGAATTGATAGAAAAAAAAATTGTTATTGGACTTTATGCTCCCTTTAAACACTTAAAAGAATCAAGGGAAAGGGAGTATACCTTATTATAATCTCTTATGGAAGAGGGGAAAAAAGTCTCAAAATATAAAAAATAAAGAAATTGGCCCAACCTTATACCCTAACCTAATTATCAGAGCAAAAGCCTTATAATCTAGTAAAGGAAAAAAAATGTAAAGATAAAGTTTTCTTTCTAAGGTAACTAAAAAACCACTTTTCTTCTCGTAAAGTTATAATGAATCGGATATCCATTATCTACTGTTATTCGTATATTTTCAGATATTTTATTTTCGGTTAAATTAAATTATTATATTCGTATAATTGTTAAATGTATGGTTTATCCCAAGATAAGCATTTGTCGCTTTATCTACGAACAAATTATTCGTAGTCAAACGTATAGCGATGGATAAGAAAATTCACATTTCCAAAATTAGTCTAAAATATAAGAAAAATATTTCAAATTGATTTTTAATTTGAAGAATATAAAAACGAAACTAAGATTTTAAATCATCTTTTTATTCATTATTTTTCACGAAAGTATAGTATTTTTTTATCCGAACGTATAACGCGGATAATATTCTAAGATAAGTTGCCATTTTTAGATAATGTTTATGTTTTTTTTTTTCACTTTATCTTCGAATAAGTTAACTCGAATGAAAAATAGTATATTTTTAATCAAACAGATAATATACATCAGAATTTAGTAGAGTTTATCCAATTATTAAAAATTATACGAATTCCGAGCTCTACTTTTGGCAGTCAAAAACAAATATTTATTTATCTGTATGAATATAGTCGCTGTAAATGTTACGTAAATTCACTAGCTTGATCATGTTTGCGTAGAAATAGTCTAATATCTTAATGTTAAAGAGATAAAGAAATATTTTTAGGAAATATTTAATTTTTATTGGTAATTGATTTATTTAGACCAGATCATTCGCTTTAAATCTCTTGCGTTAATTGAAAATATCAATAATTACCTTTCTAAATCAATGATTGGCTATTGAATATCTTTAGAAAACCCCCAAAATAAAAGCCTTAAGTAATTAAGTAGTTTTTTCTTTTTTTTGGAAATACCTTTTGAACAACAAGCTGATCCATTTTCGTAAAAAATTGATAGTCTTAATTTTTTATCATAAAACCAATTTAACTAGCTCTTACCGAACTAAGGGCTCAGTTATTTTAAAATATATATTGTTGTTGAAGGTTAAACTCATTATAAGGTATTTAATTCACAATGAGGAGGTAAATTGTATGATAATGAAGCGTTATCGAAAAAATAAATATATTTCTTAGTTAAATTGCAGCGCCTCCTTGTGAATTAAATATTGTACAATGGTCGAGGTTTCCTAGTCCCTTTAAGTGAGAGAATAAGGTAGGAGGAAGTGAGGAACTTCCCAGCGATTAAAGCGCAAATTGAAAAGTAAATTTCCGGTGCCATCATAATGCTCACAACCTTTTTTTTTTTCTTTTATACTCCACATATTTCTTATCCTCTTTCTTTCCTTATAAATTCTTGTTATATCGAACGGGTTTGAATTAAAGAACTACTTTTATTCCTACGCGATTTAACATTTTGTATCAATACTCTATGGGTTTAAGTTGTAGTTTGCAAAACTTGAACCTTTGCGACAAAAAATAACACCAAGTTTAAGGTTCGCCAGTTAAATTGATTTGACGTTTGTTATGTGTTAGGGCTAGTAATCGGAATTGGCGTATTAACTTCAGTTTCAAACATTTTATTAATGAAGTCTATATGTTCGGATAATAGTTAACTGAGTAAGGTTTTTCCAAAGATCAAAATTTGAAGCTTTATATTTAATCAAGTTAGTAGAATTCGAGTAAAATTTAAGTTAAATAATAAATTCACTTACAATTCCAAGGAAATGAATAGATATTCAATAAAATTGTTTTAATTTTTATTTTTTATCTGAACCACAAGTAAATCGTCCCTCAGTAATTATATTTCCTAAATATGAAAAATTATAACTAGTTATTATAATTAATACACACTTTTTAAATAAAAATACTAAACTTCGATATCCCTCTTAAAATTTAAGCGAAACTAGGAGATAAAAATGGAACGCCATTTGAATTTATTTTCTGAATCAGCGTGTCATAAAACTTATTTTAGAATTTTAAACAATTTTTAGACACGTTTTTGGTGTTTAAATTAATTTCTGAAATTTATTAAAATTTGAATAAAAGTAGATAATGTATAAATTCGGGCCAATCATATTGATTCAGCCAAGAAGGATCAGACAAGGAGAGGAAAAGTGGGGACGGCGCTCTTCCTACTGCGTAGGCCTAAACTCCCACTCTGGGAGAACGGGGGTAGAGACGTTTCGTGGTAAATTATTGTCACGTGGGTAAAACGGATCCTTTATCAGCTTCGTAGTAGTCGACGACGCTAGTGACCACGTGACAACAGTTTACCTCGAGAATTTCCTATCCCCCTATTCCCCTTTCCACCCGAGTGGGAGGTTGGCTCTTCTCTCTCTAACTCAACGCAGCCCCACTTTTCCTCTCCTTGTCTGATCCTTCTTGATTCAGCCTTTCACAGTGCTTGCAATGTACCGCCGGCAAGATATTAGTCATAAATTTAAACTTTAAAAACCTGTTTAGGAAAAAATCCTCGAATACGTTTTTATAGCATGTTAATTTTCCGAAAATGAATTTAGCTCCAAATTTCCCTATAAATTTTTCTCAATATTTAAAAGGGTGTATTTTTATATTATGTACTAACTAACCATATTGTTTTCTCCATATAAAAGTGTGATGGGAATATAAAAAAACTTTGTTTTATACAACAAGAAATAAAAAATAAAAAGTGTTGCTAAGATCGTAAAAAGGATTATACAATTGAGTCTGGCTCCGGAAATTTGGCATTTTTATTTGTCGCCGAGTAAGAGAGAAACAGAGAGTGAGAGGCATTACATTGCGTGTGAGTTTGAGACAGATAAAAGGGCGTTATAGTCTGATTCCAGACGATGTAATTATATCTACGAATTATGTCGAACTCCCCTAACGTCTCGACATATATGTATATATTATATACGATACAACAGCTTAATTATATATACTTCTTAATTACGACGCTTTTCGACTTTGCCTTCGCCTTTTTGACCTTATATTTATAATCAGGCTATCAAATATGTTAATTTTTAATTCTCATTTAATTAATGTTTTGTTAGTTAACTCGAAATAATGAAAGGGGCGGATGTAAAGGTTAAAGCGTTGTTATCACCATTATTTTCGAATTATTATGGATTAGTTTTTTCATTCTATTATAAAACCTTATCATTTAAAATTATATTTAAAAAACAGTAATTTTGTTATAATTTTTTAATGCGCGACATTTTAGCGGGATTGACGCGTTTTTACGAATCTTAAAAATTAAAATGGCAAAAATATATATATATTTTTCCCCGTAGAATGTTTTTGGAACTTGATTAACTTTAAGTTAATAATGAAATATATTTCTTTCTGACTTCAGTTTCGAGAAATCGAATCAAATCGATTCGATAAAAGGCGGTTTCCCGTAGACACAACTACAGCGAAACGTTTTTAAACGGTTTAAATCGATTCCAAGGCCTAGTAAGAACGCAACTTAAGTCGTATATAAGAAAGAAACGTTAAATCAGAGGTATATAATAACCCCCTTCGGGGGGAAGTATGAAAGCCCCTATACTACCAATGCTAAAAATCACGAACAACAAGAGCCCGCTGCTGACTATCTAGGCCACTAGCTCGCGCTGGACTTCTCAATGTCGCTACTCTAGTAAATGGTCTTTGTACAAACAAGACAGCTCGATTTGTGTTTAGAAATTCCTGTCTCAGGAGTCAGGCTGTCTGTTAAAATGGAGTCGAAGGTTGACTTCAGCTCGCAAGTTCCGGAAGTGTGCGTAGGGAAAATTTTGTGAGGTTCAAAATGGTGTAACTTTTTTTGGGAGTAAAGCGGTGTGTCGATCCGCCGCGATTTACGCCGGGCACTTGTTGTTCGTCGATTTTGCCTACCTTTCATACTTCCCCCCGAAGGGGGTTATTATATACCTCTGGTTAAATCTATAGTCATTTCAATTTTGGAATTTCTAAAATGTGGATCAACTCAGATTATCCTATAAATTTACTAAAACTTATAAATTTATAATTTATAAAATTTAAGTACTCAACTCGGGGCTAATTTTGTCCGACTTCGAATGAAGGTTTAATATTTATTTTATGGATGCTGACATAGATATATAGGGCATATCGGACGTCGTTTTCCCCGGTCCGCGCCTAAGTTCATTGTTCTAATGGAATTTAATCAACCTAAATTTTCCCAAGATTTTACGTACTGGTATTATCATTTTTGAGCCAAACAAATTTCTATATAAGAGAATTGGAAAATTAAAGAGGTTTGGAATAATCAACTAGAGCTCTAAATTATCATTTAAATATACGGGATATGCTTGGGAAAGGACCAAGAATACTTTTTTAAAGGACCAGTCTCATTAAAAATATAGGTTTTAGTTTTAAGTGAGCCTTTCACCCATTTTTCATGAGTTCTGAATGAAATTTCAGTATTATTTTTGAAATATCGTTAAAAAACGATTCAAAGTATAAATTAACATATAGATTAGAAAACAATTAACACTCCAGTTAAATATATTTTATAATCAATATTTTGGAAAACCAAAAATATCAGAAATACTACGTCATCAATATGGCCGCGTGGCTGTTATGAAGCCTACAGTTGATTTTCGGGCGTTCTGTCACGTGATAAGAGTGTTTTCGTGGTGTCTTTTTCGTGAAAGTACTTCCCAGAATCGTGAAAGTACTTCCCAGAATCATTACAAGCCAAGTTCGTCCTCAAAACGTTTAGCTTCCAAGTTTTATTTTAATTTATTATTACGGGTAACCAATATTTTAAATGAGATTTGTTCTTTAGGAATTAGCTTTCTCTTCTCATTTCTCCTTAAATTAGTTGATGATGAAGACGAATTTCCATTAAGAAAATAGTCACGCGGTGGAGCGAATTCGTAGGAAATTCGCGAAAGGAGAACAAAGGATTTGAATTCAAATCTTTCGTACGAAGATTTTAGACTCTAGCTATATGTACGGAGAAGACACCTTTGAAAATGGCCCGATCCCTAATTTATTCCGTGCAGAAGCTGTTCGCGATTATGGAAAAGCGAAACTTTTGCTCTAGGCCCAATATAGGAAAGCATTTGATCTACTGATTGTACAGGGTGTGTTAAAACGGAGGCAAATAATGATTTATTACCTGTCTAATTTCTTCTTACTACTATTGCATGGAAACGGGTTCAAATGGTCAGGGTACACGGGAAATTTAGCAAATAGTCAAGGATTCCCGAAAATTGGTTCAAATATATATGGATTCCTGAAAATTGGGTCAGATGATCAGGGATTCCTGAAAATTGGATCTAAAGATCAGGAATTCCTGTAAAATTGGCCCAAGGATTTCTGAAACTCTTGGAGAAATAATTTTCAGGCATTTCTGTAAATGTTTCAGCCAAGAATGATCAGTGATTACTGAAATTTTGGGCGAAATAGTCAGGGACTACTGAAAATTGTTCCAGGGACTGCTGAAACTGCCTTAAAAGACCAGGAATTATTCATTATTTGTGGTCAAGGATTTCTAAAACTTGGGCTAAATTGGCGGGAATTACTAGAAATTTAACCAAAAGATCAGAAAAAGACAAACATTTTAGGGAAACATCATTTCGTTCTGCTCTGTTTCAAGGGTCAGGGTTTGGGATATTCCATAAATGTTAGAGCCAAGTGGTGTATTATATTTTAAAGAATAATTTCAATATATTTAAGTCCTTATAAAAATTAGAAACGATATTTTTAACAATGAGAAAGGTAACACCTTGTTAATGTATATAATAGGCTTCCCTTTCTCAACCATAGATGTTTTCTCGAGTTTTGGATGGACGCGTTGCGCTGTAGAATAAAGAATGATGGAGGGTGGTGGACGCGTGTGGATAGAACTGTGTTGGAATGTATATAGCGTGCTGGAAAGCGTACCGTGTGTCCCTTTGCTCTATTAGGGTTAACGATAATAGGACCCCGCAGACGTTTAGGCGCATAAACGTCCGACTGAATGAGGCGATACGCCCGACACGCTAGGCGAAGATTATAAGGACCAATGCTTCTCTGATGCTTTCTATATCATTTCATATACAATACCTCGGTGTTTCCTTTTACACTATCAAAAGACGACTCTAATGGCACCCAAACTCTTCCTAAAGTTTCGTATCCAAGATGCATTTAGAAGAATAACCCTTTCCCTACAATGGTTATACCTAATAATAGTACGTATACCACGCGTGCAAGGACTGATAGACAGAAGGGGGAACATTTGAATTGATATAGGTCTCCTTTCACGATGTCTGGTTTATCTTTTATTTTTGTGGTAGGGGCCAATTATGACAGGAAACGATGAAGTTTAGAAAAAGAGACGTCATTTTCTCTCTGGGAGAGGTTTAGACCGACTTAGCCCTGATATCGTTTTAGGTATAGACTAAAATGTTTCCTCTTAAATCTCCGAGTTCCACAAGGACAATTTTACGTGTAATGGTCAGTTTTTGATGGTGCTCTGTAAAAATATGGTCAAAAATCGTTCTTTAGAGACAATATATATAAAGCTCTGGCCCAAGGTGTAAGGGTACAGCTTGACATTTCGCTCACCATAATGTCACGCACCTTACCACATGAACTAATGTCAACAGTCATAATTAGAAAGGTTGATGTGGAGCTCCTAATTATTGATTTTTCAAGGAATGTTTTGATTGACTTTTCGTCCAAAAAGTGGGAAAATTATTTCATCTTGTAAATATTTTCATACCGAACGCGAAGGGGAAGATTCCGCGGGAAATATTTCCGGAAAGATACCGAGGCCCCTTTTTTTTTTTTTTTTTTTTTTTTTTTCAGAACTATATTACATAGATAAGAAATTAAAAAAATCTACAAAAAGGCTTGAAAATTTAGGGTATGCAGTTAATTATTTAATCTACCATATGTTAACAAAAACAATTATGTATAAATAACAGCAAATGTCTTATCGATTCATGTTTGTTCTCGATCGGACATGGAATCGACCACTTTCCGAAATTGTCCCTATAGTTCCGAGTTTAGTAAGTACTAATATATTCAAGAAAACGCATTATGTATAGACAACCACTCAACCTCGTTATATAGTCCTGGGAATTCTTTTAAGCTAAATTAGTTTTCGTTTCCATAAATAGATCGGAAATCGATAGACAGTTATGAAAAATATTGGGGCAGAATTCGTTACCACGCCCAGAAAATGTTTTATTGCGTGAATTAAATTTTAACGATGATATATTGATATTCAGCCCGTAGTTATACCGAAATTCGAGGCAAAATACAACCTTTTTTAAATCAGAAAACGAATGTTTTCTTGAACTTGTTACGGAAAAACTAAAGGTCGGGGTTTGAATAAGATCATTTCTGTTTGTTTTAACTTTATTCATATTTTGAAATTATTCACGGGAAGTCTATGGTAAATGCAATGTAATCGCGAATAATTAACCGATTATTTTTTATGATTAACTGATTAACCAAATATTTGTGGATAATCTTGTTCAAACACCGACCTCTAGGAAAGACTAAACCCCGGGCAAATAAACAGTTTTTTTTTGTTAACAAATCGCCCACCATATAATGATGATTATAATCTATTTAGAACCAGGGAGGTTTATAATGAAATGCTAGTTTGAAAGTTTCAAATTGTCATGATAAAATGTGGTATAGATTGGGTTCAGTTGGGTTAGGTTCGGTTATCTTACGAAGTAACCTATGCAATTTTAACGTGGAACGTTTAAAATGTTAAATTGCGTAAATATCTGGGATTTTTGTCATTTTTCTGAACTAACCAAGTCCTATTTAGTCCTAAACCATCGTTATTGGATCTGGGGTCGGTAAACGTAAACTTTGCCAGGTGGAAATTTTCAATATATTAGTTACAGAAAAGTTCCTTTGCGAAGGTAGCCTTATTGTTTTTAACTGAAACGCAAGCTCGTACAAATCGGGACTTCAAAGGATTGTTTCGTCGGCTTCTGGCCATAGTGATTCAACTTTACAGCCTTTAAATGGTACTCGAATTAGGGAAAGACTGTTCTTTTTATCCGACAAGTATTCCCCGCTAGCCTTGTTCTTGTTCGTCGCGCGATTTTAAAGATTCCTGAGAGGCGAGAGAGTTTTATAAACAAAAGATATCCCGCACAGCCTTATATTCTTTTAAACGAGAGTAACGATTCGTGTAAAGGTAACCCAACGTTATTTCCTCCTTATACTCCTCTTCCTACTCCAACTCGTATAACATGGAGTAATAGAAAAGGTTGGAGTGCTAATTAATAACACGTTTCCATTATTAGTGCAATGAGATATATTTCTATGAATTAACAAAATATGAAAAATATCGATTCCTTATTGTTTAAATTAGCCTAATCCACCAGAAAAAAAAATTACAAACGCGTATTAAACTAGAAATCAATTTAAAACTTACCCGGAAAATAGGCTTAGCTGGATTCATGGAGATCTTGAATTTCTTCACATTGATGAGATCAATCTCATGGAGATCTCGCCTGCCTTAAGTCATCAAAACGGAGAATTTCAGAATCTCCATGGATTCAACTAAGCCTATTTTCCGGGTAAGTTTTAAATTTAGTTTAATATTTCCTTATAATGGTGGATTAGGCTTCGATAAAAAATATTATATTGAAACATTGTAATCCGTGCTATAATCTATTTTTAAGATTACCAGCATTATTCATGGTTACTTCTAAGTAGTTTAATAGTTAATTACAAGCTATATCTACTTTCAACTCTCTTTCTGTGAGAGTTCTATAGATTACAACGCATTATTTCTCAAAATCGTATGTCGTTTCCTCTCCTTGGTTAATAAATCCTCTGTTTAATAAAACCCCCACTTTGAAGACGGATTAAGCAAAAATCGGCATCCCGCTGCTCTTATTATTGTCAGGCGTTAAAATGACCAGTGGGTGGCCCAACGAATTACGTAAGCGTTCTCACATATCGTCATCCTCTTTCCTGGATACTCTAGCTTGCTCATATACCTTTCATTATTTTGCTTCGCGCTTTAGGGTCCGTTCATTGTACGTTTCTGAATTGAATTTAAGCCTAGAACGATGAGATTTTATAAGCTCCCTCTATTTGGCTTTCTCTCGTTTCTCTAGCAATCGTTATTACACTCTAAGTTTGGGTTAATACTACTAAAGGGGGAGCCTATAGCTGTCTTTCTAATCTCAACGGGGGCTGATACCATGAAAGAGAACTTAGCTTGACACTCTCGAATTCAAATAGCACTTATGTTAAATTTTTATTTTGCTTAATATTTAATTTTAATTTTAAATTGTTAAGTGCTCGGAGTTTGGTGTAACTTCGATTAATTTGATAAGATCTACTCTGTTATAATAAGATGTTATCCGCTAATTATTCGAGGCTAAAATTTAAATATTTTTTACCGATTTTTATCAAAAAAATGCGTTAAAAAGTGAAAATCAATTTTCGAAGGAAAATAAATAAACTCTTATTTATTTTCTTTGAATTGTTTAACTTCTGATTTTTCTTTATCCTCTGTTCGTTTGATACCTAGTAACTTGTTTATAGATAAAACTTCGAATGTTTATCATCGGATAAACTCTTACTATGCTAGAATAATTTAAATTTGACTGAAAATTCAAACTACCCAATATATACGTATGTGAAGTAGAGCTCGGAATCGGATATCCATTCTTCTGTTATTCGTATATTTTCAGATATTTTATTTGTAATTTGTTTATTCGTATAATTGTTAAATGTATAAGGTTTACCTGAAAAATAAGCGTTTGACGCTTTATCTACGAACAAATTATTCGTATTCAAACGTATAACGATGGATAAGAAAATTCTCATTTCCAGAATTAGTCTAAAATATAAGAAAAATATCTCAAATTGACTTTTAATTTGAAGAATATAAATAATGCAACTAAACTAAGATTTTAAATCAACTTTTTATTCATTAATTTTCATTAGAATATTTAAAAAAAATTTATCCGAACGTTTAACGCGGATAATATTCTAAGATAAGGCCATTTTTTTTGGATAAAAACGGATATGCTTTATGTTTTTTACTTTATCTTCGAATAAATTAACTCGAATGAAAAATAGTGTATTTTTAATCAAACGGATAATATACAACAGAATTTAGTAGATTTTATCCAATTAATAAAAATTATACGAATTTCGAGCTCTAATACGAAGTTACTTGCTTTTAACAATCGTTTTAATAAACGAAGGGCCTTTTAGAAAAGGCCATACAGTGCACGGTTCTTTTTTGGTTGTTGGATCGTTCAAAGAAGGTGCGGAACCCCGGGCAGCCCACGCGGGGCCAGGGAACTACCCTTATTCAAATTGATCCAGGGTCGGACACCGGCAGATGGCGTTTTAAGATCGGAGTTGGGCTTAGGAAAGAGGGGTTGACGGGAAGAGGAGAGAGACTTTTATACCGGGAGAGAGCGGAAAAGACGGAGAAAGAGACCGGAGCTTGACGGGAAAGTGGGCTTCTCGAGCGAGTACGTCCGATAATATAAGTTTTTTGGCCAACCTAGCCTCCTCACTCGATGGGATTAAGCCAAGCTGTACACTCGTCTTTGCAAGTCGCGCGTAGCAGGGAGCGAAAAAAGTCCCTGCCGGCGCTGTTATCAATCGCAGCTTCGATCTTTCGATACTAATTAAATACGTATCTTAATTAATCGCGAGAATAAAGAATTAAGTTATCTTAAATGCATTTTTAAAATCGCCTCATCTTTTAAGATAGAAGCGCGCTAACTTAACATCCTTAACTATTTGTCTTATATACTCTTTGGCAAATATAAATACATCGTTTGTAGGGATGATTGTGTCGCCACATCTGCTTTTCGTTGCCATCATCCAGGAAGGTTAGTTAAATTAATTTGGTTCATTGAATTAATTTTTATTGATTGTAATTCTGTAATACGGGTGATAGATTTGGTTTCTATAGTTGGTTGTATATTTGGCGTGTGATATTGGGAATGGTCCTTCTTTTAGATTTGGGAATATAATGAAGAAATAATTAAAAATTTTCTTTTTTAAAACATTTCTCTACATACGTACTTATATTTTGAATATTATTATTATTTTTATTATGGTTAAATTTAATCATAAACTTTATATTTTGAATAATAATGATTTAAACAAATATCCAATATTTTTTATAGGCTTGATTTTCTATACAATTAATACTTTAGTGTTTTGAAATAGATTTTAGATAAAAACTGCTTTTAAAAGTTGGGAGTAATTAGAAACCTAAACTAAGCTATTAATACTAATTACATTGAATTAAAATTTGATTTTTAATCAAATAATATCAAATTAAGAGTTAATTTAAGCTATTTTTAAATTGAAAATTAATATAGTATTTTAACTACCGTTTGGAAAAAAATAGACTGGAAAAATTCGCTAGAAAATGAAATTAATAATGCCAATAAAATATGAACCAATTTAGCTTCAAGACTAGAGCTATTCCTAACACGAATCTCTTGTTTTGACACATTCTTTCAAAGATTAACTTTCATTAGCATCAGCCAATTTTGTCCATTCATTTAAATCTGAAATTTCTTCAAACCTAAATTCTTAATTTACATAATTAATTCCAAAATTATCACGAAACGTTTGGTGAGTCCATATAGATTAAAAATAACTTGTTTCTTGAGTCTTTTATCCCTTAAGATAATTACCCAAACTTAATTTTAATTTTACCCCTTACAAAAAAATTTTTTCCGTAACTATATAAAGCTAAAATAGTTTCTGGGTAATCTAATTTGTATTTTGAGGCGCGTATGCCTTGATTATTCGTCCGGTAGTTGGAAAACTGCACGCGAACTAATAATTTGAATTTTTGATGACCTTAAATGATGAAGGAAGGGTTGTTAACGTACTTTATAAGTTAAGGATAATTAGGGCATATTTCTAAAATGTATTTTAGTACATTAGGTACCGCAAATTAACTCCGAATATTCTGAATGTTAATAGTATCTGAAAATATTCCTATGTGTAACGTGTGTTTTAGTTCGCAAATGATTAGTAAATTTAATATTATGTGAAATATACTCCAAGGGGGTTATGTCACTCCCATGATTAATTGGAAGGCCCTGTCTCGATTAAATCGTGATTAAATTAGATTAAATACAATTACTTCCACCGGGCATATATTTTTTAATTATATTATATCTGATTAAACAAGAAATCGAACGTTCATTAGGAATTTGGGTACTCTTTTGTTAAAATAAATTTCTTTTTTTATATGGAAGATATGACTAACATATCTAACATCACCATATTTTTATATTTATATTTTGTTATGTAACGCCCACAGCCAAGTAAAATTCTTTGATTTTTTTTTGGTCTAAAAAGTCTCTAAAATAGATCAATCCTTTTAAAAGTATTGCATCCGTTTTACAAGCAGGAACGTATTCACTCTCCTAGGAATATAATAATATTCCTTACCCTGCAAGCAAACTTTGCCGCCGTACATCTATTATAAGGATTGACCTATTTTAGGTGTTCAAGAAACCAAGGTTTTTTATTCTGCATTGAAGGTTAATGTAATGTCTGTTACAAAACCATTTTTTACCAAAAAAATAACAATATGAAACAAATCTGATGATTTTAGATGAGGTAAGACAGTTACATGATGTTCTACTGGAATGAAGTTAACTTTTATGCCAATCCTTAACATTGTGAACTCAAATTTCCATAAGTTTTCACCATCTTGAGAAATAGGACCAAGTTTGTTTTTGGAAAAAAAGGGTGTGTTTTGTTGGCTATTTATCTTATTTTTAAAGAGCTCGGAATCGGATAATGAATAACTTAGGATATCCATTAATAATTAGGCTTTTTTTTTAAGATATTTTAATCTCTGATAAATTGTTAATATAAAAACCACTAATTGTGTAAACAGACGCTCATCTAAGGGATAAGAATTATACGGAGATAAAATTTTAAGCTTGATTATTAAACAAATTACGCAAGTTTATTCAAACTGATAATGCGAAGATAAAATATGATGTTTCTCGAAATCCGTGTGGAATAAAATATAATAATTATATTTTAATCTAAATTGAAAGGAACAGCGACTAAATTCCTACATTCTAGCTTCGAAATCTCAATTTGGGTTAAAATCCGCGAAGAAACTCGAGTTTCAAATTTTCTTATCAGAATGAAAAACTCGTATCAATTTCTTATTACAATGAGTGCGAATAAAAAGTTTTGCCTTACATTCAGATACGTTAACTCGAATAAGAAATGGATATTTTTTCGCGAACGGATAATATCTGATTAACATTCACGATAGTCTTATTCAATTAAGAAAAGCTATACAAATTCCGAGCTCTAGGTGAAATGAAATTTTATTTTTTATATTAGCTTGTCCAAATTAATTTAGGAAATATAGGTTTTCCTTTATTCTTTGAAACGAAGTAATGTGCATCTCAAATGCAATCTAGGTATAGAATTTTTTTTTAAATTATTTTGCCCCTTTGAAAATTGGGAAGACTAGTTATATGTCGAATTCTATAGTGTTTCCAGCCGCGATGGGGTTAAGTTTGTTGAAGATAAACGTTGTCGTTTGACCGACCTAAGCCTAGAGCCTATTTATCTCAATTGAAAAGAGTTTAACAGTTCGCGAGCCTGGACGATTAAGAGAAAGGATGGAGTCAAGTTCCTATAACAGTAGTCTATACTTCAAGGGAAGCTGAAAAGGCCCAGGGTTATTTTACTTTCAAGTTTCTTTCTCTACTATTTTATCAGTTAACATCTTCCTGATATTATATAGGTTTTATTCCCAGTCTCAGAAATATTTCTCTCTTATTTTTTCAACTTGTCCTTTGGACCAATATTTCCTGGCTCTAAACTGGTCCTTAGGAAACGCCCCGTAGCATTTCAATGTCTAAGATTTGATATTGGTTCGTTAGATTAGGATACGGGTCCAAACAAATATGCTGGGTTACGCGCGAAATATTGAAGGAGTTGCGTAGGCAAAACTGTCTCGAGACCAAATTGACCCGTAACAAGTCAGAAAAGACCAATTTGGCCCAGATCAAACTGTCTCAAGACCTATTCGGCGAGACGTAATGGTCACATTCCAATGTATCTGCAGTGTTATTTCCCTTTCACGGGGCCTTTCAAATATATAAGGGAGGAAAGATAGCCTCAAGAGAGATATAATGAGTGGAGGCGCAGCTATAGATGTCGTTTTCGGGTTAAAAGTCTCCTCGGAGACTTGCCGAGGGGTGATTTATGGTTTCGTCCAATTACGTTTAAAACGTCGTTGACACGTTTAAACATTGTTAGATGTGCCGGTCAAATCCTAGTTTAATTAAACAATTTGCGGACTAACTGTTAGCCACGGGCTCCGTCTCCATATACGATGGCCTAAAATATCTTGGGTCAAATCTCGGCTTTAATTTACTTCCATAATTTGGTTCTCGTCGCGTCACTCTGTTCCCAAAAGAGACCCCCGAGGGTTTATACTATACTCCTTTCAATTTTAATTACGACAAGTAATAAGGAGATTTTTCCTAAAGTGAACTGCAGTTAATATACAAACAGACGACTCTCTATAGATTGCGCGTGTCGATTTTTGTCCTAATTTGCGCAAATTAGTGTCCTTCTCGTAGCTAACATAAAGGTTTAAGAGAAATATGTCGAAATTGAAAATCTTTTATTAATAATACTTTTTCAAAACTCACCGAAGGTTTCGCGGTAATATCACAGAATTTCATTATCAAAGATGCGAACTAGACTCCCAAAACCTGAAGGTGGAATCTATTCAACGAAACATTAAACAATATCAAAAGTCTACAACTCTCGAGGAAGAGTTCAAACCACTCGAGCTAGACAGGTGTGATGACTTTTTTGGCTATAAGCAGAGGTATATAATAACCCCCTTCGGGGGGAAGTATGAAAGGTAGGCAAAATCGACGAACAACAAGTGCCCGGCGTAAATCGCGGCGGATCGACACACCGCTTTACTCCCAAAAAATAGTTACACCATTTTGAGCCTCACTAAATTTTCCCTACGCACACTTCCGGAACTCGCGAGCTGAAGTCAACCTTCGACTCCAATTTAACAGACAGCCTGACTCCTGAGACAGGAAGTTCTAAACACAAATCGAGCCGTCTTGTTTATACAAAGACCATTTACTAGAGTAGCGACATTGAGAAGTCCAGCGCGAGCTAGTGGCCTAGATAGTCAGCAGCGGGCTCTTGTTGTTCGTGAATTTTAGCATTAGTAGTTTAGGGGCTTTCATACTTCACCCGAAGGGGGTTATTGTATACCTCTGCTATAAGTCATGATGGGCTATGACGTTAAACTGGACCTTTGCTGATAGTATTAAGCTACGTTGCGTTGTTTACTTTTATATAATAAAGTGATAGACTTTTGGCAATATCTACGGTTTCCAAACCGTTTTCCTATGATATTCAAAATAGATTTTCTGATCTTTTTAAAGGAATTTCGTTATGTATAATAGAAATTGGAAAGAACTGTAAACGTGTAGGTTGTTTTACAAAAAGAAGAAAACTTTCCTTTACTTCATTAAGGGGAAAAATAATTAAAGTAGTAAAAACAAGGGAGCTAGATTTAGGGGGTGGAACGAAGGTTAAAAGGAATCCAGTCTAAAATAACTAATTAGCAGAACTAACCGAGCGGTTTAATGTTCTCATTCTCTTCCTTTATTTATTCTTATTATCATTGTTTAATCAAGGAAGATTGCCTCAAAATTAAACCAAGGCGAACGCTTTCATGTTCCTTTGAGGATTTCCAATCCCCTATAACCTTTAATAGACTCAAAGGTTGAAAGAGAAGGTGAAATAGATTATCGTGTTATTTTTAATTTTTAATCAATGTTATACCTTCTTATTACTTAAGTTAGTACCGATCCGATGTCCCAAAGCTTTAAATCAAGTTTGAAATATTGAGGTGTTAAGCCTAATTATCCTTGGGTGCTAAATGACATCTGTATATTATTTGTTTTTAAATAATTTTTGTTTGAGAACTTCGATAGCTGCGTTCATATTAGGCCTTGGAATCGATTTGAACCGTTTCTAAACGTTTCGCTGGAGTCGTGTGATTTTTAAATTTCCGATCAATCAAACCACATAAAATTAAAACTAACTTAGCAACTAATATGTTTCAACGCATAAACAAATACAATTCTCATAACAAGACGATAAGGACGTTATCGACAAACAACTTAAAATCAGCAACTTTCCCCCAAAACTCCTAAAAATATTTAAATTTATGTCGAATTTACATACTTGTAAACCCCCTAAAGTCCGATATTTATTTAAAATTACCCGATCTTGGCAAAAATAATAATACTCTTGAACGAAAATTAAGAAAAAACAAAATAAATGTATAGTATATCAAAAAGGAAAAACCCTAAAAAACATGTTTAAAAATCAAACTAAAAAATCCTTAATAATGAACACTATAAGACTAATCCTGATGACGTTATTTATCAAATCCCCTGTGGCGTTTGTCAAGATATCTACATAGATGAGACCATTAGACCGGTCAAACTAGTATAAAAAAACATCAACGCGCGGTTAAAAACCTTGACCCCAATAATAGTCTAGCTGTACATACACATAATTTTAAATTTAGATAACAAAATCATGGTACACTCCGAGAAACATACTTACAAACGAAAAACAGATGAAAAAATATTCCAGGGTGACAGGCAGAAGTAATCCTAGGCCTTTAAACTACGTCATAAGTATTTCGTAAATAATTTTTCTACATATATTTCAACCATGACATCAATTAAACCCATCATTAGTAAAACAAAGCTTTAGAACTAAAAAAAACGAAAATATCAGTGAAGAAACCTGAAAATAACAGAAACTGGTTTCCGAAATGATGTGAATAACCCTTATTTTAATCCTTTACAAAAGAAATGTATTGACCATAGTGAATAACTTATAATATTATTAAATTTATTACAGTTCATTAAATTAATGACGTCATCAAATTATTAAAATTAGCAAAGTTGAAAGTTAAATTATTGCCAATATCTAAAATTACGTGGTACAACCCCTTTAAATATAGGTCAAGAGGATTAATGGGTCGTGTAATTTAACTATAGTACACTAGATTTAAGGGAGGGAATTAAGCCTTGGTCTATCGTTATCCCTAAATGGCCAGTATAATTTTAGATAGAAACGAAGCTAGTAACAGGATGTAGAATAATTTCTGTCGTCGCATCATAGTAGTTATAACCTCTTTTCATTTTCCAATAAAAGCCGAATGCGTAGAGAATGTTAAAGCGGTAGAAAACTCTGTTTAACAAGTATAGTTTGAAATTTACTCGTTTAAGCTTCTAATTCGCAATTACTCGGTGGATATGGCTTAATAGAGGGATTACCAATTATCTGACCAAACTAGAACTATTTCGGTGTTTCCACGAACGCTATGACGCGATCAAAATTCAGGAAACTTTGCGCGTAATTGTAGTAACTTAAACAGATGATGACAATGTCACTCTTAAAGTGAGAATGCAACCTGACAACTAATAATTTTCTGATGATTCATTATATTTTAACTATACCTATCTGACTAGTAAAATATTTTAGGATTTAAATTAGTTATTGGGATGTAAGAAGTAGTAATAATTACGAGCAGAGAACTATAATATATTTAGTTTTAAAAAATAATTGATTGTATTGATTGACATTGTTTTCGGATTTTTTCAAATAGACGATTTTCTTGAACTGAAATTTCAAGTTCTATTCATTCTAATTTTAAAATTCAGCCATCCATACCAAGCTTTTGTAGTCAATGATCTGATTCTGTATATTTAAAACGATGAGCCCACTTTATTTGATTTTGCAGTTAAGCTACGGTCACACTACGATTTCATAATCAGTTTGAAACGGTAAAATCTAAAACCAATATTCAAATCGCCAGGATTCGTTTTAATCGTCACGTGTTCACGCGTTATCTTTATAAATCGATTTATCATAGCAATCTATCGGTTGTTGAAATCGAATCGGTATGAAACTGGTTCAGGAAGCAATTTCGAGAAATCGAATCAAATCGGTTCTAAAAAAAGACGGTTTCCATTCACACGTCTCCAACGAAACGTTTTGAAATGGTTTAAATCGATTTCAAGGCCTAGTATTAACGCAGTTTTATTGCTCCCCAAATTTCTACAAGAAGTGGTCGACAGTTTTAGTTTTTTCGTTATATTTTTAAATTTCCTCCCGTTGTAACTTAGAATGTCGCCACATGTTTTTCAACCATCCTTTTTCTTACCTGTCAATCTAAATTTTATTTCCGCTCAGAGCCTCTAGTGAATTTTTCGTGAACTTTAAAATCCTTAACTTCCATCTTAATGGGTGGTTTTTCGCTTTAATGTACGAAATCTTGGAAATAAATTGATCCTATAGAAATGAAGGTACGTCGTTTTTGTCCTGACGTAATCAAGTGTAGACGGTGATTGGCATTACCATAGAATTTCGATTTACATAATTTCGGGTCAACGGCGATATCAAGCGCCCTCTAGCGGTAAACAGACTAGACTAATTATCATCCGAACGCGACCTTTAATGGACCTCTTTGACTATTAAAACTCATCCGGCTAACATTTCTCGCTCTATCTCTCTCTCTCTCTTTGCGTGGCTCTTAATTCGGCACAACCTTATTTAAGTCAGTATATGCTTTAACTATAAACGTAATACACTTTCATTTCGTCGATGTATTTTACGAGTATCGGTGATGGTGCATGCGAAACTAAGGATTATAAGGAACCTCCAAGGAGTTGCGTATAGAATTAAGATCAGCCTTTCTATTTTGATATTGTATCGCCATAAAGTTCCTTCGCTATTATCCAATCCTCTTATTGGCTTAGATTCGATCTAGAGAGTATATAAGGCAAATGGGAAAGAAGGTAATGACGTCATTATACTCAGTTGTAATCTTGAAAGGTATCGAAATCACCCTTAAATTGATATACTTAAAGGCGAACTGCAACCTAACAACATATTATTTTTCTTATCGATTCCTTATCGTATAAATAGGCCTAATCCATCAGTAATTTTCTTACAAACAAATAATAAACTAGAAATAATTTAAAACTTACCCGGAAAATAGGCTTAGCGGGATTCATGGAGATCCTGAATTGCCTCTGTGTAAGATCTATCGACCAATGAGCAAAGGTCCGTCGTTCACGCGAGATCTCCTCGAGACTTACAATCGCGTACGATTGGTCGCTAGACCTTATACGCGAGGAAATCTGGATCACCATAAATCCTGCTAAGCCTATTTTCCTGGTACGTTTTAAATTGATTTCTAGTTTAATATTTGTTCTTAAATTGTTTCACAAGTAGATTAGGACTATTTAAAACATAGGGAATCTCCCTTTAATACTGCGTCAACCCAGAATATCTCATTTTCAATTTAAATACTTTGATTTTGTAATACATCTTAAAATTTCCCGAGAAAAGGCTTTTTTTAATCAGGAAATCTTTGATATTTGTTATTTCACCATCTCTTTCCATCAAGGCGAGTGGAAATTATAGCGTAACCTCGACACACTTCGTTAAATATATGGGCTAAGCAGGGTGAAGCGAGTAGAAGAATTATTATGCTCATCCACGACACTTCTCTTAGACTCTACAGGGCAGGACGATGATTAAATTCAATTGGGAGCTCTTGCCACTCTATATATATTAGAGGAACCGTGTTAGAACACCGCGGATATTTATTATAAGACTAGGTATAGCCATTTCTAGACATAAAGAAGTTTAAGAGCAACAGCTCTCATCTCTCTCGATCTTTCTTCACCATCTCTTGGTACACCTTCCATTACTCTAGTTTCACATAGTCAAAGAACAAGTATATATGTTCCCTAAGAAAAATAAGGAAGACATTCCTTATAGTCCCTGTTTTAGCTAGACTAGGAACTAATTTGCGAAACACGAGAATAAAGAAAGATAAAATTGAACTGTAGTTTCAAGATCTAAAAATAGAATGGTCAGTGTATGATAGTAATATTTTTTTAAAAAAATTTAACGAGACTGTTCCTTTCTATTTGAGACTTTTTCTTTTAAAAATCTGACAAAGGACCGGTGTAAACTTGATTAAGAAATAAGAAGAGTAAGCTTTACATTGAACTTTTTCCCTCTCGCTTTATCTCTGTCCTCTTTGTTACCTTAACTAGGCATATTAATCTTGCAAACTCCCTTTGTTTACAAGAGTATCCTTCAATTTAAAGTCCTGAAGTTTGTGTTAAAAAAACTGCGGCAGAGAATATAGAAGTACTAATTATAAAGCTTACTCTAAAATGTTTGACTCGGTTTTATTTCGAAACCCAGTGATTTTTTTTAAAGTGAAGACGCCTACACCTGACTTGGCGCAAGATAAATTTGACAAGGCCCGAATCGAGTTAATTTCTTGTTTTCAATAAGTTAGTTTTTTTCGAGGGGAAACTCATCTTGGATAAGTGGCATCCTTCTAGTATTATCTACTTTTGATAATAATATAATCATCATCTTTATATATAATGTATATATAATGTATATATAATGTATACGTAATTAATTTTAACATTTTTTGATATTTTTTTCCTTACATATATTATATCTAACACGTGTATAAGTCTGTTATCGAGTCTTTGGGGGTTTAGTGGGAAACAAAAAGAAAATAAAAAAACACCCTAGAAATTTAGCTTGTCTAGAATCAAACAATCTTTCGCCTTATGCAGACCGTTGGCTCTTCTTATCAAAAAATAAAAGCCTTAGTGTTCCCAAATTGCTTTCGCCGTTTATTTTTAGGTCACGATCGATCTTTACGCCCAGAAACGAATCTTTATTTCCGCGAACGCGCGCGTGTGTGATAATATTCATTCATTTTTATCATTTTTTCACGAATATCAGCGTACTGTTATACTTAATGTCCATGAGAAATCGTCTTTAGTGACGTTCATTGTTATATACCAATGAAGTTAAAATAATATAAAGTTTTAAGCGACTACTTTATATCTACCTGAAATTATATGAATAATTCTACGCCTCAGGGCTACAAAAATACATATTTTTTCGAAAATTGCCTTAGAAAGATGAAAAGTATATATGGTTTACAGAAAAGCGTAGATGAAATAAAGGCATAGATGAAATATAGAAAGGCAAAGATGAAATATAGAAAGGCATAGATGAAATACAAGAAAGGCATAGATGAAATACAAGAATGACATAGATGAAATATAGAAAGGCATAGATGAAATACAAGAAAGGCATAGATGAAATACAAGAATGACATAGATGAAATACAAGAAAGACATAGATGAAATACAAGAAAGGCATAGATGAAATACAGAAAGGCATAGATGAAATACAAGAAAGGCATAGATGAAATACAAGAAAGGCATAGATGAAATACAAGAGGCATAGATGAAATACAAGAAAGACATAGATGAAATACAAGAAAGGCATAGATGAAATACAAGAAAGGCATAGATGAAATACAAGAAAGACAGATGAAATACAAGAAAGGCATATATGAAATACAAGAAAGGCATATATGAAATACAAGAAAGGCATAGATGAAATACAAGAAAGGCATAGATGAAATACAAGAAAGGCATAGATGAAATACAAGAAAGACATATTATGAAATACAAGAAAGACATATTATGAAATACAAGAAAGGCATATTATGAAATACAAGAAAGGCATAGATGAAATACAAGAATGACATAGATGAAATATAGAAAGGCATAGATGAAATACAAGAAAGGCATAGATGAAATACAAGAATGACATAGATGAAATACAAGAAAGACATAGATGAAATACAAGAAAGGCATAGATGAAATACAGAAAGGCATAGATGAAATACAAGAAAGGCATAGATGAAATACAAGAAAGGCATAGATGAAATACAAGAGGCATAGATGAAATACAAGAAAGACATAGATGAAATACAAGAAAGGCATAGATGAAATACAAGAAAGGCATAGATGAAATACAAGAAAGACAGATGAAATACAAGAAAGGCATATATGAAATACAAGAAAGGCATATATGAAATACAAGAAAGGCATAGATGAAATACAAGAAAGGCATAGATGAAATACAAGAAAGGCATAGATGAAATACAAGAAAGACATATTATGAAATACAAGAAAGACATATTATGAAATACAAGAAAGGCATATTATGAAATACAAGAAAGGCATATTATGAAATACAAGAAAGGCATATTATGAAATACAAGAAAGGCATATTATGAAATACAAGAAAGGCATAGATGAAATACAAGAAAGACATATTATGAAATACAAGAAAGGCATATTATGAAATACAAGAAAGGCATAGATGAAATACAAGAAAGACATATTATGAAATACAAGAAAGGCATATTATGAAATACAAGAAAGGCATAGATGAAATACAAGAAAGGCATATTATGAAATACAGAAAGGCATAGATGAAATACAAGAAAGGCATAGATGAAATACAAGAAAGGCATAGATGAAATACAAGAAAGGCATAGATGAAATCAGAAAATCATTAAATGCTAAAAATCAAATGAAATACCGAAAATCGTGTACAAAATAAGGAAAATGAAATTCCGAAAATGATTAAATATTCAGGATAGATCTAATTGTAAAATTTGATTCGTATGTCTGGATAAGGTCAGCTACAAATTATTAGTATATGAAAATTTGTCTTTTAATTACACTTAACTCTCTATAATATACTTTTAAGCACGCATTGACATCCTTCTCCTATTATTCACTTTTGGTTGAAGTTATATTTACATCCTTTTTATATATAAATATCAAAATGTCGTTACAAAATCAAATAGCCGAAAAAATATAAAATATTTATTTTTAGAAACAACACCCGTTAATATAAAACTACAATACAAAACTTTCTTTCGTGTCATTATATTTTTAAAACTCGCGCGGCGGCCTTCGACACAACGTCATTTATATAGTGATGTCCGTCCGCCCCTATCGTAAAATAGGTCCCAATTTTAATACCGTAGTTTAAATTTATAAGTGTACTAAGTTGAGCCCTAGCCCGACTCCATTTGCTATTAAAACGATATATTACACGCTGTGTACGGGATAGAATAAGCTGGAGTAGATGAGGGCGAGGGTTTCAGTGTCCATTGGGGTTGTCCCGGGTTAAAAATGGGGCAGCTCCGTAGTAAAGGAGTAAAGAGAAAGAGAGAGGGGTGGAGGAAGGGGAGGAGGTATCTCGTAATTAACAGGCTCGGAGCGACGGAAAATTCGTGCCCCCAAAATTCTAATTCGATCCCAGAGAGAAAAGAGCTACATTTTCTGTCCACCGAATTAGAACTAGTTCAATCATGTTATGGGATGAATGAAAACTTAGTAGACTCTGTTTTAAAGGCAGAATAAAAAGTATATTTTTCTAATGTATTTCTAAAAATACATTGATAAGACGCTTCGATGGATAAGGTAATAATTGGGTTTTAAATCCGTAATTTACCCCAGTAATTTAAGCGATAAATTACCAGAGTAATGGTAATTTATGGAACCATTTTGGTAATTTATAATTTAAAACTTTTTTAATTAATTTTAAAAGGGGAAAAAATTGCTAAACGAGGTTTTAAATCGTCTACAAATCTTCTTTTCAATAATTATTCGTGTTTGAAGTCGTTAAGGACATAGTAATGTAATTGTTAGTGCCTGAATCACTTTGCCCTATTAATGCAAAGTTAATTGGTCAAGAGTATCAAGAAAAACATTGCATTTTTCATGATTTCAAAGGTTATATTTAGTCAGAAATTAGAATTTTGAAAAGTTTCTAATATCTATTCCGCATTTAAAATCACAAAAATTGAAATACGTAAATTAAAATTTACGTATACACTTAATTGTAGTATAACAAAGCTTTGCGTAATTTTAATTATAAGAAGACTAATTATGATAGCATTTATTTTAAAATTATTTAAAATAAAATCTGTTTATTTTCCCTTTAAATTAAACCACGCTCGCGTTGACTTGGATTTAGTTGAACAGTTTCGGGCTTTTCGTCTAATTTATTTGAGCCAATAAAGTCATAGTTAATCCAATAGTAAAATTCACTCAATCTAACTTTGTAATATTGATTTGAATTAGTTAAATTATTACTTGAGCGCATTCGCTTTATTTAAACCATAAAGGCATGTTGTTAGAAAGATCAAATTCAGTATGTATAGAATTCCGTTCAAACTAGATTCGTACGTTTTGTTTCTTATTACTTAAACAGAAACTAGGAGTGAAGATAGAGGTAGGAGTTTGATTCAGTGTGAAATTTCTCCACGTTAAAGGCTAGTTACTATACTTCCTATTTAGACTCAATCGAAGAGAATATGTATTGAAAACTTGCATTGATTCTGATCTCCTAAATATACTTTATTACATCAGTTGCTTATACGTAACGGATAATACTAAGGCGTATTGATAAACAATGATAAACTTAATAGGGGATAAAAGTAGTTTTGCAAACTGCCCTTGAATATGTAGAAGTATATGTGTATTAAAAGTGGGGTGATGAGGAGAAAGTGGAAGTCTCTACGCCAAATTTAATTAAACAAGCCTAAAACGACACGAAGGAATGCTGGTATAAATGGGTCCCTCCCCCTCCCCCGCCTTCCACACTGTGACGTTGACCCCCTTTTCGACCTCGTTTTCAACTCCCCCTATTTTTAAAACGCTTACTGCGAACGAAATTATTTCCGAGCTAATTTGAAATTTTCGTTCCTCTTTTCTACTAAGCGGAAAGGGTACGGCACGCGCCAGCAAACATCTATAACTTGTTGCCAATTGAACTTGGGCAAAAGAGTCAAAAGACCCCTTCCTCTTTCTCTTTTCTCGTTAATTTTAATTATGATTTTTAACTAGATTCATTTCTCTATACATTACTCCTACACGGTATTTGTCCAACGATTAAATTCGGCAAAGCTCCCCTCTTTTAACGTTTTCAAAACATAAGTATATTATTTTGAACTACAAGTTAAACAGCCGCAGCTTTGAATTCCGAAATTGATGACAAGCGCGAGACTTTGTGTAGAGGGAAATCATGAGTACTTTATTTTGTGCACTTTCTCTTTTGTCTTCTGCTCGCTCTCGTCTCTGATCCTTCTGGTCCCTATCATCTTTCACCCCTGTTCCTTCTGGTCTATCATCTTTCATCCCCAATCCCTTCTCGTCTCTCATCTTTCATCCCTAATCACTCTCTTCTCTCATCTTTCATCCCCAATCCCTCTCTTCTCTCATCTTTCATCCCCAATCCCTCTCTTCTCTCATCTTTCATCCCCAATCCCTTCTCGTCTCTCATCTTTCATCCCCAATCCCTCTCTTCTCTCATCTTTCATCCCCAATCCCTTCTCGTCTCTCATCTTTCATCCCCAATCCCTCTCTTCTCTCATCTTTCATCCCCAATCCCTCTCTTCTCTCATCTTTCATCCCCAATCCCTTCTCGTCTCTCATCTTTCATCCCCAATCCCTCTCTTCTCTCATCTTTCATCCCCAATCCCTTCTCGTCTCTCATCTTTCATCCCCAATCCCTCTCTTCTCTCATCTTTCATCCCCAATCCCTCTCTTCTCTCATCTTTCATCCCCAATCCCTCTCTTCTCTCATCTTTCTCCCCAATCCCTTCTCGTCTCTCATCTTTCATCCCCAATCCCTTCTCGTCTCTCATCTTTCATCCCCAATCCCTTCTCGTCTCTTATCTTTCATCCCCAATCCCTTCTCGTCTCTTATCTTTCATCCCCAATCGATCTCGTCTCTCGTCTTTCATCCTCAAGCCCTCTCATCTTTAATCCCCCCCCCCTCTAGACCCCGGTCCACTTCTAACTACTCATCTCCCATTCCTCTAATCTATCTAGTATTGTCCTTTAGCTTTGTCCATCGTGTCTCTCTATAGTTTTGTCTATCTCATATTGTCCGTCTCGTCTGTCTTGCAACCACCCCCGTCTCTAGTACCATGTCAATTATTCCCAAACTTCCTTCCTTCGTGTATGTGTATCTCTCGTCAGCTGTTTCTAAAATATAGTAAATTTAAGAATCTGATAAAGTTTTATAGCCTAATGAGCCAAAGTTCTACAACTATAGTCAGGATAACGGCTTCGTACTAATCTCTGAATTTCAAACCGATTCTGACTATAAATGCGCATCGAGTTTGCTTTTGACGTAATTTTATTAACGAAAAAACAAATAATTTTAGTAATATATATTATTTTTTCTTCAATTCTGAAGTTTCTGTATATATAATTTTAGTTTTTTTTTTTCATCGCATTATTTTGTTGAAAGTAAATTGCAAAGCACGAGAATTGCTGTTAATCAACCCTGGTCACGTATTCTTGTTCGCTTCGCAGTCGTAAAGTTAACGCCATTAATCCGAAAGAAACGGCGAATGAATTTCCAATTATTATTTTCACAACGAGCTATGTTCTCTTCAAGATTAGTTGGTAATATAGCCATATTAAAGGTGGATTGATACCGAATATTAAACTTGATAGAGAAACAAATAGTCCTCGTAAACTTCAATTGACTAACGAGAATAGACGAGTTGAAATATTTTCATTTTATTTGCTTTTGTTGTTTGGGTTTTTTAAGTGCTTTCGGAGTTTTAGCCTAAAAGCAATTGCCTTGTCTGTAATGAGAGTAAAAATATGTTAAGTTTAACGCGTTACATCAAACAAAACGGAGAAATATATATAATTCTCTCGCGAATTAAAAAGAACATGAAAAGAGTTTCTGAGGATTTTAATTATAATTTTACCTTGTGTTTCTACTAACCTTTAGTAGTAATTAAAATTATGTATATAAATTAGAAACATATTTTGACTACAAAGTATGCTAGGATATTACCAAAGGTTTATGAAGTATGAAAATATCTTAGATGCTTAAATACATTCTTTCTCATTTGGATAAAAAAATTGATTTTGCGCGTTAACTAATCAAATTAAGAGCTTTTTAAATTTTTTCAAGTGCCATAATCTGGGGGGATTAAGGGGCTTAGATTAAGGTACCGGTCCTCGGGCGCTGGTCCTAGCTGGGCTTCCATCTGGTCCCAAAATGTTTAGGTCCATAAATCACTTTAAAACCAGTAGCTGGTCCCTAAATATCTATTTTACAAATTTTGGTGATGAATGGATATCTAGATGTTTTGGTGGCGCCACTAGAGAGGAAATCTTGGATAGCACTACTTGGAAGTACGAAGAGAAAGATATGAAAGAAATATCCAAGGGTCTCCACCTATTGCTGCCCTAAAAACAGTTGTACTAGACCAAAGGCGAGCGTTAATCTCCCATTTTCATTGAAAATTTGTCCCTATATGGTTTCCATAGTTAAATATTTTGGTCTCCTTTTAATTTTTTTTTTTTTTGGATTTCGCTGCCCTATTTAAAATTTACTCCTCTAGACGTACCATAACTTCAACCTTTGGAACGCTATAATAAAACTAAGACACTCTTGGTTTCTTTTGTACCCTTAGTTCACTGCACGAAACTCTTGTGAACTTGAATTCAGCTTTGGTAGTAAGTTCAAAACATTTGTACACACCTTAATTTTCAATTATCTTACCCCTGGAATCAAACAAGCAGTTACTATATTTTTACACCAATAGCAACCCGATATGACCTTAAGTCCCAGAGGTCAGAAATCGTTTTCGCAATATCTTTATTCAGTTTCAGGCTGGAATACAAAACTTAATATCGATATGAAAAATTTGTTTTTTCTTCGAAATTTGATCTTTTCAAAGTCTGCCACAAAAATCGTATTAAGGTTAGGCGCATTTTCGATCGGGCCTAAAACTTTAATGGCATAAATGGAGAAAATTTAAGAGGCTCTGTATATATTGTACGTTTTAAACATATACGATATATGAACTATGCTCGAGATATTTCCATTTTCGAAATTGTTGTTGGCAAAGCGTTAGGATGCTACAACGTGGAGATTTTGAAAGATAATCAATATTGAGCCGCCAAACCTTTAAGGTCTTTATTATATCCCAGGAAGAAAATTCGGTCCCATGGCGTGGGAAAATCGGGTACCATAAGCACGTTTAGTATTATTAGGAGGCCATATAAACTACTATTATTTTAAATTTTCCAATTTCTATATATTATTTTTCTTATCAAGAATTAAGAGAATTTTATACTCAAACACGTGCAGCGCATAGTTTAAAATTCATATAATGAATCTCTATTCAATAAGAAAAAAAATATAGATCCCTATTTGGTTCTAACATAGCGGATCAATACGCCACAACTTTAGCAATATTACAAACTAAACTTGAACACTGTTTTACAAGAGTTTCATTTAATACTTAAATATTCCAAAGATTTTTTTCCTCTTTTAAGAGTTAGAAAAGATAATTTCAAGGGGTGTGTTTAGGTACTGGTATAGTGATTTTTATTTTTCGGGGCGGGTACTTGTAATCCAGCGGGTAGACAAATGTTTTCGGGGACTCGCGGGAAAAGACAAAAGAGTCAACCAAAAATGGTAGACCGGTTCCAATCGGGTATAAAAGTTAATCGAGTATCTTTTCGGGAAGCAAGGGTTGTAGACATAAAGTAGGGAAAATTATATCAGGCTCCAAAAATACGCTAAATAAATATTCAGAAAATGGTTTAAATTTAAAGTAAATAAAATTTTCTAGAGCCCTTTAAAGAGAAGGAGAAGAGGAAAATGAAGTGATATGTTTTAAGTAGTCGAAGATATTCCATTTAATTGAATTCTAAAATCATGCTTCCAATTTTTGTATAATTAAGAAACGCCTTCTAAATGTTTTACGACGCAAACATGTCATATTTTTAGAAGCAGATTCAATAACCTCAAGATTTTCCTCTTCACCCTTCCTTCAAAACAAAGTTTTAATGTATATTTCTTAAACCCTCGACATTTTTTGACTGTGAGTTTGACCTTGAAGATTTATTTTTTGCGGGTAATCGAATAATATTCGGCCGTCAATCTTTAATAATAAAAAAAAAACATCGCCTTCAAAATCTAGATCCCCTGAGGGCCCAGCTGTAACTATTATCTAACTATATTGAAGAATGGGAGGGAAACCAGTATATTGGGGGATAAGTAGATGATGTTTAAAGATTCTAGTGTTACGCTGGTTAGAATTCTTATTGTTACGGGGCCCTAGCCACATTCCGAAGCCATCGAATAATACACGTATATCTCCCTAACCGAGTAAAAATATATATATATATAAAAAATACAAAAAAAAGTAGAAAAACTAGTCCCTAAGGAAAAATTGCCTCCGACACACACATCCTTGGCCTTCCTCCATCTTCTCAAAATTCTCCTTAACTATTCAATTTAAAATCTTCGTGACTCAAACACGCCTCCCTCACTTTATTCCCCGGACTTTAAAGAGATAGTAGCACGGTAAAAAAAGAGTTTTGTTAGGGGATCATAAATAACCAAAACTTTATTTATAGGTTAAAATAAACTACGTCATATATCGGAAATAAATTACCTAAAATTTTTTTGATTTTTATTTTAATGCAAAGGGATAATGCAACTTAACAATTATCGATTTCTTATCTTTTAAGTAAACCTAATCCACCAGTAAAAATAATTTACGAATAATTATTGAACTAGAAATAAATTTAAAACTATGATGAGACCAAATTTAGTTTATGCAAATTTATCAATGAAATAACTTTTAAAATATTTAGAAATTTTGCTCTTAGTAAAATTGCTTTTAGATAACCAAACATCGACGTTTCATTTAGAATGTTTACGTGTTCTTGAGTTATAAATTGGTTCTTGATCTATTTTTGAGTGAGCTTTATTAAGAATATCGTTTTCCGTAAAATAATCTCGTCTACATGAACCTAAACGTGTTTTTGAGTTATACAAATAGAAGTATATACTGGCATGATTGCAAAAATATTTGAAACTACCACTTTAGATATATCCCCAGAGATTGCCATAGTTTGGAGAAGTAAGATAGAATTCCGCTTTTCAAAATAGGAGAGTCGGTTTGAAAGAAGAAACACGATTTTTTTAATGTATATTTAAGGTCTATACCTTCACCGTCTTCACGGGAATTATGGCCAGTAGGGAAGAAATGGGGTTTTTTGTAATAATGGTAATTTTTTATTTATTTCTTTTACCTTTTTTACGTAATACTTTTAGGGTTACGCAGGGTTCCCAACGGGTCTCAGCCTTTTGAAATATGTGTGTTCTATGTTCCGTTTTCACAGCGCGAAAAATAAAACGTTTTCCTAGCTACAAAGCGTCGGTGTTTATACAAAATTCTATGGAAAATTTTTCACCAGTCGAAACCTCACACTAGAAACTTTGAAACCTTTTTCAAACCGCCTCCAATATTCAAATTAACTTTTCTAGCAAATAATTACATTTTGTGGCAAATGATATTGCCAGTTGACACAAAAAATTGCATTTTGATCTTTTCGATCCGTTTAAAATCGGTTTCAAAGTTTGTAGTGTGAACACCGCTATAGCAACAATGTTTCGATGCATTAAATGGTATCTTTCGAACCGTTAATTTATCTTGATAATTTAGATTTTTATCGAATAATATACTGCGGGTTTTAGGCCCCCGTGTAGAGAGAATGAAATTATATCCAACTTTATATCCAAAGTTACGATCAAACTAGCATTTTCCTAATCGGTTTAAAACGGTAAAATCAAACCGATATTCAAATCGCCATGAATCGTGTTCACACATTATCTTTATAAATCGATTTATTGTAGCTTCATCTATCGGTTGTTGAAATCGAATCGGTACGAAACTGGTTCCCGAAGCAGTTTAGAGAAATCGAATCAAATTGATTCGAGAAAAGACGGTTTCCCGTTCACACAACTCCAGGGAAACGTTTTGAAACGGTTTAACTCGAGTTCAAGGCCTAGTATGAACCCAGTTTTTACGCGTTTGCGTCTCGCTATCGGCCTTAATTTTATTTCCGGAATAAGTTAGAAACGTCTGATAATACCAAATAAATTTTTCCGCCACGTTTTTCGTTCAACGAAATTAGAAATTATATCTTGACATGCCCTCTGAAACCTCAGAAACGGAGGCGATTATAAGATTCGCGGGAAAAAAGGCGGGGAAAAAAAATAGGATGGGTGGAATTAATCAAAGATTTATTCTTCTCATCGCGGTGGAGTTATATATATCTCGATAATCAGATTTAATTTTCAACAGTAAGGAAGCCATAATCTTACATCACTTTGTAACCTGATAATAGATAGCTTTTAGCTCTGTACGTACTGAAAACCCAAAAATGATACGCGCCACATAACAGCTCCTCTCCACACTGACAGGCCTAAAGACCCACGATAAAGCTCGGATCAGACTTAGCTATGCTATTGTACGAGCAACTATAGGGTATCATATATTTTATTTGAACCTTAGAGGGGAGTTTAACGAAAGGTAAGGCGTATTTATACACAATGTTAATCTACAATACGGAATAAAATAGTTTTTACAAACAGTTCACGTATACTGGGCCTCTTTGTGTGTGAATATCTGGCCTTAGTTTTCTTATTTTGAAGCAATAGAGTAAATAGCTAGGAGTAATAGAAAAAACTTTCATCTTCGTTATTAATATCTAATTCTCCCTCCTTTAAAATATATTGTCTTTAAATAAATGAACAGTCCGAATCAGTTTGAAATCACAACACGTATGAAAGTAAACCCTTTCTGATCTCGATGCATTTTTCCAAGTGTTAGCGGCGTGACTAGCATTGAATCTGCTGTAATTTAAGCGTGATTGTGACTATAGGCGCGTATTCTTTTTATTCGTTAACTATTTATACTCGGGGGAAGACGGAAAGGACCATGGGCCTGCCGTGGGGGACCCAAAAACTCCAGATACCATATAATAGATATTTCCACACGAAAAATGGCGCGTGAAAGAATGAAACAAGATGGTTTTAACCATTATTATAGATTTTTCAAATTCCTTATCTATGGAAAATATTATTTATTTTCCTTGCTAGTATCAGATAATATTTACAGGGTTTTATCGGAGTCCTATAAATGCCTCGTGCCTGGATAAGATTTCGTCCCTTTAAAGCCAAAAAATATGTTAAATTAAAAGGAAAAACCTTGATAAACAAAAATATAGGCTGGGAAACTGTAAGATTTGGTAAATTTCAATGATATGAGTTTGGAAAATGGTAGAATATGCAAAAATGACCGTGAAAAGTCTAGGATATACTAAAATATGCAATTTTTAGACACGTTTTTGGTGTTTAATTTTATTTCTGAAGCTGTTTTAAACTTAAATCCAAGTTTCCCTTTAATGCTACTACTATAAACTAAAACATCTATATTTACTGCTATTTCAATCATTATTACGGATAATATATTCCACCTTCAATTGTCAGTTGTTACATAACGAAGAAAATCAACCCTACATAACCATACGTTCAGTCAATTCGAGGTGTAATGGACTATACCACAATTATATTACTACTACTATTACTACTACTATTACTACTACTTCACCATACCCTAAAGTGATACGCTTCCTTGGGTATAGTATAATATGAGTGAGAAAGCTTCCGGGATAAGTTATAGGATGAATAAAATCCATAGCGCATACATTATGCAACTCCATCGTCCTACACGTACCAACCCACATCTTTTTCCTTCGGCCCCCATTCTTACATAGAACGTATATTTCTTTGTATTATGAACCCGCAATCTCCATTCTATTCGAGTGGAAGAAAAGAAATGGATTCTTCTACTATTTTCTTATTTATCTCTTTATGTGTATACGTATACAAAGTAAAGAACCACAGCAAACTCATATTTTAAACTGACGCTTCGTTGGATGCGCTCTTTGCAATGCAAGACTCGAGTTAGAAAGGAAAATATTCCGTTATCTTTAAATTCAGAAGTATATTTGGCAAGAAGTGTACCCCCTTAAAGAAAATCAGCCCAATATGTCAAGGAAATTAATTTAATTGATAAATATTTGTATTTCTTTAATATTAATTATAAATTCGGAGCTTTAAGCTCGCTAATTTGATCATCATAAATTGAATATATTCGAGAGGCTGTTTTTAAGAAAGCATGGCGTCGGTTTTAACTAAAAAGGAAAATCTATTTTGGTCAAAATCAGCCCAAATTTAAAAATTCATAAATTCCTTTTTCATTTCCCGATAATTTAATCTCACGTACAAATTTTTTTAAAACATTAATCTTAACAGGAAGTATAAGATAAATGGATAAATGGTCTGTGAAATTCACTTAAAAATTTCGTTGTATGAAAAATAATGTCAGTATCACTTTAAATATTTGACAACTTCGTGAAATTAACTTCTGCTAACCCATAAATTGTCTTCTATTTTTCGCGCTTCGCTGATATAATTCTTATTCATACAAGGTAACTTTGGAATGTTAAGGGAAGGGTTTACCAACGTTGTGTATTAAGTGAAAGAGTAAGTGTTGCGGGAGAAAGAAAAAGTTGTTTATACATAGAGCGTGGTGGGAAATTTACTAGGCTTAGTACAACTTTATTAATTAGTTTTACACGAAAATCAGCCCCTGACCGTGATTATATTAAAAGTCGTAAATTATTTAAAGCGTTGCTCGAACTTTTCACGCACTCCCCGTGCTTCGCGAAACGAAATTTGACGAAAGAGGGCGACACTAAGAACCATGAAGGTTCGCAAAATGGTTCATATTAAAGGAAGGGTAACGTTGAAAACAGTTATAGCATGGAGGAGTAGAAGGATAAGCCTTGGTCAATGTTTCCAATGTAGTTTATGAGAAAGTTTAGGTTTTGGTTATTTCCTTATCAGCAACGGCTCTTGTAATTGGCTGACTGTGTTCTCAACTTCATATGAGAGTAGATAAATATTTTAAACGATTGATTCTAAATTTCTAATACGAATCACAGGAAGGAAGTAGTAAAGTTAATCTAAGAGGAGCCCTACAAGATTCTTATAATCTCTATTGTTGATAAATAAGGTTAGAATTTTAAATTTTAGCTCGCAACTGATAGAAATAAAATACAGATATAAATAATAATAAGGAAATGTTAAATTCCAGTCCACATGTAATAAAGTCTTCAATTGGAGTCTAGAAATTTTTCCACGATGAGTCATTTTTAAAGATTTTATTTTTATATAAAATTTTAAATTATTTGTAGCCACAAAAATTTTACTACAAGGCATATATGGGATGTTCATTCTACTAAAGCTACGGTGACACTAGCATTTCTTAATAGGTTTGAAACGGTAAAATCAAACCGATACTCGCCAGGAATCGTTTTAATCGCCACGTGTTCACGCATTATCTTTGTAAATCGATTTATCGTAGCTTCATCTATCGGTTGTTGAAACCGAATCGGTACGAAACTGGTTCCCGAAGCAGTTTCGAGAAATCGAATCAAATCGATTCCAGAAAAGGCGGCATCCTGTTCACTCTAGAGAAACGTTTTGAAACGGTTTAAATCGATTCCAAGGCCTTGTATGAACGAAGTTAATGTAAAAGATAGGCAGAATCGTTACTGTAAAGTAACACTCTCTGAGAAAGATTAGTGTTATCCATCTCCAATAATCCCCTTCGGATCACACACCCATCAGAATTAACGTTTGTCGAGGCATTCCGTTGTTATGTCAACAAAATAACGTGCACCATGTAGGCTAGGCATCAAAACTGATTAATGAATATTGCCCCCCCCCCCCCACATATTCAAATTTAGAATACCCTGCCACCGTTGGGGGGGGGTGGGGCAAATCGGAAGCCATGGCTGTGTACTATAGCATGCAAATTTTAATACAGATAGCTAAGCCTTAGTTAGAATTCTGTGTTGTTATATCTCCCCGCTCTCCCTAGATAATAATGGCCTAAAGGGACTAGTCGTAAAAGAGAAGCTTTCCAGCTGGTAACGGGACCCTAAAGCCAAGTTCTCAAGTTTCATATGTAGTTCTTACTCGTTTGTTTTTCATTACCAGTTTATAATAGCGCTTAAGGTGAGGCGGATTGATACCAAATGTTAACCTTCATAGAGATGAATTTGATCTGTATAATGTTTTTAAAGGGGGCGTAAAGTATCGTTCATATTGTGCCCACAAACTTGGGCCCTAAATCCGGTTTAACAATATCGGACACTAGATTAGGTTAGGGCTGAAGAATTTTGAACTTTTTGTACATGCTGCATATCTTTAGGGCACCTATGCTCGGAATTGGATAATAACTTAGGATATTCATTGATTACTAGGTTTTTATCAGATATTTTAATCTCGGATAAACTGTTAATATAAAACCATAAATTATATAAACAGACGCGTATCAAATGGATACGAATTATCCGGAGATTGACATTCACGATAGTCTTATTCAATAGTTGATATTATAAAAGAACTTGTGTGTGCTACATCTTGTTCGAATGTTGCTAGTTACGTCATGAAATCACGTGGCGTTAAGGATATACGGGGCAGTTAGTTCCGTTTTCATAAAACGCTCGGGGCCAGATGGCTCATAAGTCACTCAGGAGCTGACACGGATATAGAAAAAATAAACTTAAGAAATGCTCAGTGCTCACGAGCAATATCAGCTTTACAAGCTATGACGTAACTGATGACGTCAACGGCAACATTCCCTAAGTAAGCTCCTCCTCTTTTATGATAGCAACTATTAAGAAAAGTTATACGAATTCCGAACTCTTAACTATTTGTTAATCCATGACATATCAAAACTATTTCACTATCACTTATTCCGAAGGGGTAATCAAAACAAATAGATGACCGGAATATCATGCAGTACAGCAACCCATTTTCTCCGAGGCTATAGGAAAATAAGCCCTAGCGTTTTGAGGAAAAGCTTCCCCATGTAAGAGGAAGTGTATGGGGAGAAAAAAGTGGGGGATGATCGGTGTCCGAATAGCGCTGGTTCCGATAAAGGCTGACCAGCAATCACGATCGAGAGAATAGAGGGGTCGACGCCACCGGCAAACTGTTAGAGCAAAAAAAGAGGCAAAGAGGGCGGTGGCGCCAAAGTCACGGCTATGAGAAGGTTTTACGGAGGATAGGGGGTTAACCGACTTAAACCGAGACCCCTGGGTACTGAAGGTATAGACCCCGAATCGATCCGCGGTGAACTCAGACTAGGTATACATTTAATAAGTTTCGGCCTCACGAAATCTCACTGCGAATAAGGTCATGGTATAGGAAAGACAATGAGATATATTATTTAAAGGGAGAATGCAACCAAATAAGTGATTTTTTTATCGATTCCTTATCGTTTAAATAGACCTAATACACCAATAAAAGTTTACAAAACAAATATTAAACTAGAAATAAATTTAAAGTTTACCCACAAAATAGGCTTAGCGGAATTCGTGGAGATCCTGAATTGCCTCCGTGTAAGGTCTAGCGACCAATGAGCAAAGGCCTGTCGTTAACGCGAGATCTCCAAGAGACTTACAATCACGTTCGATTGATAGCTAGACCTTATGCGCGAGGAAATCAGGTTCTCCATGAATCCCTCTAAGCCTATTTTGCGGGTAAACTTTAAATTTATTTCTAGTTTAATATTGGTTCAAAAAAAATTTCACTAGTGGATTTGGCCTATTTAAAATATACGGAATCGATAAAAAAAATCACTTGTTGTTAGGTTGCATTCTCCCTTTACCTAAGACCTTGGTTGCTCGTGATAGTCTCACTTTAAGCGAAAATTTAATTTACTAATATTTTAATCAAAAACTCAAGGTTTGAGTTATAGGGATCTTGTAATTTCAGCTTAGAATTTATAACATTGTAAAGGAGAATAAAGAAATGTTGTACTTTGTGAACGGTTTTACGTATGTGAACAGGTAAATGTGTAGGTTGCAAAAGAGGTAAAAGGGGAAATCATGGCGAATATGTATACTTGTGGGAGGGTTCCGTCGGAAGGAAAGGGCCAGCAAGCTCGGATTAAACTCGCTGGGGAGTTCTGGGAGGTTATAGCCTAGATTAGTTTTTCTCGTTACTAATAAAAAAGAGTGGGTTCCATTGTGCTATTCCCTATACTATATAGTCTCCTATACCTCTTCTTTTAAAGGGAAAGCGCGGGAAAAAGTCTACTATTATTACGATGTTTAATAATTTAGGAATTTCAGTAATTTTAATATATTACCAAAAGTTTATCACTTTATTCCATAAAAGTAAACAACACCCCGTAGCGTATCAGCAAATCCTTTTACCTCTTAGATTGTAACCATGAAATTTGAATGAGCGTCAAAGTAATGATACCAGTCTTTGAAATCGAGCCTTTTATATGCCTTCTTACTTCGTTAATCTTGCCTTGTGGTTTTAAATCCCGCCACGACCACGATTCCGGAACTACTTCGGAACCCGTACCGCGTAATCCCTCCAGTTTACCGTTTACGAGTACAAAAGATAGCAGATAACGCGTCCACGAAACATGGTCACGCAAAATAGAAAGAGAGAGTGATTTTTTTTCCCGTACCCCTCTCATTGTTTTGACGAGGACCGAATAACGAACGATAGTTAGGTTAGTTGGTAATTCGTGTCATGCAGCGGTATAATGGTTGAAGATACATTCGTGCTCTACACGAGTTTTGCTTCTATATATGAATAACTAAAAAGGCAAGCATGTGATGATATTAAGACTACACAAAGTTGTTTATCGGTCCGAAAAATAGTTTTAGTTCAAACCTTTATATCAAATGTTCATAAATTATTACAGAAAAGTAATTAAGGTTCTAAGCAAACTGCAAGTCAAGCTCGAGTCGGCGCATAACGAAACAGTTAGTTATCACCCCCTGTTACGCCTAGAACTATTAATAATGATTACTTGGCCAAGTGGTTTATTGGTCAGAAATATTTTTTAGTTCAAACCTTTTGAATGGATTATATTTATATTCAAGCGGAATTTAAATGACTCTTTCTCTTTAGCCGCGTTGGAATCGATTTAAATCGTTTTAAATCGTTTCAAAACGTGGGGACGGGAAACCGTCCTTTCTCGAATCGATTTGATTCGAATTCTCGAAACTGCTTCGGGAACCAGTTTAATACCGATTCCTAAAATATCTACCGTTAGGAGGCGTACAAATCGGGATTTTTGAAACTTATCCAATCAGACAAGGGTAAACAATACCTTGAAATAATAGACTGCAAAGGAGGATTTCTGTTAGTAGTAAGATATAATTTTGTCATCACTTCCCTAAATGTAAGCATTATCTTTTGCTCGAGTTTAACAGGGTAGGGTCATCCAGCCTCCGGTAATATTATTCCCTATCCTTCTGATATCAGTTGGTATACATCAAGTAGAAATATTTTGCGTAGCGATATACCGTACCTAGCGGAAAAACCGAATTATTTCCCCATGCATGAGGCATACGCTTGCCTCGGTCGTATTTTCCTATTGTATTGGAATATTTGCGAGCGTGTACATACGATAATTTCGTATATCTGCAAGTTTCCTTTCTTTTCGGGGAAACAAACGTTCGTTTTGCGCAGCTAATCACAACCGACTTGTATTTGATCCCGTCGGTCGACAACACTCCTCTCCTCAACCCTAGAACAAAAAAAATTGTGTCAAAGGGCTAGTTACCACCTTATTTTAAACTGTCTTGCTCTTTAAAATCAGCCCTGGAATAAAATCGCTCCATTTAATCAGGGATTATATGAAAATTGATCTATATAGTCAGAGTAGATATAAAAAATGCTCCATAAATTCAGGAAATATATAAAAAATACTCAATAAATTTAGGAAATATATATAAAAAATACTCCATAAATTTAGGAAATTTATAAAAAAATACTCCATAAATTTAGGAAATTTTTAAAAAATACTCCATAAATTTAGGAAATTTTTAAAAAATACTCCATAAATTTAGGAAATTTTTAAAAAAATACTCCATAAATTTAGGAAATTTTAAAAAAATACTCCATAAATTTAGGAAATTTTTAAAAAATACTCCATAAATTTAGGAAATATATAAAAATGCTCCATAAATTCAGGAAATAAAAAATGCTCCATAAATTCAGGAAATATATAAAAATTAGTTGTAGAAGTTGAAATAAAAATGAAAATCTGGAAAATAAATTTGAATACAATTTTGTAGGAACTAAATCATAAATAACTTAATAAATATACATTTATATATCTAACCCTTTAATGTCGAAGAAGACACAGTGTACGAAGGATTGGGAGCGATAGGGGTGAGGGACTGTGCCCTTTTGGTCTTGGTTTTTGATGAAGAGAGCGAGAGATGTGAGAGAAGAGAGAGAAGAATCGGGAAGAGTGGATGGAGCTTTTATTTAATAAGAGTCCGTTGATGCGTTAACCCGGGGGTCTCTTTCCTAATAAAATGTCCCTTCCTCTTCCCAATATCTCCGTATTCTTCTCTCTCTCTCTCTTTCTCTATCTCTCTCTGTCCTGTTCCGCAGTTGCGTCATCGTCGAATTACAAAAAGCTAAAGAATATCCAATACATAGAGGAAACTGGTGGCGAACAATTTTTTAAAACAAAAAATGTCCGCAATACTCTTATTACTGTATGGTCTCGTGACTAAAGTCTATAGTAGATTCTTTCGCATTTTGTCACGTGATGTGATTGCCTTCACGCGGTCTCTCAATTGGAACGTATCGTTTACTACGTTTTAGAATCATTCTACGTCATCAAATGAAAAAGAAAAAAACCAATCTAGATCTTTTTGGCATTTTAATTTTGAAGTTTCTTAAACACGGATCAAATTTTGAGTATGACGTTTTAATAGTATGATAAAATTAAAAATATAATCCACATCCTTCTATATTTCTTATGAGATATGGGTTGTATGGCATACTTATTACATATGTTTATATATTGTACTTATGATATCACCCTCAGAACATAGTACAATCAAAGGCAGGGAGCTGATATTAGTCTATTGTTCACTTAGTTGCGTAGTTAGTGAAGGAATATAATATGCTCTTCATTCTAGCGAATATTCCGTATAGATAGATGATCAACGGCGATTTGGGGACCATTTTTGTCATATACTTATATTCAAAGATTAGTTGTAATTAACTGTTTTTGTTCCTATGGTGTTTATCATTAAGTATCAATCCGCCTTAGTTATCTACAATGGTGCGATTTCCTATTGAATAGAAGTTCCAGTATATATCTTTCGATCTGTGGAACAAGTAGAAGAAAGCAATTTCTTTCTCCTCCAATCACTTTTCATTATTTCGGCCCCAAAAACACATTGGACCCTAAAAAAAGGAGAAACGTTCTTACAATGCTTTTGTTCGCGCGTAATTTGCGAAGTAAAGCGAAAAGGGGAACGGAAGGTTACAAAATGTTATACTTCATATGGAATATAAAGTAGTGTTGGAAATAGATTGGGAATCGGGAGAATATCTCGAGAATGAGTAGAGATAATCTCGTAAAAGGCGAAGGTGGCCCTAGTGTGCCCTAATAATACAAAGTTTCCAATCATTCCATAGTTCCTTCTATTAAAGGCTGGGTGACATAGATTTTATTTTTAATCAAACACGAGCTCGAAATTGAATAAACATTATCTTGTGTTATTCATATTTTTTAAGATATTTTATTTTCGGACTATTTATTTTAACTAAAAATTTAACTTTTTAACGAAAAATATTCAGATAATATAGTGTTTAACTATGAGCAATGTACTCGTATTCAAACACGTTACAGCGGATAAGAAAATTCACATTTTCATATAGAATTTGTATAAAAATACAGCAAAATAATTCAAATTCATTTACAATAAACATGGTTTATTGTTTTAATTTTGACTATATTTCATGGAGATAGATTTTTAAAAAGTTTCTTATCCGATAATTTTCTAGGATATAGTTCATTTTCGTATAAAAACAGATACGAATAGCATTTTTTATTTTATCTACAGATGAGTAAACTCGTTTTAAAAGTAGTATATTTTTAAGCAAACAGATTTTATCCAATTAATAAAAGTTCGAGTTTCATAATTTAATTGATTATATCGGAATTTCACCTATGACTACTAAAGAAGAACACTTATCTTAATAGATAAATATGAATAACACAACCTGACGTTCATAAAGGGGTCCTCTAACGGCAAACAGTGGCAAAAGTAGTAACTGTTGTTCGTAGTCGCTAGATTTTCTAAATATTAAGTTAGTTCAAACTAACTTGTAAGACAGAAGTTTAAATTATACACGTGCTAAAGGATTTTTAACTTAAATTTAACTTCATATTATGACGCGTTGACACAATTTTAAAACAATTATCTTCAATCGCGGCGAAAATTGAGTTAAAAATTGTATTAACATAGGTTGATTACCTTCAAAATTTATATAACGAAGGTGTCGAAAACTGACACAAAATATCATTAAAGCCTTACGGAAAAGGGTTTGGACAGGAGTCTCACACCCTCTTATAAACTATCAATTTCCTATATATTTAAAGAGACGGTTAAAAGGAAAATAATGTTGTTATAAAAGTAAACAACGCCCAGTAGCTTAGTACTATCAGCTAAGGTGCAGTATTACGTCATAGCCCATCACTTAAAAATAGGCAAAAAGTCATGCTCGAGCGATTTGGACTCTTCCTCAATATTTTGAGTCGGGAGAGAGTAACTGAATTTAGGTGGGCCGCGCTTGGCTATATTGTCTTCCCCCTAACTCCGGAATTTCTCCTAAGAGTGGCGCTTCCAATTTCACTATTTACATCAACTGCGGCCGCTAGAGTGTCTCGAATCGTAAAATTTAAACACCGATTACGCGTTTACTTGATTACAACTTTTGGTAATTCTTAATACGTACTTTATTACTTCATCACTTTAATACAGTCAAAGCTACAAGCTTGTTCCACGATAAGGTGGAGTGATAATTTCCATTTTCTCTATTAAATATTAAAATTTCCTTTTAAAAGGTCGTTCGGTCATTTATTTAGAGATTAATTTGTTTTTTTCTGTTTTTACTTATCCTTTAATGCATTTCCTCTTATATTTAGCTAACCTCCCCTAAATATATAAATATATATGTAAATGTATGTATCTAGCTATAAACGACAAAAATTGAGTTATCGGAGAAAATGAGATTGAAGAATCAGCTTTTATTTTTCTATGTTGGATGGCATGGGAGGGTAAAAATAATCGTTAAATCGTTCGCTTGATAAGGAAAGATTAATTAATTAGTTCTCCTTCTATCTTGCTTTTTAAAGTCTCGGTGACAATGATAAATATCGATTTTTATTATTTAAAATGTTTACGTACATAGTTTTATTTGGTCAATCAACGATTTCAAATGATTAATTTTTGTGAAAACAAATAATTCTTCAAGTTTATAAGACAATATACTGCGGGTGACAATGAAGTGAGTCCGATTTTCTAAGCCCATAGTTTCACCCTAAGTATTCCGAAATTTGTACAGAAAGGCTCCTTCGTTTCGCGAGAGAAATAAACTAATTTTAAGTATATTATCGTTTTTTATCAGCCTATGTGACGTATTACATGATGATACGATTGAGTTTGTAATTAAAATAAAGTATTTATTGGATATTTTACTTCAGGTGCCAAATAAGAATCAATCAAAAATATCCAGTGGATATTTTTAGCTGCCACTTGAAATTTGGCCTTCATTCGGTTACAGTAGTCCGACCCTAAGGAAAATATGCACTATTTTTAATTAAACATAATTACGCGCCTGTAACCCGCACTTTGATTCGATTAAGTCCAAAGACAGGAGGTTTGAAAAAAGTTATAAATAGAGTTAGAAAATCAAGGAAGCGTAATAAACGTCTCCAAATTATTTTCTTCTGATATTTTTTTCTTCTTCTCTATACCGTAATCACTTTCCTTTTTAATTACCCAGAAATCTAAGCTAAGTTCATTCGGTTAAAAAAAGTTATCCAACTCCCTAGGAGCTTGGAAAGTTAAGTTGAAATTCCAAATTAATTTTGAGACAGTAGAAAAAAGTCTTAAATGAAAGTTTGTATTTTTTAATTTAATATTTATTTCTCTTTAAGACAGGATACAAAATAGAAAAATATTTTTACACAAAATTTAATGCCCGTATAATAGTGCTCGGAGTTCGTATGTAACGTTTATTAATTTGATAAGATTACTATTTTTAGTTTTTGAGTCACTAATTGCGTTGTTCGTTTTGTCAAAGGCAGAGATGCTTACGCACGAATTTCAGAAAGAGATTCTCTAGCTTAAAGGGAGTGCTAGATGTAAAATCATGGAGTGAGGATAATTAAGGGGGAGCCAGAGGTAAAATCATGGAGTAGGGATAACAAAGGGTGAGCCAGAGGTAAAATCATGGAGTAAGGATAATAAAGGGAGAGCCAGAGGTAAAATCATGGAGTTGGGATAATAAAGGGAGAGCCAGAGATAAAATCATGGAGTAGGGATAATAAAGGGAGAGCCCGACTTAAGATCATGGAGTTGGGATAATAAAGGGAGAGCCAGAGGTAAAATCATGGAGTAAGGATAATAAAGGGAGAGCCAGACTTAAGATCATGGAGTTGGGATAATAAAGGGAGAGCCAGAGGTAAAATCATGGAGTAGGGATAATAAAGGGAGAGCCCGACTTAAGATCATGGAGTTGGGATAATAAAGGGAGAGCCAGAGGTAAAATCATGGAGTAGGGATAATAAAGGGAGAGCCAGATGTAAAATCATGGAGTAGGGATAATAAAGGGAGAGCCAGACGTCAAATCATCTATTACTGGTGATAAAGGGAGAGCCAGATGTAAAATCATGGAGTAGGGATAATAAAGGGAGAGCCAGACGTTAAATCATGGAGTAGGGATAATAAAGGGAGAGCCAGACGTTAAATCATGGAGTAGGGATAATTAAGCTAGAGCCAGACTGTTAACCTAGTTATACGTTCAAATAAGATTAACTTAAGTTTTTTAGAGATAAACCCAATATTTTTAAATTATATCTGAATACAAGTTGCATTTTTTTTTTCAGTTACAAACAATTAATCAGAAAATAAAATGAAAAATAGCCATTACTTATCTTTCTTAATTCATATCTGATTTAAAGAACTAGGTCGTAATTAATTGTGAATACACATAAGATCCCAATTTACAAACTTCGAATCGATTTAACAATGTATTAATTTTTATTTTAGCCCGTCACTTAACGACTACAATTATATTCATTAGTTCTAATTCAATAAACCTTAAGAACAAAAAAGTCACAATTTTAAATTGAAAAAAGTTTATCTTAAGGATTATTGCAGCAGAAGGAAAAACATCCTATAGGTCGATCCAACATTCGAAAGACGACTTATTTTATCCACCTTCTTAGAAGCAATATAGGGGAAAGGCTGTATAAAGGAAGATACGAGTAGTGACATCATTACCATCGTTTTTATAGTATTTTTTCAGTACCGCCTTTCACCCTTATTGTTTTAATTCAGGGTATGTAGTAGGGTATATGTGCCGAAAAGAAAATTTGAGCCCTTACGTTGCGAGTCTCTCGGGAAGTATAAGGGGGACTTGTGATGAATTAATCATATCGATTACCATAGCAAAGCGGAGCCCACTTCTGTCCCGAAGCTGGATTTTTTTTCTACCTAACCCTTAAATTTGGAAAAAGAGGGTGAAAAAAGATCCTTAACTCGAGGGAGATATAAAGGAAAACTCTCATGAAAATGTTGTTTCGATTTTCGTAAGTAATTTTTTTATCGATTCCAACAGTAAATAAATTTAAAATCAAATGTTAAACTAGAAATAAATTTAAAACTTACCGGAAAATAGACTTAGCTGGATTCATGGATATCACTTGAACTCTCCATATAAGAACTAGCGACCAATGACAGTGATCAACGGCTCTTATATAATGGGATCTCCATGATCAATGTCATTGGTCGCAAGTCCTTATACGTCGAGTTCATGATATCTCCTTGAATCCAGCTAAGCCTATTTTGATTGTAAGTTTTAAATTTATTTCTAGTTAATATTTGTTTGAATTTTTTTACTGTTAGATTAGGCGTATTTAAACGTTAAGCAATATATAAAAAAACTACTTGTTGTTAGGTTGCATTCTCCCTTTAAAAACATAGATTCAAAATGAGTTTTAACTAATTTCTTCTTTTCAAAGGCATATGGGTTTCATTTTTTGTGGTTTTTTTTTTACAAGGCCTATTAAAAACATTGATTTAAAATTTTACAACTCCGGGTTGACAGTTTTTTAAGGAACTTCAAAGTTAAAATTACAAAAAATGTATATTAAATTTTTCTCCCCTTCATAACAAAGTCAAAGAGTATTTCTCTAACATAATTTAACTCTGAATTTTAAAATTAAAGATAGGATTTTAGGAATTAAATACATTTACAATGACGTGAAAGCAATCAAATCACATGCCACATTTTCAAAATATATAAATAACTGTATACGTATGTCTGTTTTAAGTTAAAAAAATAATAATAAAGGTTTCGTGAATTAAATTATCTTTAAGTGAAAGGAAATAATGTTTTAGAACAGCTGCGTGGTCTCTATCAAAGGTAATTTTGTAAGTAGTTTCAAGTACAAATTCAAACACTTCTAATACAATAATTATTCAATAATCCAAAAATTAAAATTAAAGTGAGACGAAAATTAGTAAAAATCATGGAGTGATTAAAATTATTACAAATTAATTATAATTGAATATTTAATTATGAAGCCATTTAGAAACTATGGAATACCCTCTATAAAAGCCTAGATATCGCTATTTGGAAGATACCTGTTAGAAAATCCTTCTTTTTTTCTGATTGCGTGGTCTGAGTTTCATGTCTAAAGCAATAATTATCAGACTGGTCCTTTATAGCGGTCGATATCTTGTATGCCAACGTCAGTAAAACTTCTTGAAATGCGTTGGGCCTAAATAATTTATTGGAACCTTCACTGTCAGCTAAGATCGCGGGCTTAAAAATGAGGTCTCTGGACTGTAGTTATGTCTCGTACTTGTATATATAAAGGGGCCTGATAGAACCAACTGAATTTTAAGAATGCGATTACATTTCTTCTCAATCGTAATGGTATTGTGATAAAGTGTAATTATCTGATGTCATACCGGGTAATTTCAATTTTTCACAGTCGATCTATAGTTAAAGTTGGTGTAATTACTATATTCTATGACTAATGGTATGTCCTATACTTAAAATAAGATCAACATTTGTATCTTCGATTTGTGCGTCACCATTTTTTTCAAAAGCCTAGGAATTATATTTTGTGGTTTTATCACACTATTAAAACGCTATATTCAAAATTTCATACCTTTGGGTTGACGCCTTAGAAAGAAACTTCAAAATGTAGAAGGATTTTCCGATATATGACTTGTTTTATTTCTGGAACTGATTTATCGATAATTTTCATACGAATGGTAGGAATTAAGTACTTTTACCAAAAAGACCGCGCGAAAGCAACCTTATCACGTGGTAAAACGAGCTAGGATCAACTATTATTGCGCTCTATAATAGCCACGAGACGAAGTGTTGATCCTTTTAAAAGTTCGACCTTCGAGGAGTTGAACTTTCAAAGAGTTTGACCTTCGAGGAGTTGAACTTTCAAAGAGTTTGACCTTCGAGGAGTTGAACTTTCAAAGAGTTTGACCTTCGAGGAGTTGAACTTTCAAAGAGTTTGACCTTCGAGGAGTTGAACTTTCAAAGAGTTTGACCTTCGAGGAGTTGAACTTTCAAAGAGTTTGGCATTCGAGGAGTTGAACTTTCAAAGAGTTTGACCTGCGAAGGAATGAAGCTTGCGAATAATTGGGGAACTTTGCGGAGAGTTATTCTTACGAGGAGTAGTGTGACTATTCACTCTTTTAACCATCTTGTTGAATGTGATATTCGAATCGACTTCATATACTGCAATCGGGGTTTGGTGTAGATTATTCTCTTTTTCTGTTTTACTAATTTCATGCTATTATCTTGATTTGGGGTGATCATTCGAGGGAGAGAAAAATTACGAATCATTATTATACGACTAGACTAAGCCCTAGATCCGCGTATGTATAGGCTATAATTCTCCCCCTTATTCGCTTCGATAATCGACTACGCCTTTTCTTTTTCAATCTACAAAACATTCGACTTATCACAGTTAATCAAGCGATGTTAGGGGAGAATGAAAATTCTTTTAAAATAAGCGAGGCATTAGTCGTATAAATCTACCATTTTACGCGTTGTTTCAAATACGTTTCAAATAAACGTAGTCGAATATAAATCTTCGAGTTTTAGAGACGGTTTAATGTCATAAAATGTTTCTTTCTTTCTACCTTTTAATTAATTATCTGTAAGTCAGTGGACGCGAGGTTAATATTTTTTGTACATACCTCTTTGTTTGACATTAACTTATTTGACAAGAAAATAACGTGTTTTATCTTATTAGGTTATATTTTAGTTAGAGCACCTTGAGGGGGAAGTGTTGAAAGAATTTCCGACTGGCAGTTTTCACAATGATGCCTTAACCTAACTTCTCAAAATGTATTTTTTAACCTTTAAGTTAAGTGGAAAGTCAACAATTTTAATTAAATTTAAATTCAAAACTAGAATAATTGAAGTATTTTATGAGTTAACTGAAGCTAAATCTATTAAATGGAGAATGCAACCTAACAACAAGTGATTTTTATTTTAATCGATTCCTTATTAGATCCGCTAGAAATAAATTTAAAACTTACCCGGAAAGTAGAGGCTTAGCGAGGTACATGGAGATCCTGATTTCTTCGCGTATAAGGTCTAGCAACCAATCGAACGCGATTGTAAGTCTCGTGGAGATCTCGCGTGAACGACAGGCCTTTTCTCATTGGTTTCTAGACCTTACACCGAGGCAATTCGAATCTCCATGAATCCCACTAAACCTATTTTCCGGGTAAGCTTTAAATTTATTTCTAGTTTAATATTTGTTTTGTAAACTTTTTATTGGTGGATTAGGCCTATTTAAACGATAAGGAATCGTTAAAAAATCACTTGTAGTTAGGTTGCATTCCCCCTTTAACAGAAATTAAAATAATAATGGTTAAACGTATGTCTATCTTGGTAATTCAATAGTCCTGGTTCGATAACTAGCATTGAAACTTTAATTAGTAGCGAGAATTTTTGATCAAAGTGGCAATACTAATTTAAATTATTTAATAATAAATCGAATTTAGAGTAGATTACTTGGAAAGAAGCGAGATGTTGACACCGTTAGAAAATTACAATTCCAGGTAGTCTACCTTTGATATAGATACCATAGTAAATAAAACTTATACCGTATTTAGTCGTATGGATTTAATCCGGTGTGTTATTTACTTCACTGCATTTATTTTTCTGGTTTAGGGAATAAAAATTCAAATGAAAATCCTGAAGCTCTATAGGTAATTCCTTTTATAAAGTAACTCCTAGCGCAAATACTCTGAAATGAAAACTAAACATACCATGTATGTGTTTCTATTATTTTTATTTGTTTAGCGGATTTCTACACAATGTTAAACCTTATTCAGGATAAAGTAGTTCTTTAAAATTCCTTTTGAACAAGAGTATAGGAAACAGAGTGGTCGTCAGAAAAGCATTAGGGGTTAAAATTAGGAAGGTGGAAATTGTCTAGAGAAAGATTTGAATTATATGTTTTTGAAATGGTTAAAATATCAGATTGTATGAAAATCGGTTTTAATTTATTTTCGGATCATTTTCCAGAAGAAATTTAATAATCAGCTTAAATATTATTAAATAATATAGTAATATCGTTATTATGTTAAATTGGTGTTAGGGACATCGTGATCATATTGAATTGGTAATGGGAATTTCATTGTAGACCAAATAGGTTAGAGGGACATAGCTGATTTGAATAGGTAATAGGAACATAATTTTGATTTAATTGGTCAAAGTAACATGATCTTAGATTTGAATTGGACATAGGAACATGATCTTTGATTTGAATTGGTCATAGGAACATTATCTTGGATTTAATTAATCATAGACACATTATCATTGGTTTAGGAATGTACATCGTTATATATCATCATAAAATAAGTTTATATAGTAATTAGTTATTTCGTATTCTCTGTTATCATCCCTTTGCTCAATGCTGCAAACAAAAAATTCTCTTCTATCATCTATTTTGGTTTCTTCTAATCACGCCGCGCTGTTCATTAGCTTTTAGATAAGATAATTCAATTAAGAAGACTGCGACCTAATTATAATTGTTTCCTTTCTTTTAAGGACTAATTTGGCTATTACGCTATTATTTTTCATTCGGAAATCACGGAGAATTCTTCGCGACTAGCGTTAAATTACACACACACACATTCTCCGAAGCAAATAACTTCTCTGGGAAAAAAATATATGCACAGGAAAATATGTTCTCCGGTAAAGGTTTTTAATCTCGTCCCTTATTTTTTAAACATTCTTGAAAGTGAGAAAGTTGATAAATTATAAAATAAAACGGTTCAGACACGGCCGCTCTGTAATTCACCATATACCTTGAGTTTATTACGTTTATATAGAAATAACACCATAAGTAACATAATATAGAGATAGGTATGCCAATTTCGGAAAAAACCTACTTTTCATTTCAATGTTCTTCCGTAGAATAACGAAAGAAATGAGAAAAAATAGTCAAATTTGATCAAAAATTATCCAAATTGGAAAATGCAAACAGAATTCAACCGAAAAGATAAAATGTAATAGCCCGAATTCAACGAAAGTGGACTAAAATTTGAAATTTAAATTTGACACGGCCCTAATCTAGTCAGTTGTATGTCTACTTTCACGAATGCTTGCAGCTAGAGGATCCGGCTATGATGTGTATTTTTTAGAGTTCGGCGTTTGGACAAGATAATTACTGTTTGTTTTATCTTTATTCATAATTTGAAATTATCCACGAGACGTTTACGATAAATGCGATTATTTAACTGAAAGTTATTTATAATTAACTGATTAACCAAATATTTATGGATTATCTTGTCCAAACCCTGACCTTCAGAATTCTTGTTGTTTCACTTTCAATATAAAGATTAATGACCATTTCTTAAATATGTAAATTAATACTTAAAATATTAACCTACATATTTCTCTAATTATTTATCTATAAACCAAATATTAATTCAGTAATTTCATAAAATCGGATACATATTTCTAAAACTGGAATTTTTTTTTCAACCTTCTACTTGTGCTAAGAAAAACGCGCCTTTTAGGCTTACTTAAACTGAAAAGATGTAAACCTAGACCCGCATAATCCCGAAAAGGTTTCGGGATTGGAAGATGTTGAGGTATACCAAGAAGCTGCCTGAGGATTGGTTAGGAGGTACGGATATAGAAGGAGAGAAAGTTAATTAACCTTCTGAACTTGTTTTGCGTTACGCAAATTAATTAAATTCCGGTATATATATATAAAGGTTGAGGTAGGAAAGAGCCCAGGCGGGATAAACTGCACACCATATACGCGTTTTGCTAAGATTGGAAGACGCTGCAGAAATCCCTTTTAAGTAAAAGAACAAGAATTAAAAGGAATTGGATAAAATAGGCTTAGGATTAAAATCTGTACCGAATAATCCATAATTCGCATTTTTACTGCTGAGAATTTTTGTGGGTCTTAAAGTGAGCCTGTCTCCATTTCTTCAAAGGCATACGCGTAATATTTTTAGTGCTCGGAATTTACTTTTATTAATTGGATTGATCTACTGAATTAAATTCAGATATTTCGTTTTAAAAGCTATTGCTTCTTCCTCAGAAGTGAAGTGAAAAACATAAGTTGTTATCAGAGATTTAAGTCCGTTTAAAGGGAGAATGCAACCTAACAACATGTTTTTCTTATCGATTTCTTATCGTTTAAATAGGCCTAGTCCACCACTAACAAATAATTTAAAACTTACCAGGAAAATAGGCTTAGCTGGATTCACGGAGATCATGAAATTCGTTGCATTTATTGGTCTGCAGCTAGCAATGGAATGTTATCTGAAGTTTCATGGAGATCCTGTATTAACGACGGGTCTGTGCTTATTGGTCGCTGACCCATCAATACGAAGAAATTCAGAATCTCCATGAAACCATCTAAGCCTATTTTTTAAATTGATTTTTATTTGTATTTTTTTTTTTCTTCTGGATTAGGCCTAGTTAAACGATAAGGAAACTATACAAAATAACTTTTTGTTAACAATCCAATAGAATAATTCCAGAATCTAGTATTCCTTTAAAGGTTAATTAATAATCAATTTTAATTCGAATATATTTAAATATGTTAATATTAAGGTATGTTGCTTAAAAATGCAATCAGTTACATCTTTACCCTTCCTTTAACCTTAATATAAAATGTAAAAAGGTTTTTTACGGTAAATTCGGCGTAACGGAAGCCGTGAGTGACGTATTAACCATAATTTCGTCTTGGATAAGTCTTCAAGCCAAGGTCACTTAAATCGTGATGGTTTCTTCGCGTTGTTATAATACAGTATATATTTAAAAGTCATCATCAAAGCCAGTAACTTACCAAAAAAAAACCCTCACGAAATTTCCGTTAGGGATAAAATCGTTTTGTCGAGTTGAACCATGCAAACTTTGTCACATTGACGTCGATTCATTTAATAGTCCGCTTCGACGCAACGTTTGTTCTAGTTTAACCCCAGTTTTTGACAGAGCTTAATTCTAATATTTCATAAAAGGGGTGCCATTAATATTAAAATCACTAAACCTCATTGAGTATTAACAATACAATAACTGAGTATTAACATTGAAATTAAATTTATATGAAGAATTAACAGGGCAATCCCAAATTTTTATGAGAATTAACAGTGAAATCCCAAATTTCTATGAGAATTAAAGTGAAATCCCAAATTTCTATGATAATTAACGGTGAAATCCCAAATCTCGATGAGAATTAACGGTGAAATCCCAAATCTCGATGAGAATTAACAGTGAAATCCCAAATCTAGATGAGAATTAACAGTGAAATCCCAAATTTCTATAAAAATTAACAGTGAAATCCCAAATGTCTATGAGAATTAACAGTGAAATCCCAAATGAAAATGAAGTGAAAATTAAATGAAATCCAAAATTCTCATCAGAATTAACAGTGAAATCCCAAATTTCTATGAGAATTAACAGTGAAATCCCAAATTTCTATGAGAATTAACAGTGAAATCCCAAATTTCTATGAGAATTAACAGTGAAATCCCAAATTTCTATGAGAATTAACAGTAAAATCCCATATTTTTATGAGAATTAACAGTAAAATCCCAAATTTCTATGAGAATTAACAGTGAAATCAGAATATTTATATGTGAATAAAAATTTTAATATCAATACTTATATGAATTAAAATCTCAATTCTTATATTAGAATTAAAATTAATATTTCAAAATCCCTATGAGAATTAACATTGAAATTCCCGAATCTCCTCCAAAATTCAGCTTGAAAATCGCGTACGAAAAATGATCCGGTAACCCGACCGTCACTTGATCTTCAGCGAAAAAGCCCATATTTCTCGCTCTTTTTAATGACCCGTATATAGTCGAGGATATCTTATACTATATAAAAAGTGGTTCTCGAATTAAGATAGGGGGTAAGAAACCTTCCGTGACATTGTACCACGCAGGAATTGAAACCTTATAGTTTTCCCCACGTGATTACTCCTAAAATATCGGTACAATCCTTTGCCTTAAAATAGGTGGTTCGTCGATTGAGTTTTAAACAATAGAGTTAAAACCAGGATAGGGTAAAATAGAGGTTAATATCTCTTCTTCCAAAATTTAAACTATATTGAATCAAATTCAACGAACATTGAACCTTTCTCCGCGAGTAAAAGGTTGAATCTATCAAGTTGGGGGAAAATTGGACAGTATACGTTACGGGTATTAAGTTCTTTCCAAGTTGTGGCTCTGAACCCCCGCGATCTCAAACAGTTAATGGCTATTGGAAAACGTTTAAAAAAAAAAGCTAAAAACCAAAGTCTTCAGAAAGAAGGAGAATATAAAGACGTTTTATTTGGATACTTGACTACTTTTTTATATCAGGATTAACATTGTGTATTATTCCGCCGTAATATTTTGTATAGTGCAAACTTTTATTGAATTAAGAGAATGGTAATTGATGAGGTTAACTCGCCGTAATAATACCTTATTTCCATCAAATGAAAAAAAAAATCGGTTTTTGTGCTAGGGTTTAAGGAAGGATTGACTTCAAGGAAGAAGATGGGAAATATTTTATACCTAGAATGAGATATAATAGATTTTATGAAAATTGGGGAATTTTATGTAATAAGATTATAGTTAAGACTCTAAAAAGGTCAGAGTTCCTCGAAACATTCAATTTTAAGTTCAGAATTTATAGAGCTCGGAATCGGATAACCATTATCTTCTGGTATTCGTATATTTTCAGATATTTTCGGATAAATTGTTTCTACCTAAAAAATGATATTTGAATATTCGTATAATTGTTTACCCGAAGATAAGCGTTTCGCGCTTTATCTACGAAAAAATTACTCGTATTCAAACGTATAACGACGGATAAGAAAATTCAAATTTCCAGAATTAGTCTAAAATATAAGAAAAATATTTCAAATTGACACTTAATTTGAAGAATATAAATAAATCATCTTTTTATTCATTATTTTTCACGAAAATAAATTTTGAAATTTTTTATCCGAACGTATAACGCGGATAATATTCTAAGATAATGCCATTTTTGGATAAAAACGGATATGGATTATGTTTTTTATCTTGGAATAAGTTAACTCGAATGAAAAATAGTCTATATTTAATCCAATAAATAATATACTTCAGAAGTATTTTTATCCAATTAATAAAAATTATACGAATTCCGGGCGCTAATTATATTTAATCGTGGCTGTAGTGAAACTATTATAGAACGAGATATACGAGAAAATGTATATGAAAGTTAACAAACTCTCTTGGGAGTTTCTTCAAAAGAATTTTTGATATAATATGGAAATTTGTAATTTTCTCTTCGGAAAATTTTTCATATTTTTTTAATTAATTCCGCACGTGTTAGTACTATAAGATATCTGTGCTTGATGTTAGAAAAAAGTATAATGAATATTTATATGAACTTGTGACATTTTGCCCTAGTAAAAAAAAAATACTATTCCATTTTTTTTTCACCTTTGCAAAGTGAGTTGCGCGTGTTAAAGTACTTATAGCGGAAATGGAACTGGAAATTATAATAACTACCTACTTTTCTTTTGGGGGTTTCCGACGTTAAACCCAATTTTGATAGCTTATATACGATGAAAGGTATACTCATTAAAAATTAACTTTAAAGAGAGAATGCAACCTACAAATGATTTTTTATTGATTCATTATCGTTTAATCTTCTTCAATATCCCTTTAATCTAATTTCTTTTGGAAAATCATTTTCTTCTTTTATAATTTAGATTGTTGGCAAGATAGTAACAAGTATAACCATTTCATCCCACCTTATTTTTCATTGAAAGCCTTAATCTGAAATATTTCACGACCATCGTGGCTCTAAATTGACTCCCGAGTCGGTCTTGACTATCCTCGATCGAATTTTCTATATCCTTATAACGATTTAACGACTAAGGCTCAGGGTTCTTAGAATTTAAAAGCTTGGGGAAGGAAAATACGTAAGGTTTACTGCTTTAAGAGTTAGGTTGAGTTTATATGAGACTTTTGAAATGCGTTCGTTACTCAAAAAAAGTCCCATTACGTATTAAAAAAAAATATGCTATATATATTCACTGAAGACGAAAATATACACATATAATTTGGTACTTTATAAAATGGGTGTGATATTTCTTTCAAAGGATATTTTTTGGCCGAAATATAAAAGGAAAATCGGTGATATTAAAGGGAGAATGCAACCTAACAACAAGTGTTTTTTTTTTTATCGATTCATTATTGTTTAAATAGGCCTAATCCACTAGTGAAGAAATTAAAGAACAAATATTAAACTAGAAATAAATATAGAACTTAATCGGAAAATAGGCTTGGATGGATTCATGGAGATCCTGATTTCCTCGCGTATAAGGGCTATTGTAAGGGCTAGACCTTACAATTATGGATCTCCATGAAGCCCGCTAAGCCTATTTTCCCCGGGTAAGTTTTAAATTTATTTATTGTTTAATATTTGTTTTGTAAACTTTTTATTGGTGTTTTAGGCCTATTCAAACGATAAGGAATCGATAAATAATCAGTGTTTATTAGGTTGCATTCTCCCTTTAAAGGAGAAGAGAATCTTTATTTTGATTATCAAATAAGGAAGTTACAAATTTTGAAAAGGATATTATTAGCTCAAATATTTTTGTGGATATCTTAAAATATCTCCCCCCTGTTTTTTTTTTTTTTTTTTTTTTTTTTTTCTAGAAAAATTATATTTAGAAGTTTTATATCCTTAATATGTTTACCGTCTTGACTAAAATTCAACCAATGAGTCCCTTTTAAAGGTTATTTGGCTATTTCATAAATGGATCTGTCTATTTTCCAATTTTAACTGGAAAGTTGAGACTTTTCTGGTGATGTAATAATAAAAAACCTTCCAGACATTTTACAGAAATGTAAAGCAACAGTTTACGAACGATAATCACGTAGCTACTTTAGAGTTTGGGCGCGACCAAGTTTCGAACCATTTTTTAGGTGTTAAAGTCCAATATTTTACTTTTGCCTTCTCTTACTCTGATAAAATGTTAGGCCTTATGGTCAAGATTAACCAATTAGTGCAATTTTCAGCTTTGAACCACCAATTTAACAATTAGGCTGTAACTTCTCTCCGTTGCCATTCTGCCCATTTTCGTGTTCTTTATCTGTAAACTATTTAAGTCATTCACCCCTTTTTACCACCGCGTGCTAATTGGTTGAATGGTCCCTATTGTTTCTGGATGAAGTATCTTTTCAATTGGCCCCGAATTAAAAATGTGGCCTATGATATCTTCGCTTGCAAATAAATGGAACCTAATATGGTTAACGGTTAAACTGGCTTTCTTATCTTGTTTCATATATTTCATCCCCTTTAAGGCCCCTTTTTTCATTGATGTCAAGTTATAGAGCCACCGGTCAACGGGATTGCGAGAGTGGGGGGACCTTTCCGACGTGGCTGCAGCTCGTTAGGCTTTCGAGATAATTTTTCCAAAATAAAAGAAGCAAGGGTTGTCACTTATATTAGTTATGTAACGCCAAAACTCTCGGAAAATGGTCACGCCCCGAAACGTCATCGCGTTGGACAGCAAACGGGGTTGGGTTCGCTAATCTAAACTTTTGTGTCGTGTCCGGCCGGAGGTTCGACCGCGACCGGTTTGACATAATTTTTATCGTATAGTCGCCCGGGTCTGAACAAAAAACAAAATATAGTTCTGATAACGTCAAAACAATTAGCCCGCGATTAACTAGAATGATGACCAGGTGATTTTTTTATCGATTCCTTATCGTTTAAATAGGCCTAATACAACAGTAAAAGAAAAAATTACAAACAAATATTAAACTAAAAATAAATTTAAACCTTATCATCAAAATAGGCTTAGCTGGATTCATGGATATATTCTGAATTCCCCGTATAAGCACCATCGACCAATGACATTGATCATGGTGATCCTGCACTCGCCATATAAGAGCCATCGATCATTGTCATTGGTCTAGCTCGTCCTTATATGGGGAGTGAAGGTGATCTCCGTGAATCCCGCTAAGCCTATTTTCTGGGTAAGTTTAAAATTTATTTCGAGTTTAATATTTGTTTTTAGTTTTTGTTACTGTTGGATTAGGTTTTTACTATTTAAACTGAAATTTAAATATTTGAGAATGTTCTTCTATCTTCATTGCGCATGACCTGCAAGGTTGTGCTAGTCTCTAAAGCCATTGAATATGTGCTTATAAGATAATATGAGGTCAACTTTGCCCGTGGTTCAACTATATTCAATCTTTATTTAATTCCAAAATCTTCTCCGCAACCTTAACAATTTTGTTTAATTGAAATTAAGCTTTAATATATATATATTTACTTTCATAGCTACGAGTTTTAACATTGTGTATCAATACGCCCCAAGGTTTTATGTATTGCAAATTAATCTTGATAATTCTCTTAGAATAAATATTCTTTATTTATTTATTTTCTAGTATTGAAACATAAACATTTTTCAAATTTTATGTATTCTGGTTGGTTCTATAAATATGAAAGTTGTTTGTCGATAGTCAACTCCATCTCGGGTTTTCAGCACACGCAATTGTAGGCTTTCTCAATCTCTAAGTCTAGAGATCATAGAGATAACAGGTAGCGTAGTTTAACGCACGCTGCCATTTCGAAATGGATATAACCATTAAATGGAATAGCATTTGATGTTATTGCGGATCAAATGATGTTACTGTAGTTAGGCGAATTGATACTCAATTTTAAAACTCATAGAGAAGAAATTACTCTGTGTGAGCGCTCTTTGAACACAAAGGGATTTTTCTGTAGATATTTGGTCACTTCACTGTAAACCAATCTCTAGAAATTACTTAAAAGGGAGCATGCAACCTAACAACAAGTGATTTTTAATCGATCCCTTATCGTTTAAATATGCCTTGGAATCGATTTAAATAGTTTCAAAACGTTTCGCTAGAGTTGTGTGAACGGGAAACCGTCTTTTCTCGAATCGATTTGATTCGATTTCTTGAAACTGCTTCGGGAACCAGTTTCATACCGATTCGGTTTCAACAACCGATAGATAAAGCTACGATAAATCGATTTATAAAGATAATGCGTGAACACGTGACGTTTAAAACGATTCCTGGCGATTTGAATATCGGTTTGATTTTACCGTTTCAAATCGATTTAGAAATGCTATAGTGTGACCGTACCTCTAGTCTTCCATAAAAAATGAAAGAGCGCCCAAAAATCCTTCAAAGCACGTAGCAGTGTACGTTGGGCTTTTTTTGTATACATTTGTTCAGGAGAGATATGTAAACTTCCGAAGGATAAGGCGGCTTAATACATAATGTTAAACAATATTGCGATATAAGTAGTATTTTTCATTCTTATCGCGGTACAGAATTTTATTTCATATATATCTTTTCGCCCCTTAACCTATAGCTCTTTTGGGTATTTGGCACGGTTGGTTTTTTCGTCTGAAATATTTAGACGTCAGACCTTTGGAAGAAAAGAAAGATGATCAAAGTACCCTATCTTTCACTATACGCAGTTATCACCTTGAAATGGACCAATGACCCACGTTTATTTCTGTATACCATATTATATTTTAGCAGAAGATAATAATAGGCGTTTTAATAGTATGATAGAAAATTAAAAATAATCCATATGTATTTAATACAGAGAATTATCTCAAGTTTCATAATAATCGCGACTACCATGCCAAAAAACGTATTCCAGAATTTTTTCGGAATTTTTAGAGACGTTTTTGGTGTTTAAATTAATTTCTAAACTTTGGTAAAACTTCTATAAATATAAATTCGGGCCAATCATATTATTTCAGTCTTCAACAGCGCTAACAATATCCTTACTTTAAAAGAATAGGCCGGCGTTGATGCCTAAGGCCTTGGGTATCAAACGCCGGTATATTCTCTTAATATCAGGACATTACAAGCGCTGTTGAAGGCTGAAATAATATGATTAGCCCGAATTTATATTTTACCAAACTTCAGAAATTAATTTAAACATCAAAACGTCTCTAAAAATTCCGAAAATAAATTCAAAAGCTGTTAAATTATTAGCTCCCTTTAATTTTTGCTGCTAGTACTGGGGTAGTTCAGGCAATCAGACCGTTTTTTTAATAAAAATTCCTTACATTTTAGTCTCCCTTTTTCAAATATCTCATTTTGATTTTAGCCGCTTAGCCTCGCAAGGTTTTATTCTTATTGTTGTTGCATGTTCAGTTGGGATCAAAGTTATAACTTTTTTTTTATGGTTATTTCGTCCATTTTCTTAGAGGCAACAATGTATTATATTCTCCTAGAAAGAAAGCTGTACGTGACTTAATTTTTGTTCTCCCTGTCTTTTACTTATTGCCTCTAAGTCAGGGCACGGATAAGCTATAGTGGGCGGTAAACCCAATTAAAGTGAGCCAACCGAATATCTACGACTGCTTAGGGATTGTTTCCCGTTTTTGGTAGTATACTTTATGACCGAGATCCAATATAGGCAAAGGCAACCTATCACGCTATTCTTCTTCGTATTTCTTTGAACGTGAGACCTGTTCCAGCTTCTTAAGCCTTGTTCAGACGCTATCGCTTTTTGACTCAACTCGATATGAGTCGGATAAAATGGATTACTTGATGGACACAAAGTCCGCTCTTTTAATCAATAAAAAATAATATTTTACAAGTCTCCATTGTCCCTTTAGCGGCGTAATTCGATTTGAAATAACACGAATCTCTCAACTGTTAGAAATTAATTTCATCAACGCAGCAAAAAGAGACAAAATAGAAAACCGCAAACGAATCTTTTTTTCTTTCATAGGTTTTCTTTATATATTTTTTTCTATATATACTCGAAGCAATATGGGATAATTGCTCCCATATGTTAGGTCATTTTCTACGTATAGGGAATTAAAGACGATGCTTTTCTCGTTAATATATATCAACTTTGACCTTATCGACTAAAGAGATATATAATTTTTGAGAATAATTTTAGTGCGAAGGAAGAAAAACCTGGTTTTAATTTCAAAATTACTTTTTTTTTACAATCAATAGTCCTATTTTCCTTTAACTGTGATAGCCTATAGTTTATAAATTTTTTACCAGGACTCTAGCACTGTATACCCATTAAATGAAGTAGTTCGAACGAACTGCTTAGATATATAATAGAGAAAAGAATATAGAAGAGGTTGCTTCGTCGTCCCACTTTGTCATCATTTGTCAACTGACTATATATAGACGTATAAGAAGTAGTTGGTAGTCTATAAGGGGAAGTTGGTGATATATATATAATACCTCCAATATTCCGCTTCTACTTCTGTTCTATCTATCTGTATACGTAGTCATACTAGCTAGCGACCATCGGACCGATACCAAGATCATATCGCTGTGAAATGACTCTGGCCTAGTGTTAGGAGGAACTTATCGAAGGCCCGTTTTCTCTGAAGCGTAAGAAATGGAAAGAATATCAACCGTATTTCGTTTACCTTCTTTAGAAGCGATACTGGGGAAAGGCTGAGAGAAAGTGACGTAGGCATAATGACGTCATTACCCCGGTTTTCATTCTACCTACCATCCATTCGTATTGGTTCTTAAGACGGCTCGAAAAGACCTAGTCCTTGGCCAGGAGGATATTAGGGCTTTCTGAGAAAAACCTCTGGTAAAAAATGGGGGCCTATTGTTGGGGAAAGTAGAAAGATAGACTATAGGTCCATCTGGACCGGAAGAATCAAAGATAAGGTCTTTGGTACCCTCGGAACTCGTCCATTCTCTCTCTAACTCCCATCACCTCGAGAAAGAAAGGCTATTGCTTCTCAACCTTTTCGTACGTGCGTTATATATATCTAGAATATTGTCCCTTCCACCCACGAAAACTTGAACCACCGCGTTTGGGCTCTTATTATTTTACTCTGAGAGAGAGAGAGAAATTGGCTTCAAATATAAGAAAAGTCCTAGGAAGAAATAAGTATAGGAAACTAAACCACTTTAGATTACCAGGGATTTCAAGATATTTCTGAAATTTTAGGAATCTTCGTTAGATTTAAGATTTACTTTAGCCACGCTAGCCATTTCCCTATAATTTGTATTACGTATAACTTATTACAGTTTTTAATAATGCCAAATACGAACTCTTTTTTTGTTGAATTCAGGTTATTTAATTTGCTTTATTTGGTCGAATCTGTTGTAATTATCCAATTTAAACAATTTTTGAACAAATTACTAGATTTTTCCTCATTTAGAACTAAATTGAAAACTAACTCTTACGTCACGCTTTTAATGTAAATTGACGAAAATGAAATTCACGAGTTACGTGCAAAATCAATTTTGAGTTGGGTTGCGTTTGTACTTTAACATCCCCAATCAGGACTTGTAGACTTTTTAAAATGTAAAACTTTGATCTCTTTTAGTAATTTAGATCACTCTTAATCCTAAAAGATTTAAATTATAAATTACCCTGGCAATTTAACGAGTAAATTAACTATTTAGTGGGTGAGATCTTAAGACTTTAGCTAGGCCCTAATTCTTACGATTTCCCGCGGCTTTCACTTACTATAGTGATTGAACAAATACTTTTTGCTATTGTTATATTCAAGATATAAGGAAAATATGTAAGCAATAGGGAAAATTTGACGTTCATCCATTTGTAAGTCTGCTTATACATAGTCTGAACGCCTAAAGGGGGATAAAGATACGTGTTGGTGTATGGTTGGTAAAATACGCGGGAAAAAAATGCGGGAAAAGTAGCTAGAATCGATGCGGCGGTCTGGCTATCAAAAGCAGTCGCTTGTCAAACCCCAAAGAGACAAAGAAAAGATACTCAAGCGACAATATCTTCAAACGCGATGCTGCCCCTATGTATACCCCGAAAACGGATTTTTTTTTTTTTTTTTTTTTTTTTTTTTTTTCATTCGCTATCATTCTATTCGTTTCTTTAGAGTTCGCTCTATTTGTAATATCTTGAAAACTGTAATCTTACGAGGTACTTATGGTAAATATAGTTAGACAACTATTTAATTTTTGACCATTTGTACGTATAATAATAGAATAAGTTTAGTATCTAACCCTTCTTAAAAGTTTTAACGAAATAAAGACTCATTTGATGCAGATAAGGTAGCGAAAAGACACGCCCACTTACAACACCATCCACTATAGTGGTGCCTGGTGACCAAGCCCCGCTCAAATTATCTCACTAAACAATCGCATCGTATTTCCGCTTCCGGAACGAGTGTTCATTGGATACTACCTATGGCTTGAAAATTTGAATTGCTAAGTTTGAAATTTCCGGCTATGATTTTTTAAAATCTTTGCCATTAGCAGAAACCTGGCAAACCTGTTTCGTTTGTAGAGCGGATTTGGTGACTTGTCAGAACCAGCTTGCCGTCCATTTACCGACCATTGTATTCACTTTTGGGGAAAGATTAGTCCTTGATGGAATGAAAAGAATTACTGCGCATGACTAAAGCGAAAAGATGCTACTCTCGTTTCTGATATACTTTTTTATTTCTCAATCCTTGCCGTAACTATATAATTTGCTTCTTAGATGCGCCTTGTTCTGAATTCAATTTTATTTCTTTATTTTTTTCTTCTCGAGGACAAAAAATAAAAAATAAAAAAGCCGAGCGATGAGACAAAAGATTCAATCTTTAAAAACGGGTCAAACATCAGACTGAATAAACGAGTCTGAATTTTCTCTCTGGCGGGGATTCTACAAAATGATAACAAAAAAAAAAAATTGCATATTTATCTTATATCTCGGCGCTGTTAGAAATATGCCCCTTGGTACTGTCTTTTTGTGCTTGGACGTTTCTTAAAAACAAATCCATCCAGAGGTGTAAAATTTTGTATATCGTTTTTAATTAGTACGAAAAAACTAAAAAATATTACGCAAATATCTTCTACAAAAATGTCGACATTCTCATTTTAACTTCAAAGTTTCTCTTCCTTGATTAATTTTAAAGATAAATAATTAAATTGTATTAAAGTATTTGACTTTTAGATTTCTAGCGTTTGATGCTATTAAATTCGCATTATAATGTATTAATTAAATAAATGTCAGTTTAATATACATTATAGAACATTCTTTGAAATTACGACTAAATTCTCTGTCGTCGGCATAAAATACAAATTAATTATTCTTATCCATTCCCCTTAATAGGTTCGTTTAGTTTCTACAGTTGCATTTATATTTTAAATTTAATTAGTAACACGCAATAAGGCGTAACTTCTCTTGATCTATTTGATAATATGAGTTTGTTTCAACGATGGCCAAGCATTATACCTGTTGTAAATTTAAAATGAAATAGTTTGTTCAGTTTTCGACTCGAAATTTTGTAGCGGAACGCGTTTAAGTTAAACGCCGATAAAGGTTGAAATTTCAAAACCTATATAATATACATAATTTTAGGATTTTACCACGTTTAAAGCTACGTTTCACTAAATCCCTATGAATTTCTATAATAGATAAAATAAGGTACGTAGCTTTATACTTAGTGCAACTTCAAATTTATTATATGTACCAAATCTCGATACTGTTAAGCCTACTCGAGCGTTAAAAGAGCGGGAGATTTTGGCGCTAAACGCTTAAGATTCTCAGAGTACGTGTCGCGAAAATGACGAAGAACTGCGAGAAGAAGAAGAAGAACGAGAGAATGCTCTAGATAAAGTCAATTTCATTGTAATTTGGTAGCGAACGCGAAGCCTGAACTATATCTGTTTAAGTAAACAAATAATTTAGAGTTAGGCCTAACTTTATACAAGTTTTAAACTGAAAATTATTCCAACTATAAACGTTATAGAGCGATAATGAAAATGATTAAGAGCTAAAGGACATCTTTTAGAATTTGGGATAAAGCATTATCTCAGCCTCTCCAGTCAGCATGGCCTGGAGAAGCATGGCTTCTCTCACTCTCTCTCCATCTCTCTCTCTCTCTATCTCTCTCAGCGCGTGCCTTCGCGGAGTTTAATACGAACGATCGTTCGAGTATTCTAATTGGAGAACTTCGTATATATATAGTTTACAATTTACGTTAGATAATCAACAAGCAGTCCCGGGGCAAGCTTGCTAAGCTTTCTGGCCTGTAATCATACCGACTCCATTCGTTGAGTAAACTCGCGGAATCTCTTAGATGCTTTACGCGTTCGAGTGATAATGTCTAATTTTACCGACGCGAAACAGTCTGCACCGAATCTTTATTTGCTTTTGTGTGACGAAAAAAATGGACCAATCATATTAATTCAGCCTTCAACAATACTGATCGAGTCTCTTAAAAAGGTTGCTCTGTGACTCTCTAGTTGGAGAGATGGTGGTCCTTCCAAAATGACTGAAAATATGTCGAAATTCTGATGTTTTTGACGTCATTTGATAGGATATATTTTCATCTCACTAAACTTTAACTGTAACCAAACAATATATATATATATATTTAATCATTTAAACACTAAAAATGTGTATATTAACTGTAAAAAATGTACTTAAAATTATGATATCCTAGTTCCCCTCTCTCCCCAAGGAAAATGGAATATGATATTTAATTCCTATTTTTTTGTTAAGCATTTTTTAGCCTTCAAAAAAGTAAATTTGATAAATTTAACATAATCCACTACTCGGACTGATTTCCGTATTGAGAAATCGTAAGGTCAAATGTTATTTATACATTACAATATACCATAAGGATGATACTCCTATGACAATATCACATTAGCTATTCGCTTTGAGAATGACGATAAAGGTCGCGAACAGATGGCGACAAATGGGACCTGGAGTCCTGGACACGCTTTATATATCGGCTATACAGTGCTTTCGAATCTCCAAGACGCCGTATTATATAGGTTTTAAATATTGTTAAATAAATGAGCGAACTTAAGGAGGTCGAAAAGCTGCAATAGGGAAAGATGGGGAATGGAAATATTCTTAGCTATCAGCTTATACGGATTTCAGAACTTCGCTAGGCCTATCTAGAACGCTAGCCTGTTAGAAGCTGGTAGCGGCTTCCTAATAAATGCGTTCCAGAACGGATTCCACCAGAAGATAGGGGGTTTGTCCGAGCAGAAGCTCAGGTGTGATAGCCTCGCTTAATTAGCTATCTAGTCTTTTCCGTTTTAGGCCCACTCTTCTACCCCCCGTTCTTACGAACTCTCTCGCTTCTAGCTAGAAACTGTACTAGACCTCGAAGACAAATTTCCCTCCCGGTGTTCCTAGTTTGGCTGGGTTGAGTAAAGCTATAAGCTAGCACTTCTATACGTAGCTGATGGCCCAAATTCATGGGACCCTTATGCAGATTAGTTTCCGGAAGCTGCTTTCCCGCTAAAAATCTCGTCTACGTCTACATGTATATAGAGATGAGATCCCTACCCCTCCATCCTTATCTCAAATATACTCATTAACTACAGTCTTGAAACGAACCCAAATTGAAATAGAAAATCAAGTTTTTTTAATCAGAATTTGGTACTTTTCAATCTTGTAACTCAATATATCTTTACTGTTAAAAGGGTTATTTAGCAAATTTGGAAACTCTTTCTAAAACTAAACTTCGGGTGTATTTTTTGCGCCGTTCTTCCTTGATAAATTATAATATTACACTCTTGAACAATACTGACTTGTCATACTGCTGGCAATAATTTATAAATTTAGCAAGGAATGATTTTCAAAATAAATATGCGAATGCTTCGATGTGTGGTATTGAATTTATGCAAAACTCCCAATTAAGACTGTTCTAACCCACAAGGAAAAACTAATCCACGAAAAAATAATAAATTTTCACCATTTAACGAGTTAACATATTTTTATGAGCATTAATATATGGTAAAATACATTTTTAAACTTAGGTGCAACCACCCCTTTAAAAGATAAGGCTTAGATCTTTAATACCGTGGCTGTGTAGCATCCTTTCCACCGGTACACAGGGTTGTTTTGCTTTATACTTTAAGATTATTAAAGAAATTTTAAGGTATAAGGCTATTCTACATGATATTTTCCTATAGGCCTAGGAGACTAGCTATTCCGACCACTAGGTAAATTTTCTAGCTGATGGGATTTTCTTAAAGTGCGTTAGGTTAGCACACCCGCTGATATGAGTTCTTGTTACGAATTTTTCCTTGGCATAAGGTGCGTCGTGTGAACAGGAAAACGACTATTTTCGAATCGATATGGTTCGATTTCTCGAATCATATCGAATCGTTTTCAACAACCGATAGATGAAGTTACAATAAATCGATTTATAACGATAATGCGTGAACACTTTATTTAATATTTTTACGTTATTGTCTAAGTCAAAACTGCATGGCAAAACTTCCCTAATTGGAAAAGTAAACCTCTTCCAAATGAGTAACGTACCTGCGCAACTTTCCAGCCTAGAATTCGATAATTTTTCCAATTTAACCCAAAACCACGCGACCCCGGTCGTTCATTAACCACTTTCAAGAAAAGGACTCGCAGCGAAATTCCTTTTGTCAAGCAGTATTTGCATCGACTACATTTTATTTCTACGAGGTTTAACGTTGGGTATCAGTACGCGTCAGTTTTACACGTTTTGTCAAATACTCTTGAAATAAAAATCTATGTAAAGCGTATCCCTAAACTAGATTACTTCACCTAGCTTTGTTTTGCTCGATAATAAGTTCATAATGGGTGGAATTCCCTCTCTCTCTAGCTCTTATATTCCGCGTTCGTTTGTTCCTTCAATTTTCGAATGCACCGGCGGCTGGATTCATCTATAGGACCTCATTTAAATAAACTAACAATTCCCTATTCCTTTCATTCTCAATCTCTCCTCCTGTAAATCTCCCTCTTTGAAATCATTCTACGTAAAGATTTAGGCGCGTTTTCACGTGATTTGATAACCATTATCTTCTGTTATTTTTTTTTTTTACATTTATTTTATTCTCGGATTAAGGAGATTGCAACCTAATAACAACTGATTTTTATCTATTCCTTATCTTTTAAATAGGCCTAATACACCGATAAAAAGTTTGCAAAACAAATATTAAACTAAATCTAAATGGCTTAGGTTCATTTGCTCGACTTCCAATTGATCGACAAGGAGTCCGTTTGATCGACTACCGTTTGATCGACTCCCATTTGATCGACTCCCATTTGATCGACAAGCCATTCCAATTGATCGACAGCCCAGTTTTTTAGCGAGTAACGAGTATAGGTCAAAGTTTTTTTGCAAGAAACTATTAAAGGTTAAATTATGGTATATAAATAAGAACTAATTCAAATAATAATTATTCCGTGAAAATGGGGTCAGAGTAATCGTTTGTCGGTTCGGTTCGGTTAGGTTAGGTTAGGTTAGGTTAGGTTAGGTTAGGTTTGGGTTAGGTTAGGTTGGTTAATCTATTTATAATCGTTATTACGAATTTGACCAATTGGGAAACGATCAAATGCACCCTTTGTTGTCGGTAATTTGGGATTAGGCATCAATCATTTGATCCCTTTGTCTATCGTTTGGGAGTCGATCAAGTGGACCTCTTGTCGATCATTTGGGAGTCGATCAATTGTGAGTCGATTATTTGGGTGTCGATCAAGTGGACCTCTTGTCGATCATTTGGGAGTCGATCAAGTGGACCCAAATCAAATAAATTTAAAACTTAGGCTTTAAGAGGGATTCATGGAGATCCTGATTTCCTTGCGTATAAGGTCTAGCGACCAATGAGCAAAGGCCCGTCGTTCACTTGAGATCTCCACGAGACTTTCAATCGCGTTCGAATGATCTCTAGACTTTATACGCGAGGAAATCATGATCTCCATGAATCCCGCTAAGCCTATTTTCCGAGTAAGTTTTAAATTTATTTCTAGTTTAATATTTGTTCGTAAATTTTTCACTAGCTGATTACTTTCCATTCCGAAAGTATAAAGTAAACTCGAGGTCTTAATTCTAAAAAAAAAAGGGATTATATCTAATTTTAATTCAGTAGATTTTACCCAATTAAAATTAGGCACTAGAAGGAATGAAAACGTATCTTAAATAAAATCCCTCTTACTCTCTTTGTGTCGTTACTGACCTTTATGTACGCAATCTCGGAGGCGAACGCGAGACTAATTCGAAAACAAGAGTACTTGCACCGCCGCGCCTTCATCTTCCCACCCATCTTAATTTCTTTTTCAAATGGAGTGGAGTGGAAGGAAACTGGTGGGTTTCTGTTTTAAGACCTTCATTAGTCTTAAGCGGAAATGTAAGAGTCTAGGGAAAGAGTCCTATTATATATATTTATTTATATTATCAACTTAGTCGTTAACTGTGAGATTTAGGACGAGAAAAGGCGTAAATAGATTCTGTATATCTATCTCTTTCTCATTATTATTTTGTATAGCAAAATCCTTTGTGTAACGAATTTAATCTCGAGTAAAAATGCAAAAATGGATTCGATAAGCTCCATGTTCGAGAGAAGTCTATGAGGGCTACTTTATTTATTATAACCAATAAGGAGACGGCGAAGAGCCAATAGGGAAGAAAGCCTGACGTCATGGAACCCTCTTACTAAGGGGGCGCTTGTAAAGCGAGTACTGTAACTCCCTCACTAAAGGGGATAAAACCGAGATGACTCCCTATACTAAATAAAATAACAGACATGCTGTAAGGAATTGCATAACCATTATCTGTTGTTCTTCATATTTTTTCATATATTTAATTTTAGGATTGATTGTTTGTGAGTAAACAAACGCAATTCGTAAATTCAGATAAAAGTTAAATGGATAGGGTTTATCCGAAGATAAGCGTTTGAAGCTTTATCTATTAAAAAGTTACTCGAATTGAAACGTATAACAATGGATAAGAAAATTCACATTCTTAGAATTCGTGGAAAATTAAAGAAATATATTTCAAATTTACGTACGAAGAAAACTAATAAAAATCCATTTCGATGAGGTAATCTTTTCCAGGAAATATCTCGAATTTGAGTATAATTTTCGGAAAGATCGTACGAAACCTTTATAAGCGTCCTCTAACGGAAAACAGTGGCAAATGTTGTAACTAACAAAACCACCTTTGCATATCTACCATTCAAAAGGTGTTGTTTGTCGTTATAGAACGCTTTGAACCCCAAGTTTTGTTTTTACTTTTATCAATTAACATAGGTGTCCTAGGACAGAGCGTCTCTATTAACTTATTTCTTGTACTTAATACGTTTCATACTTGTTTCTGGTAACACTATTACGGAAACATAAATTACTTTAAGGTGTTGCAAAACCTTTGTCACCGTCTTTTAAATGAAAATTTGTATATAAATATATACATTGTATTTTTAAAATATTAATTCACCTGCCGAAAAGAGATGTTTAAAAAAAACAAGCACGATCTTCGTATAATTTTATTTCCCCTTCTTAGAATTTTATTTTTTTTTTGTTGATGAACGGGCTTACGTACGTGGGTGTGAAACACGTTTAGTCAAAGTTAAAACCCTTTCTACCGTAATAATTAAAGGTTAAGTATCACAAGAAATAATTTCTTTGTTTCTTTCGAAGGCCTAAGCGTAATGTAACTGCGTAATATAGATATATAAGAATATATAGATTTTAAGTGACGATGTCAGAATGTTTTTCGAGTTTCTATTGATTACAATTTTAATTCTTTCATAATTAAAATCGTGTTTCTTTCCCTTTAATGAATGTTATTTAACTTAAGGATAGATTAATCATATTTTATTCGTATATAATTAATACATCAGATCCCTTTTCTTTCTATATTACGAAAATAATAATTATTCTTTTCATCCATGCTGTCTGTATCCAATTCATATTAATTCTTACCTCTTGAGAATAAATTATTTTTCGTATAATGATTATATATAATGTTTTTCGTGTCTATATATAGAAGAGTATTTCGCAAGGAAATATAATTGAGAGCTATTAACAACAATATCGTCTGTGAACCACGGTAGACGACCCAAAAAAAAAGTATAAGTCAATGTAAGCCAAACTATCCCAGATACATATTTTATTTAGCTTTCCTAAAGGAATGGTTATTTTCCTTTAAGTATATGAATACGATATTAAGACTTAAGGACATAAATTTATAGGACATATTTAAGAATTGAGATTATTTTGGCAAGACAGCGAGTAATTCCTGGCTGAATTTAAGTCACTGATTTTGTATTAGATAATTAAACTCAGTTTCTTTCTTGGTGTAGTTTTGATTTAAAATAATATTTATCCTTTCCAAAAGTAACAGAAAATAAAAAAAAAATTAAAGAAACATTGTCTAGGTGCCTTGACGCTTTCCCAGAGATTTGTCTTGAAGTTTTCCCTGAGATTTCTCTTGAAGTTTTCCCAGAGATTTGTCTTGAAGTTTTCCCAGAGATTTGTCTTGAAGTTTTCCCAGAGATTTGTCTTGAAGTTTTCCCAGAGATTTGTCTTGAAGTTTTCCCAGAGATTTGTCTTGAAGTTTTCCCAGAGATTTGTCTTGAAGTTTTCCCAGAGATTTGTCTTGAAGTTTTCCCAGAGATTTGTCTGGAAGTGTTCCCAGAGATGTCTTGAAGTTTTCCCAGAGATGTCTTGAAGTTTTCCCAGAGATGTCTTGAAGTTTTCCCAGAGATGTCTTGAAGTTTTCCCAGAGATGTCTTGAAGTTTTCCCAGAGATGTCTTGAAGTTTTCCCAGAGATATGTCTTGAGGTTTCCAAAGACATGTCTTGAAATTTCCCCAAACATATATCTAGAAATTTCTCCAAACAAATGTCTAGAAATTTCTCCAAACAAATGTCTAGAAATTTCTCCAAACAAATGTCTAGAAATTTCTCCAAACAAATGTCTAGAAATTTCCCCAAAAATATTCATCTAGAAATTTCTCCAAACAAATGTCTAGAAATTTCCCCAAAAATATTATATAGAAATTTCTCCAAACAAATGTCTAGAAATTTCCCCAAAAATATTCATCTAGAAATTTCCAAAAGATGTCTAAAAATTTTCAAAGATATGTTTTGATCTAAACAGTAACAAACTTATACAGATGTATTAGAGTATTGCTTCTATCATCAAGATTTCTAATTTCCCTTCCAAGTGGTTCGAAATATGATCATTCATAACAATTTTAATTTGTAGATTCATTATCCCTTTAATAAAAAGAGACAGGCCCAGGAAAAAAAAAAATGAAATAAAGATAGGATGTTGGATGGCTGCGTCTGGCATTATCTAAAAAAATGCATCGGTTTGAGCAGATGGGTCCCGACATTTCGGGTAAAGTTAGTTGCCCAGGCGACTTTGGTCTAAGATAAGGGCGGGAATTGGCCGAGCGTGTACAGCCTTCGAGGTAATTTCACCCAAGAAAATGCATTTATATGCAAAAAAGGCAGCGAGATGTATATTAACCCCATCTTCTATATACCCCTTCCCTATACCAACACTTAACTTAATTGAAATAAATACCGTTAGCTTCCTAAGCTTACCAAAAAAAAAAAATTGTAACCGAAACTCGTTACGGTACCGAAAAGACTACAGCTGCATATGCCTTAAAACTTAAGCTAAATATATATATTCTATCAAAAGAAGTTGTCATAATGGGAAAAACTAAGGCGGATTGATACGTAATCTTAAATCTTATAGGAAAAAACCGAAATTGTTACAAACTTTTCTTGAAGACGATTATATCATACGATTAACTTGAATTTTTATACCACTACCGCGTGTAGTATTATCTTTCGTTTTTCGTATATTTTTTCCTATTTGCTGTTGCTCAAAATATCAGAACTCCTATTGTAAAGGTGGATTCACATTTAGCAGTTGCGGAGCAAAACATGGAAATATAACTACTAATTATTAATTAATGTAAACCTCTACATCTCCCGTAGTTATGTCTCCATGTTTCTCTGCTGTATGTGAATCCACCTTAGATGTTTTCATATTTTTATAATTCTCCACTAATGGATCGAAAAACACGTCTATCTGTCGGTCAGTAACGCTAAAGTGTACGCGCGAGTTGTAGTATTTAATTTTTAATTTTTTTTGGCTCGATGATTATGCTTAGCGATTACTAATTAATATTTAAAATTAACCCAATTTTTTTGTTTTTTCTTTCGTTTAGTAATCGCAATAACGGCGTGTCTTCGTATGGCGATGTTGGAGATTCCTTCACCGACAACATACGGAGAGAATGTGGAGTTGATCTGCGGCTTTGAGCTGGACGGTGACCAACTTTACTCGGTCAAATGGTACAAGAATGACGTCGAATTTTATCGTTACGTCCCCAACGACTGGCCTCCGGGACAATTTCTTCCTTTACCAGGCATTAGAGTCGACGTAAGTCCAAATATCTTTATATATATACTTATTTTTAGTACGTCGGGGCCATTTCGTACTAGAGAAGCGTATCTAGAAAACGTTATTCCGATACATTTAAGGAAAACACTTCTACCCAATTTATGACGTTATTCGATGCCAAGTTTTTTATTATTCTTTTTTTAATCGGCTCTCGTAGCTTGGTTAAATCTTAGACGAATTATTTCTTTTCAATATCATTGTGGAAAAAAGATTCAGAATAGTGTTCCAAATCGTAAACTGTTCCAGGAAAAATTACCCAGGCCTATTTGTTTTTCGGAATATGAGGGTGTTTTCATTTCTTCGAAGTCCTATAGATTGTATTTTCAATTTTTCCTTATATTTAAAATTTTGAAAATCAAGGGGGATGAGTTTAAAATGAACTAATTAAAAATTAAAATTCCAAAAAAGATATACATTTATCTTGAATCAGCTTAAATAGTATAGTTTCCCTTTCTGTAAATCATTTTAGTTTTTGTTTATTTATAATTAAATATCTAGTAATTACTTAGTTAATAGCCGCGTTCATACTAGACCTTGGAATCGATTTAAACAGTTTCAAAACGTTTCGCTAGAGTCGTGTGAACGGCTCACCGTCTTTTCTCGAATCGATTTGATTCGATTCCTCGAAACTGCTTCGGGAACCAGTTTCGTACCGATTCGGTTTCAACAACCGATAGATGAAGCTATGATAAATCGATTTTTAAAGATAATACGTGAACACGTGACGCTTAAAACGATTCCTGGCGATTTGAATATCGGTTTGATATTATTTATCTTATGATATTACAATTTCAAATCGATTAAGAAATGCTATGAGACCGTAGCTAAAGTTCACTGTCTTTTGATAAGTCGTTGAACTCACGTGATTAACTCTGTTCCATGATTTGCTATTGAATTACTTTTTAAAATAACAAATTCACCTTTATTTCGACTTCATGACTTTTGGGCACCAAGTATAGATCCATATTTATGACAAAAATTTATATTTTAGCCATTTTTTTATACTATTTTTCTATCCCAAAAAACTTTAACTAAAAATCCACAGGTTTTCTGATTCCTATAATATTTGCTTTTTAAATAAGACTTTTTCTCACAGACTTTATTCTCCCTTTTCAAATTAAAAGCATAAATTCTATAGAAAAGGTTAGAAAGCGCGAAAAACTCCATAAACATCGTTCTACCGGAATTGTATGGTCCATAGAACCCCGTAAGCTTTTTGATAAGAAAAATCCAGTCCCAATATATAAATATATATACATATACTTCTGCCCAAACTGCCCTTATATGCCCAAAAATTTCGATACATATAAAAGAAATAAGGGTCGGAATTTTGAATATTTCCTTGTCTATATTTTGAAGAGATAGTGAATATGTAATTTTAAAAGAAAGGTTCATATGTTATGTGAGGCTTTAAATTTAAATATAAATATAACTTAACTCCTTCATCTCCATACTTTTCTTCATTTAATAATTATTCAAAATATGGATTCTAATTATAGAAAATTCAACATTAAATATAAACTATTATTTAAAAAGGAACAGTTTTGAATTTATTTTCGAGAATTTTTTAACACATTATTAGAGACTTTTTTGGTATTTAAATTAATTTCTAAAGTTTGGTTAAGTTTGAATGTAATTAAGTGAAATATAAATTTGGGCCAATCATATTTATTTCAGCCTATCAAAACGTCGCTAGATGGTGAAAGTTACACCTTCAGAATAAATTGATATATTTGAAGGTCATTGTGTTGATTTGATTGGTTCGATTTTCTACTTATATTCAAACTTAACTTTAGAAATTAATTGAAACACTTAAAACACGTCCAATAATTGTAAAAGATTTCGCAATATTTGGCATTGTGATTCTGAAAATAAATTCAAAAGCTGTGCCATTTTTAGCTTTAATAATATTTTCGAAACTTCTGATATAATTATTAATAATTTCACACCCCTTTAAAAATAAATTAAATACTACCTAGTGAAAATATCTCTTTAAAAAGTTTCCAATCCATATTCTTTCTTAAAGAAAATAATACCATACCAATATAGTAGAATGTCCAAAAGTTTGCTCGCTTTATTCAAGCTGAAATATAGATTCTTTGGGGAAGGTTTTTTGGTCTTCACTTTTTTTGTCGAAAAAATACGAGGTGGGTAGTTTTTTAAAAGGTGCGACTAACGGGATTTAAGGGCTGTATATCCCTTTAAGAAAAAAAAAAAAAAAAACATTCTTCCTATGGATCGTTTATTGGCTTAGATGCAATACATAAAAAGGCAAGAACCGTGAAGAAAATGGGGGTAATGTCGTAATTCTTTTCTTCTCTAACCTAAAACCCAATTGCGTAACTTTTAAGTGAGTAGACATAATATACTTTTGCTTTTTCGATATCAGTTTGCAATATATCAAAAGCTGAGGCGTTATAATATCAGAAGTCTATAAAAAAACCTTTCCAAGGAAGATTTTAGTTTCATATTCTTCTAATGTTAAAAACGTCTAACATTCGTTGACTCGGCTATGATTTTTTTTAGTTTTCTACGCGTTTTAATTCCCGTGCTTTTAAACTCGTTTTGGGACCTTAGTAAAGCCTAGCCCGTGTTGATCAGAGTTATCTGTGAAATTAAATATCAAACGTCATACGCTAAATTTATTAGAAACGTTCCAAAATGGGCTAAAACTGAAATTCACAAAAATAATGAGCGTTAGTAGAGACAAAGGCGGGGGCGCTTTGTACCAAACTTTCTGTGGTGGATTACCAATGGAAATTTATTAATTCAGCAATTGGATTGCCGCTGTGCTATAATTATTTCATTGCACTCGACGACGGCCGTATATCCGAAAATCTAAAGTTAGCTTTTTCTGTCCTGCACAAATTCTTTGATCGTGAATTAACTATTTTAGTTACTTTTTTTGGTACTAAATAACATATTTAATGGTCCAAGAAATCTAAAAATAAAGTTATTTACACACGATTCAGGCTCCCTTTAAGTGTTGGCAAGCATAATGTATATTTTATATTTTATATTTAAATAATAGTTAAATATCTAGGGTTTATCCGAAGATAAACATTTGAAGCTTTATTTAAACAAGTTACTCGTATTCAAAACGAATAACATCGGATAATAAAATTCACATTTCGTAAAATTCGTGTAAACAAAAATAATGATTATATTTCAGTAGATTTTATTAAAGGGAGAATGCAACCTAACAGAAAGTGTTTTTTATCGATTCCTTATCGTTTACGAAACAAATATTAAACTAGAAATAAATTTAAAACTTACCCGAAAAATAGGCTTAGCGGGATTCGTGGAGATATCCTGAACTCCCCCATATAAGGACTAATCATGGAGATCCTGCATTCCCGGTATAAGATCCTTCGATCAATGCCATTGGTTGCTAGTCCTTGTATTGGGAGTTCAGGTAATCTCCATGAATCCAGCTAAGCCTTTTTTGATGGTAAGTTTAAAATATATTTCTAGTTTAATATTTGTTTGTAAAAAATTTTACTGTTGGATTAGGCCTATTTAAACGATAAGGAATCGATAAAAAAATCCCATGTTTCTAGATTGCATTCTACCTTTAATGAAAATTATTCAAACTCTGTATGAACAAGGCTTTAAAAAATTCCCTTTGGAGTGTTTTTTTTTATACTCCTTGTAATACAATGTTGTACCCGTGCCGAGGGTTTTACAAAATACTTTCAATTGATGCAAACTTAACATGAACTTCATGCTGGGAATTTATACTATATAAAACGTACGGATGAGTGTGTAAGGCTTTATTTAGGCGAAAGTGTCTCGAGGGGGTGATGGAAATGGGATGTGCTGTGAAAAAAGAATGACGCGTAGAGAAGAAAAACCATCTAGAGAATATATAAGGTAAGAGAAAAATCCTCCATTTAGCACCCAAGCCTCATAAAACCGATTTATATTGATCGGCCGGTTGCTGTATGAAGAGAGAGAGAGAGAAAGAGAGCTAGGGCTAAGAACGATGAAAAAAATAAAGAGAACGGCATCTTCAAAAATGGGCAACATCTCTTCCAATTTTTTTTAACACTCGAAGATGGTTAGGTGCTTTCGAGGTTTAACTTGTGATAATTCAAGGCTGGATTCAAGTATAAGTTACACAGATTGTTTTATATGTAACCAGGTTAGGACAAGTACTGTTTAAGCCCCGAATTTATATTTACTTTTATAGAAATTTAACCAAACTTTAGATATTAATTTAAACACCAAAAACGTGTCTAAAAATTATGAAAAAATTCTGAAATACGTCTAAGACCTTGGGCATCAAACGCCGGCCTATTATTTTCATTTTAGGATGTTACAAGCACTGTTTAAGGCTGAAATAATATGATTGGCTCGAATTTATATTTATTTTTATTCAAATTATTCAAAACTTTAGAGATTAATTTGAACACGTGTCTAAAAATTGTGATTCCGAAAATATATTCAAAAGCTCCAAGTTTCCCTTTATCTATTTGATTTGTAATTGATAGGGCAAAGTGACACAGATATGAAAAAAAAATTACATTAGAATATCCTTAACGACTGCAAACTTGAATAATTATTTGAAACTCGACTTGTCGACTATATAAGATTTTAAATTATGAATCCCCATTTAGGTTATTTTAACAAAGCAACCTTAAATTAGCTTTGATATTATGATTAAACTAAAGATATAATTTATAGACATTCGAAAAAAAATGGTGACACTATCACTTTAAAATTATAGTAAAATAATTGTAATTTTATTTTAAATGATATTCGTATTACATTTGGGGAGATCATGAGAAATCCTTCACAGAATGGTCTTGTACAATCTTGTTTTACCTTTGACATAGTTCTGTTTTTTGTTCAACTTGCGGGTCTTTCCTATTCTCCTATCCTTGGCAAAGATTATATCCTTTAGTCTCTTTTCTAAAAGCCTTGAGAAAAATCACGGGCAATAAAATAGGGTGTGTGTACTTTTCGGACTACACACCAGAGCAAATTTACTCTCCTCGTTCTTTTTCACCAATCTTTTTCTTTCGTCGACTAGAACCTATCGCGACGATGTGACAATTAAAATACCCTATCACCTTCCTTCTTTCCCCTCTTTTATAAGCTTATATATACTCGCCCTAATATGGTCCGAATCAAATTAACTTGGCAGCGTGTTTAGAGTTAAGCCTTGGTTATTATCGTTATAAGAATGAGAAGGGAACGTACCTTTGTACGTATTGTAAATTCAAATTGGTTTTTGATTAGAGCTATAACACTGACAAATGGAAGTAAAGGTTCTTATCTTGGCACCCCTAATCTCGGTCCCAGATTATCGCCAGATCGCCCGGAAGAAATCCTTTTTTTTTTCTTCTTTTTCTTCTTCTTTATTTCGGTGATCGCCCTCCCACTGTCTTTCCCTTTCTTCTCCTTCTATTAATGTTGTAATTAAATAGACGGATGTTACTGAAATTTTCTTTAATGTTATCGTTATCGTATATGCAATGACGATTCTGGATTAGTTGAAATTTATTTAATTAATGTTTGATTTTATGTGATCGTAAAGTGTCGAAGACGTATTTTAATTACTATATGGTTACTTCAATATTTAATTAGTAATTATCTTAATATATATGTATGATTATATACCCACTTTAGATAGCCTAATTATAGATTTATTACAATTAATTTAAGATTACTAGGTCCATTTATAAAACAATATATTTTTTAATATAATTGAACTGGTAAAATATATATTAAAACGAACAATATTTGGCGATAATTTTATTTATTACAGATCATGCGAACTATACTCGCTAAGAAATTCGAGGCTGTAAAATATCTCGAAAAAAATTAGTTGCTGATGCAAAGCTAACATTTAGGAACTAATCTCTAATGTATTTTGAATACAACGCCTGTAAAAATGTTTTAACCGTCAAGCTTCCGTGTGCGCAGAGAAGCTACCTTGTAGGGAACAATATAGCTACACCATAGAAACTATAGTAAAAGGAATTTAGAAACTTCAGTTGACAGTGGTCCCAATTAAAACTGGGTCTCTTCAACTTCGGGATATCAGTGCCACGCTGTAAGGCATGTTTTCTTTTTCGTTTAAGACTATTTTTATCGACTGCTAATATACTCGATGCCAATGGGAGAGCTACCGGAAGTAGAGGTATCCCAGTTTGAGCTGGACTAAACCCGTCCCCTAAAAGATGGACAGCTAGTTTCAAGCTTAATCTTACTATCTTGTTTTGGCTCTACAGCCATATTATAAATTTACAAATGAGAAATCGAAACACCGTGATAAAGACTATTTGAGACCGAATTTTGAATACACTCTAATCATAAAGAGTTGAATGGAGTTAAAGGCTAACTGGTGCTTTTAATATCTCCTTTAATTTGTTTCCTCCTACATTTTGAAATACATGGTTTCATTAATCCAATATCTTGATAACCGAAAAACATGTATTTTAATTAGACTTTTCCTTTAAGATTTCCGCTTTAAGATTTGCGTTGTGTAGACAAAGCCTCGACATCTATCTCTAGAGCATTTGATAATGATCCACATTCGAAATTGTTAGATTGCCCAGAGCTTTCTCCTCATTTAAATAGGCCTAATTAGATTCTAAACTAAACTGAAACATTAGATAATTAGATTAACATTTAAGGTATGTTTTAGTAGTATTATTATAAGCGAATCTAAATAGTCTGTAATCGAAGATCACCGTTAAAGATATAGTTGGAGATCGATAAATACCTTGTTATCTCTTTAACAATTAACCTTTCCAACAAAATTAAGGCTAAAAACAAGAGAAATCGTTGCAGCATTCTCGCCTATGCTTTACCGATAGCCCAAAATCTGTCTTTAAAGGGAAACTCTCACATATATTCTTATATTTTTTAACTTAAAGGGAGAATGCAACATAAATGATTTTTATCGATTCCTTATCGTTTAAAAAGGCCAAATCCAATTTTAAAAAAATTTGCGAACAAATATTAAACTAGAAATAAATTTAAAACTTACCCGGAAAATAGGCTTAGCTAGATTCATGGAGATCACCTTAACTCCTCATATAAGGACTAGCGACCAATGACATTGATCGATGACTCTTACACGGGGAATGCCGGATCTCCATGATCAATGTCATTGGGCGCTAGTCCTAGGATATCTCCATGAATCCAGCTAAGTTTTAAATTTATTTCATAGTTTAATATTTGTTTGTAATTTTTTTACTGTTGGATTAGGCCTATTTAAAAAATCACTTAGTTTTACGAGTTCAATTGAATAATTTAACTCCATATTCTTAGGTACATAAATAAGCTCTTGGTAAAAACCATTTTTCTTTTGCGCTAAATTTAATCTACGTGAGATTGATGAGCAGTATTTTAAAATCATCCATACTTTTAAACGCTTAATAGATGCTTACATCTAAATACTAATCAAGTTAGATACGTCTGGACTAGCTGGTTTTGTGAATGAAGAAGAATATGTAGGTTTAAAGAAAACCCTTCAGGACCCAGTTTGGTTGGCGCGAAGTTGTCGAATGTTCGTGACCTATTATCCGTTCATCTTTTGGGATGAGAGCGTCAGGGCTTGGTGGGACCCCTTTATGGGAAGGGAGTCTAAAACGAGCTTGGCGCGCCACCGTGGCCGAAGCGGAAAAAGAATCATTTGGCTGCCAACTCGAATCATTTGCGTTCGAGCAACGCTAACCCCTATACTATATGTATATATATATATGTACGAATAACGAGGCTTCGCTTTACGTGCGAAAACACTATTAGTAACGCTGTTCTTTCCTACCACCACGCGCCAAACTCGGCCTCTTACAGCAAAGAGAGGAAGAAAAGATTTTTTTTATTATTGTCAAAAGTCTATCATAAAAGTAAACAACGCCCCGTAGCTTAATGCTGTCAGCAAAGTTCCAGCTAAATGTACCGTCAGATTTTGATTCGAGACACTCTAGCGGCTGCAGTTGGGGTAAATAGTGAAATCGGAAGCGCCACTCTTTAGAGAAATTCCGGAGTTGGGAGGGAAGACAATATAGCCAAGGCAGGCCCGTATCAATTCCGTCCATCTCTCCCGACTACAAAATATCGAGGAAGAGTCCAAATCACTCGAGTCAGTCAGGGGTGATAACTTTTTGGCTATTTTTAATTGATTTAACCTTTACCTGACCCTTTGTTGACAGTATTAATCTACGGTTTTTTATGAAATAAAGTGATAGACATTTGCTTTTATATATACAGTCTCATTTATATTTAATTTAAATACATAACGTATCCTTTTTTTATGAGCCGATTTTCTGGTAGGATTGGTCTCAGTTTCAGTTCTGTCATATTCTGTATATTAACACGTCACTTTCACCCTCTCAACACAAAATAAATAGGGCGAGTCGTAATAATTACAGGAGATGTAAATTACATTGTAGAATTAAATCAAATACTAAAATAATTTCACTTGAAATATTTCTTGATATTTGATTGCGAAATCATACAAAAATTTTAATATAATTCGGAATCTGTTACTCTCCCTTTATAAGAGTAGAACCGAAAGAACGTCTGCGGACGATAGAGGGAGTGCTATAAGGGGAAAGACCCCCGTAAAGGCGTTAGACTAAAGTAGGCCTACTTTCGGAGCTATCAGCAACGAGAAACGACTCTTTTCTAGCTAGACACCGAAACCTATAATAAAAGCCTAAATATATTCTCCGACTATAATGTTTCCCGTTATAGAGAAAAAGAATTTCTCGCGAATATTTAAGGATATGAAAGCTTGTACCAGGTAAAATCATTCGCGTGATAAACTCGTATCACTCACGTCAAAATATCGCACCAGCTATAAGTACTAAATAAATTTCTCTCTCACCATAAATTATATCATGAATTTGTTCGATTATACACATAGGTAAAGTTTTTTATGTTTGGTGGGATTTCTAAATTGCACTTCTTACAATAGATATGGATGTTAAGCCTACTTGTTAAAGGGAAAATAGGCTTAGCTGGATTCATGGAGACCCTGATTTCCTCGCGTATAATTGCTAATGACCAACAAGCAAAGGCCCGTCGTTAATTGAAGATCTCCACGATACTTCCAATAACATTTGATTGGTCGCTGGAGATCAGGATCTCCGTGAATCCAGCTGTTCGTAATTTTTCCACAGATGGATTAGGCATATTTTAACGACAAGGAATCAATTTAAAATCATTTCTTGTTAGGTTGCATTCTCTCTTTAAATTAAGCTATTGAAAGAGGAATTTTGCATTTAAAATCACAGACATTATTCAAATACACATCATTTTGCAAATCTCGTAATTTACCAATTTAGAATATTAGGATAATATTAGTTAACAATGTGCGTTCATTATTAATTTCCACAATGTAATCAATTTCCATGATATAGATTAGGTCAAAATGCTACTAATTTAATTTTGTAATTATGTTAACTATTTTCCTATTATTATTGCAATTTTTTTATCAACTCTAGGCTGGTTATTTAGCCATCTAATATAGAAGTATTTTCCAACCAATCAATATCGCCGTATTTCAACCATAACCAAAGTTTACGCGTATTAATACACAATGTTAAACTTGATACAGTCTTAGAAAACTGATCTTTGAATCAAACTGATCCAGTAAGACCAATCGTGTACCCTTTAAAATCCACTATATACTTTAGATTAGAATTGACACACATGTTTAGAGGAGAGTAAGATATACAAGGAAGTTTAAATCGTCTTATCTTTTATCTCCACGGCCTAGATAAAAAAAAGGAAACATCTGAAAGAAAAAGAAAAAAACGTAATACAAGAAAACGAATAAGAAATCGAACACCATCCCTCAAAGAATACTTGAGATTTCTTTTATTTTTTTAGCCAATTCCTTCCGATAGAATATATACTTTGTTCGAGAGTCGGCCCTGATTGTTCCTGATTTCGAAAGAAATCCTTAGAGGTTAAACGACAAGGGGAGGGGATAGATCTAGGATGCTTCCGAAGGGGATAACTTAAAGCAAGGGGACATGAAAAGTTTAAATTAAGTGATTTTCTATGCTAAATATATATATTTTTTTATTTTAAAGTAAAACTGTTTGATCTGCACAAGCGTATAAAACAAATTTTAATAGTTAAAATACACCGTCAGTTATTTTAAACAAGTCACGAATTTTTCATGAGCACCAATTAAAATGAGTATTCTTTTCGGAAAGATTCGAATTTACCTGTACAGTTAATAAAACTTATAATATTCCCTAGAATCATAAATTATAGCAATTGCTGAAATTAACTAAAATTTGTTCGTAACATAATTTTATAAATTAATAAATTGAATCATTAAAACATCATATTCCTTTTCACCCTCCATTAAGAAGTGTCGGGGAGGAAAGACTAAACGTAAGCTATTCTTAAACTGGGTTAAAAGAAGCTCTGTAACAGACATCCGTACGTTGGCATGGAATTAACCATCGTCTTTCTCTCTCAAAGTAAAAAATATATATTTTTCTAAGCGGAATTTAGAACCCCCGTGTACGACTTTAAACCCTTTTTCGATTCCAGAATTGTTGCTCTGCTAATGTTTGGCTGGATTGTTCTAGTTTGCAACTTTAACCAAAAGTTTATTACTTTATTCCATAAAAGTAATCAACGCCACGTAGCTTAATACTACAGGCAAAAGACCAGTTTGACGTCATAACTCATCTCTTAAAAATAGCCAAAAAAAAGTCATCACCCCTGTCTGGCTCGAGTGATTTGAACTCTTCCTCGATATTTTGAGTCGTCTTCCCTCCCAACTCCAAAATTTCTCCACTTTTATGAAATAAAGTGATAGACTAATTAGACTTTTGCTTTAACATAATCCAAACATTACAAAGCCTTGATGTATAACTATTGTTCTCTGCAATCATACATGTAATATTTTCAGCGCCAAACTCTGGACCCGTTTTCCAATAATCATTTTTCCCGCAACCCCCCCCCCCTTCTCGTAAGCTTACTGATTCGCTAACCTTCAATTACGTCATAATACTTTATACTTTCCATTTTTTACTTATTTTTGATATTATTCAAATATTTCAAGGGGGTTAAATGGCTTGTATACCTTGTTTTATTCGAAACTGTTTCTAAACTCCTTTTCTTTTACTCTGATTTTTTTTTTTTTTTTTTTTTTTTTTTTATTCCGGCGTTCGCTGATAAATCGGGCAGCATTAATTTTATCAGCAGCTAGTGCATCGATTTTTCAATTAGTTTGTCATAGCGGTAGTGGGCCTAGTAAACTCGGTTTTTCTCAGCGCGCACGTTCGTTCAACGCATTTAAAAGAGAAAGAATTTTACTCTTTCGCTCTTCTTCTATCTCGTCAACACGAATTTTACGTGGCGTGCCTGTTCTTTTTCTATAAGATCAGTTAGACAATGGTTCGCAAAAACCGGATGAGGGTGGAGGTGCCTTTAGAGACGGCACACGAAAGCATCTGTCCAAAGCAACGGTTCTTCCTTGAACGGTCATTTTCCCTGTTCCCTCTGATCGTTTCAGACCTGTAACGTAGATAAGTAGGTTTGTTCGATATGATTTGAGGTTAGCGAAAATGAACCGACATAAAAAACACCCGGTACCTTTCGGTCACACCATTCCGTCGCTGAACGCGCCATAGTTGACCAAAGGGGATTTCTCTTGCTCTAGAAAACCCAGAGGGATTCACTATTAGAATTCTGGATAATTTTAATTTTAAATCTTTTAATATCGCGCAAATTATTTCTATTACATATGCGTATTTAATTTGAATCGTTTTTTAACGATCTTTTTGACAATGTTGCTCAAACTCTATTTGGAACTCGTAAAAACGTACCCCAATTAAAATTTAGTCCAGTTTTTGAAACTATACCTTTGAATTGAGAAAAGTAGCGGCTAGTGTATGTTGTTTGTGCTATAAAACCTTCCGTTTAGCTTTCATTGGCTATCCTATTTCAAAGAACTTTGAAAGGACAGTGTACTTTATACGGACTTTAATATCATATAGGCTTATTATATGGTTTTGTCCGATGAACGTCAAGCACAGGGTCAAACCTGCAGACTTTACCTAATATAATGGCTACGAATATACGGTTTGTGTTTCGGAGCTTCGGGCTAAGCCACTAGAGGATACTAGACAATTTTATAACATTGAGTTTGCAGTTTATGGGGGGAACGTTTCATTGATATTACTCTATGGACTTAGCTCCTGGGATGAGAAACCAAGTGTGACGTCGTAAAAAAAGTTATGGGCGGTAACTCCCTGGTGACGTTTTCATTTCATTTTATCTTTTTTTTTTTTTTTTTTTTTTTTTTTTTTTTTTGTTCCTCTCTCTGGCGAGAAGCGTGAATGGAAATATGATAACACCATTTATACCACGCCTATACTTGTCCAATCTAATAATTTGACCATTAATTAATTTCATATATACTAATTATGAATCGGTAAATAAGGGACATTTTCATTAACAGGATTGACCTAGTCCAACTTAATTAAAATTTCAAAATTGGCTTCTTCCTCTGAGAGTTCTATAAAAACCGATTATACCAGAAGTATACTAGTTACTTGAAGTATTCTCAAGGGCATCGGTGAAACTCATTGTTTATAGTGCTCCGAAAATGATATGCATTATCTTGTGTTATTCATTTTTCATCAGATATAAAATATTTAGATTAATTATTTGTAACCAAATGCAGCTTGTATATATTCAGATAATAGTTAAATGGATAGTGTTTATGATAAGATTAACATTTAAAGCTTTATCAAGATATTCGAGGGGTAATTAAATTCATATTTCGTATAATGACATAGTATCCATTTACTTAAAAATAGGCTATTTTTAATTCGAGTTAATTTATCCGAAAATAAGGTAAATATTGTTCTTATACGTTTTTATCTGAAAATAAAAATTGCCTTGAATATTATCCGAGATATACAATCGAAAAGATATATTTTTGTGGAAAATCAAAATTTTATTTATTTTCTTTGAATTGGAAATGAATTTGATTTACTTTCTTCTTTTGTTTTACAAGAATTCTAAGAAATGTGAATTTTATTATCTTAAGAATACGTGTAACTTGTTTATAAGAAAAGCTTCAACCGATTCATAAATCTATTATATGAATATACAAGATGATTATTTTAGTTACAGAAATTAACAGAGCATTAGTTCTAGTTAATAAAAATAGGTAATATATTACATCATTCAAGTTGATAGGGTCAGGAGCGGATTGCTAGGAGTTTCCACCGCACTACAGACCCCCGCCACGAAATACTTAAATATCCCCTTTATCAATTTCAATCCGGTGAAAACCCTGGCTCTCGGTTTTTCTCGAATGCGCTAGATAAAATATTTTAGTACTGGCACGACTTACAGAGGGCGAAGTATCGCTGGGTCTAGGCACTATCACAGAGGAGAAAGATACTATCTCAGGAAGGGGTGAGAGCGTGAGCTCTGGCGGAAGGGTTTGGTCGAGGGGGCAGACACTCGCGAACTCAGGTGTACAAAATGTTTGAACTCTGTTCACTATCAAAGCTGAACTCAGAGTTCATAAGAGTTCAAACTCAATGCCCTTTCAAAGCTGAACTCAGGTGTACAGCGAATTCAAGAGTGTCGGACCCCTCTTGTTTGGTAAAACAAGTTTTGCCCTGGTCAGAATAAAGTTAAATTCAACGCGGCATTAAGTGCAAAGTTCTCCAAGTGATCATCTCCTGATAGGGTATATATGGGCTATCGTAAAATTCATTTCGTTAAGTGACTTGGAATTCGTATACTTAAATCGATAGAGAACGATAAGTCGATCGAAGGACCTGAGCCCCTGGTACAAGGATATGTATAGGTAGAATGAAATTCCAGAAGAGTAAATCGGTGGACCAACACTCCGTGATTAATAATCTGGAATTTCGGGTTTTTGGTAACCGTTCTGATATATTTTATTCCAACATTAAAAACGACTTTTTTCCCCGAGTAAAAAGCTCTTGTAGTTGTAAAAACAAAGGGATTCAAAGGATGCAACGAAACATACGTTAAAAATCGATCTCTAGAGTCAAATTCAAGTTGAAATTTCAACGGGTAGAAAGAAAGGGTTCCACTTATGTCTTGGAAACCAAATATAATGAAACTTATAGTTAACAAGAAGTAAATAATGTTCAGCTTTGCCCTTGACGAAAAGTATAAAAGAAGCTACTTTTATTTCTAATGAGGCTTTTAATTCTATATTAATCTACCCATACTTCAGTTAGTCTGCAAACTGATTTTCTCAAATGAATAAAGACACGTGACTGATAGAGACAATCTCTTTAGAGGGAAAATTGGATGGGGAGTGGAATACGCGAGCCGATATAAAATTCCCTTCAATCTTCCAACGTGGGCGACTCTATTAAGATATTTTAATGGATACCCTAGCGAATAAAACGAACTTGTATACTCTGGTATTTAAATCCTAATGGATCCCTAAATGGTCCGAGTACTGAGTGAAAAATCGAAATCGCTCGAATGAGCGAACGAGAGCTCATCTTTCAAATGTTTGCCATTTTTGAGGATATCAATCAAATAAGAAGAAATTATATTATTTTTGTGTTCGTTCGATTAATCGATTTTACGTGCCATTAAATTGGTAACAAATTGTCTTCTAATTGTATTTAGTCCGTAATCATAGCACAAACTATGCATAGAGGCTCTATACCTTCCAAAGAAGACTATTCCGGAATACAAACTTATTTAGAATTTAATCCACCTTGCAATAAGGGATTGTAAGTAGTGATTTTGATTTAAAGGGAAACTTATTTTAAAATAAAATTGACTTTCAATTTGAAGAATATAAATAAAACAACGAAACTAAGATTTTAAATCATCTTTTTATTCATTATTTTTCACGGAAATTAATATTGAATTTTTTTTATCCGAACGTATAACGCGGATAATATTATAAGATAGAGCCATTTTTGGATAAAAACGAATATGGATTATGTTTTTTACTTTATCTTCGAATAGCCTATTTTCAATCAAACAGAAATTAGTAGATTTTATCCAATTAATAAATTATTAATAATAATAATAATACGAATTCCGAGCTCTAGTTAAGAAGCAATTTATAAAATTTGCATAAAACTAGCAATTGTAAAATTTTCTTCAGAGCACTCCCTTATTTTAGATTTTGTAAATTTATTTTCATAAAAGCGTTAGAATCTAAACCTAAATAAATAAATTTCTTTTAAAGTTTACTGTGTAAAGTCTATATATATATAAATATATAGATTTCTATCAAATCAAGTTTATTTTTTTCTCCCAAACTCTCACCAAAAGGGAGTTTTTTCTTCTTGCGGTAGAACTAAAACTGTAAATTTTAATTTTGAAAACGCGGCACATCTGTCTACCATACTCCGCATATCAAAAACCATTTTTTTAACCGTTTGGTTTACAGGTATTTTGTTTTGACTCTATACGGTTGGTTGACTATCATTTCGGTTTTGTTTCGAAGAATGTTAAATTTAATTTAGTTTAAATTAAAACAATTAGACGTCATTTGATAGTTCGCGCTGGCGCAATATTGAAATTTTACTGTGAAATTAGTTTGATTAAAAATAGACTAATTTTCATTCGAGTTAACTTATTCTTCAAATTAAAAGTCAATTATATTTTAGACTAATTCTGGAAACGTGAATTTTCTTATCCATCGTTATACGTTTGAATACGAGCAATTTGTTCGTATATATAAAGCGCCAAATGTTTATCTTCGGGTAAACCTTATACATTTATCAATTATACGAATATACAAATTTCATTTTTTTTAATCGAAAATATCTGAAAATATACTAATAACAGAAGATGATATATATTAGATATGTAATGCTTTTGATTTGAAAAATCCCATCTTCAACATCTACATGAAAATGTCTTTAAAGTTGCGAGGAATTTGAAATATCTTGCTCTCCTTGTTTTTTCTCTTTTTTTTTTTTTTTTTTTTTTTTTTTTCTCTAAAAACTGTTTGAAATAGGAAAAATCGTTTAGCTCTTTTACGTGGCAGCGGTGTGTTGCTCTTAGTAATAGAGCCTCTTTTTAATACACCGCTCGCGTCTTTCCGCTCTATTTAGTCAGGCTTACAAAAATCCTCTATTTTTACGATATGAATACCTCTACCAAGCCACATGTATATTTCAATATCGCCCAAATTGAAGAGAGAAAAAGGAGGGATGATGATTATTGAAAAGGGGAAGTTAAAAATGAATTTCTTCTCTCCTTTAATATCGTAAGTTTAAGACTATATATATATACGTATAACGTACTTTTACCACCATGGTCTTTTCCTCACCATCGAACTTGACAAAAGATATATTTTTTTTTTTGCCTTTTTCATCTTGCCTCCAAATGGGATTAGAAATTTTTAGAGCGAGAGAACGATGTTTCAGAGTGTGTAGCAGTCGACAGTTAAAGTTATAGTTGCACTTAGATTGTGACATACCAGGCTTAATATTGGTTTAAATTTATAATTTATAATAGCTACGGTCACACTAGCATTTCTTAGTCGATTTGAAACGGTAAAATCAAACCGATATTCAAATCGCCAGGAATCATTTTATGCGTCGTGTGTTCACACATTATGTTTATAAATCGATTTATTATAGCTTCATCTATCGGTTGTTGAAACCGAATCCGTACGAAACTGGTTCCCGAAGCAGTTTCGAGAAATCGTATCAAATCGATTCGAGAAAAGACGGTTTCGCGTTCACGTGAAAAGGTTTAAATCGATTCCAAGGTCTAGTATGATCGTAGCTAATACTAAACTTGAAATCGATTCGTACTTTTGTGGTACCGAAACCCGGGAAATTTTATTCAGCATTTAGCTTTTCTTGAAATTAATTAAGAATATCAATTTTCATCCAACTTTTAAAATGAAAACTGTAAACAGGAATTTAAATACCAATGGTTAAACTTAATACTCTTTTTGTTACTCAAATGCTTCTGGTCTGATCAGCGACACGAATTAAATATTAACGAGTTTTTAGAAAATATATCATTAATTAAAAACCACGTGTGAAGGTTATTTGTGTCAGAAATTGCATATTAAGGTCTGTATGACAAATAATCTATTTTTCACTAATTTTTTCGGATTTTGGGGAGAGACCTTTCATAATCAGAAGATTATGATTATCTGATTCCGGGGACTTCTGACGTACACCATCCCTTTAGAGGAGGATTCTTAGTGTGTAAAAGGAGTCCAAAAAATATATCTTAAACGGGCATTAAAAACGAAACTTTTCGGCTAATGGTCGCGACACGTTCCTCTTTAGAGCTAAAAATAAAGGAAGAACTTTTTTTTAAAAGGACTCTAAAAACTAGACTGCGCGGAATTTTTCGCCTTGTATCGTTATATTTCGTTGGCCGCAAGGTGGTGGAAAATATACCTTCATAAAGTCGTTATCGAGAGTGTGGATTTCTCCCGGGAAAGAGGATATTTCGGAGGATGTAAGACTCCGGTGGATAGGCTGAAGAGGAAAGATGAAAGTATATATGTGGAGAAGGGAAGGGTAAGTTGAAAGAGAACTAGGATGAGGTGGCTTGCCCCAGATAAGCCTCTCTCTTCGGGATTTTGACCACTTTACGCGTCTTTGGATCCTTTTGGACATTTTCTACAGAAAATTGACTCTCTTCGCTACAAATGATATCTGGGATAGAAAATTTCATTTTTTTTTTTTCTTCTTCTTTTCCTTTTTACATCGCTAGTCTCTATATACGAAGACGTCTTGAGATGGGCAAAAAATCGGGATGTCGCGTTCGAGGGTCACATTCGAAATGTCACCACCCTTCACCTAAATATAGAGTAAAGTTCTAAAATTACCGTAATTTTTGAGATTGGTAAATTACCGCGTAGTTTACTAGAATCCGCTTTTAATTTCTGTTATTTAAAATATGGAATTCCTGGTTCAAACGCTTCGAAATTCTTATTTCTAACTAAATAACTCCTATATTCGTGAAAAATGCCATGTTTAACATGATACGCTTTTCCATTTGAATTTGAATTGATATGGTAAAGTGATTCAGACATTTCTCGCTTAACTACGCCAAACACGAATAGCGTCTACGAAAAGAACACTTGATTTCAAAAGTTAAACTTTGACCCCTTTTTAGTAAATGGCAATTTTTAATTTAACAAATACAAAACAAAAACACGAAAGTACCCCTTGTGTTGAATATCATTCATAATCTTAAGTACACGCACTTGTCTAATATATTGGTCCTGTACCTTTCAAAGCTTTATCCTTATAAGCCTTAATTTCTCGAATGTCGCCTTAGGCTTATATTGAAACTGGATTATTAACTGCATGGTTTATTTGACGTTCCGTCGATAGTAGATTATAACTATCGCGCGAGTAAACGGAAACTATAGTTCGCTCGTAGCGTTCACTCCATTTCCCCTGTTTGTATACTCTCTGGAGTGCCTCCGTAGTAGTTTAGATATTCAAGCTATTGTCAACGTTTATTAGCGTCTATCACTTTTGAATAGTACGTTTGATTGCCGTATGACTATATTTGCCCGTCATGAGAATTCAGGCAATAACTATATCTTATTAAATGAGAAGCGACCTAAGTAGCGCTCCCCCAAATAGAATTCCTCGAAACATTGCTGTCGCGCGATATAAAATTACTGCCCGTTATGCATGGCCCAAATATTTATAGGATGATCATAAAGGAAGCTAGCGATGATATTGCGAGAAAGGACGTGTATTACATCTCATTGACTTGATGTCGTAATGGTGTTATGACGCAATCATGATAGGTCGCGATGATGATACTTCACGATGATGATACTTCACGATGATGATAGGTCGCGATAATAGGTCGCGATGATGAGAGGTCACGATGATGCGAGGTCACGATGATGAGAGGTCACGATGATGATTGGTCGCGATGGTGATAGGTCGCGATGATAAGAGGTCACGATGATGATAGGTCACGATGATGATAGGTCACGATGATGATAGGTCACGATGATGATAGGTCGCGATGATGAGAGGTCGCGATGATGAGAGGTCGCGATGATGAGAGGTCGCGACGATTAGAGGTCGCGACGATGAGAGGTCGCGACGATGAGAGGTCGCGACGATGATTGGTCGCGACGATGATTGGTCGCGACGATGATTGGTCGCGACGATGATTGATCGCGACGATGATTGGTCGCGACGATGATTGGTCGCGACGATGATTGGTCGCGACGATGATTGGTCGCGACGATGATTGGTCGCGACGATGACTGGTCGCGACGATGATTGGTCGCGACGTTGATAGGTCGCGACGATGATTGGTCGCGACGATGATTGGTCGCGACGATGATTGGTCGCGATGATGATCGGTCGCGACGATGATCGGTCGCGACGATGATTGGTCATATTGTAAACGTAAATAGAATTTATGTTTTAAAATATTTCGACTATAAAATATATATTTTTTTGCTGTTGTGGCAGTTTTTTTTTATAACATATGTATATACATTGCGACTATGCTACTAAAATTCCATTAGATATGCATGAGAAATCTGCGACTTCTTTAATATAAAAATTCTCGGGAAGTCTGTCGGACAGACAATAAAACCCGAAATCAAAATACCGTTTTTTTTTTTATATACTTTTTAGCAACGACTTTGGGAATCGTTTTGAAATAAGAAGTCCGGCATAAGAAAAAATAAAAATAAAAAAAAATTGGACGTATAGTAAATCCTACTAACACAACCATTAGAAACTTATATATATATAATATTTTTCGATCTCGAGAGAAAAGTAGTTTTTAGACTGCAGATCTTGGTAGTAAGCTTCCCGCGTATGATGGTAATAGTAATAATAAAAAGTAAAAAATAATAATAATACCCGAGGAAACTTCTTACGAGGTTTGCCAAGAAAATTTTATCTTTCCTCTAACTTCTATATAAAGGTCTTACGGAAAAGGATGAAGGAATAGGAAGAGGAAGAGCGAGATGAAGAGAATCCACATGATTACAACAATTTAATATTTGATCGTATATACGCTCTGGTGATAAAAATGAGACTTTTTTAAGCCAAATGATTATAATAGAATTTCTGGGTTTAGTGTCGAAGTCAATCTAGACACGTTTTTAGGCCCATTGTACCGAAATCCAATTTTTATTTTTGGTGCCACATTCGACTGAATTTAGTTGAAATTTTAGATTTTAAAATAATTTTTTTTTTTACCCATTGAACCGAAATCCCTTTCATCCGAATGTTTTTCCTTCTAAGGCATTCTCATTTAGAACCCTAAAATTACCCTAATTTGTAAATTACGCGGTAATTTAACGTTATACGGTAATTTACCAATTTTCTCAAAATGATTTATATTATTTTAAACGCGAAATTTCACTTTCAAATCTTGAAAATTCTTATTTCTGACTAAAAAAACTCCATACATTCATAATAAATGCCTTGTAACTTGGTCAATGTCTATTTTTGATTGTATTGTTAGGATGAAGAGTACGTCGTACATGAAAAATTACATTCAGGTGTCAATTACGACGCCTAAAAACTACCGTAATTATGGAAACATAGCTAAACTATCGCTTTATTTACCATCTGACGGTAATTTTCTCGGTATTCACCAAATTATTTGTGTTTGAAAAGCGAATTTCCTCTTTCAAACTTTGACCTTTTTTTTTAGCAATTTGTCCACTTTTAATCAAAAAAAATGAAATAATAAATTGCCAATCTAGAACTCCATTAGTCCTAATAGACATTAGACTAATCCCAAACTTGCAGTTTTAAAATTATTTCTTTTCCATTAGACCGAAATCTCATTCGAACGAAAAAAAATAATCATGTACAAGAAAAAAATTCTCAACTCTGTTTTACAAGTATCACTAACAACAGAAGCCGATGAAACCCTCCTTTGAAGTCTATTACTCCCTGGTCTTGTCTACCCCTCTCTGTATGGGTTAGTTTCAAAAAGCGCGATTCGTACGCCTCCTAACGGTAGATATTTTCGGTGCGGGAGTTCGTCGAGCGAATATCTCTAGCAGCCTCGGAGTTCGTCAAAAAAACGTCGTCGTTTGTGGAGAGAGAGAATTTCCAATTTTCCGTAGACAGGGGGGATGAAGTAGGACCCCTTCTAACTCGTAAAATTGTGAATTTTACCCATACAGAGAGGAGCGCTATATCGAACATTAGAGTAGTAGACTTCAAAGGAGGGTTTCATCTACTTCTGCTAACAATTGAATCCATTTAAATAAACAAATTAGGTATAGAATACTTTAGGGGTCCTTGAATTGTATGAACCACCTTGTTAAGTATATAAATATTAGTGTTGTAAAGGAAAGTTTTCATTGAAAACAATTCTATTTTAAAATCTTATGCCACGTAACACTTTGCAAATTTGTTTGTAGTCAAAGCATAGGCGTATTAACACAGAATGTTTAAGATTATCAGGAATAAAAGTAGTTCTATAGAAAATTTTCCGAATACAGCGAATAAGTCGAAATTAAATTTTGAAATCGGTTTGGAGAAAAGAACTCGATGAGATGAGGAAAAAAAGATAGAAGAATCAACTTAAAACTTCAACGTATACTATTAGAGTTTGGCATCTTTTTCCGTGGTTTTTATTTATCAGATATAAACGAAAGACTAGCTTATATACACGCTGAAATCATCAACTGATATCAACCGAAGATAAAAAGAATTGAATGAAAGAACAGGAAAAGAGCTATATAATATTGATGAAGATAAATTTGCATTTAAAAGAAAGTCTAGGCGGATTAGTACACAATGTTAAACCCCATATATGATAAAAATAGTTCTGACAAACCAAATATTATACTTGAATTGAAAAGCGTAGTTTTGGAAAAATATGGTTCTAGAATTTTTAGGATTTTTGTTATATATATTTTTTGTCGAATTGAATAAGGCTGTTTACAAAGAAATATATACATGAAAAGTTAAAGGATGAATGAAGACGATTTATTTGTTATCGATTATCAGCGTTTATCTTCTGTTAAAGGGAGAATGTAACCTTTCTTTTATCGATTAATTATCGTTTAAATATGCCTAATCCAACAGTAAAAAAATTACAAACACATATTAAACTAGAAATAAATTTAAAACTTACCCGTAAAATTGGCTTAGCTGGATTCATGGAGATCCTGCATTCCCCGTGTAATAGCCAACGGTCAATGTCATTGGTTGTTAGCCCTTATATAGGTAGTTCAGGATATCTCCATGAATCCAGCTAAGCCTATTTTAATGGAAAGTTTTAAATTTATTTCTAGTTTAATATTTATTTCTAGTTTAATATTTATTTGTAATTCTTTTTTACTGGTGGATTAGGCCTATTTAAACGATAAGGAATCGATCAAAAAAATCACTTGTTCTTAGGTTGCATTAACGGTATAATTAAGTACCAAGCAAGCCTTATAATCGTAATGGATTAAAAATAAAATGTTCTTCATCATCCCTTCAAAAGATACGCTGGATTAAGATGAATCACTTTGATTGGGCAATACGTGTGCAACTACTACTACTTTTAAAATTATGATTCAATTCATTAGAGATATAGTTATATATAACTTTATACATACTGAAAAATCAAACTGAATCAGGCTTTATTTTGTTTGTTTGCAGTTTGCACACAATGCAACACGAAGCGGATGGATAAACAATATAAAACTTCATATGACATTAGAATTGTGTTGAAAACTGCTGTAGAATATTATTATTATATATATAGAAAGAAAGAAAGTTTGGAAAACCAATTTTAGGGAAAGTAACTGAGCTGGAAAATGCTATTAACTAGATTTCGTTTTTTTTATTTCTTTAATTTTCTCGCAATTTTCAGATTTTTTTTTTTTTCTTTCTATTATTCCAATTTTTTTTTCAACCTCTCTTTTCCAATTTAAACACAAACCGATTTACTTTTTATTACATTTAAAGGAATAATGAAAACAAGTAGAACATTATTTTTAAATATTCATTCAACGCATTTCTTAGTAATTCACATTTGCGCCAAAAATCAGAAGAGATACAGATTTTTGGCACTCATTTTAAATGAAGGAACCTCCGACTAATCAGAAGACTTCCCAACCTTTGTCTTCATAAAATACCAGCGACACGCGCTGTTGTACGCACGATTTTGCGCGTGAAAATAATGAAGAAAATTTAGGGTGATTCAGTGTGTTTCACTGCGCGTGTCGCTGGGATTTTATTGAGCCAAAGGTGGGGCGTCTTTTGATTAGTCGGAGGTTCTCCTTTTTTAGAGAAAATTTTAGAATCTCTTCACCCTTACTTTAAAATTAATTTAATGGCTCCGATTTGCTTCTCTTTCGTTAAATTGGTCTAATTTTATTGGAGCAGTAAGATAATTTTGTTAATTGGTTTATTACAGTTGGGTAAATCAGATGCACAGTCAGTGATATTGAAACACGTGGATCTAAATTCAGCTGGTGTATATCGTTGCGAAGTTTCTGCGGAGGCGCCGTTCTTTCAAACAGTAGAAGCTGACAAAGAAATGAAAGTATATGGTATGTTTGACAATTTCTTTTTGTTCCTGAATTTCTATTTTAAATATTTAACTCCTTTGAGTTAACTTAGCTTGAAGGCCTATTTAAACGATAAGAATTTCGTTCCTTATTGTTTAAATAGGCCTTAGCCACTAGTGAAAAAATTTACGAACAAATAATAAATTAGAAATAAATTTAAAACTTAACCGGAAAGGCTTAGCGGGATTCATGAAGATCCTGATTTACTCGCGTCTAGCGACCAATCGAACGCGATTCTAAGTCTCGTGGAGATCTTGCGTGAACGACAGGCCTTTGCTCATTGGTCGCTAGACCTTAAACGGAGGCAATTCAGGTTCTCTATGAATTTCGCTAAGCCTATTTTCCTGGTAAGTTTTAAATTTATTTCTAGTTTAATATTATGTGAACTTTTTATTGGTGGATTAGGCCTATTTAAACGATAAGGAATCGATAAAAAACACTTGTTATTAGGTTGCATTCTCCTTTTAAATAATAAGTTAACAAGAATGAAAAATAATCTATTTTTAAACATTCGGAAAATAATTATAGTATATTACATCTTACCCAATTAATAAAAGTTACATGAACTTCGAGTGCGCTATTAAAGATACATGCCTATATGAGTAACGTTTTCCTTTCTTTTCACGTTTCTAGTACTTCCGGCGGAAGGTCCTAAAATTACGGGAAGTCAGCCAAAGTACCAAGTAGACGATACAGTCTCGGTCAATTGTACTTCGGCCAAATCAAAGCCGGCCGCTTCCCTCAAATGGTATATTAACGACGATTTGGTGAGTACCTTTCCCATATCCCTTTACTTTCCCCTTGCCCCGAAACATCTTCTCTGGAGTATTTGCAAAGTCTACATGGAAACCTATTCCATCGATATAGGTGGGCCCGGAATACGAGACTGAGCACTCGACAACTTTGCACGCCGACGGTTTGGAGAGTTCGAGTCTCGGGCTTCGATTTCTGGCGACGGAGAAGCACTTCAAGCACGGTAACATGAAGCTCAAGTGCACTGCCACCATCTCCCGTCTCTATACCATGAGTAACGAGGAACTAGTCTTCGGAGGCAGACAGCAAACCTCGGGACTTCACGTCACGCAGAATGTCAATATAGGTCAATGTAAGTCAAATTCTCTCGCACATACATACGTATAAGGTATATACGTAGACACGTCTCCCTTATGAAGCCTGATGAAAAGGGACTACAAACATAAGATTATAACTCAAATCCTTTAAGTTTGACACGTATTATTAAAGGCCAAAGCCCCCTCAACTGGTTAGCCCTTCTAGAAGCGTTGTGTTTCGTGAGGTTATCAGCTTTCATGAGCTTTAATCAGGTTGAAATTGAATATCTCACTTCAAATGATTGGTGCAACAGTACCCTATTAAACGTGCTAAGGTTTAGACGCCTTTATATGAATAATGAAGTCGATTAACGTGTTATTTTTAATCGATTAAGAACTGGTTAAAATCGAAACTTGATTCAAATATACCCTTGAATGAGTTCTTGTCAGCGTACGAGACAATTTCAACGTTGTTCATGATATAGGTGACGTTTTACCTGTGATCTCATTAACATGTATCGCACTTATGGAATATGTGAGATATTAACTCATAATACGACTTTTAGACTTATTTTTTATGAGGAAATTCAACCTATCTTACGTTCTCTCGACGCGTCTCGATCCAATTAGTTAATTGGATAAACTCGAGTTCGTCTATAATTATCCCAGTAAATTAATATTGATTTAAATGATTAGTTTCTTTTAAATATACGTTTATATTTACCAAGATATTGGAATATTTAAGGTAACAAAATAAGTCGATTAACTCCAAAATCGGGCTATAAATAAAAGCACTTTTCTATATGATTTCAAAAATCTAAAACCGTCATTATGAAGGGCTCTAAAAACTAGTTATTTCCAATCGATTTAGAGTCTAAAATATTCTTCAAATCATTATCAAAACACAACAAAGGTGTAGCTGCATTTACAGTTAATTATTATTATCGCGAACTGGTCTCATTAATAAATCTTTCTGAAGCCGTCTTAAAAAAATAGTCCACCGAAAGAAACGTTTGCGCATGGGTAAAGCGGAGATTTTCGAGAGCTGATACGCTTGAATCGTGTTTGAAGAATCTCTACACAACTATGAATTATTTTCTTAGAGATATAGGAAGCCTAATTTTAGCTGCTATTTTAACTAAGGAAAGTAAAGATTTTTATATTTATTTACACCAGAAATTCGCCGTCAAAAGCTCGTTTTTTAGGTGCACTAGTTTTTTAGGTCTTCCACTAGTTAAAGGGGCCTTATACCTACTTTCCTCTTATTTACTTCTGTTTACACGTAATGAAAGATAGGATTACTCCATTGGCATGCCCGTAGTGTGTCGAAATGTCACGTGAAATTTTGATTTTGGCGGGAATACGAGCCCAAACCAAACCCATAATACCTCCTCCATATATCATCCGCTCGTTACTCTATCTTTCTCCCAGATTTAAACTACAATAGAGTGTCGATAGAGACGAAAGAGGGCTAGAATAATATATCTGGAAACAATTTGACAAGAAAGTCCGATTGAAAAAAATATAAAAAGTAACCAAAGAGTATTAACCTCGGGATGATTTTCTTTTGGTCTCGTGAAAAGGATTGTTTCATCCTTCTCTCTCAATATCTTTATACTAGAGACTTAGAAAAAGAGAAATTGAGGAGAGACGGAAGAGCTAGAGAGATCTTATCATAGACATGGGATAAATAATCGTGGGCTAGGAATCAAACATCGCCCAAGAGTGTCCATACAGTAAAGGCGTTGGCCAACAAGAAAGGAGGGTCGACGAGAATTGATAGATATACCCCCAAAAAACCTCTTTCTTTTTTTTTTTTATAGAGATCGACTCTTTCTCCTTTTTATTAGCCACACCCCCAGAACTTGTGTAGTGTGTGGCTCTTTTTATTGACTAAAGTTGATGAGGAGTACTTTACCGAAAGAAATGATTTTTTCGTTTTCTTAGAGTAGAAACTGACCAAATTTGTGATGTATCTTTGGTTTACTTGGTGGAAAACCTAACAAAATCTCAAAATATCATAGAATTAAATATTTACCCTCGGAAAACAATATAGTTTATTGTTTTAGTTCACTTCTACAAAGATTTTCATATTATTTAAATTTTTCAAAAAATGCGTAATTTTGACCTTGCTTCTTTTTATTTAAAAACTAAAAAACAAGGTCGAAATTACCCATTTTATTGTAAACAATTTAATAATATATGAATAATAATAATAATAATAATAATAATAATAATAATATAAATAATATTAATTAATATTAATTTCTGTCCCTTTGCAAGTTTGACTCCAACGGGGAAATTTTGCTTTTTCAAGGAATTTTTACACACTCCTTCTATATCATTGCATGCAATTATGTATGATTGGTTGACACTAAACCATGATTAAGTGGGTATTTGAAGCTTGATATGATATAGTGGCGATAGAAACTGTCAATGCTTGATTAATTTTAACACCACATTTGCATCTTCATTCAACTCCACCCAGGTTTACGTCATAGAGGATAGCGTATCCAATGATCTCTCACTCTAAAATTGAAACCAAAACAATGGCGAGATTTAATTGGATGCGCCATCGTACGTGACGTACCACTCCGATTTAAGGGATAATTTTGACTTTGAAATTTTCAGTTAATCACGCGTCTATTTATAATGAGATTGATTTTTGACACTTGCGCGGCTTGCAAATATTAAATATTTTAATTGAAGGTGTTGCTGTCTTGACTATCGTTTCCCGAAATATCTTTCTTCTCTGTTCTTTTTCTTCTTCTATTGGTGACTGATATTTACCCCTAAACCCAACTACTATCACCTAGCTTTGGCCCTAAAAGTACCAGGACAGAAAAGGGTTGGAATAAAACGAAGGATAGATAATTCGGACTAACTCCAACAGTTCCTCCTTTAACCAATCCCTTTTTAGTATGGACCAAAGACATATGCAACGGGTTTTTCGATACTATAGTCTATTTCAATTTGAGGTAGCACCACATATTAATACACAAAGCTAATTTTCTTAAGTTAAAAAGTATTTTGTAAAATTAGTAGTTAATCTTCGTGATAGGCCAGCCAATAAAATTTATTTCGATGAATTAATCTTTCCCTGTTAATATCTCGAGCCTGATGAAAGCTCATGGTCTAGCATAGGCAGAGCGAGGAAAAACTCTCTCTCTTCCCTCCGCGCCCGCAGACACGAACTACTTCGTAGCGGCTATGGATATTACCACGATTTTACTCCGGAGAATAGGCAAGGGGGATGGAATGAAACGGTTTCTTCCACTCACAGAGGCTGTTCTTTCTTGGCGGTGCGTGCCTACCGTTAGCTAGAAAGTAGCTTGATTTACTAGCTTGGTGTACAATTTAATCCTTGATAAAGAACTAGCTAAGACTTGGCCATATACTTTCTAAGAATCAGCAGACACGGCCTTAGGTGGAGCCCTTATTTTAACGCGCTGCAAATTGACTTTATGTATATTTTTCACGAGTTAGGCATTTTTGGCACTCAGAAGTAAGGTACCCCTTTTTCTAGGATAGAACCAATGGGTAATTCTTGGGGAAGGGCGACAAAAATGTCTAGGGTGGACCAATATCGATTATCGCTCGGGAGCGGACGACGCTCGCACCCGCCTCGTTTATCAAAAGGTAGAAAGAAAATGGAGGGGAAAAAAAAGCAAAGCGAAAGGGAAGAACCGCCAGGAATGGTAGAAATCCGACATTATTCTTTCTTACACCCGCTCCCGCTAAGATTTGGAGCATCACTTCGATATATATACTATAACGAACAAGAAGGTGAACGTAGATATATATTTAAAACCCTTGATACGAAGTTTTACTTAAAGTGAGACTGTTACCAATTTTTTTCCTAGGGAATATGGATTTTATATCATTAAATAGTCGTATTCAAAATTTGAAAGTTCTATGGCTTCAAACGAATCTTCAAAATTAAAATGACCAAAAAAATGTAGCTTAAACTTTTTCTGATATATGAGGTTTGCGAGATAATTATGCGAAATGTAATACTTTGGATTAAGTACATTCATGAAAAAGACCGCGTGAAAGGCTTAAATTCACTGTAGGCTCTACAATATAAATATTGAATAGCTTTGAACATATTTGTCGTGTCTGCAAGGTTTCATTTGAAGCTTATAACCACATTCCTAGAGTATACAAATGCAACAACATATATAACCCTTTTCAGTATCCAGACCTAATAATTTTGCGGGACGAACCTAAATGGAGAAAAAATGTCGTTCAATATTTCTTTCTTGTTTTCTCTTTTTCTTATCCCGTTTACCACTACCCCCGTGTCTCTCGTACACGCAACGCGACGCGACACATCCCAAAACCAACCATTTGAAATAGTGGAAGACGCTAGTTCTTCATCTTCCATGGCTCCATCTACGTTGGCGTCGTCGCTGCCTGCGTCTTCATTTTGCTGCTGTTTGGCATTCATCATTTGGCTGGACACCGGCGTCTTATCGAGAGTTTCGTAACGGTCTAACCTCTACTCTTAACTCTATATTCTTAACGGGCGTCCTCCCGTGACAAGAACCAATGAAAGAAGATTCTAGAGAGAAAGAGAAATAGAGATGTTAAGAGTGAACGACCGAGTACGATAACGCGCGTGCTACGTCCAGCTAAGCCTAACCAACCCTCTCCCTTCGTACATTCCTCTATTGCCTACATTTTACTAAACCATAAAACCAGTCAGGAAAACCATCACCGCTGTGCAACGCGACGTTTGATATAAAAAAGAAAAGTATTCTGCGATCCTATATCAATGCGGGTTTTCGGAACTTTCGAAGCTATTACGGTCGGTAGCCGAGAATCAGAGAACTGTTACCCGTTTTTCTACTAATAACCCATCCCCCTTTCTTTTTTTTTTTCCTTCTCTCCTTCAAAATTCCTTTCCTACTCTTTTTCTCAGAGAATGAAAAAATGTATAAAGTGGCGACACCTGTGATAAGTTTGAAGGGAAAAAAACCGCATCTTTTTTCCTTAGTGAAAAAAAAAAAAAAAAAAAAAAAAAAATTCTCCAAGTAATGGGTTAAAACGGGAAGAACCAGAAATCTAGCGCAGGAAAAAATAACTATGGTACGGTCTGGTACAATATGTGGTACCGGTAATATAATAATATATATTTAAAGAATTGGTTTTAATTCTTCGAAGCCTCGCTGAGAAAATTGAAAAATATCAGGATTTAGTTTTTCGTGTCTATCGCTTAATGGTGATGCGCGAGATAAAAATTTTCTTATTGGTTCTATTTTTTAAACTCGAAATGTGGTCGGAGCGTCGCCTGGTGTTGGTGTTAATACATGTCTTGTCGGAATTAACTGAGTCGAAAGCGAGACACGTTTCTCAAATATTTTCTTGTTAGGAGAATTTAGGTTTTATTTTATTTATTTTTTTTTTTTTTGGAAAAGATATCACAAATTCCGTTGTTTTGGATTGGATCGATTTTGTCTGCTTAGATTTTTCTATCAATTTGACAGCACTCTAGAAGCACGACGAAATGACAAAACCTAGGAGACTTAACATTGGACACCTATCTCAATATATAAAAATGAATAACCAAACTCTTAGCGTTTATAAAGCTTCCTCTAACGGTAAACAGTTCGGGCAAAAGTAGTAACTAACAAAAGCACGTGTTATTTATTCATAGCTGGCACGCAAGAATTTTTGTTAGATCGTACTTTTGCCACTATTTGCCGTTAGAGGACTCTTACCAGCCCCAGATTTTTGTTATTAATATTTATCTATTAAGGTAGGTGTCCAGTAGTTATTAAACCAAGGTCAAAGAGTTACCTAAACTATCACGTGACTCAATCCACCTCGAGTTGACAATACGCCCGAAGCTAGTTTACCCGTTAGCTTTATTATTTATTGGCTTTCAGATAGAGGTAGCCGTGATTCGTTGGTACTATCAATTTATCAAGTTTAATTTTCTTTAATTTAATTTCAATTTGAAAGTTAAAAGTATTTTACACTTTATAACCGCTTTTAGACAAGGTTAGTAGAGAGCAAAAGTTAATCACGATTTGATATTAATCGCAAAATTTGGTTTAGGTTTATATATTTCTACAAATTTGTTTTATGTGAAGGACGAGCGTGTTTAAACGTGTGTTTTATTTAACATGGTGCTGTGTGGTGTTAAAAAAACGGCGGCTTAGTACTTCTCGGGGAATTGTTATTTCTCCAGACGAATGCAAAGTGTACTTTGTGCATTTGCAAAAAAAGAAAAAAATTACCGTGTCCGTCTGAGTGAAGAAAAAAAAAAAACGTGAAACATTTGACAAGACAAACGGGCGCAAAATATCAAAGTTTTTTGTGGTTGTTTTTGAAGGGACTTATCTCGTTTAAAATATACGTAAAATTGACGCTTAGGTGAACTAAATAATGCGAAAAGTTGAATTTATTGAAATTTTTATTTAAGGGGGAAACAAAAAAAAAAAAAAAAAAAAAAAAAAAATATCGCGTAAACGCTCACCTTCCAACATAAGAAACAAGTTTTTTCAGAGTCTATTTTTGTACAACAGTATATGATTTTAATCGGTGGTTGTTTAGTTTTGTCGGGGATTATGAGTGTAAATAAATCGATAGAAAACCAAAACAAATAATATAATATGGTAACAAAAAGGAAATTAATAAAAATATCGGAAAAATTAATTTTTCTCTATTTTTAAATTCGATTTCAGCTTGTACTACTGAGCTTAGAAAGACTAGGGTTTCGGAATAACAGAATCTGCGGCCACACTAGTCCTTCGAATCGATTCAAACGGTTTGCAAACCTTTCGCTGGAGTCCCGTGAATCGGTTTCTCGAAGCTGCTTCGGGAACCATTTTCAGACCGATTCGGTTTCAACAGACAGATGACAAGGTAAAAAATCGATTTATGAAGGGCTTGTGTGAACAGATGACTCTTAAAGCGATTCAGGGCGATTTGAAAATCGGTTAGATTTTACGATTTGAAATCGATTTGGATACGGCAGTGTGAACGTAGATATAATTAACATAGGATAAGCCCCTCCATTTAATTTTAAACCCAGAAGTAATCCTTTCGTTTTTAATTAACTGGGAAATAATTCGTTAATATACTTGGTAGAGGCTTGAACAGTCAAGTGATAAGAAAAGGATCATGGTATTATCCCAACCGATAGATAACAATAGTCAGGAGAAGAAATTCTAAACTTTTTTTTAGTAAGGACGGGTTGTTCTTACAATGTAACGAAAGGTGTGACGTAATAATACACAATGTAAACTACATCGGAAATGAAAGTAGTTATCGATAAATACTTTCGATCACTGGTATAGTTGCTCAATGTTTTCTTATCAAAGTCTGTTTTGGTGCGGTCGTAAGGATATATAGAGATTTTCCACCAGGGTGTCCTGGATAAATCGTTCCGTTTTATTTTTCAGTTTATCGAGTTAATGTTCGCTAAGCACCAGGAGTTGTATTTCTTAATGTATCGATTAAGGCTTTTTTTCCTCTCTTCCCCGATCATTTCTTTATTGACTCCAACAAGTAGAACGAACTGCAACGAGCGTGGCAAAAGAGGGATGCTACTGGTAAGAAATTTGGCGGGAAAACAATCGATTCGTCAAAAGCTGACACCGTGATTGAGCTATTAAGAAAGGGGGTCAAGAAAACAAATCCTTTGACGGAGAGTTAGAGAGAAGAGACCTCGAACCTCGAGAAGAAGAAGAGGAGGAGAAAGAAAAGGGAACTTCGCCGTCCAATCGTGGGAGGAGTTTCCCCAAACAACAGAAAAAAAAATACCAAAAATAAACCTAATAAGATAAGCCTTTGATAATGTCAAATTTTGGACGAAGTGGAAACTTCTAAATTTCAGTTGCGTAACTTTGCTTCATTATAATATTTTAAGGACAGGGTTCATGCAATCCTGGGAAACTTGGAATACCAGGAAATATTAGGGAATTTGAATGTTGTCTATAAATCAGGGAAATATCTGAGAAATTCTTAAACATTTGACATAAATCAGGGAAATAACAGAGAAACTCAAACATTTGATATAAATTAGATAAATCCGTGAAATTATGAGTGCTTAATCTTAAACTTCAATGACACTAAATTGAATATTTAAAATTGTTAAATAGTTTAAATGAAAGTTTAAAAATGTAAAAAGCCAGAGAAAAAGGTCAGGAAAAAAAGGTAAAAATTAATGTCAAGTTTAATGTCGGGTTTAAAGGATTAGTAAATATAAAGAGAGCCAGGAAAAAATCTGAAAATTTTGAAAGCAGCCTAATCGTCCGAGAAAAACCTTTCTTTTTCATCTAAATCGGAACTATTAATCTAATCACTAAATCATTACTAGCCTTGCTTAATTACTAGCCTTGCTATATATAACTGAAAAATCTTAGTATGATACTTCGCTAAAATTAATCGTTAACCTGGATCGCCTATTAGGTGGAAACACCTCGAAGCCAACCTGGCAAGGCTTTTCTTTATATATATCAGGGGAAGAAGGTAAAGTAAGAATATCCATCGCGAAAACTCCGACCTCGTCGGTCATTTACAACTAGGTGACCCGTGTCCGAACCATCCATTCTCTTTGCCCAGATACTCTTTTTCTATTAAGCTACAGGAATTTGTTGAGCCCTCGCCCTCCTTATATCGTACGTAACATATCCTTCCAACACGCCCACAATATCCACCGATCGAATCTCCCTCTACCTTCAATTCCTTGTTCCTTTTCTTCTTTAGGTTGGACTATATTATCTTTAAAGTGAAGGTGCTAAGTATTCATTCTTCGCCAAAGTTTTACACAATTTTTTGGAATTCCTATTTCCTAAATATTATATTTTTAGTTTTATCATACTTTTAAAACTCCATATTCAAAATTTTATTCCTTTGTGTTGACGAGTTCCTAAGAAACTTAAAAAGGAAAATGTCAAAACTATATATACGTAATTGATTTCTGGAAAGTAATTAACAATAGTTTTACATATCAGGCACGCACGTGGTTTTGTTAGTTACTAATTTTGACACTGTTTGCCGTTAGAGGACTTTTACGAACTCAAGGTTTTGTTATTCATCTATATCTATATAATCAAAGGTCTATCACTTTATTTCATAAAATTAAACAACACCCCGTAGCTTATTCAGCAAAAGGTGTGGTAAACGGACTAGCCCATCATTTAAAAATAGCCAAAAAGTCATCACCCCTGCCTGGCTCTAGTGATTTGAACTCTTCCTCCGAAATTTCTCCAATGAGTTGCGCTTCCTCCTTTTACTATTTAATCCGTCTGCGGCCGCTAGGGTGTCTTAAATCAGAATCTGCGGTACATTTACCTGTACCTTTGCGTTAAACCTCCCTGATTCTGTCTTCGTATATACACTCTCTGGTCGTCAATGACTTTAAGGAACCACTTAATTATTCTTAACACTTAAACACATTCCCTTTAAGGTTGGGTCTATAAAGAGTACAAAGGAACTCAGTTGAGAGAAGGATCAATGTCTTTAATAAAGGAACTAGGCTTTCTTCTCTTTTTCTCAGCTCGTCTGGTTCCGAAAAACGACCCTGCTTCTTAAAAACGAGTTAAGCGATATATATTAAGCTATACATCGATTGTTTTTTCCGCACCCTTCTTATACACAATATCGCGATTCTTAAGCTATACAAGACCTAGATTATTTTATAATAGCATTCCGTGGCTAACTCCTATATGGCTTTATTAAAGGGAGAGTGGAGAGAAAAATAAATTGTTTTTTTATGGATTCTACTTTAAAAAATAAGATATGTTTGCGTATGAAAACATTCAGAAAGTGTCTTTGAATTGTACACATATATCGTAAACCATTTGATTTTAGTAAAGCTCAATTAAAAGGAGAACCTCCGACTAATCAAAAGTCGCTCTGCCTTTGAATTTATAAAATCCTTGCAACACGTGCTTTGGCACACTCTTTGAATCGCTATAAATATTTTTCTTGATTATTTTCGTGCGTGTTAAGCCTACTTTCCGAATAAAATTAAAAAAATTATCATATTTTATCAGGTCCGTCTGTCTGTCGGTCGAGAACGCTAAAATGGACTCGCAAAGTTAGAACTGGAAGAAAGTAAGAGAAATTTCATTATTTTAATGTATAACGTATATTATTATGCCACAAATAATTAATACAAAAAAACCGTCATTTTTGACGGCTAGTATTCTAATATTTTACTGTATATATTTTACTAGTGGATTATGTTTATCTAAAAGATAAGGAATCGATAGAAAATCACTTGGAGAAATTACGATATTCAGACCACACTCTAAAGAACAATGGATATGAACTAATTAGAACCTGGGGAGTTCAGAAAAAATACTTTAAAAATTCTGCCAGCAGCAGAAGTGTGAGAAAAACATATTTTAAACTTTCAAATCTCCATGTTAAAATCCCATAGGCTGGTATTTATTAGGTTAGGCACTCTGTGGGATATTATTAAGAGAATTTGAATATTTCCAATACTTTTTTCTCATATTTCTGATGGTCGTAGATATTTTGTCCTAATTAGTCCATAACCATAGTTATTTAGTGAGGAGTCTGAATATCGTAATCTTGCAAATCACTTCATTAACCCTTAAATTTAAATATATTGCTTCATTCTCCCTTCAATTCAAATATATTAGTTACAGAAAGTATCCAATAATGTATAAAATATTCAAAAAAAGGTTTAAATTTAATCTTTGAACGAATGTCTGTGTGGCGTTCGATAAGCAAAATACAATTTGATTATTTACGATTTTTTTTTGTTTGAAAGGGGGCAAAGAAATTTAGTACAGAACTGGGAAAGTAAAACCCCATTTTTCATTCGTTTCGAGAGAAAAAAAAACCCAAAAAAAAATCTTTTCGTTTAATCTTTGACACTCCAATAGCTAGATTTGCAATGGGAGACGGTCTAGAGAGAAATAAAAGATTGTTGAGGGAAAAATGAACATTTGCAATATATTTCTTCAATTTCTATTTCTTAGTCTTGGTCTTATAAAACTCAAGAAAAATTACTTTGAATTGAGTTTGATTTCCGAGTATTTCTTAATAAAAAATAAACTAAGGCAAATATTTATCAGTTCCGAAGCATTTTGTGGTAGAAACTTGAAGTGGAATTATTCAGGAAAACTCAATATTAAGGGTTAAATATTTTAACTTTCTTAAAGGGAGAATGCAACCTAACAGCAAGTAATTTTTAATCTAATCCTTATCGTTTAAATAAGCCTGATCTACCAGTAAAAAACTGTAAAAAAGTACAGTTAATAATTAAAGTTTGCGAACTAGAGTCTAGACTAGCTAAGCCTAAATCGGTTTCGAAGAGATTATAGACTATAAAATTTCTTAGGAATCATTTCAAGCGGTTAAAAACTTTTACAACCTTGTAATGACCCATTCCAAGACTAGAACACTGTTTTCTCAGAAACACCAGTTTCTTTATCCACGGCATTTCGTTTCTTGTAAATAATTAAAGTTACACTAATATTTCATTTAAGAATTTTTCTTCGGGATTTTAAGGCGAGCATTTTCCACATCTCTTGACAGATGTTAATTCGTTCTTAATCCCGAGAGAAGCGAGAGAATCCTTATTCGATGCGACTGCAATTCCTAAAATAGACAAAAGCTGAGAGGATTAATACACAATATTAAAGTTTCATAGGGGAGAAAAGTAGTTTACTAAAGTTTTAGTCTTGTATCAAGAAACAAGTAAGCCTTGGTTCCTTTTAAAAGATAGCGTACATACATGTTTACAAGTACTACTTAGCTGAACCGTGTCGAGCCTCGGTTTATTCCAAAGCCGTGTTCACACGTCTCTCCATTTTTCTGTGCATTAAGTGAGAAATGAAATGTTTTGTGTTTTGTGATAGAAACTAGATGCCGTTGAAACTCGTCTCTTAGAAAATATTTTACATTCAACCTTTGATAAGACGTAAAATAATACTTGAGATGACGTCAATAAGATTAATTCTATCTTTTTACCATTGCCCGTATACTAATTTTGAAATTGGTTTCCCGAAATCACGATTTTCTAACGTCGGTAGCGACATCTCTGTCCTTTCCACGTAAACTACCAAAAATGAGTTTTATAAAACTCATTAAATACATCATTCGCCAAGCTATTACATAAAATTTAAACGATAGTAATGGGAACTTAATTATTTAAGTAACAATGACAAAAAGAGTTTTAAGTTTAACCATTAGGAGTAGTATTTTATTTTCCGTTTACAGTTAAACTCATTAAATACTTCCATTATCCTAGTTTTGAATAAGACGCGTTCACACTAGAGACTTTGAAACGGTTCTTAACCGTTTTGGAAAGGTCAAATTATAAAATTTTCAGGTCACACATGTAGATTTGAACATTCGAATCGGTTTGGAAACGGTTTCAAAGTGGCAAGTGTGAACGTAGCTTTAGTAAAAAATCTTTTATTTTTGCGAGGTATTGTTTTTCCGTAACAAGTTTACCAAAATATCGTTTATTTCTGAACGCTTAAGAAATCACGACTTGCTTGTCGTTATTATACGTCATTTGCACTCTCAATACTAAATAGTTGCATAACAGACCCTTAAGAATGTTTTCCCTACAAAAACCAAATTTTCTTCTCGGATTTCTTTTGTTCGGTATTCTTTGGAAATTAGTTATGCTTTTCTTCGAGACTTGCCTAGATATACAGGAAACTATCACGTTCTAAAGAATATTTTGAAAATTTGGCTTAATGTGTCTCTTGGATGAGTATAAATTGGAAATGAAGGATTGAGGAAGTGTTTTTGGGAAGAGAAGAGATTTTTGGAGTTCACTAAGAAAATTGGAGAATCTGAAGATATATGGTAGAATTCCAAGAAAGAAAAATATTGTATCAAACCTCAAAGAGAATATGGAATAGGATTGGAAGATTTCATGAATTCAATTTTTAGGAAAACTAGAATTTCTCTCTCTGATATCTATTTAAATCGTCTGCTACTTTATACATTTGAATCGATATATTGCAACCTATTAACAAGTGATTTTTTTTATCGATTTCTTATCGTTTAAATAGGCCTAATCCAACAGTAAAAAAAAAAAAAAACATTACAGACTAACATTAAACTAGAATTAAATTTAAAACTTGCCATCAAAATTGGATTAGCTGAATTCATGAAGATTCTGCATTCCCCATATAAGAGCCATCGATCAATGTCATTGGTCGCTAGTCCTTATACGGGGAGTTCAGGATATATCCATGAATTCAGCTAAGCCTATTTTGATGGTAAGTTTTAAATTTATTTCTAGGTTAATATCTGTTTGTAAATTTTGTTTTATGGTGGATTATTCCTATTTAAACGATAAGGAATCGATATAAAGTCACTTTTTATTAGGTTGCATTCTTCCTTTACAGTAAGACGGAGTTTTTACGAATTCGAAATGAAATTGAGTAGCGTTTTCGGAAAGATGTTTAAAAATGATTCAAAATTTTTTAATTTTTAATTTTGAAGTTCAAACTCGGAGGTGTAAGATTTTAAATAAGTTCTTGATAGGTTTCAGGATTGCCCGCAACTAGACCTACCTCTTTATATTCTCCCTGGTATCCCAATATTTTGAGGCAAAGAAGTCTTTTTCCAGGGAACGAAACTTCGCTGTAATTTTTTTCAGAAATATAGTTTTAATATTATAGTTTAGTCCGCTTCTGCATTCTCTGTTACGCAAACCTCTCTTGAACTAAAGTTTATTTGAGATATTTTTGGTCTTTTGTCACCTTAGCCGACGTGTCTTTGTATATTCTAGAAGACGACACCTGCCGGTGACATCTTATTTAGCTATTTTTATTAGCTTTTGATAAAGTACAAAATTGCAGCCTCGCAAAAAGACGATGACGTCAGGTTTTTATACCAGGGATGTGATATTTAATACATAGAAAAGCTTTATTCTTATTTTGCCAAAGTTTTTATGTATATAAATAATGAAAAGAATAGACCTAAAAAGCTTGTTTTAAAGAATATTCCACATTTAAAGAGGGAATGAAGTGCTTTAAAAATTCATTTTTCTATCGATTTCTTATCATTAAATTAAACCCGAATTATATTTTTTAGTTTCGTCACACTATTAAAGCTCCATATTCAAAGTTTTATACCTTTGGGTTAACTTCAAAATGAAAATGTTTCAAATTTAAAGATAATTTTTTCCCCCGATATATGACGTAATTTATTCTGAAATGTAATTAATGATAATTTTCGTACGAAAGATAAAACTTTCTAGATTAAGTATTTTTACGAAAAAGACCGCGCAAAAGCGACCTTATCGCGAGAATAAACTGTAGGCTCTGCAATAGCTACGTGACCTTAGTGATGACGTAGTATTGGGGGGAGTTTTTATTTTCAAAATTTCGAAAATGGCGATTATAAAATATTAATTTTTAGTGTAATGGTAAATTTTTTCTATGATATATGTATATATATTTTGAATCGTTTTTAAACGATCTTTCTGGTGATGATACTCAAATTCATTTTGGAAGGGTAATTTAGCCTTATGGTATCAAACATAAACTTGATTTTACGTTAGTATGGTTTTGACTTATCCATTTTAAAAGTGATTAAATATTTGTTTTGTTGTATTTCGCACTCCCTTTTTAAGTCAAAAACGTCAAATAGTTACAAGGTGAGAATATTTATATACTTGGAGAAGTGTAAGGGGGTTTTTAACCCTAAATTGCCAGTTAGCTTAAAGGCAAAAAGTAAAAGGGAAATTTTTTATTTTCCGGTGACATATTATTATAGCGAGGAAAGAGAGAGGAATTGGGCGATCTTGCATGAAACGGAGTTTTCTCCCCATAGACCCTTTTTAAACTCGACCTGTAAAGGCTCGTTTTCACGTTGAATTCAAACCATATTAAAACAAATAGAATAATAGTTAATATTGCCGTTGAACATAGCTCTTAATTAAAGCAGCTTAATAAAAAACAAAAAAAAAATATTTTAATTCTCAAAAGGTTAGAGCTTGGAATCGTATATCTATTATCTTCTGTTATTTTCGGATAAATTGTTAATTGCTAAACGTATAAGGTTTACCCAAAGATAAGAGTTTGGCGCTTTATCTACGAACAAATTACTCGTATCCAAACGTATACCGATAGATAAGAAAATTCGCATTTCCAGAATTAGTCTAAAATATTAGAAAAATATTTCAAATTGACTTTAAATTTGAAGAATATAAATAACACAACGAAACTTAAGATTTTAAATCACCATTTTATTCATTATTTTTCACGAAAATAATTTTAAATTTTTTTATCCGAACGTGTACCGCGGATAATATTCTAAGATAAGGCCATTACATTTTTGGATAAAAACGAATATGGATTGTTTTTTACTTTATCTTCGATTAAGTTAACTTGAATGAAAAATAGTCTATTTTTAATCAAACAGATAATATACCACAGAATTTAGTAGATTTTATCCAATTAATAAATATTATACGAATTCATTTGTGAAAATGTTTCTTTATGGAAACGCGACCTTATGGATTAAAATGGTGTTTGGTAGAATGGGAGGGTTGAAAGAACAAAATATACGAAGGTTTTTTTTGATTAACTCCGCTGTGACACGCACAGGAGAGAATTTACGTGGCCGAAGAATTACGTAGAAAAGTAAAATTTTTGTCGCGTGAGAATAGACTTTTACACGGACACGAATGGGACTTTTATACTTTGTTAAGAAGACTGTAATAACATGAAAGGGGATCACTATTCAATATGCTATAATCGTGGGGTTTTGGATTGATGGCCGGTTGAATAAGCGCCTCTAATCTTTAAAAAAACGATCAACAGGCTATTATGAAAACATCCACAACTCCCTGAGATTATAATGGGATTACATTGGATCTTATTCGATACAATAGACGGGTACGGTCATTCGAGACAACTTGACCACATCGATCATCTGGTTATCACATAGATATTACTAATCCCAATCGAACTACTTATTCGAATCATTCCTACTCATCCCAATCAAACCTAAGAAAATTTAAACTAGAAATAAATTTAAAACTTACCATCAAAATAGGCTTAGCTGGATTCATGGAGATTTTGAATTCCTTGCGTGTAAGGACTAGCGACCAATCGAATGTTATTGGAAGTCTCGTGGAGATCTCGCCTTAACGATGGGCTTTGTTCATTGGTCGCTAGCCCTTAGAGGAAATCAGGATCTCAATGAATCCAGCTAAGCCTATTTTCTTGTTAAATTGTAAATTTATTTCTAATCGATTAAAATCACTTGTTGTTAGGTTGCATTCTCCCTTTAACTTTCGCTCGAATCACTCATATTAAAACGCTTTAGATTAACTATATATTATTTAAAATTCTCTTTCGTCGCGCTACTACTTGGTCTATCTCTCCAATGAAATTAGTTAGAAAACGGCTAGCTTTCTTTGATTAAGAAGGGTCATTTGAACCAAAGACGGAATGTAGAAGTTAATGGGCAAATAAGGGCAAGAGGAAGAACCAACTTAGGAACACAATAATTGCTATTATAATAACGTTTGTGCAAGCTACACGCGCCGCCGTGGTAAAAGGAATGCCGGACGCCTTCCCTTCAACCGATTTTCCATTAAAATTCTTGGCGACATTTTAATTAAGGAGGCCAAACGCTTTGGAGCGGATGTAACGTGACCTCGTAACGTAAAACCATGTATCTCGATTTAAATGATTTTTGCTCCGAACAGTCTTTTAGATAATACGATTTTAAAAGTTATTATAGTCTATAATCAATTCCACCATAGAGAATATAGAGTGGAGTGGAAGCTTAAGCCTTGAAAAGTATAAGATTTCGATTTTTACTTCCGGTGATTTTTTTTTTTTTTTTTTAATTTGAAGGAAATGGATTATACCTGCTTTTAATTCAGTATATCTTATCTGCTTTATATCTACGAGCAAATACATTAATCTGGTAACATTGTTGCGAAATAGAGCAAGTTTTGACGTATTAATACACAAATGTTAGTAGAAATCTAGTATATTAGATGTAGTTAATTAATGGGATCTGTTATTGGACAGGATTAGAAATTCTAGCGAATATTACCCGCTTCGAAGGTAATTAGAAGGAAAAAGCAAATATCATTAGCTCAGGCAGTATTTACAACTGTTAAATAATGGCATTATTATCCCTTTGCATTCATTTAATTAAGATAGAACCCTCTCTATTGGGAGAGTAAATATATCCGCATGTCCCGGAAATAATTAGGCGATTAGAGAGAATATCTTAACACCAGAAATTAATAGTAGACAAGAAATAAGTGAGAATACGTTCCTATAGAGTTCTAAAATTACTGTAATTGCAGAAATTGATAAATTACTTGTAATTTACCGATATTCATATGCTCTGTATTTGAACTTTTGTGATTTTAAATGCGTAATTTTTATTTCCGACTAAAAATGCAATGTTTTTCATGATACGCTCAACCATTTGACTTTTAAACGTTAAACATGAACCTCTTTTAGCAATTCGTTCATTTTTAATACAAAATTTTCAAATTACCGAAACTTTTCAGAGCAAACCGTAAATTACCAATGCATAATAGACATAAAATAATTAATCGATAATTTACCATTTAAAACAAGGTAAATTACTAGGTAATTTAATATGGTAAATTACCAGGGTATATTAGCAAATAGTGGCTAAATTGTGTAGCTAACAAAACTTAGCGTGTTTTAGAACATAGCTTAAGGGTATTATTTAGTTTTTCATTTTACTCAAATTCAATATAATTTTATTATGTATTAATAATTATTATATATTTGGTGCTTTTGCTGCTTTTTGTCCTCTGTTTATTTCCGTTCCTCTGCGCGACTAGCGTATTTGAGTTTGTTCATTAACTTCGTCTGCTTTAAGTGCTCTTCGTCTCATTCGCGTCGGTCGAAGACCTAATTTGTCGATTCTGATTTTTAAAATTAACGTTTCAGAAAAGTACTCATGTGTTGAGCCGTATTATCGTTATTGGAAGCTTGTCAACTGTTCCAAGAACCACTGTGTGCAATTGTGCGTCCTAATCAGCATTACTTCTAATGAAAATTGAAAACCAAGTCATTGACTTCTACCGCAAAAGCCTAGGCTTAACGGTACAACAGGCTAACGCTGCTGCTAGTTGTTACACAATTGAGGGATTTCTTATGCCTTAACTTAAACAAGCCATCTCATAAATTACCATCAATTATGGTGAGTGCTTGTTACGATTAATGTCTAATTTACTAACTTGCATATAAGTTATTTATCTTTATATTTGAATGAATTTGGGAAGCGTATTATTGATACCTAAAATTTCAATGCGTTCACGCATGAATAAATTATAAGTGGCTACTGATAGACATCAGAGGAGTATGTATTCAAAAAGCAAGCCAAACCAGTTGGTCTAGAGAAAAGTGGGTGTCGCAACAAAAAGTAAATACACAGACTTTTTTTCAGTATATAAACGGCCGCTGGCCTTTCCCTAAGTTCCAGAGAAGTTTGTAAAACGAGAAAAGCAAAGGCGGTTTGATAAACAATGTTTAAACTCAAAGAGTTACGCAATTTCTTCTTGAAGATAAATAATGCCCCGTTATCCAGAATTCAAGTGAATTTCCAGGAATATACGATGAAGCTATTGTTCAATTGCAGATTGTAATCCTTCTACATTCAGTATGATCCAGCGAGCATAGGTCCTAAATCCGGTTTACATATTGCGGCTTAATGGTTAAGTTAGTGCCGAACAATTTTTGAACTTTATCTGCCTGCTGTCTATCCTTAGGGCACCTATTAATTAATTCATGGTTCACGCATCTTCACGACTGGAATAATTTTACGGATTTTGTGCTATTATGGTTTAGACCTGATTTAAAGGTCAAATTCGTAGATGTTGTTTAAAGGTCTAGAATTTCTGTCTGTAAGGTGCCTGTTTCACTGGAAGGGGGCTCATCTTCTGGGCTTCCCCTCTGGAAGCAAGGGTAGAGGAAGCCTGAAGGGTGAGGTTGTTTCCAGGATGACAGGCATAAGAAATTCTAGGCCTTTAAGTTAAAATTAGGTGTAGTTTAAGGTAAAATTAACTGTGGCTTAAGGTAAAATTAGCTGTGGTTTAAGGTTAAATTAGCTCTGATTTAAGGCAAAATTAGCTGTGGTTTAAGGTAAAATTAGCTGTGATTTAAGGCACAATTAGCTGTGGTTTAAGACGCAATTAGCTGTGGTTTAAGGCGCAATTAGCTGTGGTTTAAGGCACAATTAGCTGTGGTTTAAGGCGCAATTAGCTGTGGTTTAAGGCGCAATTAGCTGTGGTTTAAGGCGCAATTAGCTGTGGTTTAAGGCGCAATTAGCTGTGATTTAAGGCGCAATTAGCTGTGGTTTAAGGCGCAATTAGCTGTGGTTTAAGGCGCAATTAGCTGTGGTTTAAGGCGCAATTAGCTGTGGTTTAAGGCGTAATTAGCTGTAGTTTAAGGTAAATTTAGCTGTGGTTTAAGGTAAAATTAGCTGTTGTTTAAGCAAATAAATATTTGAAGCTAAATAGAACCAATTCAAAAGCAAATAAGCGACATGTAATGTAATATATTATTTTCGAATTTAAATTGTCGTAGCGAACGTGTTTACGAGAAATAATATAATAATTGGCGCCAATACCGAATTTAGTCCTGTGCTTATTTCCGTCCCCGTGCGCCATTATAGTATTTGGCGGGTGCTTTCGTAACTTTGTACGCCTGCTCTTTGTCTGAAAACAGCTTTCCCGCGTCTGTCGAAGAATTAACTTGGCCATTCTGATTATTAAAATTAACGTTTCAGGAAAATAGTCGAGTGTTGAGCCATATTATTGTTACTGGAAGCTATTCAAGTGTTCCAAGAATCACGGTGTGAAGTTTTGCGTTCTAATCAGCAATAATTCTGATGAAAATAGAAAACCAAGACATTGCCTTCTACCGAAAAGGACTAGGCTTAACGATACAACAGGCTAGAGCTGCTAGTGGTTAAGCACTTAGGGAATTCGAATTCTTACGCCTTAATTTCTACAAGACCATCTCATAAATTAACATCAATTATGGTGAGTGCTTCTTACGATTAATGTTTAATTTACTAATTTGCATCCAAGTAATTTAACTTTATATTTTAATGAATTATTTAAACGTATTATTGATATCTAAATAATGTGGCGTTCTCGACTAAATTATTTTGGGGATTTTGTTCTATTAAGGCTTAGACATGAAGTTAAGGTGTTTGGAGAACCTGTTAATTTATGAATTTTAAATTTTCATCTAAAATTCAGGGAGTTTGAAAACTTACTTAAGCAATAAGGGAGATATTAGCTGGAGATTAAGGGGATCATATTAGCTGGAGATTAAGGGGATCATATTAGCTGGAGATTAAGGGGATCATATTAGCTGGAGATTAAGGGGATCATATTAGCTGGAGATTAAGGGGATCATATTAGCTGGAGATTAAGGGGGCGATATTAGCTAGAGATTAAGGGGGGGGGGGCGATATTAGCTAGAGATTGAGGGGGGTTATATTAGCTAGCTAGAGATTAAGGGGGAGCGATATTAGCTGGAGATTAAGGGAAAATTTGAAAACAATGCCCAACATTTACACATCCACCTAGTTCAAATATTTTTTGCAAAGTGTACGTGTTAATGAAAAATGTTTGGTTCCGAAACCTTTAACAACAGCACAGGCATATATTGATCGTATTTTTCCTTATAGTCGCTTTTTGCGCGTCCACTAGCGGTGAAATTAAACTATTCAGCCAAAACACTTAACTATACTTTAAATGAGACTAACTTTATTTAAATGCAATTAAAAGTTCTAAATATTTGGTTGGCGTTAGTGTGATTGGTTTTTATATTTTAGCAAGAATGTTTCTTGTAATTCAAAGTCATGTAGAAGGAGTAACAGGGTTGCCGCAGACCTGGAAAACCTGGAAAAGTCAGGGAATTTCAAAATTGGTCAAAAAGTCAGGTAATTTTCATATTATCCAAAAATAAAATTGTGGAATCTCATAATATGGATTCAGTTAGACCAGGGAGGCTTCCATAAATATGTATAAAAATTTATTATATGGGATCAGAGGCTTCAAAACATTTATGGAAAGTCCCTATTGAGAAAAGCACGTTTTTTTACGAATACTTTCTCACAGTATACTGTCTAACAGAACACCTATTTTTGGGGAGAGGTGATTCACACATGGAAGAATCTTTATCAATCTTGAAGTTCCCATACAACACAATAAGGGGTTTATATAGTCTTCAATATGTTTGGTGTGCTGACGTTAGTCACCACTTATAGTCTCTCTTTTAATGGCCAGCATTGTTCAAACCTTTTCACGTTGAAAAGAAATGCATTGATAGAAGGGGTGATATACAAAATACAAAGTCCAATGACGTAATCACATCCTGCCTGAAATTTTCTTTTTTATTCCATTTGTTCGCTTGCTTTAGGCTGAGTAAATCGTTCAAAATCGTGTCTACTACAAAATTATGTTGCATTTATTTTAATCCGGGTTAAGCTAGTACAAACAGCATCGCTAATTATCTAAGATATTTTATTGTAAGCATATTTAAAATTAAACTCGATACTATCTGTATTTATTTTAAACTTGAATTTTATTTTCTATTCAAGTGTACTTGTGTTTTGGAAAAACCTGAATAAGATGATTGGATTCTTTCTTAACGAAATCTAAATTTTAATCGTAAGTAGTATTTTAATTAATATTGGGGAAAAAAGCTTTTTGAACTGGTTGAAGTTAAGCTTTGTTCTTAAGAATTTTAATGAATTGAATGCCATTGATCAAATGCTTCAAGCATTGGAGAATAGGCTTAAAGCTATGAAGCCCTACCTTGTAAGTTTTACAGGGTAGGTTTAGAACTATAAAACATTACTGATAACGGTCTGACGCTAAAGGCTGTAAATGTAGTTAAACCATGTTAATTACAATTAAGTAGTTAAAACATAGTGATTTTACAGTGTAGGGCTAAGCCTTACAAGTCTGCTACTGTAGGTTGAAATGCCATTAAGCCTTGGTTATTTTAGAGAAGGCTTAAAACGATTAAGCCTTACTGGTCTGATGCTAAAGGTTGAAAAATAAGGGTACGAAATTTACCAGTGTAAGCTAAGCCTTGCTGGTCTGATTATAAAAGTTTAAATACAGCTAAGCCTTGGTAATTTTACAGAATAGGCTTAAAACTATTAGGCCTTACTGGTCTGACGTAACAGTTTAAAATGTAGTTTAACCGCACAGTCTTGGTGCTACAGGTTTAAATGCAGTTAACCCTTGGTAATTTTACAGAAAATACTTAAAAATAGACGATAATAGGTTGAAATGTAGAAGTAATGGTAATTCATTTTTTAGTTGGCTTAAAAATATCAATCAGTTAAGCCTTAGTAATTTTAATTATAAACTTTATTTTCGTCTATTAGAACAAAAACTTTTATCTACCCGTTTGTTTGAAACAAATATTTAGGAACGTTTACGGCCCTTTTAAATCTTTTACATTTTTAATTCCTATAACAATAATAATGTAATTAAGTTCACAAATAATTTAACAACTAATTTGTTAGTGCTCTAATTTCAGTATAAACAGTTAACGAAGGGTTTCGTGGTGTAGTCAATAATTAGGGTGTAAACGACAAAATAAAAAAGGTTTTTGGAGCTTGATAGTTTAGGCTTAAATAGGGGCACTGGAGTTCAAAATTAGTGAGTAAATCGGAAGCCAGAATGTAAAAATTTATGATACTTTAACCCAGTTTTTCTCAGGAAATATTTTCAATTAATTTCACAAATATGAAACGTTTACTTTTTGCTACAGTTCAGAAATGTGGCCCTCATTATGAGGGTCTATTTATGAGCCATAACAATGGTCCTCTTACCCGAAAACAGGGTCCATTTTACTCGGGGTAGGACAAGAGTGAAACTAGGAAAAGAACAGTGGTACTTCAGCACTAAAACTGGCCACAAAGGCTGAGCTGAAGGAAAATTTTGGATATATTAGATGGGCTTGATAAACGGAATTCGTGCCAGGACATTTTTTAGATTTACTGAACATTTTCCCGTTCTGTACTATCCTTTTTATAACCGGTAGGCGCAACCTCTGTAGCTTTGCGAGACCCCTGCGAATTTGGTTTGAGCCCCCATCTAAGCCTAATTTGTCAAAGTAAGAGTAAGGTTATTTTATAAACGTTAGAAGGAATACCAGACGTGGTTCTAGGGTTAGCCCAAGAGGCCCTGGTTGCCCAAAACTTCTGCACTTACCCAAACAGGAATAAAGTTTTACACTACGTGTCATCGTGTGAAAATATAATGAACTTTCATGACATGGGAAAGGCGAATATTTAATCAATTTTAAAATAATTTCCTTTCTTAGCCATTCCCCCCTCCCACCCTCCCTCAACCCAAAACGTTTTTTCCTAAAACCGTTCGTGTAGAATACTACCACTAATAAGCATAGCTCCTCCAACGAAGCTATTAATTACTGTTGATTTATCAATTTGAAAAGAAATTAAAGATGAGAGCGTCCATTTATGATAATTATACCAGAAACAAAAGAAGCAGACAAGAAATTAGTAAGGATTAGAACACTTTAGCTTTAAAACAAAGGGTTTGTATAGTATCAAGAATCAATTGAAGACCCGAGAACGAAATGAAGCCCTTACGTCATTTACAATATCTCCATTCTTTTTTTCGCGTGGAATTTATTACCTAGTTATTTAGTTAAGGTGCAGTTCCACCTTAAAGGGAGAATGCAACCTAACAAGTGATTTTTTTTTATCGATACCTTATTATTATCCACAAATAAAAAGTTTACGAAACAAATATTAAACTAGAAATAAATTTAAAACTTACCTAGAAAATAGGCTTAACGGGATTTATGGAGATTTCCTCGGGTTTAAGGTCTAGCGACCAATCGAACGTGATTTAAAGTCTCGTGGAGATCTCCCGTTAACGACGGGCCTTTGCTCATTGGTCGCTAGACCTCACACGGAGACAATTCAGGATGTCCATGAATCCCGCTAAGCCTGTTTTCCGGGTAAGTTTTAAATTTATTTCTAGTTTAATATTTGTTTTGTAAACTTTTTATTTGTGGATTCAAACGATAATGAATCGATAAAAAAATCACTTGTTAATAGGTTGCAATCTACCTTTAGATTTCTTAGAGCAAAAAATATATTATTTAGTACCAAAAAAAGTATCTAAAAATAGTTAAATTGCGAAAAAACGGTATTTAAATAAGTAATTCCCACAGAAAAATTCTGGTTGGCTGGCCTCCCGTTTGGTACATTGACAAAGATGGTGGTCAGTTTAAATTTATCGGGGGGGAGGGGGAGTAAAATTCTAATTTTAAACGTTAATTACAATGAAATTAAGTAAAGTAAAAGTATTTCAAAAACAGAAAAGAATTATTTAGATACTGCATCACCAATAAATAATCAAAATAGGGCTTTTGATATGCCACAGGGAAAATTCAGGGAATTTAAAAATGAACGAAAAAAGTCAGGGAATTTCAAGATATTTTTAAAAGTCAGGGAAAAGTCATAGAATTTAAAGATTTTTCAAGAAGCCCGAAATTACAATCGTTATCCGCGTAAAAGATTTGAAGCTGACTGTGTCATTTGTTTACATTATAACAAAGATACGTGTGCAGAAAGTTTGGCGAACGCAAAAAAAAAAAATAAAAGATTAAAAATTGGGTAGTATTAGCTGAAACGGCCAGGGAAAACCTGGAAAAGTCAGGGAATTTGAATGTTCTCGGGTCATAAAAATGTTTTTGATACTAAACATATAAATTCCGCACTTAATAGAAAACTGTCCTTATTAATTTATTGTCGTACTTAAGTTTCTGTAATTAGATAATTAATAATTTAACGACATCGCATCAGAACAATAATTCATTAATTCGAGCATATTTTTGGTTCCTTATATCACTTGGAATATTTTTTTGTAATTTTAGTTTTTTGTTGTCATTGCTTTAGTTTCATTCAAACACATCAGGCGCTTTTAATTCCAAAATCACTCACTCCCTATTATGTTAATGTTTTCTTTTCAACTACTTTTCATTTACTTTTGGGGTTTTTCTTTTAAAAAAACTGTTTTACAGTTCATAGTTTGATATTGTTTCAATTATAATTCGTTCGATTGTTTTTATATATGAAAAAGTTTACTTCGTTTTTTTTTTAATAACAAAAATGATGATTGGAATGATAGGCTAGTTTATTTTATTTTATTCGTTTAGCGAGAGAGTTCCTTTGTACTGTTGATTTTAAGAAAACCGAATGCAAACCGCGGTAATTTTTTTTTTTTTTTTTTCATTTAAAAATGAAAATAATATCGATCACTTAATTTGCCCGAATTATATATTTTTTTGTACCGTTTGTCTGAACCAGCAGACACGGTGGCATGACCATCTTCTAACAATCTATAATATCGGCCCTCATTCTTGTTCTGATTGGAGGTCTTCTTGGGAAAGCTCCTATGGAGAACGGTTATGTTACATTAATATATAATTATAACAGTAAATGAAAAGGTTAAGTCGATCCTTGCATGTTTCTAAGCTAAACTACATGACTTTTTTTGTTAAATTCGATCGTGAAAGACCCCTATTGCCAATTTTTTTAGTTCGTTACTGTTCTTATGAACAAAATTACCCTCTTAGAAATGAAACAAGGTCGAAATAATATAAATTAAGAAGAGGAGGGCTGAAGTTATCTTCGAGACATAAATTTGTGGTTTAGGAATTAGTTTATCAAAGCTGTTACTAGATATCGTTCCTATTTGGGACCGTCGGCCTTAGCGATTGAACAGTCTGAGATCACGTGAGGTCATTTGTCTCTAGGTTTTAGTATAGGTCGGGAATTGGAGTAGATAATCTTCTTAATTTTATCTCTATCCATAATTAAAGATAAGAACCCTCATGATTCTATGATAAATCCAATGTATTTGAAAAAGTGTTAAGCATATATTAATCCACACATTTGTGTGATATTTTGTCCATACGCTAACCTCTACTGCTTAATTTACTATCATATTATTGGTGTTTATGAGTCAATCTCCAAATGTCCTAATAGAATAGTTTATAAAAATATTACCTCTAGAAGAAAGTCTCGCGAGCCGATCACGGTCACACTCGGTTTCCGAAAGTTCATTCCCACTGTTCCCTCTTAGGGGCGCTGACTCGTTACAACTGTTGTTGAAAGTGTAAAGAGTTCCTTCGCTGTCGCTCTCATCGCTAGACAATCTGTAACCCCAAAATAATTAAAAGAAATCAATTAGCCACGATATCTTAACAGACAACAACATGCTTAGTATTAAAAAAAAAAAATTTGAAAATATATAAATCAAACGTTTGAAAAAATTGAGGTATATAGGTCTCGGAATTGAATTAAGAAAAAGCTAATCTTTTCAAATCTAATAACTTCCATCATAAATATATAATTAAAAGAACATGATTCATAAAATACGTCGAGCGATTCCAAAAATCGTATAAATTAAATTATGGTGCAGTAACATTTAGTTTCAATCATAAAAACAACGAATATGGTTTAATAAAAAGTTAGGAAGATGGGAACCGCACAGTTAAAACAATTGGTTTGCTGGTTTTCATTTGCTCGTGAGAAATGTCTAGCCCGTTATACTTTGGAATTAAAGTATAAATAAACTCGGGTAAACTAACAAATATTAGGTTCTCTTATTACTAAGTTGTCCCACTCGCCTGTTTCATTTCGTCTATATAGACCACCCTTTAAGTTAAGATTGAAATGTCGCCTCGGAACGAGGAATAAATATACATAGAGACCCAATGGGTAAAAGAACGTGATAAGGTCTTGCGACTACTGCCTGTTTTATTCTACAGTTTTCGCCAAGTAGATTGAATAATTATCGTAGGCTAAGCTACGTTGTACTTAGCGTTATAGCTTCAAACCACTAAATAAGGGACTTCATTCTCGTGTTCAACTAGATTTTTTTAAACTAATTCATACAAAGCCCCACCTCGAGCTAGTTACCTAACTCTTCTCTACGGGTGCCCTAAAAATTCCCAAAGCTGATTTGTTTGTGGAGACAAATCACTTGGTGGCTGTCGTTGATTACCAGACACTAGGTGTGTAATACCCCTTCTAGGTAACGCTTATTCAATCGGTTAACGTGTGACGTTTTTAAGATTTTTAATGTTAGATTTGAATGGTGTTCTGGCTATTTCAATATTTTAGATAACTCACTTCCAGATTAGTATTTAATCTCTAATCCAGTAATTGGTTTGAATACCAGCCTTCTTATTGAAGAAATAACTGTACGGCTCTTTTTAGTTTAAAAGTTTGAATTATAAAGCAAAGTTTATAATGTGTCGCGTTATTAGTTTTCAAGGATTCGGTCGCTGCACCATAAAACCTGACTAGTACAAACCTATTGTATTTAGACTAGGAGGATCTATGGTAGCTTTGCTGCGATTTCCCGCTCCTCCCGTACCCTTTCTTGATGGCCTTCGAAGGCTGCTTCTTGCTACCCGGTAGCGGTTGTTGCTGTTGGCTTCGACTCCTGTTACCTCCGCCAGGTGTCGGGGCTGCCCAGTTTCTTGGTCTTTCGCGAGGCAATCCCGCCGAGAAACCATGCACACCACCTCCCCCACTTCTAGGCTGACAGGGAGTGTTCACGGGCGTTGATTCGTCAGAGGTACTACTACTACTGCTACTACTACTAGACGAATCGCTGCTTTCTTGCTTCGATGTTCCGGCTTCGTTGAAAACCACTAAATAGTTTAAAAATATTTAGTCCTCAACCACGCATCATTTTACCATTTGCAAACAAGAAAAATACGCGAGGTTATAAGGTACAGCTTTTGTAACTCTTTCGCTACATACCGGGAAGTATGAATGTACATATTGAGTATTGGAATATACCAAGTAATATTGGGGTACAAGAGTTGCAAAGGGTTGGATCAGATCCGTCTACTATAGTTATTAGAACCTGATAAGCCGGGCGTTAAGCAAGCCCCTTGTCTCCTTTCGTTTGGCCTAGGGGGTGTCCCGCTGAATTGTCGTATTCCCGGGTCAGTCGCTTCTGATTCCGTGGTGGCTGTACCGCTCGTCCGACTTTGGTTCCTGGTACTTGAACTGTCATAGTGCAGGGGCAAAGGTGGTTGACGTCGGGCGTACTCGTAAGCCCGCATCAGTTCCTCTTGATTCGAGGAACCAGATGTTAAACTGTGGCTGTTATGCGCTACAAACGCAACCCAAACCATATCGCAAAGAAAAAGAACCAGACTTCGATCGCAAAAGTAAATAAAAACTTCCCCCCGCGTTTAAGAATTTGTCGGAAAATTAAAGAATATATCGTAAAAGAAGCCGCTAAGGATGTTTATTTACGAGAGAAATTAAACTTTTAAGTAATTTAGTTATAAATTAAAAAGTTATAAAGAAAATATCGTGCTTTATCGTTAAAAAAGCCGCTAAGGATGCTTATTTATGAGTAAATTTAAATAAGTAGTTCACTCAACCCCGTTGTGGTTTTAACTATTTTTTGATTTACCTTGGCTGTGATAAAGATCCTCCTTTTCACTTTTACCGGAAGGGGCGTCTAGGCTGGACTGTAAATAAGAAATTGTATAAATCTCAACGATGTAACGATAACGGTACAGTGTTTCCTATAAGCTGTGTCGCGAAGTATTCACCTTAAAATAAGAAAGAACCTGCCTTTATAGATACCGGGTTTCTTTTTGTAGTTACCTTTAGCATGTAGGAAGGCTCTCCGTGTCTCAAACTAAAAGTTTTAAACTCTTCTGGTGGGTTCTCGTTGTCCTCGTTTGTGGAATCGGGAAGACGAAATGTGGCGTAGGGAGTGATAGCTTCGTCGTAATCCACTGATTTTCGTTGGGGTTTAGCTAGGGAAATATAAAAAGTCAGTCTAACTTACGCTGAAACTCGCTTCGAGGTAAATCATTCCGATTACGAGTCTACGAGAAGTGATCGACTTCTTCTGGTAATCGTTTGGCTTCCTCTGACTCAAAACGTTTTAGACAAATTATGCAGAAAAGGGGCTTAAGTGGAGCCTCTCTTATTTACATCTACTGGTAGAAGGAGAATTTAAAGGCCGGGCTGAGGGAAGGTTATTAGTGGGTGCGACTTTTCGAACGGGCGATGAAAAGTAAGAAGGCATATCTCTATTATGACTCTGACTTTGACTTTGGCTTTGGCTATGACGACTCGTTTCGCTTCGTTGGGATTTTTTCTCTAAGTTGGCCATTAAGGAAGTAGTTGTCGCCACGTCGCTGCGAGTTGAAGCCTCTCCTGGAAAAGAAAAAAGGCATTAATATGATAGATCGACTTTTAAAGACCACTCTCGTTTTTCGACTTAGTTAACTGATAATCCGATAGAGATTAAAATTAACGTTAAGTGGGTAAAGATCAAATTTAAAGTTCGTGGTTGTATTTTAATTTACACTGTATCGGAATTTGTGACCAAATCTAAACACGCGATTTTTTGTGGACACCGAAATTCCAACCGGATGATCTGGTCCCTCTACAATGATGCCTAGTGTTTCTTCTTCTTTTGTACATGACCAAACAGACCACCGCAACGACTCCCGCTATTAAAACGATGCCGGAAGACGCCATGGACACTAGCGTAGTTGTATCTTCGAAGAACAACGACGTCGCGCTACTTCCCTTGTTCTTCAAGTCTAAAATCATACTTGTTCGTGAACTATCGTAAAATACTCGACTACTCAGTCTTGGTACTCACCTCCAACGTTTGGTGAGACTGTCATGACCTCGTACTCCATGGGGGTTGTTCCCACTTCGTTGTGCGCTACTATTCTCAAAACGTACCACGTGTCCGGAGTGAGGTTGCTGAGAGAAAGATGACTTTGATGTTCCGGAGAAACGTGCTTTGTTAAAGTGTTCCAATGGATTTGTTTGTGGGGACGGTACTCGATGGCCAAATGGGACAAAGGGCAACCACCGTTTTGCCAGGCATTGAGGTGAAGAAAGATATGAGTTGAATTGGCTGATAAGAATTCCTCCTTTTTAGGAGCGACTGGCGCTGAAAGACGCAACAAAAATTGTAATCATGATACGTCCAATTGTGGAGACTTCGTTATAGTGGTTTCATAAAACGGACGTTTTAAATCAAGATTGTTTAGACCAAGTATCGAGTTTTTGAGTCAAACAAATTGAAGCTTAAATCAAGCTTTTCGTTTGAATCCTCTAGTTATCAGGCTTTAACTGACCTAAACGAATTTAAAATGGACTTCTGTTTGGAAAGCTTGAAATTTTTTGTCTTAAAATGGGGCTATAAGTTTTGTACTTTGGTTTAAGAATCTCTGATGTAACTTATGTCTAAATATCTTAGACAACTTTGAAGAGTTATATTTCGCCGGCCACTTCCAAGGCTCCGAATTACATTTTGAGAAAGTTTCTTTTGAAAAACCAACGCTCTGTCGTTTTGGGAAACATATGTTCTTCAGAACACCATTAAATTAAGTTTAATGATGAATATCTTACCACTTCCTTGAGTTCTAAACGTGACGGTATTGCTTCTATCAGTTCTCCCTTCCGAGAAAAGAAACAATTGGTATTCCGCTCCACATTGTAATTGGTCAATGGTAATGTGATTTCTTCCCGTGACATGGCGATGCCTCCATTCGCCGTTTTCGGGTTGATATCGTGCTTCGTATCCTCTAATCGGATGATTTTCTGTCGTTTGTAAAATTTCTATTTGCGCTGAACTCGTCGTTGTTGAAACGACTTTTATTTGAATTTGTTTATGCGTGATTGCTGAAGGTTTTTTTAGAGTTTTATTTCAAACAATCCTTATAGTTTATTAATTGTCAAAGTCTTACTTTTAACTATTAATCTGTAACTAATTTCGTCCACACCGTGAAGATTATGTACTTGGCACGTGTAGTTATTGGCGTCAGTGTTGTGGACTTTCTTTATGCTAAGGGAACCATCTGCTTGGATTTCTACTCTGGCAGTTTCGGTTTTGTCATGTTCCCTAAAAATAGGATTTAATATAAATTAGTTTTATTTGTTGAAAGATAGGGAAGGATAAAGTGGATCAGTTTCAGTTCAGTTATCAAAGCAAAGCCGGTTAAGAGATGTTAGATTAAGGATTAAAACCTTAACCTACACAACCATCCTCTCTTTGCAAAATCTCTCCATTTGATACTTTCTTTATATTCAATTTTGCCTCCTGGACAAACAGATATACAAATATACTAACGCGTATTTCCACTCTCTCTTGATTGGTTCAACCCCTACAGCTACGCATGGCATCGTTGCAGTATCTCCAGCTATGGCTTTTACTTCTTCACCAAAGTTAACTATCCTAGCTGGAACTGAAATACGAATGATTAAATAATGTTTCAAGATATGTCTGATACCTGTTGAAATAACCAACCTCTACGCGTTGTCGTTTGCGAGACAATTCTAGTTGTTTTACTCTCCCCTCTGCTTGTGAAAGCAGTTACCCAAAATTCGTGCCTCGAGTTTTCTCGTAATCCTAGAACTTTGTACTGTAATTGATTTGGATTCACTGGAATCATTGTGGCGTTCTGCAAAACAAAAGAAATCGAAACTAATGTAAGCAACAATGTTCAAACCACGTGATTAAATCATGCTGAGGTTAGTTTGTTAACCACTGTAAAAAACTATACTTGACCAAAGCAAGGAGGATCAGAGAAGGAGAGGAAATGTGGGGACGGCGCGGTTCCTACTGCGTCGGCCTAAACTCCCACTCTGGGAGAACGGGGGTAGAGACGTTTCGTGGTAAAATGTTGTCGCGTGGGTAAAACGAATCCTTTATGAGACGCGCTAGCTAGCGACCACGTGACAACAGTTTACCTCGAGAATTTCCTATCCCCCCTTTCCACCCGAGTGGGAGGTTGGCTCTTCTCTCTCTAACTCAACGCAGCCCCACATTTCCTCTCCTTGACCAAAGCATAAACAGCTTTAAGCCTAATCATATGACTAAGTATATGAAAATTCACAAACGTTTAGATAATTTACTTTAACGGCGTTGGCGGAGCTTCTCCAATATAATGCGTATTTCGTTATGATACCATTTGGATTTTTGGGTTTCTTCCATATAATTAGAACTGAATCTGCTGACATAACAACAGCCTTGATGTCTGTAGGAGGCCCTGGTACTGTGGTTGTAAATACAGCTATTAGTATAACTGATAATAGATTTTGATTACCTTTATCTCACCATCTTCTAACGTTTTACAATAAACTGGTTCACTGGCGATACCTTCCCCTTTCTGATTGTACGCGCTAACCCTAATAGTGTAATTAGTAAACTTCAAGAGGTTTCCTAATTGTATGTCTTGTGGTATTTGCGGGATAACTAATTTCTCGAGATGATCTTGATGACCTGTTATTTAATCTCTTGTTAAAACTTAATTTGTTGAATGAGTTATTGTTGAACATACTGTCTTCCTCGCTGTCCGTTATCTTATACGTGACCTTATAACCTTGAAGATCGCCGTGAATAGAAGAACGGGGTGGTGGCTCCCATTTCACTTGGATTCCTTGAGAAGAAAATGCCGAACAGCGAACTTCTTGCGGAGGTTGACTTGGTACTGAAAAGACTCGTCAATTAGGCTCGAATGATATTCGAAACATTTTTATCCAAACTTACCATCTTCCATCGTTCGAACAACGATTTCGTCTGATCTAGGACCAGCACCCATTGAATTATAAGCCTGAACTAAGATGCTGTATCTAGTGTACTTCTGTAAAGGCGTTAACGTAACTTCTTCAACTTTTCCCGAATTCAATTCGAGTGTTTTGTACAAGTAAGGATCCTCGGACTCGTATACTTTGTAGCCAATATAGTAGCCCCGGATTGGTCCATTCCAGAGATCTTCTTCCGGAGACTGGAGGGAAAAATGAAATAAAACGAAGAAAAGATTGATTGAGAAATGATAGACCGGAAAATTAATTTTCTTTCATTTACCGAAACATATACCTTCATAAAAATAACGTACTTTCCATGTAACCCTTATTGATTGAGAATCCATTGGTTCTCCTTGAACGTTCAACGGTGGACCACCGGGAACTATTTAGAATATAGGAAAGATTTTACGAATATAGTTATAACAATTCAGAAACAATAAATATATGAATCCGAAAGGCAGATTATTTCCGAAAGGCAGATTATAGGACCATAAGTAAATCACCCTTCAAGTTTAGCACCGCCTACTTATTTCCAATCTCAACCGCTGGAGAGGGCAATTTCGAATTCCGTATCTCGACCGTTTAGAGTTTTTGGATGTTTTCCTCCTCGGTCGAAAGCTCTGACGACAAAACTTTAGAACCACATACCAATCATAATATACCTTGTTGTAAACCTGAAGCATGATTTACCTGTGTTGGTACTATATAATTAGTCGTGAAATATAATTACCTTCTTCGGAAGTTGTAACAGAGATGTGCTCGCTTGGATCACCAGTTCCGACAATATTTTCGGCCTGAACAAAACACGAATAAGTCCTGGCTGGTCTCAATCCGCGTATGACTGACGTTGTTTCGTCGCTGGATACTGATACGTTGACGACTTTTTCGATGGTATTGCTTTTGCACGACAGGATGAACTTCGTTATGGCACTATTCCCGTTATAAGGCAATGACCAAGTCAATTTGGCGGAACGACTTTTCTGTTCAAGCAGACGGACTTCGCGGGGTGGTTCCGGGGGTTCTTGAAACGATAGAATATGTGAAATAAACCTCACGATGTCGACGGAACATCAAACATGATTTCTAGATCCGAAGTAAAGTTACCTCGAACGATGAGCCGAATATTGTGGTCGTCTCGACCGAAGGCATTTGACGCAAGGCACGTGAAAAGCACCGAGTCTCGTCTCTCGGCTGATAATATGACTACTTCCGAAGTCATTCTTTTGTTTCCTACAATCTCTTTTAGCGCGTAGCTGAAAAAACAATATGAATAGTCTTAATTGGAATCGTAATGAATCCAATTCTATTCGTTAAGCCGATGAAGTAACCGTATTAAGGTTGAAGCCGTCACGTAAAAACAATGCTTTGTTGCCTAAGAATTAATTTCAATTTCCCACGCTTTCCCTAACATATAAATTATTTTCCTTCATTATTTTATCCAATTATATCTTGTTATTTTCCAAGTATCAAGTGTCCTCTATTGCCCACTCCAATATTTTTGGACAGTTCCGGCGATCTGAAAAACTAGATACTCCGCTGGTCTAACGAACGAATACTAGATTTCACATATCCATGGTTACCAACACCGTTTTTCAGAGTCCAGAGCTTTAATTATCATAATAGTAGGTACTTCTAATAATGGCGTTGTTGCTTACCGCGAGTCTTCGCTGGGATTGAGAGTCTGTTTATCAATATTCCAACTAATGGTCATGGGAAGATCACCGATGGCTTCGCATCTCAGGAGGACTCGTTCGCCTTTGTGGACCGTCTCGCTTCTGAACTTGGTTTCAAAACGTGGTGGGACTTAACGTGAACATACACCATACATACGCCTATAGCAGTAAACAGCGACTGCGACGCGTGAGCCAATGGAAAGCCTTTAACTTAACCACGACCAAGGAGCCGACAATTTTTCATATCAAATACTGTACTTTTCAATCAATCGTATACCAAAGTGCCATGGTATTTGTGTAAAGTATCGAGATAAATCGGCTCCTTCATCATCTTTTATTGGTCCAAATCAAGAACTCTCTTTCGAAAATACTCTTTACATCACCTTATTTAATATACTTCAAAACTTTATTTGTTACACTATTATTATTGAAAGATCGTGTTTAAAATTGGACAAATAATTCAGACCATTTCCATGCCCATTTTTACATAATAATAATATTTGCAAAAAAATAGAGCTAGTACTTAAAATTTAATTAAAATTAATCAGAAATAATAGAAATTAATTAAAAAAAAGATTCCGCTTGGAGTGAGCTATACTTTAAACTAGGAGCGTTTAATGAATGCATTTAATTTAATTTTAATTAATTCGGACTCAAAACTCATAAACAGTTAAATATATAAATGCTTTTAAGATTGAATACCCAGTAAAATTTCACTTTGCTTTTTTCTACAACTCCTTGTTTCAACGAGTATACTTACTCCAAGCTTTTAAATTTATATATTGTTTTGAAAAAGCTATTGAGTGTAGTAAGAAAACATTCGTACCATGCACGGTCAGAAAAATGACCTTGCTCAATCCAGATCCAATTTTGTTATTGCCTTGACATAAATAGTAACCACCGTCCATCTCCAAAGCGTTTTTGATGAAAAGAGATCCATTGGAGTGAACTTCGTAGTGTGGACCACTGGCTATTGACGTGTAAAGTCTGGGATTTCCGGCTTTCAAAGGCGATCAATAAATATTTTGAGATAAATTTGAAACTCCTATAGAGTTTTATTATAGCTTGAAATTTATGTAGCTTACCGGAACCTCTCTCCCACGTCATAACTGGAGTTGGAAATCCTTTAGCCAAACAATCTACGCGAACAGTGTGACCGGAAACGACCGACGTATCACGAGGTTCCACTTCCCATTTAGGGGGAACTTAAAACCAATCAAATTTGAAGAGAATAGCGAAAGTTTACTCTTATGATCGATAATAGTTTACTCTCTTTGTAAAGGGAAACTAGACTCTTTATACGTGTAATTTTTAATAGATTTGAACTGTTACAACACGCGTAAAAACGTATTAAAACGCGCCAAAGATTTCGCGGTAAATTATAGTTATAATAACTGAATTCGCTAAGCCTAATTCCCGGTTCGATAAAATTTCAAACATAATGCCTATACGCCAATGAGAGTCCATAGAAATGTTGCTTAAACCAATCTAACTCTAGGGCTAATTCTATTTCATAAACATATATTTTGGTTCACGCTAGAACCAAAAACAGAATCATTCGTATCTTTATTTCATTCTAAAATTTCTTCGAGATGGATTAATTAACTAGGAAATACCCCGAAACCTTTGGCGAGTTGGAATGAAATTTTCAACAATTTTTAAAGTCCAAATCTATTGCCAATACCTTATAGTCTAGTATGCCTTTAAAAGCAAAATCTTACCATTAACTACCAACAAGGCCGTGTGTGAGACGGCTGCCGCTGCGTTACTGACTGTGCAAGTGTAATTTCCGTTGTGATTTGGGTTGATACTCGGGAAGGTTAAATCGCTAGAAAAGTCATCGTCTCGATTGACTACTCCTAGATCCGGTTGAATTGGTCGTCCGTTTTTCGTCCAACGGTATAGAAAAGGCGGATCGCCCTGAATTATAGTACAAACTAAACGGGCTCGCATTCCTTCTTGTAAGTTGCGAGGGAAATGAAAAGGCTCGATCACTGGTTTGACTGCGTAATAAAAGAGTATTAATTAGATATGTCCTGTTAAACGTACAAAGTCAATCAGACATTCAAATAATTTACGATAGATTATCTTTATTACAGTCAATCCTTTTTCGAATTGACAATACGCCCAAAGCTTGTCTACCCGATATATAACCGATTTGTTGATATATTAAGGGAGTGTTTCCAACACTATCTACCTAGAGTAGGAAGCAATATATGCCCCATTCAAATCGAATTTGGAAAAAAGGCTATAGTTTAATCGCGTATGAAAAGAATCCATTTAATTACACGTGGCGTTACATGATAAGCCTTGGTCTCTATGGCCAAAATTCGTAGTACTTTTTTCTCACTCCTCTAAAAAGTATAGAGTGGAATCTGAAGTTTAATTCTTCGTTTAAAGCTAATTAGTTTGGGGAAATTGATCTTGAATTCACGGTACTTTGAAATTGTATTGAATGTACTATTATGAAGTATAAGTAAGCTTTCAAATAGTTCGAAAATTTTGACAATTCTCTAATTAGCTATACTTTTAGTTACGCGTTGTTAATATATACTAGGATTTCAATAAACTTTGTTGATTTATTTAGTTTGGCGAGGAAGGGTTTTGAATAGCGTTTCCCCCACTTTTTGAGTACTTCATTAAGCTCTAGATTTTAGTATATCCCGCCTAAAATTCAGATTTTTTTGTCAAACCTGGAACTTCATAAAATATACTTGTTAACCTAGCTAGAATACGTGCTTAAAATTTTAAATAATTTCGACTACATCAAAGTTTTGTTAGATATTATACTATACCCATAACCCGAATCCTGACAGTTCCACTGGCGCTCTGTCCTTGTTTGTTCTTAGCTCTGCATGTGTAGGGTCCGTCGTCGACGCCCTTTTGCACGTCTTGTATGACGAGCGTCCCGTTGGAAAAGACTTCCTGTCGTCGGTTAGTCGGAAGCCCGCTTCCGCCCGTCGACCACGCGATGGATTCTATGGGATATCCCGCTACCGGACACTTGAGCACCAAAATCTCTCCCGCCACGGCGGAAACGTCTTTCATAGGACGGATATACGGTAGTCCGAACACGTTCAAAGCCGCCACGCGCGTCACCGTCCCGGCGTCGTTGGACGCCACGCAGCCGTACTGACCGCCGTCTTCCACGCGTAACGACGTGAAATTGACGTAACTGACCACTTGATCGCGAGCCGTGATGTAATCACCCACGCGAAAGTTTTGATTCTCCCCTAACGGTACGTCGTCCAGCGTCCAAGTGATTTGAGGCGTCGGTGTACCCGAAGCCACGCACTTCAACGAATGAAAGTGTCCCGGCTGTAGCGTCTGATCGCTAAAAACGTAATGGAACACGGGACCCGCTTCTTTTGTATTTCTCCCCCAGACAATCGAAGTTTCACGGTCACCGAGAACGAAAATAAATAAACCAAAGGGAAAAAGATCATTTTCTTTTCATCGTAACATACATTTTGCCCATGTTTGAGGATGAATACGCAGTAACTCAATTTCATACCAAATTCAATTTATAATATATTCTAAACTTGCTAATGGGGTCAAACAGTGTCTTAAGAATTGGCTAAAAGTAAAAACTTGATTAATCATTAATCAATTGGGGACAATGGTACCAAATCCAAAGAAAACAGCAACCAAGTTTTATCAAGTTACGTCATTTTGATTCTAATGTAATACGCGTTAAGGTAGAAGAAGATCAAGTTGCCCGAAACAAAAATTACCAAGAAAAAAGGGGAAAAAACGCGTACTAGGAAGTGGAAAGATCACCTTTGGGAAATATTAAAGTTTACTCGAGCAGGAAAAAGAGAAAGAATTTCTTCCGGTATTAAATCGAGCTCTTGCAACCATCGTTCAATATTAAATATTTCAAATGCTTTACTTAGTTTCTTTCTCTAACAAAAAAACCCAGAATCTTATATATAGCGACGAGAAATAAGCGAAACTAAGATGCGAGAGAGAGAATGGGGAAAAAACCCTAGCTGCTCTAAGGACAAGCGAGTGTTATGATAAGAAAGGGGTTGACATGGCAATGACAATAATTTGGTAATACATAGGTAATGCATAATCCCCTGAAACCAAGGAACCTAACATAGCTGTGGGCTTTATTGCCAAGACAGTTACTTAACAATATAAAACATATAGCATCCTTTTGCCACTGTTTGCCCTTAGAGGACGCTTATGAACCCCAGATTTATAAGATTGGTATCCATTAATTGTTAATTAGTTTGCCAAAATTCTTATTAGAAGTTTGGAGTTGTTCTTTGCATATAAAAATTTTCTAGACGCTCTTTGCTTAGCATCGGCTAGGACTATTAAAGCTTCTTCAGTGAGAAAAGTAATTAACAAAACAACTCCATCGTCGCTGCTATGGATAAAGAATAGGCAGACGATAGAGGTCTTGGTTGGGACCAGTTAATCGGTTTGGTTAATCGGTTAATTATTAATAATAATTAGTTAAATATTTAGATTACCCGACCTATAGCAGACGAACACGTGGTTTTATTAGTTCCTACTTTTGCCGCTATTTACCGTTAGTTAACGCTTTTTAACGAAACAGACAAATTATATTTTATCACTTCCTCTGAGAAATCAAAAATCTAATTTAAAACCTTACCACTTCAGAAAAAACAAACATGATCTCTTTCTATATTTTTTTTGCGTATAAAAGGCGAGAAACCGAAAATTCCTGCAGACACAATAAAAATGTTATTCGCGCGAGCCTTTATCGCGGCAACCGAAATAAAAAGTCGTGATTTATTAAAAAAAAAAAAAATAGGATAGAAAAGCAAAAAACTCATTTAGAAAAAAAGGAAGAACAAAGAAAGAGAGAGACTTGGGGAAAAAGAATTGAGACGTTTTGTAAAGTTGCTAGAAAATCTGTGGAAAGCATTTTATGCCAGAATACCGAGCTTCTGGCTTCTTTTTTTCATACCCGGGCCCAGGAATCCCAAAAGATGAGGATCCCATTTCTACAACAAAAAATAATATAAGGAAAAACAAGATACTACAAACGGTGCATTTCCTTCCATACGAAATTTTTATAATCGCTTCAAATTAAATAAAGTTGGGGTAATTGATGATGCAAAAATGTTAAACCTCACAGAGTTGAAAAGAGTATTTTCATTTTCCTCTTTGAACGTTAGTGTCAAGATTGTATATAAGAAAGAATTGTTATTGCTTGTGGTTACTATATTTTAAAGTGATTACGCCATACCCTCTTCATAGCTCGGTTTAATCAAATTAAACCGAGGTTTATTTAACTGAGAAGCCTTTAAAAACCTCGGTTAAATCTAATTAAGCCGTGCTAAATTACGTCTCGTCTGAGAGGGTATAACCTAGTATGTATTTTGAATTACCAAAGATTCTGAGTAGCTTTGTAATCGAGTAACTGAGTGTACAGGTTTTACTGAAGTGGTTATAACTACTCGGATGATTTCATACCCAAACAGATATATAATACAAGGTCTGGAGTAGAGAAAGGGAGACAATATTGCAATGCACAATCACATTAATACCATCCTTCCCACCCTGACTCAAAGGTTCAAATTACTGAAGCATTAAGCCTCGTTTTCAATCGACGTTTTTCAAGCTTTTGCTCTCACTTTTCCAAGAAAAGCTTTACATCAAATTTATTTAGATATTGACTTCTCTGTCAACTTTGATTTTATGCAAAAACCTCGATTCTTGGGCAAAACATCTTGATTGAAAACGCGCCTTTACAAAGGTGGTGAAATTTTAAGTATGGCCAATATCATCCAGCCTCCTGTTAGGGCATTAAGCCCTAAAACCATAAAAACACTCTCTCGGCTTTAAAAAGGGATTGGGCGTTGCGTGATCTAACATTACCCATTTCGTAGCGTCAAGGATTACCTTTAGAAGAAGCGTAGTGGTCGTAAAAAAAGAGGGAAAGCTAAGGAAAACCAAACGTAAAAGAGATGGGGAAGAAACGATAGATAGTCAAGAAGGGAAATAAAAAAATAAAAAAAAATAAAACAAAGGGTCAGCTTCTGTCCGTAATAAGAAAGAGCATTTGACGGACGATGACGCTTTGGAGATTTTCCTAACCTTTCTTTCCCTTGGGATATAAAAGGATTTTAGCTAGGATACCGTCGTGGCTAGAAACGCGCCAATGGGTGCCATTCAATGGCAACCAAGAGGGAATCATTCAAGACGATTATTATATATGAGCGAGCGATTGGGTGATATATTTTTACGAAGTGGCTTCAAGATAAAATTAAGAATATAAAATTCAAGGGTTTTTAGTTAATGAAATTAACTTTCGCGTGGTATCTTTCATGAAAGTACTTGATCCAGAACATATTCATTATCACGTTCCAAAAATATTTTACGTAATGAAGAGGAACATAATATAATTTTAAAAGTTTCTTAAAAACACGTCAACTTTGATATGCAAAATTTGGAGTAGTGTTCGGGTTGCACAGCATGGATTAATTACGTAATCCGCAACCGGAAAAAAAGATGAATATCTTAACTTAAATTACTATAATTTATTATCAAATGGCCTTCGAAAAAAATTATGAAAGTATCACTTTATTTTAAAAGACATCTTATCTTGCCACTTCATTCACGGTAACACTAACTCGCCTATAGGTTTTAACGTTTTTTTCCCGGGGAAAAGGGATTTAGAAGAAGCTAAAGCCGGTACGCCAATTCACGCCCATGTCGTTGAAGTTGTGGCTTGGTGCGTTGGTCAAGCAATGGCAACTCGCCAAGACGCTATAACGTCTGAATTACGACACCATCGCGCGCTGGTTATTAGGGATTAAAGGGATAACGAAACTACTTGTGTAAAAAGATAAAAGTATATTCCAAGTCATTAAATTTAGCTCTGCAAAATTATCGTTTATAAGATTTAGAATATGCGCATGATTTTATTGGCTAATTTCACTTTAAAGGCTGATGGCCAAAGAAACCAATGATTCTGACATTAACAGTTAATTTGGCGAATTTTGTACACCTGTGTCTGCCCACTCTGATTCATTTGATTGGTCTATATTTTCACCTCAGTCGAAATTTAATCACCAATAATTATTTGAACATTTTTTGTCTATGGAATTTCGATGCATTTTTAACTTTTATTTTCCCTATTATTTATTTGTATCATCATTTTTGCATCTTCCCTTGAATTTCGCCGTCTGGGCTAAATAGAAATCTCTCGTTAGCCGGTCGCCAATAGAGATCGGGGTTTGGACAAGAAAATTTCTGATTATTTTATCTTTATTCATAACTTAAAAATTTTCGAGGAAAGTCTATGATAAATCCAATGTAATCGCGAATAATTTTCCGATTATTTTTTTCTGATTAACTGATAGTTGTGGATTATTTTGTCCAAACCCCGATCTCTAGTCGCCAAGCTCTAAAAATTTTGTAATCTAGATACGCTCTCTCTTTCGGAAGCATTGTTTAATATGAAATTTCTAATTGATTCCAACTGTTCATCCGGGATTTTGTCCACACTCAATGGAAACCTCCAAAGTCGGGGAAAATGGCCGATAGGAAAATATATTAATGTTCAAGGGAAGTTATCTTTTCTCTATGTTTTAACATTGTCTATCAATCCGCCTGAATTCCTCCAATCGTGCGAACTTTTCTTGAACAGAACTATAACAGTATAGTTTATAGAAATATCGGTCCCAAAGAAAAACCTCTTTTAGATGCTTTAGTCACGTCTATTTATTTGGAAACAATATAGAATGAAATGCCGGGATAAAGATATAAGAATAGTACCGTAGATACCACCTTTAAAACTGTGCCTGTCTTTCGCTTTATTAGCTCTATTAAAGATGGCTGACTTGAGAAAAGAGGGGAACATTTTTTTTTACGATCCTGGAGGCAACTTCTCAAAGTTGAGCTCATTTGGAAGGAAAATAGAGATCGCGAAAAAGCTTATTAAAGGCCCAAGAACTTTTTATTATTTTTTTTTTTTGCCCTTTTCTGACTCTTGAAGCCCCAAAGAAGGTTTTAATAGGACAGGGGGGAAAAACCTCTTCAGTCCGAGAGAGCCCCAAAGAGGGCAAGAGCGGGGATAGGATTGGGGTAAAGGATAAAATCAATAGACACCAACTGACTTAATATATAAAGTATATAAAAAAATCGGTATTTGAATGCAAAAACACGTTAACTTTTTTCTTTTAACAATAGCTACTCAATTTCCATTTGGATCGATTTCATTGAAAATAACTCCGTACAGTCTGACTTTTAAATCTAAAGAATTAATGACTGGACACTAGAAAACTTTTGATCAAATTTTTAAATTATAAACTGATAATTTTTAAATTAATAATTAAAAGAAACAGCTATTGAATTAATTTTCGGAATCACCTTGCCAAAATTCGTATTTGAGACTTTTTCTCAATTTTTTTGACACATTTTTAATATTTAAATTAATTTCTAAAGTTCGATAAATTTCTATAAAAGTAAATATAAAATCGGACCAATCATATTATTTCGGCCTTCAACAGCGCTTGTAATGTCCAAACATTAAAATAATAGGCCAGCATTTGATGCCCAAAATCTTAGACGTCAAACGCCGGGCTATTCTTTTAATATTATGACATTACGAGCGCTGTTGAATGCTGAAATAATATGATGTGTTCGAATTTTAGAAATTAATTTAATTCCGAAAATATATTCAAAAGCTGTTCCATTTTTAGCTCCAAGTTTTCCTTTAACTTTTCTTAGAAACAAAACGATGTATTTATAATTTATCTTTAATTCAAATCGATTCATTCGAAGTTTTGGAGTTACTATCATTTGGCAATCAAAGAAATTGTAGAGAAAGAAGTGTGAAAAAATGGTCCATATTTTTCTCTATACTTTATATAGATTGAAGCGTAAAAAATCCCCCTTAGAACGGATTCTTTTTTTTTTTTCTAGTGGGACTCTTTTTTAGCCCCTTTGGTTTCTGGTAAGAGCTTTAAGGTTTTTGTTTTTTTTTTTTTTTTTTTTTCTTTTAGCCGTAAAAACTGGCTTCGCTTTTAGCCTTAACTCTTTTTTTTTTTTTTTTTTTTTTTTTTTTTTTTTCGTAACGCTGCTGGGATAAAAGTATTACGACCCCAAACTTAGTAGTATTGAAAATTTCCCTTCTCTCTCTATGGTTCCTCGTTGGATGCTGTAGATATGGCAAAGATGTGCAAGTTCAACAACAAAAAAATAGGAAAAACAGAAAAACACACAATGCTATAAAATATCTGGGATTTAAGGCCCATGACACACGGCTGGAAGATTTTTCATTTGTCATTCATTTTGAAGCTTTCTCTTCTAACAGAGAAATATTTCATATTCTTCCTTGAAACATTATTTTTACTCGCCAATTTGTGGTGATTAATTAAATATTAAAGTTTAAAACGTTAGACTTAGTCGAGTGTAAAATTAAAATTAAAATGTAAACTTTTATTTTTAATTTAACGCTCTAGCTATTAAATATGACTTAATATTTAAACACTAATTTCAATTAGTTACCGCTGCATAAGTGTAGGATAGTGTAGGTTAAAGGTTCAATGTTAGGACTAGGTGGACAATAAAATTGAGACCGCGTAGATCGACATCAAAATCAAATCATTAAAAGTTTAGCACTGAGCAACACTTGTAAAATTAGTCAACACTGTCTCTTCACAGCCTGAGGAGAGCCAATGGTTTTCCACTATCACTCCTCACAGAACAAAATGGTCCCTATGGTGCGTGAGTTTTAAGAGTGAAAGGCTATCATAAGCGAGGGAAAATATTATTTCAGACTTTTTCCCGGAGACTTAAGCCTCGTTCATACTTGAGGGCAAAATCGGTTCCAAAACCAGTACAAAGCGTTTTCCGTTTTCCCTGGTTCACACGCTGACAAGACGGTTCGCGGCCGTTGGCCCTGTTCGACCTAAGCCAAGGCTTAGCGTCGTTTTAAAAAATAACCAGAATTAAAAATTTTTAAATAATTATCTCAAACTAATTAGTAAATCGTGTTTGTAACTCGTTGGTTAATAGTTTTTGACAGAAACTATAATTTTACTCGCGTTATTTTAAGATTTAAGAAGCGACTTAACCAAATTGCTTCCCGAACCAACACGAACTGATTTCTCACGTTGGTTTGATAACCAGTTATAGAAATCGAAGCGCAACGAAGCGCATTTAGGTCTATGTATGAACGAGGCTTTAGATATCTAATCTACCTATTATTATTTCTATGGTTTGTATAAAGCTTTATGTAACCAAAAATTTGGTATGCATCGGGCCTAAAGCTTTCTTTCCATCTATAAATATACCTAAGTTTTATTTTAGCAGCTCGGATGAAACAAAAAAAAGGGGTTACGCTAGTGGGGAAATAACTTTTTGGGGAAAATGGTGGTTATCGTAAAATAATAAGGCTAAAAGCCGAAAGCATAAATAATTCTCACCAGTAAATACATTTTACGCGGCTGTCGAAAATGAAATTGCCTTTTTCCGTATACGGTATCGCCGCCTTTTAGTTCACCGTAATGTAACATACACACTGAAATGGGATTATGCCGGGGCTATCTGATAAATAAATCCAACTACGTTTCTTTTACTCTTAAGGGTTAAACTATCGTAACTAAAACAAATCTAAAAATTTCAACTTAGTAATTTATTTGAAAGGGAGAATGCAACCTAATAACAAGTGATTTTTATCGATTCCTTATCGTTTAAATAGGCCTAATCCACCAATAAAAAGCTTATAAAACAAATATTAAACTAGAAATAAATTTAAAACTTACGCGGAAAATAGGCTTAGCGGGATTCATGGAGATCCTAAATTGCCACCGTGTAAGGTCGAGCGATCAATGAGCAAAGGCCCGTCGTTCACGCGAGATCTCCACTAGAATTACAATCACGTTCGATTGGTCGCTAGACCTTATACGCGAGGAAATCAGAATCTCCATGAATCCCGCTAAGCCTATTTTCGTATTTTTTTCTAGTTTAATATTTGTTCGTAAATTTTTCACTGTTGGATAATGCCTATTTAAACAATAAGGAATCGATAAAAATCACTTGTTGTTAGGTTGCATTCTCCCTTTAACGTATTTAGACTGAATTATATTGTAAACCGTTAAATCGATGGTACCTATATCTGATTCAAATTTAAGCTAAAACCTGTGCTGGAATTAGCCCTACATTTAAAGCCATAGAACTCAGCCGCAAAAATTTAAGGAAATTTACGACAATGCTTTGACGTCACGAGCTTAGTTAACTTCAAGCCTTTTTAGCTTTTAGGAGTTACTCCGTATTTATCCTTACGTTACCGCTTTGAGAATTACTAACTCGAAAAATTTCCGAAATTGTTTTGAGCCACAAAATATATAAGCTCTCAAAAACGAGTTAGTTTTTAGGGTGAATCAAATATTTATAAAAAATAGGCAGGTATAGTTGGGAATAAATTTCATTCTGACCTCCCAAAACTAGTTGACCCGTTGCTTGCGCGCTCTCGAAGTCGTTGCTAACCAGACACTGATACATTCCACCATCTTCGCGTATCACGCGCTCAAAGTTTAAATTGACCCAGGTCAAGAGACGAAGACGATCACCGTCCACTATCAGGGGTTTGCCATCTTTTAGCCAGGCCACACTGTTGACCGGATGACCGCTGTACGAACAGTTGAACGTTGCCCCTTTACCAACGTCCACTGATTGTTGTTGAGGCGACAAACGCGCCGTTAGATGAGCTTAAAAAATTACCATTTCGTTTTAAAAATTATTTGACTTTGATTACTTATAGAACAGGCTCGCGTTAAAAATTTCACACGAGCCATTTTTAAAAAGCTTTGTTAGTTAAAAATTTATTGATTATGGGAGAGTATATTGAACCTTTTCTGGGAATGAAGACGTCTTGACCAACTAAACTAGCGTTACGACCGAACAAAAATGAGATGGCCTTTTAAATTTTGGAAATTTTGTCGATGATACTACCCTTTGTTTAACTTTCTTTTATGTAAAACAGTGAAATAATTACTACACCAAAACCCTAATACAAAAATGCTTTTTAAATTTAATTATAAATAAATTTGACCTTTCTTATAAAAGGAAATTCAATCCCGAAACTTTCCGTTTAAAAATTTAAAAGCTCTTCCAAAATTTATTTGAAAAGTTTCAATTAGATTTTAGCGTGCAATATTGATTTGAAAAACATAAAGTTCGTTTAACTTTCTTTGAAAGTTCAAAATGTCTTACCATTAACGGTGAGCACAATTTCTTGTCTTTCCTCGCCCGCGCTATTACTGACAACGCAGACATATTTTCCACTGTCTTCCACATTTACTGTTCTGTAGAGTAATGATCCACTTAATTGTTTAATTCTAGGCTCCAAATATAACGGAATAAGATGAGTTCCATTCCTTCTAATATAGCGATACCAACTGTAATAAATAATATATAATAATAGTTATTAATTAATAATTCAAATAATTAGCAGAAATCAAGAATTAAATATACCTAAATTAATAGATAATTACTATAGGTTCAGATTTGTCTTCCCTATCTAGAGGGGGAAACTAAGAGTTATTCTTATTTCTCGGCTGTAAATGTAGCTACGGTCACAATAAAGCCGCGTTCATACTAGACATTGGAATCGATTTAAACCGTTTCAAAACGTGGGAACGGGAAACCGTCTTTTCTCGAATCCGTTTGATTTTATTTCTCGAAACCGCTTCGTGAACCAATTTCGTACCGATTCGGTTTCAACAACCGATAGATGAAGCTACGATAAATCGATTTATAAAGATAATGCGTCAACACGTGACGCTTACAACGATTCCTGGCGATTTGAATATCGGTTTGATTTTACCGTTTCAAACGATTACGAAATGTGTGACCGTAACTTAACATTTCTTAATCGATTTGAAACAGTAGAATCAAACCGTTATTCAAATCACCAGGAATCGTTTTAAACGACACGCGTTCACGCATTATCTTTATAAATCGATTTATTGTAGCTTCATCTATCGGTTGCTGAAACCGAATCGGTACGAAATTGGTTCACGAAGCAGTTTCGAGAAGTCGATTCGAGAAAAGACGGTTTCCTGTTCGCACGACTTTAATGAAATTTTTGAAACGGTATAAATCGATTCCAAGGATTAGTACGAACGCAGCTTGTATATTTAGTTATTCGCATCACGACGACGTAAGTTGTGCTAACCAATAAGGTACCTTTCTGATTTTTAACGAGGTGAACCTGTGAGATAGGAAATTTTCTCTGAATTAGAATTTAATTCTTGATGAAGTAATATAGGTGTAGTTCCCGTAAAAGGGCTCTAGCTGTCGAATCTATGGGTGAATATTTATTAGCTTTGGTATTCTACAAATCCCTTTTTAAATTAGCCAGGAACCCGAAGAAGAGTCGGATACACAAGCAAATTCATAAGGACTAAAATAACAAAATTATTAATATAAAGGTTTATATAATAAATTTTAAAAATTTAACATTTAAGATATGAAATATTTAAGATATTTATACAGCCAAAAATATTGGTCCGAGTAGAGAGGACATGGGATTTGAAAAAATCAATTCTTTTTAATATACTAAAAGTATTTTTATTAGTTTGCTTTGAAAGAAGCCACTATTTAGGGGCAAAGTTCCCTATGTATTTCTTATTATACCCCTGTAGAAGTGTTTTATCCTTCGTACTTTGATGTACTATGTTTCAGGCGCGGTCCCGGACAGTCGTGTTTTTTCTAGCTCCCACACTTTAAAAAGGGAACAGACGAAAAGAAGGTAAAACAATAAGATTTCACCCGATAAAATTCGAGTTTGCCTAAAGAGATAACAAAGCGCCAGCAATAACGTGTACGCTATTCCTGGAAGGTGGGATACCGCGATAACTGTGAGTTTTTTTTTCCTAATTATCAATCATGGCCGCGTCCGAAAGGGCTCCACGTACCTGAGCCGAATTTGTTGTCTTCGATCACCGCGAAAAAAATAGAAGCGCCGCCGGTAACCGCCGTAGTCGACCCCTTTTTTTCCGAGTAACCCGCCTTTGCTGTACTCTCCGCCTGAGCATGGGCTCGAAGCTAGAACTTAAAAACATGAAAGCCTCTTTGTCCCAAAAACTCAGTATGCACGACCAAAGGGTTACGAAAGGGGGAAAGAGTTTTACTCTATCGCCGAGTCCGATGAGAACATCGCCACCGCGGCAGAAGAGGCCCATCCAGGAAAGGGGGAAATTGGCGAGAGGGGAAAAGTCCGAACGGACGGCGGCGGCGAATACTCCGAAGCTTGCCCCGAAAAAATCCCCCCCAATACCGAAGAAGATAAACCTTCTTCCAGAAGGGGTGGCGCCACCTAGGCCCCTCGACGACGGCCTAAACGAAGGAGCTAAAACTGCGATTGCGGCCGGCCTACCAAATCGCCCGGCTACCCCCCCTCCAGCCCAAACTCGTGGCGCGGATCCCGCTGCCCGTGAAAGCCCAAACCGGGAAACTGAACAAATCTTGGCGGCTATAGCTTCTCTCAAGACTGACATGGCTGCCCAATTAGCCGTCTTCAAAACGACGCAGGAAATGGCCTGTAGAACATTAATAGACGAAAGGGTACAGTCGGAACTAGAGGTCATAAATTCACGATTTGAAGAGGTGGAAAAAGCCTTGCAGGAGAATACGGCGGAGCTAACCCGGCTTCGAGCAAAGGAGGAAAGCAAACCCCCAACCCAGTTGGGGGTTGAGGTTGCGGACACCCGAGGTATGGGAGTTGAAAAGTCTTGCCTTCAAGAAGTAATGCATGAAGCACTTCGCATGGTTCAAAATCGTAAGGAGCGGGAGACCAACATAATTGTATTCGGCGCCCAACATCCAGACCTGGAAAACCCACAGCAGGCAGCGCAGTGGTTAACCACATGCCTTGCCCTCCAACCTGCGGACATAACAGTCCTTGATTGTCAGAGATTTAAAGGGGAAAGCTCGAAACCACGCCCCATTCGGATAAAGCTTGACTCACTAGACTCAAAAAATAAAATTTTGTCTCGGGCCCCAGAACTCAACCTCCAAAAAGAATGGGAACACATTTTCATTCGCCCAGACTTATCCCGGGCCGAACGCGGGCCCCCACCCCGCCGCCGCCAAAATGGTGGCCCATCTCGTTCTCGCACCCGTCGCCGCGCTCGGAGTGCAACCCGGCAGGGTACTCAACGAAACTCGAGGAGTATCTCCCCGACAACTCCTACCCCGGGAAATCAAAAATCCACCACTCCCAAGGTACTTCCGCCTAGGGGAGGACTACGCGTCCCTCCAGGTGGTAACTGACTACAAATGAAACACAAGAAAAAGAAAAGAGGCAGGGGGAACAATAAAGCAGTTGCTCCACTGAGGATTGGTTTTCTGAATATACAGGGGAAAGGAATACACAGCGAAACGTGGGAAGAACTAACAGACATTATGAACACCATTGATCTACCCGTTTTCTGTGTCACTGAAACCCACCTTCGTGACCTGCAATATCCGGACTTATCGGATGGCTACAAATGGCACGGCCTGAATAGACGTCTGTCAGATAAGAAAGGTGGTGGCATCGGCGTCATCTCGACGCCGGAAGTATCTTGCCTTCCTTTGCTTGACTGTTTTGAACACTGCTGGATGCAACTAACGGTGGGGCGAAAGAAATTCCTAATAGCTGTGGTATATCTCGCTACCGAACCAGAAAACCCTGAGTGGAACCAGGCGATTGTCCACTGCCTCTCCAAAGACCTCCATGCGCTAAACCCAAATGGTAAAACACCCGTCGGTATCTTTGGGGATCTTAACGCCCATATCGTGGAAAGGGACAACCGGGAGGATCGAAATGGGCGGATCCTCAAAACATTCACTAACGACCATGGCCTCCAAATTGGCAACCTATCTGAGAAGTGTTCCGGCAAAATCACTTGGTCGGCCCGTGGGCAATCATCAACAATAGACTACGTTTTGCTGAACGGACAATTTTCCCGCCTCTTGTTGGATATGGTGGTTGACGAGGATGGGCTTTATAGTATAGGCAGCGACCACAATGCTATTCTATCCCGCTTCCTAGTAAATGCTCCTCGCCATTCACGGTCCCCGGACCCTGTCCGCTCCAGATCCCGTTGGTGCACTGATGATGAGGATAAACTGAACGCGTATAAGCTAGCGGTGGATGAACAACTCCGACCCCTGGAGGATATAACATACGACACATTCCAATACGCTGTACAAACAGCGGCGGAGGCTACTCTACGGCTTCCCGACACCAGGGGCAGGGTCAGAAAGTTGAAACGCTGGTTTGACCCGGAGGTGAAGCTGGCGATACGCGACCGTAAAATGGCAAATAAAACGTACAGGCGCATGGCAAAAGGAGCCAAGACCGATGACCCCAATTTGAAGAATGCATGGGAGAAATTCTTATTGGCCAAAAGGAAGGTGGCCACCTTGGTGTCGGCAAAGATTAATACTGTAAATCGAGAAACAGAGAAAAAAATAAAAAGCGCCGGAAAAAACTCCAGCAAACAGTTTTGGTCCCTTTTCCGGGATCCACAGAAACCCTCACCGCCGCCGGAGTTACAGACCCAGGATGGTCAGTGCCACACTGACCCACAGCAAATCCGTGGACTGATCACCCGCTTTGTGTCAGACACGGAGTCGCACTTTACCTCCAGACACCAGGATGTCCCGTTGACCCTCCCACCTCCGCCTATTCCGGAACTGCGCAGTGAGCTCATGTCGGAAATTTCTATGGCGGAATTCGAACAAGTGTTGCGGGCCCTTCCCTCAGGTAAAGCGGCAGGGGAAGACACAGTGACAAATGAATTGCTCAAGGGCCTGAGCACCGCGGCGTGTGAGGAGATATGTGGTATTTTCAATAAAGTCTTATCCCATAACACCGTTCCCCACGCGTGGAACCTAACTGAAGTCAAACTCCTCTTCAAAGGGGGTAAAAAGGACCCAAAAACTCTAGACTCTTATCGCCCAATCGCGCTATCCCAATGCATTAGTAAGTTGTATATGAGTATTTTAAAGATCCGCCTTGAGAGCTTTACGTCCACCCACGGCTCACTCGGAGAACTACAAAACGGTTTCCGCAGGGACAGACGAGCCTCCGATAATCTGTTCGTATTGACACAACTACTCGACATTGCCAGACTTGAGCAACGACCCCTCTTTCTCGCATTCCTTGACCTCAGCAAGGCTTACGACTCGGTGTGTCGGGAAAAACTGTGGGAAACGCTGACCTCACTGGGGATCCCACTAGACTTCGTCCACCACATCAAGGAACTTTACTCCAAAGTTGCCTACCGGTTTTGGCTAGGCACGACAGACACAGAGTTTATCCCAAGCAATGTGGGACTAAAACAGGGGTGTCCACTGTCGCCCTTACTGTTTGCCCTTTACCTCCAACCGCTAGAAACACGACTTATGGCGTCAAATTTGGGTTTTCACTTAAAACACCCTTCATACGACCATATAGACGGAAAAATTCCGGGACTGTTTTTCGCGGACGACATATTTAATGCAGCCGCGTCAGCGATGGAACTACAATCGCTCCTTGATATCTGTGGCGACTTCGCGACCGACTACGGACTGGAGTTTAACGCATCGAAATGCGCCATCCTACCACCTAGTGATATTGACTTAACCACTCTGCCGGAGTTCGCGATACAGGGACAACGAATAGCCGTAGTTTCCTCCGTCATATACCTTGGTTTCACGATCACAACCGACAGTGCCTACCTTGCTCTCCACGAGGAGAATATCCGTAAAAAAGCGACAACCCTGGTGGGGGCGATCAAACACAAGGGAACCCACTCCTACGACACATACAAAGTGACCCGAACCCTGTGGAAAACGGTGGCGGTTCCTTGCCTCACCTATGGAAATGAGGTCGCCTGTATCACAAATAGCACTCTCCGAGCTCTAGAACAAGCCCAGAACTCTGTGGGTAAATTAGCGGTCGGTGGTAATTTCCTCACTGCGAACGCGGCGATTAAAGGGGAGTTAGCGTGGTCGAGCTTTCTGGAACGCGAGGCAAAAAGCAAGTTGCGATACATGGGCCGTCTTCGGTTCATGGAACAGTCGCGTGTTGCCTTCCTGGTTTACACGTATATTCGTCACACGGGCCTGAGAACCAAATGGGCCATGAGATCCACCTACCTTGATCGGAAATTCGGGTCGGCGGTATCGCGAGCTGAGGTTTCAAACCTCCGGGACTGGCTGAGTGCGGTTGATAAAGCAGTCACCCTTCGAACCCAGGAGGGGTGGAGGAAAGAACTACAACGACATACCAGCCTGAGTGACTATTCCATCAAACCGAAACCGGCAGTAGAATCTTTCTATAACAACGATCGAAAGAGCCACCTATTTTTCCTCGCGAGGACGGGAGCCCTCCCCACCGCGAGCCGGCTGGCAGATGTCTTTGGGGCGGAACCAGAATGTCCCCTATGCGCGGCGCAAGTAGAAGACATCCCCCACGTGGTACTGATCTGCCCAGCTCTTACCCAGTGGCGCGCGGGAAAATCCCTGCACAACACCGCGGACACGCTCCTAAGTTGCTTGGGGCTAACTGGTATAGAGGCGTTCGATTGGGACCTCGTGAACACCACAAAAAACGTTCTTCAACAGTGGGGTCGCCTACGACTCGACGCGTATTAACTTTGCTCTAACTTAGCTCTCAGTACCATTTACTGTTCACTTTAGTTAACATTGTATCGTCTATTTTACACTCCTTGCGAGTTTTACTCCTCCCTGATACAAAAGGGACCATTTATATGGAAGGAAATAAACCATTCATTCATTCATTCATTCACTAGGAAAATCGGAATTATAGGGTTAAAATAATTGTACAAAAGTTTCATAGTATGTCGTCTAGGATTTTTAATTATTCTTGCTCGGAATTTGAATAACTTTTATTAATTGGGGATAGATCTACTGAATTAAATTCAGAGATTATCCGTTTCTTTAAAAATAGACTATTAATACAGTCGACTTATCTGTTTTAATCCGAAAATGGCAAATTATCCGAGTTACACGTTCGGATAAGAAAATTTAAAATACATTTTCTTCAAAAATAAATAAAATTTAAACCTAAAAGCTTGGTTTTGTTTTATTTATTTTCTTCGAAATTAAGTAATTTTGAAAAATATTTTATTTTCAACGAATTCTAAGAATATTAATTTTCTCTTCAATTGTTATACGTTTTAATTCGAGTAACTCGTTAATAGATCAAGCTACAAACGTTTATCTTCGGATAAACCCAACATCCATTTAACTATTATCTAAATTTACCAATTGCCTTTTTTAGTCACAAACAAAAAATCCGAAAATAAAATATTTGAAAAATATCATGAATGACAGAAAACAATGGTTATCCGTTTCTTAGAAATGTGCCCAAAATTTTGTGTTTTTAATTAATATAAATCATTTTTTTCTTTCATTTTCAGGCTAGTTACATTCTTGGAAATACCACAATAGGAATTCGTTCTTTGGGAAGGATGTAATTCTGGAAAACACTTCTAGATTCATCAATCGATTTTGACGATTCTGCGAAAGGTAGGCTTAGATTTTTTTTTTATTTTCTCATTACCGATAATCTCGAAAGTGATTTCTTCAGATTTTGTTTTTTGTTTTGATTTTTCGCGTTATTTTCGCCCATTTTTTTTTGCAATTTAATTGCAAAGCAACCAGTACGTTACGAATAACATCCAAATTTCTTAGAATTTATCTTACCCGATTATTAATCTCTTGATTTTTAAGAATAACACTTCTTTTACCAAGTATAATTAATATAAATATACAAATTAAAAACACAAATTTGACGATGGTATACTTATTTGCACAATAAAAGCAAATAAATACCGTTGGCAATTCGTGTACTCGTAGAGCTCGGAATCGGATATCCATTATCTTCTGTTATTCGTATATTTTATTTTCGGATAAATTTGTAACTAAAAAATGAAATTGGTATATTCGTATAATTGTTAAACGTATAAGGTTTACCCGAAGATAAGCGTTTGGCGCTTTATCTACGAACAAATTACTCGTATTCAAACGTATAACGATGGATAAGAAAATTCACATTTCCAGAATTAGTCTAAAATATAAGAAAAATATTTCAAATTGACTTTTAATTTGAAGAATATAAATGAAACAACGAAACTAAGATTTTAAATCATATTTTTATTTATTATTTTTCCGGAAAATTAATTTTGAATTTTTTTATCCGAACGTATAACGCGGATAATATTTTATAATAAGGCCATTTTTGGATAAAAATGGATATGGATTACGTTTTTTACATTATCTTCGAATAAGTTAATTCGAATGAAAATTAGTCTATTTTTAATCAAGCATCAGAATTTACTAGATTTTATCCAATTAATAAAAATTATACGAATTCCGAGCTCTACGTACACGCTACACGTAGTCAAGTCGGACGTAACAAAATGAAATGGGGAGAGTCTCACAACAAATTATCTAATTGGATGAAAAGTAAGATTATAAAACAAATAAAATCGGAAAAAATGTAATTAATCTTAACGAGGCAGGAATCTTTAAACTTTTATTGCGAAGGATGCGCAATTTTTAAAACCAGACCAATAACTAACGCGAACGAATACGTAATATTAAATCTAATATGAGATAAAGTAGTATTGCAATCTATGGTCATAAGAAAGAAAAATCAACGAATAAGATCTCGTTAAGATTGCAGGGAAAAAACTATCAAGTCTAGAAAATCACCAATCTGACTTAATTCGAAAAGGAAATACGAGAAAGCGAGCGATACTGGTTCGCGAACTGAATACGAATAAGGTTTTATTTTAGTTTGAAATGATACAACTATTAATACTACGTCGGATTAATACACAATATAAAATCCTATGGATAAAAATAGTACTTTTAGTATCAAATTTTGTATTTGTAATTCGGTTTCAAATTGCAGCGCATTCAAAGTTAGGTTCTTTTTTATATTTGTAATAAGAGTTAAGGAATTAACAGGAACGTACCTTTCTACGTTCTGGTAACTTAAACTGACTATGACTCTGATAGAAATAGAAATAGAACGACAAAGGAATTTGGCCAAATAACTACACCGCTTGACTCTATTGTAGTTTTCATTATGTGTAAAGCTCGAAGCTACATCTTCTCTCTATCATTGAAATGCATTGGGTTAAACTGGGACCCCAATATTGTACTTAATGAAAATTCTAAGTGATATATACTGATTACAGGCGGCGCTGCGCTTAGGTACCCAAAAGGGTCAAAGGGAACACCCCGCTAATGTAATAGGGGACCTCTGTAGGTTTCTTTTTTTTTTTACCCTTTTCTTACTTGTTTTTGGGCCAGGCAATTTTATCAAGCTTTCCCTTAACAGACTTAAACGAGTAGCTATTCCTTGAATTAGAGCTTTCTCTATTTATCAAGGACAAGTCTTTCATTTAAATAAAAAAATTGTATATTCCAAAATTTATATATATATATATATATCAAGAAGCCGATGAAACCCTCCTTTGAAGTCTACTACTCTAATGTTCCATATAGCGCTCCTCTCTGTATGGGTAAAATTCCCAATTTTACGAGATCGGAGGGGTCCTACTTCATGCCCCCCTGTCTACGGAAAATTAGAAATTCTCTCTCTCCACAAACGACGACGTTTTTTGGACGAACTCCAAGGCTGCTAGAGATATTCGCTCGACGAACTCCCGCTCCGAAAATATCTACCGTTAGGAGGCGTACGAATCGCGCTTTTTGAAACTAACCCATACGGAGAGGGGTAGACAAGACCCGGGAGTAATAGACTTCAAAGGAGGGTTTCATCGGCTTCTGATATATCCAAACCATAATTCTTAAAAAAACTAGATTATTATTTTAAAATATGGTAAGAAATTGTTTTATTTATTATGGGGCATAATAACATAGGTATATTAATTTTAATTGCTGAAATTACTTTTATACTTTAATAATATTATAATAATTATAATTATTCCTCCTACTTTGTTAAAGTTCTTTATAAAATTACCTTTAATTGCAACTACAGCTATAGCTGTTCACACCGTGACAAGTTTTAGTTTCCAGGATTTGAATTAAGGCCAGATTTTTGTTTGAACCCTTGAAATAGGCAAAATATAAAACAGCTCGACAGTAGGCGCGTTTAAATAAGTTAATTTTTGGTAGACACTAATGAGCCTTGAGATGTAATGTCGTTAATTTTAATCCAAAATATTTCACACCGTGGCAAATTTCATCCTCCAGGATTTTAATTTAGGCCGGATTTGTGTTTAAACCTTTGAAACATTTGTCCAGTTTAGAAAAAAAATACCGATTTAGTCCGTTTTGTTGAATTTAGAAGTATTTTTGAGAAATTTGGTCGATATCAGATGTAATTTTCCCATTTTGTATTTTAATGTAAAACTCACAAGACTTCTCCTTTTGGTAGGGTAAATTTCTTCTTTCCCGGGTGAGCTTAGAAGCAACCAATTACGAGTCCTCAGGGGGGAAAAATGGGGTTAAAGCCGGGCAGTGAACATTCTGCGCTTCGGGCTCTTTTGTCTTCTGATAAATTACTGTAAGGTTCTCTGGATGTTTTCGGCCTACCCCTCGCGAAAGAAAAAAATTCGAACTTTGGTTTTAAAAAACTACATTCGAAACACGAAACACGAAAGATAAGACTGATATCGAAACTTCATGCAGTACCATAATGATAATGTTTTAGGGCTCTAAGCCTTGAGCGACATCTAACAGCAAATCGTGGTTAAATTGAGACACTATTACAACCTCCTACGTGTCTGCCGTGAGCTAGAAATTAGCATGATTTAAGAGTTTAAGGTACTATTTAGATTTTAATGAAAACGAGCGTGTTATCCTAGATATAACTAATAACAAAAGTCAATGATTTTATTCCATAAAAGTAAACAACGCCCCGTAGCTTAATAATAGCAGCAAAGGTACAGTTTTACGTCATAGCACATCAATCAAAAATAGCCAAAAAGTCATCACCCCTGTCTGGTTCAAGTGGTTTGGACTTTCCCTCGATATTTTAATTGAGTTGGGAGAGAGGGATGAGATTTAGGCTTGGCTATATGGTCTTTTCCCCCAACTCCGGAATTTCTCCAAAGAGTGGTGCTTCCGATTTCATTATTTGCACCGTCTGCGGCCGCTAGAGTGTCTTGAATCATAATCTGCCTGTACATTTACCTGGATCTTTGCTGATAGTATTTAGCAACTTAGATAGATAACTAATTGGAAATCAACTTTTCCATTTGAATAAAGTGTATCACGCAAGCTTAATCATTCATTTCTTATTTTCCTCGTAAATTACCAAGGTCAATTATGCTTCGCTTGTTTTAAATAAATCTTAAGTAAACATTTGTAGGGATTTTCCAATTATGAGCTTATGATATTATGTGGAATTTCACGAACGTCTGATGCGGGAAGTGTAGTACAAGGGACCTTCCGTCCTACATAGCGAAAGGGGAGGGGATTAAATGGGGAGTCGGGATGACCTTTAAAGAGGCCGGCCTTGCTGGCCAGATGTAGGAGAGATATAGAGAGGAACGTATTCAGCCTGTTTTAAGGCTTTAAGCCATCTCGCTCCGTTCTTGATCGACCCGTTCATCTTTATCGGGCCTGACGTTTTATTGACATCTTCAATATATTTTAGAGAGCGGGAAAGACACGGAGTGATAAAAAAAATAATCAGTTTCCTTCGCGGTCTATAAAAATCTCGTTTTTCTATTTTCGATATTTTTTGAAAAGAAAAATTTACTCAGTCTTTTTAGAAAGAATTGAAGGAACAAAATATTGTGTTTATCTCTTAACTACAATGTTTGACTATTTTCAACTACAGACCGCGTAGTGATCACGTACTAGTATTGCGGGAAATTTTTATTTTGCAAATTCCGAAAATGGCGATTATAAAATATATATTTTTACGGTTGCGGTAATATTTTCCATGACATATAATTTGAATCTTTCCGAAAATGATACTGAATTTCCATTTGGAGTTAATGAAAAATACGTCATAGACTTTGAAAATTTTAAATCAATTATCTTTAGGCTTAGGAGAGGGCTTAAAACACGCAGAATTATGTCGTACGTGAACTTAATAATTCAACGTTTGAAATCAAATACAGTTTCAAATTGCCATTTGCGTTTTAATCCGATTATTATACGTAATTTTTGCTTTATGTACTTACATTATCTATCCATTTTATTCATATATTCAATTTAAGTATACACCACACTCATTATCTAGTATCCTTATATTTTTTATATATAAGAAATTAAGGGAATTCCAGCTTTATACTTGCTACACCCTTAAATTGATTCTTAACTACAATTCCTTCTTTTTGTGCTTTTTTTGGACACTAACGACGTTTTTGGACCCCTCCTTTTTTCCGTGTTTCTTTATCTTAGATATCAGAGATGAAATTATTTTCCCAATATTTGTTAGCGGTCTTTTTACTAGTTTTTTTTTTATTATCGGCGGTGGCGTGTGTGTACTAAAAATATTTCCCCCAAGCACGATTTTCTTTTATTACATATAGTGGATTTTTTTTCCGACGATAGATTAGGTTGTTATTGAAGAAATCTTGTTAAACATTTAAGCCTAAATCTTGATACAACCCACTTCTTGACCTTTAAACTATGATGTCAATTCCCTCTTAATCAAGTTAAGAACTAATACATAGATTTAAGTGGGACGTTATCTGTTAATTCAGAAAATCATGTTTTCTTGAAATTGTTACAGAAAAACCAATTCCCACTATTTTTTTTACACTAGAATGACATATTTAAATTTTAAAGAGTTAATTTTCAGTTATTCTTGAATATGTTAAACAGACGTACACTAACCAATAGAAAGAGAAGGGGAAAATTTGATACCCAATCAGCAAAACGTTTTTTCGTTACATTTAATAAGTATTTTATACTGACTTTCTCATCTTGTTTTTTTATAAAAACGAAAATATATTATTCTTCCGGACACGTGTCGTATTGCAATCTAACTAAAACCGGGGCGTATTAATACACGATGTTTAATCTCATAGAGGAAAAAAATAGTTTCGTAAACCTGTTTTTAGAACGGAAACGCTAGAGAATCTTCAAACAGGACGAAGCGCGCCATAGATCTACAACTCTAAACAGGTCATCATCATCATTTTCACTTTGTTAGAGATATTTGGCGAAGAGTCCGTTCGCGTCAACGGCCGTAGTTTTTTTCCTTTCCTTATCCCACTCACCATCCTCACAAGTTTTTCCACTTTTATATATTTTCATCTCAAGAATCACAATTTTGAATACGAAAACCTCCGGAAAACGCGGGAAAAAAATTTAAAAATCTGTCTGTATATGTGAGAGAGTGGGCAGCACGAAGAAGAATGGCGTTAGGAAAAAAATCCTATCTGAGGATTCCTTTTCAGTTTTCATCGGCTATTATTCTAGACCCATACATATCTCACGAGAAACCAAATCATAAAGTTACAAAAGAACTTATCTTAGGATGTGATGTAATTTAAAATGATTATGATCGTGGAGTTTTTTTTTATGAGCGGAAAAGGGATCGCTGTAAAAAATGAAAAATATATAAAAGCTAGAGAAGTAGCCCGACATCTTCTTGATGGTTAAAGGAAGCTAGATTTGGCAAGGAAGAGTGTGTCTCTGTTCTTGTCCATACTATTTTAACTCTTATCTCAGGATAGAAAGGTTATAACTCAATATTTAGTAAATTAACGCGGTTTTATTGGAGTTTTAGGGGACTGTAATGAAAACCGTTCAAACTTTTGTTCGAGGAAATTCGCCGTAATTAATAAGATGATGTGAATTGAAATAAACCTCCCAGAATGAAGTCTGCTCTTCCCTTTATAAAGCTTAGCTTCAAAGATTGCTAAGACTGCGCGGGGTTTCTCAAACTGAACCATTTTTCTACGAGGCAATTCGGGTATATGGTGCAATAACAGTTGTAAACCGAAATCAAGTAGGATCAGACAAGGAGAGGAAAAGTGGGGCTGCGTTGAGTTGGAGAGAGAAGAGCCAACCTCCCACTCGGGTGGAAAGGGGGGATAGGAAATTCTCGAGGTAAACTGTTGTCACGTGGTCGCTAGCTAGCGCGTCTCATAAAGGATTCGTTTTACCCACGTGACAACAATTTACCACGAAGCATCTCTAGCCCCGTCTGTCCCCCGTTCTCCCAGAGTGGGAGTTTAGGCCGACGCAGTAGGAGCCGCGCCGTTCCCACTTTTCCTCTCCTTATCTGATCCTTCTTGCCGAGATATAATACGTATAATTCTAACCCTATGATATATAAATATAAAATCAAGCTATCGTCCGCTTATATGTAATAAGAAACCCACATAAAACAATTTGATATATTTATCTTCATTTTTTTTATCCTCTGACCTTTTCACTTGATTTTGAGTGACAGTGAGTGACAGTGATATAAAAATGAAAGAAACTTCTTAGCTTTGTCATCCCCTAGTTTTCTTGTCAAATAAATTGATTCCCAGTATCTTGAGTTAATCTATTATTTTGCTGTAATTTACCAGTGAACGCTGGTTTGTAATAAAACTTCTAAATTTACCCCCAAAGGAGAGTTAAAAAAAATCCCAGTTCCTTCGAAATTTTAGAACCCAATAATTTTAAGTTACGACTTATTTAATCTCAAGTATATATTTCCCGCTTTTTTCTTTTTTTCGCGGGAAAATGGCACGAGCGCGGGAAAAAAATTGGCGGGAAAGGAAACGAGAATGGGAATGAGAAGGTTTTAGAGGAAAAGGGAGGGTTCTGAAGCCGTTGTAAAAAAAAGGGGGACAATGTTTGCAGTAAGGATCTAGAGGCCCGAGAGCATTTGTTATTTGAAAAATTGATTGAACGTCTGACGTCCGGTAGGGAAAGAGTGTAGATGGTTAGATAGGGGACGGGGGTTGGAAAAGAGACATCGGAACGAGAGCGCGAATAGGAAATGACCGTGCTCTTAAAGTATACTATACAAGAGTTCCTGGCTAGTATAACCTAAACTTATATATAGGTCTAAGAAGAGTGTTTAGTGCCCTGTCGAATAGTTTTAGGCCCGGAAAATACGGAGGGGTGGATAGCATAATGTTAAAGGAAAACGTTCTGACGTTGACATATCGGATGTTCAATGCCTCGAGTAGCAGCAAATTAACCGAAAAGTAAACAGTCCAACAACCCTCTTACTTATACACGTGTGTTACAGAACTTGTAGAGATAATAGCTTAATATAAACTACTTTTATCCCTATGATGTCTAACATTATGTAATATTCCGCCTCAGCTTTCGTTACGTTACAAATTGACTCGTGTTCGAAATTATTCAGTTCATTCAGTATCAATGAGATAGTAAGGGATTTGGTTTATCAAGTATTTAACTTGATTCTCGTATCCTCCTAGTATTGTTCCTTCCCCTATAACATTAGTATTATCTCAAAATGGAGTAGATAGTTCTTGGTAGCAATTTAAGTTTAAATTATATTCATGGGTAGGAGAATTTCCTTGAATTAAAAGACATAATAGGCTTATATACGTAGAAACGTCGAATTCTTTAAAAGGTTTCGTGGTAAATCGGAGTTCATTATCAAAGTGGCTAACTAAGCCTAAATCCGATTCGAAGAAATTTAAAATGATAAAAATTCTCGACTGGTTGATGTCAATAAGACAATGGTACATAAATTTTATTTGAAACTCGTGAAAATCACTGACAGTTTCACTTTTAACAAGTTTACACTGTAAATTAGTTTCGTGCCCCTTTCATCCTTTCCAACTAGACCATGAAGGTTTCGATTAGCGAAAAGTTAAGGGAGAGGAAACTTTTTATACATCGCATCTCTTCCTGTAGCTTTCTCTCCATCTTCATCTTCTTTCCTGAATTTTGCCATTCACAGCGTCACCACACCGGTAATGTCCCTAATAAGTCTCAACGAATGTCGCTAGACGAATTAACATTCCACCCATCCCTGCACCCCAAACAAGTCCTTCATCCATGCACCGTATCCTCATCATTCTTATTTAAAGGCTTGTTGAAAGGATAAATCAACTCCCATTTATTCGCATCGTTGCCCCCAAAATTATATCCAAATGCCCATTAAAAGCACTGACGAGGTTCATGGGTAATTAAAGAAAACTAGCTATCACTTGTACTTAATGCAATTTAGGAGCCGACACAAATCTAACGGTATTTAAGCCTTCCTGGTATTTTTATTATAAAGTTTTCGAAGTATAAAATCTTAAACCTGTTTTTTTTCAACAATGTGAAGTAATTTTCTTGGATATAATTACATTTGCACCATCGTAAATTTGATTAAACTTCAAGGGAAACTTGGAGCTAAAAATGGCACAGCTTATCATATTTATGATATATTGATTGATTATTTTGAGGTTAAATCATATTGAATTTCCTTTGTCAGACGTTTTGAGGTTAGATAACATGGAACGGTTTGTCGATGGGGTTCGATCAAATGTCATTTATTAATTATAATTATAATTTGATGTCAATAATTAATAATTGTTTTGAAATTATAACCCCTTGTGGGCCTAGTTCCTTTATTTTTAGAGCTCGGAATCGGATATCCATTATCTTTTGTTATTCAGATATTTTATTTTCGGATAAATTGTTTAACTAAAAAGAAATTTGTATATTCGTTTAATTGTTAAACGTATAAGGTTTACCCGAAGATAAGCGTTTGGCGCTTTATCTACGAACAAATTACTCGTTTTCAAACGTATAACGATGGATAAGAAAATTCACATTTCCAGAATTAGTCTAAAATATAAGAAAAATATTTCAAATTGACTTTTAATTTGAAGAATATAAATAAAACAACGAAACTTAGATTTTAAATCATCTTTTTATTCATTATTTTTCACGAAAATAAATTATGAATTTTTTATCCGAACGTATATGCGGATAATATTCTAAGATAAGGCCATTTTTGGATAAAAACGGATGATTTTTGACTTTATCTTCGAATAAGTTAACTCGAATGAAAGTCTATTTTTAATCAAACAGATAATATACATCAGAATTTAGATTATATCCAATTAATAAAAATTATACGAATTCCGAGCTCTATTTATTTTATCTCTGACAAATATTAGTGCCTATTTTATTTACATAAACAATCAATATTTGAAGATTTTTTAAAAAAACTCCCAAAATCAACTTGACGATGTTGTTTGAAAATCTAAATAAAATAAGTGGATAAGTGGGCCAAAAGTTTAGATCGTCGATAGAGTGAAAACCATCCTATATTCTGTTCCATCATCCCATATATTTTGGGAAAGAGGTTTGTAGGCGGTGTAGAAAATCCAATTGGATTCCCAATACGTGTTCGAAAGTTTTCCCCATCTTATTTTGTAACGTTGTTAGCAGGGCTGGCTTTGAGAAGCTTGAGCGACTATAGAAGTTCCCGGGAGAGGTTCTCTAGTAGGATAGAGACGTGACGGGCTTTTAGCCTCGATCAGAAGCGCTGCTCTGCGCCTTCGCAACTATTATCGAACCGTTCCCGGGAATTTTCAAGCTCTAATTTGACATTCAAAGGCCGCCTCGTTGCTTTGGGAGAAGTTCATATATATATATATAAACCCGTACAACTTAACTTTACCTAAACTACTTTTATTACCAATGACGTATTAATTCGCCTAAGTCTTTTTTAGTTTTGCATACTCCTTTTGTTCGTAAATTTATTTTTACCTCTTTTTATAGTCTGAATCAGTTCGAAATTTCACGGAGCTCTATCTCAATATGATTCAGTTTTTGTTAGAGATAGAGTGGGTCCATAATATTGAACGTGCTTTGAACTTAAATTGATTCTGTATATAATCAGTCCCAATCTTCGAAAGAACCAATTTTCCCATTAGTAAACAGGTTTTCAAATGGAAACTTCTTCGCAGTTTGCCGAAATGTCTTCGTAAATTACTTTAGTTTTATAAGATAAATTCAGAAATATGTCACGAGACGATCAGAAGGATCTAATTAAAGACTGTAGGCTGGGCTTTTATGACGTAATTCGAAGCGCCTGCGAAAGTGTTTTAACTGCCGCGCAAGTGTGTGCAGAGAAAATCCCGCATTTAGGGTTTTTCTCAGTTTCGCGCAATTCTGCGGGAAGATAAAGTCCACATTTAAAAAATCCACTTGAGTTTATAGAGATAAAAGTTTGTTTTCTAAGAAAACACGTGATATGGTTGCATTTTTGCGTGGTCTATATCGTGAAAGTACTTAAGAAAGTCCTTCCTTATACAGTATGATTTTAAATACATGTTTGATTTTAGAGGGATTAAGTTTTAGACGATTTAATAATTTAAATTTTAATTATAATTTTTTTGCCAAATAAAGATCTTAAATCTTTACATTCAAAGCATTAAAGTATTTAAATTTCGTAGTCTTAGTATTCTACTTTGATAATGAGCTTGCTATTAAAATGTAGTGTAATTTCAAGACCCTGCAATTTAAATATAGGTATTTTTCAAGATTCTAAGTGTAGATCAAACCCAATTTTACTAAATTAGAGTGACTTCAGCACTACTCATTTATTTAATCTCGTGATTGAGACCCTCCTTTAGGCAACCGAGTGCAAGGTTATATTGAATTGGCTGGGAACCAGGGAATTTCGGCATCTGCTTTGACCATTGAAAATAAGTATATAGCTAGCTAGTATAACTCACCTGTATCTTGGCAATGGTAATCCTTGAGCGGCGCATGGTATTTCCAAGGTTTCTCCTTCGAAAGCCGAGAATGAGGTGCGGTGATCGGTAAATCTTGGCGGAACTGTTCCGCTCGAATCTGCAATAAAAAAAATCTTCGAATAAGTTTTCTCGGTTTCTTTATTTTATTGCGGCCTCCGAATAAAATCACGGGGGAAGGATAAAAGGAAAGAAAGAAGTGGTTAAATGATGGATATCGTAACACCTCTAAATTTATAACCAGCCCTGGTCCTTTCCACGCACGCGCAATATAAGCTGATGATAAAGGTCACAGGTTAAATTGTGTAGTTGAAATTAAATCTTTTTACAGAGAGAAAGACACGACATTTTTTATTTCTGGAACTGTAACGTAAAATAGCTTGATACCTCTGATCATAAGTAACATAATAGACATAAGTATGCCATTAAGGATCTCTTCCATACAAAATATTTACTTGTTTTTACACGAACCATAAAATAATTGGACTAACATGTTCTGGTGTAGTCTCATATGTAGTCTTTGGCGTATGGATATCGCGACATCCGTTTCCCAGGAGTAAGGCTGATGATGTAAATTTCGTCATTGAAAAAAAACGACGTAATTTACGTCATCACCGTGAAACAAGGTGTTAGTAAATAAATTACTTTATTGGCATACTTACGTCTATTATGTTACTTATGCTCTGATGTAGTAACAACCAGTGTTTCAAGTGACGTCATTGCCGTTGGGGCAAATAGTCACTGTATTATGAACGTACCGAAACTTGTAAAGTTTCAGGCGCGACAGGCATTAATGCACTAAATACAAATTTTGTAGTTAACCCTAAACAAGTATACCCTTTCATTTCGTGTTTGGCGTCGTTTTAATGCAATTTTTCGAGTCAGAGTGACTTTGCCTATCAATGCAAAGTCAAATGTTCAAGTATATCTTTAAAAACATTAGGGTTTTTCACGAGTTTAGGAGTTTTTAGTGAGAAATATAATTTTCAAGCGTTTAAAACAGATATTAAAAATTTAAAATCACAGAAATTTAGGTATAATTTTATAAATATCGCTAAATTAATTACGGAGTAATTTAGAAATTTCCAAAATTACGGTAATTTTAGAACAAAGCCTCGTATTTATTGTAAAATGCTCTCCATTTATTTCCGCTCCGTGTTGTAATAAAGAAAATGGAAATAAAACGCTCTAGTACCGAGGGAAATAAGTGGGAATCTTTTTTTCTCGGTTCTCCAAATAAGTGGGCTTTGCTGGCCCGCTTTATTTAAAATAAAAGTCGACCACGGGATAAAGTCAGGGAGAGCTAGCGCTGATCCGACGAGATGAAATAGAAAAATAGCTGGCAAGGCTAGAAATAAATGGTTTTGAAAGAGTGAAATATTTTAGAAGATTTTGAATCTGATAGGTTTTCAAATATCCGAAAAACCTCGGCCGCTATATAAGCCCCAAATTGAAATGAATTACGAGACCTTCACTCCTCCTACACTTCATACTCGGCGTTGGGGGGAAATTTCATTTTCTCAGCTCAAATCCAGCACCCTTTTCCAAACTCCACCCAAGTTTTTTAAATTAATTTTTGACTATCTCGGGAATAAAAATATTGTAAGTTATTTTGTTGGTTCAACTTAGTTTTTAAAAGGATAAGTATCACGATTTGTTTAAATTTGGGATAAATACACTTTCATTTTGCAGCATATCAATGTTTTGGTCTTAAATCAAGGGCCTTAAAATATATATTATCATATGACCATTATCTTTTAATTTATTGTTTGGTACCAAAAATTTCTTCCATATTCAGATATTTAATTAAATGGATAGGGTATATCCAAAGATAATCCTTTGGAACAAGTTACTCGTATTCAACGAGTATAATGGATAATAAAATTCACTGCTTCATATAATTCATGTTAAATAAAAGTAAAATAATTCAAATTTACTTACAATCAGAAGAAAATAAATAAAACAATTACTTTCCACGAAAATAAAATAACTAGGCTAGGAATTTTTAACAAACGGATAAATTTGACATTACTGACGGGAATGGTAAAAACATATTTGGTCCCGGTTTCGCCTGAGGAAAATAAGACACTCCTTCCTACCCCGGACATGGAAGGGGGTCGGGAACTATGCCGCGAACTTACTAAATCTGATAAATATTACATCTATATATTTATATATTCATTCCTGCTTTAACCAAACCCGAACGACTATTGTGAGAACTACCCTTTTTGAAAGTATATATAGTATGCCATTTTTAAGTTCCCACCATTTCCTCTCGCTTTTCGAGGAAACCAAACCGGAGCTCGGGATAGAATTTCCTACAAAGAGGAGGGGAAAAAGAATCGCGAAAGGGTTAAAATGAAGTTGGCAACCCGCCCCATCGTCGTTCATTTCACCAAATCCACAGGCTAGCTTCCAAGGCGAATGTCGCGATGATAATTCGACGCGTGTTGGGCGACGGAGGAGGGAGACGTAACCGTACGACTGGGCAGGGCCTCCTATTAATCAAAAGAACCCTAACCTCTTAAGCCTTAATCGAGGGTGAAAAATCATTAAAACCAAACCACCGAGCTCCGAGAGTGAGTCCCACGAACCCGGGTGACGCGACTTTATCTCGGGGTGGACCTCCTTATCCCCCACTCGTGAATTGTGACCGTCCTTACGCGTAGGAAGGATGAAAGGGAGAGACTGTCGTGAAGAAATAGAATCGGAAACTGCAAAATATCTCGAACCCATTCAGTTTTCCATTGTCGTCGACGAAAGAGGTCGGGGTTTGGAAAGATAATCCACAAATATTTCATTAATCAGTTAATTATTAATAATAATCAGTTAAATATTGTGATTACATTGGAGTTATCTAGTTGATAATTTCAAATTATGAATAAAGATAAAATAATTAAAAATATCTTGTCCAAACCCCGAAGTAATAACCATAAGCAAACTATGGAAATTTTAATATAGTACAAGTACGACATTGATCCGTCTCTTACCGAAGCTTACGATGAAAGGTAGTGTTGTAAAAATAGATTGAGAAGTTGGGGGGCTAAATAGATTCGTCCAATATATTAAACTTGGTGTAGTGTTGTATAAAAAAGGCGCCTATTTAAAATTTCACTTGAAATATTCAACCACTGTCTCACAAAGAGGACTATAGAAACTTGATTTCTAAGAAATAATTGTTCTTAATCATTGGATATTTTCTAGCTTCCACAAAGTTCGTAAATTTTCACACGTGTTCGTCTTAACGATTCTTGATTAAACCCAGGTTGTATTTTGAAAAATCTATTTAACTAAATTGTCTATGGTTGGTTCTCCTTATATTCTACCACCGTGGTCTTGGGAACAGGTTGCGAGAATTTTAGTTAATTTCATCTTGTGTTGGCAGTACGCACAAAGCTAGGCTTTCTTTATCTATACGTCACCCAATCATAGATACCACATATCCTATACCTCTGTTTGCGCTGCTAACTCGAAAAAGAATTAACTGTAGCGGGTAGACGATTGAAAACTCGAAGCTGCCCCGTGTCGAAAACCAGAAAACTGATTCATTAATTATTTTAGAAAAGACCCTTGGTCATTCATAATTATTCTGGGAATTTTTGAATAAATCCATCGTCGTCATTTGCGAAATATAATACGATCGGTGACTTTATTTAAAATCTTAATAAATTTCGTTTTTAAAATGCAATTAAAATTCGTTTTTGAAATGAAATTATAATTGGATTTCTATTAGTAGTTGTACCTATAAGTATTTGACTGGCTCAATATGTATATATAATTCCTGGTAACAAACTATAACAGTAATGCAAGTTAAAACGGCGCCATACATAAAGTTAAATTTCATAAGAAATAAAAATTGTTATTCTAATTTCATTAAAAGCACGAGTATATTTTGGTATTTTTTATATAATACGTATTTAATTGTGCAACATAACTAATATCTGATTAAATTAATCGCGTCAATTGATATTGAACTGTTCAAGATTTAATTAATATGATTAATCTAATTTTTCAATTCGTTGAAACTCAAATCTAGCCAAACTTGATAAATAAATTGTAAAAAAAAATATTATATTCATGTTTTGGATTCAGATACTAAAACATTTAAAACAAATTAAAATAACGTTTCATTCGACCTTTAAAATATAGTATTTTAAGGAAATAATGTATGTAGGGGTTTTCAATTTTAAAAAATTTCTCAAAGGCGGTTCGCTGTAAAGTTCAATATGCTTAAATGTAATAGAGGGAAAGGCAATGAAAAAGAATTACGAGGTAAGACAGCTTTACCCTTTTTTAATTCGCTTCGGTCTTTTGACTCATTAGCTTTTAGAAAACGAACGAATAATATAATGGTTGTCTTTTATGTTCTATATATCAAATGACTTTCAGGCAATAGTGTGAACTGCATTAAAAAAGTAATGCGCGTGAAGAAATAGGCTTATATCACTTCCTCTGTACTTCCAAATTTATTGCTTCTAAAATAATGAACGGAACAGAATATGTAAATAAATTATTATAGTTTGTCATCTGACTTAGAGACAATATAGTCAAAGTTATGTATTATGACGTCGTTTGGCTTACATCTTTCGTACTACCGACAATCTTATCTTAAAATTCAATGGGTATATATCCACATTGAATTGGATGCCCCTTTCAAAGCTATCCTGTTCTTTTCTCTAATTAACCAATGAATAAGTTAACTTGTATACTAGCTTCGTACGTGCTATCAATTCAAGGTATAATTCTCTCTATATAAAGCTCAGAAGAGAGCTCTGTAAAGTTCAACCAAGTATTTTCATTACTCTCACCGCTATCCGAAATTGTCCTTCGAGGTAAAAGGGGGGAGAATATTTTTAATCTCTTAAATATTTCTCATGGTGACCAATAAAGACGCTAGCTAGTTGTAATAGGGCAACTGTTCTAATTTTCTAGAATGCCTTTAACGGCTTTAAAACTGAAGCTAGGCGAGGCGAGGAAAAGTTATTACCCTAGTATAGGAATTTCAAATGAATATGTACAAGGTGTGATCTAATATAGGCGTAGTTTTAAATCCACCACCATTGCGGTATAATTAGAAAGTTCAAAGTTGATATTAATTTTTCTATGTATACTACATAGATTAAACCTTTTCGTACATTTTTCTTTGACGTATTAATCTGTAGAGATAGTAATAAATTTTATTCTTTAAAATATTTAATAATAATAATGATATAGTAATTTATATTGTAAAGTTTTTTGTTTTCTCTCCCAATTGTGTTAAAGGGAGAATGCAACCAAAAAACTAGTGATTTTTAATCGATTCCTTATCGTTTAAATAAGTCTAATCCAACAGTAACAAAATTTAAAAACAAATATTAAATTAGAAATAAATTTAAAACTTACCATCAAAATAAGCTTAGCTGGATTCATGGAAATCACCTGAACTCCCCATATAATAACTAACGACCAATGACATTGATCGATGGCTCTTATACGTAGAATGCATGATCTACATGATCAATATTATTGACGCTAGTCCTTATACGCTGAGTTCAGGATATCTCCATGAATCCAGCTAAGCCTATTTTGTAATTTTGTTTCCTTTTGGATTAGGCCTATTTAATCACTTATTAGGTTTCATTCTCTATTTAATAGACCTAGATAGGATCAGATTTACACCTAGCCTACTTTGTTATACATATAAAATCTAATGGGATAAGTATATCTAGGGACCCTAATGTCATTGGCAACATATTATGATATTAAGTTACTTGAGGCGCTATGGATTTTGAGTGTTCTACCCTGTACAGCGGTATAATTCGGGTGTAAAAGAGAAAAAGCTTTTATGCCGTATATATATCGAGTGTTATATCGCACCTGTGACGCTGAGCCTTCCGGACTTGTCGCTCAAGCGTGCGGTCCTTGTTAAGCGGTGCGTTGTTTGGCATCGATATTGCGGGGATCCATCCTCCAACGTAGCGTTGCGGATGTGCAACTCTCCTGATGGATAAACGCTGAAACGACCACCTGCCATATGTCGTAAAAAGACCGAGAAAGAGAGAGGGTGAGGGAAGAGATGGAAAAGAGAAACAAAACATATTAGACAAACACGTACACAACTCTACCTCTATAAGATTTTTACATTTAAACTGGATTTTATTTCGCAACATTTTAATCAAGAGTCTTGTTAGAGCTCGTAATTCGTTTTGCTAATTGAATAAGACCGTCGTGAATGTCAATCAGATATTATCCGTACCAGAAGCCGATGAAACCCTCCTTTGAAGTCTACTACTCCAATGTTCCATATAGCGCTCCTCTCTGTATGGGTAAAATTCCCAATTTTACGAGTTAGAAGGGGTCCAACTTCATCCCCCCTGTCAACGGAAAATTGGAAATTCTCTCTCTCCACAAATGACGACGTTTTTTGGATGAACTCCAAGGCTGCTAGAGATATTCGCTCGACGAGCTCCCGCTCCGAAAACATCTACCGTTAGGAGGCGTACGAATCGCGCCTTTTGAGAAGAACCCATTCAGAGAGGGGTAGACAAGACCCGGGAGTAATAGACTTCAAAGGAGGGTTTCATCGACTTCTGTCCGTACTTGAAAACATGTCCATTTCTTATTCGTGTTAACGTATCTGAATGTAAGGCAAACTTTTTATTCGCAAGCTATTGCTTTAGGAAATTAATACGAGTTATTCATTCGCCGATAAGAAAATTTGAAACTCGAGTTTCTTCGCGGATTTTAACCCAAATTGAGGTCTCGAAGCTAGAATGTAGTAATTTAGGGGGTTCTTTTCAATTAATATTATATTAGATTTTAATTTTAGATCCTAATAATTTAAATATTCTAAAATATCCTCACCCCTGTTCCAAATAATAATGGCAAGGTCTTGTTTGGTTATTATACAAACTAAAACAAAAGACGATCTCTCATAACGTAAAAGGAATTGTCCTGAGTTAATACATACGCGACATCGTCTAACTCGACGGTATATCTCTGCGGTTATACGATATTAAAGTGGCTAGGCTAGAAAAGGTTATCAGAGGCCACAAAGAGCCGTTCTGTCATCGCCTGCCACAGGCACCCGCGAGCAAATAACCGCGAATTTATATGAAAAAAAGAGTTTGTCTATATAAAGAAGAAGAGTTTCCTGATCTACTTTAAAGGGAGATTGACTTAAATAAAGTTACATATGCGATAACTTAATATTTAGATTTCGTAGACCCTAAAATATTAATTTAGTAGTAAAAAATATCTTAAACAGTTTAATTGCAAAAAAAAAACGTATTTAAGTATGATCTTCCTGGTCAAAAACCATTTTAAGGGAAATAATCATTGTATTATGAAACCAATGATGGGGAGTATTTTGATTGGTCGAAGGTTTTAGTTTTAATAGATTTCCAAAATTAGAATCTTTTCCTGATATTTTTTTTTTTTTTTTTTTTTTTTTTTTTACAGAGTTCAGAGATATTGCCGAATGTTTTCATAATATAATAGATTAAAAAACACTTAGTTTTCCTCTTCATCATCCCTTTATATATTTATTTAAACCTAAAACTCATTTTAAATCATTATTTTTGAGAATCCCGCTGAAATGTTTAGGCTTAATACCTTTCCTTTCATTCAATATCTCTGCTCGAATAAAATATGGAATGAAAACGCTTTGATCGGGATAAACGGAAAAATATTATCTAATCTCTTTTGATCATCTTAGCTCTCATTTTTTTCTGTCGATTCTTCTTCTGACTTGGTAGTTCGTACTTCTCATGATAAGCATCTTTTTTTATCCCTGGCCCTGAAGCTTTTTATGTATACGCCCTCATTCCCCTCGGGTGGCGAACTCTACTTCCTTCCCGAGTAGAGCAATGCTCCTCTAAGAAGTAGTGTTAGAGCGAAAGTGTACGATGCTCCCAGGAAATTTTGGAAAAATGGAAATTTATAGTCGTCCTACAAGATTCGTAGAGAGAAGAAAAGCGGACGAAAGAGAGAGAGACGGATGAGTTCCGGTTTTAAACCGTGGAAAATTTCTATGTTTTATGGGTTATTTATCTTAATGAATGTGGTATGATGGCTGCTGGAAGGCTAAATTTAGATTATGTAAATATTATCAAGGGGTTAAGGAGGTGTTGCAATTAATTTAAAAAATATTTACCCAAAGGTAATAGAGAAGATTTATAATAATAAGAGGCTGCATTAATTAGCTTGGGGTAAAGGGTTCCGTTGAGATTTATTTTCATTACTTTCGGGTAGTAATATTAGAAGTTAGTTTTTAGTTTAAAGCAACTTTTTTGGGAGTTCCAATCCTTTACTTTTGTTTTACTTTGGTCTTAAATCAGATGACATATTTCGGCTAATAAAATCCAGCCTTCGCTGGAATATAATTAACCGTATAAAATTCTACGCGTATCTCTAAAACTAGAACTAATTCTTTTAATTTTCCATGACAACGACATAGCCTTTTTTTCCCCTATGTTCTTAAGTTACTCTTATCTCATTGGTCGAATGATCAAGATCAATTATTGGTTCCCCATTAACAATTTACGCTTTTAAACTGTTCTACTCATCTTGTTTTCTTTCCGAAGTACGGCTGAATGATCTAAAAAAGTTTATAAGAATCGTGTGATGGGGAAAAGATCTAACGGCACGGTGTATACCCGAAGGTAAAAATTGTAGGGAACTGATGTTGCTAGTTGTCCGAATGTCTGAAGGAGTCGACGGACGAAGGGTAGAAACGATGATGGTGATGGTGATGATGATGACGTCAACGACTCTAGCTCCCTCTGGTTTACTTTTTTTTCCCCGCGCGTTTCTCGAGCTTCTTGATGGATGAGAGTTCCGACACGGTCCTGGTTCCCTCCCACCCGTCGTTTTTACCCCGAGGGGGAAGGGAAATCAGAAAATGAAGATCAATTCCAGCTTCTCGTTATGTCCTTGTCAAGGCGAGGGCAAATATCCAGCTGGGAGGAACACCCGAGATATCCTATCCCCGTCGTTCAAACCTTCCCTGCGCAACCCAACTCCAACCCCTCTGGCTACTCTATGAAATACGTTTTGCTAAAATAAATAACCGGATAAAACGGTGCGAGCGAAACTTTTCGAGAAAGTTCTCTCTTATTTGCGAATGCTGCACTGTTTATACAGATTTGTTTTCGCTCTTTTAAAACGTAAATATTATAAATTCGATATAGAAACTTTAAGTTTATAATTACTAGCTCGATCTCTTAAGTTTTTCTTTTTCAAATAATAAAATCAATTTCCCCCAAATCGTAGACATTTCTAAGGCAAAAGAGTTTATCCAATTGTAGATTTCTATTTCTGAAACAATACTGGGTATCTACTACATCTAAAAAATTACCTTTTTATAAATTTAATTATACTCCAACTCTTTGAGTTCAATTTAAAGCCACACGTTGCAATAAAAACTCGCGCTTCTCAATAGTGACTGATACCTGCTGCAATAATAGTTTATAAATCTGAAGCCTTAGCTTGGTACAAAATTTAGACGAAGCCTATGCTACCACATCTAAATATATAGTTTGCCTTCATTATGAGGAGATATATTTAGGTTTAGATAAATTCACGCGATAAGAAATAAATTTCGCTGTAATATACAGATTGCGATATTTGATCTTTTGGGAAGAGGGAAATGATTTCCGTTTACTGTAAAGCTTCTTTCCCATGGACGGTTGAAACACTTTTAAAGGGGTCCCGTAGGAAACCCATTATATCTTTCACCCTACACTTTATGCGTCGCTTTACCCCATCCAATGCTCGGATGCAAAGTAGTTGTAACATTTTTACACGCGTTCGGGAAGTCTCAATCTCTTTTGTTATATATTATAGTGTTCAGTAACCGCCCTATTGTCATATCCGCGTCTTCATAACGAGGTCATTAGCGACAAGAGAGAGAAAGAGAGAGAGAAATTTAGAGGCCTGGATTCTAGAGCTCCGTTATTAAGTACTCTGAACTAGTTTTACAAAAGGGCATAGCTAGGTTTAAAGTGAGAATGAAAAAGAATACATTTGATTGTAATTTTTAAAGTTACTCAACTTTTTTGCTTGCTGTATTCACACTTAATAAATCGAGTTTCGTCAAAAGTCTATCACTTTATTCCATCAAAGTAAGCATCGCCCCGTAGCTTAGTACTATCAGTAAAAGGCCAGGTAAACGTACTAGCCCATCACTTAAAATTAGGCAAAAAACAGTCATCACACCTGTCTGCCTCGAGTGACTTGGACTTTTCCTCGATATTTTGAGTCAGGAGAGAGGGACGGAATTTAAGCGGGCCGCGCTTGGCTAGATTGTCTTCCCTACCAACTTCGAAATTTCTCCAAAGAGTGGCGCTTCCGATTTCACTATTTACACGGCTACTGCGGCCGCTAGAGTGTCTCGAATCATAATCTGCCGGTACATTTACCTAGCCCTTTGCTGATAGCATTAAGCAACTTGGCGTTGTTAACTTTTATGGAACTTCGGCTTGTATTTAGATTAAAAATAATTCTGATAGTCATTTTCACACTCTCTTGAAGTGATTGTTGAGCCGAAAGAATGCCCAAGGCCTACGGATTTTTATGTTTTTTCATTTTCTAAGCGTTCCCCTTTGCTTTGAAACACTAATAAGATGGCAGTAGGCGTTTTGGGCGTTGGATAGAAACTAAAGGAAGCGACGTTGGCGCCCGCATTATTAATAGGAAAAGACAAAAAGTAAAATCCATTTCCATCTAGGGAAGAGTTTTCCGTTTCCGAATCTTCCTCGTACTCGCTCTTATTTCCGCGCGCCGCGAGCGGTCTTGCGCAACCTAAGAGACAAACCATCATAACTGAGATACTTCTCAAAATTCTAGCTTGTCTAAAAATTAAATCTGACTGAAGTTGCTTATTCTCGGGGTTTGTTTTGGGTTGAAGATCTTAAAAGCAGTTTGCTTATTTAGGACGTAGTCTGCAAATTTTCTCGCTATTAAATTTGATTAAATTATAACGGTATAATCCATGATGCATTGATAATTTTTGATTAGATTAAATTATATTTAATAAATTCACACCCTGAAAAGAAGGGAGTACTGAACTACCTATAAAAATTAAATTACGGTTAAATTGAATTAACATTTAATTTTTTAATTACATTAAATTGTATCGATTAGTTTATATATATATAGAGTACACAATAGATCGATTAAATCTAATACCTTCCGTAATGGATTTACTCTTTGGATTAAATACAATTATATCAATTAGCCTGATTAAATTTACACTCAATTCAATTAGCTACTCTCAAAATGTTACTCCCCTAAGAGTAAAGTTTACGGTAAAGTTAAGTTATCATTGCAAGGTGTTAGGAATATGCCCATGATGTTTATATAGTTAGTTAAAATAAACTGAATTATTTGGAACGTAATACCTTCTTCAGACTAGACCCAATTAGCCCGCGGTTTAATCAGATTTAACCGAGGTTAACATAGCCTTCTCCGTTCAATAAATCTGATTAAACTGGTTAATTACGCCTCGTCTAAAGAGGGTAAATTACATTCAACTTGATACCGACCATTATATTTTTTTGTTTCTTCTGGCAAGTGAGTTACCCTTTTAATGCACTACGACGTTCCATGGCGTTTTACCCCATTTCGCTATGCACATGCCCTGTCTCTTTCCTCTACTTCTAAATCTTCTACACCAACCGCCAACTCCTCCTCTACGTCCCCCTAGTGGATGATAAAAATATAGAAGCTAAGATTTGTCGGTGGCGTTGCCACTACGCGCGGCAGTCCTTCAATTACGTTTCCACAAAAACATCCTATTTTACGAGGGCATTAAGAAGACCGCGAGAAAAGATATTAAACCATCCCTCTCATCTTTTTCTTTCCCACACCACGCAACCAACCCTCTTCTAACCCCAACAAAGCCCCACATACCAAATGGTATGATCTAATTCGACAAAGTTAGAGAATCTTGAAAAGAAAATCTATTAAATCGTGTTTGATTTAATTTCTTAAAAATTAAAAAAATATATAATAATTGAATTTCAGTGAATGAAAAATTTCAGTCCAATATTATTAATTCAGCTCTCAACAGCATCTATCATACATTTCTACATCTAGATAGCATTTTTTAAGACAGTGCTTTTCCTAATTGTTCCGATGTTTATCATCGATCATTTCATTGACTATACCTCAAATCTAATTAAATTTTAGATTTTAATTCGTGAGTTTCAATGAAACATCAGAGTTTCGTCATATCGAGCTTCGTCATATATCGCAATTTTTTTTTTTTCATGTTGAATTTTCTTAAGACCGCATCAACCCAAAGATATATTTTGAATGGTGTTTTAAAAATATGATAAAATTAAAATCTAAACTATACTCTATAGACAAGGCCTCTAACTTCTTATAACAATACATAGATTTTGAAACAGAAATCAAAATATTGTAACTTTTAGTAAATCCAACATTAACACTCGCTGAAGGTTACAGCTTGCTTTTTAGCCTTACAGCCTACACCTAACTCTTTTAAAGCCGACCACTGACAAGAAGAAAAGCCTCAGGAACCCCCAGGAAGGGGGCGTTGAGGGTGAAGAGTATAAGGTTAGATTTGGCCCCCCTCTAACGTGTATCTGTGTGTACTAGCTGGTACTGCCTTCCTATCTTATTTTTTATCCCCACGTATAAATCCAACAAGGTTTTGTAGCCCATTTTCCGCCATTTCTCGCCCGTTAAAGGAAACTTAATTATTTCTTGCGGGGAAGAAAAATATTTAACCAATATAAAGCTTTTTCCTTTCTTGACATTCTTTATGTAAGATAGTTGTAGTAAAAAAAATAAAAGCAAGGGAATTTTTTTGTCATCCTGAAGGAGAGTTTTATACACCGGGAAAAGTTTACTTTCAAGATTAAATTATTTTAATGGATTCCTGGCCATTTATTTAAGACTGAAAGTGGAGTTGAAAAGAAAAATTCTAATTATTTCTAAAAGAAAGAACCATTCAAACAACCCATAGGAATTTGTTCAAGATAATGTTAAAATTAATTTCGTTTGATCGAAATTAAATCTTAAAATTTGGAAAATATGATAAACCACCTTATTTTCACAAAATTGAACTTGAAAATGTTAGTTTGGTGAGAAGTAATGGATGGAGTATTGATTCGAAATGTTAAAGGGAGAAGTTATTTTATCGATTGCTTATGGTTTAAATAGGCCTAATCCTCCAATAAAAAGTTTACAAAACAAATATTAAACTAGAAATAAATTTAAACTTACCCGGAAAATAGGCATAGCGGGATTCATGGAGATCAGCTGAATTGCCTCCGTGTAAGGTCTAGAGACGAATGAGCGAAGGCCCGTCGTTTACGCGAGATCTCTACGAGACTTATACATGAGGAAATCAGGATCTCCATGAATCCCGCTAAGTTTTAAATTTATTTCTAGTTTAATATTTTTTCGTATATTTTTTTTACTAGTAGTCTATTTAAGCAATAAGGAATCGATAAAAAATCACTTGTTGTTAGGTTACATTCTCACTTTTAAGGGTTGTCATTATTTAGATTTTTGTGGAAATATTGCTTTGTGACAGCAGAGTAAAGTTCAATAGTTTTTGGTCTAAAAAAATCACCTAAAATCGATCAATCCCTGTTAAATTGTTCCATCCATGTTTTAGTGGTGAATTGTTTTTCTAATGCGAGCTAAAAATGGAACAAAATTTTGAGATTCTGCACGTAAATTTTGTGTATGGATAATATCAAAAGCCGATGAAACCCTCCTTTGAAGTCTACTACTCTAATGTTCCATATAGCGCTCCTCTCTGTATGGGTAAAATTCACAATTTTACGAGAACGGAGGGGTACGTCCTACTCATACCCCCTGTCTTCGGAAAATTGGAAATTCTCTCTCTCCACAAACGACGACGTTTTTTTTCGACGAACTCCAAGGCTGCTAGAGATATTCGCTGGACGAACTCCCGCTCCGAAAATATCTACCGTTAGGAGGCGTACGAATCGCCCTTTTTGAAACTAACCCATACAGAGAGGGGTAGACAAGACCCGGGAGTAATAGACTTCAAAGGAGGGTTTCATCTACTTCTGATAATATCATTTTTCCACAATTTTAAGGCGACATTTTATTGCTTTTTATTAATTCAGAAGTTAGGTTAGTGTTTTGAATTTCATCGTAGGATGATTTTGAACCAATCATATTATTTAAGCTTTCAAAGGTGCTTCATCGTAATATGTTAGAAAACTTAAATTCAAAGTTATCGAAATTTTATAAATTTATTTGTGATAAAACTACTCGAATACTTTTGACATATATGATTCAGATTCCGAAAATACAGCTGAAATTTAATTTTTAATTTATATTAAATTCTTTTTATTTTACCTTTACTTAGACAACAATTTTCCATTTCTATTAAATTCTTTTTATTCTACATTTACTACAAAAAAAAAAAAAAAAAAAAAAAAAAAAAAAAAAAAATACCAAATCGGAAAAGACAAAAAATAAAAATAAACGCGAGGCTTCCGGCGACAAATTAGTAATTTTTTTAACGTTACAAGAACGCGCCGGACCAGAAACAGGCTGTGATTCTTATATATTTTATAAAAGCCAAGGCTTAGAGGTTATAAAAACGATGTTAGAGTACGTTCTAAGTAAATTGAAAAGTCGGTGTGAAAGTTATAAAAAATTCCACCCAAAAAAAAGAAGAGTAGAGCGCTGTAGAGTCACGAGAGTGAGATGGTATTTGCCTTTTTAACGCTTTGGAATATATTAAGCTTCGGGCTAAGGAATAAATCCCTTATAAACGAGGCCAAACTATAATATACTTCAGGTTTCAAGCCTATTTTACATAATATCGAAAGGTGGAAGCGGATTAATATTTAATGTTAAACCTAATAGAGTATAAAAGTAGTACTTCCAAACAAATTTTTGGACATACTGATAGGAATTATATTTTTATACAAGAAGAAAAATTGAATGAAACTAAGGTAGGGAAGGTATGATAAGTGCGGGGAAAAAAAATCATCTTTTCTATTAGCTTTTTGCCTGGTTCATAATCTGATTTCGCGAATGGACTCGGTATGGAGAAATATATGATAATGAAGAGTTTAATCAACTCGATGAATTTCATCCCCTTCATCTTTGCATCATCTCTAGTTTCACTATTTTATCCGATCTCTAGTTATTGGAGAATTTGGTAAAGTGATAATGAATTCTGATAGTTTTAATCTCACCTGGAATTCGTTTTTGAGACCTGAGGGATTCAAAATGTAATGTTTTATTTATTTAAATTTCACTAAAACGACAGATCTTAGGCAAAGGCCTACGTATAATGGTGACAGCCTTACTTTAAAAGAATTAAAGATTCCAGGTGTAATAAGTGTCTGTAAGAAGAAGGAAAAAAATAGAATGGAAGCAACCATTTCTTCTTGGGGGAATTCAACTTTAGTTTCCATCAGTTGGTGGACGCAATTTGGGCTGCGCTCAACCTTGTGGGAATTGGTAAATTAGATTCTTTTTTTCTATAGAACGCTAGACCTTTCTAAAACCCATTTCTAATCGTCCCGATAAAAATAGTTTCACCCTTCGAAATTAATTAGCTCTTGAGACTTTTTTTTTTCCTTTTCTATACCTTATCCGAAGCCCTTGGAGAGAGAAAGAAACTAAAGGGGGATTATTTGAGGTGGTTCCTTATACGTAACATTATCAACACTACAGCGGATTAACACTTAATTCCAAATATCGTAGAAGAAAAAGTAGTACCGATTACTGTCAGAATCATTTGTGTTTTCATTACATACATTGGTGCACTTTATCCAACATCGCTAAGAAACCAAATAATTGAGATAGAAGAGGCTTTAGTTCTGAACGTGCTGAAAGGGAAGCTCATTCTGATTTGAAAGAGAAAATTAAAAAAAAATCCCAGAATTCTCTTTTCGGTTCTCACCGTCCAATTACTACTTTATTTTACCGGCTTCGATCCGGTTTGGCGAAAAAGCCCCCAAATTAAAGTGTATTCAAGGGGAGGTCGGGGGTATATACGGATTACAGAGTGTACCCTTTATATTTTTATTAGTTTTTAAAGAAAAGGTGAAAAAGGAAATTAAAATTTCTTTTATCAATAGATTAATTATGCTCCCGTAAATATTAAGATTAGCTAATGGACCATTTAAGCCATTGTCAAGTTTAAAGAGATATACTATAGACTCTGTTAACAAGTGACTAGCGATTTGGACTGTTAAAATATTCGTAAATATATGGTTTCACAATTTAAGAATTTCTTGGCTTCTTAATTTTGATATTTGGAAATCTTTTATATTTGATCTTTCTCTTTCATAGAGCAATTATTTTAAAACCACCTTTCTTATTGGTTGGTTTTAATTCACTCTTGTCTATAAACTTAACCTCATTGGTTAAGAATCTAGAAGTTAAAAAAAAAAATGGTAGGAAAAAATCCAATTAAATATTTTAGTTGCTAATTATAAATTAAATTCCTAGCTTTAGAAAAAAAACTGGCGTTACCAAAAACTAAATCCGCAAAGAAAAAATAAAACCCCCACATAAAAAATATATTCTCTTGATATAATTTCGCGGTGATGTTATTGGGGCTTTTTTTTATTTCGTCGAGTAGCTTCGAGAATAATCAAGCTTTGGAAAATTAGTCGAAACAATAGAATCTCTCTAAACCCGCCAGCCACCCTAATTAAAACGAAACTAGAGCCGAAAGTGAAAGGAAACAAGATCATTAAAACTTATTCTTCGAGAAGGAAAACCTCTTCCTAGAAAGAAAAGGCTTCGTTACTAAATTTTCACGATTGTACATTGGTGAAAAAAAAAAAAAAAAAGAAGTAAGCCTTATTCTAAAGGGTTACTACTCCTAGTACTTTAGGTTCATTCAATGGAATGGTTTAAAGGTTTATAGCCACAATATTTTAGGGTTAAAACGAATATTGGTTAGAATAGGATAGATATTTGCTTCCAATCTATATATTCATGTTTTTCTGTTATTTTATTGTTTGTAACTAAAAAACGTTAACTTGAATAATCAGATAATAGTTAAATGGATAGAGTTTATCCAAAGTCAATCAAATTTGCATCACGGTTGGGACTTGAACCCACAACAAGGTAGTTTACTCTACCATTTGGACTAACGTGACCACTTTAGCTTGTGTTTCGAAAGACCTCCATGGTCAATGCAAGCTGACTCGATTAGGGCCATGTCAAAATCTCGTTCTTTCACAATAGGGTAAAATTACAGAGCGGCAGCTGACTTAATCCTCGTGAACTAAATATTTTTCCTTTACCAATCCTTATAAATAAAAAAATCTTTTAAATTCAATTAACGTTTGAGAGTTACTTTAGCGGCTCTGTGGGAGACTTAGGAAAAATCCCTGAATGTAAAAGGCGGTTGTGTAAGCTAGGCTTGATGGAACGTGGTCGTTTAGAACGAAAGAGTCTTTTCGAGCGTGACAAGTCCGACAATATAAGAAGAACCGCTTTCAAACAAGCGCGGGATTATGTCCTTTACTGACTGTATCGGTAGTCGGAATCAGTTTGAAACAGAAGGTCGTACCAAGTTTAACTCTTTCTGTCATTTGGAAACGTAAAGGCATTTAAAGGATAGGTCAAAGTTGAAATTTCGTTAAAATATTAAACTCTGACCTCGTTTAACCATTTTTTCTTTTTTAATCCAAAGATTTATTGCAAACAAGTCATATTTTTAATTAATTTTGACTGAAAACTGAGCTTATTTGAAGCAATTGCATTTATTAATATAAACCACCCTGTATTGAAAATCTCAAGATATTTTAGACTTCTCCTTTACTGAGGTAGTAGATTTTCGTGTTGTGAAACTAAATTTGTTTAACCTGTGTTATTATCCCAGTCAAAATCACATTAGTTGTGAATATTGAAAGATCTCTAACTGCCTTTAATATAGTGTTCTTATACGTGACATTGCAATCTAGTATAGTCCCCAAAATCGATATTTCTTCGCCAATTTTCATTCCCTTTCGCCTAATGATTTCTCGTCCAACCCCTATAACACCTCTTTCTGACAAAGCCTAAGATGGAACGAAATAAAAAAATAGCTTAAACAAGATCATCAAGTCATTTTTAAAACCCATTGAGGGATGGAAGCAAAACAAACCTATTTCAAGAAGCAATTATTTTAATTACATAGTTAATTACTATTCAATTTAGGTTGAAAACTAAGACCTCAATTTTAAAAGACAAATTTAACATGGGTCTCTAGTTTGATGGTGAAATGAGCCGCATTCATTGGTTAGAACTCTAGCACTATTAAATGAAGGACACCTATCTTAATAGATACAGAGGAATATCAAAACCTAGCGTTCATAAGCGTACTCTAAAGGCAAACAGAGGTAAATGAAGAACTATCAAAACATCGAGTAGACGCGCACACGGGCTTTTAGTTCTTACTTTAGCCTCTGTTTGCCGTTAGAGGACTCTTATGAAACCCAGATTTTGTTATTTTTATCTATTAAGATGTTATCTAGATGAGAATACCTGTCACGTTTAATCTCGCTTGAAATAAATGAGATATTCAAGATTATCATTTTTTAGTTTGTCACGATAGTAAATCCGCAAATTTTTAAGGTCTCCTAGGGGTTAAAAAATTCGGGAAAGGCTGTGGGGTCGGCTATAAGATCTAGATAGTATATAAGATGAAAAAAAAAAATGGGAAGGGATACGAGTTAGAAGAAACGAAGTCGATAGATAGGGACACCAATCGGACGCAGATTGTGTAGTCTTATTGAATAGCCGAGCGGTCCAGTCGACAATCGAATGATAATATAAATTCAATCATCCAAACGCGTGACTGTGATACGGGTCCGTTTGTATATGCCGTTTTCCACTCTTTCGAATATCTTTCTTTACTCCTAGTAGTCTTAATCAATTTTGGAGTTCATACCATCCCTAGTGGTTTGGTTTCGTTATAGAGTTAGATGAGATCCTTATTTTACACGATATTGCAAACCTAGCCTGATATATACCGTATTTCACCTCGAGTTGGTAGGCTATAGGGTATACCCTTTATCTCTACTACGATAATTATAGCTTATACTAGCCTTGCCAAATTGATCTCGCGCCAAGTTAACGATTTTTAAAAATTCCCGACGCTGTTTTACGTGTGACGTAATACTCTTCATTTCAATATGCACCCATAGAACATCGAAACAAATCGACTTTCACTAGGAGGGGAGAATTTATTTTGTTCAAAAAAGGTCTAAATTGGAAAATTCTAACATAATTCGACCAAATAGACCAAATTATAAAATCTAAATTCAACAAAAAAGGACCCATTGTTGAATTCAAATTAATTCATTTGGTTGAATTCTGACGGAATTTTCCAATTTGGATCATTTTTTACCAAATTAGTAGATTTTTTCCTCCTTGGGAATGCGTATTTTTATCATTATTCTATGGTACCTCATTGAAATGAAAAGTAAAACTGACGTCACGCGAATTTAAAAACAACCTAATGAATTTTTTTCAACTTATAAAAGATTAAATTCGCAGGCTTGGCGCGAGATCAATATGACTTGCATCAAATCGAGTCAGGTTACGTTTCTACTTTACGAGATAAGCTATTTAGCTTTGGGCTTGGTGCCAACTCGATGTTGTATTGGCTATGACCAGATTTCGATTAAGAACCTTTCTATCCACGAAGACCACGATTTACTCTTTCAATTGGAGTTTTCCGAAAGGTTAAAGTTTAGGCGTATTGATACACAACGCTAAACATCAGAAGGAAAGAAGTGATCAAGACAATTCTCATTGATAAACAGTCAGTGTAGAAACTAGGAAACATCAAATTTTGATGTAGCTTTAGATTTTTTCTTCATAATTTTACATTGCTGCTAGCATTCCCTCGCGTCTATATAGAAAACTTGGAAGATAGTTTTAAACTTTATTTCCAAACCACGTATTTTTTGAGTGAATTCGCTCAGATATTAGTTTCCGGCTTGAAAAGTGAATTTTCTTCTTTTGTGCACGAAGCTTGGAGGAATTGGGAAGTGGTGAAACTGACTGTGTATAGATTGCGGTACACGCTACGGTCACACTAGCATTTCTTAATCGGCGCGTAAAGAGTATACCCCAATGGCACGCTGCCCCTGCAAGTTCCTCTTCAATTTCAAATTCCACTATTATAATTTAAAAAAACTCTTAAACGTTTTGCATTTTAGTTTCAAAACCAAATGAATCCTAACTCTCATGATCCATTTAATATTTTTTAAACATCGATCCAACAATTGCATGTTAAATCCTATTAGTCGACTTTATAGATGTTCTCGAGAGCAATGAAACATCTTTATACAAAGTCGCGAGCCGAATTTAAACATCTTACGAAATTTGTAGAATAATTTTCCCCCTAAGCCTTTCTCTCTATAGCCCTCGTGTTAAGTCCGAAGAAACGACGTTTTCGGCTTAATGAGGCGGAGACGAGCTATTAATAATGGGAGGGGAAGAGGTTTCCCCAGGGATGCTGAGAAAAAGGCAAGATAGAAGGAACAGGAATGGGGGAACAAACGCTTCAAAAGAAAAGAGGATTTTAAAGAAAAAAAAAGACTCGAAACAAGGATTAAAAAAAAAATGGAAAAGTTTAAGTGCGAAAAAGAGCGACGTAGAATGAGAAGGAAGCTGAAGATGAGGGATGTGAGAAAAGCCGCTAGAACGATGATCGATTCGCTTGAGAACGGAATGAAATGATTTCAGGAGGGGGAAGATACGGGAAAGGGATGTGAAAGAAAATTTCATTTGAATAAACGTAAAAATATTAAAAATAAAATAAAATAAGAATGAAGAAACCGCGCAACGGTAAGAATAGAATTGGGATAAAGGTGCAAACTCAGCGATGTTTAAAGATCCAAAGATCTAGAGAAAGGAAAGAAACAATATGGGTTGTACTATAATAAGTGTTTCACCATTTATTTACCATAAATAACCAATATTTTATGATATTCATATTTTTCAAATATTTCATTTTTCAAATTTTTTTATATAAAGGGTAGAATTTCTCTGATATTTGAAGCTTTAAAGGGACACTTAAAGCTAAAAATGGAACAGAGTTTGAGTTTATTTTCAGAATCACCATGCCATAAACCGTATTCGAGATTTTTTTCCCAATTTTTAGACACGTTTTTGGTGTTTAAATTAATTTCTAAAGTTTGCTAAAATTTGAATAATTAAGTAAATACAAATTCGGGCCAATCGTATTATTTTTGCCTTCAACAGCGCTTGTAATGTCTTAACATTAAGAAAATAGGCCGGCGTTTGATGCCCAATAACTTGATGGTCAAACTTCAGAAATTAACACCATAAATGTCTAAAAATTCCGAAAAAATTCTCTAATACGTTTTTGTCATGGTAATTCCGAAAATAAATTAAAAAGCTGTTCCATTTTTAACTCCGAAGTTTGGAATATGAAAAACCTCTTTTAAGTCCAATCAAGCTCTTATTATCGATTCTAAATATTTAAAATTAGTATTTAAATAATGGAAGTTTGTTTCGAAGACTAGTTATATAGTTAATCTGATTGGTCCGATCTTCCCTTCAATGACGAGTTTAATAATGTAATGTAGAAGCCACACACCGCTTAAGTTCCTCTATATAAATTCTAGCTTGTGTCTATAAGAAAAGAAAAAAAAAAAAAAATTCCGAACGTCCCGAGTTCCAAAGCGATATACACAAAACATGTAAGGATGTGAGATGGAAAAGTGTAGAGACATCCAGATAGAAAAAGTGGGTGACAGGAGGATCAGTACAGAAGGGAATGAGGGACCATCAGAGAAGCTGTTTCCTTTATGGATTTGGGAGGCCACAATACGCTCTCACTCTCATCTCTCCGCCAATAGACGAGAGCGTCCTGCCAATTTACTCCCATACTATCCCCTCTTCTTCTTCCGGCATTTTTTCCCCCTCGTCTCCTTTGGACATTCGCCAAGATTCATTCCTCTGTCCGAAAAAGGGTTCTATTTTGGCCAAATATCCGTATAAGCCATAACTAATAGGCGAGCTAGGTGATAATGATAAATATTATATGAAGTGAAAATTTTACAAGCGACGTTAGTGAAACATTTTACACGAATTGGCGTTATTTAAGAAATCTTTCCAGTAATAGATGATTATATAAATAGCTCAGTTCGGCTTGATCAACTTGTTAGTTTAGCGGCCGCGTCACTGTAGACGTCACTCATCCCCTAGAGTTCCGGATGTATAAAGAGCGTAGGCGCGGAGAAAGCAGGCGTTAAGCTTGAGAGTAAAACTAGAGATCTTTAGAATTTTGTCATTCTGACTGCGGGCGCCGTGTTTCTGTACAAGAAACGTCACAGGTGACGTCGACGCTCAACTTACGAAAAAGGACTCCTCCCGTTTATATATTTATCTATTAACTTTTACAATTCAATGGTCACATAGAGACCTGAATCGGTAATTTACAGTGTTTGCTTTGGTAAAATTACCAAAATTATGATTTTTTTATTTAAAAGGAAAGTATGAGCTAAAAATGGAACAGGTTTTGAATTTATTTTCGGAAGCACCATGCCTAAAAACGTATTCGAGAATTATTTTCGGATTTTTTAGACACGTTTAATTTTTTTCTCAAGTTAGGTTAAGTTTGAATGTAAGTGAAGAATAAATACGGACCAATCATATTATTTCAGCCTTTAACAGCTCAATTACGATTGGGGTATCTGTACCATTTCTTGTAGTTGGCTTCATCTGATTGGTACGATTTTATACTTATAATCAAACACTCCAATCCTTCTTTTTAGTTTTTCTTAAATATTTTAAAGATAAAAAACATATTGGAAACTTGCCCCCAATCCAGCTAATTCTTTATTTATCATTATCACCCGTTCGCCTTTATATCTTGGAAGTATTTTTCCCCATATATAGAAACCATCCCTCTTTCAACAGCCTCGTGTCGAAGAGGAAAAAGGCGACGGCGGGAAAAATCTCCGAGCTAATAATAATTCGGCAAATAAAAGAAATTCCGATAAAAGATTTTCTTCTTTTTGTCTAGCAGCCAGTGAACGCCATGGGTTTCTATGTTCTGTCTTTTTCGCTGCACTCTCTCCCCCCCCCCCTCCATGCTCCAAATTGCTTCTTATTGAATATTTATGACTCTATATGTACCATTAGAGAGAAGGACCTCCCTATTTGCTCCGGTTCCTTACGTATACATTCTTTCGGTGGCCTAGCTTCTTCATCGCAACCCCCCAACGCCTTTCTCTTCTCGTTTATCGTTTATCGAATCTTGAGCCAGAAAGAAAGAGCGAGAGAGATAGAGAAAAACATAGTAATCAATTGCGGCTATTTTAAGAGTGAATTCTCGGCACCAGATGCAAATTTTCGCCTTGATCATATTTTATTTAACGAGAAGAATGATCCCTCTTCAGAACTCAACAGATGCGTGATCTTGTTTTTATATTATTCTCTCGGATTTTAGTTTTTATTCCCTATTATTTTAGGTTAATAGGAAAAAAAACACGGTTTTTGTGTTTATATTGTGTTAAAGATTACTCGATGGAAACGTGACTTGGAACTTAGGTGGGAGTGGCTTCTGATATGCCTTAGAGTTTTGGACATCGAAGCTAGACAATTACAGATCAAACTGTGCAAAAAACGTTCTACCAAGAACTGAGAGATAGCTTAAGCCTGCGGTTTCATCATCGCATCATTTATCGTAAAAAAGCGTCTGCTTATTAATCTGGAAATAAATTTAAAACTTACTAAATAGGCTTAGCTGGATTCATAGAGATAACCTGATATACTGGCCTTATATGGGGAGTTCAGGTGATCGCCATGAATCCAGCTAAGCCTATTTTCATTGAAGTTTTAAATTTATTTCTAGTTTAATATTTGTCTGTATATTTTTTATTGTTGGATTATTCATATTTAAACGATAAGGAATCGATAAAAACCACGTGTTTGTTAGGTTGCATTCTCCCTTTAATAGAAATCCCCCCCTCAAAAAAAAAAAAAAAAAAAAAAAAAAGTCCAGGGAAAAAGTCAAAGACAGCTTTATGAAAACCATCTGTACAAAGTAAAACATCTAAAAAAATTGGAAAAAAATTCTGAAAGTTTACTAAACTTTTTAAATTGATTACTTTTGTGAAAACAAAACAATATTTCGAAAGCTTTTAGTACAAATTAATTATTAAATATTCGATTAAGGGTGAAATAATTTAGTAATTAAAAATCTTCGGTATAATTTCTTTAAAGTTCCCTCGAGACAATCTTAAGGCAAGCAAGGGGATAAAAAAATATAAGGCATACATTAAATTCTAATTAGGAGGCGAGTTGAAACGTCTTTTGGGACTTAAAACTCCTATTACGTATAGAATCTCATGTTGTAAAATAAAAATTTCTGAACGTGTTCGGTGGCCCGTGGAGAATATTTCTGGATATTGAAAAGTTTAAAGAGAAAGAACAGGATAAAATTAAATTTCAACTTCAATACGAAGAAAACTTCTTGTTTTAATTATTACGAAAAGTTATTAGAACTTTGTTGCAAGCCAACAACATTTTCTACGGAAATTCAAATCTTTATAAAGGTTGCAGATGTGGATACGTCTTTCCTCTTTGGCTCTTTATCTGATATGTCTTTAACGTAACGTAAAATGTTCTTCGTTTATACAGTTTGATTCTTTCGGGGTTAATTAATCGTTCTATACGGCTTAACTATACCAACCAACCTTTTGCCATGCAAATATAGCTTAAAAACTTCTCGTTTGAGTCGTAAAATACACGAAGAACCTTCCTTTTTAATATTTTAACAAAGATTCCCTGCAACAACAGTCTAAAGTACCTTTCACAAGTCAATTTTTACTGCCAAAACCACACTAAGATTGCTATAGGGAGTCGGCATACAGCCAAGGGGGAAAGGAAGCTTGACGTCATGTAACCCCGATACTGAGGGAGCGTTTGTATGGAAGAATACTGTAACTCCCTCACTAAGGGGATGACACTGAGGTGAGAGATGGATACCTCTGACGTTTCAATGTCTTCCTCTCCGACTCCCTATTATTCCTCTATCGGAAAAAATCGTCAAAAACGGATATGGCTCAACACGCATGTGCGAAAAGTGTTTCAAAGGGAGAGTGATAGGGGGATAAAAAATTGTATATAAAATTGGTTAAGTTTTTTTTTCTTCGCTGAAATCAAATCTCAAAATGAGAAATTTATAATATAAAATCAAAATCAGTCTCATTTTCGGCTCGTAGTTTCAATTTATACGTAAATCGAGGACTCATATTGCGTGATATTGAAATTTTACAAATATACCTATATTCAAAACAAAGTCCGAAAAACTTAAAAATGTCAGGATGTTAAAAAAAAATGTTTGAGTTGGAAAAAACTTTTAAAGGGAGAGAGAGGACATTATACCCGAAGATTGAAGAGGCCTTTGAAGATTTTGGGCAAAAATTTATTCCACGAGTTTCGAACGGTATATAAACATAAGCGGGATAGAGAGTTAGTGAAAGAAAAATATATTAAAAACTGTGAAGAGAAAGGTTAGGATAGAGTTTTGCAAATAAATATCTCCCTAGTTTCTCCCTGTCTTTCGGAGCGTATTAATTAGGCCTAATTTCTTCTTTCCGCTTTCATTTTATATTCTATTCATCGGAGATAGTGGCGCCACCAAGACACGCGCTATATATATAAAGAGGCTGTATTGGATAAAGAGGAAAGTTTTCCTCTAACGGGAGACGAGGATAACCCAGAGAAGATATTTTAAAACCCCCTTTTATCTTTGAGGTTGACAAGTGCCAAGGGGATTACTCCTTATACTCCTATCTTCACTGCTTATCCGTTTCAAAGAACAAGTCTGGTGGAATATTTCGTTAAAGAGATAAGTTAGTGGTTATTTAGAGGGTCGTGGTGTTCATTTTTTAACTAAACCACGCAAAAATAACAGTTTTCACTATTAAAATCTAGAAGAGTGAAAGTATTTAATGAGTAAGCTCTAAATTTGAAGTAAAATACTAATGGTTGAATGTAAGACTGTTTGTCATTGTATCTCATTGCGAATGATGTTATTGAGTTTTTATAAAATATGACATACTAGTTGAACTATTTTCTAGTTAGAATAAAGGTCATTTTGGGAAGTTTGCGTGGAAAGGTCAGATGTCGACATCGTTAAAAATTCGCTGTTTCTGGAAAGTTTCAATTTGGATTAGGGCACCGGGGAAAAACAAAATCAGATATAGGGACAAATAGCCAAGAAATGAAAAGTTCAAGTTCTTAAATTGACCGAGAAATATGGTTCCATAAAAACAGTTAAAAAAAAAAACATTTTTTTAAGGGCTTTTACTCCATTTCCCAATTTAATTCAACATAATGCTTAAGAATTCGTCACTTCGAACAGTATATAAGAATTGCTGCCAAAAGTCGTAGCGAACAAAGGTCATAATCCATTATGTCGAATTAACCATGGATGTTTTAACAATTTTCTTTCTGAAAATTTAAAATTTCTGTCGTAAACTCGTGTCTAAACGTGAGTTTCAATTTGTATGTTTGAGAGAAAATTGTTAAAAAAATTTCACTGAAAATGTCTTGACGCTTATGCAATCGTTTCAAGATTTCGGAAGCAAAAGCGTTCAATATTTATGAGAATGTTAAACATTCTGGATAGAATAATTTCTACCCCTTTCTTGTTACTTGCCCTTTAACCTTAAAGAATAAGAGGGAACGATAGGGTATAAGAAGAAGACGACTAGAAACGTCTTTCGACATCAAAAGCCGCTCTCTTTCTTACTCTCTCTTTCTCCAAGTCTCTTCTCTTCCCGTGAATATCTCCTGGACAACTCCAAACATTTGGCCCTCGCGAAATCCATCACTGTCACCTTTTTCCCCCGCTTCCATGGTTCTTTACACGCTGCTACTCGGCGAAGGCCAAAAAGCTCGTTTTTGGGCGTAGTTCTATAATAATCATAGATAATATATGTTTTAAAAGCACCTGCTAGCAGGTGTTGCCCACTTTCAAACATATATTTTTGTGTATATTGAAAAGTACATATATCGCTCCTACAGCTCTTATGCCAATTTTCGTTCAGCTGAAAATAAAAGCGAGATATTGGCGGAAAATCATAATTTTCCGCAAGATATTGCCTGGATGTCAATAATTCCGTGAAATAATGGTGGAAAATCAATAGTTGCGCGAAATATTGGCGGGAAATCAATAATTGCGCGAAATATTGGCGGGAAATCAATAATTGCGCGAAATATTGGCGGGAAATCAATAGTTGCGCGAAATATTGGCGGGAAATCAATAGTTGCGCGAAATATTGGCGGGAAATCAATAATTTCGCGAAATATTGGCGGGAAATCAATAATTGCGCGAAATATTGGCGGGAAATCAATAATTGCGCGAAATATTGGTGGGAAATCAATAATTGCGCGAAATATTGGCGGGAAATCAATAATTGCGCGAAATATTGGCGGGAAATCAATAATTGCGCGAAATATTGGCGGGAAATCAATAATTGCGCGAAATATTGGCGGGAAATCAATAATTGCGCGAAATATTGGCGGGAAATCAATAATTGCGCGAAATATTGGCGGGAAATCAATAATTGCGCGAAATATTGTCTAGAAAAATATAATTCTACGAATATTAGCGGGATATAAATAACTACTCGAAATATTAATGTGAAATTAATCATTTTGGCGCGAAATATTGGAGGGAGATCAATACTTATGTGAAATATTGGTAAGATAACAATAATTCTGGAAACTATTGGAGGAAAATTAAAAATCACGCGAAATAAGTGGTTGGTTATCAACTTTCGGTTTAACCCCTGTAAAAGTGTTCCAGCAATTGTGCTTCAGTGTTCAGGGGAAAGCCTACTCTTAGGGTATGAGTTGTAAAGTATTTTCTATCGTGAGCCTGTAGAAATGTATTCAATATGTAATTTTCGTTAAAATTCGTAATCCAGAAAATCTTGTTTCATTTTAAACTTGCCTTTAATCATGTTTTTTTTATAAAAAATTGTATATCATTCCGCCTCAGCTTTTCATAATTTTACTAACTACTCTTGACAACTGAATTTATCTTAGATATAACGTTTTTCGCTCTATGAACTCAATTTTTTAGGCAAAGATACTCTGTCCATAAACGGGCGTATAAAAAGGTCAATAATATAACGCCCCGAACTCGATCTAGCAAACAACTAAGGCTCTTGTATAATTCCTATACCCACTTATCGATAATACCGTTCGAGGGCCGCCTCTATGGTCAATATATACAGTTGTGGGTTAGCATAGGTAACATAATTTCTCATAAGTATGCCAATACGTTCCTTTCCCATACAAAAGTGTTTCAAAAGGCTTGTTCTACACAGATTATAAATTTGGACTAACAAATTATGTTAAAGTCCCAACATGTATATAGTTTTAGAATCGTTTTTTAATGATCTTTCCAAAAATGCTACTCAATTTCCATTTCATGAAAGATCTATGAAAGCCTCACTTTAACTTCATAGACTTCTTTTATTTATTTTTGCAATAACCCAAATGTTTTGCATCATAGATTGTACATTCTGAAACTGTAAAGTCTGAATGCACCTTATTTGTATACCCTCTGTGATATATCAAGCGACGACAGTATAATCTTCTAGAAATTCTTTCCTTCGTCTCTCGCTTTCTCTCTCTCTCTCTCTCTCTTTCTCTCTCTAGATCTCTTTTATACCATCTCTAAGCATTTCTATGAAGTTTATTTATCGAGCTCGTAAATATAAATATATACTTAATTTTTCGGAATTTGAATTTTTTTTTTTTATTTAAACTGCAAGGAAAAAAAATTGGGCGGTAGGTTCATATACCTAAAAATATAATCAATTTGATAGAAATGAATAGTTATGTTGGTGGAGAAACGTATGTATGTTAGAAATATCAAGGCTTAGGATCGCGTCTCTCTAAGAGAGAGTGAGTTTCTACATACGAAGGTAAAAACGTTGTATGATACATTTGGTTGGATATTTAAAGATCTTTGTTGAATTTTAAAGTTTGGTTCAGCAGGGGAAATTGAAAATTGGGCCTAAAGGTCAGGGAAAAATTAGGGGAATTAAAAATTTAGGGTTAAAGGTCAGGGAAATGTTAGGGGAGTTGAAAATTGGGTTTAAATGTCAGGGAGAGTTAGAGAAATCGAAAATTGGGCCTAAATGTTATGGAAATTTAGAGAAGTCAAAATTGGGCCTAAAGGTTAGGGAAAAATAAATAAATTGAAAATTGGGCCTAAAGGTCACGGAAACGTTAGAGAAATCGAACATTGGGCCTAAAGGTCAGGGAAACGTTAGGGGAATTGAAAATTGGTCTTGGGAAAAATTTGGCGTCATCTAACAAAATACGTATAATATTAACCCAAAGTAAAATTCTGATTGGCTGGTATTCCCTTTTGTCCAACAGACACACAGACATTTAGAGAATTATATATTTTAGTATTTTTGCCCTTTTAGTGAATATTTTGGTATCGAAAATAGTGAATTTAATGATTTATCTTCTAAGTTTATTTAATTCCATAAAATTGTTCATATAGTTTGGCTTTATTTTCCCCATATAACGTTCTATAATATTGTTTAAATGATTTTGCAAAAGGGTTTCAAAAATGTATTAAAATTATATTCATTGGATGTCAAAAACGTTTAGGCAGTGCTATGTTTACTCTCATATTTTTGTAAAGAAATATTTCGCTTTCACGCAAACACTTTTAAGAAGCAAAAATCTACATTATTGAAATTCAGTTTCGAAATATTGAGATACAAGTGGGCTTTGTGGGATTTCTATACGCACTTGTACGGTATGGAAATTTTTGTAAATATTCAAAGTGCTTTTCCGCGGAAAAATATAATTTTCTAAAGTTACGATACATTTCCCACCAAGTCGCCACCGACGCTTTCTCGTTTATAGAAGCGCTTGGCAATCCCAGAGCTTACGGAATGTACGTGCCGGTTCCATGGTTTCCAAGAGACGTATAGTTATTCCCGGGCTATCCTATATCCCATCTTTAAAGGCCACCCCAAAAACACAGCATCAGCTATAGAGTTTAAGTCACTTTTAGAATTCCGCGCGTACAAACCTAGAAACATTCTATTTCCATTGTATGATATCTTATGTTGAATTTTCATGTTTGTTTGTGTATAATAGTTGATATTATAAAAGAAGTTGTGGTTGTCTGAATGTTGCTAACTACGTCACGAAATCACGTGGCGTTAAGGTGATACAGGGCCGTTATTTCCGTTTTCATAAAACGCAAGGGGTCAAAGGGTTCAGAAGGGAAAGACCTGACCTTGGGAGCTGACACCTGGATATAGAAATAATAAGCTTAAGAAATTCTCGAAGCTCGCTATGAGCTTTACAAGCTATGACGTCGACGGAAACATTCCCTAAGTAAGCTCCTCCTCTATTTGTGGGTGTCAGGTTTAAAATATTACTGTAATTTTTCGAACTGTTAAGGGCTGGAATCATGGAGATCCTGAATTTATTTGCATTGAGGGACATCGACCAATGAGAAAAAGCCTGTCGTTAAGGCGAGATCTAAATGAAACTTCTAATTACATTTGATTGGTCGCTGTCCCGTTATTTGCGAAGAAATTCAGAATCTCCAGAAGAATCATATTGCAGCTATAGTCGTAGCAACCATGAAAACTTGACTTTTTAAATGATAGAAGTTAACCTGGTTTCGTTTACGAGGAAATCTCGAGGTGACTTTGACTATATAGTGGCGGTGGTTTTGAGTGAGAGCGCGTGACCTTTTGTAATATAGCGACCGGCGGACTGGTCCCGGAATATATTCTCAGCCTAATAACGTTATAGATGGTAGCAAAAGGGGCTGGAAGTTTCGGCGTTATTATGGGAATGCGTATACATATAGAGGATTGGAGACTCTCTCGACTCTAAATAATGTTTTGCCTTTACACTAGGCGATCTATTCGAAAGATTTATCGAAGTTTCCGAATCCAAAATCCCTTCTCTTCGCTCCATATCCTATATATATATGGTCTGGGAGTAGAGTGAAATTTGTAAAAGAGGTGTACCGCATTTTTTTTCCAACTATTTCAATGTCTTAAATCCCTAAGATGTTTAGTTTCTTAATATCTTTATATGAACCTAATGGGCGGGTGTAAATATAAATTTTGATATGTATTTTAAGCAAAGCCTTACACTGGTCTTACATTATGTTATGTTTTGATCTCATCGTGATTGGTTGAACATTAACGTATATATACAGTTTAAACCGTGGTTATAGCGAATACACATACAGCGCTACTTCTCTAGATATATAACCTTAAGCCGCGTTCTCACCATGACTTGAAGTTGATTCAAATCGTTGCAAATAATTGTTTTGCTGTAGTACTGTGAACAGGAAACAGTATTTCTTAAATATATTTCTCGAAACTGCTTCGGGAACCAGTTTCAAACTGATTCCGTGTCATAAACTTGGCCGGCTTGGTTATATTGTCTATATTGTTTATTCAATTAACTAAGGCCTAAGCCTTGGCTCAAACCACGAGCTAAAATGAGCTATATTAAGATGGCGAAAATTATTTTCGCACCGGAAATGACGGAAATACTGCCCTTCTGGTCGTTAGTGGGGTCGATGCAATTGCAAAAATATACCTATTCTTATGTTGCCTGTGAAATGATCGACGGAAATTGAGTTATAAAACTAACCTTACTTAAGCCTTTGTCGATCAATTTGGCAAAACCCATTTCTCGATCATTTTAAAAACGATCACATGGATTGTAGAACATTTGAAGCGTATACGTGGGTTTTAAGGTGGCTTGACCATCTTGAAATTTTATCTCCCATACCGTCGGTAGTAGCTAGCGATAACCTTTCGCCGGTATAAAGTTCGCCGCCCCTATTTTAGGAAACCGAGTCTCGTCTCCTTCATTTAAGCGAGCAATCCTTTTTCTCGAAGCCCTTTTCTTCTAGTTTTCCTTTTTTTACGCTTTTCCTCCGACGCCTTTTTCTCTGCCCTGCACAGACTCGAAATTCTTTCTTCTCTCTTTCTTTCCCTGGACCAATCGGGGCGCGGTATTCTCCTTCTCTGGCAATATAGCCTTCTTTCTCTTTTTATACGGTCTCTCTAGCTTTCTTTTTACTCCATCGCGTAAACGATAGGCGTCCGTACAGTTTATGGTTCGCGTTTAAAGTTTACTCTCTTTCAAGAAAATTCTAGATCCAAGCCTTCATCATATACGAGCATTCTTTCACCCAAATGTTATTGCGATATAAAACTAAAGCTACGCGGATTTATATTCAATGTTAGAATTTATCTGGATTAAAAATAGTTTTCTTAACTGTTATCATTTAAAATCCAGGATAAACGGGTTACCCGGTTGTAGAAAGGGGTTGGAAGAATTAAAGTCCTGTATAGCTATATATACTAGTCAAGCAGCGTGTGATAATTTTGTTATTTGCAAAAGTAGGTTATAATTACAAAAATAAGTAAAATTTACAAAGTCTTCGATAGGGCCACCTTGGAGGAACTGCCTCTGATGGACTGATAGACCGTGGAGAGAAGAGGGATAGTTTTTTCTCACTCTGCCTATGCTTAACCGTGAGGCTTTAGTCTTTTTCGTGTTTTTAAAACTAATATTCAAGACTTTAGTATTGAAGCTTTTTAGAAAAATTCATAATTAAAATTCATAAAATATAGAAATTTTGTTTTACCGCTTGATGAGGTAATAAAAATGTGTACACTATATTAAGTGTACTTCACGAAAGAGACGGCGCGAAAACAACCTTATCACGTGCCTAATATAATTATTATAGGCCTCAATTTTTTGGGATCTCAATTTAAAATAATTTTAAACAACTTATTAAATAAATATATCCTTAAATGAACACTAGCCACTTCGGCAAAATATTTAGAGTATCACACGCATTCCTTTATAGAATGAACGTCGCCAAAATGTTTGGTTTTATAGAGAGAGAGGAAAGGAAAAAGTAAAAAGATGGTGTTGAGTGCGTTCGGTGATGGCTTGAAGAGAGAACGCGAGAGAGAAAATGTAAAAGTAGGGATCTAAAAATTTCTGAGAGAGCGGGAGCAAAATTACGAGCCTGGTATCGCGAATTTCGCCACAAATTCTAAAACTCCCATAAAAGAAGTTTTAAACTCTATAACTTTGAATTATGCCTTTTTAGGCCATCCTGACTGACTTAGACTCGTAACACTTAGCTTTATATGACGTACATGATTTCTAATCACAATCGTACGACGTAGTGTCAGCGACGAAACCATTATGTTGTAACCGGGTTGTAATACAAGAACATATCTCGTCAATGTCTCGTTTTGGTGACCAAGATAATGAAATTGATATCACTGAGAACATCTATTGAGATATTAAAACATCCCCTAATGGTTTGCTTTCCAGCAGTAGTAGAGTTCTGAAATTACCCTAAGTTTTGGAAATTGGTAAATTACGCGGTAATTTGCCGGTATTCATAAAATCATTTGTATTTGAATTTTAAATACAATATTCCTCTTTGAAACGCTTAAAAATTTCGTATTTCTGAATAAACAACCCATAGACACTCTACCATTTGAGATACCTTAGCCACGAATGGCTCACGTTAACTGGTTATCGAAGACTTCTTTGCTAAAGACCACCAGGTTAATTTGGTTAGCTTAGTTACGATCAATATATTATTTAGTCTTCACTGTTTTTATTGACTGTCTAATAGCTGCGTTCATAGGCCTTGCTTTTAAAACGTTTCGCTAGAGTCGTGTGAACGGGAAACCGTCTTTTCTCGAATCGATTTGATTCGATTTCTCGAAACTGCTTCGGGAACCAGTTTCGTACCGATTCGGTTTCAACAACCGATAGATGAAGCTACGATAAATTAATTTACGTAGATAATGCGTGAACGCGTGACGCTTAAATCTATTCCTGGCTATTTGAATATCGGTTTGATTTTACCGTTTCAAATCGATGAAGTAACGCTAGTGTGACCTTCACTCTGCTCTACACGAGATCTTTTTTAAATTGATATCGCGAACATCACTTACACATGGTTTCAGAGCAATTTACATAAGAGACAAAGGTAAAATTCATAGGAGAAAAAACCTAAATATAGTTCTACAAACTGTCTTAATACTCTCGAGCGATATACGTATACTTAAATATTTTTAAAAACTTCTGAAAGCCTCTAGAGTTTCGGGAGAAAGCTGTCTTATATTCTTTGAGTATCTGTTCTTTCTCTGCTCTATTCTCTCTCTAGTTCCCTTATATTCGCTGTTCCGGAGCATCTCTTCCCCGGCTGTTGAAGTTCAACGGCAAGCGCTTTCCCCGCAGGTGGCTTTAGAAATCCTTCGAAAATTCGGTAAAGTCTGTTAGTGAAAGTTTACCTCGTGCTATAGAAAGGCCTCGCGGGCTAATACCGATGGACGGAAGCGCGAGAGCTGATAAGGATCCGGTCGAAAAGATGGGGATGATGCCAGGAGTTGGGGAAGAAAAGTTAAAACCCTTTCCTTCTACGCTTTAAGTGGAAAAGGTTGTAACTCAAATTAATTCGGTTAGAGTTATTAAATTATACTTGAGCGTTAACATTTGCCTTTAGTGCTAATCTCACCGTGACGATCAAACCGAAATTGTAAATAGTTCAGAAAACGTCCCTAGACGCGTAAAATGTATCAGTACTCGATCTTCAGTTGGCTTTAGAATCTTCTGGTGGTTGGAGTATGAGTCGGGGGTCGTAGTCGAAATAAGCGGACCTTCTTAGAAACAACTATTCAGTATGTACTTGTTTAACTTCGACCCTTAATTGCGAACAAAAGAATTTGAATACATCCAGAACCAAAGATCCTGCATGTAAAAGGATCAGAAGTGAGAGAGAAAAGTGGGCGTGGTTTTGCTTGGGTCATGCGTGGTAGAGTTTATTTCATTCGATTCCATCAGGACAAATTTTGCCTCAAAAAATGACTTATTTTCTGTGGTCGGTAATTAATCTGCAACTAGTTTTCCTAATTTTCAAGAAAAGTTTGCGAAATGAAAATGAAAAGAGTTGAGACGTTTCACGTCCTTAAGAACTTATTTCTACTGGTAGATGCAGGACTAATGGTCTAGTCCTAAACCTCTTCGTTTTTTATTTATTTTAGTTTGTAACTAAACCCGTAATAACCTTCTTTTTGTAAGAATTAGACTTTTAACCCATAAAACTTTTTCAAATTCTGTTTTTTTTCAAAGTTACGATATTTTGATTATAAATTGCTTCTAACTCTTTTTATATACTTTTAACATCCCTTAATACCGTCAGTGTAAAATAGGTTATTTAGTTTAAACGATGCTCGCGCGCCCCCTGGATTAATTAGATGTCTAAATTTGATGGATGATTGCCGACCGGTTCTTTTCGAGCTATAATATACGGTAACTGAGATCCCCCACGCTCTGTTAAGGTTAGGTCGTGGGGATGGGGGACCAAATACAAGCTAAAAAAAACCTAATTCCAAGCTAACGTTTAGCGAAATAAAAAGAAAACCAAAAAATATGGAAAAAGAAAAAATATTCCTCCTCGTTTAAAACGAGTTTTCATGGAAAATTTTGAGAAATTGTTGTTTTATCCCCATAAAAAATTTCTCGCCTGTTACTGGTTGTTGTGAATAACAAAAACTGGCGTCCATAAACGTCCTCTAACGGCAAACAGAGGGCAAAGTTATTTACTAACAAAACCACTTGCACTGTTTTCCGTTAGAGCCCCCACTTGTTTCGTGTGCCAGGTGGGTGTAGTGTTACTTTTCTAGTCGTGGCGAGGGGGCCCGAGCTCACATTCTTGCACTGCGTTCCGCGAAAGGGTAACACGGCCGCTTCGCCCCTTCTAAATTATTTGGGCCATATGGCACTGCATGCTGTGCCGGTTTTGGTTCGCCAATGACCAGCTCTCTGCCTTCCGTTGCTTTAGCCCCACTGTACGTGTGTGCGGGGGCGTTGGCTCTCTTATGGCCTCGTTTCCCGTTCCGGGTATGGTTTCGCGTATGACAGTTTGTGGACAAATAATGTCGCCATACGGATTAGCGGGGGCGGTATGAGGGGTGTTTGGTTTTTATAACTAAAATTCAAGAATGAAAACGCTTCTTTACTCGCTTTTTAGCGTATTAAAAAAAGATGGAGAATTTGCTGCCTTAAACAAAACTGGGAATTACCATGTTTTCTCGTTGATAAAATGAGCGACGCCTCGAAAATAAGCCATTATCTCTCCCCGAGGTAAAGATGTATAAATCCCTCGCTTTCTAAATAAGAAACGGTTAGCGCTTTGCGCCATATAACCCCGCTGAAAGTTTAGATAGAGGTGGAAAAAAATGGGTATTTGGCAAATGGGAATTTGAAAATCCTCCAATTTGATTATATTTTTATATTTTTTTAAAACGAATTAATAGTTCGTCCAGAAGGTTAGAGACGTAGCATAATTTAAAGGAGGGGAAAGAGATAAAACGTATGATACCCATACCCGTTTCACTCTGTCCCTACCTTTCATTACATTACCTTTAAATCAATAGACAGAATTTGTAGAAGAACGGGGTTATTAAAGTTTGAAACTAGGGCTCGTTATTATAAATTATCAGATAATGTTATGATTATTTACGATTAACCGTAAAATTTCTGTTATTTTATCATTTTATCATTTCGTAAATTTTTTAATGACCATGGTGAATAAATTATAATAATATTAAATTAGTTTATTGCTTTCTAAACTGCTAGAATTGTTTAATTTTTTAGAAATGGATTGAAAATGGAATAGTCTGTCCGAAATCTCTCCAAACATGTTTATTTAACTGTTTTACTTAACTATGCAGTAGCAAGTTTCGTAAACTAGTGGAATAAGCCTAATTAAACAATAAGGCATCGATAAAAAATCACTTGTTGTTAGGTTGCACTCTCCCTTTAATGGCTTAGAAGACGGTAAAATCCAATTCTTCCAGCGACTGCCTTTGTCTTTCACCCCATTGGATAAATTTATGTGGGTACCCATCATGGTTGAATTCTCACTTTAATGTTGGTTCTTTGCTGCATTTCTTGCAATTAGTACTAAGTCAGCGGAAGAAATATGATAGGCAAACATGCAGCCATTTGATTTAAACTTTTAAGTCGAAACTGTCGTCTGTTTGCACGATCTTACAATTTATTCGCTTATATATCTGTTCGTTTTAACTTTTCCCAAACTTCAGCCCCCTTTTTTGGGGCGAAATTAGAATGAAAAAGAAGTTTTAAAACTTTCCTTATTACCTTAAAAACCTAAAATATTCTCTAATCGTCGAAGTGGGTTTTTCTTTAAACCGTTTTCTAAATACGGTACTTTGCATTCGTTATTCATTCAAAGGATCTTCAAAAACTGGTTTTAAATTTCACTACGTCCAAAGATAAACTCCTTATTTTCTCTAACAAACGAATTCATAGAGATGTATGAAATCTTAGCTTGGTACCTTCTGAATTTTGACAAAGATTTGACAAAGTAGTTTTGAAATTACACTAAAGGGCCCCCAATTTCATCAAGCTGTTTTTGGAGCGAAAAATCAAATTTTAGTGACGAAAAATTTGTAAAATTGCGCCATATTGAGCTTAATTTTAATTTAGTTTTTCTTTAATATTAAAATTATTAAACATATGGTTAAATATAATTTTAATTAACTTTTATTTAAGAGAACGAACTTCATGATTGTTTTTTTATTTGAATTATAAATCGGTGGATTAGAACTATTTTAACAATAAATCCATTCTATGATTAGTAAGTTCTTGAAACTATACTCGTGTTCAAGTGAAGTTTGTGTCGACTACTTTCTTCTATGAGATTAAACATCTTGTATAAAACCGCTTAACCTTTTCTCATTATAACTACTCTTCTTGAATATCAATTTAAATTTGGCCATATTATTATCTTTCGTTGTTTACTCGGAATAAATATACAAGATTTGCAGAAAAGGGAAGACTTTCTGAAATATATTACCTAACTTTCGCAAATAGGCTTATTTTATAAAAGGAAATAATATATATTTTTTTCTCCCCTTTTTGCTTGATATAAGAAAATATAAAGTATTGTAAGAATGAATTTTTTTTTTTTTTTTGTTTTTTTTTGTCAGAGCTAGTTCGCGTCCGTAACGAGGTTGACGTTAAGCCCCAGAGATTTGAAATGATTCTAGGTTTGTTGTTCTGATTTCAACGCAATTATAAAGAACTCCAGGCATTTTGAAAATTCTTAATTGCTTGGTAAAACCTAACCAAACTTTATAAATTATCGTTTTAATTTCAATGGAGGGAGGTTGAAGAGGAAAAATCATGTGATGTTTGATTGATTCTAAAACTTGTTCGCTTGTTAAAACATTCGGGAATTTCTGAAAGTGCCACTAAATTTGCATAAAATATCGGAAATGATTCTAATTTTGTTATTAAATTAAAATTAAAACCAAGATTTCAATCGGTTTTAAACTGAAAAACAAACAATTAATATTTGTAATTGTATCCAGAATCTTAGAAAATATCCAATTCTTAGTAGCTTAATGTAAAGAAATACCCATTTGGAGCGACATATCTTTTTTAATGTATATTTGATTTAAAATTGATATATGTTATTTCCCTGATAAAACACTCGTTTTTCAGCACGAGCTAAATAATACCCAAAGCTAGTAAATTACGCTAACCATTTCTAACTCGCGGCAGACACTCATGGGGTTTTATTTGTTATACTTAAGCCACTGATAACCAATAGACGAAGGTCAGTTTTTGTTGCATTCCGAGCGCAAGTTTCGCGTCTTGTGATTCTTGTTTGTTTTGCTACGCTTGACGAAACGAAATGAAACAGGTCTTGGGAAATATTGGGCGACATTGTAATGCTCCAGTGTACAAAACGCATCCAAAGATGAAGGAAACCTTGCAAATAGTAACGGTGCGGGCAACCCACGTATTTTGGCAAATAGATGAGAACAGTTTGGGAGGTTGAAAAGAGTTTTTATTCACTCTGTTTACTCAAAGCGGTAAAGCTCACCCTTCAAAGTCTCCAACCCTTTATCCTCTTCTTTACACATCTTTTCAAAAATTAATAAAAATTAGAAGGTCATAGGACCGTATCGTAAAATTCGTTCCAATCCCCTTCAATGAGGAAAAAAACCTATTAGGCCTAGTATACAAACATGTGCTCAAATAGTTCAGGTCTGAGGGAGCGGAGAGAAGATGGATAGTTTTCCTATCTCTGTCAATGATAGATCTAGGCCTTCAGACTCGAGATATTCCCGGGGAAAGAATACCTCATCGAAATGGACTTTTATTAGCTGCCTACATTACAAGTCATTAAGAACGTGTTTTCTTCAAGCTGGTCTTGTTCTAGAATATTTCTTCTTATATTTGGTCCTTCCTCATACGACTACTTTTGTTTCTATGACGTATAACATTAAGTATCAATTAGTCTTATAATTTTTAAAATAAATTAAGCTGTATTTTAATTAAGGATATGGTTGCATGGCTTTCGCGCGATATATTTCGTGGAAGTACTTTTAAATTGAAAGTAAAACTTTCTGAATTAAATATATCGTTCAAATAACGGTTTTTCCCAATCGGAAAAATATCAGTTTTATAATTTTGTCAATTTTTTAAAAACACATCAATCCAAAGATGTTAAATCTATCGTCGACCGAAGATATTTCCATCTTTCTTTGGATGGTTTTAGCAGTCAGGTATAACGATTTATAAAATTTTAGCTAGCCGTCGAAAAGTCGTGAAAAAAAAGTCCCATATATTTTTATTTTATTTTAGAAAAGGTCTATTTCTGAATCTATATATACTTAATATCTTTTATGGGACACGCACGATCCAAAGAGGACTTAGTTTATAGTTTTTCCATGTTCCGAATATATTTTCCCTGAGAGATGAAATACGTTATGGGATTTCTTTCACGAGAGTATAATGGTGGGAGTATAAGGATAGATTTAAAGAGACACTACAGGCTATTATTTTATTTGCTTTTTAACAAGTTACGACATTAGACAACGTAGCGCGGGTTAATTTAGCAAACATGATGTTTTCGTGAATCTTTAGACTTAATCTTTGTTAGTTAGCTACATTTTTGCGCAAATACTCAAATTATGTATTTTGTAAGTAGCCATGTAATGACATATTTTTATGAGACTTGCCCTATAGACTCAAACGATTTTTATACCCGAAATATGGTTGAATGAAATCATCTTAGTAGCGGAAGATAATGGTGGTAAACTGGTGACACCCTCTAGAACCTTCCACTCCATTCAACCTCACCGGCTGGGTTGACTTTGAAAGATAAAAATAAAACAAAAACAAGATAGTTAAGTCCGTAAGGGAAGCCACACCTCAAGAGACAATTGGGTTTTTCGAATTCATAAGGGGATTTTGAGTTATTTTCGATATTTTGCGGCTTTTTAAATTTGAAATGTTTTGAGGTGCAAGATTTCTCGCAGAAAGCAACCTAAAAACAAGCGATTTTTTTATCGATTCCTTATCGTTTAAATAAACCTACTCCACCAGTAAAAATATTTGCAAACAAATATTAAACTAGAAATAAATTTAAAACTTACCCGAAAATTAGGCTTAGCTGGATTCAAGGAGATTCTGAATTTCTTCGCATTAATGGTTCAGCGACCAATCGAAAATTATTGGAAGTCTCATGGAGATCTCGCCTTAATGACTGGCCTTTCCTCATTGGTCGATGACCATTCAATTCGAAGAAATTCAGAGTCTCCATAAGTCTAACTAAGCCTTTTTTCCTGGTAGGTTTTAGATATACTTCTAGTTTAAATGTTCAAAAATTATCTCCACGAGAACGACGACGACACAATTAACGCATACAAGAGTTACACCACCGTTTTTGGGGAAGGTATGGCTAAAATGGTAGATGGACGAGACTTCTCAGAATGGATTCAGATGACGTTTTCGAACCACCCTGAAATATTCAACTGAGTCTCGATATTTGTTTTCCTCGGGTCGGGTTTTTTTTTCCCCCGTCCAAAATGAACACGAACGGAATATAAATTTCCCAACCAAATCCGGACACGCTCCGAAAACCACAAAAACCCACGCCTCGGATTTTAGGGGTTAAAAGGAAAAAAATAAAATAAAGATAAAAGTAAAGCCGAATCCCTAGGATTATTTTCCATCCGAGGATTTCCTGAAAATATTCCCCTCGTCCCAAATTATTAATCTTGATTTCTACACCGTGGTACATACGTCAAAAGCCGTGACGGAAAGATCGCTTTCTGTGAACATTTATATTGCGTATGAAAATAGTAATAACACGGAAGACAGATTACAATGGGACGTGCATGGCGAAATGGTGGGGAAAATGATATTCTTGTCATTGCAAAAATTAGAAAAATTTTAATTTCAGTCCCCTATTTTTACAACTTTACGCTCTTCTATCTCCGCGCTTCAGATGAGGTAATACTTTTTCGTGGGCGTCGTAAGGAACCGTGTCAATAAATTGTAATTTAACAGCCTCAACTCCACCGTAATTTAATTCGTAAAGTCGTTCGAGTTTATTAAAAAAAATTACATTTATCTAAATTGAGGGAGTTAAACAACATGATATTAACATATAAAGACACTCCTAACAAACACGTGGTTTTGTGAGTGACGTCATATCATGTTTAACATGTTTCTTTACTAACTTTAAAAAATCGCGACCTAAAAACTTTAGAGGTTGAAATTCCATTTGTTTCCGAACCAATTACATTTACTGCTTCTGTTCTGTATTGTTTACCTCTAACGTTAACCGTGTTTAATAAGCGATTAGTCTTTAAATTGAGCAGTAGATAATTTCCCTGGAAACAGAATTTAATTATACCGTTGCTAATTATTATATTTCGGTGTGACATTATGACAATAGACGGGTTGGAATTTCAAATAGTCACTTTATACAACGATATAGCGATTTCGAATTCATGAACGCGTGTTTCACTAGTTGTAGGAGATTCCAGTCATTGGTTGAAGAGGTTTTAAGATGTTATTAAGTACGACTATTAATCTATGTAAAATTAGCATAAAATAAATTGCACATTAAAAATGTGTCCCATTTTTAAGGTTTAGGTTTGGGATCTTAAAGACTTGTGTTCGAGAGTTTTGATTGAAACTCTTTTTAAGGCAGAAGGTATTTATTTCTAGTTTAATATTTGTTTATTAATACATTTACTGGTGGATTAGGCCTATTTAATCGATAAGGAATCAATAAAAAAATCACTTGTTGTTAGGTTGCATAGCTTCTTGCGTTCTCTGATTATCAGTGTGTTCTTGTTCAGGCATAATTTCTATTATCTTATATTTTTTTCCTTTTAAAATCCTACTAAACGAGCTGAAGAGTGACTTAAAGCTCTGAAGTAAAACCATAATAAATTACACCTTTTTATGCTAGCTTCTTTTGTGTAAGATATTATTATATAATAATGTAGTGTGTTGTCAGTAAGTTTAAAACTAGATTACATATATCTCTTCGTAATGAAATCGTACAATAATTATAACCCATAGCCTTCTTCTAGCTGTAAACTAACTTAATCCTCGTGGAGTCATATTGTTGAAATCTTTATCCCCGTGTAACGTCAAAAAAAAAGGTGTTTGCATATTCTTTTTAATTAGCGTCGGTTTTGTGAAAGGAGATTCGCCAGTCATTCTGTGAAAAATCTCCCTTGAAGTATTTTTTTTTTTTATTTTACCAGAAGAAAATAATAGTAGAGGGAAGATTCTGTGATTTTTTTTTTTTTTTTTTTTTTTTTTTTTTTTTTTTCCAACGACAAGCGACAACTTATCCTGTTAAATAGAGAATACAACCTATCGATTCCTTATCGTTTAAATCGGCCTAATCCACCAATAAAAAGTTTATAAAACAAATATTAAACTAGAAATAAATTTAAAACTTACCTGGAAAATAGGCTTAGAGGGATTCATGGAGATCACCTGAATTGCCTCCGTGTAAGGTCTAGCGACCAATGAGCAAAGGCCCTTCATTCACGCGAGATCTACACGAGACTTACAATCGCATTCGATTGGTCGCTAGACCTTATACGAGAGGAAATCAGAGTCTCCACGAATCCCGCTAAGCCTATTTTTCCGAGAAAGTTTTAAATTTATTTCTAGTTTAATACGTAGTGCGCAGACTTGTTTTAGACAAAGGTTTTTTTTTTTTTTTTTTTGGAAGAAGCTGTTGCTCGCGATGGAAGCGTGCTTAATTAATCGTCCATTTATACTTCTAATATTATCTTCTTCTAATTTTACCAAGGTTTTTACCGAGCTTCGTAAATGATGAGGTTTATACTAGCACGTTGAAAATGCTAAATTAGATCTCGTTTCTTTGATAATTAATTTCTCTGGGAAAATAAAAAAAAATTGTGAGGTACGGTAGGGGTTTAGGGTTATTAAAGACATATAAGTATATAAATGCCACGAGCAGAAGAAAAAAACAGTAAAAAAAGCATAGAGGATTTTAGTATATGACCAAAAATAAAATTAGCAACAAGATGATAAAGTTACATTTAAAACCCTCTTAAAATCTTGACTGTTTTTCAAGTCAATGTATGAAGTTAAACTTCGATATTAATGAGCATTTCGGTGTGTAATATGTTGAAAAACGGATCAAATAGTTATGCAAAGTCTGCTAACTTAATTTCCGTTTGGAGTTCATGAAAAAGCAGTGACAGCATGATTTTAATCATGTGCATAATTATTATCATCGTGTTGATTTCAAAGCTTTTTTAAACTGAAGTAACCTACTTTGAGATACTTAACTTTACCAAAGACTTGAGTCTTATCACAAGTCCATCACTTTATTCCATAAAAGTAAACAACGCCCCGTAACTTAAGTTATCAGCAATTGTTCAGTTTTACGTCATAGCCTATCACTTAAAAAAGCCAAAGAAGTCATCACCCCTGGCTCGAGTGGTTTGGACTCTTCGTCGATATTTTGAGTCGGGAGAGAGGGACGTACTTGGCTAGATTGTCTTCCCTCCCATCTCTGGAATTTCTCCAAAGCGGGGCGCTTCCGATTTCACTATTTACACGGCGACTGCGGCCGCTAGAGTGTCTGGAATCAGAATGTGCCAGTACTTTTACCTGACCCTTTGCAGATTATTAAGCAACGGGGTGTTGTTTACTTTTATGGAATAAAGTGCTAGACTTTTGGTCTTATATGGATTTTATTTACCCACAGAACACAAAGCATGCTCGATGCTTTTTCATCAAATTATTTTATTTCCTTTTTGATATCTTTTATTGAATTATATCTCTCCGAACGTCAGTACGAGAGACACCAATAAATAATTGCGAAAACCAAATATTGTTACAGGTTTAAATAATAATATAGCGTCCTGAGTTAGTGGGGAAATGTTTAGATACGGGTCTTAACGTTATAATAAAAACTTATCTTCATAATAAAATATTTTCTAGCAACAAATTACGACAACAGGGTGAAAGGAGAGAAAATAAATATAACCTGTCAGATTTTATTATTTTCCATGAAAATAACATGGAAAAGATTGAGTATCTCTATAGATATACGCGGAATAATATCAACCAAGGACTAATTTAATGAAACAAGAGAATGTATGAAGAGACAATTTGGCTCTATTGCCGAAATATCAGATTTTTTATTTTTTTTTGTCTTAAAGGGAAACTTATTTATTTTCGGAATCATCATCAAATAGGTGTTTTGGCATGGCGATTCCGAAAATAAATTCCATTTTTATCTCCAAGTTTTTCTTTAAAGTGAGGTTGTTGAATCTGATACGTGATAATGCTGCTTTCGCGCGGTATTTTTAGTGAAAGTACTACAGTAAATCCTACCTTTATTACGAAAATTATCGTTAATTACGTTCCAGAAATAAACTATGTCATATATCAATTAATAAATTTTAATAAACCTATCACGTGGGGTATATTTTTTCCCTTTCATCATTAGAAGTAATGATACAATGTATATGAGTAAAACCCATCGCTAGGGAATAAGACCGCGTAAGTCTACGTGAGGAATGGTAACCTATAATCCTTGGGCAAACGCCAGGCAAGAGGGAATCAATATGAAAATATTCTTTAATGAAATTTTCCCAAAAAAAAAAAAAAAAAAAAAGTCTCGGCTTTCCTGGATTACTACCCGGGGTCCTCTGATATTAAAAAATTTCCAGACTAGGCGTTTTTTTCCCGTTTTTCTTGACTTCATTTTTATATTTTAACCCCTCCCCTCTTCTTCTTTAGGGCTAGAATCCCAACTTTATATAAAAAATGGGTCCCGCAATTTTAAATTACCTTTTTAGGCGATTCACTTTATGGGGGAGTGTATTTTTATACGTTAAAAGCAAAAATAATACACTATGTAGTATTAAGTCCCCCCCCCCCCCCCCCCTAGCTTGGTTTGGATAAAAGTTAAGTTTTTCAAGAATAATATTTTGTGTTGGGATTAAGGGAGGATGGAAATTATAATCATTTTAAAGAGATAATCTCACTCGAGAATTTTTAAAAAATTCTGAAAGACACTTTGCTGATAGTATTAAGCTACTGGGCCTTATTTTACTTTTGATATTGGATATATAATAAACATTAAGCTTAGAGCTTCAATTTAGGCCTAATTACATCAAAACTGTTCAATAAATATGAAAGTTCTGATATTTAGAAAGTCATTAAATTATCAATAAAATTAATTTAAATATAAGACTTGCCCTTTTATATTAAATTAAATATTAAATATAAATATCACCGAAGTAATAAATATTTAATCATCTTTTTCATTGTCCCTTTAACTAAAGCCTTCGAGATTTCATTTTGTAAAAGAGTTGAAGTAGAACGGAAAATATATCGGCATATCGTGTTTAAGGGGATCTATTTGTCAAGGACCCGAACTACTTTTGATATTTATACAAGTTCAACATTGTGTATCAATCCATCTCGTTTTCTACTCTATTCTCCAACTCCTATTGAATAGAAGTATAGGAATTGGAAATATTACTAACTCAACCAAATGAGACCGGTCACAATGACGCGATAACTATGATGGATGGTGCGTTAAAAGGGAGGGAATAGCTTGCCTATACATTGATCGTGCCCACAAAATTGGGCTCTCCTCCTATATTTAGTCCTATCGGATATTCTTCGTGAACATTGTCCAATAGGGATAGTCCGCAAATTTCTTCTCAAAGGCGAGATATAATTCTTTTATATCGGAGATAATGAGATATATCTGAATCTCTTCTATATAGGTATATACCTAAAGCTCGGAATCGGATATCCATTATCTTCTGTTATTCGTATATTATAAGATAATTTATTTTCGGATTGTTTGTAACTAAAAAATGAAATTTGTATATTCGTATAATTGTTAAATGTTTAAGGTTTACCCGAAGATAAACATTTGTCGCTTTATCTACGAACAAATTACTCGTATTTAAACGTATAACGATGGATAAGAAAATTCCAATTTCCTGAATTAGTCTAAAATGTAAGCTCCAAGTTTTTCTTTAAAGTGAGGTTGTTGAATCTGACACGTGATAATGCTGCTTTCGCGCGGTATTTTTAGTGAAAGTACTACAGTAAATCCTACCTTTATTACGAAAATTATCGTTAATTACGTTCCAGAAATAAACTATGTCATATATCAATTAATAAATTTTAATAAACCTATCACGTGGGGTATATTTTTTCCCTTTCATCATTAGAAGTAATGATACAATAAGTTAACCCGAATAGTCTATTTTCAATCAAACAGATAATATATAACAGAATTTAGTAGATTTAATCTAATTAATAAAAGTTAAATGAATTCCGAGCTCTACTTGGATTCAAGAACGTATTTACGTAGCTAACTTTAAAGGGAAACTTGGAGCTAAAAATTGAATAACTTTTGAATTTATTTTCGGAATCACCATGCCATAAAACGTATTCGTGAATTTTTTTCCAAATTTTGGTGTTTTTCTTCACTCGGTCTTCAACCGCTCTATTTATTCCCTAAATCGAGACAGAAGTATAATATTGCTTCATAGATGAGTCTGAGTCTGTTCAACTAATTAAAGTTAATAATATTATGTTCGATGGACAGGAAAATTTGGTGGAAAGAAATGGTTTTGTAACCAATATCATTTCAAGCTTTGTATTTGTTCAGTTAAACTAGACGGTTCCAACTGTTTATTGAAGAGAATTTTTCTTCGTTTTTTGCCATTCTATATCGAAACCACCAACAGAGAAAGATATTGCAATTCCGATAAATAGTAATTTTTATTTGACGTCTCTCTCTCAAGGGAAGATAGAAAAAAATATATATTTTTACGACTAATAAACGCTCCTTTTTTCATGATTGCCTTATATTGCTTTATCTAAAGTTTCTCTCAAGGAACAATAAACATTGGAATGAAAGACTTGAAAAAGGGGTAACATTTCTAGACTTATAGCTCCTATAATTTTTACCATTGTCTCCGAAGAGGTACTTTGAACTTTTCCTATTCGATTCGGTTTGCAATTTTTTTTTTTTTTTTTTTTTTTTTTTTTTCCTATTTGATTTGTTTGGGAATTTTAATCTCACACCTCTAATTATATTGCATCTTTATGATTAATATTGTATACTTATGATAAAGTTATACCAAGAATATGGGAGCATAGCTTTAGCCTCTGGTACCATCCTCCCAAACTTTGTAACAAAAGTTCGTCTGCAATTTTCGCAACATTTGTACGCTTAGATCTTCGGTCGGCTCCATTTTTATTACCCAAAATATTATGTCAAGGTCGTTAGTGGCGCGGGTTAATAATAGATTTCAGGAGCGATTTACTTGAAAAATCGATTCGAAGCGGACGAACTTTTGCTACAAAGTTTGGGAGGATGGTTATTCTTATGGAACCTGAATGAATTCTTGGTTATACTTAAATAACTCTTGATTTTGGGACAGAAATTGATTTTCTGTGGGAAATAGTTTCTTCGTTCAACAGTTTGTATAAGATAGACTGGTAAACAACACTGAATTGAAAAGAAGGGATAAAAAATACATAAGGAAAATAAACAGACTTCGCAGAGCAGACAGGGAGATAAATAAGAATGCGCTAAAAAAGTAATGTTTTTTTCTTTACCTAGGTCAGAATCGGAAACGATTGGAACGATGTCATCCCTGATCCAAGAAGTGACGTAGACGTAATCTTTGACAAAACTCGGGATGTGACATCGTAAAACCGCCGTGTTTCCTCGGATCACGAACTCATCGTATACTTGAACTTCGTAGAATTGCTTCACCACTGGAAAAGGAAGAAAAATTGAAAGAAAACTATTACATTCACTTGTTATACTTCTTAGTGGAATCTGACGTTTTGAACGATGAGTTTTAAATGAGTAAGTCGAATCTTTTTCTTATATTTTTCTTCTACTGTTGGATTTTATTTCGATCTTTGTTTTATGTGGGCTGATACGCCCTCACCAACGCCCATTCCCCCCATTCTCCGTGCTCCTTAAGCAGTTATTTCTCCACCCATAAACCGGTTTTTTGTTCCCCACCTTTTTGGTGCGGAATCATAAATTATCGTATAGAGTTTTGACTAAGAGAAATGATTTTTCTTACATGATTACTTATAATACCATTGGTTATGTGAATTACAATGTAAGTGGGGTATATGGATACCTAAAATACGGTGATTCATAAATTTCCTACAGAGGAAATAATTCCAAGAACCGTGCCATGAGAACTGATAGGAAATAAACTCTCCTCCACATTTTATGTTCCTTCAGTCCTATCTTAGCACATGGCTGACCGCTGTCTACCTATAGGATTACTTATTTCGACTATATTCTAATGGCTGCGTCCCTGTAAAAAGATTATTTGCCTTCCTAATATATGTATACTAGGAGTTTCAAAAAGGGTTAAAAGATCTATAAAGGTCAAGGGGTTAGATTTTTATTAATGAATATTATTATATATTATGAATATTATTATATATTATGAATATTATTATATATTATGAATATTATTATATATTATTATATATTATGAATATTATTATATATTATTATATATTATGAATATTATTATAAATATAATTTTTATATAATTAACAAAGATTATGTCGCCTTTAAGAACACAATTATTTTATCATGCAAATTACCTTCTAAGTATAACCATCGTGCACTATACTTGTGCGTGTTTTAATCAATATCATTATCTATTAAATTAACAAGCGAATAATATTGTGGTCGGTAAATTGATCGTATTCCCTCAACTAATGAGGTTTTATAAAATAATATTTAATTCTAATCTTCTGAATGGACAATGGACCAAGATAATGCTTACATAAGCTTCAGAGTTAATGAACTATATTATAAATTTTAAATTACCTTCGTTGTAAGTTCTATTGTAACAGTTCGTAAGACCCTATTATAAAACGAAATCACGAATTCATCGTTATTTCAATTTAATTTAAATAGATAAAATCAAACCAGTAGCTATAGTACGTGGAAATAGTTTTTAAAAATAGGTATTTTCATTGATTTCGTCAATAAACTTAAAATTAAATAATTCAAGGCGACGACCCGTTATTGAAATGTTTAATGAACCGTTAATTAAAACTACCGCTTCTCTTATTAATTTACAAGAATTAGTTCCCAGAGCCTGTTTACAAGTATTAGAAAAAATAATTATTAAATAATTAACTAACTTTGCCCAAGATTAATATCGAAAAGCGAAGAAATTTCACGTATATCTTATTATTTCCTTTATGTTTATTTTATGTAACTTGGTAGACGAGATACATGGAGCCTACTGGTCCTATAATTCCTTTAAAATCCTATACTTTAAAACCAGTCTTATATTATCCTATATTTCCTTGAAATGTCTTATAATTTTGAGTTAATTGACATTTCTGAATCAAAAAATATCGCCCCGCCGTCAAAAACTTGAATGCTTCGCTTAAGCAGACCCTATTAGCTAAGATTTATAAATTGCTTTTCACATTTTCACAATTAAAGCTGTGGAAACTAAAGGGGTGGGGAAACTCAAACAAACTCTTAACGGTTTCACGTGAGTTGATATCTAAAGAAATTCAACTGAGCCGAGTGGCTATCGCGTTTGTGAACAAGTAGTTCCCGTATAACTGGAAAATGAAATTATCCTGTTTATAAGTTATTTCTGCAGAAATTTGCCTTGCAGAATCTTTTGAGATAATTTTAGTCTTATATTATCCTATAAAATCTAATTTTGTGTCCTGTATAATCCTATATTTTGGAGAAAATCAAATATTTCCTACAATTAAAATTTGTCTGGGCTCCGTGCGAGATATCATCTTGTTAACAATTCCATATCAAAACGAGTTGGGTCTTTTATGATATAATGTTGTATTTAAGCCCCACAAGTTTGTAAGATACCATTCTATGTAAATATGCAGCTTTGGCGCTTAGGACACTGTGATAATAGATCTTCACCCCTTGTTACAACCTCCTTCAATCTATGCTTGATTCTTATATAGCCTGTCGATGTTAGGCCTCTCGCTTGACCAAAATTTATCGATCGAGCCAGTACTTGGTCTCGTAAGCTGTCCTTTTTTTTCCAATTGCTTCGGACAATAACACCGAAGTTCAATTAGGTAAATGAATAAAATTCCCCGTGACCCTTCTCTCTAGTATATATATATGTAGTCCCTTATCTAGTCAAGTCGATTTCCCCCAATTTTCTTACTTATTTCCAACCCACTGCCCCATTGCTTTACCCACAGGGGAATGAATTGAAAAAACAAGCAGGGAAGGCGTTAAAATAGCTCTACTATTTTATACTAGCTAAATTCATCCGCTGTTGGTTAGAAAGTACTTATTTACGAAGTTCAAAATTATAATTTAATTTAAATTGAACATACTTGTTTGGAGCCATGATTAACGATAAGTTTCAAAAGAAAGGGTAGAACTTTCTTGATTAAGTACATTCACAAAAAGGACCGCGTGAAAGCGATTATAATATCACGTCGTAGAAGGAGCGAGAATCAACTTTAGGCTGTAAAATAACTTAAAATCATAGAATCCCATGTTGGAGACAAGAGTAAAATGAACCTATAAGTAAAGGTTCCCTCAAAGAAAGCAAGAAATATTTTTTTATTAAAAAAGTCGCAATTTCGTCAAAAAAGATCCATCATTGAAGCGTGATTCCTCTTTTTATATATTTATCCTGTTAGCAAACTGTTATATTGGACAAAATAGTTCACGATATCTCTGCCTATAGCTCGTAAACTATTTTTATCCTATTAGATATCATTCGCTTCAAATCACTCTCTGCTTCTATACGATAAGACCTCTGTCAATACAGGATGCTGAAAAAAATTAGTTTCCACTCGTTACTACGTTTGTCGAGACTGAAAGAGAGTTAGTCGTATATATTTATATTTCATATCGAGTTGACAGCGCTTGCGAAACGAGTCTACCCGTTATCTCTAAGATTTTTGATGTATACTGATAAAGAAAGCGTGGCATTATGGATGGTATCAACTCGTGGTTGAATAGATTCGCTTGTAGCGTCGCTAGGAAAACCTTGGGATTTTCTCTACGCTTTTCTTTTTCTTCTTTTTATTATTTTGGAGGGCAAGATGCGGTCCGTGGGGAGACGAGCTCGGGAACATCATCCGTGTAGGTGCGCTCCGTCAACTTAAGTTGATAGATTTCTTTGGGGCTAAAGGGCGCTTTACTCTACGCTGTCGTGGAATTTCTCATCCCAATTTCTTACATTTTTTTATTCTAAGGATCATGGGAAGTTAGCAAAAGACTACCTTTTTACCCATTGTTTTAATATTGCGTATCGTTCCGCCTCAGATTTAATAGTTTTGTAAACTCATTCAGAAATAATATATAGCTTTCCCCTTTTTGAGCTGGTACATACCCAACAAAGTCGAGTTTCCACGTTAATAAAACAGAAATTGTTTAGACCGAGAATACTCATTTGGGAATACAATAGTACAGTTTTTGACAAATTAGCGAGGATTGGAGATATAAGCATTGAGTGGATTTGGTTTGCAAAAATGATTTGGCAAACTATAGTAGGATTTGGGGAATATTGGTGAAGTTTTGTAGGTTTTGTTTGCAAGATTAGTTTGGGCAAACGGTAAAAGAAGTTAAGAAAAATGTCAAGATTTGTAGATTTGTTTTGCAAAAATAATTTGGAAAAACTATAGTAGGTTTTGGGAAAGTTAGACGAAGTTGGCAGAGATGGTTCGCAAAAATTAATTATAAAATTAATTTGGAAAAACTAATTTAATGTTATAGCTTGCCACTTTGGTTTGCAAAAAGTATTTGGGAAAATTGGTCAAAATTTGCATATTTGGTTTGCAAAAAGTATTTCGGGAAAGTTGGTTAAAATTTGGAGATTTGGTTTGCAAAAAGTATTTGGGGAAAGTTGGTCAAAGTTTGCCATTTTTGCAAAACTTATTTGGGACAGTTGGTCAAAATTTGCATATGAGGTTTGCAAAAAGCATTTGGGAAAGTTGTTCAAAATTTGGAGATTTCGTTTGCAAAAATAATTTGGACATCCTTTTTTGAGCATGGAAATCTAAATCTCTTTGATAAGTTAGGTTGTTTATGATTTGTGTATCAAATAGTTAACAAATACCAAGGAGGATCAGAGAAGGAGAGGAAATGTGGGGACGGCGCGGTTCCTACTGCGTCGGCCTAAACTCCCACTCTGGGAGAACGGGGGACAGACGGGGGTAGAGATGCTTCGTGGTAAATTGTTGTCGCGTGGGTAAAACGAATCCTTTATGAGACGCGCTAGCTAGCGACCACGTGACAACAGTTTACCTCGAGAATTTCCTATCCCCCCTTTCCACCCGAGTGGGAGGTTGGCTCTTCTCTCTCTAACTCAACGCAGCCCCACATTTCCTCTCCTTCTCTGATCCTCCTTGCAAATACCTTTATGCAAAAACGTGTAAGGAGTGCTAGTTTATAATTAGCCTAATACAAAATAAATTTTGTATGTATTAATTATTGTATGAAAACTCGCCTTTAGACGCGGTTGGAAGAAAAAAAATGACACTTTTTAATGATAGAAGGGGGAAAACCGTCAAAAAATGATTCCAAGAGTTTTCTTAGACTTATATATATATATAATATATATGAAAAGAGTTTTGATATTTTGTGGGAGTTTTGAAATAAAAATAAAAACATCAGCCTCAAAGTTGTTGGGAGGAAAAATTTTCATTATTTTTCATTTTTATCCCAAAGAACTTTGAAGGTTAATAACCTGGTAGATTGAGAAAGCCCGGGGAACTTTTTTAATTTTTTTTTTTTCACTAAATTCTTTCCGTGACGGGAAGCTGTTAATATGTTTCATATAATGAGATCTTCCTTAATCCCATTATACTGACTGCTCATGATCAGTTTTACCGAAACTACTTTATTCCTATGAGATATAACATTGCGTATTAATCCGCATTGTATTAACCATAGTTTGCAAATTGATTTTGAACCAAGATATATTTAAAATTAAATTTTTTTGGACCCAAGGTTTCTCGGAATTTATAAATTATTTTAAGCGAGCGTAGGAGTAAAGCGTTCCTTTGGAATTTTGTTTTCAGTTTAGGGTTTTAAAGGGATAATAGACCACCGAAAACAATTTGTTTAATCGAATAAACTGTTAAAATATGAGTAAAAACACAACTAAATCATCCTTCAAGTTTATAAGACAACAAACTGCGGGTGACGATGAAGTGAGGCCCCAAATATTCCGAAATTTGTACAGAAAGGCGGCTAGGCCCATATTTTTTCTAGAGTAAATCAGACTCGAAATCGCGACGACCGGGCGAGACACGCTCCTTCGTTTCGCGTCAGAGAGAGGGGAGAGTTGTTTTCGGTCTATTCATTTTCACCCCGTAAACGTCAGGAAAGTTAGACGCGGTATTAGCTCCGCCTACTTAGTTCCAATCTCAACCGCTAGAGAGGGCAAGTTCGAATTCCGCATCTCGACCGTTTAGAGTTTTTGTATATTTTTCTTCTCTTCTTGGGCGAAAGCTCTGACGACAAAACTTTCAGAACCACGTACCAATAGAAACATGTCTTGTTATAAACTTGAAGCATGGTTTACCTGTGGTAAAAACATAAAATTCACGAAAGATTTCGCGGTAATTTAGAGCTAAATATCAAAGTTTCAAACTGTATTCACTAAACTTAATATTAGTTTAAAAATTAAGCCGAGGCTTAACGCATTTTTAACATTTATCCAGGCTTTAAATATTACGGACTCTTATCCAAAAATACTAAACTATTCGTGTACAATACGATTACAGAATTATTTCTGATATAATTATTTTTAAGATTATGAGAGTATCTCACCGCCTCTAAATCTCGACCAAATCTTAATATCCAGTTTACAAAATTAGCAAGTGTCCAACACCTCTATATTTTTTCTATCTTTCCTTTTCTGAGCCGAATTTTCATAATTAATTGCTAATTAGTGCGAAAATTTAATACGTTTGACTAATTTTACGTGAATTTTAACAGTCCGAATCTAATTTTCGGAGTCTAGTAACCATTTAAATGAAATTAGTCCCAAAAGGATAATTATGTCATTATTAATTATTTTTCAATTTCGGAAATGGCTGTAATTTTTTATTTTACATCCTCTGGTGGTAGTCTTTCCCCTACACACCAAAAATCGACGGTTGAAACATATCTACAGGAGTTGTATAGAAAATGCCTTGAAATATCTCATCCTGGTGGGTTTCTTTTTCTTGAACACTGTTGCGCTGCAGTTAAAACACTTTTACAGGTGCAATACCAAAATTTAATTATAGTAAAATTTTATCAAGACTTATCTATTCAGAGATAATTACTCAATTCTTACAAATTGGGTATTTTATTCATCAGACATTACAAATACTTAACTAGTTCTGATATGACGTTACTTGTACTTGTTAAAGTGAAAATAGTTACTAAAAATGGTTTTTAATTCGCCCCAAAAGTAATATTCCATTAAGGTAGATTACGGCACGTGAAACTAAATTATCTGATATGATATCACAACAAAAAAGTCATTTTTACCTCTCATAAAAACTAATAAAGGCCGCGCCCATGAAACTATTTTGTTCAATTATGCTAATTTTGATAGAACAGTCATCACGTGACGAAAGCGCTGTAGAAGTATAGAGGGAAGTTATGTCTTGTAATCTTAACCCGACGATATTTTTGACGGGTGGTAGAAATATAAAGCTAGAAATAGCGAAAGAAATAAGAAGATTGGAGAGGCTGAAAAAAGGCGTTATGTGTCGAGGAGTATGAAAGATATCGGTTGGTATCTTGGTTTAGATTAGCCCGACTATTCGAGATGCCCACGCCACGCGTTGCTTCGCGTGTTTGCGTGGTTCTCATAAATATATTTGGTTCGATTTGTATGCTAATCAGGCCGAAGAAAGAAGCCCTTGTCGTTTTCTCGACACGTTTTGGTCACGACGAGAGAGGCGAAAAAAAAATAATTCATTTCTGGCACCAATTTTTTTTATATGGAATTTTGATTGCTCCCGCCGATATTTACATAAATACTAGATAGATACTTAGAGAGAGAATAGACAAGACGTCCTCCAACAAAAACGAAGATGTGGAAGAAAAAAAATGTATGAACTGAAAGAGAGAAAGGAATTGGGGGGGGGGGGAGCATAAGCGAAAAATAGAAACGTGAGAGGATAGGAAACAAGATGAGTAATGATATAACCATTATTTTACTTAGAACAAAGAATATTAAACCACGGTACCGTGTGCGCAAGGAGTGACATCTTTAGCTACGGTCACACTAGTATTTCTTAATCGATTTGAAACGGTAAAATCAAACCGATATTCAAATAGCCAGGAATCGTTTTAAACGTCACTCGTTCACGCATTAAATCGGTTGTTTTCACCGAATCTGTACGAAACTGGTTTTCGAAGCAGTTTCGAGAAATCGATTCGAGAAAAGACGGTTTCCCGTTCACACGACTCTTGCAAACATTTTGAAACGGTTTAAATCGATTTCAAGGCCTAGTATGATCGCAGCTTTGATTTTGTGCGTAGTTTGAGGCCTTCTCCCTCATATTATAGACACCCTCATGTCGTGGATCAAAAGGCAATAGGTCCTACAGTTTAATCCTGCTTCCCATCCCCTCAAAATTGAAAGCGAATGAGTCCTTCAAATTATAGTCCACCTATGGCAAGTGTTAGAAATAAGCTGATTCTTAAGAAACAGCATCCTACCTCCATTACTTTTAGACCCTTATGGCAGGCTTGAAGGTGATTGGATCAAACCACGTTTTCCCTCGTAAAATTTTGACCCCTTAGGGCGGGGTTTGCAAGAAGTAGGTGTTTATGCTTAATTCCACGTCAGAAGGGGTCTCGATTTACAATATGCCATACAAATACTTTCTTCCCTCTTCCCCACCCCTCAAGATTAAGTAAAACAGCTTTTACCCTGAAATTATGAAATGCATATAATGGATAATGAGGCTTTGAAAATTTGCCCTTTGATGGATTTTACTTCAAGTTCAACTCGCTAGTGCCGTTGTACATCATGTTTCGCAGAATATAAGAGCCATAAAAATATTTAGGGGTGAAACTCAAATACGAAAAAAAAAATTGGAATTCTTTCGAATATAGAGAGCTGGTTTCTGGAGGACTAAAACGTGAGAGAGGGAAATTTCAGGGATAGATGGAAGTGAAAAAAACCTTAATGATGAGATCATCCAGATTTCGAGCCTGAGCAACCACTTTTATTTCTTTATTTTATTTCTATTACTATTTAATGTGGGATAGAGTTACCAAAAACAATTTTTAACCTATTGACGATTACTATTGTGTATTCTGTTAGGAGTCCATCATAAATGACGTCACCTATTTGGTGTGGGAATATTTTCAAAACCTAGGTTGTATCACTACCACATGGTAGCAACAAATATTTCAAAGCAGATAGCTTTCATAGAAAGTGGATTTAATTAGACTTATTCAGGGAAAATAAAATTTCCAAATCTTGTAAAAACCCTAGTCTATTGCTTTTCGCCAAAAATCAAATCTGGGATATTATATCGTGGTTTTCTTTTAGATACCAGCATGACCGATGACTAAATTGCTCATTATTTGTGCGGCCCCAATTTAAATTATGACCAGCTGATACTACACTTTCCCTTTTTATAAAAGTCCTTTTGATTCCCTTTACTAAAGCGATTAGAATCGAATTATCAAGTCCTGAGGATATTAAAATTCCCTTCTCTTGTGAAATTATGTAACATATTAGGTTGTCCAACACCGCCTTTCTCTTAAAGGGAGAATGCAACCTAATATAAAATAATTTTTTATCGATTCCTTATCGTTTAAATAGGCCTAATCCACCAATAAAAAATTTACAAAATATTAAACTAGAAATAAATTTAAACTTACCCGGAAAATAGGCTTAGCGGGATTCATGGAGATCCTGAATTCCCTCCGTGTAAGGTCTATAAACCAATGAGCAAAGCCCCGTCGTTCACGAGAGATCTCCACGAGATTTACAATCGCGTTCGATTGGTCGCTAGACCTTATACGCGAGGAAATCTGGATCTCCATGAATCCCGCTAAGCCTATTTTCCGGGTAAGTTTTAAATTTATTTTTAGTTTGATGTGTTCGAAATATTTTTTCAGTAGTTGATTAGGCCTAATTAAACAATCAGGAATCGATAAAAAAAAACACTTGTTGTTAGGTTGCATTCTCCCTTTAAAAGCCTGACATTTGGTTATTTATGAACGACCCCATAATTTAATTTTACATATTATCCTGTATTACCCTAGCTTTTAACGCATACCCATTTCATAACGGTTTATTTTTGGCCTCAAATCCGGTTTTGGAGCTTTAAAAAATAAAAACGCGGGAAATCAAAATAGCGCTCGACGTGTGTAGGGTAATTTAAAGCTCAAACAAGCGAACGAAAAATGTAATTCTCCTACTCATTTCTTTGTTATTTTATTTTTCCACTCGGAAGCTGTATAATATAAAACTTTAACGCCATAAGGAAACGGATTAACGTAATAATAACAAAAGGAAAACAATAGAAAGGGGCCTAGGGAAAAGATGCTGTAGGCTAGAGTTGTACGGGGAAAATATTCGAATTAATTCTGCGCGGGGTGTCGCGACAAAAAGACGTAAAAATTAATTTAGAGAGAGTATAATACTAGTCTGGGATAAGTAATGGAGACAGCTTGGCCAACGCCATATCTCAAAACTACATACGCTAATTAACCAGATTGAGATTTCAACACGTACAAGTAAGTTTACTTTTAGATCCAAATCTTTAAAGGGTCATATAGGGACTCTAAAAATAAAGGTTTTTATATTTTGTTTTACTACAAACCCCTTCCAGATTCAGAATATATCATCGAAGTATATAGTTCTGTCTGTCTGTCTAAAATTTAAACGTGACGCAACTTTATAATACATTTAAATATATATATATATAAATAGTTATAGTATACATTTTTTTTTTTAGTTCTCCTGAGTGGCTTTTCAATAACCTCTCAACTGGAATACTTAGTTTAGATATCTCTATGCTCCACCCCTTTTTATGATGAAAATTATCAGCATTATTACGACATCAACGACACCGACACAATAAATACAAGAGCTAAGCCACACCTCTCGGGGGTGTAACTAAAATTTCGTGACTTAGTTTTATGTAACGAATGATCTAATTTTCTCACTTTCGGCGAAATCTATTTCAATTTATTGATAACTCAAAAATGACAAATTAAATAAGACCTGCCTTTTAAGTTAATAGGCCTACGATAACTTAATTAAAGGGATATTGAACCGTGACAAAAATTTATTTTTTTATTGATAATTAAAATACGCGTTATTCAAACATTATAACCAAATAATTACGTACCAAAGAATATTAAGCTAGTTCTAAATTTTTTTAACTCGTAAAGTAAGCTTAACAAGGATCTATGAATAGTTTTGAAATGTCGTCTGTAAACAGTCTGTGACCAACGAACAATTATCGCGCGCCACCTAAGCCTGAAGTTTGAAACGTTTTAGTGTCGAAATAATGCGCGCTTCTCACGTGATTGGTCGGAGCCTGTTTACTGGCGAGATATCAAACTCTACATAGATCCTTGTTAAGCCTACTTTTAAAAGAAAGTTAACTTTTTGTTTTGTGATTAAGGCAAATATTTTAATGAAAAGTAACCGCATGTTTTGAAGCCTTATTCTCTCTTTAAATCCTTAATTCATTCAACTAAAAAGGCTGTCATATTAAGTTTGAATTAATTTCATATGTTCCTGCACTTTGTATCTTATACTGCACTCTCAGGAATCGCGAGAAAGAAAAGTTACCATTTCACATTATGCAGCTTCTAGCTCCTATATAGCTAACATCATATATTGATCTTTCTTTGTCGTAAAGAGAAGGGATGAGTGGGTTCTAGGTACTCGCGTTTGCTAGAATAGTTTGTAACTATTTTCACCCACTACAAGTTGTAACATATGGTATCAATCCGCTTGTAGCTTTCGTTATATTGCAAAATATTCTCAATCCAAAGTTTATAATCAGATTCATTTTTTCTTTACAGCGCGTTCAGAATTAGGAACGCTTCTATCTCTATTGTTTTAGTTACTGCGATACGAAGAAGGCTTAGTTTTGTACCCGCTGTAATCTTGGAATGAATTTGATTATACGGTGTAAGGCTAAGGAGGGGTAAGGCTATTTTCCTCGTCAGCTAGCTCGGGGAATAATTGGCCCAAACGTACCACGCACGGACAATTTCCTTTATTAAGCTCCGCGTGTAGGCTCTTTCGCTTTTCACGATAAAAAAGAAGGGTGCATGCCATCAGCGAAGGTATAAAGGCAAGAGAGTAAAGGGGGTGGGATAGCGCCCCGTTGAGGCTCCGTGAGCCGGTTTTAGAGGCATTAGGGAATCAAGCGCCGGCGTTTGTATATATATATCTATATACGAGGGTCAGCCAAATCTCCATTCGCGACACGACCACGGGATTCCGAACGACGAAATGACCCTTAAGAATCTTTATAGGTATTATAGAGAACGACCAAAAAGGCCGTCTACAGCAAGCCTGTGATAATGTTAAAATATAGCCCAGATCTAGGGAGTGGCGAAGTATTTTACTGAAGCCGCGTTCGTACTAGGAATTGAAATCGATTTAAACCGTTTCAAAACGTTTCACTAGTCGTGTGAACGGGAAAAACCGTCTTTACTCTAATCGTTTTGATTAGATTTCTCGAAACTGCTTCGGGAAATAGTTTCCTACCGATTCGGTTCCAACAACCGATAGATGAAGCTACGATAAATCGATTTATAAAGATAATGCGTGAAGACATGACGCTTAAAACGATTCCTGGCGATTTGAATATCGGTTTGATTGTACCTTTTCAAATCGATTAAGAAATGCTAGTGTGACCGTAGCTATAGTAAATGAAAATTAATACATTTTTCAAATTGATTATCACCAAACAGTGCTTAGTAATTAACAAAATCACACGGTTGTCTGCCGAGGCTTAGAAAGTAACTAAGGCTTAGTAATGATTGATAGAAATAATTATTTAAAATCATTGCAAACTCCTATTGACGACTATAACCCCTTCTTGTGAAGCGTGTCTTTGAGAGAATCGAGACTAAAATAAAATGCTATTAGTAGAACTAAAGTTATTCTCTTACGAAACGACGCTTTATATATATGTGCCGGACATAAAATGAAAAGGGTTTCTTAATGTATCAACATCTTGTTAGTTTAGGGGGGGGGGAGGGCAACAATAAAAGCATAACATAATCACTTACTCGCCAATATAGGTTATATATGTTGGTCAGAAAAGACCTTGGCGATTTTTTTAGATCTCGTACAGTATAGTGTCCATTAAACAAAGGGCTCTGGGGAAATAATAGACCCCTCCCCCTTTCACTGGCAGCATCATTCCCCCTTCATCTATAGAGCTTTCTATGTTTCCTTCAAAGACGTATTTCTCTCTCTCTCTCTTCTGTCTCTTTTGCAAGATTCTCTCCTAGCGGTTCTCTTTCCATAGGGAGATGAAAAGGAAACTAAAGGCGATCCACTATAAACCGTTCGGTATCCACTTCGATAAAAGGGAATAAGAGAAAGAGAAGTGACTAAAGACTCTTCCACACACAAATTCAGACTACAAATAGAATTAATAGACAAAAAACTAGTTAGACAATCAAAATCTTAACACTTTTTTGGGAATTTTAAGATTTTATTTGCTGGATTCTATGGATTTTATTTGCTGGATTCTATGGATTTTATTTGCTGGATTCTATGGATTTTATTTGCTGGATTCCATGGATTTTATTTGCTGGATTCTATGGATTTTATTTGCTGGATTCTATGGATTTTATTTGCTGGATTCTATGGATTTTATTTGCTGGATTCTATGGATTTTATTTGCTGGATTCTATGGATTTTATTTGCTGGATTCTATGGATTTTATTTGCTGGATTCTATGGATTTTATTTGCTGGATTCTATGGATTTTATTTGCTGGATTCTATGGATTTTATTTGCTGGATTCTATGGATTTTATTTGCTGGATTCTATGGATTTTATTTGCTGGATTCTATGGATTTTATTTGCTGGATTCTATGGATTTTATTTGCTGGATTCTATGGATTTTTTTGCTAGATTCTATGGATTTTATTTGCTGGATTCTATGGATTTTATTTGCTGGATTCTATGGATTTTATTTGCTGGATTCTATGGATTTTATTTGCTGGATTCTATGGATTTTATTTGCTGGATTCTATGGATTTTATTTGCTGGATTCTATGGATTTTATTTGCTGGATTCTATGGATTTTATTTATTGGATTCTATGGATTTTATTTATTGGATTCTGTAATGTGTTAGAGATTTTATGAGTTGTCATTATGTCTGTCCGTTAATTTACGAGTCGTCATTGCGCCTGTCCATTAATTTACGAGTCGTCATCGTGCCTGTCCATTAGAAGTGATATATCCATGACTCAAACAATCGCTTTTTCTTGATTTTTAGTTGTTATTCTTTTGCCAAATAATTTTCGTGTGTGAAAGATCCTTTCTAAGAATGTGGGAAAAAGATAGAAAGTACTCCGAATAGAAGGGAAGTTTTTGGGCAAAGCAAAAGGAAAAGAACGAAAAAAAAAAAAACAAGAGAGTGAGAGACCCAAATGACGGCTATTTTCCTTATCAAGTTGAAAGAGAAACTATATTCGTATCCTCTCGCGACAACCTCCTGAGTTTTTTCTCTCATTCCTTCGGGCGCACTGTGCACGACGTACGAATTATTTATAAAGGTTTTATGCGATTTGAAACGATGGACCGTGCATAGTAAGCTTGCCGAGAGACGTCAGTTATCTATATTCAATGGGTGGAATAACTAAAAAGTTAAAAAAAAAACTAAATCAAGAATAGAGCGATTCGGGATATTATAGGTCAAACTTCGATTCTTGCATTCCAGGAAAGCTATCATTATACGATTATACAGGGTGTTAGTCATTTCCAATCGATTTAGACAGTAAAAACACGCCTAAAACCTTGTCAAAACTCGCTAAAGGTTTCGTTATAATTCTCAGTTAATTATTAAAGTTTCGAAATTAGGCTCGAAGAAATTTCAGATTTATGCAATCAAGGGAGTCATTACAAATATTTAATTATAAACGTTAAATTTGTAAAAACCTCAATCAGCCGAATAATAGTTTATTACTGCTTTTACAAATATTTTGATGCACCTATAAATTTCACTGGTGAAACCTAGAAATTGATTTTCCAATTGTTGTATGAACCCTGAATATTCGCAATTCTTAAAATATAAGCGGGAGTTTTCCTCCAATGACTAGCTGCACCCACATTTTGGCGCGAAAAATGTCTATAACGCGATCCATTAAATTATAGAAATGAAGGTAATCAAAACACCCTGTATTTGTAAGATCTGGACGGATTTGGTATAGAAGGAAATTCCAGAAGGATGAGATTGAGTTGAAGTAAAAAAAGACAAACCTTGCTAGGAATGAAGGGATATCTCTCTATAGATTTATAGAAAAGAGAAAGCGAAGAAGACGATCTCGTATTTCACGGTTGGCCTAGCGTCTCGGACTCTGCCTTGCCTGCCTGACGATACCGCTTGCCGTATTATTCTAAGGCGATTTTCTCTAGACACCCTTTCCCTTCCCTCTTCTTGCCTCACAGTGTATATGATTCTAGGCCTCGCGTTGACTGCCATTCGAGCCATTTGATGCCTCATTTAGCCCGAGATCTTCTTCTCTATTCGGATTTATTGGCACGTGTTTGGGCTGAACAATAAAAACAATTGCAGGCAACAGATGTCGTTTTCCGCCTACAACTATATCTCCCCGCCAAACGCCGAGAGACTATTATATCGTCTCTAGAATAGATCCGTGGTTTCATCTTTTGTTTGCAACGAACCCTACGATATTGGAAAATAATTTGGTTTTTGTCATACCGTATGATTTACCAGAGCAGTTTGCAAACGAGAAAAGGTTGAAGTGGATTATTACTCGATGTTAAACCTAGCTGAGGATAAAAGTAGTTTTGCAAACTGGTAAAGGCCTTTTATTTAATCAGTTTGCAGTTTAAAGAAGCGCGGAAAAGGTAGATTTTTATGTGTATGCAATGACATTTTTGTAGGTAGTTTGTTTTCATACATTAATCTAAATAGAAACATGAAAATGTCTCTTAACTTTTTGCTCCCGCTCTTTTAATTTCAATTTCTACAATTTCAAAGTTAGGCTTAGCGTAAATATCTGCATTTCTATAATTTATTTCAAATATTATTTGAAATAATTCATCAAAATAATGAAAAAAATTACAGTTTATTTTTATCCCAAAATTTAAAGAAATGTTTTCTCAAATAATCGATCGACTTTTTACAATTAACTTGTCAAAATTTCGCAAAGAGGATTAATGTTATTTTTACTTAACTTTCCCCTTAAATTAACTCCAATATTATTTTCGAAATCATTCAAAAACTGGTCATTTTCAACCATTACATATCCATGTAGGATTAAACTTATCCATTCCTAAAAGCACTTTTTTTTTTTATTTGGAAATAAAACATCGCCCCTATTTATACGTTCTCGTGTTTGATGAGTTCTTGATGGGCACCCTTAACCAATCATCTTCTGGTAATGTCAAACCAAAGGAATGGACTAAGGTCAAACGTTAAACGTACTGAAATACGAAACTGTTTCAGATTAAATAAATTTCCTTTCCCTTCTAAGTCTTCTTTTCATTCGTAACAGATTAACTTTTCAGTGCTTGTAAAGATAGTTTATATTGTTTCTCTTTTTAGAGATATACTGAGACTATATTTCTGTACGCTGTAATATCTAGCTGATTCGTTTTCTTTCGTATTGCGAACGTTTTTTCCTATATTCACTTTTTTCGTTTCTCTAAGACTAAAAGAACTAAAGACAGTAGGAGCATAAGGTCTTCATCTTATAACGATTTCGAAAATCGTGTATACAATGATTGTCGTGTTTTTGGGAGATCAAACTTCTATTAGGAAATATAAGTCCCACCAAAGACAACCTCTTTTATATACTTATTTTCAATTCAAGCGCGTTTGCAAACGATATATAGTGAATATAAAGGTGGAGTAATACACTATAATTTAGTTCATAGGGGATAAAAGTAGTTTTGAAAACATGATCTGTTTATTTAACGAATGAATTTTGAATTTAACATGTTTTAAATTTCATCAAGTAATTTATAATCTATTACATATCGTTTAAATAGGCCTAATCCACCAGTAAACAAATATTAAACTAGAAATAAATTTAAAACTTACCCGGAAAATAGGCTTAGCTGGATTCATGGAGATATCCTGAACTCCCCATATAAGTACTAGCGACCAATGACATCGATAGCTCTTATACGAGGAATGCAGGATCTCCATGAATCCAGCTAAGCCTATTTTAATTGGTAAGTTTTAAATTTATTTCTAGTTAAATATTAGTCGTATTTTTTTACTGTTGTAAATAGCTTATTTAAACAATAAGGAATCGATAAAAAAATCACTTTCTTAGGTTGCATTATCCCTTTAAAGACTAGTTTAAAGGCAATTTAGTTTTTCCCCGAAAAACAAAATACCTTTTACTTCAATTTTCCAAACATTTAGGCTTAAATAATCTAGGGCTTCCAAATTAAAAACAATTTTATTTTAATGACACGCACTAGTTTTCTGGTTGGCCCCAGGAGGAGTATTTTCTAGAAAAAGGGATTAAACGTTTTAGCTTCATTAACACACGTAGGCCCACTGTAATCTTAGGCTAATTAGGCGCGCTCGTGGCGGCTTAAAACCCAGGAGGGGGAATTTTATAAACAAGCCAGGAGAAAACTGATTAAAACGAGTAAAAAATATATTTATAATTGTCGTTTGTAGCTTCCAGATTATAAGAAAACTCAGATTTACAGGAGGTGAAATGAAGGTTTATGGAAAAAGAGGGGGACGAGGAAAGGGGAAACTTTTCTAATTAGTTCTAGTTCGTAAATTTCTGATAGCTTTGATTTTTGGCCAGAGAAAACGTGAGAAAGATAGGTAATGTATCGCTAATCGGGGTTATTCCAAAACAACGGATTTGGCCCTCACCCTATAAAATAAAGAGAAAGGTTGTTGCCTAGAAAAGCTCCAGAACGGCTCGTAAAAGAAAATAGAAAAAACAAGCTGGGATAGTACAGTTTTCAGTTTCACCCCTTATGTGAAAAATTTTATTTCGAAAGTTTTGAAGGCGAGTCTAACACCAAAAACTCATAAGCTTTCTTTTTTTGGAGCCAACCTCTTGGCGGTTTAGGTAAATCCATTTACTTTGGCAAATAGGGCCAAAAAAAAAAACTAGTTCCGAGTACCATTTATTTTTAGAGCCTCTCGCGATTTCAACCAAATGTTCCTTGGTATAATTTCAGAGTTTGGAACGATGAAAAATAAAACGTGCAAATAACTAATTATCATGAGATAGATTAACGAATGAAATGTCTACAAAAGTCGGTTAGTGAAACCAAATACGCGTTATTTGTCTTTATCTAGTTACTTTTCTCTAAGCCTTGGCTACTGCAATCACTTGTAAATTAAAACTATTATTTTACAAGGTCGTAGGGAAGGAATGGGGTTAGCTAAGCCTTCTTATGATTAACGTTTGTGGTGCTATAGTGTCGCCGTAGTAAAATTAAACCCAAAATCAGAATGGTTTTGTGGTTTTTAATTCAAGTTTAACGTTCCCACCGACAGACAGACGTACCTAGAGAAAGGTAAATATATCCAATCAGGGGGGAGTTAAATTTGAGTTTCGTTAAACAGTTGGCTCTCTCTAGACTGTATGGTACTGGGAGGCCCCCTTTACTCTCTGGTGGTCTCATTAAGCACTTTTGTTGTGATGGTGTTACTGTAAAAATTTCCTATCCAAAGTTCTTCTATAATTAATAAGTGTATACAACGTAGAAGCCAGTATCCTCATTAGGCGTAACTAAAACTAAAAGAAAAGGAGCTAGACTGAGAGGTGGGGATTGAAACTTGAGGCCGGTAGTGGTAAGCGTTTTGTATACGGTCTGGTAAGATAAGAAGTTAAATAAAGCCTTCCTTATAATCCTTTTTTCCTTCGAAGAAAAAGGCTAAGCCTTTACGGTATACCTTCAGATCTCTAAGGTCTATTTTTTTTTTTTTTTTTATTTTTTTATAGTCCGTCTCATCTTTATTTAGCAATACGTATAAAGCTTGGTTTTAAGATATATCTAACCTCGGTAAAAGTATAAGATATATTGTAAACTCTATTTGGAATTGATTCTAGCCTTTCCTCCTTTAATATAGGTAGGTTGATTGCGCTGCGAATTTTCTTGCCTCTCTCACTCTCTATGGCCTTCTTTTTCTTTTCTCGCTACCCAAGCTTTACAGGGTATTCTGTTTGCCGGGTTTATTTCCTCGCTCTGACCTCTTCTTCGCCCCCAGAGGACACTGAAATCGTCCCTAATGTACCGAACCTTCTCCCCAATTCGTGTTGCGATTGCTAAAAAATCTACTTTATGGAAAGAATGAAACAAGATTGGCGAGTCATCCCGTAATTTGCTAAACGCGCGATGTGGGTTAAATTATTTATAACCCGTTTTTGGTGCCAAAACGGAGAGAAATTTATAAAATGGATCAAAAACACATAGCACGTTTGGGTAATAGGATTTTAAACTCTGGATTTAGGATTTCACTAAAGTTTATCCACCCAATAACTGTTCATTGTTGAGCTATATCTACAGAAGAAGACATTAAGGAACTAGAATGTAATCGTATAAATCGATTGGTGATTGAGTTTTTGATTGATAAAAATGTTTTTGTCACTCAATATTTAAAATATTTATTTAAATGGTGATTAGCAAGTACTAAAATAGCTAAAGATGAAGGTTCTGGTTTGCAGGCATTTCAACGGTCCAAAAAACTAAGGGGCTCTATTCACTAAAAGCAATCTCGATATCTTTCGTTATAATATGGGAGTATCTTTAAATGAAAAGTAAAACTGACGTCACTCGTATTTAAAAACAGCCCAGCGGATATATTAAAGATTACATTCGTCAGCTTGGCGCGAGATTAATTTGACAAGGCCCTAATCGAGTTAGATTGTATGTCGACCGGTTATGTGAAGACATTTTGCTACTCAACCACCCTTTTGGAATCGGACAATAATACCACGAAACTATTAAATATTTCAAGGATTAAAATCAGGACCTTAAATGATGGTCTTTAAATACATCTGGGAAAAAAGAATAAATGATTCGGCTTATAGTAATCGAAACCCGTCTTTTCTAATTATAAAATATTTAATTCCACTCATGGGTTTTAAACTTTCCAATTTATTAATTGAGCTATCGTTTTCCCCAGCGCTATAGAGAATTTCAGAGTACACGGGCGTGAATTCAAGGGAATAGATAATTAAGTTTCAGTACAAATTATATTTTAAATAAGCATCCTTTAAAGGGAGAATGCAACCTAATAACAAGTAATTTTTTTATAGATTCCTTATGGTTTGAATATGCATAATCCATCAGTTAAAAAAATTACAAACAAATATTAAAATATAAATAAATTTAATACTCGCCCAGAATTAGGCTTAGCTGGATTCATGGAGATATCACGTATATAAATCTCCAAACTGAGTCCTTATACGGGGAGTTAAGGTGATCTCCATGAATCCTGCTAAGCCTATTTTGATGGAAAGTTTTAAATTTATTTCTAGTTTAGTATTCGTTTTTATTTCTAGTTTTTGCTGTTAGATTAGGCCTATTTAAACGATAAGTAATCGATAAAAAATCACTTTTTAGGTTGCATAAATTACTCTTATCCCGTCCTCTTGACATATGATTTCACGCTTTAATAATTTAAGGTACATGTTTTGTAAAATTTTGAAATACTTTTGGCAATGCAGACTTTATTTTATACAAAGTTCTTGGTGAGTTCAATCAGTATATTTCTCCAAAAAAAAAAAAAAAAAAAAAAAAAAGTTTTTCATTAGTTTAAGAAGAAATCTTAACTTTTCGCGAATTGAAAATTGCATCTTTTTATACTTGTTCGGTTTCTGAACTATGATAAGGTGATTAGATGAGTTTCTGGATCGAGACTATAGAGCTATATGAACTGTATTTACTGAGTCTCGACCAACTTGCAAGGCATCTTCAGTTTTGTTCGCGATTTAGAAGGCAAGTTGCAAATTAACGGAAACAGTGGCGCATTTATACACAATGTTAAAGATCATAGGGATAAAAATAGTTTAAGCAAAACGATTTCTGAACTAGAGAGAGACTTCAAGAGTATATAGTAAAGTTTCGCATCCGAGAAGATGGCCCTTATTTTCCAAGTAAAGGGTTTTCTATCGAGAGGTTTCACGAAGAAGACGGCAAAATTTGTCCCATTCTATACATACATATATAAGGTTCTCTTTGCGCAAACAAATCATACACGCTTGGAAAAATCTTCGTCATCATTTTCGGTCTCCTTTTGCCATGTATATGGACTGCCGTTCCAAGGGTTTCTTCTTTTATCCTACCGCTCGTATAAGATCTTCGGGGGAAAAATATCGCAAGTCTAAAATTTTTTCATTTGCAAAAAAGCTGTAGTGTTTCGCAGCCTTGGAGCTGCACCTAAACTAGCCTATTGATAGCCACCAGAAGCCGATGAAACCCTCCTTTGAAGTCTACTACTCTAATGTTCGATATAGCGCTCCTCTTTGTATGGGTAAAATTCACAATTTTACGAGATCGGAGGGGTCCTACTTCATACCCTCCTGTCTACGGAAAATTGGAAATTCTCTCTTTCTACAAACGACGACGTTTTTTTGACGAACTCCAAGGCTACTAGAGATATTCGCTCGACGAACTCCCGCTCCGAAAATATCTACCGTTAGGAGGCGTACGAATCGCGCTTTTTGAAACTAACCCATACAGAGAGGGGTAGACAAGACCCGGGAGTAATAGACTTCAAAGGAGGGTTTCATCCTTCATAAAAGAGGATGAGCTTACTTAGGGAATGTTGCCGTCGACGTCATCATCTACGTAATAGCTTGTAAAGCTCATAGCGCTCGTGAGCACCGAGAATTTAAGCTTATTTTTTGGAAAATACTCTCGTAGCTTCTGGGTTTTCGAACGGATTTGCATGAGGGATGAGATATATCGACTCTTGATCGGCCCATTCTCGTGAAATACGAAACAAATACCATTTTTTTGGTGGTTACAAGTTTGTGAAAGTCTATAGGATTTATACTTCTTAGGTTAGCTAAAGCATGGGATCACAGACTACCCAGAGGTTTAAAATATTAATCTTTTTCTTATTAATAAATTATTATTAATAATTAAATGATTAACCAAATATTTGTGGATTATCTTGTCCAAACCCCGAGCTCTAATTTATTTAAAATAAAATAATAAATTCATTCATTCGGTTGTTGCTTAAATATAAGATAAAATAATTAAATCTTAATTTTAACCATTATTTATCTTAAAATGTTTTGACCCTAAAATGATGGTTGCTTCTCACAAACTCTTTTCCTCTTCAAATCCCGAAAAAGCGATCTCTTTTCTTCATTTTGGTCCCGCAGATGTATTACCTAGGCAGCTCAAATAGTCAAGAAGAAATCCAAGGATATATATATATATTTATATATACTTGTATAAATTAATCCACTAGAATGTATTAAATTCTAAGGCGAGAGTGGACTAAATCTCAAAACTCCTTACTATTTCTTACTCAATACCCTTATATCATCCCAATAATCCTTACTTCCTGTACAGACTTAAATAATAATCTGTATTAGTTTACAACTGCTAAAAATGTGGGGTTTAACCTTTAGGGTCATTCCATGACAAAACGTACAAGCGTGTCCACCCTCCCATCTCAGAATTGGACCAAATTTTGTACCTGGGGTTCTTTTACGTGTAGAAACCGAATTCCGGAATATTTTTACAATCGGTCCAACCGTTTTCGAGATACAGAGGGTCGGTGTTTCAGAAACTGGCCTTAACACCCATTTTTAAATTAACTGTATCTCGATAAATAATTGCTCGATCACCGCGTTTCAAGAACCGAATTAAAGGTCCTGAAGTGAAGAAGAATGCTATTGAAAATTCGAAGCTTCTACTAGTTGGTAAAAGGGTCAAAAGTAATATTTAAATGATTGACCTTTGACCTTTTAATGAAGCCACACTTTTATTCGAGCTTTAACATTTTTTTTCGAATTCCCTGCATGTGAATTAGTCGAAAAGTATGAAATCCCAAAGTATTATTTTTAGATCTTGAGATATTCTGATTTTAGTCAGACCCCACAAACATTATATTTATTTAAAAATATTTACATTTTAATTTTCGAAAAAGCAGTTTCAATTTTCAATTCTATCGTTTGGCAATATGCAATATTTCGATGTTTGTGACTTGATCGTAATTGGTGGATCGATTTTACCAAGTATATTTTCAGATAAGACCCACCATTGATCTTTAGTTTTTGGCCAAGACTGTTTTTCGCATGTTTCAGGTGGATGCATGAAAGATATAAAATAATCTTCGAATTCCACTGAATATTCTTCAAATTTTCCTACTTCTTTTCATAACCACATTCCACAAAATTACCGCAAGTTAGATACCCTCTCTTATCCTCAGCGTAACTTTCTTTAAGATGGCGAGAAATATTAATTATTTGCATATCATCTAAAACTGAAAGGGTGGTTGCTTTTATTTGAGTTGTACTTTCAGGGATAGATTTATGAAATCTTTGGGTTCCATTAATAGCAGAAGCCGATGAAACCCTCCTTTGAAGTCTACTACTCTAATGTTCGATATAGCGCGCCTCACTGTATGGTTGAAATTCCCAATTTTACGAGATCGGAGGGGTCCTACTTCATACCCCCCTGTCTACGGAAAATTGGAAATTCTCTCTCTCCACAAACGACGACGTTTTTTTGACGAACTCCAAGGCTGATAGAGATATTCGCTCGACGAACTCCCGCTCCGAATATATAAACCCGTTCAAAGGAGGGTTTCATCGGCTTCTGTTAATAGTAATTGCCTTTCTTAGGTATGAGAAAAATAAAGAAAATCTATTTTCTTGAATGCATCCTTGCAAAAATTATACATGGCTATCGGAGTGAGAATCTGTTCAGCAGTTCGACGCTGCAAACTTGTTTTGGCTGTTTTTCGTATCACTATACCCCCGATGCCATCACAAGGACCTTAACCATGTGAAGTAGCAAAAAAGAACATTCACAATCAATGTTAAAATCATTCTGGTGATGACATAAATTAATAAAATTGTATTTATTTTATATTTGCCAAAATTTTTGCACAACCGCTTTTTAAAAGCAATTTCTATTAATGGAACCCAAAGATTTCATAAATCTATCCCTGAAAGTACAACTCAAATAAAAGCAACCACCCTTTCAGTTTTAGATGATATGCAAATAATTAATATTTCTCGCCATCTTAAAGAAAGTTACGCTGAGGATATGAGAGGGTATCTAACTTGCGGTAATTTTGTGGAATGTGTTTATGAAAAGAAGTAGGAAAATTTGAAGAATATTCAGTGGAATTCGAAGATTATTTTATATCTTTCATGCATCCACCTGAAACATGCGAAAAACAGTCTTGGCCAAAAACTAAAGATCAATGGTGGGTCTTATCTGAAAATATACTTGGTAAAATCGATCCACCAATTACGATCAAGTCACAAACATCGAAATATTGCATATTGCCAAACGATAGAATTGAAAATTGAAACTGCTTTTTCGAAAATTAAAATGTAAATATTTTTAAATAAATATAATGTTGTGGGGTCTGACTAAAATCAGAATATCTCAAGATCTAAAAATAATACTTTGGGATTTCATACTTTTCGACTAATTCACATGCAGGGAATTCGAAAAAAAATGTTAAAGCTCGAATAAAAGTGTGGCTTCATTAAAAGGTCAAAGGTCAATCATTTAAATATTACTTTTGACCCTTTTACCAACTAGTAGAAGCTTCGAATTTTCAATAGCATTCTTCTTCACTTCAGGACCTTTAATTCGGTTCTTGAAACGCGGTGATCGAGCAATTATTTATCGAGATACAGTTAATTTAAAAATGGGTGTTAAGGCCAGTTTCTGAAACACCGACCCTCTGTATCTCGAAAACGGTTGGACCGATTGTAAAAATATTCCGGAATTCGGTTTCTACACGTAAAAGAACCCCAGGTACAAAATTTGGTCCAATTCTGAGATGGGAGGGTGGACACGCTTGTACGTTTTGTCATGGAATGACCCTTTACCACTGTGATTTCATTTTGATTTCAAATAGAGAAGGTTTACTTTGCACGTACTGAAAACTTTAAATGATTCAAGAGGATGGATGAGAGAGAAAAGAACGCTGGAAGGGTGTAAAAGAAGGGCCAGAACGGTGGAATAAGAGTTTTAAATGTTCGTATATATTTCGTCCATCGAATTAGAACTGATATATTTTAATGTCAGGATAAAAGAAAACATGAATGTAAAATTCATTATGGGTATCTGTTACCCCCTGATTTCTTTCTATTACTACAAAGATAATGTTTATGTACTATATTAAGGAAATTGGATCTGGGATTGAGCTGGTATATCACTTCAACTAGATTTTTCAGCTTTTCTAAACTTTTGCTGCCTTGATCTTAAAATTATAAATTGAGATAATGAGTAGCATATCCTTGCATTATTTTTTGTCAAATCGAGATGAACTGGATAATTAGTTTTGTGTCTGCGAGCGCGGAGAGAAGAGAGATAGTTTTTCCTCGCTCTCGAGATATTTCCGGGGGAAGATTACCTTATCGAAATTGATTTTTCATTGGCTGGCTATACAAGGTGTTCCAAAAATGGTGGTAATACCGAAGTTATGTGGATTCAATGCGTCAATTTCGGTTTAAAAATGTTCTATGACATTTTGTCGTACGGGGAAAACTCCCAATTAAATCTGGACATAGAAAGAAATTTGTAGAACTATTTTAGTCCTTATATAGTTTAATATGGCAATTGATCGTAAGTTCATAGACGAACAAATTCGAATCTGGAACCCTGAAGCGTTCGAAATTAAACTTGAAGAAAGAAGAAGGGTTTGAATCATTTTCAAAACACGCTCTGTTTCTAAATTTAAATGGCTTCACTAAGACAATGGACCCGAGCTCTTTGGAGAGGTTTGTGTTAGGGAAAATATATATATTTTAATCTAAGAAAGGAACCTACATATCGATCGCCTATAATTTTCTGAAAGGGAAGGGTTGCTTTAAAGTTAAATCGGTGCCTTTACATGTTAGGAAGAATATTGCGATAATATCATTTTTGAAAAGTAATGTATGTAACTTTCATTAATTGGATAAGATTATATTGAATTATATCCACATATAATCCGATTGCTTAATAATAGAGGGGGCAATCTAAATGTCATTGGAGGGGGCACTGCCCCCTGTTCCCCATTGTTGTTACGCCCCTGATTTACTTATCCAATTTGATAAAATAAAATGTGTTTATCCGAAAATCGCAACTTACAATAGAAAATTATACAAATTTACCAATAAACTGACAACACAGTTAAATGTAAGCTTAAAATAACCGCCATCAAGTATCCATTTTTAAATTAATATTAACTAAAATATTGTTATGTAACTAAGAAAGTTTATTCGTTTAATTTTTCGAATTTAATTTCTACTATGGAAGCAATTTCCTCGTTTTGTGAAGGCATCTTTTAACCCCATTCGCGCATCTTAGTCAAATTCATTAATTCTACGCTAGCCATATGTTGCGATTTTGGAAACTGTCCGACCAATCCGATTTATTACGATATGGGTGGGACCCGGCCCCTTCTTCGCGGAGAGCGTGCAATATACGGCTTATCTGTCAAGTCTTTCGGAAAATCCTTACCGCGCCAACAGATTTAAGTTTCGTATATATCATAACATATATTTTATATATATATATATAAATACCCTGTTGTTTGGTTTGCCTTAGACCATCTCTACCTATGATTTGATTTTTTATCAACGGGTTGATGTTATCGTAGATATGTAGAAAAAAGTTAATGGACAATTTTTGGACAGATGGATGAGAAGTCATGGTTTGATCGGTTGTGATTCGGTTAATAGATTTTTTATATCCAGAAGATATATTTTTTTTAAAGGGGAATTGTTTTAGAGAATGTTGAAATAATCAAACGAAATTTAAAGGGAAACTTGGAGCTAAAAATGGAACAATTTTTCTGAAGTTTAGAAAAGTTTAAAAAAAAAGGGAAATATAAATTTGGGCCAATCATATTATATCAGCCTTCAACAGCGCTTGTTATGTCCTAACATTAACAGAATAGGCCGACGTTTGATGCCTAAGACTTTGGGTATAAAACTACGGCCTTTTCTTTCAATGTTACGACATTACAAGCGCTCTTGAAATTATACTTAACCTCAGAAATTAATTAAAACACAAAAAACATGTCTAAAAATTGGGAAAAAAATTATCTAATACTTTTTTTTGGCAGGGTGATTCCGAAAATAAATTCAAAAGCTGTTCTATTAATTATAGCTTAGAGTTTCCCTCTAATTCTTGAAATATACATTTACTGACCTCCTCTGACGTGAACATCCCTGCTGACGACTGTTCCCACTTCATTCTCCGCTTGGCAAACGTAAACGGCAGCGTGTATGTCCTGGCGATATAGTTTGGGATTGAAAGGCCATAAGACGAGTGTACCGTTAGCCAGAGTTTGTCTTAAACCGGGAACGTCTTCAGCCGGCATTCCGTCCTTAAGTCTCCAACCCACTCTTGGGCTGGGTGTACCGTAAGCTAGGCAGTCTACAGTCACTCCGGTTGTGTTCAAGAAACTCAGATGGTTTGGAGGTTCCGTCATGAACACTGGGCCCAACTTCCTTTGATTTGGGTTGCCTATTAGAAAACAAATTTAGAATTTATAGTTAGTGAAATATTTAAAATTCTTCGTAGAAACGTGGAGTTATGTCGGGAATTCGCCTGAAGTTTTAATATTTATTGGATCTATAGGTTTTATGATATATAATAAATTTCATTTGCCTTTCGTAGGTAAACATAGCGGCCCTTACGAAGTTATCAACTTTATGCAGTTGAAATTAAATTGTAGCAATTAAAGTGAAGCTTTCAAGGATTTTTCATGAACCTTAAATATAATTTTAGTGCTTTTGGAAAAACTGAATATTTATGCAAATAGTTTCAGCTAAAATTATTATTTATTAAAATAAAATGACAACCCTCTCGTAAACATTTCCCTGACATTTTGGGCTAATTTTTAAATTTCTAGATTTGTCTCCGACCTTTTGGGCTAATTTTAAAATTCCTGAACTTGTCCCTGACCTTTTGGGCTGATTTTTAAATCCTATGATTTGTCCGTGACGTTTTGGGCTGATTTTTAAATTCTATGATTTGCCCTTGACCTTTTGGGCTGATTTTTAAATTCCATGATTTGTCCCTACATTTTGCGCTGATTTTTAAATGCCCTGACGTTTTGGGCTAATTTTTAAATTCCCTGATTTTCCCCTGACATTTGGAGCTCATTTTTAAATTCTATGATTTGTCCCTGACCTTTTGGGCTCATTTTTAAATGCCGTGACCTTTCCCAAACCTTTGAAATCATTTTTAAATTCCTGATCTTTTGGGTTCATTTTTAAATTCCTGATCTTTTGGGTTCATTTTTAAATTTCTGGTCTTTTGGGTTCATTTTTAAAGTCCCTGGCTTTTCCATGACCTTTTGGGCTCCTTTTCCAATTCTTTGACTTGTCCCAGACCTTTTTGGTTCATTTTCCAATTCATTGACTCGTCCCTGGCCTTTTGGAAGGCTAATTTTTAAATCCCCTGATGTGTTTTAGACCCATTTTCCAATTCCCTCACTTTTTTAGGCTTTCTAAATTCTCTCAATCTGAACTTGGAGATAATGGAAGCCTAGCTTTGGGAAGCTTGCTACCAATTAGAAACTAAATTAATCGTAAAACAGTAGGCAATTATAAATATACTATATATATATATATCCTATAGTACACCTGTTTAGTCGAAAAAAATCGCATCCACAAAAAAATACATGAAAAATGCATATTTTTTTTTCTGACGGTATAAGTTTTTAAATTTGAAATATAAATGAAACGATGGCTTTAATGTTAACGGGGGAAAGTTTGTAGTCGTTTAAAACTTTATAAGGACGTATAAAAAATTGTCACCTCTTCCCCCATAGCTAGTCGTCTCTCTTAAATGTTCTTTTCACCCTGAGCTTTGATGCGAAAAAAACCGGTCCCCTTACCACACCCACGTGTTATAGTTATACTTCAAAGACGAGCCAAGGTTTTAAAAAGCTCTTCGTCCCGTCAACGTAAAAATCCGAGGCCCCAAAAATTCCAGTTTTTCTCAAATGATCCTCATAAATAAGGGAGGATTTTTATCATCTTCCCGCTCTTTTTCATACAAGAGAAAATGATAATTTTTCGGGATGTGATGAGCTTCTCTTTCTTTGAAAAAAGTCACTGATTTATCAAAACATAATAAAATCCAATATCCGTCCGTCCGTAAATTCATCTCCCCTCCCCCAGAAAAGTTTGGAGAAGTCGAGAAAATTCTGGAAAGTACTTGAAAGTTCTAGAAAGGTTCTAGAAATGTCCCCTAATTTTTCGCGGGTTTTTAGTAGTAAAATATTAAATTACAAATCTACTTACAAATGATGATAATAATCACTTAGGAATGGAAATTGAATGTCATTTTCAGAAATATCGTTGAAAAATTATTAAAAAAATGAATACATATAGCATATGATTATAAAATACATATTATATAATCGCCATATTCGAAATTTGTAAAATAAAAATTACACCAATACTACGTCATCAATTTGTTCGCCTAGCTATTGTAGAGCCTACAGTCGATTCTCGCTCGTTTTGTCACGTGATAAAGTCACTTTCGGGCGACCTTTTTCGTATCAAAATTATCTGCGCTTTAATTGTTGATAACCTTTATGGAGTGGCGCATTCTGATATAATTATTTTTCGTCAGTTTTGAACTTCAAATAAGTACTGAATATGGCCACATTCTCATAATTTATCATTTCCCCCCGTTAATAAAAAGCAAATTGCTGTAAAGCCCCCTCTAGAAATGATCAAATCGAAAAATTGGGCCTTAAAACTTCGCTATTAATCCACGTCCTAGATTATTAAGTGCGATATCCTTTTATTAAGAGAATTGCGGCTGTGCCATTACACTGAGCACGTTCTAATTTGTGAAAATTTCACAAACTAGTGAAAGTTAGGGCCGAGTGATATTCAATGTTAAACCTTAATAGAGAATAAAAGTAGTCTAACAAATTCCTCACGAACAAAACTACATGTTTCGGTAGTTAAATCAATCAAAGTATGCAGCGAGTAATAATATATAGGATCCTAAACTGAAAGGGTTAGGGACTAAAAAATTGTTTTTTTTTTTTTTAATTCTTAATTTAAGTGGCCTTATCTTAGAATATTATCCGTGGATAAAGAAATTCTTAATTTATTTTCATGAAAAATAATGAATTATAAGATGATTTAAAATCTTAGTTTCGTTGTTTTATTTATATTCTTCAAATTAAGTGTCAATTTGAAATATTTTTCTTATATTTTAGACTAATTCTGGAAATTTGAATTTTCTTACCCATCGGTATACTCTTAAAAACGAGTAATTTCTACGTAGATAAAGCGCCAAATGCTTATCTTCGGGTGAATCTTATACATTTAACAATTATACGAATATACAATCTCCTTTTTTAGTCACAAACAAATTTACCCGAAAATAAAATATCTGAAAATATACAAATAACAGAAGATAATGGATATCCAATTCCAATCTCTAAAAATTGGATGTCTTTAGCCCTTTAAGTTTCGGATCTTTAAAAGGAAAATTTTCTTAAAGTTTCGCCTAACTTGTACGTGCTAAAAAGGAATAGTGATTTTTGGTATATAATTTCCAATGTCTTCCTGTTTGAACTTTTTTTCAAGTTTAGTTCGCAAACTAGCGAAAGCTGATGCGCGTTGTTCTTCGATGTTAAATCTCACTGGGGATAAAATAGTTTTGTAAATTCTCCGTCTGAATGTTAGAAGAAGAGCTAGGATAAAGAAATTTTGAAAAGGGTTTGGATGTAAAATGCTTTTTAAGTTCGGATAATTAGTCGCCCATATTAAGAGAAGGAGGAAAAATGAATCTTCTTGTTCCGCGTGACCATTAAGATGATTCAAAAAGGGAGTGGGTTGCGTATAGTTGGTTGCAATCTAAAAAATTACGTCGATTCAAATAGATATACTGGATTGTTATAAGGGAATTTAATAGCTTTGTAAGACTGTTTAACTCATTTTCTTCTTTCTTATTCGTTTCTCAAACCAAATCACGCCCATCTTAAAGGCCAGATGAAACAGATTTTTTTCATCTTATAATTTGAAGACGAAAAGAAAATTTCTAATGATAATTTTGGAAGCTTTCAAAATCTTTTTTGAACCCTTTTGAAATGAATTGGTTCATTTTATTCGTGATTTAGTCGTGATTTGCGCAATTCTTGATTTACCGTATACAATTTTATGAATGGTGTAACCAGTTTAGACAAAAAAGTCTGGGTTGAAGCGTTGTTATGAAATTTCAAGAGGCGAATATAAAATATATTTTTACTGTCACTCTTATTTCGAATAATTTTTCAACGTTCTTTCCCTAAATGCTACTCAATTTTCATTTGGAGTTTATAAAATATCAGTGAAAGCCTGACTTAAAGCTGTCCAATCAAGAAGTCAAATAATAAATAAACTCGACTTAGCATACCGATATATAATGTTTTGGGGAAACTTAAGTCATTTCCAATTAAGTCTGTCAGTCTCGACGTCTATATAATTAAAAGTATTCCAAGATAAATTAAGCGTTGGAAGAAATCTAACAAAAAAAAACAAAAAAAACTAATTTAATTATTCGGTTTGACCATTCCTTTAAGATCGGCTGCTCTTTTACTGGCGATCTCGGAGAGAGTATAGGCATAGAATGAGATGAAGAATTTTTGCTCTTCGGAAGAAAGAGAGAGAAAGAAAGCCCGCCCGCAATGAAAAGCGCTATTAGTCTTACTAAAGGGGAATTTTCCTCTTCGGCCCCAACTAAAAAGGAATAAAAGAAAAAAAATAGTCGTCCATCAAGGGCGAAAACGAATTAGAAACTTCTCGTTTTCTCTACTAGGTTTTTTTTTTTTTTTTTTTTTTTTTTTTTTTATACTTCCCTCGGTAATGATTGCTCGTGGAAAATATATGGAGAAGTTCTACTCTTCCTCAACCTCCCCGGATCACTTAAGCTGGCCACAAATCCGAACGAACGTTGCGTTTAGCCCCTTGGCCCCCAAACACCCCAATCTATCCAATTCATTCCGGCCAGCTTGGACTTCGGGGGCAAACTTAGTATAGGTCAGTTTTACTATTCAGCGGGTAAATATGAAGATCCCTCGTTATCTCTAATTGTTTTCTTATATGGCATTATAAGACAGCCTAGTTTCGGGCCTAATGTCGAGTCAAACTGACTTTGCGTATATATACGAAGGGTCCACCCATCTTCTCTTAACCATTAAAGTATTTGATCTCTTTATTCCGCTATTAACGTTCGGTAAATTGCTGGCTCGCCATATGTGTTTTTTTTTTCTGTTTTGTTTCGGTCTAGCCATCACTATAACCAACAGAAAGTTAGTTTTAAAACAATATTAAAACACGATGTTTAACGAAGGATTTAGTTCAGCAAAAAATAAAACCAACAACTAAGCTAGTTTTAAAGGAAACTAAGTTGAAAGAAACAAGCTTTTTTCGCGCCAAAATGTGGGCTCAATCATTGGGGGTGAAAAAAAAAGGGTAGGAATACGAACTTCGCTTCATACAATACAACTTTAGTCGTCTGATAAAAACCCAAGTCATGGCGCGGTCCCACTATTCAAACTCTAGTTAGTTGATTATAAGTCTTCCAGGACTCGTCTGACCGTCTTGTCAGGTCAACCTAGAGTAACGTTCACCGTTCAAACTACCTGACTTGACATAAAAATCAGTTTTATTTTGCTCGTGGAAGAAATGGATGTCAGAGATCACACGAGTAAGCTCTTTCAGTTGGCTGTTACACAATCGACCTGATTAAAGTCGTGCTCATCTGACAAAGGTTGAGTCGTATACGACGTTTACATCTCGATTAGTCAGGTAGGCGTTGTCAGCTGATTAAAATTGGATGACTTGTCAGCCGAAAGAATCAGGTTAGATGAATTCTTCACATACCCAACTTGTCAGTCAGCCTATTTTTCTATAATATAGTTCTTAAGAACTTTCCTAAGAGGGATAGATAAAATTTTAACCAATAAGAATGAACTCCTTAAATCCGAGGTTTATGTTTATTATCTTAGACTAAAGTCATTTGAAATTTTGCTCCTATCGTTAGATATATTAATTAATTTAAAATCAAACGGATAATAGTAGTTCTTATTAAATTTATTATTCTGATAAATCAAGTTGGGAATGAACTTCAAAGGCTCGTTTTCAAACAAGAATGATTTGGCCAAAAATCGAGCTTTTCGTCAAAATAAAGATGAAGCCACGTTAAGAGGCTACAATAAGTGACGGAGAAGCTGATATCTAAATGATTTTGATATAATCTTCTCTTTGAAAAGCGAAAGGATCTTTAAAAACGTTGATTTAAAACGGGGCTTTAAAATTAAAGCAAGAAAATATAGGAAAGAAAAAAACAACTTCATTATAATTTTACCGAAGGCAAAAAAATTCAGAATTGATTTTTTCGCAACGTTAATTATGAATTTTCCTTCTTTTCTTTCTCTAAATTTTGATTTTATTTCCGTACCCTTTGGCTATTTATTACTTGGTTTTTTTGGTCTCCAGGGGAAAGGAAATAATATAGGCATAGCCTTTTTTTTTTTTTTTTTTTTTTTTTTTTTTTTACAGATCTCTGGGCTTTTTTTTATTTTATTATTATGATTTTCTTAAGTAAATTGAATTCCTTCATGCTGATGTTATTATTCTGGAAGCGATTTTGATCATTAATATTTATTTAAGACGTTGTCGCTTTGTTTATCTTGATCGAAAATCAATCGACCATATTTAAAAGATAAGGCGAAAATTTCCGGCATATTAAAGTCTAAATAATCATTTATATCACACTATGGTAAACTAAAATTATTATATAATATCAAAAGTTCATATTCCATTCTAGAAAAGTAATTAAAGCCCAGTATTTTTTATCTTTTGACCTTTATTTGCACAGGTGAGATAATGGATAGTTTTAGACTTGTATACCCCTTATCGAGAAACTAGAGATAATGGATAATGGGAGTGTGTAATCAATAAGCAGATATATAATATATTAGCTACGGTCGATTTCTTAATCGATTTGAAATGATATTCAAATCGCCAGGAATTTGTTTAAATCGTTACGCGTTTACGCATTATCTTTATAAATCGATTTATTGTAGCTTCATCTATCGGTTGTTGAAACCGAATCGGTACGAAACTGGTTCCCGAAGCAGTTTCGAGAAAACGAATCATATCGATTGGAGAAAAGACGGTTTCCCGTTCACGCGACTCTAGCGAAACGATTTGAAACTGTTTAAATCGATTCCAAGGCTTAGTTTGAACGCGGCTAAAGTATATATTTGTTTAAACCTAATTTGAAATATAAACAATTTCTGACCATCTGTGTCCGATAACGGTTTAGAAACCTTTATTCACTTAGAAGGTTAGAAATTGAGTTTGTCGTTTTTCTAAATATTTATTATTTTACAAGATAGTAAGCTAGATGTCCATGAATACGCAATGTTAAACTTCGTAACGTATTGAAATAGTTTTAGAAACTTATTTTGAAATTATAGTCAGATGATATCCAATATAGGTATGTTTTTTTTTTCCTCCTATTTCTCGCGTGATATCATTCGTTGGCTGTAGCTAGATCGATAGTTTTGGACCCTTCAAAGGAAAAAAAGGCCGAGTTTGTATCTTGAAAACTCGGTTTCGCTAAATACGAAGCATTTATCAAGATGGCATCATTTATTTCGTTTTTCTATCGTTTTCCGTGAAAGGGAAGAAAAAAAACTTGTCATTTTTTTTTTTTAGTTTTCATAGAAAAACCCATTTTTTTGCGGAAGAGAAGGATGTGTACGCGTCCCTCTTTTTACTGTAAAAATAAACAAGATCAACAAGCCATTATGAAACCCTTACATTAACAGCATTTTATAATTAAATTTTTACAATTTTTAAGCCTTTGTTAAAACGTTTTAAACTAAACTTTTTATCGATTCCTTATCGTTTAAAGAGGCCTAATCCACCAGTGAAAAAAATTACGAAATAAACTAGAAATAAATTTAAAACGTACACGGAAAATATACTTAGCTGGATTCATCAAGATCCTGATTTTCTCGCGTAAAAGGTCTAGCGACCAATCGAATGCGATTGTAAGTCTCGTGGATATCTCTCGTAAACGACGGGTCTTTGCTTATTGGTCGCTATATGTTACAAAGAGACAATTCAGCTGATCTCCATGAATCCCGCTAAGCCTATTTTCCGGGTAAGTTTTACATTTATTTCTAGTTTAATATTTGTTTTGTAAACTTTTTATTGGTGGATTAGGCCTATTTAAACCATAAGTAATCGATAAAAATCTTTTTATTAGGTTGCATTCTACCTTTAAAGAAGTATTGAGGGTTTTATAAACCGGTGATAAATTCTTCACAGCCAAATAATTGTTTTATCACGCTAGTTCGAAAATAACTCGCATCTAATCTCTGCTATGCAACCTTTCCTACTCAAAACTCAAAGCTTTAACCCTAAATCCCTATATATTTTAAAGAGTTTAAAAAAGTATGGGGATACTTTTGTAGGCTCGGTTGGCCGATTTCAACAAGATTTCTTTCTTTCTCTCTCTCTTCTTCTATCCCTCTCAAATCTTTTTAACATTTCGCGCGAAAATACGGTAAGAATGATAAAAAAATAGCGCGAAATATATATATATCAGCTTTCATAGTTAGCTGGCAGTCGTGTCATCATGAATTTATGTATGGCCTTACAAAGTAAAACTTACGCTTGTCGTGGCATGCGTATTATATTCGCAAACAAAAAATAGTTTTTACTAAATCATATATCTCCAACTGTGAGCATATAGGAAGTAAATTTACTTACCTGATTTTACCCTAAAACATAATGGATTTTTCTATAATATGCTAGTGGTCAAGTGGAGTTGGCATATAACGCGGATAATATTCTAAGATTTAAGACCATTTTTAACGGATATGGATTATGTTCGAACAAGTTAACTCGAATTAAAAATAGACTATTTTTTAATCAAACAGATAATATACATCAGAATTTAGTAGATTTTATTCAATTAATAAAAATTATACGAATTCCGAGCTCTAGTGTTGACAGTCAAATGTTTCCTATTTTGCCAACTCATATTGAACCGAATTATAGAATTTTTATTTTTTTTAGATCGAGAGAAAAAAAGCTTTATGCATGTGGTATTTTCAATCACAAACTCTAAAAACTATTAAATTCGCATACAAAACTATTTTTTCCCATGATATAAGATAGTCCTTTTAACATTGCAACTATTCTATATTTGAAATATCTCGATATATACAGTGAATGACACAATTTAAATGATAAATATTGTGCCAAAAACACTTTGCGTTTCCATTTTGGTCGCTTTGAACCACCTTTTATTTTGTGGGGACGTAGGATCGATTTAAAAGAAGTTTGCAATTCTAGCCAAAACTTAAGAAGATTAATACACAATACTAGACCTTATACGGGAAATAAATAGACCTTATTATCGGTCACAAATTGGTTATATCAAGAACTCATTTTTATACCTAAGAATATGTAGGCAAAAAAATATTCTAAACCAGTTTAAAAACGATTCAAAATGATGAACATTGTATCTTTTAGTAATTTATTATTTTTTCCCAAAAGGTTTTAAATTATAAATACCCATTTTTGTAATTTTACCAGAACAAACCGTAAATTACGAGGGTAAATTACCAATTAAGAATTAATGAATTTAATTATTTTGTAGTGATTTCGTTTCTTGTACCAAGCCACTATTTTTTTCCCTTTTCCGAATTTGGTCAGGCAATTTCCTAAGTTGGTGCATTTATTCTTATTTATAATTACGGTATACATAATAACAATTTTACTAGAGCGAGAGAGAGAGAATGAAAATGAAGTGAAGCCAGAAGATAGTATTTTAACTTCCCATGTTTGTGAAAAAATTCTAATTATTTGTAGCCATCTTTGTTATTTTTGGTCCTATTTTGGAGATATTTGTTTCATTCTAAAGCTCTTTTTAAGCTCCATCCAAGTATTTGTCGTTTAACTTTATAAATTGCCTCCAAATTCCGCCAAATACCGGTATTTGAGCTACCTTTCGCCAGGGTTTTTTAATTCCACATACCATTAAATATCGGGTTCCTGGTACATAGAGCAGGGTTAGGCAAGCTATGAAGAAAGTCTTTGGGAGAGAGTGAGAGAGGGAACTGTGTGTTTTTGAATTCGTCGATATTTGGCGGGCCAATATCGACTGGTTCCCTCCTGGCCGCGGTATTTCCGCGGCTGCGGGAACGATGGATGGATTTTCCGCTCGTGTCGTTTTGACCTTTAATCTATACCCGAGTTGAAAGTTCCGGGGCATTCTTAACATTCCAGTAACTGTTTGTAAAAGTTGATTTCCCCCTATAGTATCAGCCTCGAAGCTGGTCAACCGTAGACGTTACGTATACCCTCCCGACTATGTCTCGAACGGAGGAAGCGTCCATTACTTGGCGAGCTATAGTCGTAATGCTAATTTTGTTGAAGTAGTGGTTTGTCTCGTGTTAATTCGAAATTAACGAGAAAAACATGGTGTGGTGATTCCCTACATTTATATTTAGTTGCCAAACTTCTCGTAAATCATATTTACCAAAAGGCATCCCTTAATTTGAAATAAATGCTTTCAAAAATATTGGGGTCCCTAATAACCGAAAGAACGTGGTTAAATGGTGATTGACTGGGGTAAGGGTCGTCAAACATCGAGCGCGAGCTTTCCCAAGTCAAATCTCAATAGTCGATCGCAAGGAAATTTGAAAAGTTGGATCACCGTTGCAAAAAGTCTGTCGATCCCTGCAGCTAAGAACTAGGGATATCAGAATTGTTCAAGCTCTATAAATGATTCACTCCTTACCACTGGCCAACCACTGATAAGCTTCAGTGATTTGGACTCTCCCTCGAGATTTTGTCTTCCCTCTTTACTACCGACAGAATTTCTCCGAAGAGTGGCGCTTCGGGTTGCACTAATTAACGTCGTCTGCAGCCGCTAGAGTGTCTCGAACCAGTTAGCAATCTTGCTCCATACTTTTAAGTTTGCTTACAGTGTTTCGCTATTGGTGTTTATTTACTTCGTTGTTTTCGTTATAGTTAGACAAAACCTGACATTATCACTGGCTTGAAATTCTAAGTAGATAGAAGAAACTCTGTGAGATAGAGTTTATAGAAACTGTGCCTGGCTGGCAAATGCGCTTGAGTAAGCGGCGGGTATAGGAAGGCCTTTATATATAGGACATCATTCGAATGACGTTAGAGGGTTCGGGGTAAAGAGTCTCTGGTCCTTTCGGATCGTATAGTTAAACGGCTAACCTAAATAGAAAGCTGGGGGGAAATTTTCTATTTCACGCGCCGTACGGGAAAGAGGGAACTTTGTAAAGGGCTCGTTAATACCAAGATCCGAAGTTGATGAGAAAAATTTAAAGGGAAACTTGGAGATAAAAATGGAACAAAACGCATTCCATAAGTTTGATTCGGACCAATCATATTATTTCAGCCTTCAACAGTGCTTGCAATGTCTTAATACTAAGAGAATAGGCCGGCGTTTATTTTAGAAATTAATTTAAACATCAAAAATGTGTCTAAAAATTATGAAAAAATTCTGGATTACGTTTTTTGGCATGGTGATTCCGAAAATAAATTCAAAACTGATCCATTTTTAGCTCCAAGTATCCCTTTAATTGTTTTTTACCGATTCTACCTCAGGGAGTTTACCGCAGCAAGTGTCGCGGGGATTTTATTAAACCGAAAGTTAGTCTTACGTCCTCCTTTTTATTGAATGCCAAAGTTCGAAAGGTTTTCGATTTTTTTTATGCAATACAGAGACACTTCCTGAATGTTTAAATTCGCAAACATGTCTTATTTCTAGAATCAGGATCAATTAGAATATCAATTCATTTTCCTCTACACTTTCGCTATAACGACCTTTCCGAATATGATAAATTGCATTCGATGTTCTTGTTAAAATTTTAACGGCGTCACTACTAAGTCTGATTGTCAATAATTTAGTATTCATGTTTCCTTTACACGATCAAGAGAAGAGGAAAGTTCGACGCAGAAGGTCCGGTTTGTTTTAGGTTCGGAAATACTGAAAATGGGGGTTTACGAGTAAAATGGGGTTCCAAAAACGATCAATATCTTAGTCCACTAAGTTTTATAGTACGGAATAAAAGGTAGCCAAGATTGTATATAGAAAAGGGGCCAAAACGAGGGGGAAAATAGAAATATTGACATCATTAAATTAAAGGCTATCCCTCTTCTCTCTCTCGCGTTCGTTCTTCGAAAGGAAAACAAGCGCGATGGCCTAAGCAAAATCTTTCGAAATTGATGGCAACGTTTCTAAGTTTTCGAAAAGCTTCCACTAGTGGTAGGAAACTTTGGGAAACCGTTACTTTACGTGGTTAGATTTACGGATGCAAAGATGAATCAAAATGTTGGGAAAAGAAAACAAATTTGGGTATATATATTACGTGGATTATATATAACTTTTGAAATAGTTTTTTATTTGTATAAAGGGTGGAGTTCGGTTAACATACAGGAAGGCAACGATTATTATTATTATTATTATATGATATTACCAATATTACCCGTAAAAAATGAAGGGCTTTAAAGGGAGAATGCAACCAAGTGATTTTTTATCGATTCCTTTTCGTTTAGACCTAATCCACCAATAAAAGGTTTACGAAACAAATATTAAACTAGAAATAAATTTATAACTTACTCGATAAATGGGCTTAGCGGGATTCATGGAGATCCTGAATAGCCTAAGTGTAAGTCTAACGACCAATGAACAAAGGCTCGTCGTTCACGCGAGATCTCCACGAGACTTAAAATCTCATTCGATTGGTCGCTAGACCTTATACGCCAGGAAATCAGGATCTCCATCAATTCCGCTAAGCCTATTTAACGGGTAAGTTGTTAATTTATTCACTAGTGGATTAGGCCTAATTAAACAAAAAGGAATCGATAAAAATCATTAGTTGTTAGGTTGCATTCTCCCTTAAAGAAATGATACCAAATTAAACCGTAAAAAGTTATAACCTCTCTTAAAAACGCTAAACCTAAAAGTAGTAGGTTAAACGTTAACCACTTTCAGGAATTTGTTCAATTTTAATTCAAAAAGTTTACGAAATTAAACCGTAAATTACAAATTAACCTGGTAATGGTACAGCGTAAATTACCAATTAAGAACTAGAAACAGCTATTGCCTTAGTTTTTAGGTTAATTTTATATTGTAAAACCTTCCGTATTATTATTGAAAGGGAAACTTGGCCAAGATCTTAGGCATCAAACATGGGCCTATTCTATTCATAACAAGCAGCTGTTGAAGGCAGAAATAATATGATTGGCCCAAATTTATGTTTACAGTTATAGAAATTTTACCAAAATTTAGAAATTTATTTAAACACCAAAAACGTGTCTAAAAATTCTGCAAAAATTCTCGAAAATAAATTCAAACGCTGTTATATTTTTTGCTCCAAGTTTCCCTTTAATTTACGCTATAAAATAGCTATTTAGAACGCTAGGCAACCTAGATTCAACCTTTGCGTAGAATTAGAAATTATTTTCAATATATTCAATTGCAATATAGGGTTTCTTCATACATATATGACTAACAAATAAGAGGGGAAGGAAAAGGGGATATCGTATCCAAAAATACATCAACATTAGTCGATTGGGTGGTTTTGGGAGATTCCGCTATTTCTCTCACGCCCCTTTACCACTATTTTACCCTTTTTCAAGAGAGCGTGAAAGGATATTTAGCCGCGTTCATACTAAGCCTTGGAATCGATTTTAACCGTTTCAAAACGTTTAGAGTCGTGTGAACGAGAAACCGTCTTTTCTCGTTCATCGATAAATGATTCGATTTCTCGAAACTGCTTCGGGAACCAGTTTCGTATCGATTCGGTTTCAACAACCGATAGATGAAGCTACGATAAATCGATTTATAAAGAATGCGTGAACATACGACGCATTTGAATATCGGATTGATTTTTACCATTTGAAATCGATTAAGAAATGCTAGTGTGATCATAGCTTATGTACCTGCAGATTTTTTTGTAAAATCTGTACACAAATAACGCGATGATGTAACCGTTTTCAACCTTTGATAATGTTAAATGTATTTTTCCGACCAATTTTTTTCCTATTGCGGAAATTTATTCTATGACAAGTTGTTCGATAATGATTGGATATCTATACTTACAAAGATTCCTGGGACCACTTAGTTTATGTGATTGGTTTAATTTATTACCTTATTTTTTGTCACTAGTCTAGCTCTGAAACTTTTAGTAATCAGGTTTTGAGGTAACTTTAGTCGGAGACCATAGCTGGTAACAATTCATTTGTATAAGTCAATCCATTTATTGCATCTATATGGTAGTGTGTTATAGTTTCCTGGTAGTTTTAACGTAACTCCTATAGTTTTATTGCCGTATAAGATACCCATATCAAAGAAGCGCGTTAAGCCTAAATCTTGGGAAGAAATTTTAAGATTTTAATGGGGATAGGGGATCGTTTGAAACTAAGCTCGTTTTACTTTTCACTGAACCTTTAAGAGAATCTAGGTGGGATTGAGGAGTTCGAGATAGAGCTACGGAGAAGGGCACCAGCCTGAGGTGGGTATAAATGGGTGGCGGGAGGAGAAAAAAAAAAAAAAGATAAAAATTTCCTCCGGCAGCTTTTGGTGTGTGGACTTTAGTGGCTATAGATCTCGGCGGAATGTAATAGAAAAGTGATTTGGTTGCCAAGCAACGCGCCGGAAGCTGAGAGAGTGGATTTTGGCCGGGTCGTCGGTCTCTTCTATCCTCATACAATAACCCATTCTAATGACGATGATAAATTTTAGAGAAGTTGTCATTTAATATATCAACCTTATGTTTTCCTTCTCTTAAAGATAATTTAATACATGAAACCTAATTTATTTAAGTTAAAAGCTTGTTAAATATTGCAAAAAAAATTTAATCCTCTATTATTGAAACGTTAAATCTAGAGCTCGGAATCGGATATCCATTATCCTCTGTTATTCGTATATTTTCAGATATTTTCGGATAAATTGTTTGTAACTATAAAATGAAATTTGTATATTCGTATAATTGTTAAATCTATAAGGTTTAGCCGAAGATAAGCGTTTGGCGCTTTATCTACGAACAAATTACTCGTATTCAAACGTATAACGATGGATAAGAAAATTCACATTTCCAGAATCAGTCTAAAATATAAGAAAATATTTCAAATTGACTTTTAATTTCAAGGATATAAATAACACAAAGAAACTAAGATTTTAAATCATCTTTTTATTCGTTATACATAAATTTTGAATTTTTTTATCCGAACGTATAACGCCGGTAATATTCTATGATAGGGCCATTTTTGGATAAAAACGGATATGGATTATGTTTTTTACGTTATCTTCGAACAAATTAACTCGGATGAAAAATAGTCTGTTTTTAATCAAACAGATAATATACATCAGAATTTAGTAGATTTTATCCAATTAATAAAACTTATACGAATTCCGAGCTCTAGTTAAACCTAAATCAAGACTAAATGAATAAATGAAATTAAACTCTCGAACTTCATTTAAAGATGAGGAACTTTTGTGTAATATGTTTGCCTAAATCGTTTAATAACGATCTTTTCTGATATGATACACATATTTCCCTTAGATCTCATGAAAATTCCTTAATAGCCACAATTTAAAACAACATCTCAGTAGTACAACCCTAAATTATCTTCCAGCAGTCTCGTATTTCATAAATTATTTCATCTACATCATCCAAATTAATCATAATCGCAGGTTCACCTATTCACGTATTTCTAAATAACGCCACTCTCTCTCGAATACTTTCATTTTGCTACAAACAAGGCAAAGCGAAGGCGGATTGATACTCAATGTTAAACCTCGTAGTTTTCCAAAACTTTCTAGCGAATAAGAACGGTATCTGGAGAACCTCTGTAATAGCTCGTGCCTTCTGACTCCATGCACACATGGTATACATATGATTTGTACGAGAAAAGGGAAACTAAATTTGGGTTTTCACCGCGCAATCCTGACGAGAAGAAACTGGATGTAATTTGTAAGGGAGCCCAGTTCCAACAGACCGTTCTCTAGCCCACTCTACTTTATATATACAAAAAACTCCATCTAACTCCACTTCCACCTACTCTTTCGATCTTTCGAGTTTCATAACGACGTCCTACTTCGATCGAAATGAGATTGGAAAAATATCGCTCTGGACTTTATTCCCCTTTTGAAATAAGGAGCGAAGTTAGAAGGGTACTAAATTTCCATAGAAAATCCGATCTTCAGTGGGATTTTACATCTTTTCCAAGGTTGTAAGTGAATATATCTTCCTCTAGGAAATAGTTTCAACTTGTATACAAGCCAAGGCTATGCCATTTCTTAGTGATACAATGCTAAGGACTCCAAAATTAAATAATTTATTGTAATGTAATTATTAGATAGAACAAACATCCCGGATTCAAATTCTAAAAATAAATACTTTCAGTATATTTCTAAAGGAAGATTATTAGGTAAATTCCTCACTAGTCATTGCTGGATAAAAACGGATATGGATTATGTTTTTTACTTTATCTTCGAATAAGTTAACTCGAATGGAAAATCGTCTATTTTTAATCAAACAGATAATATACATCAGAATTTATTAGATTTTATCTAATTAATAAATATTATACGAATTCCGAGCTCTAATAAATATTGATCTTAGTCTGACTTTTATTCATTGAAAACCTAAACTGGCGAGCCTTATTTTTCAAACTTTGGACGGATATTTTTTTGCTATAGACTTCCTAGATATATAAAAAAAATCGGAACCCCAAATTGAAGTCTCTCCGTGAAACTATCTTATATCCAAAAGAACTTTCCGACTAGTTTTTGTTCCTATGAGGTTTAATATTGTGTATTAATCCGCCTAAGAGTTATCTTTACTGTCAACTCATTTTTAACAGAGGTATATATATTACCAAGATGTAAAATATATACCGAAATACCGAAAATACCCTTCCCACATTGAGTTTTAGGAGAAAAAAATCCCAGAAAATTTCAATTTCACTATATATGGGAAGGAACTCTTAAAATACAAGTTAAACTAAATAGAAAAGTTCTTTAACTTCCAACATCTCAACTATATTGCTTTTTTTTTCACGTTTAAAGATTAATACCATTACGCTTCGAAGGAGGACATGGTTAAAATAATTATACCAGTATTAGAACAATATTTCAATAATTTAAAGAAGCTATAAATTTGAAATAGGAAGCCTGTCACGAAATCTAGAAAGTTCTACTTTTCGTATGAAAATTATCTTTAATTACGTTCCAGAAATAAACTACCTACATATTTTTGACATTTTCATTTTGAATAATTCTTAGGTATTCGCAGAAGCCAATGAAACCCTCCTTTGAAGTCTATTACTCCCGGGTCTTGTCTACCCCTCTCTGTATGGGTTATTCTCAAAAGGCGCGATCCGTACGCCTCCTAACGGTAGATGTTTTCGGAGCGGGAGCTCGTCGAGCTAATATCTCTAGCAGCTTTGGAGTTCGTCCAAAAAACGTCGTCGTTTGTGGAGAGAGAGAATTTCCAATTTTCCGTAGACAGGGGGATGAAGTAGGACCCCTTCTAACTCGTATAATTGGGAATTTTACTAATACAGAGAGGAGCGCTATATGGAACATTGGAGTAGTAGACTTCAAAGGAGGGTTTAATCGGCTTCTGGTTATCGCAAAAAAAGATGACATCTTCACTTTAAATATTTTAAAAGCGTATCTTAAAATTTAAATTTAATTGAATTATTGAAATATAATTAAATTATTATATATTGCGGTACGTGTATATCAATTTTAAATTTAAAAGATATTATACTCTGAGATATAAGTTATTTTTAATATATTTGGACTGATAAAATACGCGTAAAAACCATATTAAAACTAACTAAAGGTTTCGTGCTAATTTACAGTTAATTAAGTTGCGAATTGTATTCGCTAAGCCTAAATCCGTTTGGATAAAATTCAAACAGCATTTCTGATACCAGTGAACTAGCTCGTAAACCAGTTTTACTTTAAAACCCTTTTTATTATAAACATGGCCTTTCATTGGCATCATTCATCTGAAATTCTTCGAGCCTAATTTCGAAGATTTGATAAATTAACTACGAATTACCACGGAACCTTTAGCCAGTTAACTCTTATTTTAACAATCAAAATCACTTAAGTATTGTTAGGCGGAAATCTGGAAGGCAGTAAGCACGTGAAACATGAGTTAGAGTATGTGAACATTTAACAATACTAATATCATCACGTGACCAAAGCTCTGTGTAATGTATATCTTGGTATTATTTCAAGTATACCATTTATCGAATTCTTAACTGGTCTTTAGCCGTGAATGTGTGATTTGACAACCATAACAGCAAATCAAGTGTTCTTCAAGATATTAGAAATTAACTTCAAGTGTAATAGAAATGACTAAACAATTAGAAAATATCGAAACATGATTCTTACCTTGTGCCACGGCCAGGACGATGGTCAGCCAGAGACGCGACCAGCCCGGGATTAAAATTGAGCCAGTGCCCGAGACCATGCCTGTATACGTCCACCGTTGGCCTCGAAAACGAGATCACTCGGACAAGAGTCACTTTTTAACTTTCACCCATTCAACTTGTCGAACCCGTTCGAGGAGAAAACCGCTCGCGATGTCCAGTTCGTAAGCGGTAAAAGTTCTCTGTCGTTTCTTTTAGAGAAACGAGGTTCTTGTTTCGGAGCCGCTCAGTTGGCGCAGGGGCCGAAACCTTCGAACGTAACCGCGATGACCATTAGAGCGAGGGATGAGGCGAGGCGTCGAGTCGGGATTGTCCATGGCTCGAAGAAGCTGACGGAAAGGAACTCTGCCAAATAATAGCTCCTCTTCTCCTGGGTTCGTGAATCGCCGATTAATTCTGGATGTTCTTCTAGTCTTAGTCTTTCTTGTCGTCTAGTAGCGATCGTGTTCTTCCCGGCGCACTCCGGCAAGACACGCATGTTCCCCCTTGTCGCCAAAAAAAAAAAAAAAAAAAAAAAAAAAAAAAAGAAACCAAAGGATTACTTTTTCTTCCTTTTTTTTTCATTATGTAGGATGTTTCCGAGCCAATTTTAAGTTTCGCCACATAAAATACAGTATTGGTGTATTATAAACTAAAGATGTTTGCTGTTGTAGTCTCAATTTCAGTACAGTTTTAAAACCAGAATGTATTTGCTTTTTGATTTTGATATTTAACCCCGACTTACCACGAAATCTTTGGCGAGTTTAGATAACAATTTTAGGCATATTTTAAGACTAAATTGATTAAATAATAGTCTGAGTATCATCTAATAAACGAATTTACTTTATTGTATGACACCAAGAGCAGCCATTAGCTACACTTTTACCCCCCGAATGAATGTCAATTTTAACTTTTATGCATTTCGGTGAAATATTTGGTATGGTCTTGACCACACTGACGATTTTTGTCCAAAGACTCAAATGTTATGGAAGGAGATTGATTAATGCGACTCTCTTTTTCGGTATGAAAAGAATCCGAAAGCTTTTTGACTAGGAGCTCTAGTGCATGGTGGGTGGAGTTGATGGCAAAAGGGGTTTCCAAGCAATGACTTAGAAATATAAGCGAAGCCGCTCGCCTCGTATTAAAAAAAACGGACATTGTTATCACGCGACTATAGTCGAGCTTTCCCCTCCCTTTTCGGTCATGCACCACCCAAAACCGAAGAACAGATCCTCTTCGTTGTATAAATATTAATCCAGTAACTGAAATAGCTATTTAATAATTAATATCTCGCTTTTTTTTTTTTTTTTTTCAAATTAAGAAAAGTAGCCTACGTTCTGTGAAGAATTAATTTAAAACTCCTAATTTAAAGGAAAATATAAGAGTACTGACAGAAAAAGGGTTTTTCATTTCATGGTATAGATCAAAGTCATCAACTTTCTAATGATCGACTAAGGGCTTTGTCCAATTGATACTTAGACTTAAAGTTAAATTATCCCTGATTGCATAGTATATTCTGCTTCTAGACTTCAACGTGGTTATTGTCAGGAATTCATATATATGGTGGGTGTATTGGTGTAATAATTTTTCTCTAACAAAAACCCCGCCCCTGTAGTTTCCGACCACATGGCACCTTTGGGAATATGTAAGGCCTGATAAATATTCTTCTGTAGTAGGAGATATAAATTCGTGATAGGATTTACCCCACCACCCTAAAAAAAATCCACAATTCTGGTCGATAGACGAGTATGGCTTCGGAGCCGGATCGAGTCACAGACTGTTGGAATATATAGATGGAAAATTTTCTACGTGTATGAGTAGCGATAGAAGGCAGAACTTGGGACTTGACCGTCTATTAAACAACCAGACTATACTTATAGACTGTTCATGTTGAGTTGTCAAAGAATACGAAGCTGAAGCGTATTGATACACAATTCTAAACCTCATAGGGAAAAATAGTTCATATTAAATGAACAATCTGAAGTTCTGAACTGGATTAAACTGCACTGTAAATTTGCGAGGAGTTTTTAAAATTATGCTTTGCTTTATTTTTCATATTATTAAGAAAGTTTTATTCAAAGATTTACACTTGGTTGACGTGTTTGAATTAAAGGTACCGTATTACGTGCCAGAATACGAGCCAATCAACTTTTAGTTCAATAATAGAAACGTGACCATAGTGATGACGAACAATTTTAAAAATAGAAAACTAAAGATTTATTAAATCTTTATATAATTTTTACAGCTGGGAAATTAATTGCAGAATAGTAATGTCAGGTCACATCGGGTCTAGTGCCAGATAACAGTATAATTAAGATAAATGTTAATGTTTGGCCCATTTTAAGTATTAGTTATTTCGATTAGCCGTTAGGCTCACTTAATACTTTTAGGACTCAAACGTGCTTCAATAAACAAACGTAACAATTTAGCAAGGAATTCGAACCCAAGCGGACAATATTGCATTAGAATATCCCTCCGCGTTTACTTTGCTAGTTGTCGCTAGCCAGCATTGACGTAAAATAGTCTAGCCCATCAACTTTTATTTTGCACCTCCTCTTTAACATCACCACATTTAGACTATATCCGTGAGATTAAACGGAATTGAGTGATGAAAGGCTGAACAGAAATTTTTTCTATTTATTATCGTGCCTTACTTCTCTGTTCTCCCCTATCGCAACTTTATTCGTTTTAGTTACGTGGACCAATATACAGAGATAGCCGATGAAAGGAGTAGGACGATGTAGCTGGAATATAGCTACCGATTATCGATAAAGCTCGTTCAAAAATGAACAAGGCGATGTAGTAGGATGGATCGGTCGCGGTTACTCGGTTAAAGGAATAGTTCACGGAGCGTTATGTGCCGACTGAACAAAACTTGCAGACTATTTCCTACTTTTGATCAGCCCAGTTTGTCATCTGTTTATCTACGGTCACACTAAAACTTCTTAATCGGTTTGAAACGGTAAAATGAAACCGATATACAAATCGCCAGGAATAGTTTTAAGCGTCATGTAATCTATATAAATCGATTTATCGTAGCTTCATCTATCGGTTGTTGAAACCGAATCGGTACGAAACTGGTTCCCGAAGCAGTTTCGAGAAATCGAATCAAATCTATTCGAGAAAAGACTGTTTCCCGTTCACGTGACTCCAGCGAAACGATTGGAAACAGTTTAAATCGATTAAAAGACCTAGTATGAACGCAGCTTTAGAAAATTGTATATTTTTTGATCTTTGAATCATGTGACAACCAAATAAGGGACATGTATCGGAATAGCGGCAGACTCAAAGTTAGTACGATACAAGATGGAAGTGAAAAGGTGTACTGTTCACCACAAATGCGGGAACACGAATGATGCTATCTCTAGTTTGTCTTTGTTTAATGTTGGTGCCACTCTACGGTTAGGTGAAAACCATGAGTAGTTTAGTGAACTGGGTTTAACATGTGGATGTGATTTGGATGGATACTGGAATTTTATCCAATTTGTTTTTCCACAATTTCATAAAAGATATATCAATCCAACTCAACTTTGACAAATGGAACAACACCCCTTGTATATAACATCAAAGTAAAATGTTTTTAGCTCGCACTATACCTTAAAAAAGTAGGAAACAGTCGACAAGCTAAAAAAAAAAGGGTACCCCTTGCTTCTATATAGATTTTGGATAAGTTTCGTTAGGTTTATAAGGTCAACTCGTAAAAGGCGAGCTATATAGCAGCGCTAGTCATATGGTATATATACTAGCGCGGTTCTTTGTCCTCTTGGTAGGCGTGTTATCGATTGGACAGGAACGCGTCAGCTACATTTCGGGCACTATCAGCTCGTGTCGTTTTCATTTGACCCGCAGCGATTCTCCCATCCATCCGCCTATACCCCACGTTACCCCTTGAATATACGAAAATTGTATAGCTCAGACTATCTTTGCATCAAAATTCCGAGCTTCGCAGCCTGGTTTCGTGTATTCTGGAGCCGTTTTAGCATCTCGTCTCTCTCTTTCTCTCCCGACTCAATCGTTCCGACGTGTTCTTCTATATAGAAGACCGTGCCCTAACACCCAACTCTAACACGATTGAGTGGGAAACTATGGTAACTTGAAAAATAATGCTTCGCTAGACCGTGTGGATAAAAAGCGGAAGTATCTTAATGATGTCGCGAGTTTGCTTTTGATCATAGACCGATAAGAGGATTCGTAATATTAAATTTATGAAAGATAACGGGATACGTGGTTAGCCAAACTCGAAAGTGCGTACCTAACCAAAGTTATTAATAATCAAGTTTTGTCACTGGAACTTTAAGGAGCTAAGAGACGATGTTGTCAAGTTATACGTCACTGTGTTCTCTAGTTCCTGTGAAAATTAAATATGTTTATTATGAAAATATATTATATCTAAATTACATTAAGTCCTCGTCATTTAGCCTCAAGGGTTCCTTCTGGCTGCTTGGTTTGTTACGCAAATTTACTGATAATATAATGGGTTCCTTTAACTAGAACAAAACTATTGTTTCTACTGACAACAGGTAGTGTTTATCTCAAAAATATCTCTAATTTTTAATTAAATATGTTTTAAAATTGGTCTTTCAAACGATGTTTGAATTTGAGACAACATGTACTGGGTATTAGCTTTTAGAAACTGTACGTCCCAATTGAGTTAACTGTGATAGGTCAATCGATGCAAAGTGATTTTTCTCTAGCCAGACTTGTCGACTTCCCCCAGCGCGAAACCTAACGTTTTAAAAAGAGAAAGAGAGTCAAGCCAGAAACTGCGTGCGCAACATTAGGCTTGACGTCATAAATTAGTTAAAAAGAAAGAGGAGAAAGGCCCTGCATGACCAAAGAGTACTAAGAATATCATTAAATTAAGAGTCAATTTCAATGATGATATGAAAATTATGATATTCAAAGTTATCATTTCGGGAAATGGCATTCTTCAGAAACACGCGTCATATTGTAAGAAAGGGGTTTCTAAGTGATGTCGTATCATTTTTATTAATTGGATAAAATCGACTAAATTCTGATGTATTATCTTTTTGATTAACAGTAGACTATTTTTCATTCGAGGATAAAGTAAAAAACATAATTCATATCCGTTTTTATCCAAAAATGGCTTTATCCGCGTTATACGTTCGGATAAAGAAATTCAAACTTTATTTTCCTGAAAAATAATGAATAAAAAGATGATTTAAAATCTAAGTTTAGTGGTTTCATTTATATTCTTCAAATTAAAAGTCAATTAAAATTTTTTTCTTATATTTTAAACTAATTCTGGAAATGTGAATTTTCTTATCCATCGTTATACGTTTGAAAACGAGTACTTTGTTCGTAGATAAAGCGCCAAACGCTTATCTTCGGGTAAACCTTATACATTTAACAATTATACGAATATACAAATTTCTATTTTAGTTACAAACAATTTATCCGAAAATAAAATGGATATCCGATTCCGAGCTCTACTTATCTTACATGATTGAATACGAAAAACCTAGAAATTATCCACTTATGCTGAAATATATATCTATCTTTCTTATTAATGAAAAATGTATTTAAAATCTTTTGGCCCTAACATCAAGCGGGCGTTAGGTAAGAACGTGTTCCAATGATGTGGTCTCTATTAGAAAAGACGTTCAAGACGGGGAAAGGAGGTTTCTGACAATGCCTAGCTTTAAAAATGCCAAAAACATTTTAAAGAATGCCAGTTTCCTCGAGCTTCCATAGTAATATGTGTATATAGGAAACATACATATAGCCTCGAGTCCGCTTTGCCTTCAGGGAGAAAGAGAGATATAAAATCTTCTTAGAAAACTTTTGGACCCAGTCTCTATTATTAATAGTTGAAATCAATTTAAGTTTTCATAGCGTGCAAACTTAGGCTTACATCTTTTTCTACCCGAAACTTTATACATTGGATAGTAAGGAAAGTGTGAGTTTAGTTTCGCTCGTGATGAACATTTAAAATGGTTCAAGATTAAACTATTTCAAATCGAATTGACAGCACGTACAAAGCTGTAATATTCTTTATCTTTATGATTTTGTAAATTTAGAATTCAAGGGAGTTTAGCTTCTTACTTACAGACAATACTTGAATAATTTGAGAGGAAATGAAGATATTGAGAAATTCAAAGAAAAAGAAAATCGAGCGAAACTTTCATTTTGTCTCAACACAAGGCGGAAATTAATTAAAAAAATAAAGTCCATGGAGGAAACTGGGATCTACCTTAAATTGGGAAAACTTTGGAATTTTGTATCTCGTAGAAAGCTAGTCGAACTTTAGGTGTGTGCGTTTTGTAGGAGTATCTCTACGCGTTCTGACTTACAAAATTAAATTAGAGCTCTTAAAGGGGGAATGCAACCTAATAAGTGATTTTTTTTATCGAGTTCTTATCGTTTAAATAGGCCTAATATACCAATAAAAAGTTTACAAAACAAATATGAAACTAGAAATTAATTTAAAACTTACCCGGAAAATAGGCTTAGCGGGATTCATGGAGGTCCTGAATTGCCTCCGACCAATGAGCATAGGCCCGTCGTTCACGCGAGGAAATCAGGATCTCCATGAAGCCCGCTATGCCTAAGTTTTAAATTTATTTCTAGTTTAATATTTGTTCGTAATTTTTTCTTTAGTGGATTAGGTCTATTTAAACGATAAGGAAACGATAAAAAAAAATCACTTTTTGTTATGTTTCATTCTCCCTTTTAAAAGATAATACAACCTTTTCAATGTTTTTCATGATACGCTTGATTTGACAAACACGAATATTTATTGAAAAGTAGACGATTTAAAACGTTGAACTTTGACCTTTTTTAGCATTTAATTAAATTTTAATCGAAAAAATTTAAAATTAAAAATGACCATCATGGAGTGCAACTTCTGTACAACTTGTAAGTTTGTCCTCTGTTTTAAGTAACAACTTAGGTCCGAAAATCCTACTCGTAATCAATTTTAAATTAATTAGGAATCGGTGACACAATCACTTTAATTTAGTGTCAGTTTCTCTTTAAATAACTCTCCTTCTTTCTCCTCTCGATGTTCAGTATCCTTCTTTTTCGAAATTAAATTTTAACTTGGGGAAACTGTTATAAGAATAATAAGGTACTTTCTCCTTATTCTATCTCAGAAAACTTTCATAAACTTCAATTTTAATTTTTGAGAAGAAAATCTTTGGGTTTTTTAACCTTCAGCTCCTTCATTTTGAGAGAATTAAATTTACCTTGAATTTGAACAGTCTGTGCTGCTTTTTTTAAGTAAAAAAGAGAGATATATAGAAATGATAGATTTATTTTGTATTTGTTTAATATCAAATATACCTTTTTAATTACATAAACCTCACTTTTAAATTTATTAACCAATGTGATATTAACATTTTAATTATAATGTAACCTCTGGCGTTGGTAAAATTCTTCTTACAAATATGTTTATCTCCTGTTTGTGGCTTTTAACCTGGACTTTGTTGCATGACAGGTAAAACACTTCTACAGGCGTTCAATTGAAAATACATTGAATACTTTCAGCCTGTAAACCAGCTTCCTTACGAACTAAAAAACTTCTAACAAATAACTTCTAACTTATATAAATGTTTGATGATTGCATACATGGCGCGGTTTAATAGTTTATATTAATTTGTTTACAATTATATTCATTATTAATTTAATTTGTTCGATTTATTTCTTGTCCCGCGTAACATTAACTGTTACTATTTTATATATGGATTATATTTATCGCACTGTGAGGTATAAATATGTATTTAATTTCCATTGGAGGGTTATTATTACTGTGAATAATGTTTGGATATAATATAAGGTTCGATGTTGAATACAAATAATAGCGAAAATTAATCGCTCTTGCCCTAGCTCGGTATTTAAAGAGCATCGAGCAGTGGAACATAAAATTTGAAAAATATAGCATCCCTCCCAATGAAATCAAGGAAAAAATGCTCTTCTTTTGTTGCTCTTTCTCCCTCTCGAAAAAGACGGAGTTAGAAAAGTTGCTCTCTGAGCCTCTCACTCTAGAGAGCACGGTGGAATTCGCTATAAGGCTCTCATTGATTGGATTTTAAAGTCTTTCGCGTGGAGTGACGTTAGCGAAAAAAGTTTAGCTCCATCCTTGACGAGATGCTTGACAAAAAAGGCTTTCGTCTGATATGGAAATTCAGCCATCTTTCATATTCTTGTACAGTTGTATCCCAAAGAAACTTTCCCTTTTCTGTTGGGTTTGTTTTGAATACGATTGAACATACTTATTGTTAGTCTATAACTTTTGTCACGCGTTGACTGACTATAAAACTTTGAAACATCCGTTCTCGAATTGCCAAACTTTTGGTTTTAGGCCGGAAAATGAGAGCCGCATGACGCATAGTGCTCGAGAGATTGGGGCCACAATAGAAATAGGGGGCTCTTATTATCAATATTTGAAAAGGTTGTTTAGAGAATGCGCCATTACCAAACGCGAAGATACCAACCGCCCAATATCCAATTTCATACTGACTTTTCATTGAATATAAAGTTATAACATCATCAATTCTTGCACGACTGTAGTCGGACTCTGAATCATTTGAGAATTTATACAGGAAACTTTTATCTATGTTACATTTTTTTTGAGACGGAGAGAAGCAATATTATATACGCGTTGAAAACTAAATATGGTTTCTAAAATATACTAACGCTTATTATTTATTAATAATTTATGGAACTATGTTCTTTTGTTTGCGCAACAGTTTGCTAAGTAGTGAAAGCTGACGCGAATTAATAATAAAACTTAAAGGGAGAGTGTAGGCTCAAAATAAGGGTTTTTATAGTCAAGAAAAGGTTAAGAAGTCCTTGAATACACCTGTTATTCCTAGCTGCGGGCTAGATTGTAATAATCCCTGCCACCCCGAGATGAAAATATGACAATTTCCTCGGGTTGTACTTGAACTATCAGCCTCTTGGGTCAAAATCTAAATCGCTAGTAATTAGATTAGGTCATTTTGATCAAAAATATTGCTTTTAAAAAATTAAATCACGTGCCTCAATTTTAATTTGCACTTAATAATAATAATAATATCTCGTACAAGTATGCAGACAACCACAGAGGCATAGCCTATTCTTGGTGGTTACACATAATGGTTGAGAAATTTGGCGCAAGTGACGGAAAAGGCGCCAATTCGCGTGCTATGACGTAGAGAGGAACCTTTTCTTGCAAAGTTCTCCCCATTTAATAAAGCCGTGTATTGACGGAAGTGTGGCTATCGACATGTTAAGCCTAACTACTAAAAGTTTTCTAATTTAATATTTGTTTCGATAAAAATTTACAAATGAGTTTGGGTATACCTATTTTAAAGATTAATAATAATTTGTCAAGCTTTATTCTCCCTTTACGATGGTTAAAACTAATTTTAAATATTTCTCGATAACTACGCATTAACTTTAGTCTTAATTTGTTAGCTTAGCTCGAATATGGTATAATAAAGTTATAAAATAGTCCGTTTTCTTTTGAGATTGCAACGTTGGTTAATCTATATATTGTAATTAGAAGCGTGTTCTTAGAAATGTAGGATAGGCCATGAACTTATAGCGTTTACGTGGTGCAAAGCCAGACAGGCTTAAGAGAGAGATGGAAAGGACGAGAGGTCTTTCTGGTCAAATAAGGGAACCAGGGCAATAAGTCGTTCGCTGGTCCTTAATGAGTAAACATCATCAAAATTAATTACAGACAATGCTAACATGAACTCCGATTAATTTGGTACATGTATACACCTTGTCCGAAAATATTTTTTGAACCTTTTACAATTCATTGATTACGTGATATAATTTGTTAAAATCAAAGGGATACTATAAAGTATGACAGCGAGCTATTTTTAATCCATTTGGACTGTTACTATTTGAATTAAAAGGTTTCACAATTAATTATCAAAGTCGGAAACTGAACTCGCTAAACCTAAATCCGTGTTGAAGAACTTTTAGGGTGTCAAAATTCTCGAAAAAACGAAATTGCTGATCGTATACTTGAACAAACACCTCTTTGGTTCCTGCGCCATATTTCAAAGATGAAATTTCATTGGCTTCAGCAATACATTCTGAAATTTGTTCGAGACTAATTACCTCAATACTTTTGGCTAGTTTTGATAATATTTTCAATGTATTTTTGCAGTCCAAATCGAGATAAAAATATGAATGTAGATTCCCGTCCTCAAAACGGTCTTGTTTTGTAAAATTTTAAATTCTCGAATCATTATCTGGTGGTCACCTGACCCAAAAACAAACTTTCAATTACTATTTACTCGCGTATTTAAATTATCAGAGGCGGTTTTGTTTTGTTGCGAAATTAATAAGCGCTAGAAAACGGGGTAGAGATCATTCTAATCCTGAATGCGCGCTAGAGCGATGCACGGGCCTCCAGCAGGATGATAAATTATATAAAATCAAGGCGGAATTTTAAAACTTAATCCCTAGAGATATTTTGGCGGTAAAATAGTGGAAAAGGTAGCCCGGGATTCGCTTTGTGGATGAGTGTCGCGAGGGAAATCAGTGTAGTTTGCGGTTATCCGCGACTCTTAAATTATTCCAGCGTTTTGGAATGTGGAAAACCGTTTCGAGGTATCATTGGACTGAGAATATAAACTGATGATATCGCCCTCGGTTAAAAACAAAACCAAACATTTCGGCTTTCACGAGTCCGACTATGATATTCAAATTTTAGATACGTTAAGCCTAATAGAAAGTATTACGGTTTCCATAGGCGATATTGTATAGTTCTCTCGGATGAGGAATTTCTACGCCGTTTACATCCGAAATTTTGAAACCCTAAATCCATCCCATCGAATAAACAAGGGCTTCGAAAGATAATCACTCATTCACTCAATGCTAAAAGATAAAATTCCCCAACCGTCATTGCACTTTCTTGTTGCGTTTTAGAAAAACCTAATGTCGGTTGCAGCGCGTGAAAAGGCGAGGGTTTGACGTCACGCGTAACCTCCGTATATAGGCGATGACGCTGGTACTTAACTTCCGTTCGTTTCTTTTCTATCCACTCTATTTTTTTCGCGTTTTTATAGGGGACGACAAAAGCTTTGGGAACCCGAAAGGGGATTATATTTGACGCTGTATACTCGAAAGGCGACCGAAGCGTACGCTAACGAAATACTTGACGGAAGACCGAAGGCCGCAATCCCCTTTGAAGTGCGACTGAAAAGCAAAATCCGGTGTTTACGTTTGCATTATCATGTCCCCCGCCAAGAAAATACGTTTTACTCGAATTCGTTTCGCGTTCTTACCTTAGACCAATCGTGGCGCACCTTTTTTAATATCAGCGTTTATTAAGAATCATTAGAGCCTAAATTTTACAGCACCGTAATGAATTGGTTAAAATGAATTGCTTTTCTGTTACATGTTCCCTTTAAAGGTAAACGAGGATACGGAGTAAAGAGATGTTAGAGAACGAGGGGGAAAGGAGGGGGGTAATCCGGGAAGAGCCGCTAGCTAGGCTAGATGGCTCCATCAAGACAACCTTAATTAACTGTCAAGAACAGTTCGAAATTAAATATGCGCCTTATAATCTCCTTCGGGTTCGTCCAACAACCCCCTTACCACCCTCACCCTTCTTTATTGAAAATTTGACATTTCAGGATTAAAAGGGGCCACCCTAATAAACCCTGTGTCCCAATCTGGGTCGCGTCGTATTTTGGCGGGAAGAACGGAGTAACTGTTGCCAAAGGTGTAACTCATCTGAAACTTCCCACTACATATGTGTACTTAATAAGTGTAATTTGTTACTTTGAGCACGTCATGTTAAAGTTAAATATCATACGTATTTTGGAATCCAAGAGTAATCATGTAGCTGGTAAAACATATGCTCAAAAGTAAAACTGTGATTCCCTTTTCTATGGATGAATTTTTTTTCCGAACTGTACGTTTTTGCACTATCTTTTAATGAAATACAGTGAGGGTTCTTGCGTGACAAGTTGGTTACCCGGGAAACGGTTGGCGATAAACCGTATCTCTTGTGGGAGTCATTAGCGCCCGTTTGTTATAGCCTCATTTTAATATCAAGACAAACAATGTCCCTTAGAAATGTCAGCGCAACCTCGCATAGTGTCTCTATCCCTCGGTTTGTTTGATAGGAATAAATGCCCTCGATGCCATCATTTCCTTGGATAAAGCGGCTTCTCGGACAAGTTTAACATCTTCCGGCCACGTATGCAAACGGATTATGGCTTGGGTCGTGGCCTTTCGCGTTAGCGGGTAGCGCGAGTGATAGATTGAGTAAATAAAACAGAAAAAAGGGACAGCGAGCTGTGTGGAACAACGAAAATATTCTTTTGAAAAGAGCGCCAAAAATATGAAAGAGAAAAACCTAAGAGTCGGAACTCCTATGGACGAAAATAGTTATCCATCGCGGTTTTTCGGATGGTTATTTCTATTTGGTTACGTTGACAGAAAATGTAACTGGGATTAACGAAAGGGTGGAAAGTGATAAAATAATTCTTACCGTTCAACACGGAGGGAGTTAAATCTGGACACTCAGACCTTGAGTGTTGCGAGATATGGAAAAAAACTAGTGGCTCTCCAGAGCTATGGCGTCGGAGGCCGCGATTTCTCCTTCCGTTCGGTACTCCAGCTCGAAAGCTTCTGACACCCAGAAGATTTTAGATCGGAGAAGCAACGCCACTCCGCGAACGGGGGAAATTACGAAGAGCGCGCAGTCTCCTATATCCTATCCTCTGACCAGATGTACGCCTACGCCCGTATTATTATGATTCCCGTTTACCTGATACGCGACCCTAGGAGGAAAATGCAAGTTTCTCGCCCATGAAACAACAACAAGGATTATTGGTTTTTTTAGGAGAGTTAATTCAACCAAAATTGTCTAATAATTATAGATAAGTCCGCAAAGATCATTTTTAATAGAATCACTATAGAATTGTGATAAAAATAATTTAAAATTGACTGGAGTGAAGATGTACGCCTAAAGGACTGTTTCCCTGCTGTAATTATAGCAATGCTGGGAAACTAGAATTTAGGGGCCGTTAAAATCAGACTACGCGAACTAGAGCTCTCCGCACTCCAGTCCGCAGTGTTCGCAGCGTCAGAAGCCTAGAATTTTGAATTATTGCAATGAAATCTAATTTATTATCCGTGTAATTAACTATTGAATAAATATGGCAGCGGCGAGTGAGGCAAGTATTCTAACCATTTCCAGTAAACATCGTTTCGTTAAAGATTTGGTTCAAACGTTAAATTTCACTCGTTTCAGCCTGTTAATATAGCCCTTGGCCATGGTGGTAGGCCAAGTAGGCCTTTTCTACCCCAACACCCAATCTACACTCCCATTAATGAGAATTATATGTTAAAAACTGGTCTCCGAGGACGAAAGGGGGTTATGTTTTACGGCTTAGTTATCTTTCTTTTCGCCGTTGCTCTCGCTAATCTGGGGGTAAGGGGTTTGTATTTCAATATCGCGACAGAATACAATAACATTATTACCTTCTTATGTATTTAGGTGACCATTTTACTATTATCTGTATTGAGAATTGGGTATGGTATGGAAAGTATGGAATTTATACGACCAGGGCAACTGTTACGCTTCCTCAACGAAGCCGATTTGGGTGTCGTCATCGCTCATACTGGAACCATTGGAGGATTTGCCGATCAAAATATGATCATTACTGGAGAATCTCAATCCGTAAGATAATCATCTTATCATTTAAATTTATGGAGAAAATAATAATAATGGTTTTTATCATAAAGGTAATCATGAAAGCTGGTGTAGAAGACACTCGCAAACGTAGCGCGACTATCGAAGTAAGTTCGGAATCCACAGTCATTAGTAACGTCGAAGAATTCAGAGTTCGAAGCCCAACAACGGGGGAGAATATATTTTCAACAAAATATGATGATTTTAAATTACCTTCCGGAGTTCCTAATCTCAGTGTCAAAGAAGCCTACGTTTCAAGGGTAAGTAAATTATCATCCATTTTGCTTTTGAAACGTTAAGCTTAAAGAGAAACTGAAATATGCGAGACAATTACCCCCTTTAGTAAAAAAAACTATGGATTTAAAGAATTTTTTTTTTTTTTGGAAATAGCCCTCAGTTTATTAGAAAAGTGTGTATTGTGGGCATATATTGAAATTTAACCAATTTTTAAATGGACAAAAAATATAATATATAACCCTTTTTTATATGAAAATTTGAACTCATATTTTTGCACCAAAAATAAATGTTGCAATTGCTATTTATCTGTTGAGGTAATCACGAAGCCTAAGGTTTAAAGAAAAACGAGTTTAACCGTTTTAATATAGAATTTTCGGAAGAAAAATTTAACTTGTAAAATTATTGAGCCAAAAATGGATTTTGCAGTACTAAAATTCAACTGCTTTTCTATAGAATTTTTGCAGAAAAATTTGAACTTTTAAAATTTTGGCGCAAAAAATAAATATGCAAGCGCCATCTATCTAACAAGTGAATATGATTATATGAAACAAATTTGAATTCCATAGATATCAAGCCCTTCGAACGAGAATCTGGACATATCATCCCCTTATCAAACCATTCTTAAAGGAAATGAAGGACTGTTTGTTGAAGGAAAAGGAATTACTATAACAGCCGGAGTCGATGTCTATCTCAAAAGTGTTGTAAGAATGTATAGGAAGAAATATTCTAGCGATAAATAGCGCAATTTTTAAGTAGCATTATTGATATAAGTATCGCTACGTTCCCACTTGACTCTTTGAAACCGTTTTGAAAGATCAAATTGGCTATTCAAGCAATTTTATTTCTTGATCAAAGATCTCCACGATAGACCAAGAAATTTGATTATTTGACCTTTCCAAGCAGGTTCAAATTGGTTTCAACGTCTCTAGTATGAACATGACTAATGACACCGACCTTTTTCCGGTATTTTCCAAGATTTCTTTGGTACTTGCGGGTGTCCACTACATGTTGAGCCAGCTCAATTGTCATACGATTATCTCTTACGTTACTTAGAAACTATTTTACGCAAGATTTGCCCCTCAACTTGATTTTACTTTATATTTTTTTTATAATATTTTATTAATAATTTTAGAATCACAGCATTATTTTGGATGGACATAAAGGAGTGAAATTATCAGTCGATAAATTACCAATCGCGAAGAAAAATAGCGGCGTAACTAATACTTGGTATAAATTATGCGTTTGTATGCCAAGTGGACGAATCTTTCGAGTGCCGGTTAGAGGAGGCGGATTTGGCTGTAAAGATATCAGATTTCCCGAAAGTATCAACCCTTGTTCGTAAAAAAAATATAATCGAATATTCGAGCAATCAAGGAAGTTGAAAATATTCAAATATATCTTTCAAATCAAGTTTTTCCGCCGTGCTTAAGCTATACCTAGTAAGTATTAAGTCTTCCGTAATGATCAACGTAAACCCGTTAGGCTCTAGAATAACCCGCCAAAAATATCAATCACTCGTTGGGAGTATTTGGCGTCAAAATTTACATATCTTAATGTTAGATGTTTTCGAAATGTATAAAAATAGTGTTGGTTTTGCTAGTCAAGTATTAATAAACTAGAAGATTTAATTTGTTTGTAGTTTACTTGTTAGTTGAACAAATAAGTAAAAGTTTAAAGGGAATCGAGTGAAGTTGGCAGATTTGTTAATCCATTACTCAAGTACCTTTATAAATTTAACCAAAAGGTCAGGGAATTTGAAAACAAGGGCGTAAAAGTCAGAATTGTCAAAAACTTGTTATTCTTTTAAATACGTCTGTTCTATAAAATTTATTAATCATATTAATCTACATTAATTACTTTACTGGTATACGTATACTTATTTAAATTGGTAAGCTCGAGATATATCGTCGAACATTTTCTTACAACTAAACTTGGCGTTTAATTTTGAACATAAAAGAAATATTCCCCCTAGTTTCCGATGTAAGGAGTAACTTTCTTCCGGAGGAGGAGTTAAACGATGCTGAAGCATGATCGGAATTAATTTATGAATTTCTTGGGTCGTTTCTTGACGTCCAAAGTCAAAAGGTTTCTCCGATCGAAACGGTTCTCCTAACGTCATAACGGCCGTTACGTGAGCTTCTCGCATTACTTTAGATTCGTATCCAGAGAGAAACCCAAGGTTTTGTGAGTATTTCAATACCGATTCTTCATCTTTTTCAACAGCGCCTTTAATTATTAATAAATACTGGTCGATGAATTCTTTAGAGTAGTCTCGGCAAGCTCCAAAATCTAATAAATTGATCTGGAAATACATGTATATACCATATATATAATTAGGGAATTCTTCAATTTCTTAGAGAGGTGCGAGAGCTCGAAAATTTTCCGAGCGCTCGGCTCAGTAAGAGTTTTTCAAAATATCGGCAGGGTACGAGTCCAAAAATCTAGAGCTTGTCAGGGTTCAAGATCGATAAAAGCCAGGCAAGCCCTGAACAAAGGCTTTTTCTCTATCTTGTATTGTCAGCGCACGCCGTTGTTTTATTTTTTATTCTATAATGCTTGCAAAAAAAGTTTTTAGCTCGATAAACACTTGAAATAGGCAATTTTAAGGCTTAATAAAATTATAACAAAGCTTAAAAGCCCGACAAGCAAAATCCACGCTCGAGCTCGACTCTTGGCTCGACAAGGAAAATTTTTCTGGGCTCGATAAGAATCTTTTTCAGGGCTCGAGCTTGGCTCAAAGCCTGAAAATTAAAGCTAGCACACCTCTACAATTTCTAAAGATTACATTCGCAAGCTTGGCTCGAGATCAATTTGACAAGACCAGAATATAGTTAGTTTTACGTCCAATTAACCTACAAATGCAGTCATTAAGTTTGTTCTTACTTTGTTATTATTCTTATCGTACAAGAAATTTGACCAATTAGGATCAGTTTGCATATAATTGAACTCGAATAATTCGAGCAAACACAAATTCAGTAGAGATTGACAAATCTGAAAATGAAGAAAAAAAAAATATTAGATGTAAGTTATTGGGTGTAGTTAAATTTTTGTAACTTTATTTCGTAGATCTTGATCAGCATCCACTAATTGATCAACTGGAACTCCTTCCACTAGTTCGGTTGTAATCATTCTGGCTGTAGAGAGTTCGGGGATCACTTCGGGAACGTTAAACTCGTGATGAGATGAAACCAGTTGTCTAATATTAGACGAGTATTGGTTAAAAACGAAGAGCGATTGAGTACTCGATAAAAGTTAAGTAATTTCAATTTGAGTGTACTCAATATATTTTCTAATTTGCAAACATTTGAGAGTACGAACCAAATTGTTAGTACTTTTGTTACAAGTACAATTAGGATACAAATTACTAGAAAACAGAGTACGCAATATTTAGCTTCAAAATACACCAAAAATATTGAGTACTCGCAATTTAGTTACAAATTACTCAAATTTAAGCCATTCGATATATACTATTTCTAATAATTTGTAAATTTAAATCACAATTGCGAGTATTCAATATTTTCTAGTAATTGGAACCTTAAAAAATTGTAACAAATTGACTAAAAAACGTTTCTACTGATTACTCGATAAAATATTAGGGTGCTCAATAAAGGGGAATGACAATTAAGCACTAACTTATATTTCTTGGTGCACTCAAACTCTCTTAAATAGTCAACCTCCCAATTTAACTCCCGTCTAGCAACAACGGCCAAATTTTCCACAAACATTCCTAGAAATATTTCAAAGATAAAATTTGAGTATAAGCTCGAACTTTTTGATAAACTTTACGATACCCTTTGGTAAAATATCCCATATTTTTAATATTCCCATCAGGTTGTTTATATCGCTATCTATGCCTTTTCCAACACCAGGATATTGTAGTTTGACAGCTACCAGTCTTCCGTCATGCAGAGTGGCTCGATGAACTTGACCAATCGAAGCGGCAGCGAATGGCTTAGTTTCAAAATCAGCCATTTTGCTTCGCCACTCGGGACCAAGTTCTTCGCTCAAAACCTTTTCCATTTGCCACTTTGGCATAATATCAGCGGATTGACGAACCCTCTCAAATACCGCCTGTAGTTGAGGGTTCAAAAGGGTACTATCTACTCGAAATGAAAGAGTAGATAAATTAACTCTTGCGTTTATCTAGCGAGACTGATATTTAAGGTGAGCGAGTAGACATTTTTAGCTTAATGATGGAACTACAGAGTTATCTAGTGATGGGTCCTAACCAATATATTGGTTTCCCATTCAAACAATGCGTATTCCAAGATCAGGACTTGTAGAAAAATCCAAAAAATTAAAAGGGAAACTAGGAAAATAGCACTATTAAAATCACTCCTTATTTGCGTCTTTTTAGCAGACTATTTTTCCATAAAACGACCAAACTTACGCATCTCTGATTCAACTCTTAATTGAAGTTTATCAAGTAAACAGAATACTCGCTCAGCCTCCCTAAAATGAATAATTTGATACCTTGTATGCTAAGCATTTGCCCCAGTTTTAAGGCAGCACCACGGACGCGACAAAGGGTATCTACGATACGATTAGCATTCGCTTGCGTTAAAAAGGGACTTCCACCAATGACGGAAGAAATGGTGTTATCTTCATTCCCCTTGATACCTAAGGTTCGGCGAGTAACTTCGGCAATAGCCCCGACTCCTAATCCAGCAGCCAAACCAGAAAATGAGACCAATCGACTGATTCTTGATGCTGGAACTTTTCTTTCTCTCGCTTCAGGACGCAAAGATATTATCTGTTTCTCTCTCAGAGCTGGCGTAACGTAAGATGTTCCATTAATCTTCTCTGAAGTTTTATCTATAATTTTTGATTCCTTAATAATATTTGTAGGAGCAGCTGCTGGAGGTAAGCTTATATGTACTCCCGTGGCTTTCTTTATTTCATCGGTAAGTGCTTTAACATTTTCCTCGACTTTAGGTAGTTTTTCTCGTAGCTTTGGGAGCTGGGCATTCATTAAAGTTGCTGGGTTGGTAGTGATGTGTTTAGCATTACTGTAAGCTTGCAATCCTTTCAAGATGATATTAGCATTTTCAATGATTTGATTCAATGGTATAGTTGTTGGACCTTTCTACATTAAAAATAATTATCTCTATTGAGTATATCGGTAATTTAATAGTTTTGTTAGTTGGGTCAAAAATAAGTATACTTTAGCAAGCCACTATTGGGAAATTCAAGTTGCTCAATCGAAGCATTTTGAGCAATATTCATTGAATGAGCAATGAGTTGGGGATATTTAATATATATATATATCTAATTATATTCCAAACTCATTGTTTATATTATGATTCTTGAATACTAAAGTGATGTTTGTTGATGACGAACGGACCATAAGAAGTTAAGGCTTAACTTACAAATTTTTCCATATTTAGATTTCTCTTTGTTCCATTGCATTTCAAACTTTCAAAAACACTATAATTAATTGTAATTTGTTTAGATGCATCTTTGGTTAATTTTAAGGCTTCAAATAACACACTTTCGAACGCTTTTAACAGAGACAAAAAATCGCTCATCCCTTTGGGACCCATTACGTAACGTAACCTTTTAAATGCCGCGCGCTTCTAATTTGCACATTTTTAAGGGGTACCTCTTGGAAAAAAATGGAATTTTTACAAATTCGCTTGTAAAAAAAAAAAAAAAAAAAAAAAAAAAAAAAAAAAAAATTAAAAGGGTACCCAATCTCAATTTCCGAAAAAGGGGTGTTTTATTTTCGAAAAAGGGTTTATTTTCAAAAAAGGGGTGTTTTTTTTGCAAACAGGGGGTGTATTTATCGTTCGTTCATTTTTACAGGGGGTGTATTTATTATTTATTTATTTTTACAGGGGGTGTATTTATTATTTATTTATTTTTACAGGGGGTGTATTTTTCATTTATTTTTTTACCCCTTGTAAAGAAACAAATCCCAAAAAAAATTGAAGTATAAATATTGAGTGTTTAAACAAAGCACCAAGTTAGCGGGTTTCTTACAGAGTAGCGTGAATGAGTGACTAAAGTGGTAAAGCGTCGGGTCGCTAAGCGCCGGATGGTGAGTTCGAATATAATGGGCGGCATGATTATTTATTTTAATTGAAAGAGTTTGTCGTTACCCGGGAGTGTTGTAAGAAAACAACAATTTAGCGGGTTTGTAATAAAATGGTGTGAGTCAGTGGCTAAAGTGTTAAAGCGTTAGCTCGTTAAGCGGCAGATGGTGGGTTCGAATCCCACGTCGGCTATTAACCCGGGAGTGTTGTGAAAAACTCCAAGTTAGCGGGTATCTGACCAAATAGCGTGGGTGAGTGGCGTCGTTAGTAAAGCGTTGGCTCGACAAGCGGCAGGTCCCGGGTTCGAATCCAATGGACGGCTAGGTTATTTATTTTAATGTGAAGAGTTTGTCGTTACCCGGGAGTGTTGTAACAAAGCAATAAGTTCCAAGTTTAGGAAAGGCAAGCGTCAGTAGCTAAAGTAGTAAAGCGTTGGCTCGTTAAGCGGTAGATGGTGGGTTCGAATCCCGCGTCGGCTATTAACCCGGGAGTGTTGTGAAAAACTCCAAGTTAGCGGGTATCTGACCAAATAGCGTGGGTGAGTGGCGTCGTTAGTAAAGCGTTGGCTCGACAAGCGGCAGGTCCCGGGTTCGAATCCAATGGACGGCTAGGTTATTTATTTTAATGTGAAGAGTTTGTCGTTACCCGGGAGTGTTGTAACAAAGCAATAAGTTCCAAGTTTAGGAAAGGCAAGCGTCAGTAGCTAAAGTAGTAAAGCGATGGCTCGTTAAGCGGTAGATGGTGGGTTCGAATCCCACGTCGGCTATAAACCCGGGAGTGTTGTGAAAAACTCCAAGTTAGCGGGTATCTGACGAAATAGCGTGAGTGAGTGGCGTCGTTAGTAAAGCGTTGGCTTGACAAGCGGCAGGTCCCGGGTTCGAATCCAATGGACGGCTAGATTATTTATTTTACCCGGGAGTGTTATAACAAAGCAATAAGTTCCAAGTTTAGAAGAGGCAAGCGTCAGTAGCTAAAGTAGTAAGGCGTTGGATCGTTAAGCGGTAGATGGTGGGTTCGAATCCCACGTCGGCTGTTAACCCGGGAGTGTTGTGAAAAACTCCAAGTTAGCGGGTATCTAACCAAATAGCGTGAGTGAGTGGCGGCCTTAGTAAAGCGTTGGCTCGACAAGCGGCAGGTCCCAGGTTCGAATCCCATGGACGGCTACATTATTTATTTTAATGTGAAGAGTTTGTCGTTACCCGGGAGTGTTATAACAAAGCAATAAGTTCCAAGTTTAGAAGAGGCAAGCGTCAGTAGCTAAAGTAGTAAAGCGTTGGCCCGTTAAGCGGTAGATGGTGGGTTCGAATCCCACGTCGGCTATTAACCCGGGAGTGTTGTGAAAAACTCCAAGTTAGCGGGTTGCTTTCAAGATGTCGCGTCAGTCAGTGGCCAAAGTGATAGAGCGGGGGCTCGAATCCCACCGGGAGTGTTGTTGTACAACTCCAAGTTGGCGGTTGCGTGGCTAAAGTAATAAAGGGGGGTTGGAATCTCGAGCCGATTTATATACTCGATATAAAGTATAAGTCAGGCGTGAGATAGTGGGTAAAGTAGGGAAAGCGATGAAATCGGACGGAAAGCTAACGGGCAGGTTCTTTATTTATTTTGGCGACGGATGGTGACGGTCTGTATATCCGGAAGTGTAGAAAAAAATTGCAAGGGCGTGGGGCGTATGCAGGAAGAGGTGGGGAGAGGACATGCGTATGCGGAGGTGAGTATGAACGGAGAGGATAGAGAAGGAGAGAGAGAGTGGAGAGGATCGAGAAGAGAGTAGGAAGTGAGGATAGTGAAGAGAAGAGCAAGGATAGAGAGAGAGAGAGAGGATAGAAGAGAGTAAGGAGTGAGGATAGAGAGAGGAGTAAGGAGAGATAGTAGAGAGAGGATAGAAGATAGTAGAGAGAGGTAGGATAAAGAGAGTGAGGAGAGAGGATAAAGAAGAGAGAAGAGAAAAGAATAAAGAGAGGATAGGCGAGTAAAAATAAAAGGAAGTAGAGAGGATCGAGAGGAGAGTAAAGAGGATAAAGAAGAGAGAGGAAGAGTAGAGATAGAAGAAAAAAAGTAAAAGGGTACCGCCACCCTGCACCAACCCGACCGGCAGCGCTGACGCCGCCACCGCCCCCAGACCCGGCGCCTCCATAGTGGCGACTCTACTCTTCTCCCGTTCTGCCTTCTGTCTATGTCTGTGCCACTGTGCACTTGTACTTTTACTTTTTCTTGACTTGAATTTGAATCGTGGAATCGTCCTTCCGTCCGCCGTCCTTCGTCCTTCGTCCTTCGTCGATTGTCTTGCATCGCAGTCCTTCGTCTCGCATGTCCTCTCCGTCCACTCCTCAGACAAAACCGGCTGGTTTCCAACTCCCGGGGATCTGTGTCAGTCTGCCTAGCCTTCGCATCCTTGTCATAAGCAACCCGCTAACGTGGAGTTTTACAACACTCCCGGGTATATACGGCGCTTATCACTTCATCGCTTTAGCCACTCACGCCATCTTCTAAGCAACCCGCTAACTTGGAGTTGTGTTACCACACTCCCGGGTATATGGACCGCCTTGGGATTCGAACCCAAGTCACGGCGCTTACAAAGCCAACGCTTTACTACTTTAGCCACTGCTTGTTGCAAGAAACCAGCTAACTTGGACTTTCGCTACAACATTCCCAGCTAACTCTTCCAATCAAAATAAATAATCAAGCCGCCTATTGGATTCCTGATCCCTTGGATGTTCCTTCCAACACTTCCGCCAATTGGACTCGAACCCGCACTCCGACGCTTAGCCATCCGACACTTTACCACCTTGGCCACTAATTCTCGCTTTATTGCTATCAACCCTCTAACTTGGAGTTTTACAACAACACTCCCGGGTTTATAGACCAGCGTGGGATTCGAACCCACCTTCTGCCGCTTAGCAGACCTAAGGCTTTACCACTTTAGCCACTGACTCACGCCATTTCATTACAAACCCACTAAATTGTTGTTTTGTTACAACGAACTCTTTTAATTAAAATAAATAATCAAGCCGCCCATTGGCTTCGAACCCGCCATCCGGCGCTCAGCAATCCGACACTTTACCACCTTGTCCACTGATTCTCCCACTATTACAAGCAACCCGCTAACTTGGAGTTTTACAACAACACTCCCGGTGGGATTCGAACCCACTTTCTGCCGCTTAGCGACCCAAGGCTTTACCACCTTAACCACTGATTCACGTTGTAAGAAACCCGCTAAATTGCTGTTTTGTTACAACACTCCCGAACACAAGTCACGACAAACTCTTTCAATTAAAATAAATACCCCCCCCCCCCTGTAAAAATAATAATTGATAATTACACCCCCTGTAAAAATAAATAAATGTTAAATACACCCCCTGTGAAAATAAATAAATGTTAAATACACCCCCTGTAAAAATTATAAATGATAAATACACCCCCTGTAAAAATAAATAATAGATACACCCCCTGTAAAAATAAATAAATGTTAAATACACCCCCTGTGAAAATAAATAAATAATAAATACACCCCCTGTGAAAAAAAAAATTGATTTTTTTTTTTTTTTTTACAAGGGATACCCCCTGTAAAAATAAATAAATACACCCCCTGTAAAAATAAATAAATGATAAATACACCCCCTGTAAAAATAAATAATAAATACAGCCCCTGTGAAACAAAAATTGATTTTTTTTTTTTACAAGGGGTACCCCTTGAAAAAAAATAATAATTGTAAAATAATAATTGTAAAAAAATAATAATATGTGGCGAGAGGCTAAAAAACAGTTGTATTATACATATACACTTGATAGAGCAATGGCCTTGATAATTGAAGGGTTTCTACACAATTTTATCTCTTAGTTAGAGAGCGAACGTTCTGAATAGTGCTGATTCACTTAAACAGCGGTTATTCAACGATCCTGTTCGTGAAAGCCATTTTAAAGGTATTATACCGATTATATATTTTTGTTTCTCCAAACGTCTGCTATTTAAATAAAACGGACATATGAAGTTGTTCAAAGACTTTTAACGAAGCTATTATTTTGTTTTCGTCCCCATTAAACCGATTCCTTTTGAACGAAATATAAAAACCACGCCCCTTGAAAAGTATAGGGGCGGTTTTAACTTCATCTAAACATATTATTATTTTTTAACTTTAATGGTAGATTATACATCATTTTAGGCTATTAAAACGGTTTACTCAATTTCAAAAATTATTCGAAATATAATTTCATTAACTTATTTATAAATAAACTAATAAATGACGGACTTTTTTTTGTGGCGACTGACGCGAAGAGAATTAAACAACAACTCTACGCTATAGAGATATACCTCTTTGGGAAAAAGTGGCCTCTAGAATGGCGAGACGCGGAAAATCGCTGGAAAGACCCAAATTCCATATTAAAGTCCTATCACTTTGACCGTCAATTATTCACGAAGCTGCCAGCGCCATCTACCAAAATGGGTAATCGGCCAAAAATACGCGTTTTTCGAGGCTCAAGAAATTTCAAATTCGCGCCTTTTTTGAAATTCGCACGGAACACGTCATATTTTTGCAAATTAGTTAAATTTTCATATTTTTAGAAACTAAACGTTACGCGCATGACTTGACTCTTCTAGTCTCGATGTGGGGTGGAAACGGGGGAATTTGGGGTCAAGGCCCGACCCACAGATGGCGCTACAACCAAACCCGCAGTTTCTCGACGACAGACGGTATGGAACCATACATATCTCTATAACGAAGCGTTGTAAGATCTTGGAGACCAACCAACCAGTCTTTGAATATCTACTTTCTTTATATTCCATTTCAATATTCTTCGTTCAAATTGATCACAGTATCAAAATATAAAATTATCTGTGTACGTCTGTCTGTGTGGAACGATAAAATGTACACCCAAAGTTAGATGCGCTGTTATAAGCTTCGTTGCAAACTCAGTTTGAATTTGAATTATTATTTCAAAATACCCGCAGTTTCATTTTTCTGCGCGGTTCAACGTACTATCGAGAGATTCAAGTCACGCTCTGTGAGCGGATCAGAGTAAGGGCTTCCTCTCTCGCCCTGATTTAAAAAAAACTGCTTCAGCTGTGTTCTGCTGGGACTCTTTCTGAGCTAAAATCTATAAAATAAGAGAAAATAATGATAAAATCGCGGGGGAGAGTATTTACGTATTTTATGGTGAGTGTGGAGTTCGTTTATCCACCCTGGTGGAAACTCCTAGTGATTCGCTCCAGGGTGCAATATTTATAAGAGCATAAGTTTAAAAGAAAAATTTGCATTTCGTAGAGATAGTGTAAAAAGAAATGAAAATAATTTATAGTACATTTTTAAAGGGATAATATAACCTAACAATAAGTGCTTTTTTAATCAATTCCAGTTGAAAAATTTCAAACTAATATGAACTAGAAATGATATTAAAACTTACCCGGAAATATGCTTACCTAAATTCATGGAGATTTCTTCACGTATAAGAGTCAGCAACCAATCAAATGGTATTGGAAGTCTCATGAAGATCTAGACTTAACAACGGGCCTTTGCTCATTGGTTGATGACCCTTAATGTGAAGAAATTGAGCTGATCTACATAAATCCACCTAAGCGTATTTCATGGTATGTTTTAAATTGATTTCTCGTTTAATATTTGTACGTAATTTTTTTTTCTGGTAGATTTGGCTTATTCAAACGATAAGGTATTGATTAAAATTAATTAACTTATTACGTTGCATTCTAGCTTGAAGAATTCGTATAATATCGGAATATAATTCAGTGGATCTATCCGATTAGAATAGTTATACAAATTCCGAGCTAACTACAACTATTATTAAATAATGATTAAAATAAAAGCATTTGCTTCCATCCTCGTCAGCTTTTCCCACTTTACAAAACTACTTGCCTTTTATTAACTTGGGGGAATATTTACAGCTACCCGAAAGTTTGCACACCATGGCTCTACCAAATACATTTAGGAAACTAGTTGCTCAAAGACTCACTTCCAACTTCAGGAATGCTGTCGAAATAGTTTCCGTTCCAATGGTTACAACTCCAGGACCAGATGAAGTTGTGGTCAAAATTAAGTGAGTTACCATATTTCTCTTAAAATTGAACATAATTGTAATTAATTCCACTAAATATATAACTGAATTAACTAAGCTTACTACCATGAAAGTGATACGAGGGCTTCGCTTCAGTTTAACCCTAGGATTTTAAAATTGGGCCCTGCATCCTGTAAAAAAATAAATTCGATAACTAAAAGCATATGATGTACAGAGATCTTACGCCTGCACTTTAGAGATAGGCAACTCTGGGGAAAAGTGACTTTTGTAGATGGGTGGCGCCATCTGTTACACGGGGATAATGCGGGGGAGAAGTTGGCCAGTTTCGCAATGGCAAATGGTGTAGGGAGTTGCGTATCTCTATAGCAACGCAGAGCTCTGTAAGATTTCTGATGTGGTACAGTCACTACTCAACTGGTTAATGAGCATTATGTTTCTAAACATTCTACCTAGATATGCCGGTGTCAATGCTACGGATGTCAATATAACCGCTGGCCGCTATGGAAACGCTCAATTGCCATTCGGAACTGGACTAGAGGGTGTTGGTGAGGTGGTAACCGTTGGAAAAGACGTCATTCACCTTAAGCCCGGACAGATAGTTGGCAGTATTAATTTAGGAGCCTTCTCAGAATATCTAGTAAGTGCTTAAGACGCAAAAATATTTCGCCATTTACTTTAAATTAGCCCTCTATGGTTTAATAGCATCTATAGACCAGACTAATTAATTAGTATTTGACTACAAATAATTGGTGAGAGAAGTGGCCATTTAAGCAGATGACGCTGAATGCTTTAAAAGGCGGGGTAGGGGTGGATTGTTTTCAAACCTACCGCGCCTTTTAATTATTTCTTAATTCTTTGTACGTTATTATTGTTGATGGATAAAAGGAAACATTTAATATAAAATGGTTCTATTCTTCAGGTTATTAACGAATTGCAAGTGTTTCCCTTGCCTGATCTAAAGCCTGAATACGTGTCCCTCTTCGTCAGTGGTCTCACAGCGGCTATCGGCTTAGACAAAGTTGGAGAAATTAAGCCAGGAAACAAAGTTTTGGTGACGGCCGCGGCAGGGGCGTTGGGACAAATTTGCGTAAGTACCAACCAGAAGTAGCTTAAAGGGCAACACCTAGATAAATCACGAAAAACATTTTATGCTCAAGTGATATAAGAGAAAATGAATGAAATCAAGATTGAGGCGCGTGGAAAGATTTTCTACAATTGTGGGGGAGGAGGATACAAAATTGAATCACTCCATTTTCTGGAAATAAAGTAGGCTCTGATGTCAATCACAAACCCATGCGACTGTTTCGATTCTAGATGGAGACCATTAAAAGGTTTATGGCGCAAGGACAAGTGCATTGCATTGTATCAAATTTGATTGCCAACCATCAATTTCCAGTAAACTTTTAAATGCATGTACCTGCGTGTAGAAATTGAAGCCCAGATTACGAACTGTTACGTGCTTTTGTGATTAACGTCACATCCTATTTAACCCGTCTCTTTACTAACCTAGGGGCGATCACCATACTATTTCCACCACAAATTCGCTACAAGCATAATTTTGGTTTGAAACAAGTGTAGAGTGTATTTCGCGTGAATATCGTGCGTGTCGCTGCACGTTACACTTAGTGACCAATCAAAGATGCGTACAACTTTGGGATTGGGATTGGAGACGCTTTTCTGTAATTTCCTCTCTATTCAAGATGTCAGTCGGCTACTCCCTCTATAGTTCTCCTCAAAGATTGGATCAAATAGGAATAGGCCAATCATGAGTATGCAGCATTTTAAGCGTAATAAACTCTTCCATTCCAGGTGCAGTATCTTAAACAAGAAGGATGTCACGTCATTGGTTTGTGCTCGTCACTCGAAAAAGCTAACATAATCACTGTGAGTCCAGTTACTAAGTAGGAAGAAAAACAATTAGAAATATGGAATTGAGTTCTGCCAAATCCGAATCCATGCCCTTCTTTCTAGCTAGAAAAATATATGGAAAGGTTTTAAAATTTTAGAGAATTTCTCGCTTGGAAACGTAGCGTGTTAACTTATAGCAATGTACTCTAAAAATCCTGATATAACCCACCCCTTCTTTAATAAGCATTAAAACTTTCACGTAAATGGTGCTAGAATTGGCGATCAGGGAATAAATTCTGTCGTAGCCAATTTTTTTTTGCTGGACAGTTTGTTTTTAAGGCCCTATCTTGGCGCATTTTGGGGTCCCTTTTCAAATTTACACGTAGGATATAGCCTTCTCAGCCTACCCCTTGCAAACGGATTTAGACGCAACATAATAATAACTCTAACTTGTGTTTGGAAACAAAGTATAATTTGAGATAAAACTGATTTAACAAATTGCAATTCATGTTTCTAAACTAGTAAACATTTCTACAGCCTCATAATAATACCGGAGCACATGATAAGAGCCTAAGAGGTCTCTTGACTTATCAAGAGTTTTCTAATTGCCAGTGACGTATTTTCCCCTAAGGGCTGTGATAGGTCAGAAATAGGACTTCATTCAACGCCATTTGTTACAATATATGGTGGGGAATGACATCCTATTTCTTGGGGAAAATATGTTACCGCCAATTAGAAAGCATAGGGACATTTGAAGGTTTACGGATCAGAAAGATTACGGGAATAGGGGCTTAAATTCGTTCTTGCTAACATTTATTAGTTTTACTTGAAGAATATCAACTAAATTTACTCTTGGCGTTTGAAACGTGAACTCCACTGCGAAATTCAGTTTTAACGATTTTGGCTTCGGATTTGGACCACTTTCCTGTAACTGTATAGTACATTTACATCTCTAATTGAGTCTTAAAAAATTTAGCAATTAGGTTGTGATCATGTCATTAACTATAAGGAAGAAGATGTAAACAAGGTTCTGAAAGAAAAATACCCGGTAAGTAATATCAGAGGTATATAATAATATAATAGTATGAAAGGTAGGCAAAATCGACGAACAACAAGTGCCCGGCGTAAATCGCGGCGGATCGACACACCGCTTTACTCCCAAAAAATAGTTACACCATTTTGAACCTCACTAAATTTTCAACCTTCGACTCCCATTTTACAGACAGCCTGACTCCCGAGACAGGAAGTTCTAAACACAAAATCGAGCCGTCTCGTTTATACAAAGACTACTTACTAGAGTAGCGCCATTGAGAAGTCCAGCGCGAGCTAGTGGCCTAGATAGTCAGCAGTGGGCTCTTGTTGTTCGTGATTTTTAACATTGCTAGTATAGGGGCTTTCATACTTCCCCCCGAAGGGGGGTTATTATATACCTCTGGTAATACGTAGATATTCTTAACAAAAACTTGGTTTTTAAAACTCTTCTTAATATTTTTCCCTGTAGGATGGACTCGATGTTATCTGGGAGACAATTGGAGGGGAATTGCTCAAAACCCTTAGCCGCCACTTGGCCATTAAGGGTAAGCTCGTAGTTATAGGCGCCATATCTGGCTACAAGGCCGAGGGAAGTCTACCTGGGGTCGATTTGGGTGATTTGCCAATTCAAGTAATTACAAATTTATCTGAAAGGGAGAAGGCAACCTAACAACAAGTGATTTTTTTTTATCGCTTCTTTATTGTTTAAATACAATCCACCAGTAAAAAAAAAAATTACATACAATACAAGAAATAAATTTAAAACATACCATCAAAATAGGCTTAGCTGTATTCATGGAGATCCTGAACTACCGTTATAAGGAGTTTTATGAATGCAGGATCTCTATGAATCCAGTTAAGCCTATTTTGATCGTAAGTTTTAAATTTATTTCTAATTTAATATTTGTTTGTAAATTGTGGATTAGGCCTATTTAAACGATAAGGATTTGATTGTTCTTAGGTTGCATTCTCCCTTGAAAGCTTCATGAATGGTTGCTTGTGCCGCAATACAACCTCAAGATTCAGATTTTAAAATTTCAAATTTAATTTCGTATTTTTAAGCTTCTATTTAAGTCAGCCAGTATCCGAGGATTCCTACTAACGCATTATCCCGAAGTCTTCGGGGAGTATTTCGTCAAACTCTTAAAATCTTTCAATGATGGAAAGCTCAAGTTCAACATGGATGATGGATCCCAAACGTCAGAAGGCAAATTCGTTGGTCTGGAAGGAGCCATCCGAGGAGTTGAAGTAAGTAACGATTTCGTCAATAAATTATCTCTTAAGAGAGAACAAAATAATTAAGACTCCTTTTTAAGCCTTGTTTCCAATTCATGCCAATTAAAATGGAACTCATATAAGCGTCTTTCAAAGGGAACGGCACCTCCAAATTCAATTTACACCTGAGCTATAATTACACCAGAGTTCAAAAAGTAGAAAATTTCAATAGTAGAAAACGTAAAATCTATAATAATAAAAAAAAAAAAAAATTTTTAGTCCAATCATAATTATTTGGGTAAAATTTTATGATAAAAACTTTTGTCACTTAAAACTATTGCAAACCCATAACGTGAGTGATTTTATACATCCTAATAACCGAGATATCAATATCTTTTATTCCCAGCCCTATTTTTCTATATTTCTAAAATTATTTTCGCTTGTAAAGACCCCTTTTATGTAAAAATATGTGCAGGGAAAGTTAACAAAAGTAGTCAAGAAATATCAAGGAAATTCATTTCCCAAATCTTGTAGGAACACTAACGTGCAATTTGGGCCTTATGAGATTGATCTTGCGCCAAGCTAGCAAATTTTATCTTTAAAAATTTAAATTTTCATACAATGCGGTGTCAGATTTACTTTACATTTCCTCCTACTCCCATAGAATAACGAAAGGATCCACTACAATTTGAAATTTGGTCAGAATTGGTTCATATTTGTATAATTGCTTCTGAATTCGATCAAAAAGACAAAATAAAAAACCTGAATTCAGCAAATGTGAACCAAGCGCATTTCCATTTTGGTAAACTTTTGTTGAATTCAGGTTTTTTTCATTTGACCTATTTGGTCAAATTCAGAAGGAATTTTTTTGGTTATTATATGGGAGCTCATTGAAAAACCGACGCCACACTATAGGTATACAAGTTCCTAGAGCCTACCCACAAAATATCATAAGCGGCACTACTGCTTATTTAACTGCGTGGTTAAATTGCTATTAATCAACAAATTGTTTTTACTCTAGCATCTACACAGTGGAAAAAGCAGCGGAAAAGTCTACGTTACTATTCAGTAAGACGGTGACATTTAATGAAAAGGCGACCAACGTTTCAAAGTACTTCTTTCGAATGAAAATTATTCAATAAATAAAATCATATTTCTAAAAATTTTTGGTGGATTTCATTCTAACGTAATCGTAGAAATCTTTAACATGGCAATTTTATATTAAAAAACTTTTAAAGTGAGGTTGCCACTATTTTTTTTTTGGAATGCCTAAGAATTATAATTTTAGTTTTATCATACTATTAAAGGCAGAATGCAACCTATCGATTCCTTATTTAAATAGCCCTAATCAACCAGTAAAAAAACACAAAAGAAACTAGAAACAAATTTAAAACATACCTGGAAAATATGCTTAGCTTAATACATGGAGATCCGACATTCTCAATATCAATCAATGTCATTGGTCGCTAGTACTAGTTCAGGATCTCCATGAATCCAGCTTAGCCTCTTTTAGGGTAAGTTTTAAATTAATTTCTACTTTAATATTATTTGTAGTTTTTTTACTGTTGGATTAGGCCTATTTAACCAATAAGGAATCGATAAAAAAAAAATCACTTGTGAATGGGTAACTAACCAAAAAAGTTGCTCAACTGGCAATCCTGAATGTTCTAGGATATGGGCTGACACCTTGTACTGAACTACTGATGTCTCTATTCGGGAACTGTCAGTTGGCTACTCCTTCTAGATGTCCTCCAAGATCTGGCTCTGGCAAGAAGCGTATAAACAGTTTTATTATACGTATAAATATGATAAAGGAACGGCCTTGATATTTCAAGGGTTTCTATACAATTTTATCTCTAAGTATACCCTCAATTACTTTTGAACCAAAATATAAATAGCAGTATCACTTGCCACGCCCCTCAAAGACTATATTTGGTTTTAAATTCATCTAATGCTAGATTATAATCGTTTTCGAGTATTAAAATGAAATAGTTTTCTCAATCCTCCAAGATCCGGCTCTGACAAGAGGCTCAAAAACAGTTTTTTATACATATACATTTGATAGAACAACAGAACTGATAATTCAAGGGTTTCTATACAATTTTATCTCAAAGTAAAGCTTTAAAGCTAAAGATCCGAATAGTGCCGATTCACTTATACAGCGATTATTCAACGCCCGAATTCGTAAACGAAATTTCAAAGGTATTATATACTGATCAAATATTTGTTTTTGTCAAAACAATTAAAAAAAAAATAGAAATATGAGGTGGTACTTGCTGAGAATTTTAACGTAGCTATTATTTGCTATTTGTTCCCATGAAATCAATTACATTTGAACCGAAATATAACAGCCGAATCACTTGCCACGCCCCTCGAAAGCTCTAGACTCAGTTTTAACTTCCTCCAGACATATTATATATATATATTTTTTTGTTTGTTCAATGTTAGATTATAATCGTTTTCGGGTATTATAATAAAACATCAACTTCTCCCACTTTACAAACTGCTTACCATTTACTGTAGAATATTTACAGCTACTCGAAAGTCTGCACACCATGGCTGCTCTACCAAATTCATTTAAGAAATTAGTCGCTCAAAGATTCACCTCGAACTTCAGGAATGCTGTCGAAATTGTATCCGTTCCCATTACAACTCCAGGACCAGATGAAGTTTTGGTTAAAATTAAGTGAGCTTACTAAATTTCTCTTAAAAATCGAACATTATTAGTTTTACTACCTATAGAAAGGGATAGGTGGGCTTTGTTTCATCTTTCTACTAGGATTTTAAGATTGAGACCCGCATCCTGCCACTACCTAACTGGTTAATGAGCATTGTTTCAAAAATTCTACCTAGATATGCCGGTGTCAATGCTACGGATGTCAATGTAACCGCTGGCCGCTATGGAAACACTCAATTTCCGTTCGGAACTGGACTAGAGGGTGTTGGTGAGGTGGTGACTGTAGGAAAAGACGTCATTCAACTTAAGCCTGGACAGATAGTTGGCATCATACATTTTGGCGCTTACTCGGAATATGTAGTAAGTGTGTAAGACGCATAAATATTTGGGCTCAAGACATTTACTTGAAATTAGCAATCCATCTTTTGATAATGTAATCGTGTAAAATGTTCCACTTCCTCTAAAAGCTTCCTAGTGTCTAAAATAAAAATGAATATACCAATTATACTAAAATGGTTCTATCTTTCAGGTCATTAAAGAAAAGCAAGCGTTTGCCTTGCCTGATCTAAAGCCCGAATACGTGTCCCTTTTCATTAGTGGTCTCACAGCCGCTATCGGCTTAGACAAGGCTGGAGAAATTAAGCCAGGAAACAAAGTTTTGGTGACGGCTGCGGCTGGGGCATTGGGACAAATTTGTGTAAGTTACAACCAGAAGTAACTTCAAGGGCAAAACCCAGCTAAATTACTGCTCAAATTATAGAGGAGAAATATACATATATACAAAGTTTTGTACATCTAAAGCTCTGTAAAATTCAGTGCGGGCTCCATTTAAAATAAGCCCTCGTTTGTGACTCTGAAAAAAATTGGATTTGACGAGCGCGTTCCCTTGGAAATTCACTCGCTTTGAACCACTGTCGCCACAAGCAGAGAGTTTTTTGTTGGAAAACTGTTTAGTGCACATATACAGTGTTAGTATGATAGCTACGCATACACTGTGCGTTATACTTACTTTCTTTAACGGCGTCTACTAGAGATCTGTCAGTCAGTAAATCCCTCTATAGTTCTCCTCAAAGACTGGATCAAATAGTAAAAGGCCACTCATAAGATCGTAGCATTTTTAGTATAGTAAACTCTCCCATTCCAGGTGCAGTATCTTAAAGAAAAAGGATGTCACGTCATTGGATTGTGTTCGTCACTTGAAAAAGCTAACATAATCACTGTGAGTCCAGTTACTAAGTAGAAAGAAAAAATTAGACATGTAGAATTAATTTCTTGCCAAATCCGAATGCTTGACCTTCTTTCTAGCTAGAAAAATACATCAAAAGATCAGAGAAAATACGGGTTTTAAAATTTTGGGGAATACTTTTTAGTTCACCTTGAGACTGGAGGTCACGTGTGTGATGCATCCAAATTTATAATGTACTAAAATATAATGAGTTCAACACAATTTTTAAACAAGCACGAATTTGAAATCTCTTGAGCCTTGAAAAACAAGTTTTTCAGGGCTATTACCCTTTTTAAAGCTATTTCTCAAGGTTCTTAAGGGCTTCCATTTGTACTTGTTCATATACAATTTTACTAAAATTAGAGGTGTAAAATAAACTAGACTTACACTTGGCATTAAGGTAACATAAACTCCACTGTAAAAATCAGCTTTAAGTGTTTTTGGCTTCGGCTTTTGACCACTCTGCCCGTACGCTTAACATCTCTAATGGACAATCTTAAAAAAATTTAGAAATTGGGTTGTGATCATGTCATTAACTATAAGGAAGAGGATGTAAACAAAGTTCTGAAAGAAAAATACCCAGTAAGTAATCAGTAGATATTCTTAGCAAAAAATTGATTTTTAAAACTCTTCTTAATGCTTCCCTGTAGGATGGACTCGATGTTATTTGGGAGACAATTGGAGGGGAATTGTTCGAAATTCTTAGCCGCCACTTGGCCGTTAAGGGTAAGCTCATAGTTATAGGCGCCATATCTGGCTACAAGACCGAGGGAAGCCTACCCGGGGTCGATTTGGGCGATTTACGAGTTAAAGTAATTACAAATTTATCTTTAAGCTTAAGGAATAGTTTCCCTTACCAAAAAAAGATAGTCTGATCTGAGGAGGTCCTCAAGAACACTACAAAAGTCTTTAAGAGTTCCCAAAGACCTCTTAAGTTTTTTTTGTAAGGGTTGCGTATGACGCGTTACAACCTCGAAATTCAGATGTTTGTAAATTACAAAGTTTATTTTGTATTTTTAAGCTTCTGTTTAAGTCAGCCAGCATCCGAGGATTTGCAGTAACTCATTTTACTGAACTGTATGGGGAGTATATCGCCAAACTCTTGAAGTCTTTCAATGATGGAAAGCTCAAATTCAACATGGACAATGGATCCCAAACGCCAGAAGGCAAATTTGTTGGTCTGCAAGGAGCCATCCGGGGAGTCGAAGTAAGAAACTATTTCATCAAGAAATTACCCACTCTCATTTAAAAGTGAACAAATTCACTCGTTTTAAACCGGTTTTTCAATACACGTGCCAATTAACACGCAACTAAGACGCGTGTGGGACGTCACTACCGAATTCAATTCACACCCGAGTTCAGCTTTGGAACTGAGCTAGGGAAGTCTCGTAGTGCAGATTTAAAAAAAAATTGAACCTGATTTCTTAAGCAGGGTTTGTAAAAATATGGAAAATGGAAAACCTGGTAGGCTGGCAGGGGCCACCAAAATATTTATATTCATAATGAGATAGGGGCACAAAATACTTAGCCTACCAACCAAATATCATACTGCTCATTTAGACTGCGTGGCTAAATTGTTATTAAAATTTATTAACCAAATGTTTTATTTTAGCATCTACACACCGGAAAAACCAGCGGAAAAGTCTACATTACTATTCAGTAAGACGGGTACATTTAATTAAAAAGGGGACCAACGTTTCAAAATACTTTTTCCAATGAATATTATTCAATAAATAAAATCATATTTCTAAATATTTGAAGTTTATTTCACTGGCACATTTAATGCGATGTTTCAGACAACAAACATACGTGGAAATCTTGTACATTTCAACAAAAAGTTTATATTGTAAATTGTAACGAGGCTGTTTTTTTTTTTCGCATTCCTAGGAATGATATTTTTAATTTTATCATACTAGGGTTGAAGATTAAGGGTTTCTAAGTCTATGAACCAAACGGTTGCAAATTTTGAAATGTGCACTGTAACATTTTAACTTTGTACTACACACTAAATGTTTTGTACATTTCTGTCCACCCGAAAAGGATAACTGTGAATATCGTGTTAAATACACACGAACACGCCCGTTAAATGAAAGACATCCATGTGAACATAGTTCACTAGGAGGTAAAAAAATCCTCGGTTTTTATATTCTCTTAATGCAATATGCTATCATTGCAACGCCATCGTATATCAATCGTGAAACAGTCGAGAAATGCTCCCCCTTATTCATTTAAGCCTAAACAAGGCCCCCATCACTGATGACATTACTAGAAACTTGCGCAACTTATTTTCATACATAATAAATTGTAAGACATGTGTTTGTTCAAGGATATTTGACATGTATTTGTTTATGACGAGCCATTTTGAACAAGAATAACTGTGTACGTTATAAGGACTCCAATGAGCTGGAAAAAATACATAATTATTTCCAATAATTTCTATGCGCATTTGTTAAGTATCGAGTTATTCTAGTGTTATTGGCAGAAATTTGAACGAAAATGATTGTTGAATTTTAAATATCGTTCACTAAGATGATGCAAATTCAGTTTGGTTGTTAATTATTACAATGAATCAGCTAGAGGCTTCGTACATAATTTGAAGAGCAGTGGCAAGCAGAGATCTTACAACGCTGCACTAGTAAACCATCCCCCTGCTACTTATAGAAAAATATTATAGACAGCATTGTTTAACAAAAATGTTAAATCTGGTACTTAATTATCATCGTTCAAATTATTTAATGCATCCTTTGAAACATTGATAATCATTTTTTTTTTTTTTTTTGTTGGATGTTTTCTAAACCGTTTTACTTATTAAACGTAAATCATCTTACTGTTGGTAGTAAAGACTTCCTTATCTCGCAAAATCCACACGCTGTGTAACGGAATGTGTACGTTTCCTTCATAGACATAAACAAGCTAAGCTATAAAAAACGTAAAAAAATGTTTAACGTAGTACGGAACATATCCCGTAAAGTGTCTACTTTATACTTCAACAGACATGTGGCTAACGTGCAGCAGTGATTTTCGTGTACCTGCACGTCATTTTCAAAAATCGGAATATTCCTCCATGTTACACTAACCCAAATTTACACGTAAAGCCACCTAATCCAAATAGAAACCCTTTGACAGGGCTGGATTAAAAGGGGTGGGGACTAGGGGGCACCCTTGCAATTTTATTATTCTCACTCTGGGTGAGGGCTCAATGAATGTTGGATCGAGTTTAGAAAATTTACTTAATCCAAGAGCTCTCATTTCTTTAGTACCGTGGCCGACATTGTGATCACCTCACATCCCTTTGCCACATTCTCGCATAGCTTTTTTTTTGGCGCAATGAATACCTCTTATTGAAGCACTGTTCTGATAGATACCTTAGCCGTTTCATTGCCAAAAAGGTTTCCCACTTTGGCTAAATTCCCCATTGTATAGTTTTACATCAAAGAGGTGTTTTTGACCAAAAATTTTTAAGACATAATGGAAGACTTCCTCAAGACCTCTTAATACTACGTAAGACACCCGAAAGACTTCCTCAAGACCTCTTAAGACTACGCAAGACACCCAAAAGACTTCCCCAAGACCTCTAAGGACTAACTTTTTTTCAGCTAGGCTGAAAATAAATAGGCCCGTTTAAAGGTTTGCAACAGTTTTTAGTCAAAAGTTTTGTATCGTAAATTTTTTGGATTTCTCAATCAGTGTTAAACTCAAAATCATTTGGCCTGATATTTCTAGTTTTGCCATGTTTGTGGATGTCGAGATTGAGATAAGGGAATGGGCCAGCCGTAAAAATATAGAATTAGGCCATGTTTTTTAATTCCCTATCCATTTGATTAGAGAATAAAAATTGAATTTTAAATATTCGACAGACAAGATTCAACACCATCTAGTATTTTTGCCCCAAAACCTTGTATTTTTCCTTAACTGCTCTTATGGGAATAGCATTAGCTGGTTATATACACGCGTTTGCACAGCTAAACAGAGATTATCTTATTATTAGTTTCAGCTCATAAAACAAAGTATAGTAGCATACTTAGTGCACTTGAACAGAAGCAAAATAAGCATTGGTGTGGGCCAATAATTTGTTAAACTGATATAATTCTCTTTTTTCAACGTATTTCAGTACACAAATGTTTTTCATACCTCATTGTAAACTCCAGCATCTTTGTTAATTTTAAACGTTGAAAGTATTTGATACGTTTCCATTGCCTGAAAATAAACAATCATTAGTAAAATATTACAATTTAATTAGACTAATCCGCGATTAAAGTAGACACGCACACTGATCTGATTGAGGCAGCTTGTCAAATTGATCTCAGGCTAAGCTCGCGATTTTAATCTATAGAAAAATCCTGAAGCTGTTTTTACATACAGTTTTACTTTTTATTTCAATGTGCTCCCATAAAATAATAAAAAAAAAATCAGGTTAATCATTGATGAAAAATCTAATTTGCTCAAAAATGCTCCAAATTGGAAAATTAAGACAGAATTTTACCAAATAAACCAAATGAAATACCCGGAATTCAACAAACGTGGACCAAAAATTAAAACGCCTTTCATCCACTTTTGTTGAATTCAGCCCTTACCGAAAAAGGTTTGTCTGGTCCAAAGAGGTCCTCAAGAACAATACAAAAGTCTTGCGGAAGTCTTTAATACTTCCCAAAGACTTCTTGTGACTACTCTACATAAGACACACGAAGGACTTCCCCAAGACCTCTTAAGACTAACTTTTTTGTTAAGGGAGGTTACTTCATTTGGTAGAATTTAGTTGGAGTTTGTCAATTTGAACCATTTTTAACCAAATTAGAATATTTTTCCTCATTGGGAAAGCCAATTTCTTTCGTTTATCTAGTTGAGAATATTGTAATGAAAAGAAAAATTAGATTTCGCGCCAAAATTAAAGACTAACGAAGGACTGAAGTAGAGCTGAGGTTCGAAACGTTGCTTTTAAAATAATGTTTTATATAAAAATCAGTAATTTTCTCTGAAAATTCTAACCATGGTAAATAATAAATTTAGTATATGTAAAATAAACTTAAAAGCTCAATTGGCTGTAGATCAACTTGACAAGGCCAAAAACGAGTCAGGGTTGTTATAACCTAAATTTCATGCCAATTTTTTTTCTAAATTCATAAAACTTTACCTGATTATGAGGTATATCCGAATAAAATATGACTGTTGAAATCCTAAATATATTAACGAAGAAGAGAATCATAGCTTTTGATATTAACCATAATGAAGTGCTGTTCATAATTGGCGTTTCATTGTCTATTAGAATATAACCCATTACGGATAGCAAATTAAATATTAATCCGACAGTGAGCATGGTTGACATAGCTGATCGCGCTTGTAAGAAAATATTTCCTAATCGAACATACGTCAACCGCATTCTGGCGACCATTTCTTTCGCATCTTGCTCGGTATTTTCCCTAACTAACTTTAACGAAACATTGAAATTACGAATGATATCGGCGAAACTCAAACAATAAAAGACAAACAATCCTTCGACGCTTGTGCAAGAAATAACTAGATGAAAGAGTAGAACTAATTGAAGAGGAGTTAGAATTAAAATGAATTTCAAATTTCTCATATTTCCGAAGATGTAAAAAAATGAGAAGATTAATATTTCAAGGATACACCATAAGACTAATAACGTTAGGAAAAATATTCCGTTTCTTTTAATCCGCTTTTCAAAGTTATTGTTCGATTGCGGAATTCTTGATTTTAAAGCAAATACACCATTGGCCAGATCTACAAATTGTTTACGTTTAAAAAGGCAGACGATCCATAAAATTAATTCGTAGCCAGAACTCGATAGGGTTATCGCGAAGAGAGAAAATTTGTACAAAGTACTAACTCGTTCCTTAATCGAGGGTTTGGTTAAATTTTTAAAGCGAACTTGGAAAGTACTTTCTTTGACTATGTAGTCATTCACAGCCTTATTGGCAATTAAACAAGTTAGCCATAATATAAATGGAAACCATACTTTGGGAGAGTATTTGGATAGTTTTCCAGAATTTCTATCAAAATTCAAACCAATTATACTAAGGTGTCGCGTAAAAAGTTTATAATGAAAACCTTCCATCGTATGGGTATTTTATAATCTGTAAATTCCAAATGATATTTTAATATTTGCTGTATATCTTGGCTTATATTTTTTAAGTATCAAAGACGAGATACAATTCTGATATTTTATACCAAACAGCTGGCTATTGCTTGACTGGCACTAACAATTTTAAGACAAATAATGTCTGGTGCAACTCAAATTTTCTTTGAGGAGAGCCTTTAAGTAGTTGGTCGTCTAACTACAACTTTGGACTGTTTACAAAATTCCAAAGAAAAATCACTTTAAATGATACAAAATAAAGGTCCGTTTTCGCTCACGACGTATTTGTTTTGCCGTTCATGTTTGCTATGTTCACACTAGTCTAAAGTTCTAAACCAATGCATTTTAATATTTAAAATAAAAATCGATATTTATCTAGCTCAGAATCGTTTTGGATCTGTGTCAGTGAAAACGAGACTTAACTTTTTCAATCACGATCACATAATAGGATATAAATATATAGTTTTTGTTCAGATTGTCAGATGTCAAATGAAAATTATTTACCCGCCCCTATGAAAAAGTAACTTATATATGAATATTTTACTATTTTATTATAAATAAGTTTATTAAAGGAAGATACTCGAGGGATTTACGATGAAAAACCAATTACTTTTAAATAGGTATATATAAATATATACTAGGTAAAAACGAAAGGAGGCGACTGGTTAAAAATTCATATGAAACAAGGATGCTGTATCTAAAAGGATCTCTGGCGAGGAAGAAAAGGGTGTGAAAGGAGGTCATAGTTAATCCTATAAAATCGTCTATAAGAATACTTCTCAATTCTTATTCGTGTTTGGCGTCAATACGACTTGTTAATGAAATTTTGGATGTTTGAGTCACTTTGCTCTATCAATGCGAACTCAAAATGGTCAAGAGTATCACGAAAAACATTACATGTTTAACCAGTGCAAGGTCTTTAGTCAGAAATAAGAATTTTGCGTATAAAAATTCAAATACAAATCATTTGTCGCTAACGGTAAATAACCGTGAAACGGTAAATTACCACATAAATTAACAATTTCCAAAACTAGGATAATTTTATAAATCTAGACAATAGGCCTTCTACTTTACAGTTTTTCAATCAATTGCATTATTCTGAATTGTCTTATAGGAACCAAATATTAGAAATATGACTTACCAGGAGGGTGAAGACTCAATTTATATAAAAATGGATATAGTTTCAATAATTTTAATGAAAGGCGAGTTACGATATTACAAAATCAATGTATCGATGAAGAGCTTTTTTTGGATGAATGACATTATCCTATCCGGTCCAGGGACTCCAAAAGAACTATGCTATTGCCTCTGACAACCTAAGAAAAAATGCATCGCTTATTAAAAGATAGCTGCACAAGTTACTGTATTATTAAATGAATAAATAAAAATTGAGAAAAAAATGCGGTTTTTACACAAAAAAAAAAAAAAAAAAAAAAAAAAAAAAAAAAATTGTTAGCCATTGCAGAAACTGACCCAAACTTTTAACAGAAACTAGATGAAATTATTTCCTTTGGCAAAAATATTTCACCTTAATATTGCAAAAATCTCTTAGGGGCCTAGACAATCTCTTAGGGACCTTATAGAGGTCTTGAAAAACCTCAAGGAGCCATACAGAGGTCGCGAAAAATTTTCTCGGAGAGCTTACGGAGGTCACGATAAACCATCTAGGGGGTTCTTGGGGAACTTTAGGAGGTCGCAAAAAAAAAATCTCTCGAGGAACTTAAAGAGGTCGCGATAAACCATCTAGGGGGCTCTTAAAGAGGTCGCGAAAAACCTCTCGGGAACTGTAAAGAGATCGCGAAAAACTCTTGAGGACTGTCTGTGCCAAGTGAATGACGGGAATATTACTAGTTTATGGTTTTAAAGAAATTAAGGATTTTTTAGGTTAAATTGCAACAAAAATACATATTATAAAAGTAAATTTTATTTTGCTGTTAAAGAGGCTTCAATCGAATTTGTTTCAATATTGAACTTGCCCAACTTAAAAGTTTGCTTGAGGTCGCAAACTCTTCTAGGAAGCTCCAGCACTACACAAATCTTGGCTAATAGGGTCTTCTTATGCAAAACATCCCAAGTTTTTGACAGAGCAGAGATATTTTTTGATCGTGAAATGTCTATTAACTCAAAATTATAGGACTTGAGACATTTCAAGGAAATGCAGGATAATATAGATCAAAAATTTACAAAATTTCCTACGATCTAAAAACTTTAAAAAAGTTGATGCCACGTGTTAGCTTTTTGCGAAGAAACTGGTAGTTATATTCTACTAACAGAAATATTATATTTTGTTCTCCTGTGGCATGGTTATCGTTCGACAAAAAGATTTAATATATAAATTAAACATTAATTAATAGTAATAAATGGAGTTGTATTCTTTGGTTAAAACTCAAGCAGTCTAAATCAGAGTGCTTGGGAGGCCTATTCGTACTTCTGTCGATGTAAGACGAGTTTAGAACTCTACGATAGAGCGTTATTAACTTATTTAAGGCATATAGGATAAAATAGGTTGCCATAGTCAAAAAGGGGATGTATTAAGGCATTATATAGGATTTTAATTGGAATAAGATCACCGAATGAAGGTCCTGGTGGGTAAGCCCAAAAGTCTATAATAAGTAGCCAAATAAGTCCTCTTGATTGGGCACCTATATCTATGAAACGTTTTTCAGGGCTAGCTCGTGATTTTGAAGATATCCTCGGACCCAGCGCCACTGGGTGAATAAAAAGGCAACTAAACCTGTTCATTTTTTTAGAAGGATTCCTTGGTTTGTCTTTGACCATCCATCTAAAACCAGAACCTTAGTTGGTGGTCAGTTATGACTTTACGGAGTTGGTTCCTCACCATGGCTTGGCTATCAGAGAAAATCTGAATAACCTTGCTGCGGTAATTCTTCTTAAGACAATGAGAAATATCCTAATAATTGAAGATTCCTAATTTTTGATGTAACTACTTCTGGTTAAATCTAATCATATGACGTCATTCCTCACTATTTACAGTACGCGTGTTAAAAGTTATCCATCAATCAGTCTATCCAGAATTATGTTCTGTCCAAAATTGTGAAGGCATGCATCGAATCTTCTTCACATGGGTTTCAATGAGAAATATCCTATAAATTGAAGATTCCTAATTTTTGATGGAACTACTTCTGGTTAAAACTAATCATATGACGTCATTCCTCACTATTTACAGTACGCGTGTTAAAAGTTATCCATAAATCAGTCTATCCAGAATTATGTTCTGTCCAAAATTGTGAAGGCATGCATCGAATCTTCTTTACATGGGTTTCAATGAGAAAGATCCTATAAATTGAAGATTCCTAATTTTTCATGATATATCCCGAAAAAGGATATATCATTAAACGAAACAGCTGGCTACTTATGCGACAATGAGAGAACTACGCTAATTAGCCAATACATTTTTTTTATCTTCCCAGTGATATAATCTACATCATCATCAATTATAATTTCTAGGTTCACTCTTTTTATGTCTAGAGCCCATAATATAGTAATAACTGAAAAGTATACATATTGGAGCAATCAACATAAATAGTCTTATTTACATTATTAGCCAGGTAATTGTTATTTTAAGGTTTATAACGTAAATTCTTTTCCAACCAATTCAGCAGGGCAGTTGTCAGAGACAATGAGAACATTATATTTGGCATATTGGAGGAACATAGCTATATTTAGAATTTTAACAAGGACTTTCTGTAGACGTTTAGATCCCAGTTGCAGTGTCCTTTTCAGTGTTGGATGTAAGTCAGGGAATGACTTTATTGATACAAGGTAGAACTATGCAACTGCCAGAACAATTTAAAAAATATTACTTACAATCATCCCAATGTTTGTCTTTTCACCATTCTTGGTTTCCTCTATGGCTTCGTCAATTACGAGATTCATGAAAGGATCAAATCCTCTCAGGATCCCGGTTACCATCCTAGCTCCATTTAGTTTCACTATAAAATCACAATTAAAACTTTAATATTAAACACAAACACGATTTACGTCACCCAGAAATAATAGTTTAGGAAGTTATGAATCATTAGAGATAGTGACCAAAAACATACAATGTGAGTATGTGACGTAGTTTTTTTTTTTTTTTTGGGATGGACCAATAGTCATTTAAAACAAATAATTCAATTCACTATTCATCAAATATTGGATAAGTCAATAATGGATAGAAGTTACCCTGGAAATTCTTTATAGATCGAATTCAAAGGGAGATTTCTTTAAACCTATCTTATCATAATCATTACAGAAATCCCCGTTATCATTAATTTGAAGATGTAAAAAGCAAAACTTGAGATTTCATTCCAGGTTCTATTTCTGCTCGCTTATCGCTACGCTTACTCAGACTATTAAACTTACGAGATTCCTAAATATCATGACTTTAAATTTGCATATTACCATATAGTAAATGACTTTAAATTAAAATATTACCATATAGTAAATGACTTTAAATTTGAATATTACCATACAGTAAATGACTTTAAATTTGAATATTACCATACAGTAAATGACTTTAAATTTGAATATTACCATATAGTAAATGACTTTAAATTTGAATATTACCATATAGTAAATGACTTTAAATTTGAATATTACCATATAGTAAAGGACTTTAAATTTGAATATTACCATATAGTAAAGGACTTTAAATTTGAATATTACCATATAGTAAAGGACTTTAAATTTGAATATTACCATATAGTAAAGGACTTTAAATTTGAATATTACCATATAGTAAAGGACTTTAAATTTGAATATTACCATATAGTAAAGGACTTTAAATTTGAATATTACCATATAGTAAAGGACTTTAAATTTGAATATTACCATATAGTAAAGGACTTTAAATTTGAATATTACCATATAGTAAAGGACTTCAAAATTTGCATATTACCATATAGTAAAGGACTTCAAAATTTGAATATTACCATATAGTAAAGGACTTCAAAATTTGAATATTACCATATAGTAAAGGACTTCAAAATTTGAATATTACCATATAGTAAAGGACTTTAAATTTGAATATTACCATATAGTAAAGGACTTCAAAATTTGAATATTACCATATAGTAAAGGACTTTAAATTTGAATATTACCATATAGTAAAGGACTTCAAATTTGCATATTACCAACACAGTAAATGAGTTTATTTACTATATGACTTAACTTGATCCCAGCTAAATTTTCTAGAATTTTATTCTCTCCTCTCCAATTGGTGGATTTTGATTGGTTCAGAGCGACGGTAGTCAATATCGGAAATTAAACATTTAAATCTTGAATAAAGGGGTCCTCATTAAAGGAATAAAGGGGAATCCATTAGAGGCTGACAATCATCAGCAACAGAGTCCGCTAATGTTTGGATACGTTGCAGAACATTTTCCAAACTGATTGGTTGATAGTTCAGGGACAGTGGGGAGTAGTAGCATACTCCTGTAAACTATCTCGGTTCTTTGCAGTTGCGAATGGTCTGCGGTGGGTTGGTCCTTCATATCCCCCCAGTAGCATCTCCATTCCCAGTACTCATTCCTGTTTAGTTGCATAATCTAAATTCGTACCCCTAATCATTATGGCAAATAACTTTTTTTTCCCGTTTGGCCAAATTTCGCAATATTTTCAGATTTATGGTAATACATATATAGCGTATATTAGAATAGTGATAACGAAATGTTTCTATCTTTAATGGTGTTCACACAAATAGGGGGCCTTTTCAAAATTTTGAAGAAGAAGGGGGGGGGGGGGGGGTCAACTTCGATTTTAAATTTTTAACCAGTTATAGATAGCCCTATACCTAGACTTTAATTTCATACTCAATTTGTTTGTGATATTTGGGTGCTAAAGGCCATAAAACTTGAAAAATTATTTTTGAAGAAAAACACAGTTTTTGGAATTGAAGTATTTTTATTTGGCCATAAATAATGCTTGCGCATTATCTAATCATAGATTGGGCATTTTGAATGTGTAAGTTCCCTGTCTGAATGATGTTGTAGCGACGCATTCTTGAATGGGGGAAGGTAAAATGGGTAAAAAGGAATTTACAGGTACAAAACATTCGTCATTTTGAGATGGTCAAGAAACTATCGCGTTATCTTTGTCGAATTTCATGAATCTAAGAAGGAATTAAGCCATTTTCTTCTCCAATGGCTTTTAACACTAAGGCCAACAATGACCAATACTTGTCATATTCGGTCACATATTTTCAAAAGCCTCTAGTTTTTTTCCTAATCAATATTTTGGGCTAAAAATTGGAATTTGACCATCAAACAGCTGCCAATTAACGTATGTAAAATTCCACTACGATGGGCCAGTCCATGGTAACATGACTGTTTGAACCCGTGTGGAATGACCAAGTTTAAAGTTGAACCTATGGGTCGGCCGATTTTAATGAAATTTTACATACGTTAATTTGCGGCTATTTGATGGTCAAATCCCAATTTTTAGCCCAAAGTATTGATTAGAAAAAAAACTACAGGCTTTTGAAAATACTCTCCGTTTTTAGGTGTACGCCATGACGATATTCGTACCCCTAAACATTATGGCGAAAAACTTTTTCCCAGTTTGATCAAATCTCATAATATTTTCAATTTTAAGGTAATATATAGCGTAGATTTCAATAGTGCTAACGAAATGTTTCTATCTTTAATAGTGTTCTCGCAAATAGGGGTCCTTTCCAAAATTTTGAAGAAGGGGTGGGTCAACTTCGAAGCGCAGCTCTGAAAAAGGCGCAACTTCGATTTTTAATTTTTTGCCATTTATAGATAGCCCTATACCTAGGCTTTAATTTGGGTTTGTGATATTTGGGTGCTAAAGGCTGAAAAACGTGAAAAATCAATTTTGAAGAAAAACACATTTTTTTGGAATTAAATTATTTTTTATTTGGCCATAAATAATGCTCGCGCATTATCTAGGCATAGTTTGGGCATTTTAAATTTGTAACTCCCCTGTCTGAATGACATTGTAGCGGCAAATTATTGAAAGGGGCAGGTAAAATGCATAAAATTGAATTTACAGGTACAAAACTTTTATCATTTTGAGATTCCGAAGAAACTATCGCGTTACCTTTGTTGCATTTCATTAATCTGAGAAGGAAGTGATTTTCTTCTCCATTGGCTTCTTACACTAAGGCCACCTACCAATCCTTGTCATATTTGGCCGCTAGATAGTCCCCAACAGAAACAACGTCCAATATTAGTGCATTCGGGTGATATCAGTATTCTCAATTTTTGCCACCATAACATTTGTACTGTATATATCACGTGAAACTCTATACATTTATAATTCACAGTGTGATGTGGGGATAAATTTATGGTGGCTTCGAGCGTCAGAAACAGTGCAAGCCGTGGAAAGACGTTCTTGGAAGAATAGTTGGAGTTCAACATCCTCTTGAGTAAAACTTAATTCCGAGAAAGTTTTTTTTGACTACCCGTAGAACTGTAAATACGTTAATATTTGGTACTTTTCGGTGTTTTGCAAGGACGCCCGGGATACCAAACGCTTCGCTACTTCGCATGGTAAAAGTCCATGTGACGGTACTGGGGGAACAGCCAAGAGTTTGGTATACCGGGTGTACTTGCAAAATACCAAAGCGGCTCAAATATTAACAACTAAAAGTTACAATTCTACGAATGGTCAGAAAAAAACTATTTTGGAATTTTTTTTCTACATTTCGAAAGAGGATGTTAAGCTCCATCAACTATTCCTTCAAGAACGTCTTTCCACGGCTTGCACTGCTACTGACGCTCGAAGCCACCATAAATTTATCCCCACATCACACTGTGAATTAAAAATGTAGAGAGTTTCACGTGATATATACAGTACAAATGTTATGGTGGCAATACTTGAGAATACTGATATCACCCGAATGCACTAATATTTGACGCTGTTTCTGTTGGGGACTATCTAGCGGCCAAATATGACAAGGATTGGTAGGTGGCCTTAGTGTAAGAAGCCAATGGAGAAGAAAATCACTTCCTTCTCAGATTAATGAAATGCAACAAAGGTAACGCGATAGTTTCTTCGGAATCTCAAAATGATAAAAGTTTTGTACCTGTAAATTCCATTTTATGCATTTTACCTGCTCCTTTCAATAATGTGCCGCTACAATATCATTCAGACAGGGGAGTTACAAATTTAAAATGCCCAAACTATGCCTAGATAATGCGCGAGCATTATTTATGGCCAAATAAAAAAAAATTTAATTCCAAAAAAATGTGTTTTTCTTCAAAATTTATTTTTCACGTTTTTCAGCCTTTAGCACCCAAATATCACAAACAAATTGGGTACGAAATTAAAGCCTAGGTATAGGGCTATCTCTAACTGGCAAAAAATTAAAAATCAAAGTTGCGCCTTTTTCAGAGCTGCGCTTCGAAGTTGACCCCCCCCCCCCCTTCTTCAAAAGTTTGGAAAGGACCCCTATTTGCGAGAGCACTATTAAAGATAGAAACATTTCGTTAGCACTATTGAAATCTACGCTATATATTACCTTAAAATTGAAAATATTATGAGATTTGATCAAACTGGGAAAAAGTTATTCGCCACGATGTTTAGGGGTACTAATATCGTCATGGCGTACACCTAAAAACGGGGGGGGGGGGGGGGGGGGGGTATTTTCAAAAGCCTGTAGTTTTTTTTTAATCAATACTTTGGGCTAAAAACTGGGATTTGACCATCAAATAGCCGCAAATTAACGTATGTAAAATTTCATTAAAATCGGCCGACCCATGGTAACATGAGTGTTCGAACCCGTGTGGAATGACCCCTATGCATCCCATGTCTCTTAAGAATTCACAAGTTCCACTTCTAGTCTTTCTTGATAGCATCTAAATTTTTGGGTTTTTTTAAACGCTGCTTGTCATCTTTTAAAAATATTTCAGAGGGGGGGGGGGGGGGAATTCATCCCTTGTTAAAGCGCTTCCATTTAGCAGATGAAAGTTATAAAGTATTACATCAAACGATTCTCTCGCCAAACGCCACTGGCTCAGTTAAGCCTTGGCTTGATGTTTTATTTTTGCACTATTATAAACCCCAAAATTCAATACTAATTACTAAAATCATATTTTAATCGACTAATATGATCATTTCCTAGGTGTATCATAGAAAGTGTTCATCCCATAGTTTGAAACTTGTATCGTTTTTTTCTTAATTTCATAATTTTTTGGGGGGCTTTTAATAGACCCCAGCTAATTTTTTTCTATACGTAAACAAGTTTATACAAGTTGGTAAAACTTGGCTCTATCCCTTCAAATTGTTCTATACTCACATGAAAGCTTCTTGTCCATGTACCTGCAAAAAAATTAAAAATGTTCAGTAATGTATCATGAAAGGGTTGGCTTTTTCCCGTTACTTGGTACCAAATTACAACGATTATGAACTAATTAAAACCTCAATTAAAATATTGAGAAAAAAACTTTACATACACTTTCTCAATAAAGAGGCAAAAGAAAATTCTGCCCTTCTTACCAATTTGCACTCACAAGCGGTTGGTATCACTAGGGGAATGGCTTTTACCCCCTTTAGTGAGAACTATGTATTTGGCATTTTTAAATTTTCATGTTTGGGCGTGTAAAAATTGTATTACTTATGTTCATGACAGTCAGTTTTGACCTTTAAGTCAATAATTTGCTGTTACAGGTTATTTTTGGCATAATGAAAGACATCTTAAGACTACATAAGACACCTGAAAAACTTTCCCACGACCTCTTAAGACTAACTTTTTTGGGTAAGGGTAACTTTGATCACGGATTTGGTGTAGTCCTTAAGTACCAAATGGACCATTATTTCTCATATGGGTTATTATACATGGATTTTACTGTAGGGACTAAAAAAATTAGAGTTCGTACAAAAATTTTGAATTGAAAATCTCCAGTTATCCACAACTAATCCATCACTTATCTCGGACTTTCAATGAATACTACCAATTTTGGAAATACCCAAGTTATCCAGGATCATATCCTGAATAAAGTAATATCGTTTAAGGGGGGAAACTGCTCTGACCCATGAACAGTAGCCATCCCCACTTTACTTATCCATTGACAGCTATAAATCTTGCCTGCAAAATAGCAGCTTAGTGAAACCCCCACTGAAACAATACTACTCAATTACACTCATCTTTGCCTTTATTGAAGTGTTATCAGAACCTCAAGTTCAAATCGGAAGAACCCACCTTTCTCTTTCCTTCGTACTCAACTCTTAAGGGGAATGGCAATATTAAAGAGAATGATGCATAAATTTTTGCTATTATAAAAGCAAACTGGCTCCGTAAAAAGGGCTACAACATAAAAATTTAAATTGCCAAAATTTTTTTAAGGGTAGTCAAGGATATACTTTTGGTAAATTCAGGGGTGGATTTAGGGAATTTACGAACAAGACCAATTTTCTGGATAGACATTTTACATTACAAAAGGCGCATTGATAATTTTCTCTCCCTAGTAAATAAGAGTAGTAGCGTTTAGGTGGGATTTTATTAAACCCCTCCCTCACCTCGTTTTTTTGCCCTTTGCTGGGTACAATTTCAACATTGAGATCTGTATATTTATAACTCCGCCTAGATGGTGGACGAAACTAGTGATGTCTAGTCACGTGGTAACACCACTTCTCTATTGTAAACCCTCCTCTACAAAAATACAATTTTGAAGAACTCTGGGTAATGGTACTGCCCGCTGTACAAGCGTTATACCCTCTTCAGACAAGGCGTAATTAGCCATGGTTTAATCAGATTTAACCAAGGTTTACATAGCCTTTTCAGTTCAATAAACCTCGGTTTATTTTGTATAAACCATGGTTAAATCTGATTAAACCAGCTAGCTACGCCTCGTCTGAAAAGGGTTTTAGTGAAAGAGTGTAATCATGTTTTCCACCATAGTTTCATTGATATTAGCACCATTGAAGAGCCAGGTCATTGACGCTGTTTTGGAGCCAAAAGTTTCACGTTTCTTACTTTGTTAAGAGTGGAAGAGCTAAATGTATACCCATCTAGTATTACTCTCTTTCACTGATGAAATGCACCCGCTAGTCTGTAACTTCCCTTAATGAACCCCTGGTAAAACCAGCACAGCCCTCACCATACAAAGAGACTCTGATAAACAATTATTTACGATTTATCTTTAGTATCATGTACTCAAACATACTTTTTCAATTCTGGAGGATGGGCCTTGCTCATTATGGAGAGTTTGCGATTGTACTTGTTTCGCTACTGGAAAAATTTATAGAAAAAGCTTCAAGAGAATATGAGTTGTTTCAATCTGACAAATCACAACTACGAGGATGAACCGCTGAAAGCCTGAAACAGGAATAATTGGCGGCAATTTCGGCAAAGCCTGCAATCTTCTTTGTATGCCCAAATGCTGTCTGCTTGTAAAGCCTCGTGCAAGTTGCAGCCAGGGTAGGAAATAAATATATCGTTCATCACTGAAATAATTGTTTTAATTCAATATTAATAAAGTCAGGCACGGAAATAAATACACAACTCTGGATATTGTCAGATAAAAATTTGAAATCATCCATAGCTCTTGATTTTCTAGAAGGGTCACTGGACATTTGTCCGGTAAAAAAATATATTTTCTGGTACAGGAAATCTGGCAACGTCTGATAATTTTTTGAAATGTCGACTTTATCACCACTGAGCTGTTAAGGTTGTGCCCAACCTTAGCTCTACCCTACCAAGGAGCAAAAAAAAATGAATTTATGAAGGTGGCTACTGCTCAATTGTCCAATAAGAAAATAACTTTATAACCGTCCCTGCAGTCGTAGTCGGACACCCCTACTCGTAGTGACGTAGTCTCCCAGACTCCCTCTCCCATTATCCCATACACGTGTTGGAGAGTCGGAAGTCGGAAATGTTCAAATGAATGTAATTTATTAACGGTTCGGCTATTACAGTTTCATTTAATATTCACTGGTAAAAAATGCAGGATAAAATTCTCCTTCGAAAACTTAAAAAGAAAGAGGCAAAACTTCAAGCTATACGGAAGAGCGAAAAGACAGAAAGTGTCGAAAATGAGATAGACGACCAAGGCCTAGACGAGGGCACTCCATCAAGTGGAATCAGTAAGAGTATCGTGGATGATGATCCAAATTTGTTCACTTCTCTCGCAGAAAAGATTTCCGACCTAACCATGAAAGGCATCGCGGAAATGGGATTTACTAAAATGACCGAGATCCAGGCCAAATCTATCCCTCATTTATTAGATGGCCGAGATATTGTCGCAGCTGCAAAAACAGGTAGTGGTAAAACACTAGCCTTCTTGATACCAGCCATCGAACTAATTTACAAGCTGAAGTTCATGCCTCGTAATGGTACCGGTGTTATAATAATATCTCCGACGAGAGAATTAGCCATGCAGATCTTTGGTGTTCTTAAGGAATTACTACAATTTCATTATCACACGTATGGCCTAATTATGGGAGGGACGCATAGACAAGCTGAAGCTGATAAGTTGACCAAAGGAGTTAATATACTCGTTGCGACTCCTGGACGACTTCTCGATCACCTTCAAAACACTTCGCAGTTCCTCTACAAAAATCTTCAATGTTTGATTATTGATGAAGCCGATAGGATTTTAGATATTGGCTTTGAAGAAGAAATGAAACAGATAATCAGATTGTTACCGAAAAAGAGACAAACTATGCTTTTCAGCGCGACCTTAACGAAGAAAACCGAAGATCTGGTGAAAGTAGCATTGAAGCAAGAACCTTTATTTGTCGGTACGGAAGAAGCCATGTCTGGTGAAATTACTGTGGCAACAGTCGATGGATTAGAGCAAGGTTACGTTGTCTGTCCTTCAGAGAAAAGATTTCTGGTTTTATTTACATTTTTGAAGAAAAACCGCAAGAAGAAGGTCATTGTTTTTTTCAGCTCTTGTATGTCCGTCAAGTTCCACAACGAATTACTTAATTACATTGATTTACCCGTAATGAGCATTCACGGTAAGCAAAAGCAAACGAAGAGAACAACGACTTTCTTCCAGTTCTGTAAAGCTGATTCTGGGATTTTGCTTTGTACCGACGTCGCCGCTCGAGGTCTTGACATTCCACAAGTTGATTGGATCGTGCAGTATGACCCTCCTGATGATCCTAAGGAATATATTCACAGAGTTGGTCGAACGGCACGCGGCGAAGGAGGAACGGGGCACGCTCTTCTAATTTTACGCCCTGAAGAAATAGGTTTCTTGCGATATTTAAAACAAGCGAAAGTGCCATTGCAAGAGTTTGAATTTTCGTGGAGCAAAGTAGCGAATGTACAGCCTCAATTAGAGAAACTAATAGGAAAGAACTATTTCTTGAATATGTCCGCTAAGGATGCGTACAAAGCTTACGTACGAGCTTACGATTCTCATCATCTAAAGAATGTGTTCGATGTTAATACGCTAGATTTAGTGGCAGTGGCGAAATCTTTTGGCTTTTTAGTTCCCCCCAGTGTCGAGTTGGGTGTAGGTGTTTCAAAAGCGCTAAGAGCTCGTAAAAGAGGCAGCTATGATGTGGACAAGGGACCATCGAAGAAAAAATCTAAAGGAATTGTATACAAACCAATGCCTGTTAGCAGAAAAGGAAAAAAATATACAAATTAATTTCTGTATCACTTGGAAAGTGTTGATTAAATAAACCTAATTATGAAAGTTATCAAATTTATTTTAACCAAAACACAGGTTACGATTAAAATAAAACCAAAGCAGAGCTCTCAGTGAAATATTTGAGAGATGATCACATAATATCCTATTTTTTAAAATAAACTAGCCTTACAATTATTTAGGAAAAGGTTCCTATGAAATTTTATAAAATTAACTAATTCAAAATTCCCTCTTTGCTGGTATGTGGCTTATCATTTAATGTTGTGAATGCACTATGTCTACAAGCCCAAAAACAAGTATATTATTTGCTTGGATCCGTTCTTAAATTCAAAAATTGAGGTTCTCTGGTCCCAGGGAATAGTTTATTTATTCTAGAATCTTGGAAATATTTTCAGAACTAATATTTGGACCAGTTTAGTTATTTAAGACTAGTTGGTTACTGCTCTGATATTTGCCCTTAAAAATGCTTTTCTCTTTTACGGACGCAGCCTGTTCAATTTGCTGTGGTCAACGTCGTCTGCTAAGCTAGAAAAAAAGGGCTACTTTAATGGCGATTTAAAAATCGCGGATTGTTCCTTTAAGCCGCGTTCACGCTTGACTCGAAACAGAGAGCTTACAACGCGAGCTAGAAAATTGGTAGGTACAAACGATCTGTCACACGAACAGTATCAGTTCTCGGAAGATGATCTCGTAATAAATTTTATTTAATCATTATAAATATACAAAAATATCAACTATATACCAATTGAGATGAGATAATAAATTTTCATGTACTTATTAAAGAGATTCTTCGTTTCTTATTTATTACACATACAGCATTAGCCTATATTCCTACAGTAAAATTAACAATGTTTGGCAAATTTAAGAATCACTTCCAGCTGGGATTATTATTGCTACATTGTTACGGTGTGTTATTCATCTAATCATCACTCGCCCTACGTTTATTATAGATACCTTCTTTCGCAATAGAAATTATAAACTCGCACTTATCACACTCTAAAATAAAAGCCTTTATAACTAAACGACTAGATTAATAAACAAAATTTTAAAATGGTTGGTTACTGTTCGCGATTTAATTGTTTTGAATCTGAATAAAACTAGCAAAAACCTGTGAAAAAACATGGAACATTTAAAATGCAAAATTTTTAAGCTGAAAATTCACGAATAGAAATTTTCCAGAACTTTCTAGACTTTTCAAACACTTTCCAGAATTTTCTACACCTCTCCACACTTTTCTGGAACCATTTAGAAAATTCTGGTACGCACGTGCGGATATTTCAAATTAATTGTGTTTGAAGCCAAAACGGTAGAATTGCACTTTATCTAACTAACCCAACAAACACTTTTTTCCGACTAATTAGACCATGGGGAGTTCAAAAAAAAAAATAGTTAAAAAAATATTGGCCCGCCGCAAATATTTTTAATTTTTTTTTGAAAATTTGAAATTCCCATGCTAAAATCCCATAGAATGCACCATAGGTTAGGTTGGGTTAGGTTGTAGGATTGCACTTTATCTAACCTAACCTAACCTAACCCAACCTATGGTGCATTCTATGGGATTTTAGCATGAGAATTTCAAATTTTCAAAAAAAAAATTAAAAATATTTGCGGCGGGCCAATATTTTTTTAACTATTTTTTTTTGAACTCCCCATGGTCTAATTAGTCGGAAAAATGTGTTTGTTGGGTTAGTTAGATAAAGTGCAATCCTACCGAGAAGACAAATACCTCAAAATACTTTTAAAATAACTAAATGTTATAGTATACTAGATGACTGCGCATGATTTTTGACAAATCATCTTGATAGACAAATTGTACACACTTTTATATTAGGTTTTTAGATCTCCTATATTGCATGAGCAATAATTTTAAATTCTAAATATCCCTAATGAAAGCGTTGATGACTTAACGTGGTTGATTAACTATACAATCGATTTAACTAATTTATACCCGAAATATATCATACCTTCAGCATTGAAGTGAAAATTACAAGGCGAATTTCAAATGAACATCCATAGATTTAGTTATTTCACTAACTGCCATTACGTTAAGCAAACACACTCTCCCTTATTTTAGTGCTCCTAACTGCGGCCAGAATTCCCAGTCGATAAAATTGATAGTTTTTTTAACTGCTTCTAAATCAGTTAAAATATTTTTTAATCCAACTATACAAGAAAGATACCCGTTAAGCGCTATCTGAAGGAAAGATATTTACATAATGTTATTTTCTATCTTTAAACCGCGCCTTCTATTTGCCAGCCAAGTGGGAAACGGTTTTTTAAATGAATAGTCGTTTAAAGAATGAATTAGAACTATTTTCAAGTAATTAAGCATAATATCGCAAGAAGAGAATAGAATTAGAGTTAAATTGAAAGTTATTTGTTCTTAATAATGAAGTAGCAGTCTCTTAAATTATTTTAATATTATAAAAAACATTCTTTAATCACTAGTTGTGGTTTTATCTAAGATAACCCTAGCCTCCATTTAGCAACTGCGGATAAAATAAACCATTTTTTTTTTATTCTGGATAAATTTCGTCGACAAATAGACTCCTAGAAGCTATATTTCTTGAGTGGCTGTAAACACGACCCAACCAATAAAGCCTTGTTCATGCGTAAACCTAAAAACGCTTCATTACCAACCCAATGCCAACAATCGGTTCGTGTTAATTCCTGATTGGTCTCAGTAGCTTCGTTGCACACCGCCAAGAAAATAACAAGGGGGGGAAGACATATTTGCTGTCAAATCTTAAAATAACACGTTGAAAATGATTATTTCTGTCAAAGATAACTAAACAAAGAGTTACAAACACGATTAAACTATAAGTTGAGATAATTATTTGCATTTTTTAAATTACGGTCATTTTTTTTTTTTTTTTTTTTTTTTTTTTAAACGACGCTAAGCCTTGGCTATGGACTAACTGACACTTGTGAGATTAACCGACTTGTCATAAGCGTGTGAACCGGGAAAAATGTAAAACCGATTCTGCCCCCAAGTATGAACGTAGGTTAAGTCATCCCAGGTCAGAGGTCATTTCTAATTTTATGTCACAGTGTAGCAATATCTTCCAAAATACACAGAGAAGCCAAGGCCTACCAGAAGATCTATTACGGCGCTTCAATAGTATTGTACTTGATTTAAAAACAAACAATTTTTGCCTAAAAAGCCTTAAGGCACTTAGTATATATATAGTCAATAGCTCTGGAAGTTGAAATTTAAGGCTCCTATGTACGATAGGGTTTTCATAATGGCGAAATTTGTAATCGAGGCACTGTTGCTAAAAATGGCAAAATTAAATGCGCGCGAACGAAAGAAAACCAAGTAGGGTAAGATTATTTTATCTCATGGAAGAAATTCTACCACTTCCATTGGCCGATATGATCTTGGATTCCATTTCTTCAGAAGGTAGAGTTATTGGCTTCTTATTACCGACACTACGAAGAGCGGGTTTAGGAGAATCGATACTTTTTAAATCTTTCCTTTTCATTTTTTGAACAGCGACCGCTCGCTTTTCTCGTAATTTAGCGATCCTTAGTCTGACGATCGATAGATGTCGCTGAATGTACTCTTCGTAAGGCGCCATAGCTGCCGCCCTGACCAGGCAATTTTCACCTTCTTGCAAATTGCCCCGTTCCACGTAAACGACGCATAAGTTATGCAAAGCCTGGATATTACTAGGATCCAGCGCTAAAATTTTATTATAACACTAATTGAAGAGAAAAACAAAGAATATAGGAGGAATTATGAAAGTGATAATGCAACCTAATAACGAGTAATTTTTCAATCAATCCCTTATCGTTTCAATAGGCCTAATCACGCAGTAAAATTTACAAACCCGGAAAATAGGCTTAGCTAAGTTCATGGAGATCAGCTGAATTTCTTAGCATTGAAGGGTCAGCGACCAATGAGCAAAGGTTCTTCAATGCGAAGAAATTTAGCTGATCTCCATGCATATAAAAACCGGTGATCGGATTCTGATTAAACTACTAACAAGCTTTTGTTTTGTCATCGGTTAATCAAAACATTTTAGAAACTAGCTTCATCAGTAAAAACCTTTTGATAGATTGTTATTTTTGTAATCACTCGAAAGTTTCAATCTTTATATACTCACAATTTCAGCTTCATTGATGTCTTTTAAATGATTTATATAAATATCTCCAAGTAATATTAAACCTTTAACGTGATCAGGATGATACTGAAATGAAATAATTACGTATTGAGATGTGCTTGGAAACTTAACCGATCAAGAAAGAACAGAAGTTACAATGGGAGTTCTTAAAGTTGAAATAATTTGACATTATATTGTCAATGATTTGTCTATCGAATGGTTTTAGCGTCTCTAAAAAGATTATATTTAAATCTAACGAATTTACGTACCTACATTTTTAATATTTTTTCCCGTTTTGATTAGTTTTATGTATATACCATATCGTTTTTCAGCTTAAAATGCTTAAATCCGTTCATGTTTAGTTACGTCTGAAACTGGTTATAGCTATATACAAGTTAGTGGAATAATCTGACCATTATATTTACCGCGTAATTACCCAGATTGACTTCTCTACCTCATTCCTACGAGATGGAATAGACGATTCCATAAAGTAAGACTATGTCCCAACCTAGAAAAATGCTAACATCTTCCGTAGAAACGGGTTCTATTTAACGGCTATTTTAGTTAGTTTCAAGGTTGGCAATCGTATAGTAAAGGCTATACTTTGAACCAGCCTTGAAAAAACGCTAAACGGGTGCTTTTTAACGGCTATTTTATCTGTTTCTACATTATTGTATATGTTACTTTATAAAACCATCTATTAAACGCAAATTTTCTTCCTAGGCACTTACTTGTGAGTGGACTGAAATTAAAAGGTTTACCTTTAATAGTTCTTTCAAATACGATACGCATTCCAAAGGCTTCTTCGCGTCCGAAAGTAACAAAGCCAAATTAAACAAGGCACTACGAAAATCTGCCCGCATCTGAAAACCAACCATAATTGTCAGATGGGTTATTTAATTTCATTACAAATGACACGCTATTTCTATAACCAATCGTATAGGCGAGTTCTGGAGGGAAAGAGAAATCGAAAAAGCAGACTTTTAAATCTTAAGCCGAGTTTACAATCATGATTTTTTGGCCAAGAGTCAACGAACAAGCTTTTCTATATACCCGCGTTATCAGGCTTAAATTGTCCGAGAAGTTGATATCAAAATGATTTCGATATCAGCTTTCTCTTGGAAAAGCGAAAGAAAAAGTTCGAAAACGTTGATTGGACGGGCGACTTTTCGCCGATAAATAAAACGATTATCTTTCGATCTTCGCGATTACTTCAATGAAAAGTAATCGATTACTCGATTAATCGGATCTGCCCAGCGCTAGTACTCAATCTAAAGGGTCCATGACCCAATCCATTTTAAACTTTAGCTAACCGCTCATTTGCAAATGGTGCTTTAGGATTGATAAATTGGCTCACATTTATTGCTTTTTTGAACCATGATTCCGCTTGATCGCTCCTTTTTTCATCCATCGCCAACATTCCCAAATTGAAATAAACCCGTTCGTTTCCTTTACCCCTCCTTAATAAGAATAGCAACCTGAAATAATTTTAATTATTATGAAATATAAGTACTTGCATTTTAATTAATAGTACCGGAGTATATAGCCAATGTAGGAAACTTCACTAATAACAAATGATTTTTATCGATTCTTTATCGTTTAAATAGGCCTAATCCACCGATAAAAAGTTTGCAAAACAAATAATAAACTAGAAATAAATTTCAAACTTACCCGGAAAATAGGCTTAGCGGGATTCATGGAGATCCAACTGTATTGCCTCCGTGTAAGGTCTAGCGACCAATGATCAAAGGCCCGTCTTTCACGCGAGATCTCTACGAGACATACAATCGCGTTCGATTGGTCGCTAGATCTTATACGTGAGGAAATCAGGATCTCCATGAATCCCGCTAAGCCTATTTTGATGGTAAGTTTTAAATTTATTTCGAATTTAATATTGGTTTCGTAAATGTTTTCACTAGTGGATTGGGCCTATTTAAACAATAAGGAATCGATAAAAAAATCACTTGTTGTTAGGTTGCATTCTCCCTTTAAAGGGATTTATATTCAAGACTGTTATAGAGATTAAGACAGTCTAATTCCGAAAACAAGAAGTTTAACTAAACTATTTGGGTTGGGAGTCGAGTGTGGCGACCCCATTTATACGAATTTCCCAGGGCTCATCTTTCATTGGACGGAGTTTAATAGCATTTAAAGTTTTCGACGAGAGTATATTTGGTTTTTCTATTGGGTTTTGTACTTGCAATGTTGTTATTTAAATACCATTTATAATTTAACATACCTTTCGTAAGCCACTTTTCTGGTGGCTGGGGTTCCATTTTCTTGAATTAGAATAGCTGAATTCATAAGGGCTTGCTAAAAAAATTAAATAGTTAAAACCTTTAAAGGGAGAATGCAGCGTAAGTAAACCTTTATTGGTGGATTAGGCCTATTTAAAGGATAAGAAATCGATAAAAAAATCACTTGTTATAGGTTGCATTCTCCCTTTAAGATATATTTGCCAATTCGGGATAAAATATTTAATTCGTCAAATATTGAAACTGACCGGTTGATTTTTACGTAACTAACTACGCTGAATTGTTCCGCTAATGGTAAGAAATATTTTAAACTTATGGTATACGCGACAAACCTTGATTAAACCGTCAAAGATAATGTTGAGACCCAAGGGTATCATTGCGTATTAGACACGCGGCGTATCGTAAAAGAAAAAATGGCAGCGTTCGATATGGGTCTTAATTAAGGGGGAAGAGCTTCGTCGATCCTTCAAATCTCCGCGATAAATGACCTTAAATCGTGGAGTGAGCCTTAATAATCAAATTTGAGATAGTTATCAGGGCGTAACCCCCCGTAGAATCTCACGCGGGCTGAAACGCAATACGCCTAATAACGCGAACTTGGTTTCCCGACAGAGACGATCGCGTGACACAGAAAGACCCACAACATACCTCGTGTTCCGGGTCAAGTTCTAAGGCTTTTTCGAAATATAGAAGAGCTTCGGATCCCTTATTCTGCTCCAAGAAGACAACTCCTAACTGAAATGATAAATATTATGGTATATTAATATTTATTACAGATTTATATAGGTATTTTAAGAAGAAATATTTTGTCTGGTTTTTGTGAGAGCGCGCCACAGTCCACGAAGCATTTCTTATTTTCCTTATTTAAAGGGAAACTTGGAGCTAAAAATGGAACAGCTTTTGAATTTACTTTCGGAATCATAGTGACAAAAGACGTATTTGAGAATTTTCAAACAATTTATGAAGCTCATAGCACTCGCGAGCACCGAGCATTTCTTAAGCTTATTTTTTCTATATCCGTGTCAAGTCTCAAGGTCGGGTCTCTTCTGAGCCGTCTGACCCCTAGCGTTTTATGAAAACGGATATAACTGTCTTGTATAACCTTAATGTCACGTGATTTATGGACGTAGTTAGCAACATTCGAACAAGATGTCACGCCCACAATTTTTTAACAAATAATATCAAAGCTATTGGACATTTAAAAACATCAGAGATTGTCAGATTTCCTGTACCAGTATTTTTTCTTATCGGACAAATGTCTAGTGACCCCTCTCGAAAAAGACAAGTTATGGGACAGTTGGAAAAAGTATCGGACAGCCCCTGTTCCGTCATACCAACGTCAGAAATAAAAGGGGGTTACGTATGCACTGCTGTTTTCCGTTTACATGTACCTATCCAAACAAATAAAAACTTACGTACGTTGTAATAAATATCCGGGTTTGTGTTGTCAAATTGTAGAGCCTTCTCGTAGACATCCTTAGCTTCCATAGATCTATAAGAAAACAACATTTGTTTCGGTCTGCGAGCTAATTGAGAAAGCTAATATTTGTGAAAAGATTGATTTTTTTTTCCAAGTACCTTATGAAAACCATAAATCACTAGTAAATTTGATTGACACAGAAGAAACTTCCGTGACTAAAAACAATAATTTACATCGTCATACTTAGAATAATCATTGAGGACATTTTTTTTTTTAAATGTGCTCCTAACTAGGGTCCACAGATAAAACTGATAGTTTTTATCTGGTTCCAAATCAGATAATTTTAAATGTAACTACAAGAAACATACACCCGTTAAGCGCTTATCTGAAAGTAAAATTATTTACCTAATGTTATTATCTGTCTTTTAACCGCGCATTATATCTGCCAGCCAACTGTGAAACCTTTTTAAATGAATAGTAACTTAAAGAATGATTTAGAACTATTGTTAAATAATTGCGAGTTATTTCGCCAAAAAATAGAATTACAGTTAAATTGTTATCTGTTTGAGTATCGGTTAACCCGTAGATGACACCGAGGTGAGGGACTTATCCACGTGTCCTTGTGTATTGTAGAACTTTTAAGGTCTAGATTTTTGGGGATATTACGATATTCAGACCCCTCACTATGGACTAATTAGGACCTGGGGAGTTCACAAAAAAATTCTTATATTCTACGACTAGCGGAAGAGTGATAAAAATTTATTTTATACATATAAAATACGAAATGCGTTGTTCCTGTGGGTATTCACTTAAAGATCTACCCATTTTTATCTAGAGCTCGGAATTCGTATAATTTTTACTAATTGGATAAAATCTACTAAATTCTGATGTATATTATCTGTTTGATTTTCATTCGAGTTAACTTATTCGAAGATAAAGCCAAAAAACATAATCCATATCCGTTTCTATCCGAAAATGATCTTAGAATATTATCCGCGTTAAACGTTCAGATAAAACAAATTCAAAATTTATTTCCGTGAAAATCTTAGTTTTGTTGTTTTATTTATATTCTTCAAATTAAAAGTCAATTTGTAATATTTTTCTTATATTTTAGACTAATTCTGGAAACGTGAATTTTCTTATCCATCGTTATACGTTTGAATACGAGTAATTAGTAGATAAAGCGCCAAACGCTTATCTTCGGGTAAACCTTATACATTTAACAATTATACGAATAAACAAATTTAAATTTTTAGTTTAATTTCAATTTATCCGAAAATAAAATATCTGAAAATATATGAATAACAGAAGATAATGGGTATCCGATTCCGAGCTCTATTTTTACCCATCAAATAGTAGCATTGGGTATAAGGGGCAAATGATTATTCCATGTATAAGGAGGTATAAATTACTGATTATTAAATCGAATTACTTACCTATTCATTTTAATTAATATATCTCCCCTGTTTATGTAGGCTTGAACGTAATCGGCCCGCATACTGATCGCTTGACGGTACAACTGAAACCAAATAATATTTAGCCCCCCCCCCATAATAAATGTATATAGGCAAGACCAAGAAAGGTTAAAAGATACATTGGAAATTCTTACGCTCCCACTCACTCCCATTCTAGGAAAATTTTACGAAATAAGGGCCGGTACTTTTGTATTACTAGCTGATGATAGAAACCATCAACCGACTTAACGTTAACGGTTTCCCTGATTGGTTGTTAACATGTAAGTCGTTAAAGAAATTCGCCTTTATTTTCGAGGCGTTAACTCACAGGCTTGGGGTAGTTTTTCGATAGCGAGGAAATATTTTTAGGTAAGCCTTGGCCACTACGAGCCTAGTTATAATTTCAAATTACGGTCGGTCTGGGACTCGGGAAAGGAAGACGTCACTAAATGACGTTTCAAAACGCGTCGACCTCCCGACCCTTTAAGAATTCCGAAGTGTTTACTATCCTTTCTTGGTAAGATTTATGAACATACAGCATCCGCTTCGTCTAATCTAGAACCATTTCTTGATATGAGATTTGCCAAATTAAGAAAAACATTCAAATGATTCGGAGCAATTCGTGTTTGATATGGTTCTCCCGGTCGAGCTTTTGGTAGAAGCGATTTTGCCTAAAGATTGAGTAAAAAAAAACTGTAATTAATTTATATCTTAGAAATAATTTTATCTGTTCTCATATACGACTAAATTAACATATTCGTACTTAAGTGTCCCCTTTCACTTGGAGGAAATGCAATTGTAATGCCGGTTTACCAAATCATATATATTACCATTAGACGAATTCGAAATTGAAGAGGAACTTGCAGGGGCAGGGGTACACTCTTTACGCGCCGAACTGCTAAGAGATTTTGCTATCGTAGTTCACATTCTGATCTTATTCCGATTGGCTAATCTATGGCGAGAAAGACAAACTAGGCGGTAACCCATCCTCTCCCGCTTCGAGACCTGACGCGTTTCCCATAGTAACGGGTGTAATACGCGGATAGGAACGAGAGCGAGAGATCGTAATAATTCATCATTATATTTGTACCCCAATGGCCGCAGCCCCTGGAAGTTGGCTTATGAGTATGGAAATTTCGAATTCGTCAATTGCCTAATTGCAAATATTTTCCTATTAATTTCAGTTACTTTCCTATATTTTATCTTATTTATGTTGATAAAAAGATTTTCGACCTTACCCTCCAAAAAGCCTTTTCAGCTTCGTTGAACATTCCTAGGTTATTGTAAGTTCGGCCAACATTCATGTGAGCTCCCAGGTCATCGGGTTGAACCCTGTTTCGTATAACCGAGATTAAAGTTGAGTCTCGTTCATGATATATCAATGACATCTCGAAATGTCGTATTTAAAACGGCCAAAAGGTAAGTAAACTTGTAAAGCTTTTTTTGGCTCCATTAGAAAAATGTCAAAATGAAATATAATTTCGTGCTTAACACCGGGACATAACTCTAAGAGAGCACGATTTGTAGCGCAGGATTGCTTAAACCAAAATACTATAGCATTTTACAGACTAAGCTAAACTCGATGCCTAAAAAAGTATTTCCGGAAAAGGAAGAAAGGGTAAAGGAAGAGCGCAACGTTGCAAGATCTCTGCTTTGCACTTTAAGGCGGTAGTCAATCGGTAACTCAGCAAAAACGGTGTCATTTGCCGTACCTATTATCAAGCGAAGCACAAATGCTATGAGTTCGCGGTTTTCCCTTAAATTTGAATTGAAATCTTCTTTAGTTCGTGATGTAATTTAGATAATTACAACGCGAAAGATTTGCGAATCTTCTTTAAAAATAACTTATCGAAATTCTATCATTTCCGTACCTATTATCTCGCGTTCTAATATCGCTAGATTTTTCAACTTTACTTCCGACGAACCGTAAAAGTCGGACGTTGTTCGTTGGTGTAATTTGTTAATTTCTTTTATGCAAAAACGATATTTAAACATTCGGCGCCGAATAATTACCTGGCTGCAGTTTTAAAATACTCCAAGGCTTCGTGGTATTTCCTTTCGCTTTCGAGAGCGTGACCAACGTTATTATACAACTTTGCGTTTCGATTGTTTACACGGATTCCTGACGTAAATAAAGCGTACTCAGATTTCCTGCAAATAAAAGTAAAGTTACGTTTAAGGGGGTCCAATTTCAGCTTGCTCGAGTGCTTTGGACTCTTCCTCGATATTTTGAGTGGGGAGATAGGGACGAAATTTAGGCGGGCCGTCTTTGGCTTTATTGCCTCCCCCTCCCAACTACGGAATCTCTCCGCAAAGTGTCGCTTCCTCCGTTCACTATTTATACGTGGCGACTGCGGCCGCTAGAGTGTCTCGAATCAGAATCTGCCGGCACATTTACCTGGACCTTTGCTGATAGTATTAAACTACGGGGCGTTGTTTACTTTTATGGAATAAAGTCATAGACTTTTGTTAATAATAAATAGCCGCTTACCAATCGTAATTTCTAATGAACGTTTTCAGTGCGTGTATTCCAATGATTATTAGCAATGCGCCCCAAAACAGTTGACGTAAAATGTATCTAGTAATTGAAAAATTAAAGACGAAAATTGATATTAATAAAATATTTAAATGTATTTAATTTTTTCACACTCAAAAGCGCAGGCTGAAGGGCTAATTACGTGGCAGTTTTTCTTCTGCATAACGTAACCAGTGAATGATTGCAAAAGTGATATTAAGATGACTACGAAAATGATTTTGGTGATTACGCTACAGGGATCTGAGAGCTACTAGGGCCATAACAGGGGAATACAGTGTTTAAAGTTCGTCTACAGCAACTTTAGAGCCTTGAAATCACCTAACCAGTATCAAATTCACTATCCCTCCTTATTGAAGATATAGTCATACGATTTTAACATTCTACGGACAAGCAAAAGACAATATGGTTATTTACCCGTTTGAAGAATCTTGTAAAAGGTCGTAAATGCGGCTCCATCCGTAGCCAACCAGCATGAAGAAACCCATAGAAGGCGCGTACAGTACTCTTTCAGCAACCACAAATCCCACCGGGAAAAATAGATTCGATGCCGGAAGAAATGGAAATATCGTAAACGCGAGACTCTAAGAAAGCGTAAAAGAGAAAAAAACAGGAAAATTATATCACTACACCATAACCCTTTGGGCACCTGTGTCGTAAAAGATTATAATCTCTCGTAAAAATGCTAAGCCTATGGTTAGTCCTCCTAATTCTGAACGCTTCTAATTCTGAACACTTTCATTTAAAAATGTATAACTTAACTTTGGTTAGGTATGTTTAAAGATGGATGGGCTCATTTTGTAGATTAAGAACGCAACTTCGACACTCTAGGAAAAGACCCTACGACCCTAATTAATTAGACCGTTTTTAAGGTAATGTTTCCCTTTACTGTTCGGGAAATAAGCTTTTACGAGCTTCGGAAAAATCGTGGGCTTGCGCGCTCGATTTCGTCGTAAAGTTTGAGTTTCCCGCTACAAAATAAATTTCTCAAACCCAGAATTTTGCCTCAAACTCTTCGCGAAAATTTAATTTTAAAATATGTCTAAAAATTTCAAATTCTGAATGGTGCGTTAAAATATATGAAAAAGGAACCACTTCCGCGCCTCGAATCGAGAAAGAGTGTCCCCAATGGAAGATGCTTAAAAATAATATTTTTCTTAGGTTTTTCATATTGTAGATTCAGAAAAACGTAAAATCGAGAAAGTGATACATCACTTTACAATGTTACAAAAATTTAAAACGAATGAATTGTTTGGCTTTGAAGTTTTCCAATTGATCACTTATTAACTGTTTCGTGGGTAACAAAATAGTAGGCGAATTGAATCGAGCGATAAGTTCGGTAACTATTGACTTAAAGTCGCAACACGCGAGTGGTCATCCCTAAAATGGAGTCGTTTTTTGTCAAAATTTAAATTTTACCCTTAATTATATATTTTAATATATCGCCCCTTATATGCCGGCCAAGAAAAATACGTTACTTACCAAAACGATCACACGGCCATCATCAGAAACAAAAGCAGCCCACAATAGACTCAGTAGAGTTATGTAGAAAAATACAGTCGCTATATTTCGTATGTCTTGGAAAGTGTGGAGCAAAGGTATGGTACCCATTGTCCAATCGCAACAAAGACTGTTAGGGAAAAGTAACAACCAAGCGTTGACGGGCAATAAATAGTTTAGAGTCAACTGCCGAGTTGGAGTCGAAGCTATGGCCGCCGGATTGTCAAACCTGTTAAAATGAGGATGGGAGCTCATCAGATAATTGAGGTTTGAAAGAAAAACAACAAGTTTAATAGCCTCCGTGAACTTACTTGGTAAAAACTGGTAACTGAGCCCCCATGACTTTCAACCTGGCCACGAGGAGGATAATGGAACTGCTAGTAAGAACCAATACCCGCAGAATCATTTCTCTAAGCCAAAGCGGAGGTTGGCCTTTCGAAGTAAATAGCAACTGAATGACGCCAAAGAAATCGCAAGGATGTAACTAAAAAAAAATAATAAATGGGTACGTTTAAAGCCCCATTCAGACTATAGGATTTTTCGCTTTCACAAAGAAACGCAAAAATAACACAGCTCCATATGCAATTTTCCTGACGCGTTAAGCCAAGGTTTGTGAAAATGGCGCTAATAATTCATCCGCTAAATACGTCGCTTTCATGTTGGTCCCTTCGAAAGTAGACAAAAATTCTATAGTCTAAACGGGCCTTTAATCTAAGTTGGGGTCCTTGGGGATAATACGTTGGTTTGATGTCCTTTCCATCCCACCCTTCGAGACTGATGCGCGCGTATCAGAGCTATCAAGCGCGTTGTCTGCGACGATTTTTAAATTATGTTTATTATTGCTTTTGTAAGTACTAAATAAACATGGCTCTGACGATATAATTCAGGGACTTTCTTAAAATTTGTAAACAAAACAGCGTTTTGGAGTATGTGACTACTAAATAAAACATAGATTGCGATTGGGCTTTATAATTTACGAAAATACGATTAGTTTGTTAATTTAATCATTTGGAACAACATAATGAACAAATCCAAAACCCTTTGTAGGAAAACAGTGGTAGACGACGCTAAGGCTTGGGTCATCACGTGTCCAGTGATGAAAAATAATTCTTATTATTAAACACAAGCCGGTTTAACTTTCCTCCCGTCTCAGAGATGGTGCAACACATCTCTGCATTCATTTTCCCCTAGAGTCGCGTATCTCTATACAAGATCTCTGAACTGGACTCGACCTACGTAGTAAATTACACTCTCCTAGATAGAATTAAATAGATTCTCGGTAGAATATATTTAACCATCTTTCTCTAGAATGTATATACCGTCTCGCGTTTTTAAAATCGCGTTGCCTTCGCGGTTATAATATACTCTAAGCAATTACCCTAAAAATAAATAAGTAATATAAATTGCGGGTAAAACGTTTGATAATAATCCTTATAGAAGACATTCTTACGGTCGAGAAATTCCGGCTAGCTAGATCAGAGCACGCTACTTGATTTAAAATCAAGAGAGATATTTTAACATAACAGGTTGTCCCCAAAAGAAGAGATTCTTAAGAGCCAGAACGCAACGAAAAAAAAAAAAAAAAAAAAGAACTTTCTACACGACTAGAATGTCTAAGCGAAGGAAATGTTGGGAAGGTATCTTCGTTACGCTTTATGGGAATAAAATAAGCAGGATCTCTTAATGATTCTGTCAGAACGAGAAGATTTATGAGCGACCACTCAAATATTTTAGGCGGCTACAAACTTCTTCCGTACGAGACTACGACTAAGAGTGCCTGCTGGATTTTTCGCCGATAACGATAACCATCTCTTTCTCTCTCTTAGAAGAGATTTTTACTCTATAAGCGACTCACCAATAATGAACCTTACGAAAAATGAAATTCAAATATCTCACGACGTGTATTATAATTTTGCGTTAGTGGATTGTTTTCAAACCCCAAGATAAAGAAAGATCTTACCATCAAAACAATAGACAATTAAGAAAGTAATTCCCTCAATTGCGGGAAAAAGAACTTGTTGCCTCTTAAAGGAAGAATGCAACCTAACAAGACGTGATTTTTTTTATCGACTCATTATCGTTTAAATAGGCCTAATACAACAGTAAAAAAATTAAAAACAAATATTAAACTAGAAATTTAAAACTTAAAATCAAACTAGGCTTAACTGGATTCATGGAGATATCCTAAACTCCCCTTATAACGACTAGTGACCAATGGCATATATCATATAGATTCCGCAATCCCCATATACGGGGGAGTTAGGTGATCTCAATGAATTAAGCTAAGCCTATTTTAATGGTAAGTTTTATAAGTAAGTTTTAAATTTATTTCTAGTTTAATATTTGTTTGTAATTCTTTTTACTGTTGGATTAGGCCTATTTAAACGATAAGGAATCGATAAAAAAATTACTTGTTGTAAGGTTGCATTCTCTCTTTAAAGGGATTAACAGCGATTTTTAAATACCTTTTATAGGTGCCTTCTTTTCTAGCTGTCTGTCAGTTTATATGTCAGTTATATACAGTAGTAGACGGATGCTAAATCGACTCAAAAGCTGCGTTCATACTAGGCCTTGGAATCGATTTAAACCGTTTCAAAACGATTTTGCTAGAGTCGTGTAAATGGAAAACTGTCTTATCTCGAATCGATTTGATTCGATTTCTCGAAACTGATTTGGGAACCGATTCGGTTTCAACAACCGATAGTTGAAGCTACAATAAATCGATTTATAAAGATAACTCGTGAACCCGTGACATTTAAAACGATTCCTGGCGATTTAAATATCGGTTTGATTTTACCGTTTCAAATCGATTAAGAAATGCTAGTGTGACCGTAGCTAAAGAGATAAGAAAATTAGGATTTTCGGTAATTTTATGTACTTCTGATAATAAACTTATTTTACAGTTCGTTAAATTTCTGAAGAACTTTGCCAATTTGTATCGAGAAAGACGGGTGTGAATTCTTTTTTGGACAAATATACTAACACAGTTATACGTAAAACCAGTTAACGTAAATTTCATCCGGCACTTCGATTTTGTTCTTAGGCGATAAATTTTAATGAAAAACAAACCAAATACAACTCTTCCACTTACGAATAATAATTTATCTCTAGTCGTAATTGAAGAGACGACTGCTCTATACGAAAAACTAACATTTGTATCCAGCTATTCCGCTAATAAGAATTGACATTTCTCGAGATCAACGCGGCGATGGTTTAAAAACGTTTTATTTTTTCGTTTTTTATTCATTCGAGAAATATTTTCATGGAAACGCATTGCGGGCCTTTAAAGGACGAGTATCAATTAAATTGTCGCGTTTGGCTACCACTCAGGATACTTAAATAAAACTTAAATATAATTATGAATCAAAATTGAAGAGGAACTTCCAGGTGCAGCGCGCCATTGGGGTCGCTATCGTAGTTCCCATTCTGATCCTATTCTGATTGGCAAAGCTATGACGAGAGAGACAAACTAGGCGGTAACCCCTCCCCACGCGCTTCGAGACTCGACGCGTTTCCCATACGTGAGTTAAGAATGAGGGGCAGGCGCGCCATCTATTATAATTTTTAGCCCAGGTCCTGGAAGTTGGCAAACTTAGCAGAGTTTTCCTACAAGAGGTTAATGAACATAAAAATCGTCATGGAAAAACCGTGGCAGACGACGCTCCTAAGATCTCTAATACGCACGCGTCACACACGTGACCTCCAGTCTCGAGGTGGGGTGGGAAAATGCTGTAAAAGATACGTATTATCCCCGACTCAAAGATGGCGCCACAATCAACCCGATGTTTGTCGACGACATAGAGGGTATGTGAAATGTGAAATATCTCTGTCGAAAAGTTCAGCTTGGCACGAGATCAAATTAAGTCTGGTTGCGTGCGTAATTAAAAATTACTTTTATATTTATGTACCTATTTTAACATACTTTTAATTTTAAATCTCTGATGAAGTTTAATTAACAAAAATTTATTATTGAATGAGACTTAACCTTCAAGGTCCGAGGGTGCCTTCTGGAAATCATTAATCTTGTCGCTTTTTTGGATGTTTTAACTTTAGCATTTGTTTAAAATCCATCAATCCAAATTTGAAGATTGCTTTATTTCGAGCTCTTATCACTGTCGATAGAGAGAAGGAAAAGGAAGCCAAGAAAAAAAAAAAAAAATGGAAAGACGCCCGAGAGAAGCGAAAAAGAGCTACAAATCATCTCTTACCAGCAGCTTTCTCTCGCCTTACAAAATTACCATTTTCCCTTATTTTCAGAAATGAAAAATGTCCACTTTTCCACTAGGCGTTCATATAATATTTTTATTATTATTTTTTCTCCATCGTTAGACGCGCACACTCGCCCATACCCCACTCTCCTTTCCGGTGGGAATATTACCAAATACTTCATTGAGAGCTACCGTAGTGAGTTTTTAATGCCACGTAGCAGGGTACATAGTACGGTACTGATTGGTCAAATAGTGCTCCTATAACTGCGGCCAGATATCTGTTCTGTCCACAGATAAAACTGATCGTTTTTAATCGGAAAAACAGATTTATACTTTTGAAAATGTAACGTCATAAAAGTGTCAAAACTATAGCAACAAGATTAGATAAGAAACTAACCTATAGCGATGGCTAAACTCATTGTATCCCAATATTGCGTTTTTAACTGCGGTCAACAGATAAAACTGGTTTTAAATCTAAGATACTACGAGAAACGGATACCGTTAAGCCCTTATCCGAAGGAAATTTATTCACGTAATGTTTTTAACCGCACCTTCTATCTACCAGCCAAGTGCGAACGCGTTTTTAAATGAATACTCGCTTATAGAATGAACTATTGTCAAGGAATTATGGTTAAATAAGATAGTTATCAGTTTGAGCATCGGTTAACCCGTAGATATCTTAAATATTTATTTTATATTTTAAATGAATACTCGCTTATAGAATGAACTATTGTCAAGGATTTATGGTTAAATAAGATAGTTATCAGTTTGAGTATCGGTTAACCCGTAGATATCTGCTAACAAAAAATGGAATCAGATTGGAGATATTTCGGATTTCAAATCAGTTAAAAAGAGATTGTGTAAACAGTTTTGCACAATATCTGTTACAGATAACAGTTAGGAGCACTATTGATGAAACAGAATGTATGGAAGGATGAGTTTAGCATATATTTTCCCAACAGATTCTTAAGCAGAGATCCTACAATGCTGAGCTATATAGAGATACGCCTCTTCCCATACCCTCTATGTCGTCGACAAACCGTGGGATGATTGTAGCGCCATCTCGGAGTCGGGGATAATATTTTAACACCTCCACCCTTTCCATCCCACCTCGAGACTGAAGGTCACGTGCGTATATGGTTTCTAAATGGCGAAATAGATAAAATATGATTTCCGCGCATATTTTGCAAAAGGCGCGAAGTTGAAGATGACAGTGCTAAAATGATTGCGAGTAATCCGTAATCGTTGTACAGGGAATCTGATAGTGATTAGCCCCTCCGGGTAAATTTAAAAAGGTTGAAGGTTAAACAGTGCTTCCTGAGGCCACAATTTCATTAGAATTAAAGCTCAAAATCTAGTTAAGAAAATTATAATCTCCGAAAATAAGAGACCTGAAAAAATATCCGAGAGCGTATTAACGTACTCTACCCTGAATATTTGCTATTTACAAACCAAAAAGCGAATTTCACGACTTACCCTTTGTAGTACAAATACGTCATAAGCGCAACATATAGCTGTAACGGTGATCCCTTGTTCTTTACTCAGTGTTGCAGCGGCAATCAAAAAAACACATTTTAGGAGCTCTATCCAATCTGTGAAATAGAAAAAAAAAAAACAAAAAAACAAATATTGTTTCTAAGACATACTTGCGTAATAATTTCAAAGAATCTCTATGATATTCGTGTAGGTAATATTTTCACCTTTATTCCGAATAATCGATGGCCTATTGTTCCAAATAATTCGAAGCGAAATTTGCCGAAAATATTAGTTATTCTATCTTCTCGCATCTGTCCAATGGATAAACGTTTAACCAAAAACATACCATCCTTTTTAACGTTTAACCGTTAGCAAGAACGGTGTGATTTTTTTTTATTTTATATATATATTTATATATATTTTTTTTTGTGGTTAATCGTAAATAATTACAAAAATAGCAGATCATTTTTTCTAAACCCCAAGCCCTATTCCTTCGACATTCGTCTATTGACAATGGACACCCTTTTCTTAAAATCAGGCGTTTTTAAGAAACCTCACGGTTCAAACAGTTTGCTTGACTTCTTAAAGGGAAAATGCAACCTAACAACAAATGATTTTTGATCGATTCCTTATCGTTTAAACGATAAGGAATCGATAAAAAATTACTTGTTGTTAGGTTGCATTCTCCCTTTATTAAAGAATGCCAAAGAAAACTGTCTTTCGGCATTCCGATACACATCCAAAAATTAATTCTTTCTTGAGCATTATTAGTGCAATAATCATCTATTTCCGATTAAATTCATTACCTGTTTTATGGTCGTCTCTTTGATGTGGCTTGGTGCTCTTAACGTAACTTAGGAATGACCATAAAAAAAACACGGACGACAGAGTTTCTGCTCGACCAACTACGCCGGTTACCTGTAAATGGAATAATACGCAAAACAACACGTTATTAGACATGCTTTAAAAAATGTAAGCAGGATTACAACAGAAGCTAGGGTCTTATGATTTGTGTGTGTTACTAATTTTTGCTTTTAACTGAAAAAGTCGAACGTATAATTTGAAGTTTAATTTTTCTCTATGATAAGAAAAGTATATTATAACGGTGTTTTACGCGTACACTACAAGATGTCGATACGTAACCGTCTGGCCTACAGTGTGCCCACCCGCCGCGAGAAGACGAATACTGGGGAAAGAGGTAAGGGAGAGAGTTCATAGACTGGGAAATAAATCATTCCCAAACAATCCTAACCCCCAGTAAAACTGCGACTCCTCGTACTAAATAATCCTTTACTATAATGCCTTAACTACAATTTAGCTAGCGAAACACTTTGTTAATCCACGACCTTAATTCCATTGGAAAAACGTCTGCTAAAGTTTCAAGTTAAACTTCATAAGAGAACTCCTCTAGAACACGTATTTAGCAAAATTTCTATCGTAATCCCATTATTATAAAAAGAGGTGTAAAACCTTAAAGCTCTTTTAAAGGGAGAATGCAACCAAACCTAAATCGATTCTTTATTGTTTAAATAGGCCTAATCCACCAGTAAAAAGATTTACAAGCTAAATATTAAACTAGAAATGAATTTAAAACTTACTCGGAAAATAGGCTTAGCGGGATTCATGCATGGAGATCCTGATTTCCTCGCGTATAAGGTCTATCGACCAATCAAACGCGATTGTAAGTCTCGTGGAGATCTCGCGTGAACGACGGGCTTTCACTCATTGGTCGCTAGACCTGACACGGAGGCAATTCAGGATCGCCTATTTTCCGGTAAGTTTTAAATTTATTTCTAGTTTAAAATTTGTTTCGTAAACTTTTTATCGTTGAATTAGGCCTATTTAAACGATAAGGAATCGATTAAAAATCACTTGTTATTAGGTTGCATTCTCCCTTTAAACAGAGGCAGCTTTCGCACCATTATTATTAACACGTATTTTCGAAAAATCGTTGACTCGTCGTAAAAAATCGGCGCCTTAAGAATTTTAAAAAGATTTTCTACTTTATGCAGCTAAGACCGAAATAAACCCGAAACTAAGGCTTCCTAGAAACTGTGTTCAATCCAATAACCTTTAATTTGTGTCGTAAATGGGAAAAGCTAGGGTGGCACAAACTCTATATACATTTTACTCTTATAACCTAGCCATTATTACCTAATTCAGTTAACTTAGCACGAAATTAAAGGCTAGGGCTTGGAATTTTCAATAAATTATTTACTAATTTTGCGATTATTTACGATCAACGGTAACATTTATGTTAATTTTACGGTTTTATCACTTGAAAATTTATCTTTAAATACAATTATCTTACAAAAATCACATAGTTTTAACCAACTGTTAACTGTTACCAAGAGGGTCTGTTTTTGGTTAACCGTTTATCCATTGGACAAACGCGACAAGATTAATGAAAAATAGATTTCGGGGAATTTCGAAACAAATTATTACGAAGAATAAGATGTCAGTCGTCGATTATTCGGATTATTTGCTCGAATATCTTTAAAATAAATGCAAAAAATATTACGCGAATATGATTTAGAAACAATATTTAGGGTAGCCGCATCTCAAGAACTAATTTTCTATTTTTTGAAAGCTCCATTTGGAAGGAAAACGACAAGCAATCAATACATATTATGTAAAAATAATTTTTGGTCGAATGGACAATCTCCGATTAGCCACGTTTCGGGTTTATTATAGCAAGTTATGTTTCGTGTCGGTTAAATGGAAATTCGGTATATTGGGTTTCGGTCGAATAGAAATATAAAATATTCCTATCTACTCTCACTTAGTCGATGTAAAAGTCTGTCGTGATTACGTAACTACATGCTTAACACTGCTAAAGGCTGTAGTCGGTAACGTAATCGCGTAGTAATAGTAAAGCTCGGAATTCGCATAATTTTTGGTAATTGGAAAAGACCATCGTGAAGGTCAATCGCATATTATCTGATTCGACTAAGGCAAAACGTTTTATTCGTACTCAATTGTTATAAGAAATTGATTCAAGTTCTACGAGTTATTCATTCGCCGAACCCAAATCGAGATCTCGAAGCTAGAATGTAGAGATTTAGTCAGTTCCTTTCAATTTAGATTAAAATATAATTATTATATTTAATTCTAAAGGGATTTTGAGAAACGTCGTATTTTTATCTTGGCGTTATTCGTTTGAATAAAAGCGTAATTTGTTTATTAATCGAGCTTAAACTTTTATCTCCGGGTCTAATTCGTATCCATTTGATACGTGTCAGTTTATATAATTTGTGGTTTTATATTAATTCGAACAATTTATCCGAGATTAAAATATCTGAAAAAAGCCTAGTTAACAATGGACATCCTAAATTATTCATTATCCGATTCCGAGCTCTAAGTAGTACAGATTCCTGTATTCCCATAAGGGTAATATCAAAAATAAATATAATAGAAAATATTATATTCTATTAATTAACCCATCGGACAAAAACTGGGCTTACCGCTTCGGTGTGGACTGGATGAACGCAAAACAGCAGCGATGAGACAATACTCGCCAAATCGGGCAAAAACAAAAGGCACACCCTGTAAATAAAACAAACATACGTCATTAGAAAAACATTCGAATGAACAACTGATCGAGTTCGAAGTATTTAAAGTGTTGTTGAAGAGAAATTAAGACTTGTTCGGGATTTTTTTGAGCAGCAAATGATTTTGATTTTGCCATTAAATTAAATGAACTTACGGATATGAACTCAGACCACTATTAACTAAAGGTTTAGAGTTCAAATATCGATTTTCAAATCTCTGCTACGACCAAGAACTAATTAATTAATGTAAACTCAGAATATTTGAACACCGCTGATTCGCTAGAAATAAACCATGCCTATACCCTTATTCTTCCCGATTGACTAAATAAAATTACTAGGTCCCAACCTTGAAAAACTGGTACATTTAATATAGAAACAGGTTCTATTTAACAGCAATTTTTGTTCCTTCCAAGGTTGAGAAAAATGTATGATTTCTCATTTTATAGTAATATTGAATTCACATCTTACCTGAAATACAATAGACATACAATGACGTGAAGAGCAACATTCACTAGATGGTAGCCCATTGGATTAAGTCCGTGTATTAAATAGTTTAATCGGAAGGTTAACACGCAGAGAGGTCGATATGATTTATGACTGTGCTCCTAAAAAATTATAATAATTATAAAAATTTAATTAAAAATCAAATCAAGCGAAGCATAAACGCTATCAGCTCGCGGTTTTCACTTGATGTAATTTTCATAATTATAACGCGAGAGATTAGCCAATCATGTTTAAAAATGACTAATCGTAATTTTATCGTTTATCTTAGTATATTATCCGCGTTATATGTTCGGATAAAAATATTCTAAATTTATTTTCCTAAAAAATAACGAATAAAAAGATGATTTAAAATCTTAGTTTCGTTGTTTTATTTATATTCTTCAAGTTAAAAATCAATTTGAAATTTTTTTCTTATATTTTCGACTAATTCTGGAAACGTGAATTTTCTTATAAATCGTTATACGTTTGAAAACGAGAAATTTGTTCGTAGATAAAGCGCCAAACGCTTTTATTCGGGTAAACCTTATACATTAAACAATTATACGAATATAATTTTTTAGTTAGAAACAATTTATCCGAAAATAAAATATCTAAAAACATACGAATAACAGAAGATTCCGAACTCTAGTTCAAATCTATACCGTCTTACCTTTTGGATAGGAGTTCCCCAAAAATCATTTTGGAAGATGTTGAGAATCGGGGTATTTGGCCTTAGGTCTCTGTTTTCTTTGATGGCCGATACGTCGTCAAAAACAAAGCCGCATTGCAATGAGTTCAGATAGCAGACACTAGATGCCAAAGAAATCAGCAAGTAGTATCCCAAACTGCCTTTTCGTTCCATTGAAATCTGAGAGAAAAAGTAAAAATATTGGCATAAGATAAAATTATTGATAATTAGCTTGATTGAATTTTTTAATAAATTTGATCATAAAGTTTATGGTAATATGTGATAAACACACTACAGTGAGGCTGTCATGAACTACAAATGGAAATTAAGTAGCATTTTGGGAAAGATCGTTAAAAAACGATTCAAAATATATATACATATGTCATAGATAAAAATTACAGCGACAGTAATTTTTTATAATAAAGATTACGTTATTGAATAATACCATCGTTAATGCCAATCAGATATTATCCGTTCGTGAAAAACATATCTATTTCTTATTCGGAATCTAAGGCAAACTTTTTATTCGTACTCATTGTTTTAGGAAATTGATACGTTATAGAAGTTATTCATTCGCCGATAAGATCACATTTAAAACTCGAGTTTCTTCGCTGATTTTAACCCAAATTGAGATCTCGAAGCTAGAATGTAGTCATTTATTCGGTTACTTTCAATTTAGATTAAAATATAATTATTATATTTAATTCTACACGGATTTCGAGGAACGTCATATTTTTATCTCCGGATAATTCGTATCTATTTGATACTGTTTATTTTTATCTTCGCGTTATTCGTTTGAATAAACGCGTAATTTGTTTATTAATCGAGTTTAAAATTTTATCTTCGGGTCTAATTCGTATCCATTTGATACGGGTCTGTTGATATAATTCGTGGTTTTATATTAATTCGAACAATTTATCCTAGAATAAAATATCGGAAAAAAGTGTAGTTATCAATAGATATGGATAAGTTATTCATTATCCAATTCTGAGCATTGAAGTAAACACAGTGTAACCTCAGTGGTCCTATACAATCCTATAAGTGCAGCTATCTATGCCTTCCACCGTAGTTTGCCAGCAGTCATCAAGCCAATTATCGTAGCTGCGCAGGCGCGTTTTACAGTAGAGATGGTGGGAAGGAAGATCGCACCACCGAAATGTAGTAATACCGTCTCTATCGGCTAAAACAGTGTGTCCAGGGTGAAACCCTTTCTTAGTCTATGGTATCAGGAATAACCAAGTTAAGTTCCCTATTACCAACTTAGAGAACGGTACTATGTAGTTTGTAGCCACGCATGCGCGAAAAGCATCGGTCGTAGATGGCTGAAAACGCGTTGAATGGCTTCGTGATGAATCAATCTCGTTGATACAATCTTGTTTTTGTGGATATCAATCCTGTAGCCCCCTTGTAGCCCCCCCCCCCCCCTGTAATATATCACCTTCCAAAAAGTGCACCAAGTTAGGCGCTCCTACCCTATATGAGACTCCTCCTTTAATATTATATAAATGAACCATTGCTACATATCTGTTAAAAATCTTTCCTGAGAACTAAATTCTAAATACAGGTAAAAGTTTTTTTTTTTGGAATATTTCATATTTTATCGAAAAGTCGGTATAGGTTTTCTTCGTCGTTTTTGGCGTCGTCAGCTAAAACGAATGTGATCGACATTTCCATTCTGTCGAAAGTCCCCTCTCATGGCGACCATTTTTTTATTTAAACTCCCCTTTGACCAGTTTATATATATATTTATTTTTCTTTTCTAGAAAGAAATCGTTTACATAGAATTTGCATCCGAATATCTAGCCAAGGTTTCTACTTTTTTTCTCTCAATAGGCCGCGCTGAGCCTATTTATATTCATGAGATCCCCATATATGAATAAGGTGCTTTTACAGAAAACGAAATTGTTATTCCGGTACTTGAAGAGTGCAGGAGACAGCTTAACTTTTTTTTTTCTTCTATATTATCCCTAGTTTAACGTTTGTGTTTCCAAAATAGTCCAACAAAGTGACTGAAATCTAAGAGTTATTTGACTTAAAATCAAAGGATGTAACATTTTTAGTTAAACAACCCGTATATTTGGAGAAAAAAGGATATTCAAAATGTGAAACAATGAGAAATGTTATTGAAAAAAGTTTTTAAAGGGTGGAAGAGAGGTTAATTTAGAAATAATGGTGTACTTGTTAAAGGGAGAATGCAACCTACCAACAAGTGACTTTTAATCGATTACTTATTGTTTAAATAGGCCTAAGCCACTAATGAAAAAATTTACAAAACAAATATTAAACTAGGAATAAATTTAAAACTTACCCGGAAAATAGGCTTAGCGGGATTCATGGAGATCAGCTGATTTCCTCGCGTGTAAGGTTTAGCGACCAATCGAACGCGATTGTAAGTCTCGTGGAGATCACGCGTGAACGACGGGCCTTCGCTAATTGGTTGCTAGACCTTACACGGAGGCAATTCAGCTGATCTCCATAAATCCCGCTAAGCCTATTTTCCGGATAAGTTTTATATTTTTTTTAGTTTAATTTTTTTATTGGTGGATTAGGCCTATTTAAACGATAAGGAATCGATAAAAAAGCCACTTGTTATTAGGTTGCATTCTCTCTTTAAGGAAAAACTAAAGCCGGCAAAGATATACGGTAAACACTAAAACTCTTAAAAACATTTCTACTATCTTAATTCAATAGAGCCTCGTGTAATTGGCTCTTGTCTCTGATTGGTCCTTTAGTAACAGTGAAAAAAATCCAACACAAAAGCTACGATCACACTAGCATTTCTTAATCGATTTGAAACAGTAAAATCAAACCGAATATTCAAATCGCCACGAACCGTTTTAGGGTGACTGTGTTCGTAGCTTCATCTATCGGTTGTTGAAACTGGTTCCCGAAGCAGTTTCGAGAAATCGAATCAAATCTATTCGATAAAAGACGATTTCTCGTTCACACGACTCTAGCGAAACGTTTTGAAACGGTTTAAATCGATTCCAAGGCCAAGTACGAACGCGACTTAAGTTTTAAATGGGTATGAAATTAAAAAAATATTCAACAGATATTTGAATTTCCATAAAAAGGTAGTGGTCCTAAGGCGCCTGACAAACGTTTCTGTTAATTTTACAGTTTTATCATTTATAATTTATCTTTAAATACAATTATCTAAAAAATTACACCGTTTTAACCAAGGATTAACTATGAAGAAGAGGGTCTGTTTTTGTTTAACCGTTTATCAATTGGACAAAGAAGATTGAATGAAAAATAGATTTCGTGAAATATTTTGTTAAAAAATCAGCGGGATTTATTTAATTAAAAGGAATCAGGGAAAAAACTTAAAAGGGGTATGAAAATTTCACCTAATAACTTCTCTTTAAATAAGATCATTTGTCGGAATCAACGCTTCTAATATAAATATCGCGGTGTTATTGAAAAACGACAGGGGTGTTGCGGAGTCCGCACGAAGTCAAAATAGACGTGGTCGAAAGCCTCTCGAGTTGAAATCGCCAAAAACGAATCGGAATCGTGATAGGAAATAGTCGTCGCGTGCGGGGTCTAATAGCGCCAAGAGTGGCGCTAACTTTCCCTCTTTTATGCTCTTTTAAAAGCTTTTTCAGTCATCTGTACGCGAACTCTATGAAAATTCGTTACTTCGCACACGCTGCGATCCTAGCGAGGTGCGACTTTAGCGGAGAAACAATTATAGCGGCTAGAGAAAAGACGTGTAACCTATTATCGCGAACACGTTCGTGACTACCCAAACATTACGGAAATCTGGCGATGTCAAAAAGGCCCTCGTGTCGCAATCGCCCACTCGCTGTTCTTACGCGCTAACTTATACTTCTACAGTAGATATAATTATACTAACCCCGAGCCCCCCTCCCCCAACAATTTCGGATAAAAAGCACGTAACGAGAATAACCGCGTTTTAAGTCAATTGATATAAATTATATTTAAATTAAAATGCGAGTTAATTTAAAAAAGGTCAAATTTATTATCTGTTTTGTTTGAAGTAGTGTTCCTAACTGCGGACAACAGATAAAACTGATAGTTTTGTTAAACTGGTTCTAAATCGGATAAACGGATTAATCTAACTACGAGAAATGGATACCCGTTAAACGCTTATTTGAAAGAAAGTTATTTACATGTTTTTATCTGTCTTTTAACCGCGCCTTCCATCTGCCAGCCAAATTGACAAATTAAATTAATTAAATGTTAAGTAATTGGGCATTATTTCGCGAAAAAAAAAATAGAATTAGCGTTAAATCATAGCCTCCTCGATCACGCGCTTCGGCCTTTGAGAATTACAGATTTTGCGTCAATAATTGTTGAAGCTAGCGAACCTATAATTTTTCTCTCCGGACGGAGCTTTTTGCGGTTTTCACCAATTGCGCGGGTTTCTTTTTAAATCTCAAGCCATTGATAAATTTTTACCGGTACTGTAGACACGCTAGATACTATTTATAAACTTATATTCTAATTTCACCCTCTGATTTGATTTTATTCCATGGCAATATACTACTCTACTCCAAAACAACTCATTTGCGAAAAATTAGTCTCTATATTAATTAATAACGTATCGAGAAATACTTCAGCCCGGTACGAAAAAGTTAAAACACTCGTTTACAAACCCTTTTCTAGAAAAGTTCATAAAGTGTGAACCTTCAATTTTCCTCATTTCTGACGGTTTCTCCATACATAAAATGTTGTTAGTCATCTTAACAAAATAAGTTGCAATTAAAGATATATTTTTTGCCTAAATAGTCCATTCTTGCATTTATTATTTTTGAAACTGGTTTGAATAAACATGACGAATTTGTCTTTTAAATTTTTAATTATTTTTTTCTTATAAGTGTATAAATATATCCCACAAAGGACATGGCACACTTTCTATGGACTTTGGCTTTCTACGGATTTCCTTTAAATTGAAATATATTGTTAAACTTAGTTAAAGGAGCAAAATTGTCCATGAGCACTTTTACCTAGCTCCAACGGATTGTCCAGCATCGATGGTTAAAGTTTGGACACTCGTAGTTTGGGTCTGGGATTTTCCATACCATGTTTGGTCACGAAACTAAAATCCTAATTAAGCTTAATCACTCGATTAGACGTTGCCAAGTTGGTAACGCGCAAGCTCGCTGATTGAGTAGACCCGAATTCGATTTCCCGCAAAATCTTTGTTTTATTATTTTATTTTAGCGTTAAGTACTAAATTATTTATGCCATATTGAAAAGGTTGAAATAATAGATTCATAAATAATAATAAAAATAAGGGTAAAAGCTTGCCCAAATAAAACAAATATAATAAAACAAAGTTTCACCGGGGAATCGAACTTGGGTCTTCGTAATCATCGAGCTAGCGCGTTACCAACTTGGCAACTTCTAATCGACCTTCTAAAGGGATACTATTAGCTGAAATGAAGTATTTTTTTCTGATTCCTTATGTAAAAATAAGCTGACTGAATGTTTTAATAATTTTTGAAGTAGGAATACTATTAGAAAAGATTTTTTAAAGTTTTACATCCTAAATACGCGTTTGAATTTTTCTAGCATTAACAAGAAGTCATTCGGAACCTAGGAGCCATCCCCCGATCTACTAAAACAAAAACCTAGAGCCCCTAGCGACATCTAGGTGATAACGTAGACATCTTCGTTTAAATTTAGGGTTGATTTTAATGAAAATTAGGTTTATAAAAGATTCGTAGCCGCATCCTTATCATCAAAAGCTCGTTATTAGCGAAGTTTATAGTTTTATTAACGTAGCCGCTTCTTCGATTGAATAAAATTAGTAAACTATTCTATTTCGAATCTTCAATGGTCACGAATCTAAAATCCTAATTAATCTTTATTCCGCGATTAGACGTTGCCAAGTTGGTAACGCGCTAGCTTAATATCTGCGGAGAACCCAGTTCGATTCCCCGAATAAGCTTCGTTTTATTATTTTATTTTAGCGTTAAGTACTAAATGATTTATATCATATTGAAACGTTTGAAATAATAGAGGCGTAAAAATTAATAGAAATAGGCGTATAACCTATAAGAGCGTGCACAACGAATATGGGTATAAGCTTGCCCAAATAAAACAAATATTCACTAAAATAAATTAATAAAACAAAGATATTTCGGGGATTCGAACTCGGGTCTTCGCAATCATCGAGCTAGCGCGTTACCGACTTGACAAATTTTAATCGAGTGATTCATCGAATTAGGATTTTAGTTTCTTGACCAAAAAATGGTATGTAAAACCCCAGTTCCAACTACGAGTGGCCAGACTTTAAGCATCGATGCTGGACAATCCGTTGGAGCTAGGGAAAAGTGCCCCTGGGCAATTTTGCTCCTTTAACTAAGCTTAGCAAAATATCTAAATTTTAAGGAAATGCGTAGAAAGCCAAAGCCCATAGAAAGTGTGCCATGTCGTTTAGCACTGTATCATTATCGTTTTAAAAGTTGAATAAAAATTTCACAACATTATTATTTTATTTTAGCGTTAAGTACTAAATTATTTATGCCATATTGAAACGGTTGAAATAATAGATTCATAAATAATAATAATAAGGGTAAAAGCTTGCCCAAATAAAACAAATGTAATAAAACAAAGTTTCATTGGGGAATCGAACTTGGGTCTTCGTAATCATCGAGCTAGCGCGTTACCAACTTGGCAACTTCTAATCGACTGACTAAAGGGATACTATTAGCTGAAATGAAGTATTTTTTTCTGATTCCTTATGTAAAAATAAGCTCCCTGAATGTTTTAATAATTTTTGAAGTAGGAATACTATTAGAAAAGATTTTTTAAAGTTTTATATCCTAAATACGCGTTTGAATTTTTCTAGCATTACCAAGAAGTCAATCGGAACCAAGGAGCCATCATCCGATCTACTAAAACAAAAACCTAGAGCCCCTAGCGACATCTAGGTGATAACGTAGACATCTTCGTTTAAATTTAGGGTTGATTTTAATGAAAATTAGGTTTATAAAAGATTCGTAGTCGCGTCATTATCATCCAAAGCTCGTTACTAGCGAAGCTTATAGTTTTTAAAGCGTAGCCGCTTCTTCGATTGAAGAAAATTATTAAATTCTATTTCGAATCTTCAATGGTCACGAAACTAAAATCATAATTAAGCTTAATCCCTCGATTAGACGTTGCCAAGTTGGTAACGCGCTAGCTTAGTATCTCCGGAGACCCCAGTTCGATTCCCCGAATATGCTTCGTTTTATTATTTTATTTTAGCGTTAAGTACTAAATGATTTATACCATATTGAAACGTTTGAAATAATAGAGGCGTAAAAATTAATACAAATAGGCGTATTACCTATAAGAGCGTGCACAACGAATATGGGTATAAGCTTGCCCAAATAAAACAAATATTCACTAAAATAAATTAGTAAAACAAAGATCTTTCGGGGAATCGAACTCGGATCTTCGCAATCATCGAGCTAGCGCGTTACCGACTTGGCAAATTTCAATCGAGTGATTCATCTAATTAGGATTTTAGATTCTTGACCAAAAAATGGTATGTAAAACCCCAGTTCCAACTACGAGTGGCCAGACTTTAAGCATCGATGCTGGACAATCCGTTGGAGCTAGGGAAAAGTGCCCCTGGACAATTTGGCTCCTTTAACTAAGCTTAGCAAAATATCTAAATTTTAAGGAAATGCGTAGAAAGCCAAAGCCCATAGAAAGTGTGCCATGTCGTTTAGCACTGTATCATTATCGTTTTAAAACTTCAATAAAAATTTCACAACAAATTATATGTGATAAAGCTTTGCACACGCTACCAACTTAAGTTGATAATATTTTTTTAACTTAAAAACTTCTTACCCTAAAATTACGAAACCTTTTTAGCCAGTGAAAATAAACTAATTTGCAAAACATATATTTTAATTGTGGCTTTTAAAAATCATTAAAGTCCTGAAAAGGGCAAAACCCTTCGAATTTTGTCAGTTTCCCCCCTTTGAGACGTGCATCAGATTGGTGTCTTTTTGTAAATCTCGAGAATTCATTTATTCGCGATTTTCGGCGCGAGCACAGCCGAAGCGCGTGATCGAGGAGGCTATGGTTAAATTAATTCAAAGACATTTCTACATTCATTGTAAAAATGAATTGAGTGATCCAATTTGTTTTAAATCTCACAAATAAATTATTATTTATTAAATTTAAATTAGACCAGATATTTGTCGCTTATATATTTTGGAGTTGATTAAATTTGTGATAATTTTATCTAAAGAGATAATAATAATACCGAATCCGATCATCCTATCATATTCAAATTCTGATGTATATTATCTGTTTGATTAAAATAGACTATTTTTCATTCGAGTTACTTATTCGAAGATAAAGAAAAAAAACTTAATCCATATCCGTTTTATCCAAAAATTGCCTTATCTTAGAATATTATCCGGGTTATACGTTCGGATAAAGAAATTCAAAGTTTATTTTCCTGAAAAGTAACGAATAAAAAGATGATTTAAAATCTTAGTTTCGTTGTTTTATTTATATTCTTCGAATTAAAAGTCGATTTGAAATAATTTTTTTAATACTTTAGACTAATTCTGGAAACGCGAATTTTCTTATCCGTCGTTATACGTTAGAAAACGAGTAATCTGTTCGTAGATAAAGCGCCAAACGCTTATTTTTGCGTAAACTTTGTACATTTAACAATTATACGAATATAGAAACAAACAATTTATCCGAAAATAAAATATCTGAAAATATACGAATAACAGACCGTACTTTTCTATTCAACCTTACAGCTCTTCTTTAAACACATTGAGGTTTAAGCATAGTATGTTAATAAAATAAATCCATATTTTTAGAAACTGTATAAATTCGGTATTTGAAATCATGGTAACAAAATTTGAGTTACAATGTTTTTACCATCATTAAGAGCTACAGACTCCGAACTCTCCCTTCAATTAATGTCGCCACTACAATCATTTGACGCCTACAGCGGAAGTGTAACAAATCCAGTGAAAACGTTAATATCGATCCCTATAGAGAGAGCTCTTAATTTTTCATTTCACGCAATTATTAAGCTTGTTTCAATTTCAACAAGTACACATTTATGACAATGAATACAATGTAACACGTCTATAGCTTTATAGACACATTTAAAAAAAGCTGTTTGTTAATTTAAAAATCAGCATGGTTAGATATGATTAGGACTAAAGTTGTAAAAATATTCGTTATTTGTATTTGAATTTCTGTGATTTTAAATGCGAAATCCCTCTTTCAAACGCTTCAAAATTATTATTTCTGAATAAAAAAAAGCCCAACACTCGTTTTTCATGATACGCTTGGCCATTTAAGTTAATTTTCACTAATAGTGCAAAGTGACATTATTTATTAACATGTTCTTAACGAGGTCAATCTACACGAATAAATATTCTAAATTAGATTTAAAGTAGATTTAAAATTATAAATTTTGACCTAGCTCTTTTAGTGATTAGTCAATCATTGTTAATACAAAAAGTACTCAATTATAAATTGCTATAATTACAAACCTAAATTACCATTATCATGGTAATTTACCTAGTAAATTACCGATTTAGAACTAATTACGACTTGGAATCGATAAACTCTGTAATCGTTAAGAATACGAGTTTATTCATTTGCCGATAAGAAAATTTTAATCTCGATTTTTTTCGCGCATTTTAACCCAAATTGAGATCTCGAAGCTAGAATGTAGTAATTTAGTCGCTGTTGTTTTAGATTTTGATTAAAATATAATTATTATATTTCATTCTTCACGGATTTCGAGAAACGACGTATTTTTATCTTCGCGTTATCCGTTTGAATAAACGCGTATTTCGTTAAATAATCAAGTTTAAAATTTTATCTCCGGATAATTGGTATCCATTTGATACGCGCCTGTTTAGATAATTTGCGGTTAACAAAACATTTACCAGAGAGTACAGTATCTGAAAAAAAGCCTAGTTATCAATGGATATCCGAAGTTATTCATTATCCGAGTCCGAGCTCTAGTTGAAGTAACCACAGTGGTAATTTGTAATTTAAAGATTTTGGCTTAAAAGTGAACAAATTGCTGAAAGAGGCTGAGGTTTTATGTTATAAATCTAAATAAAGTCTACCATTCAATATTTTTTTATCGTCCGGCTTCGTTAACTTAACGACATGATAATGTAATTTGTTCATGTTGGAGTCTTTTTGTCCTATCAATGCAAAGTCATATGGTAAAGGGTATCATCAAAAGTATCGAAATTTCCACGAGTTTATGGGTTGTTTAGTCCGAAATAAGAATATTGAAATAAGAATATTAAAAAATAACGGAAATTCAAATACAAATCATTTTGTCAATATCAGTAAATTATCGCTAACTATTCAAAACTAGGATAATTGTCACGGCTAAGATGTAGTATATAATTGTGTATTCAAAGAAGGACCACGCGAGGTATAGAAGGCCCGTTTCCTAGAGAATGAGAAGAATTTTCCGACACATTACAGAGAGTGGAACGTAGAAAGTGTTAAAGAGCCCAAAACGAGTTTGAGATGGAAGAGAAACTTAGAGTGTTACGACGACAGTCGAATGATTGAGCCGATAGAAAGTTTCGGGGAAAGACTGAAAAGAAAACGAAAGACGGAGAAATAGTTTATAGAGAGAAAGAACCGGAGTGTATATTGGGATAAATCAGAGCTGGCGTTTTGTATTGATACTCGAGTCTTACCTCGAATGATTTTCCTCTTAATTCCAATTTATGGGCCGAATTCGAGCGAAAACGATAATTGTCCTAGCGCTTTCGCGGGATTTCTGGGCGATTAACGAGGGTATTTTTTCGGGTCTCTATCTCGTCTCTCGCGAAGTACTCGGCGATGGTGAACGGGATCGCGTAATTTAAACTGAATTGAAGGGCGCAGACGACTATCCACTCCACGCGCGCGATGCGAGACGTGACGATTTTAACAAATGAGTCGCTCATGCGCGATAAATCCTCTCTTTTAATGGAAAAGATATTCATGAAAATTGAGTCGAAAAAAAAAGACGCCGGTGGGCACGCTGCAGCCGCCCGCCTTTTAACGCTCGCTTTCCACTGGGCGAATTTTTTCAGGAATTTTCCGAAATAATTATGGAAAGCGGAAATTTTGTTTTTATTTTTAAATATATATGGTTTTAAAATGGCGAATTTAAAAAAACAATAAAATCTCGAATGATCACGTTGTACAAATCTAGAACGCCTATGATTGGTTGCCCAGTGGAAACTCGACGTAAAACGTCATTCGTGTAAAATGTTTGCTAAGCGTCTCATGACACTCAATCTGACTAACGAAAGAAATAGGCTAATAGAACTAACATCGTCACACTCACAAGTCAGCCGAATTTTGGTTCAGCGTAATCGCTTAGCGTCGGGCAATAACGCCAATTCCGTCGGGCAATAACGCCAATTCCGTCGGGCAATAACGCCAATTCCGTCGGGCAATAACGCCAATTCCGTCGGGCAATAACGCCAATTCCGTCGGGCAATAACGCCAATTCCGTCGGGCAATAACGCCAATTCCGTCGGGCAATAACGCCAATTCCGTCGGGCAATAACGCCAATTCCGTCGGGCAATAACGCCAATTCCGTCGGGCAATAACGTCGTGATTTACGCCAAGTGAAAACCAATTTATTACCTTCTATCATCTCTACCTTCTTTCTCGTCTTCCGCGGCGAAACCGCTTGGAAATGGGAGGGTCTCTTAGAAATCTCGGTACCCCAGTAATGATAAATTTTAATTTTATTCGCGAGTTAAAAAATAGCCCCCTCCCGTCCTCGGGCTTCTCCTACGAGAAACAGACTAAAGAAAAAAAATTCGCCCAGTCGAACTAAAAATGAAATAATTTTCTTAGATTCTGATATCTCTCGAAGCCGTCTCCTTAATTAACGACGTTTTATCCGAAGTAAATTCTACTTTTATACGGGCACGCCTCGAATTTCGTAACCGCCGAAACTAGCTTCGATCATAAAAACGTTTATATACTATTCTTAGGACCTCCTTTAGTTAATTTTACTAGTTATTACGACAAGGGCTCGGAATTTTAAATAAATTATTTACTAATTTTGCGAATATTAACAGTAATTTCAGTTAATTTTAACGTTTTATCATTTTAGAAACTATCTTTAAATACAATTATCTAAAAAAATCACAACGTTTAACTAACGGTTAACTATTAAAAGGGGTGTCTGTTTTTGGTTAACCGTTTATCCATTGGACAAACGCGACAAGATTGAATGAAAAATAGTTTTCAGGAAATTTCGCTACGAATTATTTTGAAGAATACGATGTCGGTCATCGATTATTCGGACTGCCAATATTATTTTCTCAAATATATTTAAAATATTACGCGAATATGATTTAGAAACAATATTTATTGTATATTTTATCCATTTCGCCGTTAAAATAATTTAAAACTCGATTATGAGTCTGTAAATTATAAACGGATAAACCGATAAGCGTGGATAATCGATTAAATTGAACTATAATTCTTTATAAACAAATTTTAAAAGGCTGGACGTTGTTATATTAATACATTTAAATTCCTTATTAATAAATGATGTTTTTGTGATAATAGTTATATTGGTGACTTTCATTCCAAAATAATCAAAATTGGTTATTATTTTTATTGAAACGGAGGTACGATTATCTCTTAATGCATTTATTGTATTTTTTGCACCACCTTATCAAAGGGTAATTTTTTATCCAATGAACGAGCCCTAAATAACATTGCATTGAAAAATCACATAAATTCAAATATGGATCATTTTGCGAATACTGCTAAATTACCGTGAAACGGTAAATTACTAAGTAATTTACCAATTTTCAAACCAGGCTCTGCTTATTGAAAACGGGGCTTAACTGCGATAATTTTCTAGGGCGATTGGGGTATGTTATATTTTTATACAAATCAACTAAATTGTTTTTTCCTTTTCGACAATATTTAATGAAATTATGAAAGCTAAGTTGATTTTAATTAAAGGAAGAATGCAACCTAAAAACAAGTGATTTTTAATCGATTCCTTATCGTTTAAATAGGCCTAATCCACAAATAAAAAGTTTACAAAACAAATATTAAACTAGAAATAAAGCCAGGAAAATAGGCTTAGCGGGATTCATGGAGAACCTGAATCGCCTCCGTGTAAGGTCTAGAGCGACCAATGAGCGAAGGCCCGTCGTTCACGCGAGATATCAACGAGACTTAACAATCGCGTTCGATTGGTCGCTAGACTTTTTACGCGAGAAAATCAGGATCTCCATGAATCCCGCTAAGCCTATTTTCCGGGTAAGTTTTAAAATTTTAATATTTGTTCGTAGTGGATTAGGCCTATTTAAACAATAAGGAATCGATAAAAAAATCACTTGTTGTTAGGTTGAATTCTCCTTTTAAGGGTTTGAATAAAATAAGGACTGAAGGTGTCCGTCAAATTGGAATGTATCGTTTCAATATCGAGCGTTAAAAAAATCGTTCGGGTCGATTAGAATTTGGGATTGGGTTAAAGTAAAGGAGGTTGAGGGGCAGAAGCTGTATTTCGATCCCAGTGTACAAATTCCATAATTTCGCAATTTTGTTTGGTAATGGCCGGGAGCCTTGTTGATCCGCGTTATTACGTTGGACTAGCTATATAGGAGGTAATGAGAGTTCGAATTTGAAAATGACGTGCTGGATAAGCAAAGAGCAAATAAAGGCGCGCGATTATCATCGCGTCTCGCTTTCATTTATGCGGGAATTATCTCGGAGAAATATCTCTCAGTCTCTCTCTCGCGAAAATTTGAAATTCAAAAGCCATCAAGAATACATCAAAAATATTTAATGATTAAAATATCGGAGTGGCCATTTTAGGCACGGCGCTTATTAAAGGGCGGATAAAAATGAACAGTGAGGAGTTTTCTACTGAACGCGGAAGAATTATCTCTCTACGAGTTTCGCGCTATAGTCAGAAGCCCATTTAACCCTCCTTGAAGTCTATTATGTTACATATTGCGCTCCACTTTCATTGGGTAAAAATTCCTCTTTTACTAACTCGGAGGGACCTACTTCATACCCCCTTCTCCACGGAATATTGCAAATTCTCTTTTCTGGGGGAGGGGCTTCGAAACACGAGGAACGCGCGTAATTTATTCCCGAGCTCTAGCGTTCCAACGCTTACCCGTTTTCCGATACAAGCGGAAATAAAGTGACTCGTTTTTGAGTCATTTATCCAACCACCTCTGGTTTTTCCTCTTTTGCAAACTTCTCTTCAACTTAAAAAAGCGCGGCTAGTGAGACCGTGAGGAGCGTGTCTCGCCCGACCGTCGCGATTTCGAGTCTGATTTACTCTAGAACGAATACAGTTCTGTACAAATTTCGGAATACTTAGGGTGAAACAATGAACTGAGAAAATCGGACTCACTTCATCGTCACCCGCAGTATGTAGTCTTATAAACTTGAAGGATGATTTACTCGCGTTAGAATTAATAAAAAAATTATCACTTAATTTTCCTTTACAAACTCCCTTTAAGAGCTCGAGGGCCATTGGCGGTAAAGGGGTTTTTTAGTGGAGGGAAACTTTTTAGGAAAATAATAATAAAAAAAAAAAGCATTTATTATAAAACGTTGAAAAAAAGTATCGTTCCCAGCTACGAATTACGTGAGAGAATCTGAAAGGAATAAAACTTAATTTGTTCATTTTTAATGAAACTCGAGAATAATTTCACGGCCAATTCTGGGCGGGAATTTCAAGCGCAGGGCGGAGATACGAAGAGTTGTGGCTTTCTTATATAGTATTCCTATTGGCGAACCTTTTCTTTCTTTTATCAATCATTTTTATCATGATGGAATATTAATATAAACTGGTTACGAATCAAGGAATATCTCTACTCTAACATTCACACGTATAAGAAATGGCGTGTCTTTAAAGGGAATATAGATAACATAAACAATTTGGCATCCTTTGGAAGTTTAGACGCGAAATATAGGATGAAATTATGATGTTTTTAGTGAACTTGTTACGGAAAAAAATAAAGATGCCGAACAAAATACGGTTTTAATTACTTAAAATTTAAAGGGAAAATTGGAGCTTAAAATGGAACAACTTTTGAATTTATTTCGGAATCATCGGATTCCAAAAAAGTATTCGAGAAATTTCAAACAATTTTTAGACACCAAAAACGTGTCTAAAAATTCCGAAATATTTCTTGGCATAGTGATTCACAAAGTACTAATAGTTAATAATTCAAATCGTTATCGAGCTGTGATCAAAATCGTTATCGAACCGCGATTAAAATCGTTATAGAGCGGCGATCAAAATCGTTATCGAGCCGCGATCAAAATCGCCATCGAGCCGCGATCAAAATCGTTATCGAGCCGCGATCAAAATCGCTATCGAGCCGCGATCAAAATCGCTATCGAGCCGCGATCAAAATCGCTATCGAGCCGCGATCAAAATCGCTATCGAGCCGCGATCAAAATCCTTCCTTTATCAGAACAATCCAAAAATTAAATGAATAACAGAGCTAAGATAATGGAATCGATCAGATAAACTATATCTACTAATTAATCGTAACAAACGTACCGCAAATGACTGATGTTTCCCGAATATTAACACCCTGTATTATAAGGCAAGGTTGAGTAGAGAGATATAAGTTAGGTGGCAAAGATATTCTCGTAACCAGTTTGAAATACGTTAGACGCCGAGCCGCGAAACTGTAATTGGTCTCTTCATCTTTAATGGATCCGCTAGTTTTGATGGGAGACTTTTTAATTGACGGTTTTGTATCTTCGCGGTCCGCGCCTCGCCCGCTTTCGTCTCTATCTTTAAAAGGCCTTATTAGCTATTAACCCAAAGTAATAATTATCAAAGCTCAATGTGGTCTTTAACAACTACAGACCTTTCATTAAAAATTAGACTCCATTACCGATAAGTATAATAAGCGCTCGCGCGAGTGACTATCATCAACAAGAAAATGCGAAAGAAATGGGAAAATTATTATTGAAGCTAGGAAATATTAAAAGGTATCAGCTAATTATATTCTGTTACAACTAGACCTGAGAATTGGATAATGAATAACTTCGGATATCCATTGATAACTAGGCCTTTTTTTTTTCAGATTTTTTAATCTAGGATTAATTGGTTATTAATATAAAACCACAAATTATATAAGCACACGCGTATCAAATGCTGGATACGAATTATCAGGAGATAAAATTTTAAGCATGATTAATAAACAAATTACGCCTTTATTCAAACGGATAACGCCAAGATATCTAAAAAGTTTGCTACTAAATTATCAATATACGGCGAGTATTTATTTTCGTTAAAACTTATACTTTGCTTTGTATTGAATAAATTGAATGTAAACATAGGAGGGCATAAACATCTTAGAGAGTATATAAGAATCTTTATTTATACAATACCGCTAAAGAAAAGAAAAGATAGAATGCCAATGAACCTTGATGTAAAAAAAAAAAAGCTGGCCCAGTCACGACTTTTAAGGGGATATACAGGTGATTTTTATTTAACGCATAAATTAAGAGATACCAGCGAGATTTGGTGGGAGCGGTTCAAGATCTTCACATGCAGAGAGTCCGGGAATAAAACTCAGTTTTCACTGGACGATAAAAATGACTTGCAAAAATTTCTTAAGCCTTGGCACCGTAAAATTAACTTTTAATGATTGCCTAAACAAGCTTATAATCGTGGTTTCAGTTCGCGTATTCTATTACATATTTGAATTCGTAATCATTCATCATTTTAATGATAAACTTTCATCAATTCTTTATCTTTTAAATAGGCCTAATCCATCAGAAAAACATTCTGCAAACAAATATTTAACTAGAAATAAATTCAAAACTTACCCGGCAAGTAGGCTTAGCTAGATTCAAGGAGATCCGCTGAATTTGTTTGCTTTCAAGGGTCAGTTACCAATGAAATGTTATTAGAAGTCTCGCGGAGATCTCGTCTTAACGACGGGCCTTTGCTCATTGGTCGCTGACACATCAAAGCGAAAAAAATTCAGAATCTCCATGATTCCAGCTAAGCCTATTTTGATGCAAATTTTTAAATTTAGTTTAACATTGGTTTGTAATTTTTTTTACTGTTGGATTAGGCCTATTTAAACGATAAGGAATCGATAAAAATAACTTTTTGTTAGGTTTTCCGCCAAAATATGCGAACAACTCTCATAGTTAGTCCTGCAGTGGAAACTGGGAATAAGCAATGCCGCAATTTACCGAATATTAGGTTGGGGTATCCCTGCTGGCCTTTTGGAAATGCTTAACATTTTGGGAATTTATTAGAGAATCAAGATGAATTTTCAATATTGTGTAAACGGAGGGGGGTGTCAATTACAACTAGCCTAAGTTACATTCATGTTTTACATTCTATCAGTGCTGCTCCCATTTTACAGCCTTCCCTTGAAAGCGAGTAAATATAATAGAGCTCAATATGTACAATATAGTTTGCCACGCAACGTGGCCCGTGTAATAATGAATTTCCTAGGAATTTATTCCGCTATTTGGAATCACACCGCGGCTTGCTAAATTATACCATTGCTAATATAATAATATAAAGAATATTTTCATCTCCATTTGGTAAAATTCAGACGTAGTTCGTGGTATAATTTGATAACTTGAAGTTTAATTTTTCTGTGTTACGATAAGAAACGTATATTATAACGGTGTTTTACGCGTAAACTCCAAGATGTCGCCACGATAGAGCCTATTACGCTAGACCCGTCACCGTCTGACTTACAGCGTGCCCACCCGCTTCCGCGAGAGTCGGAATACAGGGGAAAGGGGTAAGAGAGAGTTCAGTAGACTGGGAAATTAATCATTCCCAAACAATGCTTACCCCCAGAAATACTGCGACCCCTATTATGAAAATCAGCGCCATCTCGTGTTTTTAATCGTACTAATTCTTTACTACAGCCTTCATATTACCTGACTCTTCCCCGAACATTTGGGCCCACTTAATTTAAATTCCATGACTTCTCCCGCGACTTTTAAAATTCCATGAATTACGGATTTGAACAGTAGATATACATTAAAATTTATGACTTAGTTATTAGCCTATAATATCCTTTTATACATTCATACTCGCGATGAGTGTTTCATCTTCTTTGAAACTCGAAAGTAAGGTTTGATTCGTCGCGATATCGAGCTAGATAAATGAAAGGTTCTCACCCCATTTTAAAACGAACCTTTTAAACTAATAAGATTATAATTTCGAGAGAGAGCTTATGATTCCGGCTTTCAAATTACAAATACATTGCTGGCTTTTCGCTCTCAGGGATGAGAGAACCTAAAAGAGCCTATATATGAAGCTTCGTTCATACTTGGTTATAGCGCTCTCCTAACTGTGATCAGATATCGGTTCTGATAATTTTATTTAAAGGGAGAATGCATCCGAACAACAAGTGTTTTTTATCGATTCCTCATCGTTTAAATAGGCCTAATCCAACAGTGAAATAATTTACAGACAATATTAAACTAGAAATAAATTTAAAACTTATCCGGAAAATAGGCTTAGCTGGATTCATGGAGATCTTGAATTTTTTCGCATTGAAGGATCAGCGACAAATAAGCAAAGACCCGTCGATAAGGCGAGATCTCTATGAGACTTCCAATAACATTTGATTGGTCGCTGACCGATCAATGTGAAGAAATTCTGGTTTTAAGCTTATTTTTCGAGAAATAAAAACACGTATATATTTCATTGTGCCCTCTACCACCCCATCACCGAATACTGCTTCCTAAGATTAGAAGTTTAAATTAGAATTCAACCTACAATGGGTGCGTTCCTGGAAACGTAAGTCAATTTTACTATTAGATAACGTTCTCCTTTTCGTTAAAATCTCGTTTATCTGTCTATCAAAAAATAATAATTAAATATTTTCTCAATATTACTAATTTTAGATTTTTCTATCAGTTGTGCATGTTAATCCGATTTAGGACTGTACAGATATCTGGCCGCAGTTATACGAGCTCTAAACATAAATTTATGTAAAAAAAGGCTTAGCAATGATTATGAGAATATCTATGGAATTAAGGTCATCAACAACGATGGATTTTAAATAAAATCGAATCGCTTTTAGGTTTTATGTACGAACGGGGCTTGAATTGGTGCGCCACCATCACTTTCTACCGCAAGTACGATATAAATCAAAAGGAAGGCGTCTCTCGCGTCATCGTACGGTGTGGAAATGATCTAACACGGCCCAAATCCGTTATTTTTTTCCAAGTTCGGGATTAAGAGATAAGAACAAAAGGACCCCCATGCACTTCGCGAGACGCGATGTTCGCTCTTTCTCAAACTATATATATATAAGCGCATATAGCAGTCGGGAATGAAATGACCTGCCTTAAGCAGATGCCTTAAAAAAGAAAAAAAAAGTCCTAAAACCCGTTTGCCTTTAATAACCGTAATATTAAGGCTGCAGCCCTATTTTTCTTCTTTCATTAAAGAAATTCCTTTTAATCTTGCTAAGAATTCTTTTGTTTTCCGTAAAAGTGACAGTGCTTTAAAAAATAACGTACCATTTCGCGGCTTTTAAATAAATATTTTGCGAAATTTTTCTGAAATGAATTAAAACAACGCCGAACTGATGTTTTTAATTTATAGGTTTCTCTAACTTTTATCAGAAAAGTCTATGGAGATATAGAGCTCGGAATCGTAAAATAACTTAGGCTTTTTTTCAAATAGGATAAATTTTTTGTTTATCCGGAGTTAAAATTTTCAGCTTGATTAATTAATTACGCGTTAATTCAAACGGATAGTGCCAAGATAAAAATACGACGTGTAGAATTAAATAATTATATTTTAATCTAAATCGAAAGGAACAGCGACTAAATTACTACATTCTAGCTTCGAGATTTCAATTTGGGTTAAAATCCGCTAAGAAACTCGAGTTTCAAATGTTTCTTATCGACGAATGTATAAATCTTATAACGTATGAATTTCCTTTAACAATGAGTACGAATAAAAAAGTTTGCCTTACATTTAGGTATAGGTTAACTCGAATAAGAAATGAATATTTTCTTGCGACCGGATAACACGATGGTCTTTTCCAATTAACAAAAGTTATACGAATTCCGAGCTCTAGTTTTATGATAGATTGTGTTAATTGGCTGACGCTGTCTCGATGATATACTCATTATATCATTATATCAGGTTTCTGCTAGATAAGGTCAACACCAACCTTCTTGGAATAATCGAAACTTGCGTTTGAAATTTATGGCACACATTTTAGAGTAATTGCTTATTAGAGATAGATGTGAGACACCTTGACAAATGGGAGACCCTTAATGCGAATATTTGCATCTAGTAATTCGTGACAACAGAATCGCGACCTATAGGAGTTTAGCGCAATATTTTTCGTCGCTTGAGCTAGGATAACAAGCTCCGAATGTCAAATACGTGATAACCAAAATTTTACAGGACGACCACTCCCAACCCGCCGACAGAATTGTAAGACGCATTTGACAGTTTTAAAATATCGCTAAATCTTGACAGCACGATGGAGATTTTATAATACTCTGGAAGGAAAGGAAATTTCCAAAGAAAGAGCGGTTTTCTAACGAGAATTTCAATTCTTTCCAAGGTTACAATTTATTATAACAATGTAAGATCCTTTCATATTTGGCCAAACAAAGGCGAGACATTGGCACGAATTTATTTATCGCTAACACGAATCTATAAATTTTATTAGAATTCTTTCATGTTGGTCAGAAATAGAGGTAACCTTTCTACATCGTAATGAGATAAATCAGCCAATAAGAACCACGGACGATAATAATTGTGGCAATCATATATTAATATTCCAAATTAAAATGATGAAAATGAAAGTGATAATTATAGAAATTATATATTTTTTTTTTTATAGATACATTATCGTTTAAATAGGCCTAATCCACCAATAACAAGTTTACAAAACAAATATTAAACTAGAAATAAATTTAAATCTTCCCCGGAGATTCGTGCAGATCAGCTGAATTGCCTCCGTGTAAGGTCTATCGACCAATGAGAAAAGGCCCGTCGTTCACGCGAGATCTTCACGAGACTTACAATCGCGTTCGATTGGTCCTTACACGAGAGGAAATCAGGATCTCCATGAATCCCGCTAAGCCTATTTTCCAGGTAAGTTTTAAATTTATTTCTAGTTTAATATTTGTTTGCGAAATCTTTTTACTGTTGGATTAGGCTTATTTAAACGATACGGAATCGATAAAAAAAAATCACTTGTTAGGTTGCATTTTCCCTTTAATGCGCGGCGAAGCTTTTATTAGTGGGCGACGTCTTCGTGAAAGGTTCTGGAAGGTAAGTTCGAAATGTCATTTGGTGGGGATTTTATTGGAAGCAAAGAACGAGGTTTGGCACGATATAGCCGCAGCCGAACTTGGATTGTCAAATGGTTGGTAATTGAACCATTAATAATTCAAATTCCATGACCGAAAAGTGCGTTATTTTAATGACTTTTCACGAGCAACGCCTTCGAAACAATTGATGATGGCTTAATATTTAAATGAACTCCCATGATTAACACGAAAGAATCCCGAGTACATACCCCATTCACGATTCTTTTTAGATTTTTAGATCAATATTTCTTTCTTACGTAAGACTTCATTAAAGGCGGTTTTCAATGGGTAACTCACCAAAAAGGGGGTTATTTGCCTACCTCAAGAAAACCACAAACCAGTTCGCGATTTTTACTTAAATTTTAACAGAAATCTTCTTTAGATAACGATGTAATTTTCACAATTATTACGCGAGAGATTAGCGAATCTTGTTTAAAAATAACTTATCGAAGTTTTATCATTTTGCGTACCTATTATCTCGCGTTCTAATATCGAAAGATTCTTCGACTTTACTTCCGACGAACCGTAAAAGTCAGACTTATTTAATATATAATTAACAGTTTGCGCGGAACACGTCCTATTTTAGCAAATTAGATCAATTTGCGTATTTTTAGAAATCAAATACGCACGTGTAACACACACGTGACCTCCAGTATCGAGATGGAGTGGAAATTGGAGGTGTGGTCAAAGTCACGAATTATCCCCGACTCAAAGATGGCGCTACAATCAACCGCGGTTTTGCTACGACATGGAGGGTATGGGATAAGTTCTATCCCTATAGGGCAACCGGGAACCTATAAGTCGGTACTTAGATGTTGAAATTTACTTATGGCCCTATACCAAAATGAGAAAAAATTTGATAACAATTGTAAATCCACCCAAAACCTAGTGTTAGGTTTTTTGCATAAATGTATGTATGTATATCTTTCGCGGTGTACAAGAGAGGCAGGCGGTGAAAAATTAATTTTTTTAGGCCCCCCAAAATATTTCACTATCGTGAGCGCGGCATCTCTTTCATATTTTTTGAGGTTTCTCGTTGGTAGGTGTGGTAACCGAAACCCCAAAGGACCACGCTCAACAACAAAATTAAGTTTGCGAATTGGCAAACTTAAAATTAGTGCTAGTTAATAATTTCCATATTTTCATAGATTTCTCTACAATATTGATTATGCTTCCATAATTATAATAATTACAAATAATTAAATTTTATATTTAACACATATATCAACAATATTAAGAAATATTAGAAGTTACAACAAAAATGGATTAAGGGTCATCATTAGGGCTCGGATTTTTAAATATATTACTAATTTTGCGACTATTTACGATTAACAGTAACATTTCTATTAATTTTACCGTTTTACTATTTTATAATAAAACGGTAAAATTAATAGAGATGTTAAGTGATTTCTCAAATTGGTTTATAGAAATCGAAGCGCATTTATGGGCGTATGTACGAACGAAGCTAGAATAGACTGAGAAGACAACAAATTTAGTCTTCTTTCTGAAGAGGCTTAGGCTTAGTGTGAAATTGAAAAATTAACAATAATTGCATTTTTTTTTAGTTTTAATAAGGGTTGGTACTATTATTTTTATGGGGAATAAATAATAATGCAAAATGCTCTTTTATAACGAGACTGGTCCTTCAAAATTTCTCACTCGCTTATGGAGAGTCGGCGTAAACATGGCCCGGCCGCTCGTATCACTAATGAATCAAGCGGTCACTAAACTCTAGTAAGAATTCGCATCTTGTTCGGTAATTTAAGGTTATCTCAAGTACCGCTATAAGTAAGCACACGAGTCTCCTAAATGAGCTTTATCTTCACTCCATATCATATATACATTAACAATTTTCATAAATTAACCTTGGACTTCCTTTGGTGGATAATTTTCCATACCGAGTCGTATGTATCTAAGTGTTCAAAGAATTTTTTTTTTTTCGCTACTTGGTACATCATCAAAATCTGGTCCTTAAAAGGAGAATGCAACCTAATAACAAGTGATTTTTTATCGATTCCTTATCGTTTAAATAGGCCTAATCCAATAAAACATATACCAAACTAGAAATAAATAGGCTTAGCGGAATTCATGGAGATCCTGAATTGCATCCGTGTAAAGTCTAGCGACCAATGAGCGAAGGCCCGTCGTTCAGGCGAGATCTCCAAGAGACCTACAATCGCGTTCGATTGGTCGCTAGACCTTATACGCGAGGAAATCAGGACCTCCATGAATCCCGCTAAGCCTATTTTTCGGGTAAGTTTTAAATTTATTTCTAGATTAGTATTTTTTTTGTAAACTTTTTATCGGTGGATTAGGCCTATTTAAACTGTATGTAATCGATAAAAATCACTTGTTATTAGCTTGCATTCTCACTCTAACGTAAAACCAAGATTTATCAATAGCATTGTTATATTTTTTGGTGAATTTAGTATAGAAGTTTTGCAATGGAATTTACGTTTAGATTTTTGCCATTTTTATGTACAATTAAGTACAATTGATTATATGAATACTAAAAAGAACATTTCATTTGGTTTATTAATGTTGAATTGTCGCACTTTTGTTTAAAAAAAAAGGCTTAATAATTTCGTATAAGTTGAACATTAACAGCTTGGTTCCCAATAAACGTATAACATTCCGTTTTTAATCAATCGACCGTCGGCATCTCTCTTACTTGTCTTATAATGCGTAAAGCGACGATTTGGGAAATTCATAACTAGATAAGACGCCGGGCCGGTGTAAATGTGTCGTCCAAGATGGCAATCGAAACGGGGTAAAAATGGGTGGACAACGAGCTTGGGCTAAGTATTCGCTAACGCTCGTTGTGACGGACTTTAAGCGTGTTATTGGAAATGGGAGAAATGATACGTAATTAGAACCGAGAACTAGGCGCTTTACGAGATCGCGCGGTGAATGCCGAGGCTTAGGGGAATTCCGAGACGACAAATTAACGCGTTAAAATAGCCCCCCTAGTCGCGAATTGGGCACCCGCCCCCGTAAGAAGGAGGTCGGCGCGGCAGCTGTTGCGTCCCGATACTAGCCTAGTTCAATAATGAAACCGACGCGTCGAAACTGCGGGGAGTTAGCTCGAAAATTACGTCTAGTTTTGTGTCAGGAAATCATTCCAATTGAGAGCGTGCCTTTCGTCCGTTCGAACGCTCCTCTCCTTATCCGAAAAGTCATTAGTGAGCAATGACAATTCCGAGAGCTAAACGTCAAGCTGAAATTGACGTTCTACAAAATGTTTCCAAATGAATTTTAATATTGATTTCGACTTAAAACGGGGGTGGGCGCTCGAATACGCGCGAAGGGACATCTGTCCCAATTATAAGAGGGATAGCGAGGACGAGGGAGTTTGGCGATAAATGCCGAATAGTTGGAGATTAGCTTTCGTAACTTTAGTCGTAATTTGGACCGCTTTATGTATGTCGACTGTCAATTAATTACGAGACAGCAACGCCGTATTAATTTGTACATAAAATGGCTTTTTGATTTTTGAAGTTGGGAGATTTAAATCCGAATTTCGATTTTATAGAATCAAATTATTTTTAAACATTAGTTTTCTTGAAACAAAATCGTAAACGTATTGAGTAGAAACAATACCTAACAAATTTATTCAATTTATATCCATGAGAGTTCGTGAAAGTACTTAAATGTTCTAACATTCGTTCAAAATCTAATCGTTAAAAGGAAGGCGAAGAGGAAAATTAAGCGATTTTTAATCGATTCTACTTTAAAAATCGTCAATTTTTTAAATTTTGCCGTACCAATTATCAAGCGAACCACAAATGCTACAAGTTCACGGTTTTCGCTTAAATTTGAATTGAAATATTCTTAAGTTCATGATGTAATTTTGATAATTATAACGCGAGATATTAGCGAATCTTGTTTAAAAATAACTTATCGAAATTTATCATTTCCGTACCTATTATATCGCGATCTAATATCGATAGATTCTTCAATTTAACTTCCGACGAACCATCGTGGTATAATTTGAACATATTGAGTTTAATTTCCTCAAGTATGTTATAACGGTGTTTTCCGCGTAAAGGACGATAGAGCCTATTACCCGAGGCCCGTCACCGTCTGGCCTACAGCGTGCCTATTCAATTAAAATGCTTCTGAAAAATTAAAATATTGGCTTCATAAATTATCAGCGACAATCGCTGTTGTATAACAATCAAAGGTGGGTTATCTTTTGAATAACCGGAGGCTCTAATTTAAATGTATGCCAAATTCCGAATGGTTCCGATTATTTGTAAAATTCAAACAGTTCCGAATGTTTTGCTACGAAAACGTGTCTTTATTTTTAAAACCAGTATCAACAAAAAAAACTTTTTCCAATCTTCCTCTTAACCTTCCCTTTAAGAGACTGAATAGATATAAAATAACTTTATAGGCGAATTTTACGGATTTCGGAGAATGCAAATGAATGAGTACTTAAAAGTGCTTATTGATTAACTACTTGGAACGCGTTTTACGAGAAACCAGATTACTCGAGAGCCGAGATTGAAGGGCAAACACCACCAATATAATCTCTCCCATTCGCTGGTCACCGTCGCGACCTTATACGAGATGAGAGCAAGAAGCCAAGGAAGTATTCACTCACTTTTAAAGGACCACTGAGGACAACATATTACACGAAACTTAACTTAATCAAGAGGGAAACTCTACATCCTTGGATTAATTAACGAGAGTTTTTTTTAATGGAGAATGCAACCTAAAAACAAGTGATTTTTTATCGATTCCTTTTCCTTTAAATCGGCCAAATCCGACAGTAAAAAAATTAAACAAATATTAAACTAGAAATAAATTTAAAACTTATTCGGAAAATAGGCTTAGCTGGATTCATGGAGATATAACTCCCCGTATGACCAATGACATTGATCGATGGCTCTTATATGGGGAATGCAGGATCTTCATGATCAATGTCATGTGGTCGCTGAGTTCAAGATATTTTTATGAATCCAGCTAAACTTATTTTGATGGTTTAAATTTATTTCTAGTTTAATATTTGTTTGTATTTTTTTACTCTTGGATTAGGCCTATTTAAAAAAAAAAAATTACATGTTAGGTTGCATTCTCCCTTTAATGAATCTGCTTCTTTTAAATATTTGCATATTTTAGGTAACCAAATACGCACGCGTCATACAAGTGACCTCGACTAAGAAAAAGTAACTTTTTTGTCGTAACTATAGAAATTTACTTAGTTATGATGAAAGAGGTACTTCTTTGGCTAAAAAAATCTTTAGTCTAGCAGACGACGTGTCCTGGTCAATGGTCACGGACCAGATTATTATTCCAGGCCATGGTTGCTGATCATAGGTCAACATTAAAAACATTATCTATTTCCCACCTTGAACGTGGCCTCCTAGGCGTGATGGAAAGGCGGGAAAGGTGAAAAATACGGGGCTTTGACAGCACGATTCAGAGATGGCGCTACAATCAACAGGTTTGTCGACGATATAGAGGGTATGGGAAGACGCGTATCTTTAAAGCGCAGCGTTCTTAAGATCTGTAAACGTATAATTTGATATCTTTATCCGTCGTCAGTGCTCATTTAAACTGTATTGGAGTTTTCTCATTGAAGTTATAGTTGGCTAGCACCTCTCGGCCCTCGCCATGAGGGGATCACGCGTCAACAATAGGAATTGTGGGGAAACGTTATCTTTCATCAAGTTTCATCGATTCTTTCCAGTTTCCATAGAATTCGGGGGTTACAACCTCGAAAGGGGTCCTTAACGAACGAGAAAAATACGCTTTTCTATGGATATTTAGTAACCTTTCAAGGTTGTAACGGAGTAAAGTAGCGAGCGCGAGTGAAAACGGAGATAGAGTCAATTCTTGCCGAAGAAAATAAGCTTTAATCCTCTGGTAACTATAGGGGAAGTGGTACGAAAGTTCTATATCGATACCAATCGGAGATGACTTCGTGAATACCGGGCCTTTTATCGCGGGGGTTATTTGCCAAAAAGAAATAGCAATATTTAGTTTTCACGATACGACCTAGAGACCAAAAAGAAGTAACTACGTGTCGATCTTAAAGTGAGGGTGAAGAGAAAACTTGAATGTTTTATCACGAGCCCTATAACTTTGGAAAATTAACTTTTTTAAAAAATTCAGAACTTTAGTTTAACTGACTCGAATTTGTCAGCCAGCGCTTTCCCAGAGTTAAAATCTATAAAGTTTCGGAGGGGGAATTTACGTATTTGTTTCGGAAACCATACAGGGTGGCACCTCCTAATGATTCGCTTCTGGGTCTTTTCAATATAAAGACACAATCTTTACAAATTTTTCAATAATTCCTTGACAAATTTCCCAAATGTTTTAATCATATATATTTTCCTGTTCATTCTGCCTTTAATAGAATTCTTTAATAGAATATCAGGCATCACGCGCTACACTATTTGACTTTTCATTCAAAGAACCAATTGTGGTAATATACACTTCACAATCTTAATAAAGAATGATTTAAGATCATAACCCAAAACCTAAACCTATTGAAAAATAGATCAATAAAGAAGATTCACCCTGAATGGAAAATATTGACAAATATTTCTAAAAGACACGTAGGTCCATAGAGAACAAAAAACTTAGTTTAACTTCATACTTTGAAAAACGTCTTACCACAGGTAAATCATACTTCAAGTTTACAACAACGCATATTATCATCGGTTACTGGTACGTGGTTCTGAAAGTTTTGTCGTCAGAGAGGAGAGTGAGAAACCTAGTGGAGGACTTCATAAACTCTTCGTACCCCAATATTGTTTTTAACCGCGGCCAGATATCTGTTTGGTCAACAGAAAAAACTGCTTCTAAATCGGATAAACTGATTTTTAATCTTAACCAGATAAGCGCTTATCTGAAGGGAAGTTATCTACATAATGTTTTTATCTGTCTTTTAGCCACGCCTTCCATCTGGCAGCCAACAATAAATGAATAATCCCTTAGAGAATAAATCAAAATTATTGTCAAGTAATTACGCATTATTTCGTAAAAAAATAATAGAATTATAGTTAAATTAACAGTTATCTGTTTGAGTAAATGGGTTAACCCGAAAATATCTTCTTACAAAAATGGAAAGATGATTCGGATTTAAAAATCAGAGATTGAATAGAGAAATGGTTCGAGTGTAAACATTTTTTTATCAATTATCTTATTTTGCGTAATATCTGATACGCGAAACCAAGAATTCATTCAGGTTCCATAAGAATATGGCAGGGCCGCGATTCAATAACCATCCTCCCAAACTTTGTAGCAAAAGTTCGTCCGCTTCGAATCGATTTTTCAAGTAAATCGCTCGTGACATCTATTATTAACTCGCGCCACTAACGACCTTGACATAATATTTTGGGTAATAAAAATGTAGCCGACCGAAAAAAGATCTAAGCGTACAAATGTTGCGAAAATAGCAGACGAACTTTTCTTACAAAGTTTGCGAGGATGGTATCAGAGGCTAAAGCTATGCTCCCATATTCTTATGGAACCTGAATGGATTCTTGATATATACAGATAAAATTCAGGAGGGCACCCTACAGTCGTTAGAATATTAATTTAACAGAAGGTTCGAAATCGAGTTATTAGGGTCAGTCAAAGCTAGTCTTCGGCGGAAACTGTTATCATTAAAAGAACAAAGAGCTGAAATAACGGATATGGTCTCTCATTCTCTCTCTCTCTGTTACTGTAATAAAATATATAATTATAACACGGGGAACTTAATGTTTCTCGCGTGTCTAATCGTGAAGCGTGTGATATCCTTTCACGTAAATTCTTTTTTTACACAATATAGCGTTAATCCGGGAAAAATGTTGATTAATTTAGGGCAGTGTAGGTGTTAATGAGTATTAATGGGAGAAATATTTCGTTCCACCTTAGGGGTGTTAAATTAAAAGTAACGACTTGATTAGTTTCAATTTGTCACAACTAATCCATTAATTTATTTCAGAAAAAAAATGAAAGGTTTTCTAAAAGGGAGAATTTATCCTAGTAACGAGTGATTTTTTATCGATTCTTTATCGTTTAATCCAGTAGTAAAATAAATTAAACAAATTTAAATTAAAACTTAAATTTAAAAAAATAGGCTTAGCCAAATTCATGGAGATCAAGAATTTCTTCGTACTGAAGGGGTCAGCAACCAATAAGAAAAGGTCAGTCATTAAGGCGAGATCTCCGTGAGATTTCTAACAACATTTGATTGGTAGCTTACCAATCAACGATTGACATTCAGGATGTCAATAGTTAAGCCTACTTTTCGGGTAAGTTTTAAAATTTCTAGTGCGGAGTAGGCCTATTTAAACGATAAAAAATGATAAATCACTTGTTATTAGGTTAGTATACCGTTGCAATTGTAATTTCTATAGTTTCGAGTTTTTATTTAGAATGGTATTCGTATAATTTTTATTAACTGGATAAAATCTATACTAAATTCTGATGTATATTATCTGTTTGATTAAAAATATACTGTTTTTCATTCGAGTTAACTTATTCCAAGATAAAGAAAAAAAAATACATATCCGTTTTTATTCAAAAATGGCCTTATCTTAGAATATTATCCGCGTTATACGTTCAGATAAATAAAATTTAAATTTATTTTCGTGAAAAATAACGAATAAAAAGATGATTTAAAATCTTAGTTTCGTTGTTTTATTTATATTCTTCAAATTGTAAGTCAATTTGAAATATTTTTCTTAAATTTTAGATTAATTCTGGAAACGCGTATTTTCTTATCCATCGTTATACGTTTGAATACGAGTAATTTGTTCGTAGATAAATCGCCAAACGCTTATCTTCGGGTAAACCTTATATATTTAACAATTATACGAATATAGAAATTTCATTTTTTAGTTACAAACAATATATCCGAAAATAAAATATCTGAAAATATACGAATAAAAGAAGATAATGAATATCCGATTCCGAGCTCTAGGTAAACCAAGTCTCATCTAATAACGTATAAGCCTTTAATAATAATGTTTGAAAGCGGAGGCTAACACTCGTTCCTATAGACGTGTTGTACTTAATTCGCTTTATTACCTTTAAATGGTTTAATTAAAAAGCCAGCGAGCCGGAAAAGGGAAATTTTGTAAAGCCAAAATACACATATTGACAGACGACTATAGCCAAGGCCTATCAAGCCGAAATAGGGCGCCCGCCTCTCTCCATAGAATACACACGCGAGGCTAATCATCCTTAAAATAATAATAATGTCGCTGCACTACAATGATGAAAAGCCCAATAATTTGAGCGAGCGGGTAGGGCCCGGCTAGTCGCGGCTACAAATGGCCCTCTTTACTGAAAGCCAGATTTCGAGAGAGAGATATTATAACCCGCCTGTGTATTTTTCGGCTAAACATGACAAATTAATGGCCGGAGATGGTTCCCTCGGGGAGTCTTTAGGATACCGATGAATCGTGGTTCTCGGGAACAACCCGCCTAGGTATATTACGTCTATCTCCTTCTCGTTCGCGTCAAGGAAAACTATCCACTCAAAAATTGAATATTTTATTGGATTTATTCTTACTTTTAACATTCTTTTATCTGTATAGAACAAACAGTTATCTGTTTCAATATATGTGTATCAGATATTGCGCATATATGTTAACTGATAAAAACTGTTTACACGGACCATTTGTATATTCAATTTCTTTAATTTTTATATCTGATTTATCTGTATAGAATTAAATTTATCTGTTTCGTGTATCAGATATTGCGCAAATAAGTTAAATGATAAAAAATATTTACACGGACCATTTGTATATTCAATCTCTTTTCAACCGATTTTTATATCTGAATTATCTCTATAGAATTACAAACTTATCTGTTTCACTGTTGGCTGGTTTAATCGGTTCCTGGGTTTAATTTAAAACCACACGTTTGTTTGCTTCTCTACTCTAGGGACGTTTGCATCGGAGTACTTTTTCCTGATGAAGTTTAACATTCTGAAACAATTCGCTGCAGCATTTCGCATTTTGTTACCGTTGCGTGTAAACATAAACGTTCCCGATCGACAGACAAACAGACAGACGTGCTTAAAGAGTTAAATATTTTGATAATATTAACTTATATATGGCTCGGTTAAGCTAAGCCTTAATATTAAATAATATATTGAATTTCACTTCATATGTTACCTTGAAACAAGCGTAATTCGAGTCTGGGGAAAACGTCGAAGTAGTCAACCCTCTCATTGTTTTAACGAGGAATTATTCAGAGAGGAATTAACAATAAAGGAAACAAAATTGACGACCTTTTGATTTCAGACAGCTCTAAAGACTGTTCTACAATGAACAAATATTATGTCGATAATTTAACTCCCTAATATAGGCTTTGTATTCAGTAATATCAGAGGTATATAATAACCCCCTTCGGGGGGAAGTATGAAAGACCCTATACTACCAATGCTAAAAATCACGAACAACAAGAGCCCGCTGCTGACTATCTAGGCCACTAGCTCGCGCTGGACTTCTCAATGTCGCTACTCTAGAAAATGGTCTTTGTGTAAACAAGACGGCTCGATTTGTGTTTAGAGCTTCCTGTCTCAGGAGTCAAGCTGTCTGTTAAATTGGAGTCGAAGGTTGACTTCAGCTCGCAAGTTCCGGAAGTGTGCGTAGGGAAAATTTAGTGAGGTTCAAAATGATGTAACTATTTTTTGGGAGTAAAGCGGTGTGTCGATCCGCCGCGATTTACGCCGGGCATTTGTTGTTCGTCGATTTTGCCTACCTTTCATACTTTTCCCGAAGGGGGTTATTATATACCTCTGGTAATATTACGAATAAAACATTAAATAGATTGAGGCTGTTAGGTATCGTTTTCTCTCACTCCCGAAATCACGGAAAGTCATAAATAAGAAAGAAGAAATCCGCATTTATAACAACAGAAATTAAAATATAAATCATATTGTGATTAACCATAAATAACCGTGAAATGGTAAATTTCCAAAATTACGGTAATTTTATTACTCTATCAGGGTAACTTTATTCTTAATAAAGATAAAAAAAATTGGGTTTCGATTGCGTGATTACTAAAACCAGATGGTGCTTACCCTTTAGGTTCAGGCTATAGCTTGATATCTAGGGAATTTGAACGAAAATGATTATCGGAAAATTGAAAACAATTTTTCCATAAAACCTGGATACTCGCGTGTTTGAAAAGTCGGGCCAATTTTAACGATTTTTTTTTTTTTGTTTAGCGTTACGTGCCAATGCCACCCTCTCTCACTCTCCATAACGCTTTACCGTTTCTTCTAACTTTATCCCATACTCTTTCACTAAATGACCCGAAACTGAATAAAATAATCACGTTGCCGCATTCGTAACTATAGTGCGAAATGGAAGTCGAGACCAACTCCAGCCAAGTGAACTTCTGAAGCCCCGCCGTCGAGAACAAAATATAGCTGCCAGTCACGCACGCTTCAAGTTATATCAAAAGTAAATAACACCCCGTAGATTAATTCTTTATCAGCAAAGAAGGTAAATGTACCGGCAGATTCTGATTCGAGACACTCTAGCGGCCGTAGTCACCGTGTAAATAGTGAAATCGGAAGAGCCACTCTTTGGAGAAATTCAGGAGTTGGGGGAAGACAGTATAGCCAAACGCGGTCCGTCTAATTTCCGTCCCTCTCACCCGACTCAAAATATCGAGGAAGAATTCAAACTACTCGAGCCAGACAGGGGTGATGACTATTTTCCGCTATTTTTAAGTGACGGGCTATGACGTAAAAATTGATCTTTGCTGGTAGTATAAAGCTACGGGGCGATGTTTACTTTCATGGAATAAAATTATATACTTTTGACAGCCAAACCTCTCTCTCATTCTCTCTCCCCTCTCTTGATTAACTATTTAAATTTGTTCACCAGACCGTATTTTTTACAATAATGAAACAATTATTAGCCACTAAACACGGGTTTTTCTCGCTAAAATGAAGTAAGAAATTCTCGTGTCCAAATAGAACCCATTCTAATCAAATTTTCAGAACTAGAGGGAGGTACTTTTGTATTACTAGATGACGTTAACAGTAAATTATCTGATTTGTTGCTAGCATCGAGATCACTAGAGAGAAATTTGTTAAAAATTACGTGGAGTTTATGGCGGTAGTCAACGGGTAACACGCTAAAAAGGGTCATTTGCTGCTCCTAAAGAGAACTACAAACGCTATCAGTTCGCGGTTTTCAACTTAATTTAAATTGAAATCTTCTTTAGTTCATGATGTAATTTTAATAATTATAACGCGAGAGGTTAGCGAATCTTGTTTAAAAATAATTTTTCAAAATTGTATCATTTCCGTGCCTATTACGTCGCATTCTAATATCGTTGGAGATTCATCGACTTTACTACCGAAGAGCCGTAAAAGTCGTGGTATAATTTGGAAATTTAAGTTTAATTTTTCTCTATTTACGATAACAAACGTATATTATAAAGGTGTTTTTCGCGTAAACTCGAAGATGTCACCGTCTGGCCTACTGCGTGCCCACCCGATGTAAGAGCCGGCATACTGGGGAAAAAGGTAAAGGTGAGAGTTCAAACTAGGAAATAAAATCACTCCCAAACAATGCTTACAGCCATTATTAGAGCTCGGAGTTCGTATAATTTGTATTAATTGGATAAAATCTACTAAATCCTGATGTATATTATCTGTTTGATTAAAAATAGACAATTTTTCAAATTTCATTCGAGTTAACTTATTCCAAGATAAAGAAAAAAACATAACCCATATCCGTTTTTATCCAAATATTATAATTATTATAATAAATATTATAATTATCTTAGAATATTATCCGCGTTATACGTTCGGATAAAAAAATTCAAAATTTAGTTTCGTGAAAAAAAAAAAAAATAATAATAAAATAAACAAATAAAAAATAATTTAAAATCTTAGTTTCGTCGTTTTATTTATATTCTTTGAATTAAAAGTCAATTTGAAATATTTTTCTTATATTTTAGACTAATTCTGGAAACGTGAATTTTCATATCCATCGTTATACGTTTGAAAACGAGTAATTTGTTCGTAGATAAAGCGCCAAACGCTTATCTTCGGTAAAACCTTACACATTTAACAATTATACGAATATACAAATTAATTTTTTTTGTTAGAAACAACTTATCCGAAAATAAATTATATGAAAATATACGAATAATAGAGATAATGGATATCCGATTCCGAGCTCTAGGTAAATCAAGTCTCATCTAATAACGTATAAGCCTTTAATATTATGTTTGAAAGTGGAGGCTAACACTGGTTCCTATCTCGTGTTTTTTCATCCTACTAAATAACCCTTTACTACCGCCTTAATTCATATATATATGCTTCGAGTGGTTTTTAGATCGTTAAGAAAAATAAAGTTGTCTATGGTAGTATTGGATTATTAGACACCGATTTCACTCTGGGTTTGGAAGAAATTTATTTTACGGCTTGTCATCTTTTAAGTCTTAATTTTAATGAATAAATTCTAGGCATCACTATAACTAGAATACTAAAACGTGAGTTAAGATTTCTTCAACAATAAAGATATCTTGTTTCGGGAACGCCTTCTTTACGTATACAATACTCCGATTATTTTAAGTTGAACGTCAGATTCGAGTTTATCCACACGGTTTGTAGGTTATAAGAGTTAAAGTGAGAATGCAACCTACCAACAAGTGATTTTATTTATCGATTCCTTATTGTTTAAATAGGCCTAATCCACTAGTGAAAAAATTTACGAACAATTATTAAACTAGAAATAAATTTAAAACTTACCCGGAAAATAGGCTTAGCGGGATTCGTGGAGATCCTGATTTCCTCGCGTATAAGTTCTAGCGATTGTAAGTTTCGTGGAGATCTCGCGTGAACGACGGGCCTTCGCTCATTGGTCGCCAGACCTTACACGGAGGCAATTCAGGATCTCCATGGATCCCGCTAAGCCTATTTTTCGGGTAAGTTTTAAATTTATTTCTAGTTTATTATTTGTTTTGTAACTTTTAATCGTTGGATTAGGCCTATTTAAACGACAAAGAATCGATAAAAATCACTTGTTATTAGGTTGCATTCTCCCTTTAAATAAATAGAGCTTTTTCTTTTCTTTTTAGTACTTTGTCAGGAGTTTTAATGCCTTATTTAACACGCCAATCCTCGACAATACAGCTCGGCGTAATGCCCAACGTTTTGCTCCGATCGAGAAACTCTCGGCTAGTTTGGAAAAAAGGTACGAGCCGAAGGCGAGCGCGGACCCGTCCGATCAAAGGGATCATGAAGGCTTTTTTCCCAAAAGCACAAGGGCGGATTAACATATTTGATGAAACCGGGCAAAGTTAGACAATTCTATCGTGTCGTTTGGGAGATATAAATTGAAGTACTTTTCGTATATACCATGTATTTTTCAATGGGATACTGGCACCTAAGCCATGACGAGAGAGACAAAGTAGGCGGTAACCCTTCCCCTCGCGCTTCGAGACTCGACACGTTTCCCGTCGGGTGTACTACGTGGATAGGTACGAGAGCGAGCGGGCGCGCCATCTATTGTGATAATTCATCATTATATATGTACCCCTATGGCCATAGCCCTTGGAAGTTGGTTTATGAGTATGGAAATTTCGAATTTCTACAGTAAAAAAGTTCAACTCGAAATTCACGAACGTAGATTCATGTTCCCTTTAATCTGCCGTTCTTTTTTTGTGAGGGAAATTCAGGCCTGTCAAAAGGATTTTGAGAGGCAAGCTTTTATAATAGGCCTATTGAGATATTTCCCGGGTTAGAGTTTTAAGAACCCCGGGTTTTGAAAGGAAAATAGCCAGTCTTTTGAAAGGCGGCGGGGGCCTATACATAAGCGTAATTTTTACGTAAGCGTCTTCTTAAGCGTTTGAGCGTTTTTTGTCACACATCCCCTTTTAAAAACCTCCTTCGCGCGAAACTCAAAATTCCTCGAAACGTTCGGCCTTTCTTTCTAAACAAGAACGAAAATGAAGTTTCATGGTAAATAGTGTAGCTACAGGCGTCCCATAGATGAAATACATTATTTATCTCTAGTTTGCCCCTGAATGCGAGCCTTGCCTTGGACACGGTTGTACGAGAGTTGAAACACTTCTACAGGCGTCTTATTGAAAATTCATCTCATACGGACCGTCGACTTTTTAAAAGCCAATGAACGGTATGCCAATGAATGGTATTGGGTCGAGCAGGGAGTGCCTCCTTACAGAGGCTTTCGCTTCGCTGTTTCAAAAACTTTAAATAAATAGGGTAAAGGCTGCATCGTGAATTTGATTCCATTAATGGTCAATGAGAAAATAACATGGTGTGCCGATTTTGTAATTTTCGAGTTCCACCGATCCCATACCAGTACACGCGAAGTTATCGGCCAAATTAATAGTGAATTTTAAAGCTACACTATTTAAAAAGACCGATAGAAAAGGGGAGGGTGCTTCTTTCCACTTATATAACGCTAATAGACAAGCGTCGGCTCGAATAATATCGAACAAAAGATGGCCAATTTGTTTTCATACCCTCGTCATAATTTTAGGAGCGATATTCGGGAAATTTTTATATTGATCCAGAATATAGGGTATAAAAGCTTTCTTCCAGCGGTTAACGAAAGAAAGAGAAAAGCTAATTCTTTCACTGACTAGCTTAATAGCGTAATTCTCTACCAATAAAGCTTGGTTTTCATTTGACCGCAAAAACTAACCTTACAGCTTCATCTAAAACATCAGATTTCGGTAGCTAAGGGGGTAGTAAAGGGTTATTTAGTACGATAAAAAGTCTATCACTTTAATTTATATAAGTAAACAACGCTAAATACTATCTGCAAAGGTACAGCTTTACGTCGTAGCCCATCACTCAAAAATAACAGAAAAAAGTCATCACCCCTGTCTGGCTCGAGTGATTTGGACTCTTCCTCGATATTTTGAGTTGGGTGAGAGGGACAGAATTTAAGCGAGCCGCGTTTGGCTATATTGTCTTCCCCCCAACTCCTAAATTTCTCCAAAGAGTGGCGCTTCCTCCGTTCACAATTTACACTAACTGCGGCCGCTAGAGTGTCTCGAATACAGAAAAATCTACCGTCATATTCTGATTCGAGACACTCTAGCAGCCGTAGTTCCCGTGTAAATTCGTAATAAAAATTGTTTATAAATTTTCGAAAGTGTAAAAACCAATAAAATTGTTTTCCTCAAAAGTTGCGTTCATATTTAGGCCTTTTGGAATCGATTTAAACCGTTTCGGTACAGTCGTGTGAACGGAAACCGTCTTTTCTCGAATGGATTTGATTCAATTTATCGAAACTGCTTCGGGAACCAGTTTCAACAACCGATAGATAAATAAATAGTTTCATAAAGATAATGCGTGAACGCGTGACGCTTAAAACGATTCCTGGCGATTTGAATATCGGTTTGATTTTACCGTTTCAAATCGATTAAGAAATGCTATAGTGTGATCGTAGCTATAAAATCTTCAAGATGTTTAAAATATCTGCTAAAAAATGGGTGTATATCAGGCGAGCCGTCAACTTGAAGATCTCGCTAAATTCGAAATAAGACAAATTGAGGATGGGTGATATCCGTAAGACGTTATTAATCCGTATAAGATATTATTAATTTTGATTGAGATGAAAAGTAGTCTCTTCCACGTCTCTTCGTTATATTTCAAAGTCTAGCGCAATCTGATGGATTCGTGTAAGATCAATTTTACAAGCCCCTTAATCATAATATCTTATTCTTAATTGGAAGGCGATTTAAGTTTCAAATATAAAAAATGTTTTAACAACAAAACCAGTGTCAATCAAACGCCTCAATTTATGCATCTACCATAGACCGTGGAATGCAAAGGTTTGCCACACTTTTCTGCCTACGATAACCTTTAGAACTCATAATTATAATAGATCAATATCTATGTTAAGTTTTATCAAGAAGGATCAGATAAGGAGAGGAAAAGTGGGGCTGCGTTGAGTTAGAGAGAGAAGAGCCAACCTCCCACTCGGGTGGAAAGGGGGGATAGGAAATTCTCGAGGTAAACTGTTGTCACGTGGTCGCTAGCTAGCGCGTCTCATAAAGGATTCGTTTTACCCACGTGACAACAATTTACCACGAAGCATCTCTACCCCCGTCTGTCCCCCGTTCTCCCAGAGTGGGAGTTTAGGCCGACGCAGTAGGAGCCGCGCCGTTCCCACTTTTCCTCTCCTTATCTGATCCTTCTTGGTTTTATGATCAGTTCTAAGTAACAGGTGTTGTCCATTTACTGATATACATCTAAAGGGAGACTTAAAAAAAAATCGGAAGCCCTATTTTGCTGCTAAAACAGTAATAAAAAGTTCCATAAATTTCAATTCCTTATAGGAAATATAGGATTGTTTTCCAATATAGGATTATACAAGACAAGTGATTTTTTTATCGATTCCTTATCGTTTAAACGGGCCTAATCCACTAGTGAAAAAATTACAAACAAATATTAAACTAGAACTAAATTTAAAGCTTACCTGGAAAATAGGCTTAGCTGGATTCGTGGAGATCACGATTTCTTCGCGTATAAGGTCTAGCGACCAATCGAACGCGATTGTAAGTCTCCTGCAGATCTCGCGTGAACGACCGGCCTTTGTTCATTGGTCGCTAGACCTTACACGGAGGCAATTCAGCTGATCTCCATGAATCCCGCTAAGCCTATTTTCCGGGTAAGTTTTAAATTTATTTCTAGTTTAATATTTGTTTTGTAAACTTTTTATTAGTGGATTAGGCCTATTTAAACGATAAGGAATTGTTATTTTCAGTATTTTTACGAAAAAGAACACCCGTGCCAGAACAGGCGAGAGTCAACTGCAAGTTCTACAACAGCGAATCATGTAACTATGATGATGACGTGGTATCGTGGGTAATTTTTATTTTAAAAATTCTGAAAGTGGCGATTATAAAATATGTATTTTTTTTCCGAATACGCTACTTAATTTCCATTGGGTGCTTGGGAAAAATTCGTGCCAGACTCACTTCAACAATACTGATATTTTAAAACCTTAATCTAGCCCTTTTAAGTTGGCCTCATTTAAAAAACATCTGTTTTAGATTGAGGCTTCAACCGGATATTATATATATATGTCTATAAGTACTCCATTGTGAGCCAACACTTTCAATCAATTAAAAATAAGGTGCATTTTGATATGTTGTTAAAAAACGGATTAAGTGAAGCAATGTTGTATGGCAGAAATAAGTCATAATAGGAATATTTATATTGGAATGAATATATCAATAGATATAATTATCGTCAGTCTGTATGTCAGTCGGGAACGCTAAAGTTTACGCGATATGTTCGCAAAAAATGAGATAAACAATGTTAGACTTCATTGGGAATAAGAAGTCGATCAAAATATATATAATATAGGTTCCATAAGAATATGGGAGGGCCGCGATTCAATAACCATCCTCCCAAACTTTGTAGCAAAAGTTCGTCCGCTTCGAATCGATTTTTCAAGTAAATCGCTCCTGACATTATATTATTAACCCGCGCCACTAACGACCTTGACATAATATTTTGGGTAATAAAAATGGAGCCGACCGAAAAAAGATCTAAGCGTACAAATGTTGCGAATTGCAGACGAACTTTTGTTACAAAGTTTGGGAGCATGGTACCAGAGGCTAAAGCTATGCTCCCATATTCTTATGGAACCTGAATGGATTCTTGATTATATATATATTATTCCAATTCTAAATATATTCATGGTTTATTCCAGATATAAAAATATTCATGCCTTATTCCAGTATTTAACAATGTATTATTTGTTGGTATATTTTAGCATAATTGGTCTAATTTTGTCGGGATCATTGAGCTCTCCTTGAATATCTTGTTATAAAAAAATGACTTTAGAAATGAGATCAGTCTTTGAACCTCAATTGGCCTCAGCTTGGCTAAATTGGAAATTCCTCTTGAGCAGAAGTATACAGAAAGCCTGGTCGCGGCTTCGGGAAAACCAATTTTAGTTAAGCCTACCTAATTAGCCTCTAATCACAAATTTCGAGAGAGAGAAACAGCTATCCAGGAACTAATTAGCTCCTCCCCCTTTTTGCATTGTTCTGACTTATAAGAGTCGATCTATGACATTAGCTCTACTTTGTCTTAGTTTTGAATACGATTCTTTCATCAGTTTCGAAGACAAGGACTCGCTAATTAAATTGAAGTAGACAACATAATGACTAATAACTAGCAGGGTGACAAAGAAAATGCTTTGAATTTTTAATAATATAGGAAAATAGAGGAGAAATAAAACTAAGATTATAGGAAATAATAGGAGAAATAACACGAAAATTACACTAAAATATAGGAGAAATAACACAGTTATAGGAACATATATGGTTAATATAACACTAAATTATAGAAAAATATAGGCGAAATAACATTAAATTATAGGAAAATATAGGAGAAATAACACTAAAATGATAGATGAAGCTACGATAAATCGATTTATAAAGATGACGCGTGAATACAGCTGCGTTCATACTCGGCATTGGAATCGATTTAAACCGTTTCAAAACGTCTCGCTAAAGTCGCGTGAATGGGAAACCGTCTTTTCTCGAATCGATTTGATTCGATTTCTCGAAACCGCTTCGGGAACCAGTTTCATACCGATTCGGTTTCAACAACCGATAGCTGAAGCTACGATAAATCGATTTATAAAGATCATTGCGTGCTTAAAACGATTCCTGGCGATTTGAATATCGGTTTAATTTTACCGTTTCAAATCGATTAATAAATGCTAGTGTGACCGTAGCTATTAGCTACGGTCACAGTAGCATTTCTTAATTGGGTAAACCTTAGACATTTAACAATTATACGAATATTTGAATATCATTTTTTAGTTAGAAATAATTTATCCGAAAATAAAATATCTGAAAATATTCGAATAACAGAAGATAATGGATATCTGATTCCGAGCTCTCCTAGACACATTCGAGTTTGAATTTCATTTATTTATTGGACAAACAATCGGTTTATTAGGATAAACACGTTCGTGTTTATTAGGATAAACACGTTCGTGTTTATTAGGATAAACACGTTCGTGTTTATCCCTTTATCTGAACTCGAATTTCATCAGAAACCGTAATGTCTTTTCCAATGGACCCGCGGCGCTTGATAACTGAAAGCGTCGTCGTCGTCGTCGTCGTCGTTTCCCTCTTCCCACCGTCCACTGAATTCGAATTAATACAGACAAAGGTACTTTTGAAAAAATTTGATAAGACTTCGATCAGGTACAAGAGTATCTCTAGTTAAACACAGATTTCAATAATGAAATGTTGATTAAGTATACGAAGTAATAGAAAGTAGGGTACCTGAATGGGTTACAAAAGGGTGAAATCTTAAGCTTAGCCGAGCTTTACTAATTGCTTCAAAATGAATAAACAAAAATTTTATTTCTTAAACAGTAGAATGATAAGGAATATCCATCGAATTCGAGTTAATAGAAAGTAAGGTGCCTGAATGGGTTACAAAAGGGTGAAATCATAAGCTTAGCCGAGCTTTATTAATTGCTTCAAAATGGTAAACAAAATTTTATTTCTTAAACAGTAGAATGATAATGAATATCCATCGAATTCGAGTTAATAGAGAGACAGATGCCTGTATGGGTGACGAAAAGGGTAAAACATAGAACTAGCCGAGCTTCATTAATTGGCTTTAAATTGATAAACAAAAATTGATTTTATTAAACAGTTGATAAGTTTTTTTTAATGGCATTTTTTATCGTTAACGGAAAATTGCATATATTGGGTTCTTTTACTAGGGTAGCCCTCTTCAGCCGTCTAATTTTGACTATTATGTCATATCATGAGTATCCCATTATATTCACCCTAATTCACCGTAATTAAAAAGTTGGAATGATTTTCTTATCATTTGATTTTTTAACTTTAATAATATATCTCTTCTCGGCCTATATAAACGAGATTTGCATATTCAGTACTCATAGATGCACTGTACCAATGCGCGGTTTACGTTAGCGTTTAAAATTGTGGCGAGCCCTCTCGTTTGTGCAATGGTGACGTCTTCGATTGTTTAGGCAATCGTTTCTCACCTATATTTCGGTGATAAGAGACTCATTTCTCACGATCTTTTGGGTAGAGTACTCGAATAAACCGAGGCGATTGAATGTAAATCGCCTTACCTAGAAATGTGGCCAATATAATATAGTAAGTCACTGTAAAAACATTTCACATGTAACGTGGAAACTCGGAATCGCGGACTAAAGCCAAAGGGGAAGTCTCACGCCAAATCCAGTTACAATACAAAATAAAATAAAGCCGGGTTGGTCGCCTACCTTTTCACTATTGAGGGGTGGCGTGGAATAGAAAATAAAAGAACAGCAATGCATAGTCTAAGGATATGGGATGTAATTAAAATAATTAAGTCGAGGTATAGAGAGTTACCAGAATCATTTTAATATAAAACTCATATACTGAATTAAATATTAATAAACTAATTAATGAACTACCGTGTCATGACACTAATTACTAACAAACTAAATGAATAAATAATAATAATAAACAAATAATTCGCGACATAATAATAATAATATAATAATAATAATAATAAACAAAAATGAAACGTTACGGCTTACGCGGCCACCAAAGTTTTACGATTACAGTCATGTCCCGTTTTGGAGAACGGTGGACTTGTACGTCCTAGCGAACCAGGTCCTTTCGCGACACCACGCGAATGTTTTTCGCAATCGTCCGAGTGGTCATTTCAGCACGGCCTCTTTTAAGAATATCATATTTTATTCTGCATGGCGTGGGCTATTCGCCTCTTTTCTTATTCTTGAGAATAAGTAAGTTTTCGGTAAAGATTTTACCCGCGCAACACTTTACGTTTTCGCGGAGAGGTTTTAGTTTTCGACCATGTCGAGTTCGCGCCCAGAGTTACTCTCTTTCTTAAGCTCGAAAGCACAAGTCTTTTAGTTTTTCCCGCGCTTCTGGACCGGTGGTCTTCAGAAGCGTCGAGATGAGGGGAGTCGGTTAAATTGGCTTGCTAAGACGCTTGGCCCGTTTTAGGGAACCATTAATTGTCGAACGACGGGCAAATGGAACCATCGGGGTCGATGAAAGCAAAGGGCGCACTTTTAAGTTTTTGACTTTTAAGTTCGAGTCAAGTCGCCGGCTCGTAAACTATCTTTCATGTTTCGCGCTATAGCAAGGTCACCCCCTCGCGCACGAAATGTTTCTCATGTTTTCCGCAACGTATGCCATAAATTACACTCGCGAACAATAACTATATACAGTAGATAACGTTATAAAAAGAATACGAACTAAAAATATAACATCTTGAATCTATCTGGTAACTCTCCTTCGTAGGGGTTAAAGCGTAGGGAAGGGTAATAAATCGAACGGGACAATCGCCACTCCCAAAAGGGAAAAAGTAAACTACCGAATTTTATTTTATAATTGGGGCTTTTAGAATTGGAATTTATAACTTCGACCTCGCGCGGCCAGGCCTAGCTACGCGGGTCGGAAAGATGCAAGAGAAGCGACACCACCCGAAAGCTCTTATCCCAACGGCCAGCGTTAGGACTGCGATCGGAGGGGGTCTCCTTCTTTTGTAAATGAACATGTTTTAAGAATTAAATTTAAGGGTACTGGTGAAATAATTTAAAGGTTATAGGGAAATATTAAAAGGGTCCGGATTTTGCGTTACACACAATGAGAGTTCTAGGGATTAAATATCACTCGAGTTGGACTTCATATCCTGCCAAGTGCTCGCTTACACATGAAATTATGTAAAAACATTTCACAATGAGAGTTCTAGGGATTAAATATCACTCGAGTTGGACTTCATATCCTGCCAAGTGCTCGCTTACACATGAAATTATGTAAAAACATTTCACAATGAGAGTTCTAGGGATTAAATATCACTCGAGTTGGACTTCATATCCTGCCAAGTGCTCGATTACACATGAAATTTATAGTTTATCGTTTTCAATCTCTACTTTATTTTTTAAAATACTTGAGTTTTGCGACTAGGATGTGCTTTAGATCCAATAGCTTCGTCATTACAACTACGTAATAACGTTGCTATTAAGTAGTTGACCAATTATTGAAGTCTGTATCTAAATCACGTCTAATTCAATTATAATAAAAAATAAAGATTTAGAATTTTAAATAGGATATACGAAACGGAAATTGATGTCGGCGAGTTAAATAAACGGCCACATACTTCTGGTCTCCAGAATTATGTTCTCATGCTGCTTTAAAGAATTGTTTCGCTTTCCATGCTCATTTTTTGTCGATGCGATTCAATATTATAAATTTAATCTCTAGCTCGGTCTAGCCCGTCCCTCTTGTAATATTTTAGGTAAGGCTAGGTTAGTTAATCCCTCGACCTCCCCCGTCCATCTGGTAATCTTTAAGGTAAGGTTAGGTTAGTTAATCCCTCTAATTAGCCAATCCTTCCAACTAGTTAATCCTTAGCTCGGGCTATTTGTAATATTTTTGGTAAGGCTAGGTTAGGTTAGTTAATTCCTCGAATTAGCCCATCGTTCCAACTAGTTAATCCCTCGGGTTACCCATTCCATCAAGTAATCTTTAAGGTTAAATTAGGTTAATTAAACCCTGGAAATAGCCCATCCCTCCAACTAGGTAATCCCTATAACTCGGGCTAACCCGTTCCTCTTGTAGTATTTTAGGTAAGATTAGTTTAGGTTAGTTAATCAATTGAACTAGCCCATCCCTGTTTTACAACTTAGGTAAGGTTAGGTTAGTTAATCTCTGCCTTTCGAGATTTGTACCAGGGTCTCAATTACGAATAGATTGAAGCCTCAATTAAACGCTTTAATTTTTATTCAGCATTAGTAAGAATTAAAGTTCAATAAACCTATAAAGCAAAATAGTGAAATGTGGAAAAGGTGTATATTTTTGGAGAAAAAAGGACAGAAATTATACAAAAAAGAGGTTGCTTCGCACCCTTAAAAAAACTCTTTATCTAACTCGAATGAAACCCGTGAAGGGACAGAAATTATTTGTTAGAGAAAGAGCAATTTCATATCTTTAAAATTATAGTTAGTAGATTTAGTCTACTACTTCAAAGATTTTATTACTATTATATATTTTCCAAAAAACGGATAAAGACGACCTAGTTAACCATCCTCTCCCATTGATGTTTATTTTAAATTCTATCAGTATCGCTAATAAAATTAGCTAAAGATGGAGTTCCTTTAATGTATATATATTTATCATTAGTCCTAGGTCGTCTTTATCCGTTTTTTGGAAAATATATAATAGTAATAAAATCTTTGAAGTAGTAGACTAAATCTACTAACTATAATTTTAAAGATATGAAATTGCTCTTTCTCTAACAAATAATTTCTGTCCCTTCACGGGTTTCATTCGAGTTAGATAAAGAGTTTTTTTAAGGGTGCGAAGCAACCTCTTTTTTGTATAATCAGTTCTTAGTTAAATTATTTGCACAATATCTGATACGCAAAATCGATGTTTGTTCTATACAGATACAATTTATGAGCATTATTTTGGTTAATTTAATGTTGATATCTCTTTAAAATTCATCAACCCAGAGGTGTAAAATTTTGAATATGGATTTCTAATAGTATACGCATATGCCTTCGAAGAATAAATAGATAGCCTTACTTTATGTTTAGGGTATTCATTCATAAAACTATGTTGGCCTATAATTGGATCATTTGTAGATACATTTATACACATCCTCTTTAAAACCAGGGTTGGCAAAAAGCTGGAAAATGATTAAAGCCGCCAAAACAAAAAAAAAAAAACAAAAAAAAAATCCGCGAAAAGTTGAAAAAAAAAAAAAATACTAATCAAGGGTAAACTGCTGAGAAAGAAATTTGTACTGTATTTTTATGTTGCTTGCGAAAAAGTTTAGAGAAGATTAATATGTTAAAGACACAGATATCATTCTTTAAATTTTCAACTTTAACTCGATTATTCTTGGGTGGTTTCCTATTTAGTATTTGCAGGGATGGTTCAAACTTTGGAAGTGAATTTCCCTGACCATTTCTAAATAATTTCTTTCCCTGGCCAATTCTTTTTTCACGTTAATTTATTGGCTATTCCCACTTTTCCTTTGACATAATTTATCAATCATAGTCGATATTTTACTCGGAATACGAGAGAAAAAAAAAATTCTTTAGGGAAATATTTGAAGTACCAATTTAATTTATTTGACCTTTTGGGTTCATTTTCAAATTCTCCGGCTTTTCTGACCTTTTGGGCCAATTTCTATTTCATAAATTCCGTAACTTTCCCCTGACCTTTTGATCAATTTTCAAATTCTATGACTATTCCAGGTTTTCTCTGACCATTTCTAAATAATTTCCCTGACCAATTTCAATCTTTTTCACAGGAATTTATTCTTACGAGCGAACCCCTGGCAATTCCCACTTTTTCTCAGACATGGTTTATCAATCAGAGTCGATAGTTTACTCGGAATATTAGAAAAATTTGATACTTTAGAGAAATAATTTTAGTTTATAATAATTAAGTTACAATTAATTGATCAACCAATTATAAACAATTCCTTGACACGTACCAAAATTATTTAATTTCTTTGATCATTTGGGATCATTTTCAAATTCCCTGATCTTTTGCGCCAATTTTAAAAATCCCTGACTTTTCTCTGACCTTTAGGGTCAATTTCAAAATTCCCCGACTTTTCTCTGACCTTTAGGGCCAATTTAAAAATTCCCTGACTCTTCCAAGTTTTCTAGGTCGTGTACGAACCCTGATTATTTAAAAAGAAATATTTCTTACTTTAGGCCTTGACGGTTTAAATCCCCGTTCCGCCGTTTTCTTAGTAATGGTCGATGCCAAACGCATGGCGACTCTCTTTTTTTCGCTTCTGAGCTCGTAACAGTACTTTAAAAGTTTTTTTAAAATACAAACAAAACTTTTCCTTCATGCAATGAAAAAAACGCCTTCCACCCGACGCAACGTAGTCACGATATCAATAATTATTCGTTCACTACTAACTTTAAGACTCAAACGAAAAAATTGAAAGAGCTAAAAGGTGTCGAGCTTTTGTTTAATGATTTTAAAGTTCTTTGGATTCAAATCTTGTAACTTTACGAACTTTGTTTCAATCTTTCGGACAACGATCCTTCAATAAGCCCCGCGAAATTGTTAGCGGGATAGTTAAATTTCACGTGGCATAGGCAGTGTTCGCGAACAGTGACGAAATTTACCTTCTTACACTAACACGCGGCAGCGAAATGTAGCGAGGACCGTAAACAGTTCGGAGAGTATTCGAGTTTCTCGAGCTTAGGTCCGGTCTAGCGCCTCTAGCGGACGAGTTCATTTTGTACCTATACAGCTGATCGTAGCGAAAAGTTTGCGTCTAAATTTTGGAAAATTCAAGAGCTAGCCGCGTTATTCAAAGATAATCGACTGTAAACGTAATGATGGGTTTAAAATTGATATAACAGTTTTATGGAAAACATATTCCAAGTCCCAGAAGAATTGGACTTTCGCTTTTAAATCAAATTGGGTTATTTCCGCGTAATGATCGTAATTGCGGTCAACAGATAAAACTGATAGATTTTTTTGGTTAATCGGATAAACGGATTTTTCTAATCTGACTACGAGAAACGGATACCCGTTAAGAGCTTATCTGAAGGAAAGTTCTTTTCATGATGTCTTCCGCGCCTTCTATCTGCCAGCCAAATTGTCAAACGCTTTTGAAAACAAATAAACGATAGAATTAAAGTTAAATTGGAAGTTATCTGTTTAAGTCACTCGAATTAGCTGTACACCTGAGTTCACTGAGTTAAGCTTTGACAGTGCATCGAGTTCGAACTCTTATGAACTTTGATAGTGCAAAGAGTTCTAAAATTTTGTACACCCGAGTTCACGAATGTCAGCCCCCTCGGGATAGGCATAGTATTAGAGAAGGCATTTGGCAAGAGTGTTGTATTCATCCTCTCAGATTTAAAAGTAGATAAATTCTTGGTAAATATATCGAAAAATTAAATTTTTAAGAGAGCTTAAGGGTCTTTGAATTCAGAAGTTTGCCTATTGTAAGAAAACATCCATTAAAACTTTGTTATACTTTTACAGGTATATCCGCGGGTACCCGGCCGTGGCATCAACGCGCGAAGGTTGATAAACTAATTCTAAGAAATTTTCGCACAAACGGCCGGTGGTAGGAAAACTACCGCGGCTTTTAGAGAAGCAATAAATGATATAGAAGGTGTGGGATTGAAATTTACTTATCAGCGGCACGAGGCCGGTAAGCGAACGGAAGTCAAGCGGAAATTAAAACCTCGGGGCCCGTGGAATTTCCCCCCACTCTTTTTCTACTACGACGCTAGTTCCCGCCAAATGAAATCTATTTTTCGCTTTCAAAACTCCCATCCTTGCTATCTCGCGATCGAATACGACTGACAAACTCTAAAACGGAGCTTGGAGAAACTATAGATGGGCTAGCCGACTGACAATTCTCCAATAGAGACGGCAATACTGGGTGCAGGGTGCAGACTAATATCCGAAAACATTCAGGGCTTGCCAGTTTAGCAAAAATAAAAGGAACTTCCAGAGGCAATTTGAAGTTTAATTTTACTCTGGTTATGGTAAGAAACGCCACGATAGAACTTATTATCCGAGACCCGTCACCATCTGGCCTACAGCGTGCCCACCCGCCGCGAGAGGCAGCGGGATACAGTGGATAGAGTTAAGAGAGAGTTCGGTAGTCTGGGAAATATTTCCCAAACAATCCATACCCCAGAAAAACTGAGAGCTTATTAAAATCAGTGCCATCTCACTGTACTAAATAACCCTTTACTACCGCCTTAAATTCTAGGGTTCTAGTATATCTGAGGCATATTTTTCCCATGAAATATTTTTTAATTATCAAGCGGATCGACTTTGCTCATCCCCATCAAATTGCGAGGTTTTTAAAGAGTTTTAAAGGTAAGAGAGACACATATAACCTTAGAGAGGTTTAGCACGCCCTTTTTTCCCCGAACATCAGACGCCAAGAAATGGCTTATTGCAAGGAAGAGTCTAACCGGCATTAAGAATGGTTTCCTAAACCTCTCTACTGAAGTTGTCGGCGACTCCCTTTAAAGTTCCTCCAAGCTAGGAGCTTCGTGAAAAAGAGAAAACCCAGAAGAAGTTCAAATGAGACATCGGTTGGAATGACTATTGCGCCCACCTCCCCTATCTAATAGGGTTCGCTAATCAAATAACTTTGCGTATAATAATTCAACATTTCCGACGAAATATTATGTTTTCAGAGTTGACTAAAACAAATGCTCTACTCCAAAAGGGGATAAATGGAAAAGGGTGTAACTGCGGCAGGAGTAAAATAGAGTCTTATCAGAGTCCATAAAAATACTTTTGTTTGGTGGAATTTTACCGTAATTAAGAATTATTTACATTTCAAAATTTGTGGAGTCTTAAATTATCGCATCCCAATCGATCGGCAAGGGATTTAACTCGTAAAATTAAGGAGTTATTAAATCTCTAAATCTGGGAAAATAAAATCCATTAATCGCATGGATTTATAAATCCCGTACGCTTTAATGGTGTATGTCCGTCCCCTCGTATTTGACTGGCTTGAATAAAAGTTTCTATGACTCGATTTTGAAGCCTGAATATCGGACTATTTGAAAAACATGGCTTCGACACTCTAGGAAAAGATCCGCAGAAGATACGACGCTAATTATCCCTCCTCACAAATTAGACTAATTAAAATGGAATTTCAATTTTAAGGCCCTATATTTTTTGTTTGCTCTATCTTTAAACATAGCCTCCTCGATCACGCGCTTCGGCTGCGCTCGCGCTATAGAAGCCCCGGCAAAGATAAAAATTAACATGTGTTTGAGAGAATAAATGGGAAATTAAAAAGACACCAAAAGACGGCCCGAAAAAGCACTAAAATGTAGGGGGGAAAAGTCGAGGCGATATACAAATTCTTGTCTAAAGTTTTAAATTTACACTCCAGCTTCCTGATTTTTTAACCACATCTAAGTATGTACGGATAATTTACAAATTAATTCCGAGCCTTTGAGAATTACAGATTTTGCGTCAATAATTGTTGAAACTAGCGAACCTATAATTTTTCTCTCCGGACGGAGCTTTTTGCGGTTTTCACCAATTGCGCGGGTTTCTTTTTAAATCTCAAGCCATTGATAAATTTTTACCGGTACTGTAGACACGCTAGATACTATTTATAAACTTATATTCTAATTTCACCCTCTGATTTGATTTTATTCTATGGCAATATACTACTCTACTCCAAAACAACTCATTTGCGAAAAATTAGTCTCTATATTAATTAATAACGTATCGAGAAATACTTCAGCCCGGTACGAAAAAATTAAGACACTCGTTTACAAACCCTTTTCTAGAAAAGTTCATAAAGTGTGAACCTTCAATTTTCCTCATTTCTGACGGTTTCTCCATACATAAAATGTTGTTAGTCATCTTCACAAAATATGTTGCAATTAAAGGTATATTTTTCGCCTAAATAGTCCATTCTTGCATTTATTATTTTTGAAACTGGTTTGAATAAACATGACGAATTTGTCTTTTAAATTTTTAATTATTTTTTTCTTATAAGTGTATAAATATATCCCACAAAGGACATGGCACACTTTCTATGGGCTTTGGCTTTCTACGGATTTCCTTTAAATTGAGATATATTGTTAAACTTAGTTAAAGGAGCAAAATTGTCCATGAGCACTTTTACCTAGATCCAACGGATTGTCCAGCATCGATGGTTAAAGTTTGGACACTCGTAGTTTGGGTCTGGGATTTTCCATACCATGTTTGGTCACGAAACTAAAATCCTAATTAAGCTTAATCACTCGATTAGACGTTGCCAGGTTGGTAACGCGCTAGCTCGCTGATTGAGTAGACCCGAGTTCGATTTCCCGCAAAATCTTTGTTTTATTATTTTATTTTAGCGTTAAGTACTAAATTATTTATGCCATATTGAAACGGTCGAAATAATAGATTCATAAATAATAATAACAAGGGTAAAAGCTTGCCCAAATAAAACAAATATAATAAAACAAAGTTTCATCGGGGAATCGAACTTGGGTCTTCGCAATCATCGAGCTAGCGCGTTACCAACTTGGCAACTTCTAATCGACTGACTAAAGGGATACTATTAGCTGAAATGAAGTGTTTTTTCTGATTCCTTATGTAAAAATATGCTCCCTGAATGTTTTAATAATTTTTGAAGTACGAATACAATTAGAAAAGATTTTTTGAAGTTTTATATCCTAAACACAAGTTTGAATTTTTCTAGCATTACCAAGAAGTCAATCGGAACCAAGGAGCCATCCCCCGATCTACTAAAACAAAAACCTAGAGCCCCTAGCGACATCTAGGTGATAACGTAGACATCTTCGTTTAAATTTAGGGTTGATTTTTATGAAAATTAGGTTTATATAAGATTCGTAGCCGCGTCATTATCATCCAAAAGCTCGTTACTAGCGAAGCTTATAGTTTTTAAAACGTAGCCGCTTCTTCGATTGAAGAAAATTAGTAAATTCTATTTCGAATCTTCAATGGTCACGAAACTAAAATCCTAATTAAGCTTAATCACTCGATCAGCCGTTGTCAAGTTGGTAACGCGCTAGCTTAGTATCTGCGGAGACCCCAGCTCGATTCCCCGAATAACCTTCGTTTTATAATTTTATTTTAGCGTTAAGTACTAAATGATTTATATCATATTGAAACGTTTGAAATAATAGAGGCGTAAAAATTAATACAAATAGGCGTATTACCTATAAGAGCGTGCACAACGAATATGGGTACACTGTAAAAAATGAAGGTATTTTTGGGGTCGTTTTAAACGCCTTAAAAGGTACTTTTAATGGAAAAACACCTTAAGGTATTTATTAGTACTACCGATGGCGCTTAAACACACCCTAAGAATTTTTAAGGGTTCTTTTCAATACCATTAGGGTATTTTCGACTTCCGAAGGGTATTTAATGAGTAAAGAAGGTCTTTTTTAAAACCCCAAAAGGTATTATCGAACCAAGCTCGTGAAATTTTTTTCCTAAGCCTACTTTTGTCAAATTAGGCTTAACAATCGGAAACCCCGCGAAATGAAAACTACGCTGGAAATTTTATTCCAAAATCATTGTAAGTCTTATTATACATATTGTTGATATTAATGTTTTATTGGGATCTTAATTGGAGAAAAGTAAAATATCTAATGTCATTAATAGAAGGTAAACTAAAACAAGCGCCCCAAGGTTTAAATTGTATTTTTGTGGATTCAAATGTTAACGCTCGGGAGACTAGAACCCAGCGAAATATCTCTAGCAACCTTGACGAGAGAATAACGCTTGGTGCCGCGTCACTTTTTGGCGGAGGTGATATCTATCTCTGAGTGAGTAACAAACGAGTGGAAGCTTGTACCTAGCGCACAATAAGCGGTAAGCGCGTTAGAACGGGAAAACGGGCAGTCTCTTTCACCTCCTTCGTTTAAGTATTCTCTCTGTTTTCTTCGTAGTAGAGACGCGACCGAGCCATCAATTTAGGCGCAAGCTTAACTTATATTTAACTCTTTGAAATCGAAGGTTGCTGAAACGCAGATTGAAAGGTAGGCATATCTATTAATTTATATATGTTATAAATCTTCATGATTTTCCAAATTTCAAGTTTCGAACATATGCAATAATTCCTTCACGAGTATGTTAGCTGCTTAGCATAATCCTATCAAGCTTAAGCCTTTGCTAGTTATTTCAACTTGAAGAAGGAGTGAAGGACTCTTATTTTTTCAGGAACAAACTGAATGTGATTCTGATATAACAGAAAAGGGAAAGTTTATTCTGCCGATCACTGTCCTAAAAGATAGAATAACATGGTATGGAGAAGGTTTTTAACAACCATTAGGTACGGTTTAAACATGATTTAAGTGGATAAACAGGAATCCTGATATGACAACATAAGACACACCTCAGGGTCGTTCAGTAACTGTCCCACACTCTAACCAACTGAGCTACCAAGGCCTACACTTGAGACTATTAACGGCAGAACAGAAGTGTTGGTCTAATCCAACTACAGGGCAAGAACCGACCTGTGGTTCCGACACGTAAAAGCAAGGATCGAATGGAGGAGGCTTTTAACAACCGTTGTTGTATTATACAGAGCAGTGGAGTGAAGAATTTTTCTTTATCAGGCTTACCGCAAAGGGAGGATGGGGTAGAAAGTGTTGACTGAAAATCACCATGAAAAAATAACCCCACTGGTTTGAAATTTTAACTGACACTGGCTGCCAGCGGTAGAAAATGCTTTGGCGAACAGAATTTTAGACAGAATATTTTGATTCACGTGACAATCGAACAATGATGAAGAAGATTAATTTAATTATGATAAAATCGATTAACACAGTTTAAACGCTTAATTCCATTTTAATAATTATAATTTAAATATAATCAAAAATAAATCTAATCGATGAAGCTAATCCTAATCTAAATTAAAATTAATCACAATTTTACCAATAAAAGTGATTAAATTTATTTAAAGCTTTATGACTGATTGAAATTTATTGATGATAGAATCAAATTAACTATGATTAGACCAATTATAATTAAAATGGATTTTTCATGGATTATTAATACTAGATCAGAATTTAATAATTACTGGATTAATTTCTCTTATTAATAATTCGTATTAAATAATTAATAATTCGTATTAAATAATTAATAATTCGTATTAAATAATTAATAATTCGTATTAAATAATTAATAATTCGTATTAAATAATTAATAATTCGTATTAAATAATTAATAATTCGTATTAAATAATTAATAATTCGTATTAAATAATTAATAATTCGTATTAAATAATTAATAATTCGTATTAAATAATTAATAATTCGTATTAAATAATTAATAATTCGTATTAAATAATTAATAATTCGTATTAAATAATTAATAATTCGTATTAAATAATTAATAATTCGTATTAAATAATTAATAATTCGTATTAAATAATTAATAATTCGTATTAAATAATTAGTAATTCATAATTAGTAATATTTAATTCATAATTAGTAATATTTAATTCATAATTAGTAATATTTAATTCATAATTAGTAATATTTAATTCATAATTAGTAATATTTAATTCATAATTAGTAATATTTAATTCATATTTAGTAATAAATAATTCATAGTAATTTTATATAAATCATTATTCACAATTAGTATTTAATGGTTTATTATTAGTAATTATAGACTCATTATTAGTATTTAATGACTCATTATTAGTATTTAAAAATAAGTTTGTTGTAAAAGGCCTTTTTGAAACCCATCTTTGTGGTAAATACTAAACCCATAAATTTGTGATTAAAACTAACGTATTCATATATTTGTGATAAAATTCCATTTCTCAAAATCCATAAAACCCATCTTTCTCAAAATGCATAAACGTCTTATAAAAATCTTTCTTTTCCAAATTAATGAACTTCTTTTAAAAACCAAAATCATAAACTTGTTAAAAACCTCTTTTCAAACCCATAACTTTGTACTAAAATTAAAGTTAACAAACTTGTAACCTCGTGAAAAACCAATTTCTCAAAGTGCATCAACTCGTGTTAAAACCTCTTTTTCAAATGCATGAAACCATAATACAAATCTGGATTTATTTTGATTTTTAAATCATTGTGATGTATGATAACCCATTATTTTGTACAAATAAATCTTCCAGGTTTGCTACTATTTAAATAATGAAAGAAGTATCTTTTATTTTCCCGAAAAATACCTTATATGGTGCCAATTAGTACCTCTAATGGCCGAAAAGGTATTTCTTCACACCCCCAAAGCGAAATTTTGAAGTATGAAAAATACCTTATATGGTGCCAATTAGTACCTCTAATGGCCGAAAAGGTATTATTTCGTACCCCTAAAGTGAAGTTTTGAAGTCTGGATAAATACCTTATATGGTGCCAATTATTACCTCTAATGTCCGAAAAGGTATTATTTCGTACCCCTAAAGCGAAGTTTTGAAGTCTGGATAAATACCATATATGGTACCAATTAGTACCCCTAATGACCCAAAAGGTCTTTTTTCGAACCCCAATAGTATTTTTTTGAAGTCTGAATAAATACCATATATGGTGCTAAATAGTACCCCAAAGGTCTTCATTAATACCCTTAATTGAAGGTACTTTATAATACCCCTAAAGTAGGGTATTAATAAGTACCTAAAAGGGTGCGCCTGGGGTGGCAAGCAGAAATACCTTTAAAGGTATTTATCCGACCCTTTATTTTTTACAGTGTATAAGCTTGCCCAAATAAAACAAATATTCACTAAGATAAATTAATAAAACAAAGATCTTTCGGGGAACCGAACTCGGGTCTTCGCAATCATCGAGCTAGCGCGTTACCGACTTGGCAAATTTTAATCGAATGATTCATCTAATTAGGATTTTAGTTTCTTGACCAAAAAATGGTATGTAAAACCCCAGTTCCAACTACGAGTGGCCAGACTTTAAGCATCGATGCTGGACAATCCGTTGGAGCTAGGGAAAAGTGCCCCTGGACAATTTTGCTCCTTTAACTAAGCTTAGCAAAATATCTAAATTTTAAGGAAATGCGTAGAAAGCCAAAGCCCATAGAAAGTGTGCCATGTCGTTTAGCACTGTATCATTATCGTTTTAAAACTTGAATAAAAATTTCACAACATTATTATTTTATTTTAGCGTTAAGTACTAAATTATTTATGCCATATTGAAACGGTTGAAATAATAGATTCATAAATAATAATAATAAGGGTAAAAGCTTGCCCAAATAAAACAAATATAATAAAACAAAGTTTCATGGGGGAATCGAACTTGGGTCTTCGTAATCATCGTGCTAGCGCGTTACCAACTTGGTAACTTCTAATCGACTGACTAAAGGGATACTATTAGCTGAAATGAAGTATTTTTTTCTGATTCCTTATGTAAAAATAAGCTCCCTGAATGTTTTAATAATTTTTGAAGTAGGAATACTATTAGAAAAGATTTTTTAAAGTTTTATATCCTAAATACGCGTTTGAATTTTTCTAGCATTACCAAGAAGTCAATCGGAACCAAGGAGCCATCCCCCGATCTACTAAAACAAAAACCTAGAGCCCCTAGCGACATCTAGGTGATAACGTAGACATCTTCGTTTAAATTTAGGGTTGATTTTTAAGAAAATTAGGTTTATAAAAGATTCGTAGCCGGGTCATTATCATCCAAAGCTCGTTACTAGCGAAGCTTATAGTTTTTAAAACGTAGCCGCTTCTTCGATTGAAGAAAATTATTAAATTCTATTTCGAATCTTCAATGGTCACGAAACTAAAATCCTAATTAATCTTTATCCCTTGATTAGACGTTGCCAAGTTGGTAACGCGCTAGCTTGGTATCTGCGGAGACCCCAGTTCGAGTCCCCGAATAAGCTTCGTTTTATAATTTTATTTTAGCGTTAAGTACTAAATGATTTATATCATATTGAAACGTTTGAAATAATAGAGGCGTAGAAATTAATACAAATAGGCGTATTACCTATAAGAGCGTGCACAACGAATGTGGGTAAGAGCGTGCACAACGAATATGGGTATAAGCAGAAGCCGATGAAACCCTCCTTTGAAGTCTAATACTACTCTAATGTTCCATATAGCGCTCCTCTCTGTATGGGTAAAATTCACAATTTTACGAGATCGGAGGTGTCCTACTTCATATCCCCTGTCTACGGAAAATTGGAAATTCTCTCTCTTCACAAACGACGACGCTTTTTTGATGAGCCCCTTTGAGACGTGCATCAATCAGTTTGGTGTCTTTTTGTAAATCTCGAGAATTCATTTATTCGCGATTTTCGGCCGATTGCCGGGGCTTCTATAGCGCGAGCACAGCCGAAGCGCGTAATCGAGGAGGCTATGCTTTAAAGCATAAATTTTTTGCTTTTATTTAAACCGCGTTACATCCTTTTATTGTATTAATGGATCAAAGATCTACTTGGAAGAACCCTAGTTTGGTCACGAAAGCTCATGGCGCTCGGTATCCTATAATAAGCGGGATTAATAGTTGGTATTTTAAAAGTTCACTTCGTGCCACCCTTGAAAAAAGGCAACATCTTACGTAGAAACAGGTACTATTTAACGGCTCTTCGTTGGTTTCAAGGCTGCCAAAGTATAGATAATACTTTGACCCAACGTTGAAAAAAGGCAACATCTTCGATAGAAACAGGCTCCTTTTATCGGCTTTATTTGCAGGTTCAAAGGTTATTTTATAATACCAACTATTAGGGCAGTCCCGAGGTTAACGATCTCCCACGCAATTCATTGAACTCAAGCGTTGCGCCCTTCTCTTTGATCCCCCGCTGCAGTCACCTTGATTCAAAAAGGCATTACAGTTTGACCCTAACAAGAAAGCTAGCCTCCACCGCGTTTCGTCAAAAAAAGGCGGACTCTACGGCCGTCATTAGTGGACGAACCCCCAAACCAGAGTTAAACAATTCTACACATAACCGAAAAGGAATTAACCAATTCGGCAAAAAACACCACGGAAGAATCCAGCGACGGTTGAAAATCTTCACGAGAAAGGGCGAGAATGAACCTTTAAATATCCTCGAGACTGCCATTGGTTAAATTATTAGAGGGAAGCCCTACTTAAAACTAAAAACAGAAAATGGTGACTCGACAAGTCACCAAGAGGCTCGAATTAATTTTAAATTTAAGTTACGTTAATTTATTGTTAAAATCTAGGTCTACGAGCCACCCAAAAGTAGGATATATTTCGTCGCTGCCGACGTTAATTTTAGGCTAAAGAGTCACCAACAAAACACAAATTTGACCTTTAGGTCAAAAACTCTAGCTTACGTTTGAAGGTCTGGAAGTTCTCGTTGCACGGACATAAAAGATCATCTCCACTTAACCATGACGTAGAAACGCGATGATTATTGAATCAAAGTACAAGTGTAGATCAATCAGGCATATTATCCGGACGTTAAGACTTAGAATCAGGCAACCTGTTTCAAATGAAAAATAACGAAATTTAGATAAGAAAAATCAGTTTAAATTGAATAAACCAAAACGCGCGAAACGTTTCGTTTCCTAACGAAATTCCCACCTGTTTTGGTGAAGTGGTAGCAATGACAATGCTGTACTTTTTACGCTATAGTACTTTGCACACTTCCGTGTATTTTCAATGGGATATTGGCACCATTAACTATCTAGCGATCCGGAGATGATCCTTCCCTGAGTTATAAGGAAGAAGTTCGCGTAGTTTATCAAATTCGTTAGGCGCTAAATGAGTTAATGGTGCCAATATTAAATTGAAAATACATGGAAGTGTGAAAATTACTTGCATTTATATCTCCCAAACGACACGATAGAATTGCGTAAAACTTTGCGCGGGTTCTTACTTTGGTATACAGATCAAAATCGTTACAGGGGGTTCCCACGTTAATCCGCCCTTGTCTTTTAAGGCGATAGATATACGCGATCAAAATTTTATTTTACGTACGAGTAGAGGCGTTTATAAATAAGTTTGATTTCGGTAAAAACGTATAACGTAAAGGATATGATCGAAGGGTAAAACATCAACGGGAATCGATTGGTAAGGGAAAGGGCGGTGATGTGAGAGGGATGAGGAGACGGTTGGCGTATTTCTTCTTCAGCTTTATCTCTCCATTATTGGAAGGAAATACGATAAGAATGAAATTCTTAGGCGACTCGGTGGCAGCGGAGAAACTTTTCAGGCTCAAAGAATATAAAAATGGAAAGTTCTTCCGCTATCTTTAAGACATGTGCGAAGTTTCTCTCGCTTTATTTATATATATATATTTTTCTAACAAAAACCAGAAATTTTTTACCTTTTCTATACGTATTTACGTCGGACTTGTACCGACTTCTTTTTTTACTTTGAAGTTTAACAATTTGGATCAGTCCGCCACGTCTATTTCACTTATGGCAACAATGTATAAAGGCGCATTCACAAGCGAGAGAGAAAGCAAATAAACCCGAAATCTTACTGTCACCTGTGATATAGAGATATGCCTCGTCCCATACCTTCTATTTCATTGTAGCGCCATCTCTGAGTCGGGGATAATACGTGGCTTTGACAGCACCTCCCCCTTTCCACCCCACCTCTAGACTGGAGGTCACATGCGCGTATTAGAGATCTTATAAGAGCGTCGTCTGCCACGGTTTTTCTATATCGGTTTTTAATTTATGTTCATTATATGGCTTTCGTAAGTACTAAATGAACAAACTATACTTTGTTTCGTAATTTAGGAAGCATAAGCTTTATTTTAATAAGAAGTTTCTAGGCCCTAACACGGTTTTTTATTTTAAATTTCTATATAAACCAGCCCCCACTACCCAGAATGAAATTATAAACGTCGGAATCTTCTGCTGCGTTGCTTAATCATGTCTCAAAATGACGTCAAGTCTCTGACGATATAATTCAGGGAGTACCTTAGTCACTTTTTTAAATCAAGCTGATTATCGTAGTTTTATTTTCTCGGACTCGATAATAGATTTTAGCTCTGAGCGACGAATTCTCGCGAGCTTGTGAACGGGCCTTTTGAAATAAAGTACGAAACAGTTTTGCGGAAGGAAAAACCACAGAAGCTGATTTTTGATATAAGCCTAGGGCCAAAAATGCTCACCAAATGTAGTCTACCTTTTAAGTTACAGGTGATTTTCAAAGAATTACTAGACCCTTGGATACATTAACAACCTGGATTTCCACATGCAATAAAATATTCCGTTTTTTAGCAAAACGATTGCTATAATATCTCTCTAGTGGTGTGAAGAAAAAAAAAAAACCATATGGCTCATTGCGCATGGGCGAAAAATGGTTCAGAATGCTAGCGCCAATGATAAAGGGATAAAACCATGAAGGAAAACCCAATAGCTTTAACATGGGGGCCTGTTCCATCTATGGAAGCTAGAATTACCCGAGCTACATATGAATTTGGTCAGACGCGAGCTCCAACTGTCACCTGGTTTTAGACTTAAGACATTTTCCCCTCTCTCGCCTGTTGATCACGTCTTTTGACGCGAGAATTTAAACTACTTTTAAATTCCAAAAGTAATCCAAATTAATCGATTATCCACAAATAGCCGCTTATTCTCGTATATCCATGGTTAATTACCAATGAATATTGTTTCTAAGACTTATTTTCGTAATAAAAGATATTCGTGAAAGTAATATTTTCACCATTAGTCCGAATAATTGAAGACCCACACCGCGTATCGTTCACAATAATTCGAAGCGAAATTTCACGAAAAATATTATTCATTCTATATTCGAGCGTTTTCCCAATGAGATCTCCACGAGACTTACAATCGAGTTCGATTGGTCGCTAGACCTTTTACGCGAGGAAATCAGCTGATCTCCATGAATCCCGCTAAGCCTATTTTCCGGGTAGGCTTTAAATTTATTTCTAGTTTAATATTTGTTGGTAAATTTTTTCACTAGTGGATTAGGGCTTTTTAAACAATAACTTGTTGTTAGGTTGCATTCTCCCTTTTAAGTTCAGAAATATATTTTCTCCGCGGTTTTGTACAACATTTTAACGCTTCTTCGCACCAACACTAATTGAGTTTCAAAAGGGGTAAGACTAAGCGTACAAGAGGCCCGGTGTTATTTTCGGAAATTAAATTACACTTTCAGCCTCTCACTCTCCTAATGCGATATAACGGTATAGGGCGACTTAATTCCCATAGCGGATTATTTTTCTCACTAATGCTTTCTCTTCTGACCCACCGCAAAACAAATAACTTCGAGAGGTTTAAATTTAAGCCGCGAAGTTTTTGAACTCGAAATAAAGTATCCGACCCTAAAGTTTTTAATCCTTTGGATTTAGATCCGCTTTCTTAAACCAGACATAAATGAAATTAGTAACGTTACTTCGAAGGTAGAGAGTCTCGGGAGCCAAAATTACTTTCGAGTATAAGCGCAAAGTTTCAACATTACAAATAAGCCGAAATAAAAGGAATTATACAAAAACTTGTTTCGCTTCGCACTTTAAAAAAAGTACATTTATGGTAGGAGCCCCTAACTTGATATTTATATCCTAACTTGGTACACTTTTCTTTAAAAACATGTTTTGCTCCGCACTTTAAAAAAAAATTGCATTTATGTTAGGAGGCCTTATTTGATAAACTCCTAACTTTTCATTAAAAATTCATAACTTTAGTATGACTGGCTTGAATTAAGGTTTCAAGGGAGCGTTTTGTAGACTAAATATCGGACTGTTCGGAAAACGTAACTTATATACTATAGGAAAATATACGGAAAAGATAGGATGCTAATTAGCCCACCTCAAAAATAGACCAATTAAATAGAACGGAATTTTTAAAAGATATTCCATTTTTAGCTTATGGTTTCCTTTAAAGGGAGAATGCAACCTAACAACATGTGCTTTTTTTTTATCGACTCCTTATCGTTTAATTAAGCCTAATCTACCAGAGAAAAACATTTACAAACAAATATTAAAGTTAAATGTTACCCGGGAAATAGGCTTATCCTGAATTTCTTCTTCTCATTCAAGGGTCAGCGATCAATTGAATATTATTGAAAATCTTACGGAGATCTCGCCTTATCGACGGGTCTTTGCTCATTGGTCGCTGACCCTTCAATGCGAGGAAGAAATTCAGGATTTCCATGAATCCAGCTAAGCCAATTTCCCGGGTAATCTTTAAATTTATTTCTAGTTTAATATTGTTTTGTAAATTTTTTTAGTAGTAGATTAGGCCTATTTAAACGATAAGTAATCGATAAATAAATCACTTTTTATTAGGTTGCATTCTCCCTTTAAGCTTACAGCTAGTTTATATTGATTTCAATATGGATTTATCCAAAACAAATTCGACATTTGAGAAAGAAATAATTGGGCCATAGAAAAATTGACACCTTTCATTTTCCCAGTTATATTTTTATATCTTATAGCATCTTGGCGTTGTAAATCTGGGTGATATTCTATACGCTGGAAAGATGGTCCACCCTCGCCTTTACAATATACGGGAATAACCTGGCCCCCAGCCTCACCAATACCGTGATATCTGAAAAGGTTTGTCTATAATAACGCGCTTCTAACGACGAAAAATAACCCTCATTATCGCAACGCCCCGGGAACGACGCGAGAGAAAACTGTCTCATACCTAACAATTTTCCCGGCCCACGTCGTTAACAATGAAAGTTTTTCCTCTTTTTAAGGGATACGCTTCCACCGAGCATCGCGAGATTAAACAAGGAGCGCTTATTAAACGTAGAGGAAAAATACGAATCTTTACGCTATAGGAATGCTAGAAAGGACATCGGAGATCTTACAACTCCGCGCTGAAGAGATATGCACCTTGGGGAAGAGAGGCGTAATCCGCGAAACATCAGCTTTTGTTTGTTAAGGAGGTGCACCGTGCTGGGGAGCACACAACTACCCGGCCCAACAGCTATGGTGACGCACGCGAAACGGGAAAAAATTTATTTCACCTAATAATTTCCCTTTGTGATGGCTTTTCACGCCCAATGCTACTCGATTATCATTGTACTCCCTGGTAAGCGGGTGGCGCTGCGTGAAGACTGACTTTAGGGGGCCAAAGCGTGGCTAGATGTAGCGCGTTCCTTTTTGGGGCCGTTTACCGCTTTATAAGACACGAATTCCGTTAGGCGGAAGAAAAAAAATCTCTAGGACCTAAACCCGTAACGGCCGCCCCAAAGCGGGGATATCCGAAAATAATTTTCCATTCAGACGATTGCGACCGCGTCTATAGCGAATAATGGGCTTCTTCCAAAAGAAAAAAATAATAATAATAGTTAATAATGGATAAACTGAGAGCAATTTCTTCGGGGAAAACGACTATAAAATGACGTTGCCCTTAATAATACGAAAAAAAGTATATTTTTATAAGGGTTGCGCTAATTTACACTTTTTGACATTATTGATTTAATTCGTTTACCAATTTTATCCCATCGTTATTGTTATACCGAGGAAACCCTCAAAATACACAATTCTCTGTTTAACAATGTCTGTCTGTTTGAATGTCACTCTAAAAGTATAAAAACGCCATGTTAAGGCGGTAGTAAAAGAGTTATTTAGTACGATGAACAAACACGAGATGGCACTGATTTTCATAATAGGGGTCCCAGTTTTCCTGGGGGTAAGCATTGTTTGGGAATGATTTATATCCCAGTCTTCTCAACTCACTCTCTCTTGCCCCTTTCCCCAGTATCCCGTTGCCTCTCGCGGCGGGTGGGCATGCTATAGGTCAGACAGTGTTGGGTCTCAGATAATAGGCTCAATCGAGGTTAAGCATAAAACACCGTTATAATATACGTTTCTTATCATAACTAGCGAAAAATTAAAATTGACAAATTACACCACGAACTAAGTCTGACTTTTTTGGTTTGTCGGAAGTAAAGCGATATTAGAATATGTACGGGAATGATACAATTACTTTTAAACAAGATTTGTTAATTTCTGCGTTACAATTATCAAAATTACAACGTGAACTAAATGAGATTTCAAGTGAAAACCGCGAACTGATAGTGTTTATGGTTCGCTTGTTAAAAGGTACGGCAAATGACCCTTTTTGGTGATGAGTTACCCATTGACAGCCTCCTTAACATTTATGTTCCACAAGCAATACTTTCCCGTTTTTACGATTATATGAGAATGTCTTTAAAATAAGTCCAGGCAAATTGGCAAAAATAATTACAATCATAGCGCTAATTAATAATTAATTTAAATTACACATTCAAATTTAACATTCCACAGAATATATAAGAAAATATTTTCTTCGGTCAGCAACACAATTTTACTGGAACGATTTAAATTGCATCAAGTTGCAAATTTACGTTCACTTCACACCAAATATAATTGAGGCAACTCCAATTTTTCCAACTAGTTGCTAATGTGAAAGGCATTGGTCGGCCAAAAACTTATTTACGGGAGTTCGGCAACCTTCCCCCTCTAAAAATCTTGGCCTCATTTGAAGAGATTGCGGTTAGCAAAGTTCAGGGTGATAATAAGCGAAACTTCGAAGGGAAAGTTTAATCATTCAAACATTTCACAATTGTTTTGGATAACGCGCAACAGTTGCGGTCTGGGTTAAACTACTAAGTACATGGAGAAGTAATATTTTGATTTCCCAACTTATTTAATTGGCGAACAAATTTAATTTTTAATTAAAAACTGAGTTTTTTAAAAAGAATGATTTTTTTATTCGTTTAAATAGGCCTAATCCACTAGTAAAGAAATTACAAACAAATATTAAACTAGAAATTGAAACTTAGCAGGAAAATAGGCTTAGCTAAATTCTTGGAGATCAGCTGAATTTCTACGCGTTTAAGGGTAATCATCGACCAATGAGCAAAGAAGTTCTCCATGAGTCTTCCAGCTAAATTTATTTCTAGTTTAGTATTTTTTATTGTTGGATTAGGAGTCGATAATAAAAAATCACTTATTAGGTTGCATTCTCCCTTTAAAAGAACTTTGATCGTGTTATTCATGTAGCAAAATACGGAAAAAAATCGAATAAACAACATTTAACTTTGGAGATAAGTCCAAGTATCGCTCGTGTAAGCAAAATTTCACATATTTCTGGAAATTCGGTTATCATAAACATTTTATTTTTTATTTGCCATCTCTGTGCGTCAAGGCTGAGTCATTGAAAATTAATTTTAGTATATAAATAAAGAATTATTAGAGCTGAATCGATAGTTCAAGAACGCTTCTACGAGAGTCAACATGAATTATATAATTGTCTTGGTTTTTTCCGCCACGTTAAGCCTTGCCGCTGCTTACAACGCTTCCACTTACACCCCAACACGTAATCAAAAAGGTACGTTTAGAGTTTAATAAAGATCGTTTTTAAAGTTTAACCGTAGATCAAAATAGTGCTCGGTAGTTTAAAATAAATTTTTATGATTATTCATGATTAATTAATCAGTTTTAAAATTAGGTATCGCACTCGTTTCCCAGTGGGTGGATAGAATTTCTCAAAAAACGCCGAAAAGGGAAATTTAGTTTTAAATATATTTTTGTTCACTCGCAAGTTTTTACTGTAAAGGCCCGTTTACAAAAGAGCGGAAAGCTGAAGCGTAAGCCGATGCATGGAACAATAACAAGAGGAGGCATAGTTTCCAAAATCTCATTTTTAAACGATGTATGAACCTATGCCTCCTGTTGTTATTGCTCCATGCATCGGCTTACGCTTCAGCTTTCCGCTCTTTTGTAAACGGGCCTTTAGGGTAAAAAATACTCGTCCGAAATTTCTTAAGCCTTGGCACCGTAAAATTAACGTTAGTAATTATAAAATAACTAGGTGTAGGGCTCTGATTTTTAAATAAATTACGATTTTTTTTTTATAATTGAGTCGGATTATTATCTCTTAATGCAATTATTTCATCTTTTTTGCACCACCTTATCAAACAATAAAATTGTATCCAATCACCTGGGTTTCACAAAACCAAAAGAAAATGGACAATTGGAAACTGTTTTACTAAAGGAATCTTTGTCTTTTTTTCCGCGTAGATGAGAACGAGCGAGGAATCACGAACCTATTATTAATTCCCCCTTACAGAGAGGATCGTAGATGCCAGGTCATGACCTATTTTGTGGCTTCGATTTGCTCCGTTCCCAGTCACAGCGATATCTGTCAATCAGATTGCGAGTTCTTGTTGCAGGAAATGTGGGATCATATTCTAATTAATCAAAGACCTTCTACTGAACAACTTAAGGAATTTATACCAGATAGTTGTGTACCCAATGAAAACAGAGCCTCGCTAAATGCTGGACGATGCCAGCTCTATGATGGTTCCGAGCAACAAAACAATAATCAGGTATGGAAAATAGTATAATTACTTAGACGCGATTTTTAGAAGATGAATAACAAAATCTGGCCTTCACGAGCGTCCTCTAACGGGAAACAGGGGCGAAGCTAGAAACTAACAAAACCTCGCATCCATCCGCCTGTTTTTTTATCTATGGTAGGCACCCGTTTGGTTTTTGTTAATTCTTACTTTTGCCTACGCTGTTTTGTTTCCCGTTAGAGGACGCTTATGGATAATACCAGGTTTGTGTTATATATCTTTATCTATTAAGATAACAGAGTTGCCACAGGTCAGGGAAAAGTCTGGGAAAACAGGGAATTTCAAAATGAACCAAAAAAGTCAGGGAAGTTAAAGATCTTTCAAAAAGCCGGGAAATTACAATCATTATCTGCAGAAAAGATTTGAAGCTGACCGTGTCAGTTGTATAGATTAGAACAAAGATACGCGTGCAAAAAGTTTGGCGAACGCAATTATATAAAAAATAAAAGGTTAAAAATTGGGTCGTATTAGCTGAAACGGTCAGGGAAAAACCTGGAAAAGTCGGGGAAAAAACCTGGAAAATTCAGGGAATTTTAACATGAAAAAACTGTGGCAACCCTGAGATAGATGTCCAACTATCTAGCCATTATCTATTAAGATATAGGTACCCATTGTTAATATTCCTAGGCCAAAACCCATGAAATGAGCGGTATCGTTGTTTGGCCCGGTTGGGAGTCCTATTTACAATCTGTGATTTATTGGGTCTTGCATGCATGGGCGTTGCATTCACGAATATTTCTTGTTTTACATTAGTTTCAGTTTATATGGTTTTAAACAGTTTTCATCAAGCTTGTAATAACCTCTGAAATTTGGATTTTCATTTAACTTTTCAACGTTTAGGTGGAGAGTGATTCAGAGGTGAAGTGCCGAGATCAAGGGTCAAATGGAAGGAATTACACTATGCTGGGTGGTGATCTGTGGATAGACAACTGTCGCACGTCAAGAGGCGAAATCTGGGGAGTTTGTTTAGAAAGCGGATACTTATTCAAGAGTTTCCACAATTGCCATTAAATGACATTTATCATTTGTTTTGAAATGAAATTAAAAGACACTACTTAAAATTTTAACTATTTCTTAATTTATTACTCTTCTTGTAATACACTTTTCAGACGAGGCATAACTAGCCGGTTTAGTCAGATTTAACGGTGGTTTAATCACAGTTAACCGAGGTTTATTGAACTAAGAAGTTTATGTAAACCTCGGTTAATTACGCCTCGTCTGAAGAGGGTATAAAGGCCCGTTTACAAAAGAGCGGCAAGCTTAAGCGTAAGCCGATGCATGGAACAATAACAAGAGGAGGCATAGGCTCCAAAATCTCATTTTTAAACGATGTATGAACCTATGCCTCCTGTTGTTATTGCTCCATGCATCAGATTACGCTTCGGCTTTCCACTCTTTTGTAAATGGGCCTTAAGAATGCAGCCTAATAACAGTTGATTTTTTTTTATCGATTCCGTATCGTTTAAATAGACCTAATCCAACAGTAAAAAAAACTAGAAATAAATTTAAAACTTGAAAAAAGGCTTAGCCGAATTCATAGAGATCCTGAATTTCTTCGCCCATTCAAGAGTCAGCGACCAATCGAATGTTATTGGAAAAGTTATAGGAAAAGTGGTCACCCTGCATTTCTCTACAACTTTCGGACTACTCAGGAAAACCGGACTCGCTTCATCGTCACCCGCAGTATGGGATGGATGATTTACTTGTGGCTATATATATAATAAATATTACCTCGAATTGGCAAACAGCCCAAAGATAGACTACCTAAATTACACCTTTAAATAGGGCCAATAAGGGGGGGGGGGGTTGCAGAAAGGAGCGATGGGCCCTTTAAAATCGGCCCATAATGGCGTATATATCAGATTATCTAATACGCATACGGAAGGGTTTTGTATAGACAGTTTCATAAAACCTTGAATTATGAAGGATGGTGATAATTAAATTGTCATAGATATAAGGCCCAACAAAATGATTTAAAGATAATAAATAATATTTCAAAAACATATTTCACTAAAACACATTAGTGTTTTGGGCAGAGAAACTTTTCAGCGATCCTTCTTGGAGGAACGATAGAGGGAGTCTTAGACTGGTGCTTCATTGTTTCGTTTTTTAAGATCATGAGGCTTCGACCTCCATACTACCGACACATTTCAAATTTTAATCAGGGATCTTACATCCATAGAGAAATGTCTCTTCCCATACCCTCTATGTCGTCGACAAACTGCGGGTTGATTGTAGCGCCATCTCGGAGTCGGGGTAAAACGTCGCTTTGACAACACCTTCCCCTTTTCCACTCCACATCGAGAATGGAGGTCATCTGTGACACGTGCTTATTTGGTTTTTAAAGTTATACGAAAATTGATCTAATTTGCTAAATATGACGTGTTCACATAGATATATGAAAAATAAACTAGATCGGAGTACATCCACAATTCTTTTTAACGTCGATGTACAATATAGAAGCTTTCTTTATTCCCTGCCTTTGACTGCGCAAATGTCAGAGGGGGACATGTCCCCCTCTGGCGCGTGACATTTGTACTAATAGGGGATTCCAAAAGTTATCAGCCTTATGTGTTTTTTTTTACAAAATCCTGCGTCAAACTCGCCAAAAGTCTGTAGGGAATTCACAATTGGGATAGAAGAAATTTCAGATTCAAATAAAAGTTGTCTAATTTCGTAATATTATAACTTCGCGTAAATTTGTCTACTTTATAATTAATGCTAAGAAAGTAGGAAGAACCAACCATAGGTTACTTCGTATTACACTCAATTCTCAACCGTGGCATTTAAATTATTAAATATAAGCATCGTAAATAACCAACACAAAACCAATATACTCGCAACAAAAAACACAAACAAGAATTTTATATCAAAACTTACCAGTTTGAAGGTCTACGATGAATGCTGTTTGAGTTGATTATATCCAAAGTAACGCGTAAGTCACGAATGTTCACACTTCACACGATTCGGAACAAAATACACGCGCGCACAACGCGAAAATTTCACAAACGCGAATCACCACACTCGTCGGATCTTGGAAGAGCTCGTTGGTAACCTTTGTCCTACTTTCAGATCAGTGTAGGTCTTGAGTTTCCTCCATCGGCGGGCTCTTTCACGTCGATGACTCAGCATTGTTTCATCGTTCATTTTCCTGAGAAATATTTGAAATCGAGATTTTATCAAACCCAATTGTATACTTTGTAAAACACAAATAGCAGTATTTTTGGTAGTATGAATGAAAACAAATAGTTTTACTCAGAAATTTAAGGTAGCTTAGAACAACGTTAAGGTATTATAAAGGAATACTAGATTATAGAAATTAGCTTTTAACTCGATTTGAATGTAAAATATAAGTAAAATCTTGTTCAAATTGCCAGTGGAGGCACCAGGGGTAGGCTGAGTAGGCTATATGCTACTTGTAAATTTCAAAAGGGGCCCATTATCAAAATCTTAAGAAAAAAACCACTTAAGTTCAAAGTATTCAAAAATTTATCACGGTTTTAACTAACTACTAAAACAAGTCGTCGATCTCGTCACCCCACAGATAAACTAGGCTTAGCGGGAATTTTCCCGTTTCTGGACTTTTCAACAATTTTGTGGTTTTGTTTACTGAAAATAGCCTGTAAATTCGCAAACTAAGATGTCTAAATTCCGTAAAAATATCGAAAAATCTAGGAAACCTCAATGTTTCAATGACTACTTCAATTTTTAAGGGCATTTGCTCAAATGGCAACCCTGAATATTTGAAAATCTGTTGGCTGCCACTCTGTATATACTGGCGCCTCGAATCTCAATTCGAGAACTATCAGTCGGCTATTCCCTCTATCGCTCCTCCAAGTTTCCTTCTCGTAATCTCGAGTGACGTAAAAATTATTTTAAATAATAAATTGGAGGTGATAAGTCGTTCGAGACACATTATCCACACCTCGAAGCGGCTTCGTCACCATTGTAAAAAGTAAATGGTTCTATTATCAGTTCATATATGGGAGAGATAATAATTAATTTTGTTAATCTCCTCTCACTTCTCTCTAAAGATTATCAACTTCAAACGGGTGAAGAAGTCGCTACAGTCAAACAATTGATAATATAGATTTATCGTGGGAATTACAGTTATTATAATTTTAAAATTTAAGTATAATTAATATATCAATACTCAAGATGATGAACATTAAGCAACAGGGCTCGAATCCCACACCGTGGGAAAAATTAAATTATTTTTCAAGATTTATATTTTGGTAAATAATGTTCAAATCATATCGATGCTTAATTATAAAAACTCTACTTCGTGCCATTGAAGATTTAAAATTAGTTATCGCGCTCGTTTCCCAGTGGGTGGATAGAATTTCTCAAAAAACGCCGAAAAGGGAAATTTATTTTTATTTTTACTGTAAGGTAAAAAATATTTGGCCAAAATTTCGTAAACCTTGGCACCTTAAAATTAACTCAAGTGATTAGGATTATAAATAAAATAATTAGGTCTAGCTAGGACTAATGTAATTATTCTGCGGTTCCCCCTAGGGCTCGGAAGTTTAAATAAATTATTTAACCTACCTACAAATTAACCGTAACATTTATGTTAATTTGTAGGTAAAATTAACAGAACTTTTCTGGTTAATTAGTAAATAATTTATTTAAATTCCGAGCCGTAATTAGGATTTGCGTTAAGCTTAATCAATATTGGAAAAAATTCGCGATAATTTGCTGAATGAAAAATAAAAATAAAATAAAAAATAAAACTTGAATTAAAATTATATTAAATAATTGAATTATTATTCATTATTTTAAATATTGATAATAATGAATAAAATGAGCCCTGATTGGCTAGGCAAAAAAATTAGAGTGGGAGAAAAAAGCAAAAATTGAACCCTTTAGCGCCAAAAACGAGAATGTCACGAAAGAAGTGTATGTAATTTTTCGGTAAATTACACGAAAAATAATTGTTCTAAAATAGTAGTTGGCTAAAACGGATAACGAGCTTGGAACTAAGTATAGTTTACTAAGTTTCTATGGAATTAAATTGTACAAATTATGAGAAATTTTAACTACTGTGTTTAAAATCAAATCATCTCAAGAGAGTTTTATGTTTTTAAAAGATTGTCTTTAGATTAACTAATCTCATTTAACATTTATTTACGCCACCCTATAACGTGGCTATTTCTTTGGATAACTTCATCGTCTATAGTTGGACAATTCCGTTTTTTAAATTCGGTTGGGACAAAGAGCTTGGAGAAGAGGACCTTTACGACTGCCCTTCTGACGACACTTCGGAACATTTGGGAAATAAACTGGAAAGGTGAGATGAAAAGTTGCTTTTAAGAAGTTAATATCACACGACTATACTTCGTAAGACGTGAGAAAAAAATGTACACAGTTAAATGTAACATTAATTTTCGAAAATGAATTTCAGAGAATGGCAAAAGGAACTATTAAATCAAAGAACACGGAAAAAATACAAGGCCAGTTTAAGATTGGCGGTGATGAGGGCCTTTGGAAAGAACTACCTGATACAATCGTTCTTCAGCCTGCTTGAAGTAATTATTAAAATCTCGAATTTAGTTACGTTAACTTGGATATATCACCACCCATTGTTCAAGGATGGGTGGTGCCTTTCTAGATCGTCAAAGCTAAATCATCCAATCAGAACATTATATAATAATTTTTTTTCGTGAGTTTGAGAACTGTAGTTAGAGTTCGGAATCGGATAAGGAATAACTTACTATATCCATTAATAACTAGGCTTTTTTCAGATATTACAATCTCGAATAAATTTTTTGTTAACAAAAATGGATATTTTTTGCGAGCGGATAATAACTTATTGGCATTCACGATGGTTTTATTTAATTAACAAACGTTAGTAACTGTAGTTGTCGGTTTAAAATTTCATTAAAAAAAAATCACAAATTATACTAAGAAAGGACAGAAGTTACATTAGCTACGTTAGCTGAGTTTTAAATGTTTAAATTGACTTTTCAAGCAAATGATTCCATTTTTTGTGAAAAATCTTAACGTTTGACCCCAAAATTTTACCGTTTGAAGTTCCGAAAACGATTAAAACGGTGATTTAAAGTCTCAACGACTATTGGAACAACGGCTTTACTTTCCATTACAATAATTCCATAAATCGGCTCACACAATGAAGAAAATAAATCGCCTAAATTATTAAAAAATACGCTCCAAATTTGAAAACTCCAACAGAATTCGATCAAAAAATAAATAAATAAATAAATAAATAAAAACAAATCGCATGAAATAATTAGAACTCAGCAAAAAGTAGAAAAGAGGTATTTTCCATTTTATTAACCCACTTTTGTTGAATTCAGCTTATTTCCTTAGTTCGAGTAGGTCGAATTCGGTTTTACTGTTCCAATTTGGACCATTTAAGGTCAAGTTACTTCATTTTTCCTCATAAGCCGCGTTCATACTAGGCTTTGGAATCGATTTAAACCGTTTCAAACCGTTTCGGTACAGTTGTGTGAAAGGGAAACCGTCTTTTCTCGAATCGATTTGATTCAATAAGAGAAAACTTAACTGATATGACGTTATTTTATTAAACAAGGAATGCGTTACGAGAGTTTTGCAACCGATCTGCTTGGGTTGGATGATCCGATATTTTAGTAACCCAGGGTCTTTAACGGAAACGGAACTATACTTGGCCGCGGCCGGGGTTTGTTTCTGTAAGACATTGTCGTAATTTCGCAAGCCGAACTAATTAAATTAACAAATCAATTTCATTTTCACGAAGTTGCCTTTGCGTACAGTTGCACTCATCATCCGTTATTCTTTGGAATGCACAGATGCGGAATGCGAATAAGAGTCGCGGCTTGTACACTCATATACAGAAAGGTAAAGGTTGTAAGCCGGAAAAAGTCAAAATGGCTCCATCCTCCCTTTTCGCGCGAAATACATTTGTCAAGTTTATAAACACATATCTTAAAGGAGGATGCACACATCCCTATTTTCACGCGTTTCACGCTCGTGCGCTCATAAAAGTACCATTAGCGCGCGAGCTTGAAACGCGTGAAAATAGGTCTGTGTGAATCCAGCTTAAGGCACACTTTCAAATGCGCGTGAAATCGAAAAAATGAAACAGACCAATTTTCACGTGTTTCGAGCTCGCGCGCTAAAGGTACTTCAATGAACGCACGAGCGTGAAACGCATGAAAATAGGTCCTGTGGGTCTATAAATCCATTGCATATTTTCTGATTAAAGGCGGATGCACACAGACCTATTTTCACGCGTTCAGAGCTCGTGCGCCAATAATAAATCAATGGGCGCACGAGCGCGAAATGCGTAAAAAGAGGTCTGTGTGAATACGGCTTAAGGTTCCCTAAAATATCGAGGACTTGTGAGGAGTGGAAATTTTAACATATTTAATTCTGGAATTAAATATATCTAGTGGATATGTCGCGTTACAACTTGAAATTGAATTGCAAATTATTTTCTAGTCGTTAAAACTTAGCCACAAAGCCTTGGGACAAGCCACAATTGGTCAGATGGTCAACCTTCTATCAAACGACGTCAACAGATTTGACCAAGCCGTGGTATATTTACCGTTCTTCATAGTGGGTCCAGTACAAACCATCGTGGTTCTGTCCGTCCTGTGGCAGCATCTAGGCGTTTCTTGCTTATTTGGATTGGTTGTCTTGGTCTTCTTCATACCATTTCAGACGTACATGGGAAAAATATTCTCTCGTCTTAGGTTCGGTCTCGGAAACTTATTTTTCTCTTTATACGATCAAGTGGTATACGATATTGTTAAATCAGATCTCGGACGGCTATACTGACGGATCAAAGAATACGTCTCATGAATGAGATTGTGGCCGGCATGAGAGTCATAAAGATGTACACTTGGGAATATCCATTCGCTAATTTGGTGGATACAGCTAGAAGGTATGTGAGCCAATTGGAAAATAATGTTTTTCAACTTATATGATCCCTTATAGTCGGAATGCTAGGCCTTACATTAACGTGAATTTTGTGGAATTTGAATGTGAGATTGATGATTGCGCACCAAGCAAACACAGATCATCCCATGCATATCCAAATTAGATCCATAAGTCCAAAGTTGGTCATCTCCAAAAATCCCAATCCCAATTAGAAAGCTTTCGACCTTGCAAAGAATGACGAAGACCTTGCGAACTCAAAAATCGTTTTTAATAATATGCCTCAAAAGTGGCCGTAGAGGCCAGAGATTCCTAAAATCTTAAGTACATTATCTCTTCATTCATGAAAATGTTTCTAAAACAAAAAAACCTCAAATTTGCACAAATTAAAGCTAAAGCTTAATTTGAAAGAGTAGAAGGTCTCGTACAAATAACCTACTTAAAGGTTGAAGAAATACCATTTATGGCTAGTCATACACAAAAATTATAGACTTAGCACCTCCTTTTTTGATAACGTCACCAAAGTAACCTTAAACTATACGTATAAACCTTTTTATACAGAAAGGAGATAAAACTAATTCGAACAACCTCCATTTTACGAGGAATTAACATCGCAGTTTACTTTGCGGCGTCCAAAGTCATCGTTTTTGTCTGCTTCGTTGGTTACATTCTGCTGGGACATACCCTGACTGCCGAGATTGTCTTCGTCAGCATGAGCCTTTACAACAATTTGCGGCTTTCAATGACTTTCTTCTTTCCCATGGCCATTTCACAATGGGCCGAATCCAGCATATCGTTGAACCGAATACAAGTAAGAAAATTGATTGAATTGAATCTAAGGTTTAATTTGGACCAGTCTCAAGAGACACAATTGAAACATAACTGACTCGTGGCTTCTAGAGCTTTTTGGAATTACACGAACAAGAAGAGTCATCCACGGTCAACAAGGTCAACTTAAAGGTCGACCCGGACAAGTGCGGAATTCGGATGGATTCAGTTTCTGCCAAATGGAATGATGTATGGTTTTTCTTCAAAAAACGATGAGCTTAAACGTTAATTATCATGTCAATTTACATTGCAGGATTCGGAAGAATTGAATTTGGAAAGCATAAGTATGGACGTGAAACCGGGAGAATTGTGGGCTGTAGTCGGACCGGTTGGCTCCGGAAAGGTAGGAGTATGAGCAATTTTATAGTTGGTTAGTTTAATTGGATATAGAAAATTGGTCAAAAAAACTAAATATTGCGTAAATATTATGGTGAACAAAACACTGGGATTCCAATGGGCGGATTTAATGTCAAAGGCCACAACTCAATTCTCATTACAATCATAATTACCCAGGAAAATGATGTAGGATCTAGGGTGGGTTTTGAACCGGTAGAGTGTCCAAGAAGTCACGATAGCTGGGGTCTGGAAACTTCCACAGTGAAGATCACTTTGGGTATCTCAAATGGTAGAGTGGCCGCTCTTCAAGCGGACGGTTGTGGGTTCATATGAAACTCTTTTTCACATTGTAACAACCCAGTTAATTTGTTGAGATAGGTCATCATAAATGTAATTAATTATCATTGATAAATGTCTATTTTTATCTAAAAATGGGCATTATTATCAAACCTAATCTTTAAACGAAAATTTCTAGTCTTCCTTACTGATGTCTATTTTGGGCGAGTTACCGACTTGTGGCGGTGATATCAAAATTCGAGGTAAAGTCGCTTACTCTTCCCAAGAACCTTGGGTTTTCGCTGGTACTATACAACAAAATGTGCTTTTCGGATTACCAATGAACAAGCTTAAATACGAAAGAGTAATTCACGCATGCGCTCTTGACAGAGTAAGTTCAATTAATTAAAAAAATAACCATAGGGATACTTTTAGCTGAAATGAAGTATTTAATTCTGATTCCTTATGTAAAAAATATTATTCTCTGAATTTTTTCATAATTTTCGAAGAACAAATACTATTTGAAAATATTATTTTAAATTTTTCTGTCCTAAACACTCGTTTGAATTTCTCTACTATTGCCAACGAGCCAAACAGAATCAAGCGTCCATCCCCCGAGTATTAAAATAAAATTGTAGAACCCCTGGTAATTTTATGGAAAATTAGGTTTATAAAAGATTTATAGGGATCATCATCATCAAAAGTTAAAAGTTCGTAACTGGCGATGCATATATTCATTAAAACGTAGCCGCTTCTTCAATTGAGGAATATTTGTAAACTATTTCAAAATCAAATCTTAAATTTAAACCAAGATCTCAATAATATCCCATAGATGTCGCCAGGGGCTCTACGATCTTCGATAAAGCCTCGTGTAGTTGGCTCTTTGCTCTGATTGGTCCTTTGGCAACATTGAAAAAAATCCAACAAAAGCTCAACCTACGTTTGAAATCTATTAGAAATTATGTTTTTAAGAAATCTGAAAAAATCAGCAGTATATATTTAAGTACAAGGAATCAAGGAAAAATTAAAATAGGGGTAACTTTTTTTACTACTAATCTTTTCGCAGGATATCAAATTATTTCCATACGGAGATCAAACCTTAGTGGGTGAGAGAGGAGTGTCTCTTAGTGGTGGTCAAAAAGCCAGGGTTAACTTGGCGAGATCGATCTACATGGATGGGGATGTCTACTTAATGGATGACCCCTTAAGTGCGGTTGACGTTTCAGTAGCGAAGCATTTATTCGACAAGTAATTGAGTTCGAGTCCTAATAATTATGATACAGTTTTGTTAGGTCAAATTTTTTTGCAGGTGTATCAATGGTTATATCAAAAAGAAAGCCCGTATTCTGGTAACCCATCAAGTACAATTTTTAAAGTCGGCGCATAAAATCATCATTCTAAAACATGTAAGAATTTACTCCCAATAAGTGAATTATCAATCAAGGGCCCTATTAAGATGAAATATAGATGACAGGAAAAGCTCTTTTTTTTCTAGCTTGGAATAAAAACCTCGATAGAGTCAAGTTTTGTAATGGGAGAAAGTCATTAAAGAAAATTTAAACAGCGAAGGCATAGCAACCTTCTAATATTCCCTACTTTTACTTAGCAGATGACCCAAACACAAATATGAGTATCACCATAGGGTTGAATTATTCCAGAAAGAAGATAAAACAACAGTGTAATGCAAGTTAATCCCTCCCGCTCTAAATTGTCACCACGGGCAAAGCACGGCTTCCTGTATCTTTAACAATTCACAGAGACAAGTTAAGCTTGCATGTGACGGTTTGGAATCCAGGGTTGATTTAAAAAGCGCAGCCATTTTAAGTTCTATTGAAAACTGAGTAGATGGCAGCTATCACATTCAATACGGCGCCATATATCTGCTGTTGTCAGTAGAGCTTAAAATGGCCGGCCTCTGAAAATCAAATATGTATTCCAAACAGTGAGAATGCCTGCTTAATGCGTAACTTTACTAACCTGAAGTTAGAGTGTACACGCTTCAAATTATGGTGGACTAAACTAAAGATGGTTGACCATTTTTACTATCGACACTTCAATGTAGCCTGTCCCCCCCCCCCCACTGTAAAAACCTTCGAATTTTTTAGAGTGTACCACTATTTTCTCCATGGTAGGCAAGGCAATGCAAGTCTCGTGGGCCCCTAGGTAGGTAGGTCTCTAGGAGCCCCTAGTCGACACCCAGACACCACAGGCAGTTGCCTACATTGAGTATATGGTTAATCCACTGACAGAAACGTTCAGAAGAATATTTTGTGTAAAGAAGTCATCAAAATAATATTGCTTAACCCTCTTGTCCGAATTAAGTGTATGACGAAACTGCGGAAAATGTATTTGTTCTGGTTATAAAGCTAATATGCGCCATTATTTTATGGTAAAGGGCAAAGTTCTCGCAATGGGTGGTTATGATGACCTGGTGAATCAAGGCTTCGACCTCTTATCCATCGTGGATGAAGAAGCGGCGAGAAAGAACAGCGAATCACAAGCTCACAAAGAGGAAGTGTCTTTATTAGCCACTCCCGATCCTGTAATCTCCATGTACGGATCGCTCACGTCTTTATCGTCTGTGGCTCTTAACTCTGATAACCTCAACGAGATGTTGGATACCCGTAAACCGGTTGTCGAACAAAAATCTGAAGGTTCTGTCAGCGCTTCAACCTACTTCAACTACATAAAGGCCGGAGGTAGCGCTTTAATGATAGCCTTCGTCATCTTGACCAATATTTTAGCGCAACTGGTGTACAGTTATAGTGACTACTGGCTTTCTTTATGGTAAGGAAATGAATCAAGGATAGTAAAAAGACAGGTTAAGCACACGACTGTTTGGAACCCAGGCTCTATTTCCAGAGTACAGTCCTTTGAATTTCTACTGACAACTGCAGATAGATGGCAGCTACCACATTCAATACGGCACATCATACTTCTCCTGGTGGCGCCATCTATTCAGTTGTCAGTAGAAATTAAAATAGCCTCGCTCGAAATCAAGCCCGGATTCCAAACCGTCCTGTGACTCTCAGCAGAGTCTGCATAAACTGTCACTTTACTAAGTTTGGAATGAAGCAGTTCAGGCAATCCAGATGCAAACAATCAAAAGGGAGGGCGACTAGGAAAATAAAGTTTTTTTTTTTTTTTTGTTTCATATCCAAAAAATAAGGAATATTTGCGTAATAAACCCTTGGAGGAACTATAGAGAGACTGGCATTTCTCGAGTAGAGACACCAGTACTGAGTGTCAAACCAGATTCGAAAACATTCTGACCGTTTTCAGTAGAACTCCAATTTGGGCAAAAGGTTCAAGATGGAGATTAGGGGGATAAACAACTTTTAAAACTAGAAAATAAACAATTTCCTCAAAATTATTAACACATTTTTAAACAATCAGACGACCCCGTTGGCATTCTTAGGTCAAAAGCGTAGGTTTTATCTTGAATTAAAAGTGTTCTTGTTTTTTGAAAACAAGAAAACGCTGTACAAGAGTCTGGGCTAGTTTCAATTCTAGCAAAAAAACATTTTTTTGCTAAGAAACAGAGCCATGTCGTTAATCTCGAAAAAATGCCGGGTTTCAAGGCCCTATCTGCTCTGAAGTTTGCTCCTTTAATATGCTCTTCATCCATCTATAGTTCATCCAAGGTGAAATATTTAGGAAGTAGCTCTGAAATGTAGGGAAAAAAGGAAACTTTCTAATTTTTGGCAGTGAATTAAAAGGAGAACCTCCGACTAATCAAAAGACGCCCAATTCTTTGCCAGTCTTTTTGATTATTTTCACGCTTGCACAATCGTGCGTACAACAGCGCGCATGTAGCGGATATTTTATCAAGCCAAAGCTAGGAGTGTTTTGATTTGCCGCCTAATTATGTTTTTTTTTTTTGGTGTAACTTAGGACCAACTCTGAGGAAGCCAATGCCAGACTTCAAAATCTGAATAATCTGAGTAACTCGACAACGCCGATTTCGACAATGAGCTTTAGTTGGGAAGACATTACAGGAGACTTCAGCGACACTTATACCAACATTTACATTTACACGGGACTAATGGTCGCTCTATTCGCCTTGTCTTTAACCAGAACAGTAGCATTCTACATCATATGTATGAAGTCGTCAATTAACCTTCACAATTTCATGTTTCGAAGCGTTACTAGAGCCCCCATAGCATTTTTCGACAGCAACCCAGTTGGTAATTAATGTCATTTTAGCAAATTTAGTCATATACATATGCTAACATTTTTAACGATTCCAGGTCGAATTCTGAATAGATTCACGAAGGATTTGGGTCTAATCGATGATCTGTTGCCATTTACTTGCGTCGATATGGCTACTGTACGATCAAGTACCATTTTCATACCATTCTTCCACACGCAGTTAATTTCGATAAAATGGGAATGTTTACTAGTTTGTTTTTAATATATACCCAGTTACAATTTTGCAAGTGATCTAAACTAGCACTATTAACAATAGACACCTATAATAATGGGTTCCGTTAGAGGATGCTTTTGAACGCCAGGATTTTTAATCATATTTATCCGTTAGGGCGGTAGTCAATGGGTTAACTCACCAAAAAGGTTTATTTGCCATACCTATTATCAAACAAACCGCAAATTCTATTAGTTTGTGGTTTTAACTTAAATTTTTACTGAAATCTTCTTTAGTTCGGGATGTAATTGTGCTAATTATAACGCGAGAGATTATCGAATCTCGCTTAAAAATAACTTATCGAAATTTTATCATTTCCGTACCTATTAAGTTTTATTAATGTATTTAGGTTTTTTTATCAAATGTCATCGAACAAAGTTATAAAAGCCACTTGTTTCTTAAATTCAGGCTCCATTTTAAGCGTTTAAATGTAAATTTCGTTTGAAATTTTTCAGAACTTCTTAACTCTAGTGGGTATTGTGGCCGTTGTAATATATGTTAGCCCTTACATCGCCATTCCAACTTTCGGCCTGATCATAGTATTTGTTATCTTAAGAAGATTTTACATCCATACAGCCAGAGACATGAAACGACTCGAAGGAACAAGTAAGCCAATTAACGTTTATCACCTTGACCATGCGCGTTAATTTTTATTAGGAGTATTCATCTTATATTGGTTAATGAAAATCATAAGATTTATTTCACGGGCAGATAAACCTTACAAAAATTTATTAATCTCCTAATATAATCCATACTTAATCCGGCATATAGGTGTTATCCCATTGGATCCAATGTCAATCTTAAAGGGAGAATGCAACTTAATAACGAGTGATTTTTTTATCGATTCCTTATCGTTTAAATAGCAGCCTACTCCACCAATAATTTACAAAACAAATATTAAACTAGAAATAAATTTAAACCTTACCAGGAAAATAGGCTTAATGGGATACGTGGTGATCAGCTAAAATGCCTCCTTATAAGGTCTAGGGACTAATGAGCGAAGGCCCGTCGTTCACGAGAGATCTCCACGAGACTTACAATCACGTTTGATTGGTCGCTAGACCTTATACCAGAGGAAATCAGGATCTCCACGAATCCCGCTAAGACCTATTTTCTGGGTAAGTTTTAAATTTATTTCTGGTTTACTATTTGTTTTGTAAACTTTTTATTGGTGGATTAGGCCTATTTAAACTATAAGGAATCGATGATAAAAATCACTCGTTGTTAGATTGCATTCTCCCTTCCAATGGAGATTATTAGATGAAAATTTCATACCCATTTCAATCTAAACAAAAACCTAGTTATCAATGGATATTCATTATCTGTTTCCGAGCTCTATAAATGAGTTTTGGAGGAACTACTATACAACACGGTTTAAAATGTTTTCATGAGAAATTATATTTAAGGGAGATTGCAACCTAACAACAATTGATGTTTTTATCGATTCCTTATCGTTTAACTACACCTAAGCCACTAGTAAAAAAAAAAAATTACAAAAAAATATTAAACTAGAAATAAATTCAAAACTTAGGCTTAGCTAGATTCATGGAAATCAGCTGAATTTCTTCGCATCAATGAGTCAGAGACCAATCGAATCTTATTAGAAGTCTCATGGAGATCTCGCCTTATCGGCAAGCCTTTGCTCATTGGTCCCTGACCCTTATACGCGAAGAATTCCATGAATGCCGCTAAGCCTATTTTTCTGGTAAGTTAAATATTTGCTTGCAAGTTGTTTTTACTCACGGATTAGACCTATTTAAATGATAAATAATCAATAAAAAAAATCACTTGTTGTTTGATTGCAGTCTCCCATTAACACAGCTTGGTTTTAGCCTCAATTGCTAAGTTTTTGAATCAAAAATTGCATTTTTTCAGCAAGAAGTCCAGTATTTTCGCATTTGTCGACTTCCTTGTACGGAATCACAACAATTCGGTCATTTGGTGTCGAGAATCAGTTCATAAAGGATTTTTGCGCCTACCAGGACAATCATACTTCAACGCATTTTACTCTACTTTGCATTGCCCGTTGGTTCGCTATTGTACTGGATTTACTGACTGTCCTTTACATTTCATTCCTTACTGTTTTTCTTCTCACAGTTAACACAGGTTTCTCTATTCTTACATTCTCTTTCAATTTCAAAAGCCATATGGCCAGGAGTAGATAAAAAAGGGCTTAACCCTGAACATTTTAGGGCCAAAAACTTTCCCGTGTCAATTTTTATCATGCTGAAACCCTAAATATCCTGGCCTAATACTTTTTCAATAAATCAACATAGGAATGACTGGAGGAAATATTGGTTTGGCCATTTCTTCCGCCTTGGTGTTAACAGGAACTTTTCAATGGGGTGTACGACAGTCGGCCGAGTTAGAAAGTCAAGTAAGAGATCATTTTATAACATGTCCTATATTTAGTAGTACACAATTAGGACATTTCGGCACCAAAACCTTGGAGGAAATATAGAGGGTGCAGCCGACTGACAGGGAGCTTAAGGCTGTAGTCAATGGGTAACTCATTAAAAAGAGGCATTTGCTGTATCTATTATCAAGCGAACCACAAACGCTATCAGTTCACGGTTTTTACTTTTTGAATTGAAATCTCTAGTTCAATTGATCTACCGTGGCCACGAGTGTCAAGACCACGTTAGGTGATGTTCGAAGATCACTCGTGATCTTATTCCCATTAACAAGACGGTTCAGAATTGTTAGGACTACATTTTAGATGTTTTTAGTAACCAAATTACTGGTTGGCTAGTACCCGATAGAATTCAAAGGATCCCAAACGTTTTGGCCTACCACCTACTTAGCAAAATATAAAAAAATGCAATGCCCTTCCAACATACAATAACCTAAATCTATAACTTAATTCTCCTATTCAGATGACGGCAGTTGAAAGGGTTCTCGAATACACCAACTTGAATTCGGAAGCATCTTTGACAGCACCACTGGACAAAAAGCCTCCGGCTGATTGGCCAAAACAGGGAGCGATTACCATGAAAGATTTATCTTTAACTTATCCCGATAGCGGGGACGTTCCAGTATTGAAAGGCCTCAATTGCCACATTAGAGGTAGCGAAAAAGTGGGCATAGTTGGTCGAACAGGCGCGGGCAAGAGCTCGATTATCGCAGCTCTCTTTCGAATGACCGAACCAGATGGCACCCTGATCATAGATGACATCAAAGCCAAAGAAATTGGGTTGCACGATCTTAGAAGCAAAATATCAATCATTCCACAAGTATATTGGTTAAGGGGGAGATGCGACTGAATCCAAAAAAACAGATTTTTCTACTCAAAAGTGGAATTTTATAGACCATAATACACACATTTAAATAGATTTAAAGCGTCTCCCCGTTAAATACCTTATCGTGTCATGAACAGTAGTTTAAAATATGTATATGATAGGATCCAATTTTATTCACTGGTCCTGTGAGAAGAAACATCGACCCGTTTGATGAAAAACAAGATGAAGAACTATGGGCAGTTCTCGAGCAAGTAAGATAAAGGAATCTCGTAGTTTTAACCGCAACTAACTTCTATTAAGCTTCAATTAGGTACAATTAAAAGAAGCGGTTATGGAACTAACGGGTGGTTTAGACAATCAAATGTCGGAGGGTGGTAGCAATTTCAGTGTTGGTCAAAGACAATTAATCTGCCTGGCAAGAGCCCTACTCAGACAAAATAAGATACTTGTTCTGGACGAAGCGACGGCCAATGTCGACCACAAAACGGACGCCTTGATTCAAAGCACTATCAGAGAAAAGTTCAAACACTGCACCGTCCTAACCATCGCTCACAGATTGAATACTATAATGGATTCCGATAAAATATTGGTAATAACACACTGTCTTTACGTTGTTTTTGGCTTATAACTGGCAAAAAAAAATCGTTTCAGGTACTGGACGCTGGTCGTATCGTCGAATTTGACGAGCCCTTGGCCCTACTGGAACGCGAATCTTCGCAACTGAATGACATGGTCAAACAAACTGGCCCGGTTATGGCCAAGCAACTGTTCGAAATCGCAAAGTCTGCGAAAAGTTCTAGGGATAATGATTCCCGAGTTCAGTAAAATGATAATTGCGAAATGGAGCCTGAAGGAAAACTCGAAAGCCTTATTGATAAAACAGCCCTATTTTGTTGATAAATCAGTAATACAGTACTTAATAAAAAAGTTCTTCCAGTCAAATACTTTTTACTCCGCTTAGTTACTCCAAAATTAAGGTTTAAAGTCAGCGTTTCACCCCTCCCGACTTATTTAAATCGTCCACGGTCCACCACCTGGTTCCATGTAGAAAATGGGATACCAGCCAATCAAATTTTTACCCTGGGAAAATCTTACTACGTGTTTTGTTACATGGAGCCACAGCCTCCAAATAATATATTTTATGGTCTAAGAAATTTAAAATTAAGTTTTCGAATATTACACGAGATTTCTTTCAATCATCCATTAGAGATGTGTAATCGATGCTATTTTAATCATTTTAGTTGCAAATTGATGCAGTCACAGATCAAACTTGGTCTGAAATAAATGTTTTGTACGAATATTCTAAGTAGAACCAGTAGAACTGAATTTCAGAACTCTTACATCCTAATTTTGAGATTAACATCTCGTGTTGTTGAATTGATTTTAGTCTTGTAATTTTAATTGTAAATTCAGGAATTCACAGGCCCTAAACTTGTTTGTAATAAATATTTTGTGTCAGTAGTCCAAATAAATCCCTTATTGTGTTGTATGGGAAGTTCAAGGTTGCTAGATTCGCGTGGGAGCTCTTACTTTGGTGAATCACTTCTCCCCAGAAATAGGTGTTCTGTTTGTATACTGTGAGTATTCATGATACCATATAATAAATTTGTACACATATTTATGGAAGCTTCCCTGGTCTAATTGAATCCATACTATGAGATTCCACAATTTTATTTTTGGATAATATGAAAATTCCCTGACCTTTGAACAATTTTAAAATTCCCTGACCTTTGAACAATTTTAAAATTCCCTGACTTTTTAGACCAATTTGGAAATTCCCTGACTTTTTAGACCAATTTGGAAATTCCCTGACTTTTTAGACCAATTTGGAAATTCCCTGACTTTTTAGACCAATTTGGAAATTCCCTGACTTTTCCAGGTTTTCCAGGAATGTGGCAACCTTGACAAATATTTCCCTGAAATTTTTTGGTTAAAGACCACCAAATATATTCCGATAAACCCAACCAAAAACTGGTTAGGGTGACTGTGAGAAATAATCCCTAACTACCTACATCTGTCAATAAAATGGAGTAATAACATTGGGAGTGGTTTTTAGTATACTTGATTGAATAACTAATTAAGGCCAAATACAGTATGCCAAAAAAAAAAACATTTCCCTAAATTTTTAGCCTTTCGTTTATTTCTATGAGATTTCCAAATTTTCCAGGTTTGTATGAACCCTGATGAAACCCAAGGCATGAACATCTTGACTATCGAGGGAGACCGGATCTCTTTAAAGGGAATGTGAAGAGGAATAGCGTGTGATTTTAATTCAAGGACATGGATGGATTAAAGGGTGGTAAAAAGCACCTGCCCCTGGCGCCTAGCTCGCTCTCAAATTTGGGGGCTCAAAACACCTCCACAATGGAATAATAAAAATAACAGAAGTCTAGGGCAAGACAGGCCTTTCTGCATCTGCCTGCTGAAAACAGTGTGATATTGCCAGTCAATAAAAATCTATTTCGATGAGGTAATCTTACCCCCTGAATGAGTCTGACCATGGTCTACAGTAGGTAAAGCAAGGAACAATCCACAAAACGTATTTAATTAAAATTCCCCCAAACGTATTTAATTAAAATCCCTACAAACAAATTTAATTAAAATACCCTAAACAAATTTAATTAAAATACCCTAAACAAATTAAATTAAACCCCCAATCAAATTTCATTAAAACCTCCAAACGAATCGTATTTAGTTTTTCAATTTACCATCACGTTTAATTTGATCCCGAAATATAAACCCTTTAAAAGTTTAATTTAAGGGTTCTAAAAACAGTCAATTAAATGCCTAAAAAAGGTTTCCAATACCCCTTTCCAACCTCGCTGGTTTAAAGTTGAAAGCATTGTCAGCTGCACATTTACTCTACAAGCTTTCGCCGCGGGCAAAATTTAAACTTCAACCTCACCCCGACCATAGCCTCCTCGATCACGCGCTTCGGCTGCGCTCGCGCTATAGAAGCCCGGCAAAGATAAAAATTAACATGTGTTTGAGAGAATAAGAGGGAAATTAAAAAGACACCAAAAGACGGCCCGAAAAAGCACTAAAATGTAGGGGGAAAAGTCGAGGCGATATACAAATTCTTGTCTAAAGTTTTAAATTTACGCTCCAGCTTCCTGATTTTTTAACCACATCTAACTAAGTATGTACGGATAATTTACAAATTAATTCCGAACCTTTGAGAATTACAGATTTTGTGTCAATAATTGTTGAAACTAGCGAACCTATAATTTTTCTCTCCGGACGGAGCTTTTCGCGGTTTTCACCAATTGCGCGGGTTTCTTTTTAAATCTCATGCCATTGATAAATTTTTACCGGTACTGTAGACACGCTAGATACTATTTAAAAACTTATATTCTAATTTCACCCTCTGATTTGATTTTATTCTATGGCAATATACTACTCTACTTCAAAACAACTCATTTGCGAAAAATTAGTCTCTATATTAATTAATAACGTATCGAGAAATACTTCAGCCCGGTACGAAAAAGTTAAAACACTCGTTTACAAACCCTTTTCTAGAAAAGTTCATAAAGTGTGAACCTTCAATTTTCCTCATTTCTGACGGTTTCTCCATACATAAATTGTTGTTAGTCATCTTAACAAAATATGTTGCAATTAAAGATATATTTTTCGCCTAAATAGTCCATTCTTGCATTGGGATAAACTTAAAGTATGACTTTATTATTTTTGAAACTGGTTTGAATAAACATGACGAATAAATCAATTTCCACGCTTAAAATTGTCTTTTAAATTTTTAATTATTTTTTTCTTATAAGTGTACTATAAATATATCCCACAAAGGACATGGCACACTTTCTATGGGCTTTGGCTTTCTACGGATTTCCTTTAAATTGAGATATATTGTTAAACTTAGTTAAAGGAGCAAAATTGTCCATGAGCACTTTTACCTAGATCCGACGGATTGTCCAGCATCGATGGTTAAAGTTTGGACACTCGTAGTTTGGGTCTGGGATTTTTCATACCATGTTTGGTCACGAAACTAAAATCCTAATTAAGCTTAATCACTCGATTAGACGTTGCCAAGTTGGTAACGCGCTAGTTCGGTGATTGCGGAGACCCAAGTCCGATTCCCCGAGACACCTTCGTTTTATTATTTAATTTTAGCGTTAAGTACTAAATTATTTATGTTATATTAAAACGTTTGAAATAATAGATTCGTAAATAATAATACAAATAGGTGTATTACCTATAAAAGCGTGTACAACGAATATGGGTAAAAGCTTGCCCAAATAAAACAAAACAATAAAACAAAGAATTATCGGGGAATAGAACTTGGGTCTTCACAATCACCGAGTTAGCGCGTTACCAACTAGGCAACTTCTAATCGTGTGATTGAAGGGATATTATGAGCTGAAATGAAGTACTTTTTTTCTGATTTCTTAGGTAAAAATATGCTCTCCTGAAAGTTTTCATAATTTTTCAAGTACAAATACTATTAGAAAAGATTTTTTTAAAGTTTTATATCCTAAACACGCGTTTAAATTTTTCTAGCATTGCCAAGAAGCCATTCGGAACCAAGGACCCATCCCCCACCTACTAAAATAAAAACCTAGAGCCCCTAGCGACATCTAGGTGATAACGTAGAGATCTTCGTTTAAATTTAGGGTTTGATTTTTATGAAAATTAGGTTTATAAAAGATTTGTAGCCGCATCCTTATCATCAAAAGCCCGTTATTAGCGAAGTTTATAGTTTTATTAACGTAGCCGCTTCTTCGATTGAATAAAAATAGTAAACTATTCTATTTCGAATCTTCAATGGTCACGAATCTAAAATCCTAATTAATCTTAATCCTTCGATTAGACGTTGCCAAGTTGGTAACGCGCTAGCTTAGTATCTGCGGAGACCCCAGTTCGATTCCCCGAATAAGCTTCGTTTTATTATTTTATTTTAGCGTTAAGTACTAAATGATTTATATCATATTGAAACGTTTGAAATAATAGAGGCGTAAAAATTAATACAAATAGGCGTATTACCTATAAGAGCGTGCACAACGAATATGGGTATAAGCTTGCCCAAATAAAACAAATATTCACTAAAATAAATTAATAAAACAAAAATCTTTCGGGGAATCGAACTCGGGTCTTCGCAATCATCGAGCTAGTGCGTTACCGACTTGGCAAATTTTAATCGAGTGATTCATCTAATTAGGATTTTAGTTTCTTGACCAAAAAATGGTATGTAAAACCCCAGTTCCAACTACGAGTGGCCAGACTTTAAGCATCGATGCTGGACAATCCGTTGGAGCTAGGGAAAAGTGCCCCTGGACAATTTTGCTACTTTAACTAAGCTTAGCAAAATATCTAAATTTTAAGGAAATGCGTAGAAAGCCAAAGCCCATAGAAAGTGTGCCATGTCGTTTAGCACTGTATCATTATCGTTTTAAAACTTGAATAAAAATTTCACAACAAATTATATGTGATAAAGCTTTGCACACGCTACCAACTTAAGTTGATAATTATTTTTTAACTTAAAAACTTCTTACCCTAAAATTACGAAACCTTTTTAGCCAGTGAAAATAAATTAATTTGCAAAACATATATTTTAATTGTGGCTTTTAAAAATCATTAAAGTCCTGAAAAGGGCAAAACCCTTCAAATTTTGTCAGTTTCCCCCTTTGAGACGTGCATCAGTTTGGTGTCTTTTTGTAAATCTCAAGAATTCATTTATTCGCGATTTTCGGCCGATTGCCGGGGCTTCTATAGCGCGAGCACAGCCGAAGCGCGTAACCGAGGAGGCTATGCCCCGACTATCTCCCTCTCCATTACTCCTTCGTTAGATGAAAATGGCTACTAAAACAATGCGTTGTAGCCGAGAAGCGCTAAGCCTAACACGAGTCAACGACAAGACATAAAACACTACCTGAAAAATAGCAGTTAAAAATAAAACTCACCCAAAATCTGGACCCAAATGTTCCCGTATCCTTTAGTCCCATAGTTCAGACACATTTTGACAATAAAATCCAAACATGAACACTCGATTTAAAGGAAATTAAAATTTGTCCAAATTCAGTTACGCGCCGCCTTGCCGGTCTCTAGGCGTAAAGCCAAGCGACAATCGCTAAGCCGAAAACGACAACACCACAGTCAAAAATCTCATCTTGGCGTAATATTACGGAAACGCGAGGCGCTAATTTTGTCATACCATTAATCTTGGATATCTTAGGCTTCTTTTTGTTGTTAAATCCGCACATCACCGATAGTTTAAACGCGATTTAATTAAGATTTAATGTCGGGCCCAACGAAAATACAGTAACGGTTACGGGACGTTTACGCGGAATTGAACTTTCGTCAATCGCCGATCGGGGAAGGTAGGGGAGGAGACTAGTAGTATAACTACTATGCCTAAATCGCAATTGGTAAAATGTAAGGACTTTTCGTAAAATATAGAATTTTTAATACTATACAGTTGGACATGGTGTAATTTAAATATTTTCAAAATGATAAACACGGTGGTTTTGGGTGGAAATGATTTATAATATAATATATTTATATCCGTACAACGCGGAATTATGAAACCCTTTTTTCAGTAGATTATAAAATATTTTTTAATAGGATTAATGTAGGCATAGAATTTAGTGGGAATTTTAAAATAATGTTTTACAATACGGTAAAGGAGACATGGTTTATCGTCATTTTTGGTATAAATAGAGGTTTGTTTTATAGTGCTCGTTATTAGAAATATTTGAGAATATATATATTTTTGGGATAATTCTATGCTGTCATGAGTGAATCATATACGCTCCCTAAGTCTATTGGCTAAAGTTAGAACATAGAGGTTGGGGGGGTAACCGTCTATTGTTATTGCGTTTTTTATTTCATTCGACCCCACAATCACCTGCTATAAACCCTATTCTCACCACTTGAGGTATTATAGCAATGGTTTTTGCTAAAAATGTAATATTTTATGGCAGTAGCCAATTCCTGTAGTTAATTTATCCAAGCTAGTATAAGGTAACAACAAAAACGTAAAATAATAACAGGATAATTGAAAATTTTCCATCGATATATAGGAAAATTACTCAAATTTTACTAAAGGGTGAAAACCGCCTTATTTCTCATTATAAAAATAAACATAGTGAAGATAAAACATGACCCAAGTTCCCAGAAACCTTTTTAACTTAATTTTTGTAGTTTTTGAGCACCACATACACATTAAGAACATAGGAACACATTGAAAATATTGGAAAAATGATAAAATACAGGAATTTTAGTCACCCTGCTAGTAGTTCACACTTTACTCGCTATAAACATTGAGACACGAAATGACAGAAAACAATATTTTTTATTAATTATCACCAATAATAACAAATTGAAGCGCAGTTTTTGCCCTTCAATTGAATCTCATCATTAAATCATGTTTAATTTAGAATTTGAATATCAAACATTTAAAACGACTAGTTATCCTTGAAAATACCCACTCATCAATTTGAAAAAGAGAAAAAAAATTGGGTTATATGTAGAAGAGAGTATAAACCCAAGGTAACAATAAAAAACCGCAAAGAATATATTATATAGCCATTCGTCCCCTTCCAGGTCAATTTTGCTTTACAAGTATCGAAAGAGCTTAAGATATTAAGCCACAAATAAAAAAAGAGCAAAATTAATAACTTAAAACCAAAATCTCAACCCAAATTGAAAAAAAAAAAAAAAAAAAAAAAAACCCCTTACCAAAAAAAAATGTTGAAGAGGTCTATAAAAGGTCCCCAACTCATTAAGGCCTTGTAACAAGAGGGCGAGGAGGAAAATAAAGTGATTTTACATTTAATCTGCTTCTAAAAATAAGACATTTTTGAATAGCGAGACACTCAGAGCATAGATAAAATAACGTCGTATATATTGATAGGAATCTCAATGCTGCACAAGTGATTCCTGCGATCCTGGTGGCTGAAGCCGAACACTAAAATTGGGCCATAGTTCGCACTACTTCCAGTTTCGTAAATTTTGTTTTGGATCATAATACAGAAAATAAATTTAGAGTTGTGATCCTCTAGTGTTTGGCTCCAGCCACGAGGATCGCTGCGATTTTGCGGCAGTCACTTCGCCCTTTTGAAATTTCTTATCTATTTATCTATGATCAGGATTCTCTGAACCGACAAAAATCGCAAACCTTCTGATTTTGGAAAAATAATTTAAAACAGAACCTCTGCCTTTGGACATGTGCTGTGGCACAATCTTTGAATCGCGCTAAATTTCGTTCTTAGTTATTTTCACGCATATTATTCAAACGAGCACACAAATATCTTAAGCTTAAGTTGTTGATATCTTAAGCCCCATTTTCAATAAAAACTTTTTCGCCAAAAAAAGTACCTTTTTCGTTGTAACTACAGAAATTTACGTTAGTTACGACGAAAATGTTACTAGTTTGGCCAAGAAATCCTATATGAAGACAAAAAAACAGTAAATTATTTGATCTGTGGCAGGTTCTCCTTTTAATTGAATGCCAAAATCCGTATCTCTTTGGATTTTTGCACAATAGGTGAGAGAGTAAAATTTGATAAAATTTTTCATTTTCCACTTCACCCTTCCGTTAAAGAGCGTAAGAAGTGTCGCGAGAGTTCCCAAAGTATAATTCAAGACCTCTTCGGCAGCTTTTTTTTTTTTTTTTTTGCAAGGGTTATATAGAGGCTACACAATTTAATTTCCAGTACAATATATGTACAATGAGAGGAATTGAGTTTCTAAGTCACTCAAAATCACCAGCAATTTTTACATATTACATAAGTGAGAATATGTATTTTTTTGAAATTATATTTCAAATTATTAAAAATTAAACAATTTAGCGTCCAGAGCGAAAGATTTATAAGGTGGTTAAGATACTAGAAATTTCCAGTGGAGAAAACTTGACAACAAGTTGCTAATTTAGGAGAAAAACAGATACAAGTTTAGGGACAGTAAAGTTCCATAGTGTACTTGTTACACCACGTATAATATAACCGAATTAGATTGTGGAATGTTCGTAAACCCTTTGAATTCATACGCTACAATTTTTGATTAGAAACACTAAAAAGGTCAGAGCCATGGATTTCCTTTCAAGGTGGGAAGATCTCCATAACCCCTATGGCTGAGGCCCAGTGAATAATCTACCTTTTCTGTTTGTAGTTTTAACATAGTTACCAGTTAGAATTAGCAGTTTACCTAAATTTTAATTGACAATAAGATAAAATACGTGATTTCTGTTACTAACGACGAATTAACTCATTCAAAAAAGTTGGTTGGGTGTGTCTTACATTTTTGTAAGCACAAAGAACGCGTAGAATGCGAAAACATTGAAAGCGGACTTTACTGGAGCCATGAAATTATAATTTACAGAATGGAAAATTGAGCTATTGTAATTCAATATATTGGTTAAAATGCAATCAGTCTGGTTGCAAAAAAAGTTTCTTATATAGAGGGTGAAGAAAGGATGAATTTTATCGATTCCGCTTCTAAATTATGACATTTGTGTAGTAATAAAACATTCAAGAATGTACAAGAATTGTACCAAAAAATATGGAAAAACCTGATTCTGAACTAAAAGTAGAACCTCTGTCTAATCAAAAGACACCTTTGGCTTGATTATTATTTTCACGCACGCAATAGTGCTTACGACAGCCCATGTGGCGCGAATTTAATCAGGCCAAAAGGTGTGGTCTTGACTAGGTCCACAATCTGAATCTCCTCAGTTTTTTTTTTTTCGTACAATATGCAGAGACATTTGCCGAATGTTTCAATATGCGAACGAGTCTAAGTATAACATCATGGTGCCAGGAGAAGCTACATTACTTTTCAATATTCTCACGCGCTTCTATGGGTTCTTGTTAGAGAACCAATTCTATCAATAGCTTAAAAGAAAGCTTAATAGTTTAATAAATCTAATGAATGATTAGTTAATTTACAGTATTGTAACGCAACTTTCCCCTAATTTGATCTCGCTTTGAAACTTTTTCAACTTGTTTTTCTTCCACTCCTGTCATTTAAGAAGTGTTATCCTCTAGCCCAGTTTTATTTTTCTTGTACCAATTTCGTCATACTCTCTCACTATACACCTGCGGTTTATCAATGTACACTGGGAACCTTTCTGGTGTTTTTAACCTTCTGGTTTGAATGCACCAGGAAAAAGGGGAGCTATCACTCCATGAGCCTTGGATGCGTAATCCTAGGCGTTATTTAAAAAGTTTACCAGCTTTGATCTTATTAAACCCAAGTTTTGTAAGCCTCCAAGTATGAGGCAAGTCCCTTTTTAATGACGAATAAAACTTGCCAAAAACCAGTGTCTCTTTGATCGTTATTAATAATTAAGACTAGGCCATGTGCATATTCGTTGATATCTTTATCTCTTTGTTCGAGAATCCTACTTCATTTTCAATATCTTCTTTAAATTGTTTTCTTTAAGAGTTTAATTCCTGTTACAACTCGAATTTTATTAATTTCCAATCTCGTATTTTACGCCAACAGTTATTCTTACTGAAACTATTTTCAGAGCTAATAAATTCAGTAACTAAAAATTTAACTTTATGAAAAAAAATCTTATTAAAAATATAGTACCATTCCTATCTTTAATGATACAATTTTGCACCCACAACATGACTTAAGCTATCCAGCGTGTTTTCATGAAACTAGCCATTAATTAATGAGACATTGAAAAATTTATATACGCTGGCGAATAAGGTAAGTTTTCAGAATTAAAATAAACGACACTTTCACCATCCACTCGCTAAAAATAATTTAAAATTACTAAGTGGTGGCAATTTTTAAAATTGTATTCAACCAATTGTTACGAGTCACTACAGCTTCATATCTAAGAGCATTAAACCCTTGCACAAGAAAGACAATGTTATAAGGCCTTTAACAAAGTGTTGAGCGCATTTGTCAGCGCTTTCTGGGCAATTTCAGAGCTTCAGTTTTATTTTGGGTTAGGATTTCCCTCGTTTTGCTGAACATCTTCGCTGTTCCTTTCTTGCTCAGGAGTTTAATGGTTTTAGCTGACACTGATCAGCTCACTCCCGCGACATTCCATTTCCCTTTAAGTAAGAATGGGAGTAACTATTCTATAGGTGATATATTAATTAATCTAATTTTAATAGACTAATTTTAATATATTTCTCATCATTACACCATTTCGTGTTCTTAAATATAAGTATTACTCTTAAATTCCATGGGGCCAAGATACTAAATTTTATAAGGCATGTTTAATGGTAATTTTAAATAGTTTCCACTAGCCTAGTGTCAAATTGTAATTAGGTAATTTCGATTTTCTTTACATTCAGCGACGAGTACAAGAGCAAACCTAATATAACGCCTCTGAAGAAAATACACCGAATGATAACCAATTGGAAGCTACAGTATCCGTTGCTGAACATGGCTGTTATGTAATAATAAAACACGCCTTAATATTACTGTGTAATATTTGATTAGCTATTCTAAAGGCTCTATTTTCTCATCTTTAGAATATTAAATGGTTAGATTTTTTAACTCATTGGACAGGTGTTGTGAATTTAATTTTGAGTCTCCAATTCTATAATACTATTAACAATCTCGCTGCTAGTTAATTACTGGTAATTATGTTAGAAATATCTAAATCTCTCTTGTTATAATCCTGATAATTTAGGAAGAACCTATCCCAATCGAAATAAGATATTAAACTGTTTTTAAATACAACCATCTGTTCAAGAAGAGGCGACTTTAAAGTTTTATTCCTTCTAGAGGTTCCGATACAATTCATTAAGGACTTTTGGTTCATCAACGTTGTCCGCTTATAGAGCTAAATATCCATAAACCTGAGCAGTAAAAACCTTTTGCAGACGCTTAAGGTAGTCCATGTAAAATGAGGCTAAAGACAAGGCCAATTAGGACAAAATTACTCCTGGCCCCCATTTTTATCGGGTTTTCAACTCTTTCATAACTTAAAATTGATAAATTTACACAGAAATTAATATTTTTTACTCCCCCCCCCCCCCCCCCCCCCCCAAAAAAAATTCTAAAAATTCAAAACGGTCAACTGAACTAACCTTCAGTAGGTTTTGTTAGTGCTGTGCCTTTGACTCATCAAAGTCTTTACCATACGAAATGTGTCTTTAAAGACTAGATAATAGATGTTCCTACATGGTTTTTCGGACATTGAGAGACCAAGGGCTTAAACAAACAACGTTGAAAGTGGAAGTAAACTTGTAAATTGGCTTCGTTTTCTTGAACTGATAGCTAATTTGACGAAACAACCTCGTAATTATTGGTAAATAAAGTAAACCCGCAAAAAAATAAATTATCTAAAAAAGCTAATACATTTCATATCACTTATCCATTTGTACTTAAAATTATACAAACCAAACAGCGTTTTTTCGTTAATTATAAATCCTAAGCCGGTACAGTGCCCGTCGCGAACGTTAATAATTTTGAAGCTGATAGATTTCTTAAAAGATTCGCGTACGAATTGTATTTAGTAAAATACTTTCTCACCAACTGACAATTTGCCAAAAGTTTTCATTTTGAACCAATTTACTATTGGCACTGATTAAGTCCGCAGAATTTCATAAGCTATTAATGGGGATGGTCTATTCGTACGACCAAATGGTATCAATTAACTCTTCCAAACTCAGAAAGTTTTAATTAAAAATGAAAATTATCACAGTTTGGTGACCTGACCGCTGGGAAATTATGTTAATTTTGTTGACTTTTGGATTAATAAGAGATAAAGATAAGCGTGTGTGTATATATATATATATATTTATATATAAGGAAGGTATCGATGAGATATAATAGAATACGTAACCAAAGATGGTATTGACCGAAACCGCGCTTTGGATGTGAAAAGTGACAATAGATGAAATATCTTTCGAATTTGGATCGAGACTTATAAAGACAGGATTTCCTAGTTCACGATATTTTAAGTAGAAGATGACTTATCATTCCCGCGACGGATATTGTCGGGACAGTCGCGAATATCGATAAACCAATGAAGCCATTAGACTCCAGGAGGCTTGCTTTTCGTCGTGTCATAGGCACGGATGAAGTCAGCCTAAAAAGGAATAAAAGAATTATGTTAAAAGATGATAGGTCATTTTTTTATCCAAGAAAAAAAATATACAGAAGACACAGTTTGACTCAAACTACTAATTTTCAACAATAAAATGTAACTAAACTGATAATATTAAAAAAAAAAAGTATTTCTCAAACTGATCATGGCCTATATGAATGTAAAAAAAAATCTTACCTGAGGTACAACACCGTGTTCCTCTTGGGAGAAAGCAAAACCGTCTGAAATGCAAAGAGATCCCTTAAGTAAAAAAGAGTCAGTTTAAAAATAGAAAGTAAGAGCCCTTACATTGTAATTCCACTTCTAAAGGGGCTCTAGAGACTTGTGTCGGCCGTTTAAATACGCTTCGTAATAGCCTCGCAGTTTCGGTCAACCTAGGTGAAAAACTAATTTTAACTTATTAGTGTCATTAAAAAGAAACGAAATTTTCGACTAGCAATTTTTTTTTTTTGTTCCTAGAATGCGTGTGTAGATACATGCGTGGATACCTTTGGTTACTTTTAGATTAGTAATAGAGAGGATCAGAAAGAGCATGCACCGTAGAAGGAGGATGAAACTGCCACCAAGGCAAGCGACGACCAAAGATGTTAAAATACCTTTGCCTGGTCGCCCGAAGTATCACTGTTGTCGGGTCGGTGTTGGCTATTTCACTCTCTCGCACCTGCTCGGCTAAGCTCTTGAATACAGTTCTCTGGATCCTAATACCAAAAATTTTCAAATTAAATTGTATCAAATAAGAAACTATATACCCTAATGATGGAAAAAATACAGAATTTTTTCTAAAACGGGTTTGCACGAACTCTGTAGCACTACCCTCCTCTTTTTACAGGGTTTACAAAAAAAGAAGATATTGAAGGAACTTGCTGGCAAGGAGATTTGTCTAAAGTCACTTGAGATTATTTTTGTACCACGTAATTATAATCTAGCATTTAAAGTAGACATGAAACCAAATTCGATTATCTTGCACCGAACTCGCAAATTTAATCACTCACGTATTCTAGTTAAATAATGTTTGTTTTGTGGTTGATTCTGGTTATATTTAGAGGGCATTTCTGGGAATTGGTTCAATAATACTTACACTTTTTGAGTGAAATCCCATTTTAGGGTTATGCATGGAATAATAATCAGGCCCAACCAGAATACTCCAGAACCAAACACCATACGATCCTACATTGCGAATAGAAATTATTAAGCGACAATTATCACTAATAATAGTATAGAAGTCCATGAGCGTACCATTCCTGTCATATCAGGAGCGATAGGTAGTGTTGGCCAGAAGTTGCTATATGCCCACAGGAAAAGGAACCAACTGAGTATACTGCCCCAAATAGCTAGATGCGTCAGCTAAGAGTTTTCAAACGAAAAATTATTTATATTATATCAATAGACATATAGAGAGAATGAATACATCAAGACCAATTTTATTGCAATTTTCCTTCCACACTTTAAAGGGAGAATGCAACCTAATAGAAAGGGATTTAGTATCGATTCCATATCGTTAAAATGGCCTAATCCACCAGTGAAAAAATTTTCAAACCAATATTAAACCAGAAATAAATTTAAAACTTACCTGGATAATAGGTTTAGCTGGATTCATTGTGATCCTGAATTGCTACACATTGAAGGGTCATCGACCAATGAGCAAAGGCTTCTCAATATTGAGACTTCCAATAACATTTGATTGGTCGCTGACCTTTATTCTAAGTAATTCTCCTTGAATCCAACTCAGCCTATTTTTATTTAAATTGATTTCTAGGTAAATTTTTGATTGTAAATTTATTTACTGGTCGAGTAGGGATATTTAAAGGATAAGGAATTGATAAAAAAACACTTGTTAGGCTGTATTCTCCAGTTAAAATTAAAACTTGATTGTGTATTAAAACACTTGGAAAATGTATCCGATTTGTACCAAAAAATTGGCATTCTGTTAAAAAGAGAGCCTCTGAGACTCCCTTCCTTTGACTTTAGAGAACATATCCGCGATTGTACAAGTGAAAATAAGCGAGAATGAGATTTAGCCTGATAGGGATTTTATGAAGAAAAAGGTCTTAATCCTTGAATATCTGAAAAGATTTCGTGAATTGTGTTTGTAACTTGCTGCTCAATTATCTTTGGAAAAATTTTGAATTTATTTTATTTATTTTAAGTTTTTATCAAGGACTTCCCCGACATAATGTAAGGATGAATAATTTCCCGGTTGCAGTTTAAAAGGAATAAAACCTAGTGCGATAAAATTGTTGATGTTTCAAGTCTAAAGGGGGCAGTGCAAAATAACTGGGGATTAACTACATTGCTAGTAGCAATTATACGCATTCTCACTGGCATATATAACTCTTGATACTATTATATAATAAAGTACACTGACCCAATTCCAAGCGTTCATTTCGATACCAGCTTTTAGACAGACAGTTATCACCACCAGCTGGAAAAAAATACAAAAAACTTAATTAGATTATACATATTTGTTTCGAGAAAATTAACATACCGTATAGACAGTGTTTCCAAAAACCAGATAGCTACCAGTTAGTCCATTACTCCACACTACGTCTACAAACAACAAACAATGAAAAATTTAACGTTTCCAGCTGTCAAATTAGGGCGTACTCGATTAAGTTCATTTTAATGGGATGAAAATAATAATTTTGTTTGAAAATGAAGAAAATTTTAAATAGATTATTAGGAGTATTTAATGTTACGTACCTTTATCGAAAGACAGAAGTGTTAGCCAAAATAATAGAATAGAATGGACTATAGAGTTAAATATCCAGGCCCAGAATACCTGCAAATACAAACGCATGCTCTTAAAGCATCTTTAAAACTGATTATGATGCAGTGACTCAGTGTTTAATCAAAAAGGTACTTAAACTAAAGGAACCAGAAAACCTGTTTTCTAAATGGTTAGCTTTTAATTTAGTTAAAGATCAGGTCACTTGAAACAAATTTTCAAATATATAAATAAAAACAAATCTCAAAACAATTTTTTAAAGCAATTCAATGGCCAATCACCATTAAAACCAACTTAAGTCACCCCTCCAATAAAGTAGATAACCATGACAATGCTCACAACAAAAACTTTCTTTAATTTCAAACATAACTAGTCCAGAATTAGGCTTAGCGTATTTTACCCTAAGCGTAGATATAGCCTTTTTGTTCGCTTTATTCTTAAATTTTAATTTCAAGGATTTTTAGGCTTAGCAGTTCCAAATTTTAGGCTTAGGATTTACTTTTGTTTAATATTTCATTAACAAAATTAGTTGAAGCCTGTTATTTTGGAAATGCAGCCTCACAACTTTGTTGTAGATTTAGGAGAAAAATATCAATGCTATGTGTATATTTCACCAGCGGTGACTCGCCTTTTTTTCCTCGTTTTCATCAAGACATGAGCGACGAAGAAACATTAATATGCTCCTCCAGTTTCAAGATCATGATTATTATATAGCAATTTCCTCTCCTAACAATAAACGACTCCGAAAATATTTGGCTTTTGGCCTAAAAACTCTAGAGACCCAAACGATTTCGTGATGATTAACCGCTCTTGGGAGCTATAAAATCAGATTATCAAAGCGCCTTTAGGCCAGAGCGATGACGTAAAAGGCAAATCCAGAGAGCTTCGGGAGCAGTCACTAGATATCCCTACCCTCTTCAAAAGTCGTCTGCTAGAATTTTTAACCTGACAATGATCACGATAGATCTTAAATTTGTAACACTCACATCTGCTAGGACTATAACCCTACACCTTGGTAGTATCGAAATTGATACAAATTGAATGGAAGCACTACTATATCGCAGGAATACTGTCACATTTTTTAAAGAGATTGAAAGGATTTGAAGTAAATTAAAATTTTACTGACCCTTCCACTGAAAAACAGCGCATTTTGCGAGGGCTTGTATAAAGCCGGAAATTTCATCATTGTCTCGGCGCTACAAGTACGATCAAACAGCCCCATAGCTAGTGGAGGGGCTGCTGTAAAGATCTATACAAGACAACACCCCAAATAAAATTAAATCCACTTATAAGGTGATAAATTATAAAATATACCATACATAACGTAAGTCCATTAAGTACGCCAACGAATTTACCCCATATTTCCAGGTATTGCGGGTACCCTGACATACTTATTGGAATTATGTAATGTAGGCTTTGAATATATATCACTCCCCGCTACTTACAACATTGTAAAGACCTATTGTCCATCGCTCGAATAGCGTCTGACCCGACCAACCGCTTACAATAGCGAACCAAAGCTATAAAATTTCAAATCTCAACAAAAACTCGAGTGTATAAAAATAGGAATGTCTTACCTCGATAACGTAAAGGCAAATGTTCTTATAAAAAGAATATAGAATGAGTTTACAGAGCCTGGAGTGACTCCAAGCACCGTGCACGAAAAGAAGCCTTGTCAGAAAACGAAACTAACAAGGTAGAAAAACATTACTATCAAAATTATGCGGAATGAGTTTTCTAGAGGTAAAATTGTTCGTCATTACTTGCGCAATAGCGTAATCTGAAGCGCAGGCAGCCTGCAGTCCTTCGACTCCAGTGATTCCAACACCAACATGGGCAACCTGAAAGTTTTGGCAATTTTAATTTGGCTTAATAAGTGTCAGGGTTCGTACAAGATTTTGAAAATAAATTTTCCTGATATTTCTTGACTACTTTAGTTAAATTTCACTGCGTATATATTTACATTAGAAAGGTCTATTAAAGCAAAAATAATATTAGAAATATATGGAAAAAAAAGCTGAAATTGTGTAAAGTGAGAGCTCGGTTTTTGGTGTCGAGCTCCCAACTAAATCTGAAAATAGGGAAAACATGGACTTTTTACCATAAAAATAGGGACCAAAATTCTAAAGATAGAAAGCTAATAGGGATCAGCGAAAAACCCAAATGTTTATCATCAATTATCATTTACAATGGTTCTTGAAATTTGGGGTGCCACATTTCAAAATAGATGGCACACAATCAAATTATTGTAAATGACGAAAACATTCATCGTTCATTTTAATTAACGTTATTCAGTTTCATTGCTTAGATACTTCTCCTTAATTGATTAATAGATCTTGGACCGATAAACAGCTCTACCCTTTCGATGTAAAGTGGTTTTTTTTGGATTAAAACTTACTTGAATCATGGCAACATCATTGGCGCCATCCCCAATGGCAAGCGTCGTCGTTCCGGTGGCGGATTTTACCATTTCCACAACCTCCGCTTTTTGCATTGGACTAACTCTAATGACGATTAATAAATAATTATTAGTAAGCGTAGAGTTTGTCAAGAGGTGAGAGTATAATACCTGCAGCATATGACGGATCTGCAGGACAGAACTATATCCACAAAATCATGCCGGACATCCGAAGCTAACGCGTATTTTAAAGTCTAAAAAATAAGAAACGAGCGTTTTAGTGCTAATTGAAGCGTACCCAATACTACACAATCGCGTTACCTGTCCATCAATGACTAATCCAACGTCGTTTTCTCTTCTCAACATGTCTCCGAAATCTTGAGCGTGCCTTCTGATAGCTTCTCTGGTACTCTAAAATTATTTAATTTCTGAGATATTATATGAATCTCAACTACACAAAACTCTCATAAGTGCTAAAGATCGTTATGGGAGTTATCTGGTCCAAAAATGTCATCAATAACGTTGGTTCTTATTTGCATATATTCAAACTGCATCAAGAGCATTCTGATTGGCTGACAAAATTTAGCTCTTTTTTCGAATGCTTATGGATTATATTTTTAGTTTTATCATACTATCAAATATTAAAACACCATATTCATTTTATGTCTCTGAAACGTTCTTAAAAAACTTCAAAATAAAAATTTCAAAAATATATAGGCTAGATCATTTTTTCCTCATACATGACATAGTTTAATTTCTGGAACGTGATTAACAATAATTTTGATACAAAAGGTAGGACTTTCTGGATCAAGTACTGTTACCAACAAGACCACTCAAAAGCGACCTTATCACTTGTGCCAGAATGAGGGAGAATCATCTGTAGGTTCTACCAAAGCCACTCGACCATAGTGATGACGTGGTAACGCAGGGAAAATGACGACCCAAGGCTTAGAAAAATGTAACATAAGAATAACTTACATCTAGGCTGTCTTCGTTGATGACAAGAAGAGGCATTCCGTGATCAAGTAGTCTCGTTGAATGACCTGGAAATTAATTTGAATTATAAATTTTAAAAATGAGTTGGTTATTAGTAATTGACGAACCGATATTAATGGCAGTTTCTTGTTTATCACCAGTTAACACCCACACTCTGATGTCCGCTTTCAAGAGATCGGCGATGGCGTCGGGTACTCCCTTTAAAACGCAAATTATTAAAGTCAACGAGTCTATCGTAATACGTTAGGGATAGTTACATCTTGCAGCTTATCTTCGATCCCAGTTGCTCCCAATAAGTGTAGATTCTACCAAAGAAATATTATAGCCATGGCCATTTGTCACGCGTCAAAAATTTATCATTTTGTAAATTACCGTCTCTATAAGTTGGGCGGCGTCTTCTAGTTTCCTTTCTCTATATTGTATGGCGGTACTGGCTTTGTAGTAAGTATTTTTCCAATCCTATTGAAATAATATTGACAAATAAAATCCGGTTTCTTTAGCTAGTGTTGGCCAATGTCGAAATTTAGCCTATCCAATACCCAAAGATTAACGGATACCATTATTTCAACCAATATCACAAATTTTAGGATATAAAACCGATACCAATGTCCCAAATTCTAAACAAAACCAAGACTGATAACGATATTTTAACCATTATCATATATTTTAAGAAATAAAAACCGATATCGTAATTTGCCAATAGGAAATCAGTAGCATCCTGCATTTGGCGGTATTAATTCAAATACAGAAAAAGCACTGAACATGCTACCTATCGAAGAGAAGCCAGAAATAGAAATACCCCCTAATTTCTTAAAAGTTGTACAGACAAGTTAGAAGCTTCTCAACCTTTTATGGTATTTTCTAAGTATTAGGTTTTTTACTAACTTCGTAGACCTCAAGAGGAATTTCAGCCACGGCGCAACAAAGGGTCCGAAGACCCGAACTGGCAAACTCCCGAAGATGTTCTAAAGTAATATCTTTAAATGACTGGTGCTCGCTTAATCTCTCGTAGATTACGTTGTCCTAAAATATCAGATAAAAATTAACAGTCACGCCTATTTTAGAGAAAATCCGCGGTTCGAGAACGAGGAAGGGTTTTGAGGTTTAACCAATATGGTTTTATAGAGTGAACTATTGATACTGAAAAACAAGGAAGGTAATGTAGTGTAGTACTAAACCATGATAAAGAATTACTACATTTTGTAACTATAAGCAAATAAATTTTGTAATTTTGCAGCTATTGTAATTTCGCTACTGATTTGATTTCTTTATTTTCTCGCTTAACTGCCATTCCGATTTTGTCCCCTAAATCCTATTCCCAATTTCGTCACCTAAATGCCATTCTAAATGCTATTCCCAATTAGGGTGTATTACACAGTCAAAAAAGGTAATAGCTTCTGTGGAAGGATAAAAATTCAGTTTTTCAAAATGACAGTGCTCTACTTCGAAATGAATTGGCTTAACACGTGCCAGATGCTTGCTATGAATGGAAATTTTATCCCTCCGTATTCTGATTTGTTTTACATGATTTTCAGTTTTAGAAATATACTTTCCAGTCTCAAAGCTATTTTTGTGAAAAAAATATGATTTCCTGCAATTTCAGATGTTGTGTTACTGAGTTTTTCCTTGGAGTTTGGACTGCGCAAATTCCACCCTAAAACCGTTTTGTAAAGCCATAGACCCGATGTATTTGGGCGTGGTCCAATAGAATAAAGTCAGTATAAGAAAGTAACCGGCCCTTGGCTACTAATCTATAACTTAAGATTTTTGGAGGGTCTAGTCATAAACAGAGTAAAAAAATACTACACAGAAGTTATTCTCGAACTGTGGGCTTAATAATTTTCATAACAACATATCAATTGACTCACAGCGCCTTTGCAGTACAGTTTGATCTTTCCTTCTGGAGTTTTCACAATAACCGACATTCGTTTACGATTACTAAAATTATTTTTAACCACAAGGAATTAACTCTATGCAAGCTTAATTGTAGTACAGCACATTTAAGATTTCAATACGACCAAAATATTTCCAAGAGTATCTTAATGGAAATGGCATTATGTCCAGGTTTGGGAGTATCAGCTATTAGACGCAGACTTGACTAGCATTCAGGGATCCCAGTCGTAACAGACAACAATGACTTTTGATATTACATTAATTTATTTAATTAACTCACTCGTTCTGTAGAGAGTGGATTATTCTCGAACACAGCTCAACCTTGGATGTAATTTGGAATTTTAATGATATTAATTCTAAAATAATTAAAAGGCTTTAAAGTAAATAGACTGTATATTAATAATATAATGCTGTAAAACCAGATACGTGGCTTTGAGAATAGTCATATTAGTAGCGCTTTCACTAACAAAATGAAAAATCTAAATTTTGCTGTAAACCAAAAAACTTCCACAACTCTACAGAGGGTTCATCAGGACCACTGACAGATGCCATTTCCATTGAGATTTGTTTATCTCAAATGTTTTTTTTATTTAAACACACTGTACTATGGTTTAATCTTACCTCGTAAACTCTAACACATTAAGTATTTCGTATTGTTCTTCTTTGCCTAGCTGTATAGAAAAACAGTTTAACAATCTTGATTTCAGTAAAACCTCATAACAAAATTCTGGTGGGAAAATAACATTAAAGACTGTCCGTTACTAGACGTGCTTTTTTTGAAAATATGCTTTAAATTTGATTTAATTTATCAAGTTAGTTGATCATTTTAAGCCGACTTTTCTCTATGACAGAGAAACAATCTACTCGCCTGTGACCAGAACCAACTTTGATTTTAATATAAATCTCAGACATCATATCCTCTTGTTAGCGTAGGTAAAAGTATAAACCTAACAGTTACAAGCAACTCGTCGTTATTAGTGACATTTTGTTACAAGCTTTACCATGTGGTTGATCAGACAAGCTCCGGATACTATTTAATACTCTAATAAAATCAATTCTCTCAGCATAATTTAAGCGCAAAATTAATATGGAAAACCAGTAAAGGCTCGCCCGCAACAGCTGCCAGAAGAATTGCAAAAATATAATATAACTAATCAAATTAATTTGCTAGTCTTTGTGATTTAAGTTAACAGGACTATACAGGGTGGAACAATTGAAAAAAGTCAATAGTTTCTATGGAGGATTAAATTAACATTAAGGGTGTGCTTGATTTTTCATGTTTTGAAAAAATTAATTAGATTAGCACGTGCTCAATGTTAATTTTATCCCTCCATAGAAACTATTGGCTTTTTTTAATTGTTCCACCCTGTATAGCAGAATGGTTCCTGTAATATCCTCCTATCTAAATTGTATTATTGATTTAACTTTGAATTCAAAATAATGGAAAACTTAACATATCATAGCTTGTGTAAAACACAAGCTAACGGTTTCTAAGAATGTGTGGGATTAATCTATATGAAAGAAAACATACAAGCAAGGGAAAAAAGTTGGGATCTACCACACAACGAAGACAAAAGTTTCCTAAGCATCAAGAATCAATCTATATCAGAGGTCACATGAATAACTTTTACCTGATCTCCCAAACAAACTAAAAGCAATTAAAACTCTCCTGGCTTTCAAACAAAGCAATTATTAAAGGAATGGTTCACCCATAAAGTTTTTTTGCCTCTAAGGGTCAATAGCACTCTTGGCAACAGAAATTTATAACTCAAAATTAATTTTTAATAATAATAATAATTTTATAGTTAAAAATAAATTTAGTATGGACGTGGCCCTTTTACCCCTAATTCTAAACTTCTCTGTCGTGCTTGGCCAGGCTAGCAATCTGATAGGCCAATAGAAATAACTTATAAACCAATGAAATGAGACTCCGAGGGGAGAGAGTCTGAGACAGTAAAGTCTAGAATCCTTCGTTTTTTAATCGGTGTTGTTTTAAAGAAAGTTCAAAATGCCAAGTTGTATTATAAAAGAATGCAAAAATTTTAGTTCTCGGTTTGGACTAAGTTTTTATACGGTTCCTGATCATTTAAAGTACCCCGAACTCGCGTCAAAATGGCTAAAATATGCTAAAGAAACAGTGAAAGCCGCGTATTATACTAAGCCTTTGCCTACGAAAAAGTTGGATTACAGAGTTTGTCAGGTGCAATTTTCTTTCATCTGGTCTATGTCAATTAAATTTTCGATACCGTCATTATTATTCCGCTCTTCCTGTAGTCTATCTCTAATTAAAAGTTCTTCTTCCGTGTACACTGGTTCAACTTCAAACGGATCTATTCGCGGCATGACGATACTCTCCGAGAGTCCGAATCGCCGACGGAGTTAGGCCTAGGCTACGGCTTACCGGGGTTAGATGCTCCTTCAGTCGGCGTCCCGTTCGTTAGACTGGCGAGCACTGCCGTTATAACCTGTCGTCGATTTAACGTTCAAGCGCGTAGTAGTCAACTTTACCATTGAGTAAAAGTTGAGCCAAGTTACTTTGGCCAATCAGATTATTGCCGAAATAAAAACCTTGAAGTGACGTATCGAATGCGCTCTTGCTTTACAGGAAAGCTTCATACGGGCGCCTATGTGCCCTCAATGTAATTTGTTTTAATTGTTTATTTAAAAATATACTTAATTTTAAATTTTTTTAACACTTGAAAAATTGGTTTTGAGTTTAACTAAAGGGTTTGCAGCAAAAATATTTTAACACCGCACCATTCCTTTAATCACTTTTAAAAATGCACTCTTAATTTAATTAATGTGGGCTGTCACGTATACCATTTAAACCAACACTTTGTTATAAGGAGATTTATGTAATGTTTCGCACATATCAAATTAGCAATAGGGATTAACTTACTGCGCTGATTCTAACAGCGTGAGGAGTTCTGGTTGTAAAAACATATCCCAGCTTCTTGGCCCCGTACACCAGAGCTCTCTCGTCTAAAAAAAAAAAAAAAAAAAAAAAAAAAAATTTGACATGTAACCATTGAACGATTACATTGGTATTACATTATACATTGGTATAATGTATTTACCGGGTGACGCTGCTTGGTAGGATATTTGTCCGGTCTCGATATCTTTTTCAGGCACAACCGTATGGCAAACTGTTAACAAGGTCAGGAATTCTTGTATATACTTTGCAGTTGGCTACAATATAGAAGGAAACAGTTATAGCACCCCATATTTTTCTAGAGATACGCCATTAGCCGTAGCTTACGTGATTTTGTTTTAAGTTCTTTAATAAATCCAAGCCCTCAAATTGACTGGCAATGCCTCTATTTATTGGAAAAAATGGGTTGGAACATTTTACCGTTGGAATCTATTTTTTAATTAGTTTTATACTTAGGCAATAAAAAGAAAATTAAGTGATAATCTTTCAACTACTAAAAATTATGCCTTTGATTGTATCACTCCCACCACAATGCGCAAAAATCAATGGCAAGCTCTATAACACACACGTGACAAGAGATCACGTAGTATCAGGGTAATTTTTGGTTTCAATAATTTGGACAATGGGGAATATAATATGAGTTAAGTTTTTACATTCATACCATCCCGTAATCTACATCATTATTATCAGAAGTTAATAATTGGCAAAATGTATAATTTTTTTTTAACTTTTTTTGCAAACTTTTCTATATCAAATCTTACATCTCAATAGTATCACCAAGATGTCACCAGGGGTTCTATAATCCTGTAATTGGCTCTGATTGATCCTTTGTCAAAAAATCGAACACAAAACTAAGCCTAATTAAGTTTTAAATAAACTTACCCGTAAACGATACCGGCAACGCTGCAGTTTTTAAAAACCATGACATTTTGGGTGAGGGTTCCTGTTTTATCAGAAAAAACGTATTTGACTTGGCCTAGCTCCTCGTTTAAATTGGAAGTTCGCGCCATGGCTGGAGTGTCTGATTCTTCGTGATACATTTCGATATCCTGAAACCACAATAACAGTTAGAAAGTGGAAATCTAGAAAACGTGATCAGTTTCTCTCCTTACCATATTGATAAAATAGGCTTGAATAAACCTAACAACTTCCAAGGACACGGTTAAACTAATAGGAATTAGATTGTTGTACAATATGATGAACGTTAAGAACGTGTAACCAAAATTAGTGCTGGAGAGCTCTGAAAGTAAAAAAACATACGAATACCAAATAAATGAAATGACAATAAGCAAGTTAGAGTATAGCAAATATAAGCGAAAAGGAAGGGAACCTGGGGAAGAATTTAGAATAGTTAATTTGATGTTAACCGGGAATTATATCACAATCAGGTACGATCATATCAGGTCTAAAATTAAAGCAAACTTTTATTCTCGTTACAAGTCAATGAAAACGCAGTGGTGTCAACATAACCAAGTAAATTTATAAGAATAAGATATTAAAAATATATAAGATATAATGGTCAAAGGCAGGCTCTTAAACCTTTTTTGATTTTTTCAAAGGCCTTATCAAATTTATCCGAACAATTAAATGACATTACAACTCTGAAAGGTCTGACGACAACTATGAACACTCGCTGCTCACTCTTAATCACCAATGAAAGAAATTGGTTCAAATTCGTGGAAAACCCTTAAACTTCTAAGTGTAAAAAACCTAAAACCGCATCATTTTCAATGATTTGATCATACTAAATGAATAAAATAAAATGGTTGATAAGAGGCTGAAACAATTTAATCCTGGCTGGCAATACATATTAAGAGAGAAAGTAGATTCTTACCGTCTAAACCAAGGTACCAGTCAGTTTTAACGTGTTTGTTTGTCCATATTTCACTAGCAATTGAACTGACAAGGCACAGAATTACCAATAGTAGAAATAGTATAAGAATCTGCAATTGAAACGGTTCATTTAATAAAACCTCAAACCACGAAATAAAAGACTAACGTCTGCATTAAAGCAAGGCTGTCACTTTTATAAACCCATTTAAAAAAACTGTACACTTCAGTAGAACATAATTAACGATAATTTTCATACAAAACGTATGACTTTCTAGATTATGTTACTTTCACGAATTTTTACATTTGGGATAAATTTTTGTATTTGCACTCCATATGGTTGATCGTTAAATTAGCAGATTATTTAAAATCCGAGCCCTATGGCTATAAAAAAACAATGGATAGTAAATGAAGGCAATTACATTTTTATCCAAGAGAAGTGTCTTACAAGGTTGTAGCAAATTGCTTACTTTTCTCATTATACAGCAATGTCAACAATAGCTTTTTACTATATTAGCAATTCTCAAAACAGCATTATCATGAGAGCGGGATTAGATTAGGAAAGGTTAAGTAAGATTTTTTTCTGAGAGACAACTGCTTTTCTGAGAAGCGACTGCCCTAACAAACGCGGTTTTAAAAACTGCTGAACTACCTACAAACCATGTCAACTCCTTAAAAAAGGCCAATTAGGCTGAGGGAGTCAACAAAAGGGAACAAAACAAGGGGCCTCCCTTGTCCTTTCGCCCCAGCGTGACTTTTCTTCCCACACACTGGGGCGATATATAATTTGAATATTTTCTTTAACAAATTCTGAAAATGCAACTCAAATTACATTTAGAGCCTGTGAAAAACTCGTGACAATCTCGCTTTAAACTTCATCAAATCGTAAAATGAAATCTTCCTATAAGTTTATGGGACGAATGGATTAGCTAGAAACTTACTTGGTTGTTGGTTGATTTGTCAACAGTCGATCGTTTTAAGGGTGCGGCGGTAGAGTTCTATTAAATTTGAAACGAATCAAGTTATGCGTGTGGCTACTATTTTTCTTTATAAATATAGGTTAATTGGGAATTCTTACCATCATAAGTTTGGTTTCTTTACCCGTATAAAGAACTACACCAAATATCCAGTTGGTGTTACGCAACTTCGCGCCTCTCAGCAGAATCTGATCAGGTCCCAGGGGAAGCGTTCTAAAAACAGAAATCATTAAAAAAACTTAACTAGGTAAATAAAATAGTTACACTTATCAAATTATAAAATGTACACGCAAACCTAGACACACTGATAAACTTTGTTGCAAAAATTATTTCAAACACTGAGTAAGCCTATTGCATGGTCTAATTTAATTATCAAATGTTTTGGAGATTTAAATTTTTTCCTATGTTTAACAAAGAAAGAACTAGAAGAAAGTAACAAATTTCAGTAATTTTAATATATTACATACGTACATGATTATGTGACAATCATGCATAAAACGTTGTTAGAAAGTATGTATGAATGATCATACAGAGATAATTAACAGGAAGGATCATTCCCCAATAGTATTTTTTCCTACAAGGCTAGCATCACGTACGCATAATCCCACTCACCCTCTGACTAAATGAACAGTGGCATAAATACAGAATAAACTTACTTATTAGTCATCCTAAGATTTCCAACAAACTCGTAGAGGTTTCGGCTTGGTAGTTCGCATTCTATCATGCCATTCAGCTTCTCTAAATCTTTCACGGTTAGAAGAGTTGATGTTTGACACAGACCCTAAAAATAAAACGTTTCAAAATTAAAATAATGTCAACTCTTCAAAGTGCCAGTGATATGTGGTGTCGTTCCAGTAAATTAACTGTAGCTAGGCACTAGAACACGTATAGTAGACACTCAATCAGATTCGTTTCAGGTCTTGTCAATTTATCTCAGGCCAAGCTAGTGAATTTCATTACAATTTAAAAAATCTGAGAGGCAGTTTTCTGATAAGAGTGACCTTGGTTTTAGGTCAAAAATAGTCCAAATTGAAAAATTTGACAACATAATTCAGTCAAATGGATGAAATAAAAAGGCCCGAATTCAATAAAAGTAGACCAAACTGGCGGCTCTGAAGGTGCCCCAGTGAAAGCCTCTTCACTGATGTATGCCTAGTCAAATGCAGGTGCCAATGGGACCCACATACACTTATCCCTCCCTCCTGCCTTTGGTAAGGTAAATTAATTGCGTAGCAGAAAAACGGGCATTTTAGGAAAAACGTCAGTTTTTTTCTGTTGGGAAAGTCGATTTAATTTGTTATTCGTCGGGAGCATACTGAAAAGTAAAGGTGACAAAACCTTCTGGGAAGCACTACAAGTTTCAAAAAACCAAATAGCTTCTATCAAGGTAAAAATAGTGAAGCGTGTATGAAGCGAATTTGCATTCTTCAAACTTTTTAAAATTAATTTTAACAGTATGGGCACCGCCATTTTCGTTAATGTTCCAAATAAAATGAGTCGCTTATTGAATAATATCAAAGATGTCTTCTACAAGCAGGAGGGGTCATTTCAGTAAGACACAGCCAGAGGGTAGATGGCTATAGAGTACCCTTTAACTATTTTATTCGTCTTTGTGGATAAATTATTGGAACCTTTGAAAGAGCATTACAATATCTCCTGGAATTGTAGGAAATTGTAGCAGTCAAATAGAGTGACTGCTAAAATAAATTATGATAGGGGGCTGACTAGACTAAAAAAAATGAACCCTGATCATCAAGCTTTTCGTTGTAAAACAAATTCAAATTGGAAACAGCATGATTGAAAATCCTCTCGCTTCAAGTTAAAAACCCGTGTTTGAAATAAAAAATTGCTATACATAAAGTGAGTTTGCATTGACACCATTTTCTCAATAGTTTAACATTGTGTATATATATGCTTCAGCTTCTAGTTTAAAGTTTTGCGTTAGCATTCGACAGACGGACATTAAATAATCTGCTACCATATTTTTGAGATGCCACAAAGTAAACAAGGCTTATTTAATTAGTGAACTATTAGATTATAAAGTGAAACCAACATATTCTTAAATGAGACTAGAGCACCATGACTAACTGTGACTATCCAATCAACTAGACTGAAAACGCTGCTAATCAACTGATTAAACCCTACTCTTCCATAGCAAATGACGCTTAAGTATAGGTTGGTTATCACGTCATCATATTCTAACACCCTCTATATGATTCTATGTATAGTACTTTGAAGTTTTGAGTGATTCTTATGTAAATAAATGAGTGGAAACCAAAAGTTTTTGACTTACGACGTTGCCATCCAGGTAAAAATGAAGGTCAAATTGTTCAATAGTTGGCAAATTATTGTAAATTAATTGGTACAGCAAAACATATTATTAGGTGGCAAAAACTTTAAAATGACCCCTTATTCATTACGTTAAATACGCAAGTAGCTATTTAAAATAATGTTTATGGGAGAACGGTTCATATTTGGAATTTTTAATTTTATGTGGTGGGGTAAAATTCGAAATTTATATCACAAGATAAGCGATAATGCCCTAGATGTCCAGGTGAGGACACAGGTTAAATTAATTAATGGTTGGTAAATCATTGTTAGTATTTTCATAGCAAAATTTATAGAATGCTCTTACCTAAAATGAGCTCTTATTTGATATTTTGCGATAATTGATTATTTATTTTTAAAAGCGTTTAGTTTTGGGTAATTTGTCACAGAATGACCAGGGCTAGCATCTCTTATTATTGCAAAAAAGGTAGTCGCCAGAGAAATTCTTAATCGATATTTCCAATTAGAACACCTTAATAGCGTGAGATTAGGAGGGGATAATAATAATAGGTTTTCGAGGAATAGGTTTGGTCTTAAATTAGACTGAACTAGTAAGCCTACATCAATCAGTTGTCTATGCTCTCGTAAAGACACCAAAGATTAGGTGAGATAATAATAATAGCTAAGCTTCTGAGGATTTAGGTTTGGTCTGATTAGACTTTGTAACGGTTCCAGCAGTATTAAGCTTACATGAATCCCCCACATGGTCTGCTCTTGTAAAAACACACAAGGTTAGGTGAGATAATAACAAGCTTCAGAGGAATTACGCAGGGTTGGCAAGATCTTGCCAAGGGTGGAAGGGTGAAAAAAAAAAAAGCTCTTTTTTAAGTCTAAAACCAGTTAAACCTAGTTTTTTCCACCCACAATAGTTCATTCAAAGGCCCGGGCCCCTAAAAGTGGAAAGAATGCTAGAAGAGACAAATACATATAGCTAATTCATGGCAGCAGAATGAGCCCAGAAAAAGGTAAATAGTTGTAACTGAGACATATATATTTGTCCTTAACATCTTAATCATTTCTATTTAACAAACAACCTACAAATGCAATTTAATTTCTTTCACACCATTTTACACTTGATTTGTAGTTTGCCAGTTTTAGCCACGTGTTCCAGCAAAAACTAGTTTTAGCTGGCTTGAGGGATTAATTATGGTCTTAGATAAGAATTTGTAAAGGTTCCCGCAGTATTAAGCCTACATCAGACTACCACATTGTCTGCTCTCGAAAAAAATGCATTCACTAAATTATTAGCAAAGCTAGAGCAAACCGTATTATATTTTTCAATCGCCATTTAGGATTGCGAGATTAAACCGAGAGCTAGTTAAGGCAGGATAGAACTTACTTGTCTTAACTTAAGGTTTGTTTCTCCATCCAGATTGGCCGTTTCCACATAGCACATGGCTTGAGGCTCGCTAAATTTGAATAAAAAAGAATAAAATGTATAGATTAGTTTTTATATTTATCCATGGAATGAAATAAAATATTTTTAATTACCTTGATGATAAAAGTAGGAGATCCGCGGGGAAAAACTGGCCATTCGTAACTTTAACAATGTCACCAACACTGACTTTTGTCCACCGAATAAGTTGCCACTGCCCATTACGAAGCGCTGCCGAAAAAAAAAAAAAAAAAAAAAAAAAAAAAAAAAAAAATCAAAAGTGAACCAAAAAATAGAGAATCATCTGCGTCACGATCAATGTGCTGAAATTGATGGGTATAAAACTATCATTCCTCTACCAACTCATCTGCGTAAAAGAGTTAAGGTTCTAGCTAGTTTTATATTTAATAAGCACTGAACATAGTCTAAAATATGATGGTATAATATTTTGTGACAGTAATTTCCCTGATATTTACAGGTTTTTCCAATGGATTTTCTGTTATTTACAGGTTATAAAAAGCAATAAAATTATGGATTTAGCTTATTGTCCATGCCAAGAAATAGTTGATATAATAATATGGGAGGCAATTAGCTGGAAATGTTGCTCTCAACGTCACAGCTCGCGAAATTGCTAGACTTGCGCACAATTTATAGTAATATTTATTGATGCCAATACAACACTCAAATTTTCTATATAGCCTTTAGTAGACAATGTTTTGCAACTAATTTCAATTTTAGTACGTGAAGGAAACAGTTTTTCAACAACCCTCCCCACTTATGGCAGGTTAACAAGCAGTTTTTGGCAAGTCGAGTAAACAGCCCTGGGCCGTAGTCTGGAAGCTTTTCTCAATTAAAATCTCAACAACCCTTTCCTTTTCGAAATCAACAAGGATAAATCATTAAGATTTCCTATAGACTTCAATCAAAACCTATTTACAGAGTACAGTTCTGATTTCAAAAACCCGGTATCAAAAGTACAGAAAAGTCCCCCGACATGGAAGAAATTCTCAATACAAAGATGTAATGGCTCACCTAAAACTTTCCTTTTATTTACAGTGTCATCCGCTCTATGACGTTTCTAGAAGAAAAAAATGATTTAGAAGCTTTCAAACCAACAATAGCCAAGATTGTTGGAAATTTCGCTACTACTATCGAAGGGAATAAGCAGTATTGGTAAAAGTAATAACGAGTATAGGCAATATTTTAGCTGATAAACGAAACTAACTTTGTTTTTCCATGTATCTACCCTCCTTCCCCTCTCCCCGCGGGGAAAGCCATACCACCCCTTAAAAAGAGGGCGCGATGGTGGTGAAGACAGAGAATCCTTTTGACCGCATGACAGACTAACTTTTTTTGGTAATTAAGGGTCATGTTGTATAGAATGTTTATTTGTTCATTATCCAATATTTTACTTTTCTAATTTGTATCGCTTGAGAATTCAACAAAAGGGCGTGTCACCAATTTTAATGGTTATGTTCTTCTCAAATATTTATTTTGCTCAATCTCTAAGTTTGGTTTCTTTAAACGCAAATTCTTTTAATCCAAATTAAATGTTTTTGAAATATTAAAAGGTATACTTACAAAATCTTCCACAACCTCTTTAATAGCTGATACTAACAATATGAAGATGAGAGGAACTAGCGTAGTGTAGCGACCAGTCGGTGATACGTTAGGAATTTGCTGAAAAAAAAAAAAATAATAAAATAATTATTAGATATAAAAAAATAAAAAGTTTGAGACTAAACATGTTAAGATGATTTAAACTTAACATTAAAATCTACTTTACAAAAACTGTTGACACATTCGGCCAGTGGCCATGAACAGGGGCGTCACAAGTTATTTTTGTGGGCTGAACAAGTTGGTTAAGGTGTCAAGGTGGAATGACCCAAATACAAATTGAAGATAAGAATTTAAAAAGCTAGTGGGTCAATCCATGTGAATTCGACTTGAGGAAAAAAGGGCCTAATTTTAAATTTCAACCATTATTTTTCTACGGATATATAAGCGGAAGAAACTGATACATACCAAGTTTCATACTCCAAAAAAAAATTATTCCTCAAGTTATAATTTTTTTAATTTTTTTTTGCATAAATTTGGATTTTAAATTTTCAAATTGGGTTTTCTCTAATATCTTTACAATTATTAGACTTAAATTAATAAAAATTCATATTATTGGCGCAAAAGAGGTGCTGAATACGAATTTGAAGACTAAAACACTGGGAAAAATTAGAGAACGAGATAAATTTTTGGGGTTCTCATAGGGGTCAAATTGTAAGTTGAAAAACGCGTTTGTCAAAAATCTGCCTCAATTCGTACTCGCAAAAAGAACTAGAGGTCAATGTCACTGGCTTAAAGGGACTATCCGAGATTTTTAAACCCCATTTAAAGTCGCCTTCTTTTCTATCAGCAGATGATGTTGACCGTAGCAAATTGTACAGTCAAAGCTAGGCTGTGTGCGTAAGGGAAGAGCATTTCAAAAGGGCAAATTTAGGAGCAGATAGGGCCTTTAAGATTAAAAACTAACAGTTAAAATATTGAACTAGAACTTACCTGTAAGAGTGCGATAAAGAGAAAAAATATATTTGAGTATCTTCTAAATTGTTCAAAGAGGAATTTTGGAATGAAAGATATGATGTTATATTTCGCTGTACTGAAAAAGAAATAAAAACAGATTTTAAATAAAACCAGTCTCGAAATAAAAAGTCTAACGTCATGTCGATGCCCTTGTCAAAAAAATCCATCTAGAAATTATTAGTGATAAAATTGACACAAAAGTTTGGAAACTAGATCCTCCTTTTCTGAAAATTTAAATTTCTCTCCTTGAAAATGGGGCAAAAACGCAAATTTCAAATCCTCTTTCCAAGAAAATGGTTGATATTCTCGAGTGAAATTATTTATTTAACACTTTTTAGAACATACTATATCGCAACATCCCTTCGTTTTATTAAAACTCTTTCAGAAAAATAATTGGAAAAGTTCGAAAGGATTCGCTAACCTCTGTAACATTAAAATATTTTATAAATTGCCTATAACCATAAGCCTATTAATTCACCAGTAAGTTACAAACGAGGGTCGTTTTAGCGTTAAGCTAATGACTGGCCAATCTTCTAGTGGTGGTAGCATCTCCCAACGCATGCTGTACTACCTGTTACCTACCTATCAAGAGGAATGAGCCGGGGTAGGGGTAGGGAGAATTAACTAGATTTTTCCGCAAGGTGGCAAAGGGACGTCAAATTTCTATCTGTCTCTCCTGTGTAGTGCTGAATACGAAAGGCTCTATGGGGAACTCAAACTTACGGGTGGAGAATTCATAGCCAATAACCTATTTAGTTAAAAATATTAAAAAACCTGCCCTCGCCATAGAATTATACCAGTGTGCTGCCTTTGGAAATTTTAGTGTCAGGTATGTTAACCATTACACCATAACATTATTCATACAGCCAATAGAAAATATCTGGCCTATTTGGATTGCGCAAGACAAATGGGAACCTTGGGCTCATTATAAGGGGAGAGCTGTTTATAACTACTCCTTGGAAAGTCTGACCAAGATACGCATCTCAAGTTCTCAATTTAAAATAATCCCAATCCTGTTATATCCCCAGAATTATAGCCACGATATAAGACTGTTAGTACTAAACTTGCGTTCGTGAAATCAAGAGAGTATCCACGCTTGCACTCTCTAATTACTCACTAAGTAATATCAAAAACTTCAGGAATCATTCCTTTATCTTAAATTATGAGTTTATTAACTATTGAAATTTTCAACAAGGAGTCACTGCTTTCTTCTATCACTATTATTTATTGAAAAAACAACGTTTCGGAGCTAATACTCCTTCATCAGGTTTAATACGTAAAATCCCTAATTGTCCTTTATATATATATATCTAAATATTTTGTACTTTGTACCCTATCGATATTAAAAAAAAAAAAAAAAAAAAAAAAAAATCTTGGTTTTTACAAATCATTTTTTCTCCACATTTTTTTCCCCTTAATCGAATAATGGACATTGGTTCCAAAAAACTTTTTTAAAACAATCTTTTCTTCTTTTCCAGCAACCTTTTATTTTATCCCTTCTTCTAAATTCATATTACCTTTTTTCCCTATTATTAAACTTTCACCTATTTTCCTTTTCCAATAATCTTTCTCTGTTTTCAAAACCCTACAGCTATCCCAATTTATCTCATGTTCTCTGTTATTTTTTATATGCATGGCCAAAGCATTTTTTTCGTCCCCTTTCTTTACAGCATATTTATTTACCATTAAAGAAAGAACGAGGGAACATAAATATGCTGTAAAGAAAGGGGACGAAAAAAATGCTTTGGCCATGCATATAAAAAATAACAGAGAACATGAGATAAATTGGGATAGCTGTAGGGTTTTGAAAACAGAGAAAGATTATTGGAAAAGGAAAATAGGTGAAAGTTTAATTATAAGGAAAAAAGGTAATATGAATTTAGAAGAAGGGATAAAAATAAAAGGTTGCTGGAAAAGAAGAAAAGATTAAGCTTTAAAAAAGTTTTTTGGAACCAATGTCCATTATTCGATTAAGGGGAAAAAATGTGGAGAAAAAATGATTTGTAAAAAACAAGATTTTTTTTTTTTTTTTTTTTTAATATCGATAGGGTACAAAATATTTAGATATATATAAAGGACAATTAGGGATTTTACGTATTAAACCTGATGAAGGAGTATTAGCTCCGAAACGTTGTTTTTTCAATAAATAATAGTGATAAAAGAAAGCAGTGACTCCTTGTTGAAAATTTCAAAAGTTAATATGTATAATACCTGCAGAAAAAGAGAAGATCAGATAATTATGAGTTTATTTACTCTCCTTCTAATAAGGCCTTTTAATAGCGTACTCCGGCATTCTAGTTTCCCAATCTACGTGAAATCTCAAATCAAATATGGTACAGTTACACTGTCTATGTCAAAAGGTATAGTTATATCTTAAGGTTCTCGAGTCGTATCTAATCCGACAGCAAGGAATTATTATTTTAAAAATTGAAAAATATAGGAAATGTGGTCGCAATATTTTATCTCAGTAACAGTGATTATAGAGACCCTTAGAAATGACAAGGAATGAACTTACCTGATTCTGTTACCGCAGAATTTTTGTTTCTGAATAGCGTTAATATAGATGGCTCTTTGCTCGGTGACGTCGGGTAATTCGGTAACTCCAGATGTTTGATCATCGTCGTCATCTACTACCGACATGGTTTTCGTTAAAGGTTTTCCGGATTAAAAAAAGACGAGCGCCACACTAAGTACGGTAATATTAAACACGTTTCCTAGGATATATTAAATATATCCAATCACCCAGTAGGATTTAACCTCAACTCGAGTTACACGAGCGTGTCTTTCCTAACGAATGTTTTATAAAAACTGTGTCAGTAACCATTCTATCCAAAACCACCCGTCAAAAAGCTACGCGGGTACGGAATACACAAAAGCCGAGCGGTAAGGAACATATGAAAACAAATTTATTTCGTACCTTCCAGCTTCTCCATGTCTCCATACACAGCTGATCTCATAATTCAATCACTTGAATATCTGGAGAAATTCACGTTGACGCGTGTAGCAGCAATTTCGATAGAAATTTTACTGATCACTTCCTAGAGAAAAAAAGGTTTAACAAAAAACGTTAATTTCAAGAGACTCTTTTTCTTGGACAATAGTGATCCCATACTCTATGCCAAAAAAAAAAAAAAAAAAAAAAAAAAAAAAAAAAAAAGAACCTGAAGAGTTGTTCAAGAATTCATTGAACTCCATATATAAGGAAAATCGAACAGGTATAATTTTGGACAAGCTATTAGAAGGGGGCGTGGCTTAAGGGAGCCATAAACTGGCCTCCTGTTACGTCCGAAAATTGTGGTATTGATCAGTTTTCGGCTCAATTCTTCCTGATGTACATGACAAAGTATTCCAGATTCAAGTGCTCACGATGAAAATTTAATTCTTCAATGGAAATATCATACGGTGAACTTAATGTTGGGACTTCCGGGCCATGAAGTCAGCGAAGAAGACCACTGATATGACCACCCTTACCAAAAAAGTTAGTCTTAGGAGGTCTTGGGGAAGGGTGTCTTATGCAGTCTTAAGAGATCTTGGGGAAGTCTTATGTAATCTTAAGAGGTCTTGGGGAAGTCTTCCATTATGTCAAGAAGTCTTGGGGAAGTCACTCCACCAAGACTTTTGTAGTGTTCTTGAGGACTAACTCTTTTTGGTAAGGGCAATCTCTCAAGAGTGACAATAACTATGTCACAAACATCCTTATGAACAGAAAGCCCTTACCAACAAAAGTTAAGTCTGATCTGAAGAGGTCCTCAAGTTGTAAAGATTTCCCGCTTGTAATGTGACCAGGTAAATTTTACCCAGGACAGCTTGAGTGTAATTTAGTGAAATTAAGCTGAATTCGTTCAAAGGATTAATGTCCTTGGACAAGTAAGGATTCCAGACTGGGCAAGTGTAGTTAAGGATGGGCCAGCGCTTGTTTGACGCCACATAGATAAGGTAGAGGTTGCGTAATTAACTATATGACATTATAGCAGACAATGCTAGTAGACGTCAGCACTAGTAGAGGGTGTTATATATAACTTCAAGACGGAAAAACACTGTTTTTGTAACCAAATAACCTTAATTGTAGCACTCGCATGGTTTCGTATCACATTTGGAAAACCAATTTCCCTGATATTTCCAGGTTTTACCGGTGTACTTTCCCTCATAATACCAAATGCACCAAAAGCTTTTAAAAAACATAATAAAAACTGGGAAATTAAACAATTAAGAATTTAAGGTTGTACCAACTTAACGTCATTGAAGTTCATGGTTAAATACTCATATTGCCATAAAATCCCTGATCAATGTCAAATATTTAAGAGTTTCCCCGATATTTCGAAGACTTTTTAATAGCATTCAAAATGCAAATTTAACACTTAATTCTTTAGGTCCCAGACTCTGCCCAGATGAGATTACGAGACTAGCGACGTCTAATCACGTGGTAAATGCTACTACTCTATTGGTGTAAAATAGATTTACCATGAAAAAAACCAAAGACATCAATAGGGCTCATACAGGGTTAAAAAAATCTCGGGTCAGGGTCTAACTGACTCGGCAAACATTTTGGGTGAGGGACTGGATTAGACATTTAAAAATGGTGAAAATATAATAAAAGACACCTTAATTTAGATTTTTAATGTACAACTATAAAAGCAAGGGGGATTTTATTTCTAACAAGAATCTAATAAAACCAAAATTAGTCGAGAAAACATCAGCCAACACAATTTTACTATCACTGTTAATTGAAACAGTTTAGAATTTAATTCCCCTCGAGATGCATTAGTATTTTCAGACTAAATAGAGCTAGGACAGTCAAAAGGCATTCGTAAAATTGTGGGGATACAAACAGATTGTAAACTATCATGTCGAGGAATAGCTGGCTATATAAGATGAGCCGACTTGGTAAGTTAAGGGACAAAATTTCATCCTCAGTTGATGCAAAAAAATTTAATATATCACAAGGAGCCTATCGATAGGTAACATGTTTTCATAACACATTGAAAAGTATATATATATTTTTTTTTTCCTTTGTTTGACGAGCTAGGGTATTAAATACCTTACAGCTCCATTAATTAAGTTAAGTGAATATTAAACAATAAAAAGTGGTAGACTAGGAAAAGTCGAGTTATTTAAGTCAAATAAACAGATGGTAAACATTAAATATACAGATTACAAATTTAAATGTACACGGAGTTTAGCTTTAAATTGGTTAACCGTGCGAACCATGACAACATCAATAGGAAGCGAGTTCCACAATTTAATGATACGAGTGAAAAATGAGTGCTTGAGGGGGTCTTTCCGAGAGAAATGGTGCAAAAGCTTTTTGCTATGCCCACGTGTGCCGTGGGAAGAAGTGGCAAGGGTAAAATGGGGTAGATTGGGGTTATATAGGAAGAGTGTAATTAAGTCTAGATACTAAGAGGGAGGGAAGGCCAAGAGAGGCTAGCCAACCTGGTCTGACGGGGAAGATGACGTAGAGAGAATGGGATACGGGAGGCCCGACCCTGAACTTTATCAAGGAGCTGGATATCTTGAGTCATATAGGGTTCCATATTGAGGAACCAAATTCAAGAAGAGGGTGGACTTAACAGTTAAAAAGATGGGTTAGAAGAGGGGGAGCAATTCCTGGGAAATTGGCTCTGATAGTGGCCAGAAGGCCAAAAGCTCAATTGCAGGATAATCGTAAATGGTCGCGTGAAATTTGAGGTCATGGGTAATGTGGATCCCTAAATCTCAAGAGGAGTTGACTCTCTGGATATTTTGTCCCCCCAAAAAATATGGACTTGGTTGAAGAGGTTTTGATTTGTGACTTTGGATGGATAATAGCTGAGATTTGAGCTGATTAAAAAAGAGACCATTGAGCTTAGACCAGGCTTCATGTTGTTGGAGATCACTTTGGAGGGTACTAACATCATCATAGGTGTTGATAGATCTGAATAACTTAAGGTCATCAGCAAATAGACGAAGGGAGGAGGAAAGTCCAGTTTACTATCTTAGTTTTAGAATGGCCATTCTCTTATTCTCTTTACGGATCCATGCAGCATACATAAAATAGACTAGGAGTTTTTCAAGAGATGCATAATAATACCGTAAAATGCTTTTTCAAAATAAACTTGGATGAAATTCATGATGGTAAAGTCAGAAAAACACACTCAGAAAACTAGCCCCAACTTGACTTTTCATCTTCGGGGTCAGGTGTGGAGGCCAAAAAGCGGGAATCCCCAGTTTTCAGGATCAGGGTCTCCGTTCGAACACTACATCAGGGAACACCATGTAACCTGGCTAGGATTTTGCAGCCACAGTTGCTCAACAGAGACCAAAAAGTCCTTTTAAGGGTTGCATCATTTAAAAGACCTATCAGGAGTTAACTATCTCGGAAACACCGAAATTTGTTAAGTAAAGCCATCTTTTACTGTGAATTACACTCCTGAAGCGTGCGAGGTTTATAATACATAAGCTAATACTACTGATATAGCTATCTAAAGGGTATATATTTTTACTTTTCGTTTTCTACGTAAAAGAAAGACTAAATTACAATTTACCTGAAGCGTTGATTCTTTAGTTGAACTCCCCTTCTTCATGTGACATGTCACTCACAGTTGTATGTCAATCCCGAGTGATATATAGTCTGATAACAGCCTAGGAGTACTTCACTGCTTTCTTACCTTATTGTAATACAATACAACTCAATTTTCCCAATCTCGAAAAATATTTAACTAATTAATTATCTCGCGACACGGTTAGGCTACACTGACACTGTTTTACTACATTGAAGCAGGAAAACTTTCGTAAGCGGATACTCCTAGGCATAAATGTAATACTTCACAAAAATAACTTTACCGGTACATTTATGATATTTCCAAATTATAAGCCTTGGCTTTGTCCTAATTATGCCTGAGGCGTAAAGGACAGAGAGTACAAATTGGAGTAGAAACTTGAAAGTTGTTCATGAAATGTAAACCATAAATTCTATCAGTTCCGCAGGAAGTGCATAATGCTCGTCTGCTTCCAAATGAACGAAATTTTAGCCGCGAGTCTCGGAGTCTGTGACGCCAATGATAAAAATCCAAACTTTATTCTTTACCCGCCACCGTCGTTGATAGATGGCGCCAGGGGCTCCATAAGAAGTATAAAAATCACCAAATTTCTTTCGGGAGAATAAAGTTTGGATTTTTAAGAAAAAGCTATTTCTTTTATAGCGAGCTGAAATATTGAAAATAAAAATGAATTTAAATAAATTTGTAATTTTAAAGGTATTTTAAGACGAGATTGTAATTTATTTCGAAAGTTATTAGTTTTAACCAGGTTAGAAGTATACTGATATTTATTTTTTTTTAATATAATTTTATTTATTTTAATAATTAATGGTTAAATAATACGCGCTAACTATTAATTTACAGAATAAATATTATTTATTTAACTAATTAAATCAAATGGTTGATAAAAAACTATTTCTAGTCTTCGTAATTAGTTCTGCCCCTTAATTGATTAAATAAATATTAATTATACTGTTTAATTGATTGAAATATAGTAAAAATCCAAAATTGAAACTTATCTTAAAATGACCGTAACTTTTCTCTTAATTAATAATAATGTCTCAAACCTGCAATAAGAATAGAGAGTTTATAATATTTAATAATTGTTTTATTTACACTATAAATTATCTTACATTTATATTTTACAACTATTAAAAATAATAACTTTCGAAATAAATTATAATCTCGGCTTAAAATACCGTTAAAAGTAAAAATTTATTTAAATTCATTTTCATTTTCAATATTTCAACTCGCTATAAAAGAAATAGGTTTTTCTTAAAAATCCAAACTTTATTCTCGCGAAAGAAATTTGGCGATTTTTATACTTCTTATGGAGCCCCTAGTGCCATCTATCAACGACGATGGCGGGTAAAGAATAAAGTTTGGATTTTTATGAAAATATGCCACTGAAGTTGATAGATGGCGCTAGGGGTTCCATAAGAAGTATAAAAATCAACAAATTTCTTTCGAGAGAATAAAGTTTGGATTTTTAAGAAAAAGCTATTTCTTTTATAGCGAGTTGAAATATTGAAAATGAAAATGAATTTAAATAATTTTGTAATTTTAACGGTATTTTAAGCCGAGATTATAATTTATTTCGAAAGTTATTATTTTTAATAGTTGTATAATATAAAATGTAAGATAATTTATAGTGTAAATAAAACAATTAAATATTGTAAACGTACTATTCTTATTGCAGGTTTGAGACATTAATTAAGAGAAAAGTTACGGTCATTTTAAGATTTTAAACCCGTGTGTCGGGTTTGCAAACTTTAGCTATTAGGCATAATAGCTGATCGTGTGCAGTTTTTAAAACCGAACTTGATAAAAAATATTACATTGATTAACCCTAGCTCGCTACCATATGCCTTTAACTTTTCGCCGTGTCGTTAATTTTAAATTTAGCGAAAGTCAAATAGGTTTTTCGTTTTTAACTGGGTAAAGAATAGTAATTGTAATCGGTTTTTCGTTTTTAACTGGGTAAAGAATAGTAATTGTAATCAGGTTTTAAGTTATTTACTTTTAACGCACTCCGAGACTTAAATTATTTAATTTCTCACGTTTTTTTTTCTTTTCTTCGTATCATCACTAATGTAATCATTTCCTTTATTAGCACATTTTAATAGTTTATTAAATGGTGGGTCGATTAAAAGTTTTAACCTTAGAAGTATACTGATATTAATTTTTTTAATATTATTTTATTTATTTTAATGATTAATGGTTAAATAATACCCGCTAACTCTTAATTTACAGAATAAATATTATTTATTTAACTTTTTAAAATGGTTCATAAGAAACTATTTCTAGTCTTCGTAATTAGTTCTGCCCCTTAATTGATTAAATAAATATTAATTAAACTGTTTAATTGATTGAAATATAGTAAAAATCCAAAATTGAAACTTATCTTAAAATGACCGTAACTTTTCTCTTAATAATAATGTCTCAAACCTGCAATAAGAATAGGGAGTTTATAATATTTAATAATTGTTTTATTTACACTATAAATTATCTTACATTTATATTTTACAACTATTAAAAATAATAACTTTCGAAATAAATTATAATCTCGGCTTAAAATAAAGTTAAAATTACAAATTTATTTAAATTCATTTTCATTTTCAATAGGTTTTTCTTAAAAATCCAAACTTTATTCTCGCGAAAGAAACTTGGCGATTTTTATACTTCTTATGGAGCCCCTAGTGCCATCTATCAACGACGATGGCGGTTAAAGAATAAAGTTTGGATTTTTATGAAAATATGCCACTGAAGTTGATAGATGGCGCTAGAGGTTCCATAAGAAGTATAAAAATCAACAAATTTCTTTCGCGAGAATAAAGTTTGGATATTTAAGAAAACCCTATTTCTTTTATAGCGAGTTGAAATGAAAATGAATTTAAATAAATTTGTAATTTTAACGGTATTTTAAGCCGAGATTATAATTTATTTCGAAAGTTATTATTTTTAATAGTTGTAAAATATAATGTAAGATAATTTATAGTGTAAATAAAACAATTATTAAATATTATAAACTCTCTATTCTTATTGCAGGTTTGAGACATTATTATTAATTAAGAGAAAAGTTACGGTCATTTTAAGATAAGTTTCAATTTTGGATTTTTACTATATTTCAATCAATTAAACAGTTTAATTAATATTTATTTAATCAATTAAGGGGCAGAACTAATTACGAAGACTAGAAATAGTTTCTTATGAACCATTTGATTTAAAAAGTTAAATAAATAATATTTATTCTGTAAATTAAGAGTTAGCGGGTATTATTTAACCATTAATCATTAAAATAAATAAAATAATATTAAAAAAATTAATATCAGTATACTTCTAAGGTTAAAACTTTTAATCGACCCACCATTTATTAAACTATTCAAATGTGCTAATAAATGAAATGATTACATTAGTGATGATACGAAGAAAAGAAAAAAACGTGAGAAATTGAATAATTTAAATCTCGGAGTGCGTTAAAACTAAATAACTTAAAACCTGATTACAATTACTATTCTTTACCCAGTTAAAAAGGAAAAACCTATTTGACTTTCGCTAAAATTAAAATTAACGACACGGCGAAAAGTTAAAGGCATATGATAGCGAGCTAGGGTTAATCAATGTAATATTTTTTATCAAGCTCGGTTTTAAAAACTGCACACGATCAGCTATTATGCCTAATAGTTAAAGTTTGCAAACCCGACACATGGGTTTAAAATCTTAAAATGACCGTAACATTTCTCTTAATTAATGTCTCAAACCTGCAATAAGAATAGGGCGTTTACAATATTTAATTGTTTTATTTACACTATAAATAATCTTACATTTATATTTTACAACTATTAAAAATAATAACTTTCGAAATAAATTACAATCTCGGCTTAAAATACCGTTAAAATTACAAATTTATTTAAATTCATTTTCATTTTCAATATTTCAACTCGCTATAAAAGAAATAGGTTTTTCTTAAAAATCCAAACTTTATTCTCGCGAAAGAAATTTGGTGATTTTTATACTTCTTATGGAACCTCTAGCGCCATCTATCAACTACAGTGGCATATTTTCATAAAAATCCAAACTTTATTCTTTAACCGCCATCGTCGTTGATAGATGGCGCTAGGGGTTCCATAAAAAGTATAAAAATCGCCAAATTTCTTTCGCGAGAATAAAGTTTGGATTTTTAAGAAAAACCACGGAAAAACCTATTTCTTTTATAGCGAGTAGAAATATTGAAAATGAAAATGAATTTAAATAAATTTGTAATTTTAACTTTATTTTAAGCCGAGATTATAATTTATTTCGAAAGTTATTATTTTTAATAGTTGTAAAATATAAATGTAAGATAATTTATAGTGTAAATAAAACAATTATTAAATATTATAAACTCTCTATTCTTATTGCAGGTTTGAGACAGTATTATTAATTAAGAGGAAAGTTACGGTCATTTTAAGATAAGTTTCAATTTTGGATTTTTACTATATTTCAATCAATTAATATTTATTTAATCAATTAAGGGGCAGAACTAATTACGAAAACTAGAAATAGTTTTTTATCAACCATTTGATTTAATTATTTAAATAAATAATATTTATTCTGTAAATTAATAGTTAGCGCGTATAATTTAACCATTAATCATTAAAATAAATAAAATAATATTAAAAAAATTAATATCAGTATACTTCTAAGGTTAAAACTTTTAATCGACCCACCATTTATTAAACTATTCAAATGTGCTAATAAAGGAAATGATTACATTAGTGATGATACGAAGAAAAGAAAAAAACGTGAGAAATTAAATAATTTAAGTCTCGGAGTGCGTTAAAACTAAATAACTTAAAACCTGATTACAATTTCATTTAAATAACATTTAATTTTTATAGATTAATAAGAGCGACCAAATTTTAACTACCACTTTAAAAATTTAACTACCACTTTAAAACTTGATCTTTACCACTTTAAAAATTGAGCTTTACCACTTTAAAAATTGAGCTTTACCACTTTAAAAATTGATTAACAACTTTAAAAATTGATTAACAACTTTAAAAATTGATTAACAACTTTAAAAATTGATTAACAACTTTAAAAATTGATTAAAAACTTTAAAAATTGATTAACAACTTTAAAAATTGATTAACAACTTTAAAAATTGATCAAACACTTTAAAGATTAATCAACCACTTCAAAAATTTATCAACCACTTTAATAATGGATCAATCACTTTAATAACTGATCAACCACTTTAAAAATTTATTAATCACTTCAATTTTAAAAATTGATCAATCACTTTATTTTAAAAATTTATCAATCACTTTAATTTTAAAAATTGATCAATCACTTTATTTTAAAAATTGATCAATCACTTTAATTTTAAAAATTGATCAATAACTTTAATTTTAAAAATTGATCAATAACTTTAAAAATTGATCAATCACTTTAAAAATTGATTAAACACTTTAAAATTTGATCATCCATTTTAAAAATTGATCAACCACTTCAAAAATTAAAGTATTCGCTACCATTTCCAAGGGAAAAAAAACGAATTTGGGAGGATTTTGGGAAAATAATATTTCGTATGTCGAATCGAGATTTGGCCAGACATCTAGGAAAAATGGTAAATATCGATTAGAAATTGATTGAAATAATTATAAAATAAATTACTGAAATGTTTCTTACCATTTCGAAGGAAAAAAACGAATTTGGGAAGATTATTTGGCCAGAAATAAATATAGAATAATTCAAATAAATAATTCCTACCATTTCCTGGCAGAAAATTTTAATTTTGAAGAGGCTTGTAAAAATAAATCCCACAAGGAAAATGACATTCTGGCTTTCTTAAAATAATAATGTCTCAAACCTGCAATAAGAAAAGGGAGTTATAACAATTAATAATTGTTTAATTTACGCTATAAATGATTTTACATTTATATTTTACAACTATTAAAAATAATAACTTTCGAAATAAATTACAATCTCGGCTTACAATACGGTTAAAATTACAAATTTATTTAAATTCATTTTCAATTTCAATATTTCAACTCGCTATATTGACATTCACGAAGGTCTTGTTCAAATAACAAATGTTATACCAAAAAAATATATTCTTGGTTATACGAACTCCGAGCTCTAATATTTATTTTTAATAAATATTAAATTTTAACACTTTTGAATTTTTTTGGTGCTTTTCGAAACAGCGAAAAATTTATTAAATTTGTTAGAATTTTTTTTAAGAACAGTTTCACGGGAGAGGTTGTGTAATTAGAGGACACCCCTAATTAGGAGATTTGGTTATCGCTCAGGGAATTGATCCTAAAATGATACGGGGCTCTCTTTTCGTTCAAAAAAGGAGACTTTGTTTAACAGACCAAGAGAAAGGTTCAAAACTGAGGCAAATATTAAACTAAAAATAAATTTAAAACTTACACGAAAAATATACTTAGCGAAATTCATGGAGATCCTGAATTTCTTCGCATTGATTGGGCAGGACCCGAGATCTCCATGAGACTTTCAATAATATTCGAATGGTCGCTGACCCTTCAATGTGAAGAATTTCAGGTGATCTCCATGAATCCAGCTAAGCCTACTTTTCCGGGTAAGTTTTAATTATATTTCTAGTTTAATATTTGTTTGTAAATTTTTGTTACTATAGGCATATTAAACAAAAGGAAATTTTACATAATAACACTATCATTCCGAGATTTTGGTAATTTGATCCCTAAAACAATTTGTCTAACCTCCAATTTAAAACTGACCATTTTTATTTCATAGCTAATCAAAGGGGATGAGTTGCTTTCTAGAATACGCGCCGCTGTTTCGTAACTAAATCATTAAGATTTCTAGTTGTTAGTGCTCCTAGCTTTTATCTGTATAGAAAAAACCGGAAAAACTTATCCGTTTCGCGTATCAGATATTTCGCAAATAAGTTAGTTGATAAAATCTGATTACATTCGACTATTTGTCTATTCAATCTCTATTTAACTGAAATTTTATATCCGAATTATCTGTACAAACTGATTCCATTTTTTGAGCAGATATTTACGGGTGAGCCGATACTCAAACAGATAATAGAATTAGAGTTAAATTGGGTTATAATTTTTACGAAACAATGCGTAATTACTTGACAAGAGTTCTAGTTTTAATTCATCCTAGGGAGAATGCAACCTAACAACAAGTTTTTTTTTTTTTTTTTTTTTGGCTTAGCGGGATTTGTGGAGATCCTGATTTCCTCGCGTATAAGGTCTAGCTACGAATCGAAAGTGATTGTGAGTCTCACGGAGATCTCGCGTAAACGACTGGCCTTTGCTCATTGGTCGCTAGACCTTACACGGAGGCAATTCAGGATATTAATGAATCCCACTAAGCCTATTTTCCGGATAAGTTTTAAATTTATTTCTAGTTTAATATTTGTTTCGTAAACTTTTTATCGATGGATTAGGCTGTTATTTAAACCATAAGGAATCGTTAAAAAAATCACTCGTTGTTAGGTTGCATTCTCCATTTGAAACACTTTTAGAGGAAGAATTAGAACTATTTTCAGAAACCTTTCTCGTTATACAAATATTTCAACAATCATAGACTTTCAGGTCACTATAATAATAACCTTTTATCCCTAGGCATAGACTCTGCTACAGATATCTGGCCGCCAGTTAGGGGCGCAAAAAACAATTATCTATTTCAGTCGTCATCTGATATAATAATAATTTTACCGCTTATTTGGATCATGGATGTCAGCGAGCAATCCAAAAACAACCAAATTTGAATGTTCTCTTTATGAATCTACAATAAACCGGAAATAAGAAAAGGAAAAATGTCTGTCGTATAGTCGTCGCCCCCCCCCCCCCCAGAATCCTAGGTTTAAAATCGTTTCTCGAAGAAGAATTTCGCCCGACGGAATCGTACAGGATGAGATCAGACAATTCGCGGATAGCTACTCCAATGATGGAACGCCGACAAAATAACATAGTTTCCTAGCGCAGGCGTAAAGCTACAAATATGAATTTCAAAGCTAAGATAATACAGTTTCCAGGCGCGTCGACGTCATCGAGATTAAACCCCGCCCTTTGACCGAGGAGGAGACGACGGAGAAGGAAGTTTACGCCCATTTTCGCGAGAGAATGAATTTTCCTCTTCCAAATTATCGGAGAAATCTTCGGAATAAGGACTAAGGCAGAAGCCAGGCAAGGGCTACCTCGGTCGGGTCGAAATTTCGCTACGCGCTGCGACCTGGAAAAGTCAGGTAAGAAGCTAAAACCAATCATTTTCATTTTTAAAATTACGTTATTATTAATAATTATAGCTTTTTAACGAAGGGTTTTTATTGGTCGAGAATTTGGTTCACCTTAGTTACCATCAAATAACAATGGTTACGGACTAATTAACCGACCAAGCTAGTACGAAAGTTTGAGAAAAATTTGAAATTTTAAAATTTTCATTTTAAAATCAGATAGATTAGGTTAGGTTCGGAGATTTCCGTTAACCCCCACTAAATAACGATGGCTATAGAATATCTAGAACCTGTGGAGATCAGAAATAAATACTAAAAATTATTTGACTAAGAGAAATTTGAGAAAAACATTTTGAAATTTGAAATTCACATAGAATTCGGCATAGGTTATATTAAGTTGGGGTAGCTTTGGATAAGTTGTAAGGACATCTTGGGTTAAGTTGTAATCTATGGGATTTTAACATGAAATGTTTTTTCAAATACGTTTTACTGAGACTTTCGATGGTTGGAGATTATTTTTAGTATTTTTTTCTGAACTTACAAGGTCCTAATTAGACCAAAACCATAGTTATTTGGTGAAGGGTCGGCTAACGCAGTTCGTGCCTCTTTCTTGAATACGGGATTTTAATTGGTGGAGGGGAATGGCGAATTAAAAATTGGAATCAATGAAATTGTCGGACTCCCACTCGAAACCAAGTTCTATAATTGCCGCTGTTTGGTCACTAAGTCGAACTAATTTCCAATAAATAAATATTTCATATGCGTTATTACTCATAAAAACGTTAAGAATATTAATTATCCAGTCGCCTCTAAATGTTATCTGGAGAACAAAAAGTTCTATGTTTCCTTTATCATTTAAGCCGCGTTCATACTAGACCTTGTAATCGATTTAAATCGTTTGAAAACGTTTCGCTAGAGTCGCGTGAACGGGAAACCTTTTTTCGAATCGATTCGCTTTCTCGAAACTGCTTTGGTAACCAACTTCAAATCGATTCGGTTTCCACAACCGATAGATGAAACTACGATAAATCAATTTCTAAATATAGCGCGTGAACGATTCCTGGCGAATGGCGATTTGAATATCGGTTTGATTTTACCGTTTCAAATCGATTAAGAAATGTTAGTGTGGCTTTTGATAATTAACAGGAAATTACTACAAAGACTAAAGCGATTTTCTTCATATCGATTAAAAATGACTTGTGTCAGTATCCCTTTGAATAAACTTTAAAATGAAAGAAATTTCATTTCGTAAGCAAATTCTTGCCAAGAACAAGGTTGTTTATGTTAAAACTATAAATATTATTTCGTTTTTAATTCGTTCAAATTTCGGCCAGTAATTATACTCGTGAAATGAGCCTTTGTAACAAACGTACAATTTCTGAATTAGGAATATCTAACTAATATTAAACTGAAGTAGGTTATTAAGGTTAGGGAGATTTCAACCTAATAACAAGTGATTTTCTATCGATTCCTTATTGTTTAAATAGGCCTAATCCACTAGTGAAAAAATTAACGAACAAATATTAAACTAAAAATAAATTTAAAACTTACCCGGAAAATAGGCTTAGCGGGATTCATGGAGATCCTGATTTCCTCGCGTATAAGGTCTAGCGACCAATCGAACGCGATTGTAAGTCTCGTGGAGATCTCGCGTGAACGATGGGCCTTCGCTCATTGGTCGTTAGACCTTACACGAAGGCAATTAAGGATAAATGAAAATTTATTTCTAGTTTAACATTTGTTATTGGTGGATTAGGCTTCTATTTAAACGATAAAGAATCGATAAAAAATCCCTCGATTGTATTCTTCCTTTAAAATAATTTTTTTAGTTCAATTTAATCGATTATCGACGATTAACCGCTTAATACGGTTTATTCGTTTATAATTTGCAAACTTATCTTTTTAAATCGATTTATTGTAGCTTCATCTATCGGTTGTTGAAACCGAATCGGTATGAAACTGGTTCCCGAAGCAGTTTCGAGAAATTTTTAACCAACATAGACTCTTTCGGTTCAAAGATGAACTCTCATTGGCAACAGGGATTGAGTCTATTTGAAACAAATCTGAAATTTCTTCGAGGCTATAATTTCGCAACTTTGATGATTAACAGCGAATTGCCACCTAGCCTTTGTTCGCGAGTTTTCGTAATGTTTTTAAACATATTTTGCCAAAAATTTCGATTAAAAATATACGTTCTTTCCATAGTCTATTATAACTATAAAAGGGAGAATGCAATCTAATAATTTTTCTATCGATTCCTTATCGTTTAAATAGGCAAAATCCACCAATAAATAAAAGTTTACAAACAAATATTAAACTAGAAACAAATTTAAAACTTACCCGGAAAAAGGCTTAGCTGGATTCAAGGAGATTAGCTGAATTTATTCGCATTGATGAGCCAGTAACCAATGAACAAAGGCCCGACGTTAAGGTAAGATCGCAATAAGAATTTCAATAACATTTGATTGGTCGATGACTCGTCAATTTGAAGAAATCAGTTAAGCCTATTTTTCGTTTAATTTTTGTTTAATTTTTCTACTGGTGGATTAGGCCTATTTTTTAAAGATAAGGAATCGATAAAAAACCACGTTGTTAGGTTGCATTCACCCTTTAAAACCTCTTTGATATTCATCGATGCAGCTATAGCGATACCTTAGACACGAAACACTTCATTCCCGAGTCCTAAACAATAGCTGCCCTGGGAAACGGAGCAGGTGTTCCTACTATTGGATTTTTCCTATCGCGGCGAAACATTTTACTCTCAAAATGTACGCCGAGTCCTAGAGAGTTTATCCCCATTATTTGAGGGGACAGTTGATCAGTGTCTGTCTAGACCATTGACAAAGACCACGACGCCATTACCGAATACTTTACCCGTTCTAACAAAATTCTGAACTTAATATATCTGACGAATATTCTAACGTAACAGTTAAGCCTTCTTACGAGCCTAGTCCGAGTGTAATTGCCAGGGTGGCCCGAGCCTCGATCGAGAAGGAGATAAATTCGAAGGATTTAAGGACATTCACATTCTAGAAAATGGAAAACTTGTTATTGATCTGGGCTTTTATTCCACGATTATATTTATCATGAATTTATTTAAGCTTCGTGCTGAATCAAATGCGCCAATATTTTTTATCAAATAAAGCCGGGCCAGCAGGCTTTATTTTTATTTTTTTCACCTATTTTCATATATTTTCTTATTTCTTCGCCTTATGTTCATCGCAACAGACTAGTTGTTTTCACCGCCATCCAGGCAACCCCGAAACTCGTTTTCCCTATTCCACAAATTGTATCTCTTTCCATTACCGTGTTTAATTAATTGGAGTATAGTTTTCGGATGCTAATTATGAGCAATCTTTCCATTATTTGTCCTGTAATTTACCTACATTTTAGGGTTATTTGTCCTATATTTACCTACATTTTAGGGTTATTTGTCCTATATTTACCTACATTTTAGGGTTATTTGTCCTATATTTACCTACATTTTAGGGTTATTTGTCCTATATTTACCTACATTTTAGGGTTATTTGTCCTATATTTACCTACATTTTAGGGTTATTTGTCCTATATTTACCTACATTTTAGGGTTATTTGTCCTATATTAACCTACATTTTAGGGTTATTGGTCCTATATGTACAAATATTAGCTAATATAGGGTCTGCTTACGCGAAACATTTAAGTTTTTGACGGCGCGGCAATATTTTTCGATCCCGAAATGTCTATTAATTCGAATATAAAGAACTTTATATGACATTTCAAATACTGGATAATATAGGACACGTTTGAAAATATAGGATTTTATAGGGATTTATTGGAGCCTTCGACTTCCTGTTTACTCTTTAGATTGTACAATAGATTTTACAATATAGACCTTTAATTCACCTAATCCAACAGTAAACTAGAAATAAATTTAAAACTAGTCCGAAAAATGGGCTTAGCTGGATTCATGGAGATCACCTGAATTTCTTCGCATTGATGGGTCGACCAATCGAATTTTATTGGAAGTCTTACGAAGATATCGTCTTAACGACTGGCATATGCTCATTGCTATCTGACCCAGAAGAAATTCAGGATCTCCATGAACCCCGCTAAGCCTATTTTCCAGATGATAAGAAAATTCTCGTTTCCAGAATCAGTCTAAAATAGAAGAAAAATATTTCAAATTTACTTTTAATTCTAAGGTTTTAAATCATCTTTTTATTCGTTATTTTTTGACGAATATAAATTTTGAATTTTTTTATCCGAACGTATAACGCAGGATAATATTCGAAGATAAGGTAATTTTTCGATAAAAACGGATATGGATTATGTTTTTTACTTTTATCTTCGTATGAAAAATAGTCTATTTTAATCAAAGAGATAAATACAACAGAATTTTTTAGATTTTATCCAATTAATAAAAATTGTACGAATTCTGAGCTCTATTTCGTCCGCGCAATATTCCGATTTCACAACTCTAAATCAATAAAAAATAAGTATTTTTTCAAGAGTATATTATTCCTTTAATAACTTAATCTCGATTTAAATCATAAGAACCGCTTTTCGGTGTTTGATTTTGTACAATTTCCCAATCACTACAATGTCCGGAAGATAATTCTTAGTTTTAGAGGGACAGGTGAGTTTTTTAAGATAGTTATTTTTGTTCAAAATCTTAATCCCTGTCTATATATTGGTCTATTACGTGAACCTTAATTTTAAGAACAAAAGGGACTGAGTTGTAGAGGTGGGCGTGGGCAGATATCGAACTGGGGCACGAGCGACCCGCGAAGCGTTGGCGCTCAACTTTTGGCTATAACGCAATGCGTCGTGACGATCACAACCCTTAACGCATGCGCCAAACAATTTTCTAACACTTTAGATTCTAAGAAAAGGGTTTCGGAGGAATTATATAAAAATAATACGTCGTATTGAATTCGATTTTTAAATTATTTATGGCTTATTTCCTTCGGAAATTAAACCTTATCAGCAAACGTGTATTAGCTAGGGCTCCCTGATTGGATAAAATTTTAGGGTTTGATAAGGTTTTGCTAAAAATATGAAGTAATTGCGTTAAGAGATATTAATCCTACATCCATTTTAAATAAAAACAAATTGCCATTTTCGATTATTTTGTAATAAAAGTCGGAAATATAAATATTATCACTAAACAAATCAGATAATTTATCAATAAGGCATTTCTTTGTATTAATATAATCGGGTCTAGCATTTTAAAGTTTGTTTATAAAGAATTTTAGTTCAATTTAATCGATTATCCACGATTAAACGATTATTGTGGTTTATCCAGACTCATATGCGAGTTTTTCGATTTATTTTAACGGTGGAATGGTTAAAAAATATCATAAATATTATTTCTGAATCATATTTGCGTAATATTTTCCATTTATTTTAAAGATATTCGAGAAAATAATAAAAAAAATAATCGATGACCACCATCTTATTCTTCAAAATAATTCGAAGCGAAATTTCCCGAAATCTATTTTTCATTCAATCTTGTCGCCTTTGTCCAATGGATAAACGGTTAACCTAAAACAGACCCTCTTTTTAACAGTTAAATAACGTATTTTCTATGGAACGCCTGTAGAAGTGTTTCAACACTCGTACAATCATGTCCAAGGCAAAGCTCGCATTTAGGAGATAATAGGGTAATTGGCATAGCGTATTAATGGTCTACGGGAAAATAAGCATGGTGTGACGCTTTTGCAATCCATAGTAACGGATACGAAGCTATCGTGCTAAGAAATAGAGAGCTAGTGTTCTAAATTTTTTTTACCCTGGTAATTTAGGCAGTAAATTAGTAGGATAATGGTAATTTACGGTTTGTTCTGAGAAATTACCGTTATTTTGGAACCCGTATACTCAATGGTAAAATCAAATTTTATCAAGCGCATGCTTTTTCTGAATTTACAAACTGCATTTTTTTAAACACAAGCAATCCGAAAATTTTGTGAGAAGGCTTATCTCTAACTAAATTTAAATGGTTATTTGCTCGTAATCATTTCCCAAAATTATATATATATATATAATAATTGTAAGTGGAATCCACGCACGTTTGAATAAAATCCCACAACTCGCCACTCAGCATGAACCTTTATGGTAGTACCATAAAAAGATCTGTTTACATATCACTCATCATAGAATATCAAGATAATGATTTATCGTTGCCACGAATACGGGGAACAACGATTCCAGTGTTCTGGTAGGAAATTTATTTTCTGGCGAACCTAAAACAAACCTCGGATCAATCGTTCGATCGGTTTCTTATCAATGCGGCAGGAAAAGGCTTTTGTAGAAACTAGTTAAACTAAGAAAGGAACTAAGTTCGTATTGGAAAAAGTGTTTTCTAGTAGAATTAAAGTGATCATGAAACCTACATTCCAAATATCTAATTGTTAATTTACTTAGACCTGTTCATCTAAATATACCAAATATATGTCAATCTTTACCACGAAAAATTAGTATTCAATTTCAAAACAAAGGCCAATCACTATTAAAACTACGGTATTTTCTACTCTAAAAAGTTCAGTTTTAACTAGAAATTCTTAAACCCAGGTTTCAGGGTCCCTTTAAGATCGCTTACAGGGTTGTAGCTAGGAAGGGGTATTTTGTCTCCGAAATGAGTGACACGGTAAAGGTTGGCCCAATGTCTTCCCATATATTAAACATATACTAAACTAAATGGCTAGAGTATAGGTGTACAACAATAGGAGAGAAATAATGACAAATGTTGTAGCGGATTGATTCACGATGATAAAACCCTTTGCGATAAAAGTAGAACTGTAATTCTCTTGAAAACGAATATATCTGCCAATAGATATTGTCAGGAAAGGGAAAGGCTGTGAGGTACGCGAGAAATACGAATTTGCATCAAATCTACATTAAGTGATTGGCTCGAAGGCGAGCGTTGGTCTTGTTCGTTCCGCGGTTGAAGCTTGGTTTCCATTTGACCGAATATGCCAACGTTGCAGCTCGACGTTAAACGCCAGATTTTGGTTTTACGTCGACACTATAGCGTTTTCACCAGCGGTAATAGCAACGCTGCGCTATAGAGATACGCAACTCTGGAGAAAAGTGACTTCTACAGAGATGTTGCGCGAGTGTTTTAAACTAAGGCTGGAAATAAACATTATAATCCATCACTGGACACGAGATCACTGAAGCCTTAGCGTCGCCTGCCACGGTTTCCTACATGGGGTTTTACTTAAACTATTTTCGTAAATTAGGAAGCCTAATTTATGTTTTAATATTGGAACTTGTTAATACCCTTGATTATACTCGGTGTAACTATACCCGGTTCAAGAACAATTGGTGTACTCAATTTAAAGATGAGGAGGATTCGTAAAAAATTAACCGTTAAACCTCGTAAGAAAAATGATAGCCGTGAAAACTCTGAACAAAAGTATAGTAGGTTTCCTGTGTTTTAAAAGAGCCAACAATACCTCGTGGAGTTGGTGCTAGGCTCTGATTGGATTGTTGGTAATGGTAGAGAAATTAAAACGCGTATCTAGGATTAAAAAAAAACTTAAAAAAAAAAATCTTTTCAAATAGTATTTGTAATAATTATGAAAAAATACAGGGGATCATATTTTTACTTAAGAAATCATAAGCTAACCGTATACATTTAAATTCCGCGTAAATCTGAACCGTGAAAGTTGAATAACAGTGTTTTATTCGGCTTCAAATAAGGAATTTTCTTTAAACCGATTCGTTTTTACATGAAATGGCAAAGTTAATTAGAAATAAGCTAATATTATTGGTACGACCCTATTTATTTCCCGTCTCTCCGACTGTTTTCTTAAGGCATTTAAGATGAATAACAACAACTGCAAGGGTTAATAAGCGTCCTCTAACGGTCCAAACAGTGCGGGATAAAGAATAGGAAAAGGAGCTGGTGGTTTTGTTAGTTCCTGCCTTGCATTGTTTGGTTGCCGTTAGTGGACGGTTACGAATAGTACCAGGTTTTGTTCTTCATCTATTAAATTAGGTGTCGATTGTTGTAGGCTATTAGGCTTATACACAGAAAAAGCCTATAAGAAAGGTCTTCTCACTCGGACTCTGTGTTTGTGCCGCCTTAATCCCTTAAAAATCGAAAAACACCCGTTTAAAAAAATCAATAATCTGAAAATTGGTTATTTTGTTCCGTCCTTTATAGGGTTCTCTCCCTGCGGCACGACGCGGACGATGGTGCGAGAAGACGAACATTGCGAGATAAACGATATCAAGCGGCCCAATATTTGCGAAAATAAAAATCCCAACGAGTTTAAAGGAACGAGTTGTCTCGAGTGATCGCCGCTGTTTAAAAAAAAAGTCGAAACACGAACGAAAGAGAGCGCGCGCGCGTCACTAGTCGAAATCATGCCCGTCATACCGTTCATTAACGTGGATACGTCGCAAGTATGGCGACGGTTCAACGAAAAAATCGAAGAGCCCCAGAGTCAGAAACGAATGATCTTGGTGATCGTTTGCATCGCCTTACTACTGGACAACATGTTGTACATGGTCATCGTTCCGATCATACCGGATTATCTCAGAGAGATCAAAGTCTGGGACACGCACATCGAGGGAGGGACCTTCGTAACCGTCCCGACATCCGGGGTCTATAACGTCTCTTCCAACATCACCACCTACAACGTCACTCGCAAACGAGTCGGACAACACACCATCTACGAAGGCGAGGATTCCGCCGTCGGATTTCTCTTCGCTTCGAAAGCCATCGTTCAACTCTTCATCAATCCCTTTTCCGGCGCGGTCATCGATCGTATCGGATACGACATTCCGATGATGATCGGACTGACCGTCATGTTCTTCTCCACCGCTATGTTCACCTGCGGTCGCAGCTACAGTATACTACTCATGGCCCGAAGTTTGCAAGGTGTCGGCTCGGCTTTCGCCGACACCGGCGGCTTGGCCATGATCGCGGACAGGTTCAAAGAAGATAACGAGCGGAGCAAGGCCCTAGGTATAGCGTTAGCCTTCATCTCTTTCGGTTGTTTAGTAGCCCCGCCTTTCGGCGGCATCTTGTATCAATTTGGCGGGAAAGAAGTCCCGTTTATTATCTTGTCGTTGGTGTGCCTCTTGGACGGCGTCTTACTGCTCTTCGTGATGCGACCCGTCAAACAAGCCATGAAGGAATCCGGAATGGAAAGACCCAACGGCACACCCATCTGGCGCTTATTCATCGACCCCTATATCGCGTGCGCCGCCGGAGCGTTAATGATGTCCAACGTCTCCCTAGCGTTTTTGGAACCCACCATTTCCCTTTGGATGAAAGACACGATGAACGTTAACGAATGGCAAATGGGACTAATATGGTTACCCGCTTTTTTCCCTCACGTCTTCGGAGTGTATTTGACCGTCAAACTCGCTAATAAATATCCGCAATATCAGTGGGTTATGGCCGCGACCGGACTGGCGCTGGAAGGTCTATGTTGCATTATCGTCCCCTTCGCCAGATCATTCTGGTTTCTCATCTTACCAATCTCCGGCATTTGTTTCGGAATCGCGCAAGTCGACACCTCTCTCCTACCGACCCTCGGCTACCTGGTGGACGTCAGATACGTCTCCGTTTACGGATCTATCTACGCCATCGCCGACATATCCTATTCCTTAGCGTACGCCGTCGGACCAATCATCGCCGGTAGTATCGTCGAGAACATCGGCTTTTTGGCGTTGAACATTTGCATCGCCGTGTCAAACCTACTGTACGTTCCCGTTCTATTCGCGCTGAGGAACGTCTACGACTACAAACCCTTCGAAAACGAAGCCAACATCCTGATGTCCGACCCGCCGCCCAAACAATACGAAACGTACGCCTTGCAAGATAGGCCGACCAACGAAACTTTCTCACCCGTCACGGGAGGAGAAGAAAACGTACCGGAAGTCAACGGACCGCGGCCGGCCGGAGATACCCGAAATCAACGGCCCAATTACCTCAACGGTCCGAGCGGAGATAACGTCTCCACAAACCCTTTCAACCAACGAGATACGACGACGAGTACTACGAATCGATACAATCAAAAACAGAACATTCCCCAACGACCCCCCTTGCCGCCGGCTACCGATCGAACCATCATTACCCTTCAAAAGCCTCCTGGTAAACCGGGAGCCAAGAAAAACGTTCGCATAAGAGCGTACGGTTCCCCCGATATGGAAAGAATGATTACCAGTTCCGACGAAGAGAGTTGAATCGAATCAAACCAATCTATTCCGGATTTATTAAACAAACCACCCTTTTCATTTCAATTAGCAGTCCAAAATTAATTTGGTTATTAAATGAAACGTGATATACAGAGCTAATTGGTTTTAACCTCGCTCTTTAATTTAAAGTTTAAAATTTAAATTCAAAATCTACTTAAAAATAGATAAGGCGCTAACAAGACCGCGATAGAGTTGCTTGTTATGGGTTTTAAAACTTTAAAGGTATAAGACACCGTAGAAAACGTTTTGGCCTTGAATCAACGGCACTAATCTAAAGTTAAATATTTAAAAAGTATTTACAAAGTGAAATCATAATGACATATAATCATAATTAAAATGCCCCAGGTTTTCCCGCGTCGATAATTCTCATCTAAGCTCGCGAGGTCAGAACGCTGATTGGCTGAAAAAATGTTTCTAGATGCGCCACGTTGTCGATTAAATATTTTTCTGACTATTAAAGGTTGCGCTCGCAAATAGCCAATCAACCCACTGATCAGGGACAGAAATAAGGCTATTTTCTTATTGGACATTTGTCCAGTAACCCCACTTCACAATCGGACATTTAAAAAAATATGAGACATTTTACTATCGGACAAATGTCCAGTGACATTTCGAAGATGAAAAGTTAGGGGACACTTGCACAATTTATCGCGCTTCTTTCCGTCCCTGGCACTGACCCTTGCCTAGAGGTCACGATTAGCGGGGAAGGTATCGCGTAGGGGAATAAATTAGTTTATTATTATAATTAAACTAATAATATTTCAATAAAAATAACAAATATTGACTCCGGGTTATTGCCCCGATTGTTTTAAGACCAAAGCTGTCTAATACCTTTAATAATTAGGGATTTTGAACTAATTATCACGAATAACGGATTAGTTACTTAGAACCCATTAGCTACAGAAATCCCGCACATTGCGGATAACGAGGGTGGGTAAATTTTTAACGTTTATTGTTACGAAATTAAGGAGTTATTGGAATTGTTGGTTAATACGAGTGTTTAAAAAAATGTAGTATAAAATTAATCGAATAATTTTGCAAAATTTGGACTGTAAGCCAAAAACAAATAGAGAAATCTAACGAAACAATTAAGACAATCAATTATCCCGTGTTTAGAAACAATCAACTGCGAATTTGAGCGCAGAGACTTTGAACAATTTTATTAGATTTGTGTAATATTAGGAGCAACAAAGCGATGAATCTGAGCTTATACGCTGATTATAAAACCTTAGTTTTAAAAAATATTATAATCATCATGGGCTTTTGCCTGTAGAGTTATAAAATTAGGCGTTTTGACAATCAAATGCGCGAGCGTGAATCGCAACTCGCGCCGTTGCAAAATCTAGTTTAATTTTAATTCCAATTAAAAGAAAGCTTCCTAATTCAAATTATCTATAATCAAAAAGCTTTTTTCCCGGTATCATACTGAAGGAAAATTTGAAAAAGCTAAGGTATGATTGAAAATCATAAATTAAAATTAGAATTATGTAATTTGAAAAAAAATAATCGTATTTTTCTGGCCTTATCTATGAATATTGGGACAGTTTTCTATTTAGTTTCATACTAAATAGTTTTACAAATATTTAATGCTTGAAATTTCATATTTAATTATCGGATTAATTGCTCGTGACTAAAACTCAATTCAATTCAGTTCCAAATAAATTATCGCGACAATTTAATACAGATTTGATTTAAACTTATATACGGATTAATTAAGTTAATTTAATTAAATTAAATTAAAACCGAAAAATGCATCGAAATTTGCATTTCAAAAGTCCCATTTCCATGCGAATTTCGGTCCCTTAATTATCGCTGTTTTTAAGTAATTCGGATAATTCTCGAATACGAATTTTATAGAAAAAAGACGTAAGAAAATTAAGAATTTTGAAACAAGATGGAACTGAACAATATGATTCAATACGGCTTGAAATGCGATTATAAATCAAACTAAAAGGTATAGATTTAAAGTTTCGAGCGCAAGTTTAACTTGAAAAAGTAAAAATGTAGGAGTATTTGCATCCATCTCAGAGAGAATGAACTTATTTTGACGAATTTTGCCTCGGTTTATTTTTTCTTCCACCAACAAAAAAGTCCCGAGCCAAGGTTGGTCATTCAAATTCAAACAAATTGTGGAGAGAGATATTACCAGAGCAAACCGAAAATTATTATTACCCCGGTAATTTAGTTGCCAGAGCAAACCGTAAATTACCATTAACCTGGTAATTTAGTTGCCAGAGCAAACCATAAATTACCATTAACCTGGTAATTTAGTTGCCAGAACAAACCGTAAATTACCATTAACCTGGTGATTACCAGAGAAAACCGTAAATTACTATTAGCACGGTAATTTTGTTGCCAGAACAAACCGTTATTAACTATTACCCTGATACAACGTAAATAACCATGGTAAATAACCATTACTCAGGTAATTTGACGTAAATAACCATTATCCAGGTAATTTGACGTAAATAACCATGGTAAAGAAACATTACTCTGGTAATTTACCGTGTATATTACCATGGTAAATTACCATTAACCTGGTAATTTACAGCATAGATTACCATGGTAAATTTCGGATTTCGAACTATATAAAATATACATTCACTTCGAGATGGAAAATAATACATTCGTTGAGGAATATAAAGGCTAGATATCCCGCGAGACGAACGCAATCACGACATAGATAATGGGAATTGGCTTAAACTATTTCGCGGTGCTATAGCTTTCGCTGTTTTCCGTAACATTAATTACGTGCAAATCGTTACGGGATCTGGCTTCGCGTCTTCGCGTAGACATTGCGAGCTAGCTTGATATCCACTTTATTGATTTGGTTCAATGAACTATATATTGTAATACGTGTTTGTGTTTGGTTTAAGCGAGCTTTCACGAAGGCTTTAAAAGACAGTTGCGTAACAATTACAGTTTCAAAAGGTGTACTATATGCGCGACCTACCTGTGCCATTAATATTAATAGGGCGAACCGACAATCAATATCAATGTAAAAAAAAATATATGTTAAGTATGTTTGTCCGCTAAACTTAAATTCCGATCAACTTCAATCCCTATAAATTACGGTAGTGTGTTCGACATTATTTCCGACTTTGACGTGTATATTAGACAGCAATAATTATAATCAGGATTGATTTTATTCTATACCGGAAGTAAAAATAACCAGAATTGTTTCAATTAGTTTTGAAAGTGTCTTATAACACGCGTCAATTACTATTTAATTCAAATTTCCGTTAAGTTTTTCTATATTTATTTATATTTATATTTACTTTCATTCAAATTTTACAAAATTTTGAAATAAATTTATACATCAAAAACGTGTCTAAAAAATTTAAAATACATTTTTTGTCATGTTGATTTTGAAAATAGATTCAAAAGCTGTTCCATTTTTAGCTCCAAGTTTTCCTTTTAATATTTTAAAAACATTTTTTTTAATTCCCTCACCTCTAATCTAGTCTACATTATATTTTTGTTCTTTCAAAATACACTTTTTAAAGCAAATTTCACGTATTGAATCCATTGTACCAACAATTCTGGTTATTAAGTTACTTCTAATCTTTAAAAGTGTATTTATTCTTTATTTGCAAATGAAAATACCGTATTGGAGAAGTGTATATTAAATAGGCTACGTAGAAAGAATATAAATATTGCCATTTGTCCTCTTGAATGTGCCACGGAAAGTCCGTGGATTAATTGTTCGACAATCATTTTCAAAAAAAAAAAAAAAAAAAAAAAAATACACTTTGTGTGTTTAAAGTGAAATCTAAACAAAAATAATAATAACAGAGGCCAGCTTTTAACGATTGAAAAGAAATTAAAAAGCCTAAGGCCTAATAGTTATAGGTATATTAGATTTAAATATTATACAATACTAAAATTTGTATTTTGGAATTTAAGTGCTCAAAATTCGATTACGCGTACAATACAATCCTCAAAACGAGTTACTGTGAGATAAAAAGAACCAAGTTTCGAAATACATATCGTAAAAAATATACTAAAACCCCAGTAAATTAACAATCTATATAAACCAGAGTACAACTATTAAAATAAATTAAAAATAGCAACCAAAAAAAGGTTTTTTTCGTCGCAAAACATTCCTTATATTTTACCGAAGATAAATGAGATATAAATTTTAATTTAAAAGCCCACAAATATAATTATTTTATTGAAATAAATTTGGCACTGTTCGGTCAACAGATACTCTAGAAAAGTACATCTAAATAGAAAAAACTTATCTGTTTCGCGTATCAGACCGTATCACGAATTTGTAAAGCTTAATCAGGATTAGTTCTAATATTTTTTATCTGTTTAGTACAAACTTATCTGTTTCGCGTATCAGATATCGCGCAAATAAGTCAGCGGATAAAAATTGTTTACGTGGCCATTTGTCTATTCAATCTCTTTTTCACTGATTTTATATCTGAATTATCTATCCAAACTGATTCTATTTTTTGGAGCAGATATTTACTGGTTAACCGATACTAAAAACAGTTAACTGTAAATGTAACTCTAATTCTAATATTGTTTTGTGAAACAACGCGACAAAAGTGTTTCACAGTTGACTGGCAGATAAAAACATTATGTAAATAACATCGCTTCAGATAGGCGATTAACTGAATTCTGTTTCTCGTCGTTAGATTAAAAAAAATCAGTTTATCCGATTTAGAAGAGATTAAAAACTATCAGTTTCATCCGTTGACCGAACAGATATCGGACCTCAGTTAGGAGCACAGTTAGTCACCATTGTCACTCAGGTATCCTCAGTGTTTTAATTGAAAAGAGTTAATTAAGTTTTAAACTTCGTTACGTTTATTCTCAATTAAAATTTATATTTATTTTTAATATTGCAATATAGGTAAAACTTATCAGTGTCAAATTGCGATGAAAAACATCATTATTTGGGGGTCGGTTTAATAAGACTTAAAGAATTTAAAATGTTGACTGACGTTATGAAATGTTCGATAAGTCATTTATCGTTCAAATCGAAATTACCTCATAAACACCACAACGAAATGAAGAAATTCTTAATATAGAATTATAAAGAACGATTTATCGTAAAGGCTTATTTGAAACTAATTTATACCGCGCTTTGGTCATTAGTTTCGTTAACGCAGGGCTGGGCCTTACAAATAAATTATCGGTTAATTTTGCGCTTATTTTTTGTTAATTTTACAATTATCTAAAAAATCACACCGTTTTAACCAAGGGTTAACTGTTAAAAAGAGGGTCTGTTTTTGGTTAAGCGTTTATCCATTGGACAAAAGCTCGAAGATTGAATGAAAAATAGATTTCGGGAAATTTCCCTACGAATTATTTTGAGCAATAAATTATTCCTACTAAAGGTGAAAATATCTTTAAAATTCTTGGAAAGTATTAAACATGTGTTTGAAACAATATGTATTGAATGCTAATTGCGCTGATAAAAAATTACTAGTCTGGTAATTAAGCGGTTAATCGTGGATAATCGATTATTTTAACTACAAAAAAAAAAAAAAAAATACAAAGAAAGGTAAAACGAGTTAATACACCAGTTTTCTTTAGAAATCGTCACAAAATTATATTTAAGAAAAATAAGTTACGGGGTAGTGGAATATATTTGATTTGTGGGGTGTCAAACGACCTCCCTGAGTTGTCTGTCTCGAAGAACAAGACCGTCAAGCCAACTCAAAAACCTATCTTTGAAAATCGTCTAGTTCGACGTTACAAATAAAAACAATATTGATGATATAACTGCTGTAAATTAGACAATTTCTTTGTGACAATGTTATTTAGGGTGCGGTGATTGGATAAAATTTTACCGTTTGAAAAGGTGGTGTAAAAAATATAAAATAATTGCATTATGATAATATTTTGGAAAGAAAGTCGGCATTATAACTTAAACCACGAAAAAATTAGATAAATTTATCAATAATGAATTTATTTGTATTAATATAACCGCATATAGATACTTAATGTTTGTTTATAAATAAATTTAGTTTAATTTAATCGATTATCCGCGATTAATTTCTTATTCCGATTTATCCGTGAATAATTTACACACTCATACGTGAGTTTTTCGAGTTATTTTAACGGGGGAATGGATTAAAAATACAATAAATATTGTTTCTAAATCATATTCGCGTAATATTTTCCATTTATTTTAAAGATATTCGAGCAAATAATATTGGCGCTTCAGTTCGATTAATCGATGACCGTCATCGTATTGTTCAAAATAATTCGTAGCGAAATTTCTCGAAATCTATTTTTCATTCAATCTTGTCGCATTTGTCCAATGGATTAACAGTTAACCAAAAACAGGACCTCTTTTTAACAGTTAACCTTTGGTTAAAACAGTGTGATTTTTTAGATAATTTTAATTTAAAGATAAATTCTGATAAAACGGTAAAATTAACAATTTAAATGTTACGTTTAATCATAAATAATCGCAAAAATGGTAAATAATTTTGTTAAAATTTCGAACCTTAGACAATATACCAAATTCTTCTAATTTGTGTAAATTTGATTTAATTTTAATTCTAATATAGTTTTATAAATAGATAAATTATTACAATATAAGCTAATACTAGAGAAGGTCGTAAAATGGGGAATAACTAGAGACAGAGAAAACTGACGAATTCGAGATTTCCAAACTCACAGGGGTTACGGCCATTGGGGTACAAATATAATGATGAATTATCACAATAGATGGCGCGCCTACGAATCACTATCTCTCGCTCTCGTACCTATCCACGCATTACACCCGTTGCTTTGGGAAGGGGTTACCGCCTAGTTTGTCTCTCTCGTCATAGCTTAGCCAATCAAAATGGGAAGAACGATAGCGAAATCTCTTAACAGATCGGCTCGTAAAGAGTGTACCCCAATGGCGCCCTGCCCCTGTAAGTTCATCTTCAATTTCGAATTCGTCTGTCTTATTGAGTCAAGAAATGTTTTTTGTTTTTTAATATATATTATTTGAATATTTTTATGATTTGAAATTGGACATAATTTAATTGATTTGGGTCCACTTGATCGACTCAAAAATGATCGACAAGAGGTCCACTTGATCGACACCCAAATGATCGACTCACAATTGATCGACACCCAAATGATCGACTCACAATTGATCGACTCCCAAATGATCGACAAAGGGTCCACTTGATCGACTCCCAAACGATCGACAAAGGGATCAAATGATTGATGCCTAATCCCAAATTACCGACAACAAAGGGTGCATTTGATCGTTTCCCAATTGGTCAACTTCAAATAACGATTATAAATAGATTAACCAACCTAACCTAACCCAAACCTAACCTAACCTAACCTAACCAATCTAACCTAACCTAACCTAACCAATCTAACCTAACCTAAAATATTACAAGAGTGACGGGTCGTAAGTACTTTATTCGAAACTATTTTATTCCAGAAATTTTTTTATGATTTTAAAAACTGGGCTGTCGATCAATTGGAATGGCTTGTCGATCAAATGGGAGTCGATCAAACGGTAGTCGATCAAACGGACTCCTTGTCGATCAATTGGAAGTCGAGCAAATGAACCTAAGCCAATTTAATTTAAGTCGCTGTGATTAATAGTTGAATCAAAAATATCATTGACTAACCGGTGTTATACCTCATTTTAAAAACTAAAAAACCCTTCCCCTTTACGGAGGCATAAAACTAAAAAGATTTAAAACCCTAGTTTTTAGTTGCAGGTAAAAATATTTACACGTACCGTACAGCCCTACAGTTTAACCGTGATAACGGATTAGCTGGCGTTGCGCGTCGTGATAAATGATCAATGGTATTTTGACAGAAACGCCGGCCAAAGAAAGCAAACCAAAGTTTAAAATAACACCAATTTCTTCAGAGAAAATGATAAATAGAGAAAAACGAGCAAATAAAGAAGTATAATAACAAGAACATATTTACGCCATGGAAGAACACGAAGATATTTTAACTAAGGCTCGGCATTATAAATTAATTATAATTATTGGTCATTTTAGAACTTAATTTTAATACAATTATTAAAAAAAACATACAGTTTTAACCAACGGTTGCCTGTTAAAAATATGGTATGTTTTTGTTTAAGTGTTTATCCATTGCACAAAGGCGACAAGATTAAATGAAAAATAGATTTCGGGAAATTTCGCTTCGAATTATTTTGAAGAATACGATGTCGGTCGTCGATTATTCGTACGGTAGCGATATTATTATTTTCTCGAATATCTTTAAAATTAATGGAAAATATTACGTGAATATGATTTACAATTTTTTTTTTTTTTTTTTTTTTTTTTTAAAGAGATGGTTTCCTCTATTCGGGTTGATAGGGTGTAAATCGCGTGACGTAATTTAAGTTGGAGCAAATAAGCCCCACCACTTTGTGACCACAGTTATACTGGGGTTATAGCTTACAGTTTGACAAACATCTTTAAACGAAACCATCGACAAACAAAGGATTTGTAGACACTCAAAAAGGTTTAGCAAACATTTTTCTTCTAAGACAATCAATGTTTCGCGAGTATACTTACTCAATGCGAAAACTTTAAAAGGGTTTTTATTTAAAAAAAAAATATATATATATATAACCCTTATTCTTTTCAAGCGAGAAAATATCTAGTTTTATTTCAGAGAGAATAAATATGTTGAGACTAAGTGGCCAAGTTATATCTTAAACGAACCTAATTGGTTGCCCCAATTATACGAAGTCTTCCTTCACCAATGAAATTATAGCTAAGGAAAATGATGATAAAATGAATATCTTTAGGTTTAGTTAGTCCCAACACTTTCAATGAAAATCACGTGATTAAAAGGTCTGCATTTTCGGGTAGAGATCGGAATTCGTAAACTTTTTATTATTTGGAAAAAAATTTACTAAATTCTGCTGTATAGTATCTGTTTGATTAAAAATAGACTATTTTTCATTCGAGTATAAAGTAAAAAACATAATCCATATCCGTTTTTATCCAAAACTGGCCTTATCTTAGAATATTATCTGCGTTCGGATAAAAAAATTCAAATTTTCGTGACAAATAACGAATAAAAAGCTGATTTAAAATCTTAGTTTCGCTGTTTTATTGATATTCTTCAAATTAAAAGTTAATTTGATATATTTTTCTTATAATTTAGACAAATTCTGGAAACGTGAATTTTCTTATCCATCGTTATACGATCGAAAACGAGTAATTTGTAAATATAGCCCCAAAAGCTTATCTTCGGGTAAACCTCACACATTAATACCGCCTTAGAGTAAGAGACAAATATTTGAAACTAATATTATTTTCCTTTTAAAATGGCCAATAAGAAACTACCGGAAGTAAGTTGCCAAATAGTTAAGTTATAGCTAATTTATGTTTTCGCCATACACAGAAAAGCAGGGTGACTAGACAGATTCCATTCCTTAGCTATAATTGCTATTTCCTGACGGACAGAGAAAACCGAATCCTTTTACATGACAGAGTACACGCACATACGAACAATTCGTGTACAATTGAATAAATTTTTATAAATTCAGTGGACGCGTTAGCGACTAATGTTATGGGCCGATAGTCACGTGTAATGCTAATTATATACTCTGAAATAAAAAGTCTCCCTTGAAATCGACATTAAATTGAAACTATCAATCAATTTATGCAACGCCGGCTCTAAATCAAGAAATTTGATAAGAGTCATAGAAGTAACTGTAATTAGAAAATATTAACGCTACAAAACATAACGACAATCGATAAATTGAGACAATCTAAACGTGAGACTATATTGGGAACAATATAGGTATATATTAAAACATGTGAAGAATAAAAAATAAAAAAAACTTAGAAAAAATGGCTATAATATTTAAAAATTAGCGCCTAAGTAAATGGTTCTTTAGGCAATCAAAAAAATAGCCGTGACTTGTAGCTTGTTGCGGTATAAATATAAAATAAGACGGTGTCCTGTTCAATATAAATTATATTCGTAATTATTAAATTTGTATTATTTATTTGGTGAGAATGCGCACCAAAATCCTTTCCCAGATATTTAATTATAAAAAAAATTGATATAATTGACTTCTAATTAAGGAAAATAAGAGCATGTTTTATCGCATTGTGATCGTTGTGAAATTTTGAGTTACGTTTGAAACTTCTAAAAGGAAAATATATAAATATATATAAACTAAATACATCAATATGATCTTGAGAAATTTAATCTATTATTAATTACTTTATAATTTATGGTGAATAAATGAATGTTTTTGATTTCGAAAATTACGACTCCAGTTATTTCATTGAAGATGATAAAATAAGATAACTTATAGTATCCGTAACCTAGTAATAATTTCGTGGTGAATACTTAATTAACGCAAAATAATAAGGCTGATATATCGTAAGCTTATTTCGCCATCATCACCGAGGAAACCAAATTAATATCGGAAAATATTCTCTTAATTACTTTTGATTGAAATCCTAGAAGAACTAGAGTACCCGGAGAGTTAATTAAAAGAGGCTAGCTTATCTGGATGCCGATTATCCATCAGTCTTCCTAATTTTCATTTCCCCCTAACTTTATTCGTTCAATATATGATTCGAAGGTAGAATAAAATCCCTAATTTTTAATAATCTTTCCTACATTTTAAATTTGTTACTACATTTTCTTTAAACTTTAGTTTTATCAAGAAGGATATGACAAGGAGAGGAAAAGTAGGGCTGCGTTGAGTTAGAGAGAGAAGAGCCAACCTCCCACTCGGGTGGAAAGGGGGATAGGAAATTCTCGAGGTAAACTGTTGTCACGTGGTCACTAGCGTCGTTGGCTACTACGAAGCTGATAAAGGATCCGTTTTACCCACGTGACAACATTTTACCACGAAACATCTCTACCCCCGTTCTCCCAGAGTGGGAGTTTAGGCCGACGCAGTAAGAACTGCGCCGTCCCCACTTTTCCTCTCCTTGTTTGATCCTTCTTGGTTTTATTTCTCCTATAGTTTTAGTGTTATTTCTTCTATATTTTCCTATAATTTTAGTGTTATTTCTTCTAAAATTTCCTGTAGTTTTTAGTGTTATTTCTTCTATATTTTCCTATAGTTTTAGTGTTATTTCTTCTATATTTTCCTTTAGTTTTAGTGTTATTTCTTCTAAAATTTCCTGTAGTTTTAGTGTTATTTCTTCTATATTTTTCTATAGTTTTAGTGTTATTTCTTCTATATTTTTCTATAGTTTTAGTCTTATTTCTTCTATATTTTTCTATAGTTTTAGTGTTATTTCTTCTATATTTTTCTATAGTTTTAGTGTTATTTCTTCTATATTTTTCTATAGTTTTAGCGTTCTTTCAATATTTCCCTATCATTTTAGTGTTATTTCTCCTATATTTTTCCTATAATTTTAGTGTTACTTCTATATTTTCCTACAGTTTTAGTGTTATTTTCGAATAATTTATATTTTCCTACAGTTTTAGTGTTATTTTCGAATAATTTATATTTTCCTACAGTTTTAGTGTTATTTTCGAATAATTTATATTTTCATATAAATTTAGTGTAATTTCTAATATATTTTCATATAAATTTAGTATTATTTCTAATATATTTTCTTATAATTTTAGTATTATTTATCCTGTATTATCCTTTAATTTTAGTATTATTTATCCTATATTTTCCTATAATCATAGCATTATTTCTCCTAACATAGTATTATTTCTATTATATCTACCTATAATCATAGTATTATAGGTTAGGGTAATTGACAAATATTTATCTTGTGGTCGCGCGCCACTTCCTTCTACCTTTAAAGAGTTTAGTCGCATGGAAATCTGTTTCCACGCATTACGCCGTACATACAGATAGACGCGGTTCCCTGTTTAACAACATGATCTCTTATTCGTCGTCTGCCACGGGTGGATTTTCTTTAATCTCGTCGCGTCTATTTACTCTGCAACTAACGTAATCTACTTCTTGGGCGAAGATTCCCGGGAAGCTGGATCCGATATTGCTTTTTCTTAATCCTACCCATGACCACAAATCAATCGCTTATTATATTTGTCAATCCCATCTCGAAAAGTATATATTTTCCTACAGAAAAAAAGATTTTCTTATGGTAAATTAGTTTCTTTCTAAGACTGTAATGGTGTTTAGACGATTGTCTAAAGCCTCGTTCATACTTGAGGGCTAAATTTTTAGGTTTCGAGCTCTTTGCAATTCCCACTTTTTATCAATCAGGGTAGTTACTTTAGGGAATTATTTTCAGTTTCAAATAATTACGATAAAATTAATTGGTCAACCAATTAAAAACAGTTCCTTGAACGTAAAAAATATTTAATTTCTCTGACCATTTGGGCTGATTTTCAAACTCTCTGACTTTAATTTCTGCGAACTTTTGGGCAAATTTTCCAATTCCCTGACTTTTCCATGGCACTTTGGGTCGATTTCCAAATTCCCCGACTTTTCCTTGACCTTTTGGGTCAATTTTCAAATTCCTCGACGTTTCTCTGACCCTTTGGGTCAATTTCCAAATCCCGTGACCTTTTGGGTCAATTTCCAAATTCCCCGAGTTTTCCTTGTCCTTTTGGGTCAATTTTCAGATTTCCCGACTTTTCCCTGACCTTTTGGGCGAATTTCCAAATTCCCCGGGTCATTTCCGAATCCTGTTTAAGATTAGTCCGCAAATTTGTCTCGGCCCACCTCGTTATTTTCTTGGAGCGACCCACAAAATTCTTCCCAAATTTAACCAACACGAACTGATTTCTCACATTTGGTTAAATCGAAGCTCTATATGAACGAGGCTTTAATACTTGTGACTTCGCCGTGTTTCGTGCTGGGGACTTTTACGCTTTTACTCGCGTAAGATTATTTATTTTCTCCCTCGTGTCAAGTCAAATAAGCGTCTCTTGGATAATTATAGATCCGTATCTCCCTCAAAACTGAAAATACTTATTAGAGAGACAAAGGGCGAAAGCGAAACTTGACAAAAACGTCATCTGAGCGATAAACACGGACGATAATTGGCTTACTCGAGGTAAAGTTATTCTTATTTCAACTAGATAATAAACTAATGTTGGGCAGATCCGATTACTTGGAAACAGGACTCAGAATTTTAAATATATTATCTGCGTTTATTTATGATTAACAGAAACATTTCTGTTACTTTTACCATTTGATCATTTTATAATTTATATTTAAAGTACAATTATTTAAAAAAATAATCGATTACTGACTACTTTCAAAGATGGGCAGATAAAGATAGAAAAAGGAGGAATTTAATGTCACCCCTTTTTGTGCGCTGTGACAAAGTTACACGACAGGCAGATGTTCGCGAGAGTGATGGTTAATATAATGAACTTCCAGGACCGATTACCGGATTTTGGCGCTTACTTTTAAAAGTAATCGATTACTAGCAATCGGGTATCGTATTTCATTGAATAATATCTTTAGAAAAATAGGAAATTATGGAAATAATATCTTTAGAAAAATAGGAAATTATGGGAATAATATCTTCAGAAAAATCGGAAATTATAGGAATAATATCTTCAGAAAAATCGGAAATTATAGGAATAATATCTTCAGAAAAATCGGAAATTATAGGAATGTCTTTAGAAATATAGGAAATTATAGGAAAAAGTCATTAGAAATATAGGAAATTATAGAAAAAAGTCTTTAGAAATGCAGGAAATTATAGAAAAAAGTCTTTAGAAATGCAGGAAATTATAGGAATAATGTCTTTAGAAATAAAGGATATTATGGGAATAATGTTTTTAGAAATATAGGAAATTATAGGAATAATATCTTTAGAAATATAGGAATAATGTCTTAAGAAATATAGGAATAATGTCTTTAGAAATATAGGAATAATGTCTTTAGAAATATAGGAATAATGTCTTTAGAAATATAGGAATAATGTCTTTAGAAATATAGGAATAATGTCTTTAGAAATATAGGAATAATGTCTTTAGAAATATAGGAATAATGTCTTTAGAAATATGGGAATAATGTCTTTAGAAATATAGGAATAATGTCTTTAGAAATATAGGAATAATGTCTTTAGAAATATAGGAATAATGTCTTTAGAAATATAGGAAATTATAGGACGCCATCTCTATTAAAAAATTTCATATAATTTTGGTAATTTTGAATGCCATCTAAAAACATGAAAGGAAATGCGCGAATACGAAAGGAAAATAATGGAAATTGTAATAACACATTGTAAAATTAGGATAAATGATACAGTATAGGACTATTGTGGTCACCCTGGTCAAAGTAAAATTATAGCCTTAATTCTCCCTTTAATTGTTTTTCTTGAACATATTATAGTAGCGTAACCTCGAAGGGAAAGCGTTTTTAAAGCTCTCGGTATGGATCGAGTGACGTCATACGGAAAAGAAAGGGACAGGTGTTTTCTTTCCCACATTTTCCCCAATTTCTTTTTTTTTTTTTTTTTTTAAGAAATAGCCCTAGAAGCTGGCTATCCTTATTTCGATCCATATTCTGACGTCGACCCCAAGTTGAATTTTTTTGACTAGGCCTATAATATAATTCGATCGTTCAATATCTTGAGAAGTACGCCCGAATATATACCTCTATGCGAACTCGGTCTTAAATATTTGGAGTAAAGAATACACCAATGAGAAGTGAATAACGGACAAAATAAAGGCCACAAGTTTCCGATATCGGTAACCTTTGAAAAGAACGAGTTATTTAACAAAATAATGAAACTCAACTGGCAAAAAGCGTGTACTCTATAAGTCAGAACTTAAAGGGAGAATGCAACGATTTTTATCGATTCCTATTATCGTTTAAATATACCTAATACATCAGAAATTTATTTAGAAACAAATATTAAACTAGAAAAAAATTTAAAACTTACCAGGAAAATAGGCTTAGCTGGATTCATGAAGATTCTGAAATTATTCAGATTGATGGGTCAGCGACCAATGAGCAAAAGCCTGTCGATAAAGCGAGATCTCAATGAGTCTTCCAATAACATTTAATTGGCGAAGAAATTCAGCTGATATCCGTGAATCTAAGCCTATTTTCCGGGTTTTAAATTTTTTTAGTTTAATTTTTGTTTGTAAATTTCTTTGCTGGTGGATTAGGCCTATTTAAACGATAAGGAAGCGATAAAAAAATTACTGGTTAGGTTGCATTCTCCCTTTAAGGACAGATCTCGTTCGCATTGACGAGGGCTAGGGATACGTTTATAGTTCTGGTTTAAAAATATCAATTATGGCATAAAAACCATCTAACCCCAGGGGTCACCAGACATTTTGCAATGGCGATCGACTGAGTTTTCAAGGGATATTATTAGCTGAAATGAAGTATTTTTTCTGATTCCTTACGCAGAAAAGGCGGGAAATTCAAAATTAGGCGGAAAATTCAATTTAAACCAAAATCTCTATATTATCACCTAAAGGTTTTTACGATCTTACTTTGTTAGAGCCTCATCGTTATTCATTACTTAATCACCAGACAGATTCCCCCCTCATCTAATTGGCTCTTGGCAACGCGGGACTCGCGATTGGCTATTCATTACGTAATCACCAGACAGATTGCCCAGGAAATTGTAATATGACAAATTGTAATAGGGAGACAGCAAAGAGACAATGGGGAACGGAAGCCTGACGTCATGGAACCCCCAATCTTGGGTAACGTTAGTAAGGGCGAATACTGTAACTTCCTTACTTAGGGGGATGACACAGAGGTGAGAGACAGAAACCTCTGACGAATCAATGTCTCCTTCGCTGACTCCCTATTGAAAATATGAAAGAAAATAGCTGGCATCTTGGATGAGTATGTATAATACGTAGTATTTATACTCATCCAAGCTGGCATTTCATGGCCTGGTATTAGAAAAGGCAGTGCCTTATGTAATTTTTCATATCGCGGAAATACTATTAGAAAAGTTTCAAAGTTTTACATCCTAAATACGAATTTGAATTTCTCTAATATTGCCAACGAGCCAAGCGCTTGCCTATTTTAATGATGCATAGGAGCATCTTTTTCTACAAAACTAAACTTAAGGTTCTTCATTAACGAACAACGTCACGAAACCTAATATTCAAGTCCAACTTTGGAACAGAGCGTTATTCGTACACAAACTTTTGTTTTACACGACAATTTATATCTTTTCCAAGAGAGAGTATGGGCTTATATAGTCTAATCGATAAAGGGTCACAAAAATCGATAAAACTCATTAGGAAACCGTAAAAGTTTTGTCGAACGCTTTCATTTTCTCTCGCTTTTTTTAAAAGTTCATTCTAAATGATAATACGTCTCATTCTATTTCCGTTTCAATCAATTTACAGGGTGATGGCGTAAGTGTTGTTTCGAAAGCAAAAATATTATATCGAGGACGAACATCTTAGAACGTGATTCCATCCACTTTCAAAAATAAATTCGCAACACTGGAAATTAGCCCCCATGACGGACATGGTAAGTCAAATTTCACCATTTTAAATTTTCGCGGAAAATGCGACGAATCAGAATGGAGGATTTTTGTAGAACTTAACGAATAGGTGATGTAACCGTGTACCTAAATTTCGGATAATACTCGAATACGCCAATTCCCTGAGTAAAGTGCTCCTAACTGCAACCAGATGGGTGTACTCACCTAGAGCGCTTTCCCAAAAGAGCGCAGCGCTATTTTTCAATAAGAGCGCTTTCCCAAAAAGAGCGCATCTCGAAAAGAGAGCTTTCCCAAAAGGGCGCTTTCCCAAAAGCGAACTTTTTGAGATTGAACATGAATAGAGAAATGATCCTCTAAACAGTTTTTATCAGTGAACTTATTTGCATAATATCTGATACACGAAACAGATAACACTTTGTACTAAACAGATAAAAAATATGGAACAATAATTCAGATTAGGGTTTACAAATTTGTGATAAGGTCTAACGGTTTATCGCTGGATTATAATCTTCAGGTTTTTAAGGTTAGGCTAAACGCGGGGATTACGCTTAACAGGTCAGAACTGGTGTCGATTTTATTATTGCCTTGATTATCTTGCAACCAAACAACACGTGATTTTTTATCGTTTAAATAATGCCTAATCCACCAATTAAAAAATTACAAACAAATATTAAACTAGAAATAAATTTAACTTACCAGGAAAATAGGCTTAGCGGGATTCATTGAGATCAGCTTAATTTCTTCATATTGATGGGTCATCGACCAATCGAATGTTATTGAGATCTCGCCTTATTAACGGAACTTTGCTCATTGGTCGCTGACTCATCAATGCGAATAAATTCATGGAGATCAGCTTAATTTCTTCACATTGATGGGTCATCGACCAATCGAATGTTATTGAGATCTCACCTTATTGACGGACCATTGCTCATTGGTCGCTGACTCATCAATGCGAATAAATTCAGGTGATCTCCATGAATCACGTTAAGCCTATTTTCCGGGTAAGTTTTAAATTTATTTCTAGTTTAATATTTGTATGTTAATTTTTTTTACTGTTGGATTAGGCCAATTTAAACGATAAGGAATCTATAAAAATGACTCGTTCTAAGGTTGCATTCTCCCTTTAAAACATTATGTGAATATAGCAACGGAAGAGCCTCGATCGTCTCCTTCTTTAATACCCGGCGGAACCATTCGAGGAAAAAGATAATCAAGCGAGCGACGGCGTGACGTAAAACGAACCCCTAGAGGTTTTCGGCGTATCAGTATTGCTTTACTGTCGCTGCTATACCTAACTTATTCCACGGGGATGGGACCCGTATAGACGTGGTTGTGGCTCCTCTCCTTAAAATAGCTTCCTTCAGTAAAAGAGAGCGTTCGCGAGTTCTTTTTGTCCAGGATTATTGAGGGCTCTTTTTATTGGCTTAAGGGTCATGGTCTAAGAACGACTAAGCCGTTTTCCACGGAAATTGGACAAATCAAGATTAGTCCCGAGGGAAGCGGCACCGCGTGTCGTATCTCTAGTAATTTGAAGCCTCCATTATCAAAACATATTGGGCTCGGATTTTAAATTATTTACTAATTTTGCGATTATTATAACCGTAACATTTCCGTTAATTTTACCGTTTTATCATTTTAGAATTTATCTTTAACCTTTTAACCGAGGGTTAACTGTTAAAAAGAGGGTCTGTTTTTGGTTATTCAAATCACCAGGAACCGTTTTAAGCGTCACGGGTTCACGCGTAATCTTTATAAATCCATTTATTGTAGCTTCATCTAACGGTTGTTGAAACCGAATCGGTATCTGCTTCCCGAAGCAATTTCGGGAAATCGAATAAAATCGATTCGGGAAAAGACGGTTTCCGGTTCACACGAATCTAGCAAAACGTTTGGAAACGGTTTAAATCGATTTCAAGGCCTAGTATGAACGCAGCTATTGACGAATTCGAAATATCCATACTCATAAACCAACTTCCAAGTATATGGGAAGAGACAATCTCTATAGCGTATAATGTAGCGCTAATTTTCTTTCCAAAAGTAAAAACTATAGGTGTTTGCACCTTATTTGGAAAATTTTAACGAGGCTCATTCAATATAAATTTCAAACTCTGGTGATATATTAGTTGGACCGTCAAAGTGGTGTCTGCCGTTAAGGTTTACTCGCTATCTATTCATCAAGAAACTATATAGTCTAATTGGCCCCATTTACTAGACGGACAATGTCCTAAAAAATAACTAGCTCGGGTATTAGAGGCGTAAAACCCTATAGCCCTTTTCCATCCTTCAGCTCTTTCCTCCTCTCTGTTTCATTTCATCGGTCTTTTCCCCCCGTTAACGCTATTAGCCGAAGCAAATTGGAAAGACAAACTAGTAGGCCGCTGCCGCCTTAGTCCGGGTACTAGGCTTATTAGGCTCTTTTGTATACGAGGCCCCTAGCGTCCGACGAAGGATTATCGAAAGAGCTACGATGAATAGAAGGGAGTTTAAAATATCGGGGACGCGTTCGAACCATACAACCAAACCAAAAAGGTTAACTTACACAAAAAAATAACAAGAGTGAAAATTAATTTTCGTGGTAAAAAGTGTAGCAATTTAAAGGGAGAATGCAACCTAAAAACAAGTGATTTTTTATCGATTAAATATCGTTTAAATATGCATATTAAAAATGTACAAAACAAATATTAAACTAGAAATAAATTTAAAACTTACACGGAAAATAGGCTTAGCGGGATCAGCTGAATTGCCTCCGTGTAAGATCTAGCGACCGATGAGCGAAGGCCCGTCGTTCACGCGAGATCTCCACGAGACTTACAATGGCGTTCGATTGGTCGCTAGAACTTTTACGCGAAGAAATCAGGATCTCCATGAATCCCGCTAAGCCTATTTTCCGGATAAGTTTTAAATTTATTTCGAGTTTTTTATTTGTTCGTAAATGTTTTCACTAGTGGATTAGGGCTATTTAAACAATAAGGAATCGATAAAAACTCACGTTGTTAGGTTGCATTCTCCCTTTAAGTAACAAAACTTTGCTGCCAGGAAGACAGCGAAGGAAATAACAGATGTTGAAACACTTCTACAGGCGTTCCATAGATGTAATACATTATGGGGAGTTAAATAACGTATTTTCTATGGAACGCCTGTAGAAGTGTTTCAACACTCGTACAATCATGTCCAAGGTAAAGCTCGCATTTAGGAGAAAATAGGGTAATGGCATAGCGTATTAATGGTCTACGGGAAAATAAGCATGGTGTGACGCTTTTGCAATCCATAGTAACGGATACGAAGCTATCGTGCTAAGAAAAAGTGAGTTAGTGTTCTAAATCGGTTTTTTTACCCTGGTAATTTAGGCGGTAAATTATTAGGATAATGGTAATTTACGGTTTGTTCTGGGAAATCAATTTTTATCAAGCGCGTGCTTTTAAACGTATTTTATCATTGAGTATACGTTTATTAATGTACGTTAAGGGGTGATCCGCACATGATTAATTTCGTAACTCTTAAACGGCGCCCCGTACGACAAAACGTCATAGAACATTTTCGTCTTAAAATGGCCCATAGAACCCACTGGAGCTCGATCCTACCACCATTTTCGAAACACCCTGCACATAATATAAATATAAAAATTCCAACAATTTTAAACTTGTTTTTGATTACCAGTTAGATACGAAACAAATACCATGAACCAAATATATACTAGGTGAAAGATGTGACCTCTGGGTCTTGAATAAAGGGAAAATATTTTTTTTTTAAAGTTGCGCCACATGACGTCACACGACACAGTATAGGACCCCCCGCGAAATTTAAAAAAATTAAAAACCAAAAAACTTTAGAACCCCTAAATTTTGCGTCATAACCTTATTTATTTTTAGCCTCGTTATTGGCCGATAAGACGGGCTTGTGAAACTTTGAATGTTTTGGTGATAATTGGTTAATTTAAAAATATGAGAATTACGAACGCGTAGTTTTCATAGCCTTTTGTTAGCGCGTAAATTTGAGCTTACGTTGCAAAAAAGCGCAGGAAATGTAGAGACGAGATTAATTCGCCACTAGTTTAATTTTACCGTAAGCCGTAGCGCAACCAAATCAAGAGCGATGCCATTATTAGGTTTCCCTGCTGGTCTCATTCTCGCTCGACACGGCGGTCCCTTTGGTTGCTTGGCTCTTTTGTCGGTGGGGTGGTGGTTCCCTTCTCTAGATCCCTCGCAGTCTGCGGACCGAGAATTAACGAGCAAAGATAATGCGGCAGTAGCGCCAAGCCGTCTTTGTGTTTTACAAGCTTATCTCCCGAGTAACTACTCGTGAAATTTCAAGTGGAATCCATCCGGGGCACCGCCGTATAAAAACCACATGGCGTTCAATATACCCTCGTATGCGTGGGGAAACAGACTAGAATTCCTTGACAAATCGCAGTCATATTCTAGCTCGTATAGCTGCCACTATTTTAAACAAAACTATCGTAGATAGCGCAGAGGAGTTTGAATAAATTTTATTAATTGGATAGATCTAGAGAATTTTATTCAAATATTATTCGTTTACTTAAAGGGAGAATGCAACCTAACAACAAGTTATTTTTATCGTTTCCTTATTGTTTAAATATGCCTAATCCACTAGTGAAAAAAATTACGAACAAATATTAAACTAGAAATAAATTTAAAACTTATCCTTAAAATAGGCTTAGCGGGATTCATGGAGATCACCTGAATTTCCTTCCTTTGAAGGGTCAGCGACCAATCAGGAAAGGCTCGTTGTAAAGGTAAGATATCCATACGAGACTTCCAAAAACATTCGATTTGTCGCTGATCTATCAATGAGAAGAAATTCTGTTGATCTCCATGAATCCCGCTAAGCCTATTTTCCGGGTAAGTTTTAAATTTATTTCTATAGTTTAATATTTGTTCGTTAATTTACTTGCGTATTAGACCTATTTAAAACGATAATAAATCGAAAAAAAATCACTTGTTATTAAGTTGCATTCTTTCTTTAAGCCTTATCCGATGAGGAAATAAAAAATAATACTCGTATTCTAGAAAATTATCTTAGTTATAATTCGGATAAGAAAATTTTAAAATCTATTTTCGTCAAAATTTTGTTTTTCTTCGAATTTTAAGTCAATTTGAATTATATTTTAAGAAATGTAAATTTGCTTATCCAATGTTATACGTTTTAATACGATCACTTTATTTCATATAAGCAGAAGCCGATGAAACCCTCCTTTGAAGTCTATTACTCCCGGGTCTTGTCTACCCCTCTCCGTATGGGTTAGTTTCAAAAAGCCCGATTCGTACGCCTCCTAACGGTAGATATTTTCGGAGCGGGAGTTCGTCCAGCGAATATCTCTAGCAGCCTTGGAGTTCGTCATAAAAAAAAAAAAAAAAAAAACGTCGTCGTATGTGGAGAGAGAGAATTTCCAATTCTCCGTAGACAGGGGGTATGAAGTAGGACCCCTCCGATCTCGTAAAATTGTGAATTTTACCCATACAGAGAGGAACGCTATATGGAACATTAGAGTAGTAGACTTCAAAGGAGGGTTTCATCGGCTTCTGATATAAGTAAACAACGCCTCGGGTAAATGTACCGGCAGGTACGGTCTTAGAGGTTACTGATCCATCTACATTCCGGTGGTGGCTAGTATAGTGCAAGCGGAGAAATGTTGAGGAGTATAGATGCTTTGTCACCCGAGGGAAACGATGAGATTAACAAAGGGGGATACAAGGGCCAGTGTGGCTTGTTTCGATCAATGTCGGTCGATTGAACTCTTACACACCGTAAATAAAGTTAATTTATTATATTTCCAGCGCCTAGAAAAGTTATAGCTATCAGTTATCTCTATGGTTTTTTTTTACTTAGAGATTTAGGGGGGCCATAGAGGTTTTATCCCGCAGTCCTTTCGACTTGGCGTAGACACTACAGCTACGGTCACACTAGCATTTCTTAATCGATTTGAAACGTTAAAATCAAAGCGCTTCCTCCGTTCGGCCGCTAGAGTGTCTCGATTCATCAGAATTTAACAGATTTTATCTAATTAATAAAAATTATTCGAATTCCGAGCTCTAATAAAGGCCATATACAAACTTCGAGCACTAATCAAGTAACGAAGCGCTTTTCATGTGTATGATATGAACGAAACTCTGGTTCCTCATTAATTTGCTTCCCGGTAGCGCTCAATTCATCCTCCTCCATTCTGGAAACCACTTTCTCTCTCTCTCTCTCTCTCTCTCTCTCTCTCTCTCTCTCTCTCTCTCTCTCTCTCTCTCTCTCTCTCTCTCTCTCTCTCTCTCTCTCTCTCTCTCTCTCTCTCTCTCTCTCTCTCTCTCTCTCTCTCTCTCTCTCTCTCTCTCTCTCTCTTCCTTTTCTCCTTCATCCCGAACGGCCATCTTTTCTATTTCGTGTTCCGGATGAGAATTACAGTATTCATTCACCGGTCCTCGAGTTGGAAGCCAGCGTCAAGCTATAGCCTGCTTTGATATTATCGTACAAATAACAGGTAGCCTAGCTTTGAAATCGCTGTCAACTCGTAGGGGAATTTTCTTTATAGATTTTGGAGGGGCCTGACACCCAGCTCTGACTCCTCAGGGAAAACAATGTAGCCTCCGTTTTAGCTTTTTTCGTTGCGAAGAAAAAAAATATGCCTGGTTTGTTTTAAGCTAGGGGACCCAAAAATTGTATTGTGCATAGTAGCGAGATATCTAGTAAGTGTGTTTTAAATTAAGTCCCCTGGAAATAATTCAATAATTTGTTTAGTTATTAAAAGTAAAGCTCGAAATTCGTTTAATTTTTATTAATTGGATAAAATCTACTAAATTCTGATGTATATTATCTGTTTGATTAAAAATAAACTATTTTTAATTCGAGTTAACTTATTCGAAGAAAAAGTAAAAAACATAATCCATATCCGTTTTTATCCGAAAATGGCATTATCTTAGAATATTATTCGCGTGCCATCTCGTACAAAATAACCCTTTACTACCGCCTTAAGTGGTTTAACACCTGCATTAAGTGTTTCTCTTCACGAAGCCTATTTTTTTATCAGTTCAAGACAAGTAGTTCCTATTTTACAGGGGGTTTTGGTGTTTTATTAAACAGAAATGTTTTCATCCCAAAATTTCTTAAGTGTCCCCTATTTTATTTTTGGGTACTCTTCGTCTCGTAAGAAGATAAGAGAGAAAAGATTTCGATTTTCTAGTCCAGGCATTTTCGGCCCAGCATCTTCTGAGTATGAGAGTTCTAAGAAAATAATTCCGCAGAATATTTTCAAATATCCCCAGTTTAACTAGACAAAGTAATAGGGTCGGAATAGAAAATTTTAAAAAGGTACCATTGAATACCAGTGACAATTAAACCTCAAAGAATAACAGCGGATTGCGAAGTGAGTTTCTTTTTCCAATACATTTTCATGATTTTATAGTAGTTTTAATTTTGAAAAACAGAAAGCTTTCGACCTCCTAAGGTCTTCTTCAGTCTAAATTACTCAGATAGGGTTCGGCGATTGGATAAAATTCGATAGTTTGATAAAAATAATTGAATTAAGAGATAACAGTCGTATACCTCAGTTTCAATAAAATTAATAACCATTTTCGATTATTTTGGAATGAAAGTCGATAGCCAATATAACTAAATTATCATGAAAACAAACTTATCAATAAGGATTTATTTGTATTAATAATAAACGCGTCTATCAAGTTTGTTTATTAAGAACTTAATCGATTATCCACGATTAATCGCTTGTTCGTGGATAATTTACAGACTCATAAGTCAGTTTTTCGAATGATTTTAACGTTGGAATAAATAAAAATATCATAAATATTGTTTCTAAATCATATTCGCGTAATATTTTCCCATTTATTTTGAAGATTAATCGAGCAAATAATATTGTCATTACAGTCCGACATCGTATTCTTCAAAATAATTCGAAGTGAAATTTCCCGAAATCTAATATTCATTCATTCTTGTCGCCTTTGTCCAATGGATTAACGTTTAACCAAAAACAGACCCTCTTTTTAACAGTTAACAATTGGTTAAAACCGTGTGAATTTTTTAGATAATTGTATTTGAAGATAAATTATAAAATGAATAAACGGTAAAATTAACAGAAATGTTACGGTTAATGGTAAATAATAGTAAAAATTATTTAAATTCCAAGCACTAGTCACGCGCTTTTGAAACATATCTAATGTAGTTGTAAATCGGTAATTTACCCAGTTGTTTTACGCGTTAATTTACCACGGTAATGGTAATTTACAGTTTGCTTTGCAAAATTACCGTAATTTTGACATTTAAAATTTAAAATGTTTCGCTTTAAAAGTGAAAAAAATGCTAAAAGAGGTCAAAGTTCAACCTATTTGTGTTTGGCATCGTATAACGACGTGTTAATGTAATTTTACATGTCTGAGTTACTTTGCTCTATCAATGCAAACTCAAATGGCCAAGCTTATCACGAAAGACATTGCATTTTTCACGGGTTTAGGGTTTTTTTTACTCAGAAATAAGAATGTTCGAGTGTTTGTAGAAGGAATTCCGCATTTAAAATAACAAGAAATTCAAATACAAATCTTTTTGGCAATTACCGCGTAATTTGACAATATCTAAATTAGGGTAACTCTATTGGTGACAAACAATTTTCGACTCGAAGTGCGGTAAAGCATGGTTTCCTTTAGAATTATACGAATGTTTTATATATAACAATGGATTTCCCATGATGTTAGACGCTCTATTACCAAGTTAGGGAAATTAACTACCCAGTTTCGAAGCGATGCATTAATTAAAATGAATTGGGTGTAAAACTATCTTTCGAAGGAACTCAGACCAAAGTGAACTTTGGATTTCAAAAAATACTTTCTGAGCACTATACTCTTACTATTGAGGCCAGTTTACTTTCTATGGGCAATCACTATCTTTCCGACCCTAGCGCTCAATCTTGTTCGATTTCCTGCTAGAAGGACCGGAAACAACCTTTTAGTCGAAGAAAAGATCGGGAAATAGGGAAAAAGTAATCAATTAAAGGCTGCAACGATGGCCTATAGCAGCGGGAAGAATCCAACATCGAAAGTTTTTATTTAACTCACAATACAGCCAACCTTTCGTAGACGTTTTTCGCCCTAAAACCCGCAGCGAGTGTCTGATATTAAAAGGAGAATGCAACCTAACAACAAGTGATTTTTATCGATTCCTTATTGTTTAAAAAGGCCTAATCCACTAGTGAAAAAATTTACGGACAAATATTAAATTAGAAATAAATTTAAAACTTACCCGGAAAATAGGCTTAGCTATTTATTGGTGGATTAGGCCTATTTGACTATAGGTACGGCTTTTGGTACATATTACCAGTAGGGTACCGCCTTAATGTTCAACGTTAGTCAGTCAGACAGACAGACACTGTTACATAGAAAATTATATATTTTAGATTTCGCTTTTATAAATACCGAAACGTCTCTTTTCTTTTGGGCTGAGATTATGACGAATTTTCATAGTTACGTTGAATTTACTCTAAAGTATGTACAGTTTTAACGAAACGCGATGGTTCTGGCCTCGCGAGGGTAATTTGATTAGCGGCTTCTCTCCAGTTCCGGAAGCTAGTACGCGCGACCCCTCTGTCTCTCGAGTTAGGCTCGCTATTCTCTTGGGAGGTTTATATAGTATTTCCACAAGGCGAGCGGACTCACCAACGCCTATGACCGCGTTAAGAACAGACTCGGGGATTGGATTGGCAGTCCCATCATCCCCGAAGCAATGAAATATACAAATGGTAATAATTCTTGGGCGAGTTAATGATTGACGCGACGCAGACACCCGTGGATTGGTGTTCTGCCTAAAAGGGAGAATGAAACCTAATAACACGGGATTTTTAGTCGATTTCTTATCGTTTAAATAGGCCTAATCCTACAGTAAAATGTTTTACAAACAAATATTAAACTAAAAACTTGCCTGGAAAATAGGCTTAGCTGTATTCATGGAGATCAGCTGAATTTATTCGCATACGAGGGTCAGCGACCAATGAACAAAGGCCCGTCGTTAAGGCGAAATCTCCGTGAGAATTCCAATAACATTTCATTGGTCGCTGACCTTTCAATGCGAAAAAATTCAGGATCTTCATAAATCCAGCTAAGCCTATTCTCCGGGTAAGTTTGAAATTGTTTTCTAGTTTAATATTTGTTTGTAAATTATTTTACTAATGAATTAGGTCTATTTTAACGATAAAAAGTCAATTAAAAACACTTGTTATTAGGCTGTGTCCGCCTCAAAGGTATAATGAACAAAATTCATCAGGTTTTGGTTTTTTTGGAGCTATGAGGTCAATAAAATTAATTTTCTCTATAATATATCAGGTATTTAAACAAAATATGAAATTTTTAAATCAGAATTCTATTATTTTTAGCTAAAGACATTTCATTAATTACTTTCATTGATTTATTATCACTTTAAACTAATGTTTGACGGTAGCGTTCAACACCTTTAACCGTTAATATAATAATTGAATGGAAGATCAAGGGAGTTTTTTTTTTTTTTTTTTTTTTTTTTTTTTTTCAACACCTCATCACGCTGTTAAAAAAGCTTGACGCAATCTTTATTATTTTAGGCGTGTCAACCGTCCAAATATAGAGCTACTCTATAATTTGATAGACAGGGGAAGCTCTTATAAATTGTTTGTTAATATAAAACCACAAATTATATAAACAGACCAGTATCAAATGGATACGAATTATCCGGAGATATAATTTCAAACGGATAAGCCAAGATGAGGTTTCTCGAAATCCGTGTAGAATGAAATATAATAATTATATTTTAATCTAAATCGAAAGGAACAGTGACTAAAGCTCTACATTCTAGCTTCGAGATCTCAATTTGGGTTAAAATCCGCGAAGAAACACGATGGGTTTCAAATTTTCTTATTGGCGAATGAATAACTCGATACGTTAACTCCAATAAGAAATGGATATGTTTTCGTTAACGGATAATATCTGATTGACATTCAGGATGGTCTTATTCAATTAACAAAAAGTTATAAGAGTTCCGAGCTCCAGTTAAAAGTATAGATATTCACTTCGTATAATTAAAAATAATTTAAATCTATGAAAAACGTACGAGAAATCTCTAATCTCGCGTTCAAAGAAAAAATATATATTTTTGCAGTTTTTCCCGAGATATTGGATAGATAACGCACCCCTCTTTCTTTCCCCATTTTCTTCTGTTAAAAAAAATGGTGAAAGTGGTTTGGTGTGCCGTGCCCTACTAGAGTGAAGTTGTTTTTGAGGTAGCGGCAGATAGTATAGTACTATAAGGGTAATAAGACTATATCATTCGCCCAATTTCGAATCGATGACTCAGGAGTAGAATACTACATCTCCTTTAGGAAGTAGAGAGCCTATATATGGCCGGCGAGAGCAATGAGAGAGGCGATCCCTGGCCGAGATCTAATATCCTCTACTTTGGCCTATTTCGCCTCTCCTAATATCTTGGAGAAGCTATAGAGGGAGAACCCGACCGCTTCACTGTTTAGTTCAGACAACGCCCCCTATAGTTCGCCAATTTTCCACTATAGAGGCACGATTATCCAAAGATTTTGCGGACGCGTCTCTCCCGTTACCGTGGCAACCCGACGTAGTAACGTCTCCTAAGTCGGGTTGCTACGTATTATTCCCGACTCAAAGATGACTCTAACATCACCTTACGGTTTTTCGATACTATAGAGGCACATCTCTAAAGCGCAGAAGATCTCTGGCTGACACTCCGTCTTGGCGTCTCTCTTCTAGAACTATTACTCGGCTACTCCATCTATAGTTCCTCCAAGTCAGATCTAGGTTTTTCTCTCTACTTTGGTCTATTTCGTCTCTGAATCTCCTCATATTCCGCAAAGGTAGCGAATCGCGCTCCCTCCTACCCTTAACTCACTCTTCTCCGATCAACGTGCATCCTATAGTTGGGGCGTGCTCCGAATCCCATTCGATTCATTACTGGGAGGGATTTCGCTTTGCCTCTACAGAGATCCCATCTTCCATCGCCCCCCCATACCAATTGCCATCTTCCTTAGAACCGCGCTCCGCTCGCGGGAGAAGGAGCATTGAGATAAGGAGTAGTAAATGTTACGTAGATAACGGAGTAATATATCATTGGACACCTATCTAACCTGGCGTTCACGAGTGTCGATGCGGAATAGTGAAATTTATTATTATGTTTAAGAAACCGTGATATTACGCGGAGGCAACACCTGGAGTGGGCTTAGTAGGCTATATCCTATGTATAAATTTCAAAGGGGCCCCAAAAACCACTCAAAGAGACCCAGAAAATGAGACCTGTAAAAGTTATCAGCCACTGATATCGTGAAATCCACACCTTTGCCGTTACAAAATAAGCGAAGCAGGGAGGGATATCTTAATGAGCCTTCTACAATTTCGTCTCTAGCAAAGCTATAAGTATATTTTTCTTTGGTTAAGGGAACCTTTTTTTATCAAATATAATGATCAAAATAAATAGGGCCGATGTTAGACAATGTCCATTGGGTGGATGACTAACATTTCTTTATCACACGAGGTAACGAAATTGGCATTCGGAAAGCGACTCCTATTTGTAATCCTTCTTGGTTGTAAGGCGTTGCAGTCTCCCTCTATCGCTGGCGAGGTGCGCCCATGACAAGTTAAGCTCGTTTGAGAGAACGCACCGGGGCTAACTATATAGAAATCCCTTCGCACGCGACCACGCCGATTTAAAAAAAAAACTGCGTAATGAACCCTTACACCCAGTCTCTCCTACTGGGTGGGTCATATACAGAGCCGCTGTAGGCTTAACTAAAAGCAAACTTCAATAAACATATACGTAACGATGTTTCTGGGAGAAGGAACCGTAGGAACGTCGTTTAATCCATGGCTCCTTCCCCCCCTTACTTTTGGTGCTCTACGCTTGCGCAGACGTTGTGTTAATGGCGCACCTTATTTTTAAACTTAACAAATGGGATCAACTTTCTTCGTAACTGTGTATCTAAATGAAGTCGTAATTTTTTTCCAGGTGTTATATGACCCGAATTGGATTACATTCAGTTTATGCCAAAATTACCCTTGTTAACGACCACAGCTCTTCGGAACGTTGCATTCCTCCACTTAAAGATAATTTAATACACGAATTTGATAAATAATGGAAAAAAAGAAATTAGGCATAATTCGCTGATTTTCCCCTTATCACCTTAATGGTGTCAGTATTAAAGTACTGTTATACCCTAGGCATAGGCCAACATAACGTGTCTTGATTAATCAAGGTTTAAAAACAAGGAGTTGGAAACGTATCACTCATTTCAACAACATATATTACATTTTTTGCTAAAATAAATGTGTAATTTCAGGTCCAGCTCCCGCGAATCCCGGTGCCGGATCTCAGAACAACTTTGCGCCGTTATTTGCGAGGGTTGGAAACAATCATCAAGAACCCGTCGCAAATGGAAAGGACCAGACGCTTGGTAGAGGAGTTCGGCCGGGAGGAAACCAACGGCCAAAGTCAAGGACTGGGCCAGGAGCTACAGCGAAAGCTCATCGAGTTTGCCGAGACCCAAGAAAATTGGGTAAGTTAGAAATAAAAACCAGGGGCGTCTGAAAACCTTTCTGCTTTTGTTCCGACACGTTAGATGTACCGCGCTCTTTGATCCCGATACCAAAGAAGACCCTTTTTTTTACTCGGAACTTGCGATTGAAGGGTCAAGATAATTGAAGGAATAGACTAATTGGATGGACGAGTTTAGGGATTGAAAATAGTGTCAAAAAATTCGAAATAATTTGGACATATAAAATCAGTTAAAGGCCTAGAATTTCTTCTGCCTGTCACCCTGGAAACAAACTCTCCCTCCAGGCTTCCCCTCGCGCACTTCCAGTGAAACAGGCAGAATAAATTCTAAGCCTTTAAGAAGAGATTGAATAGACAAATGGCCGTGTAAACCATTTTGATCAGTTAACTTATTTGCGCAATATCTGATACGTGAAACCAGAAGCCGATGAAACCATCCTTTGAAGTGTATTACTCCTGGGTCTTGTCTACCCCTCTCTGTATGGGTTAGTCTCAAAAATCGCGATTCGTACGCCTCCTAACGGTAGATATTTTCGGAGCGGAAGTTCATCCAGCGAATATCTCTAGCAACCTTGGAGTTCGTCAACCAAACGTCGTCATATGTGGAGAGAGAGAATTTCCAATTTTTCGTATACAGGGGTATGAAGTATATAGGACCCTCCGATCTCGTAAAATTGGGAATTTTACCCATACAGAGAGGAGCGCTATATGGAACATTAGAGTAGTAGACTTCAAAGGAGAGTTTCATCGGCTTCTGGTTTAATTCATAACCATTTGATAAGCGTCTGTTTATATAATTTGTGGTTCTATACGAAACTAAATTTAAGTAAAAAAATCTATGAATATCCCAAGTTATTCATTATCCGAGCTCTAACCAAAATAAAATAAAGTACTCCTAGTTATTTTTGGTATAAAAATTGAGATTACATTTATCATCTGTTGACAAACGTATTACGTGACCTAGCTCCTTATTCAACGGTAAAACGTTATCCGAACGAAGAGCTACAATAATAGGAGTCATTCCAAAATACTGCTCATCGTGTTTCACACACTAACTTCGTGGTACGAGATAAGATAAGTTCTGGTTGAATCTGGGAGGAACTAAAGAAGGAGTATTAGACTCACAGTTCTCGAATAGAGACGGAATCGGATATCTATTATCTTCTGTTATTCGTATATTTTAAACGCTTTGTTGTTGGATTAGAAAATCTTTATATACAAAGGTGTCTGGCTATAGTTTCAATTCTAGCATAAATCAGGCAGATTTTTCTATTTTTTTCTTATTTGAACTAATAAGCAAAACCAATCTCCATCAAATTGCGCGCGCGATTTAAGGCTGAAGTAAAGGGTTATTTTAATACGATGAAAAAACACATGATGGCACTGATTTTCATTAAAGGGGTCTCAGTTCTTCTCGGGGTAATCATTGTTTGGGAATGATTTATTTCCCAGTCTACCGAACTCTCTCTCTTACATCTTTCCCAAGTATCCCGCCTCTGGCGGCGGTGGGTACGCTGTAGGCCAGACGGTATAATAGGCTCTATCGTGGCGACATCTTCGAGTTTACGCGTAAAACACCGTTATAATATACGTTTCTTATAGTAACTAGAGAAAAATTAAACTTCAAATTATACCACGAACTACGTCTGACTTTAATGGTTCGTCGGAAGTAAAGTTGAAGAATCTAGCGATATTAGAACGCGAGATAATAGGCACAGAAATTATACAATTTTTTAACAAGATTCGCTAATCTCTCGCGCGTAATCATAATTATATCATGAAGTAAAGATTTCAATTCCAATTTAAGTAAATTAAAAAACCACGAACTGATATCATTTATGGTACGGCAAACGACTCTTTGGAAAGGGGAGACTAGCAGATAGACTTATAACGCATGCGTGTAGTAGTACGAAAGTGGTAACATCAATTTACTCTAAACACGGAGGCAGCCTACTACCCCATTTATATTTCCTCCAAGGAGGCATTTCTCATAACGGGTATATAGTGGTATAATATCGAGGACGTGATCGCGAAACTTTGCGGGAGGTAAATGTAAGTCGTGCGCGAAACAAAAGAGAGAACTGAAAAAGAAGGGATGGGATCATTCTGTCTGACCACTTTAAGAGGATGAGATTTAGATGGTTGGCGTGGCAACGGCACGTTTATCCTTGGTAACGCGGGATTACCAAGAAAAGTCGCCGTTACAAAAATGTACTTTCATACCATTCCAAATTTCAACAACTACTAATGAGATAAATAAAAAAAAAACTCAATCATTCTTAAATCAAACATTAAATTTCCTTTACAGGGAAAAAATATTGAACTAGAAATCAATTTAAAATTTGCCCCGAAAATAGGCTTAGTGGGATTTATAGAGATCAGCTGAATTCTTCGCATTGATGGGTCATCGACAAATAAAGAAAGGCCCGTCTTTAAGGCGAGATCTCCATGAAACTTTCAAAAGCATTCTATTGCTCGCTGCCTCTTCAATGGAAAAAAATTCCGGGGAAAGAGGTAAGATATAGACTTCAGTAGGAAATAAATCATTCCCAAATAATCCTTCACCCAGAAGATGGGGGATTATAAAAATCAGTGCCACCTCGTGTTTTTTGATCCTATTACTAAATAAGCCTTTACTACCGCCTTAAACTACCGATGGAAATGTCTCAAACTGATGTCTCAAAGAAACGTAGGACGAACTAAAAGTAAATTTGGGCGTACTCCTTTGATATATAATTGAATAAAACTTTCCACGGCCGAATCATCTCTTCTTGTTTTATCAGTTTCCATTAACGGCTCGGAGCCGTTGCTGACATTACTAAATCAACCACCTAAATATCTAAAATAAAATTATGGCCAACCTCCTATAGGATTCAATCGATTAGTTCCGAAAATAGATTTCCCGCGGGCCGAAGGAACTTCATTACATTTGAGAATATAATGGGAACGAGAAGGGGGATTAAAGGTAGACTGAAGCAAAAATCGAAAGCTCTATTTTGATGGTCAAACGGTAATACAGTAATACCATTTTTTCGTGATTTGACTATTTTAGATTCTTGTTTTTTGTACGAAATAACATATTTCATAGTCTAATCAAGAATTCATTCAGGTTCCATAAGAATATGGGAGGGCCGCGATTCAATAACCATCCTCCCAAACTTTGTAGCAAAAGTTCGTCCGCTTCGAATCGATTTTTCAAGTAAATCGCTCCTGACATCCATTATTAACCCAGCCACTAACGACCTTGACATAATATTTTGGGTGATAAAAATGGAGCCGACCGAAAAAAGATCGAAGCGTACAAATGTTGCGAAAATTGCAGACGAACTTTTGTTACAAAGTTTGGGAGGATGGTACCAGAGGCTAAAGCTATGCTCCCATATTCTTATAGAACCTGAATGGATTCTTGGTCTAATCAATCTAAAATTGACGTTATCGCGTATTAACACACGATTTCCTTCAGTCACCCTTTAAGGGTGAATGCGAGAGCGAATTTGGTGGCTTCGATCGTTACCCCGCCAGAAGCGCTCTCCTGTGACTAACGCCAGACACGGAGCCGCAGGTGGAATCCGACCAAGAGGTTCGCACCGCGCTGATCCAATTTTTGATTGTCAAAACATCCTGCTTTTTCGAGATCGGCATAGCGCCTCCTCCTACGGTCTATTCCACCCTGAATTTGCAGTTCAAACCAAGCTCTAAGCTCTTACAATCTCTCGTGTTTTAAACCATTCAGTCTCGATTTGAAAGTGATGCAAATTTAATGGTCGCGATAGAATTCATTCAATAGCTATTTTTCTATAAACATTGAAAGAAGAAAAATAATAGGGTAGTAGGATCTGTTCGTATTTTCAGCGTAACAGTTTCAATTAAAATCATATTTCGGTTAATTTTATGAGAAGTAATAAACAGCATCACTCGCCATTAGGGCTCAGAATTTGAAATAAATTATTTACTAATTTTGCGATTATTTACGATTGATTAAATGGAGAATGCTACCTAATAACGAGTGATTTTTTAGCGATTCCTTATTGTTAAATAGGCCTAATCCACCAATAAAAAGTTTACGAAACAAATATTAAACTAGAAATAAATTTAAAACTTATACAGAAAATAGGCTTAGCGGGATTCATGGAGATTCTGATTTCCTCGCGTATAAGGTCTAGCGACCAATCGAACGCGATTGTAATCTCGTAGAGACATCGCGTGAACTACGGGTCTTTGCTCATTGGTCGCTAGACCTTACACGGAGGCGATTCAGCTGATCTCCATGAATCCCGCTAAGCCCATTTTCCGGGTAAGTTTTAAATTTATTTCTAGTTTGATATTTGTCTCGTAATCTTTTTACTGGTGGATTAGGCCTATTTGAACGATAAAGAATCGATAAAAATCACTTGTTATTAGGTTGCATTCTCCCTTTAAAGATATGTCGTAAATAGGTGACCCCGTTATGGTTGGACGATATGTACCTGAGGAATCCCTTGCCGCTTCCAGTCAATTCCAACCCTTTCTTTCTTCTTCCACGACAGTATTTTAGAAGTACCACGGACCAATTAAGGTAACACACTTTTTTCAAGTACTAATACCATAAGTAAGTTAATCCTATAAGTAGCGGAATGGGGCAAGATATCTTTCCAGATATCTTACAAATCCGCCCTTTAAAATATGCCTTTTTTTAACCATATTTTTCTAATTTACTATAGATTTTCAGCAAAACTAGTGGCATTCTGTTTAAGATACAAGAAGAAGATAGAAAGGTTAGTTTTTTTAGATTGAAGGATTTGTATACGAGCTAGAATGTATCTACTATTATGCAAGGGTCGTAGAATGCAATAGGCAAAGCACCAAAAAGGGTCATTTGCCGTACCTATTATCAAGCGAACCACAAACCCTATCAGTTCTAGGTTTTTAATTAAATTAATTTAAAATCTTATTTAATTCACGATGTAATTTTGATAATTATAACGCGAGGGATTAGCCAATCTTGTTTAAAAATAACTTATACAAATTTTCATTTCCGTATCTATTATCCCGCGTTCAAACATCGATAGATTCTTTCGACCAACAGTAAAAGTCAGACGTAATTTGTGGTATAATTTTACAATTCAAAGTTTAATTTTTCTCTAGTGTTTTACGCATAAATTGGAAGATGTCGCCACGATAGAGCCTATAGCGCGCCCACCCGCCGCGAGAGGCACCGGTATACTGGAGTAAGAGTCTAAGAGTGCGTTCAGTAGACTGGGAAATAAATAATTCAAGAACAATGCTTACCCCGCAAAAAATGAGACCCTATTATAAAAAGCAATGCCATCTCCTATTTTTTCAAGTACTAAATAACCCTTTACTAGAGCCTAACATCGTACGCGAAGAAGGTATGATGTTGATAGTGTTCCAAAGTCGAACGCGAAGGTTATTGGATTCTATACATGTACAATCAGAAGCAGATAAACGCTCCTTTGAAGTCTTTCGAGCATATGTATATTTTCATCCCAGCTAATGTTTCTTTTTAAAATTTTCTCTTGTTTAATTTTTTTGTTCATTAGTGGTCAATTAAAACCCGATACCGCTAGAGGAGGAAAACCGCTTTGCATGTCATCGTACGCTTGTTTCTTCAACACTTATCGCGTCCCCGGTCACCATCTCGATCAACAAGTAAAAACCTCAAAAAGCGAAGACATCGATAAAGAAGAATATTTCATCGTAGCGTGTAAAAATCAAGTTCGTTCAACTTGATATATTTCAATCAGATTCAACAGTTTCGATAGGGAACTGTCATTTATAAAGCATTTAGAAATATTCGGCTAAAAGGCGATATCCTAACCATCTACTAAATATCGATGGGTATAGACTAACCGCGGAGCTCAGAAAAAATTCTTAAACCTGCAGAAATGTTAGAAAGTTTTCAAATTTCCATATTAAAATGCCATAGAGAACCGAACCCAACCGGACCCATATGAGATCTTAACACGGAGATTTGAAAGTTTCAAACACTTCTGCCGGTTATAAATTTTAGAATTATATTTATCTGAAATCCTCAGGGTCTAATTAGTCCATATCCATCGTTATTTGGTGGGGTATATCGACTTGTACCCAAGTATTCAACCTCAAGCGGTTGAAAAAATATAAAGCTACTAATATACTGTTTTTTTAGTTTTTTGTAGCAAGCATCGCGGAGAATTTGAATCTCTCGAGCGTAGCGGATAGCGAAGATTTCATTTATCGACAACTTCATAGCATATACCAAAGCACTAGCAATTTGGACACTGGTCAGACTGATGAAACAAAGTATAAGGTCCCGACAGATCAACAGTTTCCTCCCGTCGGCCTTTTTACGACGGAAGACAGAAGAATATGGGCCAAGATCTACGAGCACTTGAGAAGTGGTTAGCATTACTTCACGATAAATTAGGGTTTACGATTCTCTTAAGAGTCATTCATACTTGAGGGCAAATCGGTTCCAAAACCGGTACTTGGGGTTTTCAATTTGTCCCTGCTGGAAAAACAAACACGTGACAAGACTGTTCGCCCTTGTTCGACCCATAGCTAGAGGGTATGGGAAGAGGCATATCTTTATATCGCGGCGTTGTAAGATCTTTGACCGTTACTCCTCGATGACTCTGTTCTAAACTTTGTTACTGAATTAATTTTTGACATTAATCTATACTGGCTCCCAAACGATTTTTAGCGTTATACCCTCTTCAGACGAGGCGTAATTAGCCGTTGTTTAATCAGATTTAACCGAGGTTTTCATAGCCTTTTCAGTTCAATAAACCTCGGTTTATTCTGAATAAACCATGGTTAAATCTGATTAAACCGGCTAGTTACGCCTCGTCTGAAAAGGGTATTACGTTCGGTTTTAAGTTATCTATATATTTATTTCAGAGCCTGCCAACTCTAATTCCTTAGACCTCTTGCAAAATTGCCTTTTCGTGCTGTGTCTAGACGAACCAATGAGTCCAATTCCTAATTACGCAACTTACCGAAGGGAGTCAATAACGTTAAACATAGCCGCCATGGCCGGAAATCTGTTACACGGCGGCGGATGCAATCAAAACAGTGCCAACAGATGGTATGACAAGTTTCTCCAGGTACCGTTTCGCTTTTACTAAGCCTAACCAGGTTAAATGTTTAACTGGGGTGGATTAAGGGAAGCCATATAGCTCATTTGCGGGTATTTAATCCATGAAAGAGAGAGAAGGATACTCGGTGGATTTATATTTAGCTCCCATATTAAAGGAGTAAGAATGCGGAATCTTCCTAACTTCAAGTTAAAACTTTCAAGCGGAACATTCTCCAAAAACCGCATCTTCGACTGGGCTCCTCATTGGTGGATAGCGATTGCTATATCGTTGCCTAGGCCAAGGATATATCACATTTATTTCTCTCTCTAACGATTGTACAGCGAATGATATTACGCTCTTTCCCATTCGTTAAAAGGCAGTACAATTACCCAGCTTTTCTTAAAATTCTTCTCCTTGTTCAGGGGATTTAAAAGGACAAGGGCGGACTAACATGGAAAAATGCCCCCAAATGATTTGGTTGAACTTCTGCACAGACTATCTATATACCAAGGTCAGAACCCGTACAAAGTTTTAGACAATTTTATCGTGTCGTTTGAGAGATATACATTCACCATGTATTTTCAATGGGATATTGGCATCATTAACTCATCTAGCGATTCGTGGGAAAGGAGCCCAAGGAATTTGATAAAACTACTTCTTCCTTATAACGCGGTTAACACACGCGTTAAGGATCATCTCCGGATCGCTAGATTAGTTAATGGTGCCAATAACCCATTGAAAATACAATGGGAGGTGTGAAAAGTCCTTGAATTTATATCTCCCGAACGACACGTTAAATTGTTTAAAACTTTGCACGTATTCTTACCATAGATTGACTATGCAAAATTTCAGGGGTGATGACTTTTTTGGCTATTTTTAAGCGATATGCTATGACGTAAAACTGAACCTTTGCTGATAGTATTGAGCTACGGGGCGTTGTTTACTTTTACGGAATAAAGTCATAGACTTTTGACTCAACATATTTATTCTAGCCCCCAAATGAAAGTAGATAAAACCTCGCCATTTATTGGTAATCTTTTTAAATTGTCATAGTTGATTGTGAGCCGCGATGGAGTGTGTGGCGCATTAGTGGAACATTCAGTGTCCGAGGGCGTGACGGTTCTCAACTTCTGCCAAGAATTCGCCGAATATGTGTAAACACCGATTAAACATTTTACTGAAATTGTTCTTTACCCTAGTGTATCGCGAATTTAAGGGATATTCATCATTCTCCACAATTGTATTAAGAAGAAAAACCTTAATTGACATTAATTAATAGGCTGGAATCAGTTTCACGGAAGACCCTAATTAAAGCACTTCCCAAATGACGAAAGGCGCTCAATGTGTTGAGTGTATTTGAGTGGGGTAGTTTAATGTAGGGCATTCCTGATTTCTGAAACAGACTGGAAGCATTTAATTTAATACGTATATCAAATTTTTACGTTAGGTTAGGTTAGGCTAAGCTAAGCTAGGTTACTAGTATAGTGACTTCCTTTTTTATTAAATGTTTTTTTGGGAAAGCGCTCTTATTGAAAAACAGCGCTATATCGGATATTAGACCCAAGTAGGACACTTGCCAAAATCTCGTACACTTTGATCAAAATCCAAAATCTATTTAAAGTAGTCTATTTGAAATTAACATTGAAATCCCAAAATCCCTCCCCAAAAAAAGCTTTAAAATCAACATAATTGAAGAAAATTAGGACAGGACAATAAACATTGCCCGATAAACTGTCCAAATGTCTCCTAATTTTTCACTGAACATTTGTCCGATAAGAAAAAGTAATTGCTAGTACAGGAAATCTGCCCATGTCTGATAGTATTTTAAAATGTCCGATGACTAATGGACAAATGTCCAATAAGAAAAATATTCTTATTTATGTCCCTACCTTTAAATCAGGCCCTTAGCGAACAGTGGTTATCATTGAATTAAAGCGTGGTTTTCTTAATTTTCCGCCACCTTCGGTGCGTCTCTGCCAACAATTGCCATAGCGAAGGCGTTGACGAAAGGGACCAAGTATTATCGTCTAATTCGGTGCATAGCGACAGTAATAACTTCAACGTCACGTCGTTACGTATCAAATCACTAACCTGGAAGCTCGACTCCGATTTAGTTAAAGCCCTGGATAAAGCGGCTGGAAAAATTAACAAGTGGGTTGCTTATTTGGCTCTTAAGCCTCGTTAGTAAGCTAGGGTCACACTAGCATTTCTTAATCGATTTGAAACGATAAAATCAAATCGATATTCAAATCGCCAAGAATCGTTTTAAGCGACACGTGTTCATGCATTAACGTTATAAATCGATTTATTGTAGCTTCATCTATCGGTTATTGAAATCGAATCGGTATGAAACTGGTTCCCGAAGCAGTTTAGAGAAATCGAATCAAATCGATTCGATAAATGACTGTTTCCAGATCACACGACTCCTGTGAAACGTTTTGAAACGGTTTAAGGCCTAGTATGAACGCGGCTTAAGTAAACAAATCAAATTTGTAATAAAACTAATTTGAAACTGACGTGTTTCAGGCTTTGTAACAACACTGATCTCTACGTCCTTCGGTTTATGGATTTTGGAAAAAACTTTGTCAAATCTATTAGTTGCAGTCCAGACTGTTTCATCCAACTCGCTCTTCAACTGACGTACTACAAGTAGGTCGTTATAATCGGCTTAGATCTAGTTTTAATCATCACAGCGGGAAACTCAAACTTTACGACGAAATTGAGCGCGTATGCCCGCGACTTTTCCGAACCTCGTAAAACCTTATTTCCCCGGGCCGTAAAGGGAAACATTCCCTTAAAAACGGTCTAATTATTTGGGCTAATTGGGTTGGATAATTAGGGTCGTAACTTCTCCGGGTCTTTTCCTAGAGTGTTGAAGTCGTGATCCGCGAATAGCCCCATTCTTAGTCTACAAATTAAGCACTTCCATCTTTAAATAGACACAACCAAAGTTAAGTTATACATTTTTTAATTAAAGTATTCAGAAATTGAAGCGTTCAGATTTAGGAGGACTGACCATAGGACATACCTGTCATATATAGCATTATTTTCTGGCTACTTAGACATAATACCTGTGTGTGCCTAAACTCATTTAGAAAGTGATACTTGTTCTTTAAATTCATAATTGTTTTTTGTTTTTTAAATTCAGAGTCCATCGAGAACTAGTAAGCACGTACGAAAGCGCTTCACTTCGATATTTCTATCTGGGTAGAGTGGACAACATTAGAGCGAATACCTCCGAAGCTCTGCAGTGGGTGAAAACAATGTGTGGAGAAGTTCCTGCTACGGTAACATCTTTGTACAATATTTTTTTTTTAATTGGGAACATATTTATTATTCTAAAAAGGGGGTTCACAAGTGTGTAATGCTCAACTAATTAAATAATATTTGAATGGCTAAGGAACGGATAATCTTATTTACGATTTACCAAAGCTAGTGCTCACTGCTCAAAAATGGGGCCAGATATTTGTTCTGTCAACAGATAAAACTGATAATATTTTAAATGGTTATTAATCGGATAAACGTGTTTTTTAATTTAACTACGAGAAACAGATACCCGTTAAGCGCTTATCTGAAGGAAAGTTATTTACGTTATACTTTTATGTCTTTTAACCGCGCCGTCTATCTGCCAGCCATTTTTAACGCTTTTTTAAATGAATACGCGCTTAAAGAATGAATCAGAACTATTAGAGTTAAATTGGAAGTTATCTGTTATCGGTTAACCAGTAAATGTCTGCTTACAAATATGGAATCAGTTTGGACAGATAATTTGGATATAAAAATGAAATTAAATAGACAAATGGTCGTGTAAGCAGGTTTTATCAGTTAACTTATTTGCGCATTGTCTGATACCCGAAAGAGATAACAGTTTGTTCTATAAAGATAAAAGCTAGGAGCACTAGGCACATTAGGACGTTGTATAGATCAAAACCCAGTACCTCTGCAGTTGGTAAGAGCGTGGGAAGTTTACCCAAAGATCGGTAGTTCAAGTCTACCGCGAGACTTAATCACATTTTCGAAGTCTATTACCGGTCTGTCACTAATAGCCCCAAACCTTTTTTAGAATGAAGAGAAATTAGCCTATTTTAAACTGGCTATGAAACGTCAAGGAGAAATCATGAAATACGTAAGTACCGACACGGAGAAAATAATTAAATAATTAAATATTTAACACGGCACTCAGCTTGCACCCCAGGGAGTTTAATGGAGGGAAAAAACAGTGTACCTATGAGGGAAGAATCGCGAATGGAGGGGAAGCAACCTAAACAGCGGTTCCCGAAACATCCGTACCCGAAACAGCGCTTTCTCGTATATTCTAAATTAGAAGTTATTCATAATATGTCGCAATGATGTCGTCCCTGCATTTTTTTCTAAACAGAGCATATAGTGTAGGAGCCCCTAACTTAATTAATTTAAATTAAGAAAAACGTGTCTAAAAATTGTGAAAACATTCATCAATAAGTGATTCCAAAAATAGGTTCAAAAGGTGTTCCATATTTAGCTCAAAGTTTCCATTTAAATTTATTCTAGCCGATAAGAATGTAAACCTTTTCATCGGTGTTCAAATCCTTTTCAGGCGTTAATTGATTAAGTAAAATTGAACATTTTTTTAATGGTATATAGACACTATCGGGCGAAGGTCCGGACAATCACATGATGGCGCTCAGGGAAATGGCACGAATGGAAAGGGAAATGAAGAAAGCGGAAATGGACCTATCATCTCTTAGAGAATTGGAACGCGCAAAACTGGATGTGGAACCAGAAATATTTCGAGACAAATCGTATCAACAATATTTAAATTTCAAATTATCGACTAGTCAGGTATTATTGCTTTTTTTCAATTCCCTGGTATAAAAACTATGGGCCGTTTGGGTTGTTCTTTTTGGAATTTTTATATTTATATTATGTACAGGGTGTTTCGAAAATGGTGGTAAAACCGAGTTAGAGTGGGTTCTATGGGTCATTTTAAGACAAAAATGTTCTATGACGTTTTGTCGTACGGTAGGCCGTTTAAGAGTTACGGAATGAATCATGTAGGGATGACCCCTTAACGTACATTAATAAACGTATACTCAATGCTAAAATACGCTTAATTATTAATTAAGCACGTATTAAGCGTATTTTATCATTGTGTCTACGTTTATTAATGTACTTTAAGGGGTCATCCGTACATGATTTATTTCATAACTCTTAAACGGCACCCCGTACGACAAAACGTCTAGAACATTTTCGTCTTAAAATGACCTATAGAACCCAAAATGACCTATAGAACCCACTATAGCTGTATAGAGCAAAACAATAGTTTTAATAATACTAAGTTCAGTCACAAAACAGCCATCAGATGAGCGTTAGAAAAATGGAAACGTTTACCGTAAAGGCGCGTTCAGACCATATAAAATAAATTAAAAGGAATTGGTAGCTGTCCCAATCCAAACTGGGTCTATTCAACTTCCTTAGATTAGTGCCACGTGTTCTATTCTGGGATTCTTTCTTTAATGAAGCCGTTCAATTCTTTGAAAGCTTAATTTTGCCATTTGTAACCCTAATAGTTACCTAACGAACAAGGTATTCTGGTTGGATACGGACCAGTCGTGCCAGACGGTTACGGCTGTTGTTACATTCCGGCCGAGAGCGACATGATGTTTTGCGTCTCATCATTTTTCAGTTCGGACGCTACAAGTTCCGACTTTTTCGCCTTCAGTTTGGAGGGATCTCTTTTACAAATGAGGGAACTTTGTCTTCAAGGGGACGAACCACCTCCGCCGACCAGCGCCAAAATCAGGGGAAAAAAATAGGCTTATTCTTGATAGTAATTTATTCCTATTACCGCGAAGTCTCGACAATCAACGGAGAATTTTGGTTCAATCAGAATTCTTCGATCTTAACTGTATATTATACAAAAAGCAATATGTTTCATTTGTTTTTAGGAAATACTAGGTACCTACTCGTATAGTAATCTCGGGTTCGATTCTTGACAATCAAAAGTAATTAACCTTACTCGAGCGAAGCCCACGTTTTATAGACATTGTACACTACTTAAATTTAAATAATGTTGATATTTATATTGGAGTGCTGATTTACAAAGTTAACTCTGATGTAACGTCGATCATTGGCTATAATTTTATATAAAAATAGCGGATAAATATGAACGAAAACAATGAGCTAAAAATGAACTACTTTTCAATTGGTTCTCAGAAACGGCAGAAGTTTTTATTCTATCAAATGTTACATATAAAGAAATGTACCTTATAATTTATTTAATTACTTAATTATTGAAGTAATATACTTCTAAATTGACGTAAAGGTAAACGTGTCTTCCGCGCGTTTAGCGTCAAAAAGCCAATTAAAGTTTCGATAAAAATAAACAGATGCAAAGGGAAGAAACATACAAGTATAACCTGGTAAACTATGTCCAAAATATCTTTTTTCCAGGTTTTATCACAAATATTTCCATGAAATATTCAAGTCCAATACCAAATTATTTCGTTTAAATAGGCCTAATCCACCAGTAAAAAAATTTACTAACAAATATTAAACTAGAAATAAATTTATAACTTACCCGAAAAATAGGCTTAGCTGGATTCAAGGAAATCATCTGAATTTCTTCGCATTGATGGGTCATCGACCAATGAACAATGAAACGTCATTAAGGCGAGATCTCCGTGAGACTTTCAATAACATTCGATTGGTCGATGACCCTTCAATGCGAAGAAATTTAGGATCTCCATGAATCCTGCTAAGCCTATTTTGCGAGTAAGTTATAAATTTATTTCTAGTTTAATATTTGTTTGTAATTTTTTTACTGGTGGACTAGGCCTATTTAAAGAATAAAAATCACTCGTTTGGTTGCATGCTCCCTTTAAGAATGCCTAAGTAATTCTATTCGTTGATCTATCTATCTATGGATATGATTGAACAAGCACTTTTAGAACGCTGTTTCTGGGTTCATTTTCAGCGCATTGTTTCGTTATAATTTCTAATTTGAAATGCGACATTACCTGACGAATAACTTCAGCTCATATGGAACTACAGTTTAAAGTTTAGGTCTTAGGCGCTTAAAACCTCTTGAAATATATAGCCATTTGATTCGCTATCGCTACAGCTTCTATTTATAATACGTTGTTAAAATGGCTTTGATTTGCCTTAAAAGAATCGGTTTCAAGAGGTTTATTTATTTTTATAAAAAAATATTAAATTTATAAATTAAATTATTTGTGGTGTTATAGATTTAAATCAGTTTTATTTAAATAACCCTTTATAGAACTTTGTAAAATACTCGAAATTACATTGAAGGCAATGTCATTCAAAAATGAACAGCTCAAAAAGTTTAGTTATACCAAGAATCCATTCAGGTTCCATAAGAATATGGGAGCATAGCTTTAGCCTCTGGTACCATCCTCCCAAACTTTGTAACAAAAGTTCGTCTGCAATTTTCGCAACATTTGTACGCTTAGATCTTTTTTCGGTCGGCTCCATTTTTATTACCCAAATTTTATGTCAAGGTCGTTAGTGGCGCAGGTTAATAATAGATTTCAGGAGCGATTTACCTGAAAAATCGATTCGAAGCGGACGAACTTTTGCTACAAAGTTTGGGAGGATGGTTATTGAATCGCGGCCCTCCCATATTCTTATGGAACCTGAATGGATTCTTGGTTATACTAAAGGGAGATTATTAGGTTTCAATTTTATATCAATTTGAATTTTTTTCCTGATTCCTTGTAATTAAATATATCCTGCACATTTTTTATATATTTCACATTTAAAAAAATATATATATCGATTAGAACTAATTAGTTAAAACTTATTTAGGTTTAGCTATGTGTTGGTTTTTTTCTTTTTTTTTTTTTCACTGTTGCCAAAGGACCAATCAGAGCCAAGAGCCAATTACACTAGGCTCTATCCGAAGGAAGATCGTAGAGCCTCTGGCGACATCTAGATTTAAATTTAAGATTTTATTTAGAAAAGTTTACAAATTTTCTCCAATTGAAGAGCGGTTCGTTTTAAAAACTATACACTTCGCTAATTAGGAACTTTTGATGAAAATGATGCCTACAAATCTTATATAAACATAATTTTCAAATAATAAAAAACCAATTCGTCTCTATGTTATTACCTAGATGTCGCCAAGGGTTGTACAATTTTATTTTAGTATAACTCATGTAATGGGCGCTTGGCTCTGATTGGCTCGTTAGCAATGGCAGAGAAATTCAAACTTTAAAAAATTATTTCTAATAGTATTTGTACTTCAAAAATTATGAAAAAATTCAGGGAAGCATATTTTTACATAAGGAACCAGGAAATAAATACTTATTTCAGCTAATAGAATCCCTTTATCTGCATTTTAAATTATTAACCACTAGGGAAACTAAGATAATTGGATTAAATGAATTTACGCTTAAGCCAGGGTGACCACAACAAAAACTGAAAAAATTATAGGGAATTTTCCATCGATTTATAGGAAATTATAGGAATATTTTTAGGAACATAGGAAAATATAGGAGAATTACTAAAATTATAGGAAAATATAGGTTTCAAATATGAAGTTATAATACAAAGGATGCACTGAAAACCGCCTTATTTCTCAATCTAAAACAAAACACAGTGAAGAAGATGATACTTGACCCAATAGTTGGTATTATTAAAGAACTTGCGGGTACATGTTGGTTCGAATGTTGCTAACTACGTCACGAAATCACGTGGCGTTAAGATTATACAGAACAATTATTTCCGTTTTCATAAAACGCTAAGGGTCAGACAGCTCAGAAGTCACTCGGAAGAGATCCGACCTTGAGATCTGACACGGTTATAGAAAAAATTAAGCTTAAGAAGTGCTCGGTGCTCACGAGCGCTATGAGCTTTACAAACTATGATGTCGACACCAACATTCCCTAAATAAGCTCCTCCTTTTTTAGGATAGTAACTATTTCCTAAAACATTTTTGTAGCTGTTGAGTTCCTTCTCTATTAATAATATTCATTTCATTTGCTGTAGTTTTTAAGAGCCACATATATATTAAAAACACGCGGTGGAAACCCGCAAATACTGAAGAAATCTTGAAAAATATAGGAAAAAAATTCAAAATTATAAGAATTTATAGGAACAACATTGAAAATATGGGAAAAATTATAAAATATATTTAGAAAATGTGGTCACCCTGTTAAGGTTGTTAGTCTTAATAGATTTTAAATTACTAAAATTCGGGACAGAAATAAGACCATATTCGTGAATAGATCCTTATCTGAGCGCCCCTTTTATATTTTGTTATTAGGTTGAATAGTCTTATTTCTAAAGTTTTCAATAACGCGCTTTTATGACATGTAAGAAAATTTTTGATTAGTCTAAATTTCATCATAGAGCTTTTTCATTATATATATATATATATATATATATAACCGCATTTTTATTGAGGCCTTATTTACGCGAGGCGATTAAGACAATCACATCAAGTAACGCAAATGGCTAAATTGAAAAACAGGCTTAGCAGTTTTAGTATATGTCGTATTAAATATAATTGCATGATACATTAGTTAACAAATTTTAGCAAAAACGTTTACAACTAAATAAATTTTATTGGCTATTAAAGGGCTAAATGTTTAATCTTAAATGAAAAAAAGTAATTTATTAAAGACAATCTAAGGTAAAAAGTAAATAAATCTTCCCAATTGTTGTAAAAAAAATGTTATATTTCTAGGAATTAAGCTACAGGAAAAAAAAACCAAATCCATTGAATTATTAAGAAAATAACGTATATTAAGTTTCATATTTATTTGAAAGATTTAAGACCATTCAAGGTGATTTGATATTAAGTAGAAAGATCGAGGCAGAGGTGACTATAAAGTTGTAATATACGTGGATGATTTAATTGGCTATCATAATCAGCTCATAGTGGTATCGACATTCATTCCAAAAGGCGGCCTCCAACTTCTTATTGAAGGGAGAATGCAACCTAACAACGAGTGTTGTTTAGGCCTAATCCACCAATAAAATGTTTACAAAACAAATATTAAACTAGAAATAAATTTAAAATTTACCCGGGAAATAGGCTTAGCGAGATTCATAGAGATCCTGAATTGCCTCCGTGTAAGGTCTAGCGACCAATGAGCGAAGGCCCGTTGTTCACGCGAGATCTCCACGAGACATACGATCGCGTTCGATTGGTAGCTAGAACTTAAACGTGAGGAAATCAGGATCTCGATGAATCCCGCTAAGCCTATTTTCCGGGTTTTAAATTGATTTATAGCCTATTATTTATTTGTAAATTTAATTAATAGTGGATTAGTACTATTTAAACGATAAGAAATCGATAAAAAAATCACTTGTTGTTAGGTTGCATTCTCCCTTTAAAGCAAGCCTCAATAGGGGCCTCTAAAAGTTTTCAGGTTATGTTGGAATATTCTATAGCGACGGCAATGTACCAACGGAGTCTAAAATTTAAGGTTTTTTCAAATAAAGATGAAACTTGAATAATAAGATTCCTATAAAGAAGAAGTTGTTAGGTATTAATGTCATAGGATTTAATAGTTTCTACGACCAACGTTTAAAAAAATCATAATACTGCTTGAAAAGTTTAAGAATTCCACAAGAGGGATAGTAAAGAAAATGAAGTAAATTTTTATTGACTCTGCTCAACAGCTCCAACATTTTATCAATGCCAGTGAACGCGGGGAAAAAAAAAGAAATCCAAAAGGGGAAATTTAGTTTATAGAGGCGCTATTAACAAAAGATTTTGCAGACGAGTCTCTCCCGTTACCAGGTTTGATTGTTAAGGGGGTGCACCGTAAACTTAGTACATAACACCCCCGCCAATCCGTGCGGCTACATCATTTGTCCCTAAAGTGCCGCACGCGAAACCGTGCCCGGAACGGGTAACAAGGTCAAACAGCGGGAACCGAAGAACCCCAGACCAGTGCTCCCGCACACACGTGAGGAGGCTAAGGCAACAAAAGGTGGAGAAACGGCTTGGCGACCAGAACCCACACAGCTGCGCCATACGGCCTCCGTAATGTAACCGTGACCCAACAAGACCGACTCAAAGGCAGAGGGAGCTGCCAGGGCCCAGGACGGGCCCCACGAGTCGGCCGGGTGTGGGCGAGACGGCCGTGTTCCAATTCGCGGAACTAGGACGGATCCTAGAACTCGGGCCCCCTCACCACGACAAGGATGGAACACTACCCCCACCCTGCGCACGGACAGGTGGGGGGGAGGGGGTCTCTCCCGTTACCGTGGCAACCCGACGTAGTAACATCTACAACGTCGGGTTCCCACGGTAACGGGAGGGACGCGTCTGCAAAATCGTAGAATGATCCCGCCACCTATCGGGAAAAAATGACAATCCTATACGAGCTAAAGTCCACTCATGCTTCGGGAGCGTGTACTGACTTTGATAAAAAGATGAACTCAGCTAGAGCGCTTTCCCAAAAGAACGTAGCGCTATTTTTCAACAAGAGCGCTTTCCCAAAAAAACATAGATAGACAGTTCCTGCTATAATCAACCTTAGAGTTGTCGACGGCATAGAGGATATTAGAAAAAGCGTATCTCTATAAGCTATCTATTTTTAAATATACGCGAACAATGCCCTTGAATAGATTCGATAACAAAATCACTTCTTTTTCCACTCTAAGAAAGCGGAATAGCTTTAAGTATAATAATAAATAATAATATATGCATTGAAAAATGACAATCATAAACGAATGTACATAAAAACCGAATCAATGTCCATCACAAAAGGTCTAACATTTTGCCCATATTCTGTTAATGGAAAACTAAGTTTTCAACCCAGATTTAGTTTATTTCTAACGTTGCAGTCAAATATAAGGAATATAATGATACAATTTGTCGCGACAAACGAATGGGTTATAATCTCAGTGTGTCGTTGATTAAGTCTAAGATCATTAATGATCTTAACTCGAGATTTAGAGATTGTTAATATATATATTTTAATTTATAGATTATCGTAATGTTATAGTCGAATATGATACAGAAATTATCATAAGCGTGTTAAAAGGATATCCTGAGATTTATCTAGTAATTTTGGATTGTAAAATGGTAATTGTGATTTTTACGTAATAATGTCCCAGCCAGCGAAATTGATAAATTATATTTGGTTAATGAAAATTAGAAAATATATATAAAATGTTTATTGAAATTTTTCAATGAATAAATAGGTTTTCTTTAAAAACTCTAAGTAGCCAAAAATGGGGTATTTCTTTGATAAGGTGGTGCAAAATATATAAAATAATTGCATTAAGAGATAATAATCGTACCTCCGTTTCAATTAAAAACCAATTTTCGATTATTTCGAAAATATAAATTTTACCACGAAAATAAGGAATTTCTTTGTATTAATATAACCGCGTCTAGAAATTTATTTATAAATAATTTTAGTTCAATTTAATCGATTATCCACGATTAATCGCTTTCTCCGGTTTATCCGTATATAATTTACAGACTCATTTAAGTGAGTTTTCCGAATTATTTTAACGGTGAAATGGATAATAATATAATAAATATTGTTTCTAAATCATATTCGCGTAATATTTTAAATATATTTGAGAAAATAATATTGTCGCTATACAGTCCGAATAATCGATGACCGAAATCGTATTCTTCAATATAATTCGTAGCGAAATTTCCCGAAATCTATTTTTCATTAATTCTTGTCGCGTTTGTCCAATGGATAAACGGTTAACCAAAAACAGACCCTCTTTTAAACAGTTAACCGTTGGTTAAAACGGTGTGATTTTTTAGATAATTGTATTTAAAGATAAATTCTAAAATGATAAAACGGTAAAAGTAACAGAAATGTTACGGTTAATCGTAATTAATCGGAAAATTAGTAAATAATTTATTTAAAACTTATAGTGCAGATTAAGTTTTAATATCGAATTTAGATGATAGTTAATCTACTAAACCGAACATTTACAGCCCCTTTTAGACCACGTTAAAATTTAATTATAATTGTATTTAATTGGCTTTTGATTTAGAAGACAGATACTTCATGGTGTAACAACCTAAAACTCTAAATTTTTGGGGAGCTTTCGAGCACACACGCTCCTTTTCAACTCGAAGTTTTGAGGTTGCTACACCATGAACTATCGGGCTTTAAAATAATTAGTTAATTTCATTCTTAATAATTATATTTTAATCTAAACTAAAAGGAACAGTGACTAAATCACTACATTCTAGCTTCGAGATCTCAATTTGGGTTAAAATCCGCGAAGAAACTCGAGTTTCAAATGTTTTTTATCCGCGAATGAATAACTCGTATAACGTATCAATTTCCTATAACAATGGAGTACGAATGAAAAGTTTGCCATACATTCAGATACGTTAACTCGAATAAGAAATGGATATTTTTTCGAAACGGATATCTGATTAATATTCTCGAAAAATGATATAAATTGAATCTTAGTTTTAAATTATAATATAATTAAATGAATTAGCTATAAAAGAAAATATAAGTTTAGAAAATTATCCAATATTTAAGACTATAAAATCGTTGTTAATCCAAATTATGTTATGTAACGAAGATATTCTTTGAACAAGAAAGAAATTTATAAAATAATTAAACTCGACAATCAACGCTTCGAAAAATGGTATAAATTTAACCTTAATTTTAATTTATAATATATTTAAGTGGATTCGCTAATTAAAGTAAATATGTATAGATAATTATGCAGTTTTTATGACCCAAAAATCGTTGTCAACCCAAAATTATATTATACCTCCTAATTTGAAATTTCTGAGCGCGGGAAATGTTAAATTCATAAAAGTGAATTTTTGCGTTAAAGGTTTATAGATCTATATCAAAACAAATTATAATATTTATATATAGTTATACGATGGGTTTACAAAAAGAAATTGACAATCATTAATATATAATAACTGTGCAATGTATCTGAATTGAGTGTATACTAATTGTAATAATAGAAGGGCTAATTGTAAAATGCGTAAAAACAATCAAAAATGAAAAATAAATATAATGATGAAATCAAAAATTTATTAATTTCCAATGTCCAAAACAAGGGATTTAAGCTAAATAAGTAGAAAGTTTCAGAAAATTCTATAGAAAGGTCTGGAAAGTTACACAAAATTCCAGAAAGGTCTGGAAAGTTACACAAAATTCCAGAAAGGTCTGGAAAGTTCCAGAAAATTCCAGAGAGGTCTGGAAAGTTCCAGAAAATTCTAGAAAGGTCTGGAAAGTTCCAGAAAATTCTAGAAAGGTCTGGAAAGTTCCAGAGAATTCTAGAAAGGTCTGGAAAGTTCCACAAAATTCTAGAAAGATTTGTAAAGTTCCACAAAATACTAGAAAGGTCTGGAAAGTTCCACAAAATACTAGAAAGGTCTGGAAAGTTCCACAAAATACTAGAAAGGTCTGGAAAGTTCCACAAATAACCAGGAAGGTCTGGAAAGTTCCACAAAATACTAGGAAGGTCTGGAAAGTTCCACAAAATACTAGGAAGGTCTGGAAAATCTCAGAAAATTCTAGGACGGTCTGGAAAGTTCCAGAAAATTCTAGGACGGTCTGGAAAGTTCCAGAAAATTCTAGGACGGTCTGGAATGTTCCAGAAAATTCTAGGAAGGTCTGGAAAGTTCCAGAAAATTCTAGAAAGGTCTGGAAAGTTCCAGAAAATTCTAGGAAGGTCTGGAAAGTTCCAGAAAATTCTAGGAAGGTCTGCAAAGTTCCAGAAAATTCTAGAAAGGTCTGGAAAGTTCCACAAAATACTAGAAAGGTCTGGAAAGTTCCATAAAATACTAGAAAGGTCTGGAAAGTTCCATAAAATACTAGAAAGGTCTGGAAAGTTCCACAAAATTCTTGGAAGGTCTAGAAAGTTCCAGAAAATTCTAGGAAGGTCTAGAAAGTTCCAGAAAATTCTAGGAAGGTCTAGAAAGTTCCAGAAAATTCTAGGAAGGTCTAGAAAGTTCCACAAAATTCTTGGAAGGTCTAGAAAGTTTCAGAAAATTCTAGGAAGGTCTGGAAAGTTACACAAAATTCTAGGAAGGTCTGGAAAGTTACACAAAATTCTAGGAAGGTCTGGAAAGTTACACAAAATTCTAGGAAGGTCTGGAAAATTACACAAAATTCTAGGAAGGTCTGGAAAGTTCTATAAAGGTCTGGAAAATTCTAGAAAGTTGGGAAATTTCAATTCATCAATTTTCAAATTCAAAAATCTTTTATATCCCGTGATTTCTCACTTTTAAAATGCACCCAATCGTGAAAAAGACATTGGATCACGAGTCAACATCGTTTTAGTTTTGTCGCGAAATTAAAGCGTCATCGAAAAGATCTCAATTCCAATTTTATTTTTAAATAGGAAATTAGCGAGCTCTGATTTTTTTAAGCAAGATTTTTTTTTAGCGGGAATTAAGTAGACACTTCATCGTTAAAACACACAGAGCTCGCTAATTTCCAATTTAAAAATAAAATTGGAATTGAGATCTTTTTGATGACGCTTTAATTTCGCGACAAAACTAAAAGAAGAATTATTACTTATTGTTGAAAAGAGTTTTAAATGAAAGATTAAAAGTTAAATTATTTAATTATATTAATAAAATAATCCGTGTATTTTATATCATGTAGCTAAAACAGACGAAAGAATTTACGTGAAAAATGATAAAACTTGTCTTGGGGTACAGTTCAAGGATTTAAAACTAGATTTACAACTTTTAGCTAGTAATATGATCGTTGTTCGAGATGGCTTAGCGTTCTACCGCAGAATTTATTTATATTGGGTCTTTTAAGTTTTAAGCAGACTATCCTTAATTATAAGACGTATTTCTTATAATGATTTAAAGGGATAATATTAGCTAAAATTAAGTAATTGTTTTTCTGATTCCCAGGGAGCTGTCATAATTTTAAATTCCTTATAGGATTTATAGGATTTTTTTAAAAATATAGGATTATACAGGACACAAAATTGTGTTCTATAGGTTGATATAGGACTAAAATTATCACAAATATAGGATTTTAATAAGCAAATTTCAACAAATATCCCTTTTAAAAAATAAAGAAATTAAAAAAGCGTGGTTTTTAAGGCCTAGCAAATGACACCAGACACCTCTAAGATATATATGACATTTCAAAGATATACAGAAGAATACAGGACGGGTTTAAAAAACAGGATTTTATAGGAATTATAGTACCACTGGACTCCCTTGGAATGTCTCCCTTAATGTTTCTAAATTATCGGAAAGAAATTAAGTTATGAAAGATTTTTTAAGTTGCATTGTTTGAATTTCGTGCTAGTGAACCCCATTGAAAATATAATAAAAGGAATAAAAGCTTCAGAATTTTCTGTATAGTTTTTAGGGACAGTTTTAGTCAAGATTATACTGGGGGTTTGTCTACTTTCGGTATCTTTATCCAATTGGCTCCGATTGACACCAGTCAGCCATTGAAAATTAAACTAGTCAAATTATACCACGAACTACGTCCGACTTTTATGGTTCGTCGGAAGTAAAGTTGAAGAATTTATTAAAACGCGAGATAATAGGGACGGAAATGATCAAATTTCCTTTATAAATCGATTTATCGTAGCTTCATCTATCAGTTGTTGAAATCGAATAGGTGTGAAACTGGTTCCCGAAGCAGTTTCGAGAAATCGAATCAAATCGATTCGATAAAAGACGGTTTCAAGTTCACACGACTCCAGCGAAACGTTCTGAAACGGTTTAAATCGATTCCAAGGCCTAGTATGAAAGCGGCTTGATTACTTCGATCCTATTTCGATATATTTCGGTAACTTGCAGAATCGCGAGTTTATAAAAGACATGCCCTTTATTTTTTATTTAATTTTTCAAATTTTCCAAAAAAAAAAAAAAATCACTTAGTATACAAGATACTGAGACGACCTTGAAGCGCATTATCTTGGGAATATTTTTTTGTTACGTTCATTCTGTAAGAGTCTGTCGTAATTTTGGAAGAATTTTTTAACACCAATGTCTTCGATTTCTCTACTAAGTGATCGAGCGAGCGATTTAAGGTGAGTTATAAATTGTGCTTAGAGCTGGGAATTCGCATAACTTTTGTTTATTGAATAAGACCATCGTGAATATCAATCGGATATTATTCCGTTCGCGAAAACATATCCTTTCTTTATTGGAGTTAGCTTATCCGAATATAAGGCAAACTTTTATTCGTACTCAATTGTTATAGGAAAGTGATACAAGTTATACGAGTTATTCATTCACCGATTAAAAACATTTGAAACTAGGCTTTCTTCACGGATTTTAAACCAAGCGTAAGTATATAAGTTTACCACATCCATGAGTAGCATTTAGCCGGGTTCATCTTTTCTCAAAACCGCGCTATTCGATGAAGATACGTTGAAGCTAGAGACTTTTCATTTGAACCAGAAGCGGATGAACCCTCCTTTGAAATATATTACTCCCAGGATTAGCCATGTCTGAAGGGGCAAGTTATATAAATAGACTTGAAAGGAGTGTTTCATCGGCTCTGTTTCAACGAATTCAAAACCATTTGTAAACGGTTTTATGGTGAACCAAGTTTGTCATTTATTTTATTTAGAAAGAATGTCTGAAACCCTAAACAATTCTACTAATGAAAGTGACTCTTTTTGGGCCGATATTGGCGAGAAATTGGTCTGGACGAAAAAATGGGACAAACTTAAAGATTTATCCGACGCACCCGTCACAAAATGGTAAAGTTTTTTTTTAATTGAAACGTTATTATTCGCTACTGATGTTAATTTTTGAACAAAATACGGTATACACGATCGCTTTAAGTTTATTTCAATGGCCTAAACCAGAAGCCGATGAAACCCTCCTTTGAAGTCTACTACTCTAATGTTCCATATAGCGCTCCTCTCTGTATGGGTAAAATTCCCAATTTTACGAGATCGGGAGTCTTATTTCATACCCCCCTGTCTATGGAAAATTGGAAATTCTCTCTCTCCACAAACGACGACGTTTTTTTGACGAACTCCAAGGCTACTAGAGATATTCGCTCGGCGAACTCCCGCTCCGAAAATATCTACCGTTAGGAAGCGTACGAATCGCGCTTTTTAAAACTAACCCATACAGAGAGGGGTAAACAAGACCCGGGAATAATAGACTTCAAAGGAGGGTTTCATCGGCTTCTGCCTAAACTTAAATCTTATTGTAAATTAGGTACGCTGGTGGCGAACTAAACTTGTGTTTTAACTCGCTGGATCGTCACGTTCAAGATGGATTCGGTGACGCCATCGTTATTCAATTTTATAGTCTCATTACTCGAACCAAAATAAACTACACTTACAAAGAAGTTTACGACAAGGTACTTATAACCTCGGAGCAGAGAATAATTATATCAAAGGGAGCCCGAAGTAAAAATCAGAAGCCTTATTTCTTTGATAAAACAGTAATACAGTAATTAAAAAGTCCCTTCCTTCAGTCAAATACTTTTACTCCGCTTAATTACTCCTAAAATAACTTAAATAAGGTTCATGTAGAAAAGGGGATACCAGTCAATCAGAATTCTACTTTGGGAAAATAGATTTTTTATAGGAAATGTAGCGCTACCTTTTGGCACCAGATGACAGATTATTTTTGAAGATTACGTAAGGATTATTTGATTTTGTTTTTAATGAATTACGAGGTGTACGCCGGATTACGTGGGTGGCTAGCCACTCGCCTTTTGGGGCTCGCAGCTTGTATATAAAATTTTGGAATTAAAAGGCGAGATTTAAATGGATAGTATTCCCTTCAACAGGATTCAAAATGGTGGTTCAAAATTTAAAAGTATTTGTTTAAATACCGTTATTTAAAATACTTTTTCGTACTAAAAATCATATTTTATGGTACAAGAAATCAAAAAATTTGGTTATCACATACTACACTTGATTTTCTACAGTCTCCCTTTAAAAAGCTAGGACTATTAACAATAGACGCCTATCAGCAGCGCGCCATTGGAGTACACAGTTTGAAGCACTAAGATTCTAAGAATGAAGAATTTCATTTCATTATTTTAGGTGAGCAGATTAGCTTCAGTTCTGGAGAATTTCGGAGTTAAAAAAGGGGACCGTGTGCTTATTTACATGCCTATGGTGGCTGAAGGTATTTTCGCCATGTTAGCTTGTTGCCGTATAGGAGCCTCGCATTGCGCCATGCCCAGCGGACTACCCCCTCGTGATTTGGCTGTTCGAATCGATCATTGCCAGGTAAGACTAATAACCGATATTCTTACAATTCGATTGGGCAGCGGGCTTATAATGGGTACGTTCAGTTGATCTACAAATAAGAAAAATCGATGCCAAAAAGTCATCGCCTTTCTCTCTATTGCAGGGCTGCAAGAGGTCCTACAATTCCTATAAAATCATATATTTTTGAAAGTGTCCTATATAATCCTATAATTTTACAAACGGACCTATATAATCCTATAATTTCACAAATGGTCCTATATAATCCTATAATTTCAAAGAAGGTCCTATATAATCCTAGAAATTCGCAAATGGTTCTATATAATCTATATAATCCTAAAATTTCAGAAAAGGTGCTATATAATCCTATAAATTCACAAATGGTTCTATATAATCCTATAATTTCACAAATAGTCCTATATAATCCTATAATTTCACTAAGGGTCCTATATAATCCTATATTTTCACTAAGAGTCCTATGTGATCCTATAATATCACAAATGGTCCTGTATAATCCTATAATTTTACAAACGGTCCTATATAATCCTATAATTTCACAAATGGTCCTATATAATACTATAATTTCACAAATGGTCCTATATAATACTATAATTTCAAAGAAGGTCCTATATAATCCTAGAAATTCGCAAATGGTTCTATATAATCTATATAATCCTAAAATTTCAGAAAAGGTCCTATATAATCTATATAATCCTAAAATTTCAGAAAAGGTCCTATATAATCCTATAAATTCACAAATGGTTCTATATAATCCTATAATTTCACAAATAGTCCTATATAATCCTATAATTTCACTAAGAGTCCTATGTGATCCTATAATATCACAAATGGTTTGCTTAACCTTCCTCTTTACTAGACTTGAAAAAAATCTTAAGACGAGCATCGATGGCAATTTTGTGGCTAACTGAAAGTACCCAATGTAACGCGAGAACTGAAACTATTTTATTCATAAATCGCTATGTTACAATTTACGGAGAATATTATTATTTTAGCCAAAGGTTGTATTGTCAGCATCGCGAGGCTATCACGAAAAAGGGTGGCTTAATTACAAGGAGATTCTAGACGAAGCCATTGATAATGCGACCTTTAAACCTGTCAAGACCTTGATTTTGAAAAGGGAAGAAAGCGTAAGTGGCCGATTTTTTTTATAAATATGAACGTGATTTCTAACTCTAATTTCTAAATCGGTAATTTAGCCTGGTAATCCACGCGTTAAATCTACCCTAAACCCGAGATTCTCATAAAACATTATTCTGGCTGTCTTAATAGACCTCTCGCGTTTAGTTTGACCCCTTCCTAAGGGGTTAGTCAACCCACTAAGTCAGACCTGTAAAGAGGGATGAGGAGATCATGCGCAGTGACGGCGATGTTCCATCCCCCTTGGTTGTTTGATTTCGCGGTTGACTACCCCTTTGGAGGAGGTCAAAATAAACGTAAGAGGTCCGTCTTAGAAACCTGATACGTAGCGAGATTTATGTGATTGTTTCAGAGCCTAAATACCAGAAATTGTTAGATGTTCCGCCCAACAAGCCTGCAAGTGCGGGTCATTCCGTAACAAAAACGCCCAATATAAACCCTACCCCTTTTGATTTACAATATATATTGTATATATTAATATAACCTGAGAAAAGATTATGAAAGTTTTATGACGATTGCCGACAAAGCCAAGATACTTGAATATACTGTTTTTTCTAGAAAATTTGTAAAAATTGGACTTGATCCTTTGAACACTTTTTAAAATAGCTATTCCCCTAATAATATCGAATATTAGCTCATTTAAAAGCTTTATACCACCCAAGTAAATGTACGTATTTAGTTTTGGTATAGAAAATAATCAACACAGGGTGTTTCTGAATTCTGTGCCAATATTTTAGGGGGTTAATTATGGGGGGTTAAAGGTACAGGACTGTTTTGGTCGCGATCCTCGGCACACAATTGAAATCAGCTTATCTCGCATGGCGTTTGTGCTGGTGTGGCTGCCTACCTAGAGGCGTGTTTGTGTGACGGCATATACCTACAGGAGGTTTTTAGCCCAAACTTTATGTCATGTAGCAACACTAGGAATCGTCGCCCAGGATCCGATCGCGACCAAGACAGTCATGCACCTTTACCCCCCATAAATAGCCCCTTAAAATATTGGCACAGAGTATATACAGGGTGTTCCAAAAATTGTGGTAGAACCTAAGATCCGCATTCTATGTTTAAGAGATAACGAAATGATGCATTTACGGATGGCCCCTTAAATGTACATAATAAACGTATACTCGATGTTCCATAAAAATCCCAGCTAAATTATGAAAAGTATTTTAGAGTGGATTATACGTGTATTATGAACTTTTAAGGGGTCATACGTAAATGAATCATTTCGTATCTCTTAAACTATGCCTGGTGGGACAAAATGTCACAGAACGTTTTGGACTGAAAATGACCCATAGAGCCCGAGGATTTGAAACACACGGTATGTAACTCTATGTGCGTCTATCTGTAGGTAGGGAACTCTTTAAAGGTAGAATGCAACCTAAAAACAATTTTTTTTTTCGATTCCTTATCTTTTAATTAGGCCTAATCCAACAGTAAAAAAAAAATTAAAAATAAATATTAAACTAGAAATAATTTTAAAACTTACCAGGAAAATAGGCTTAGCGGGATTCACGGAGATGATCTGAACTCCCCTTAAAAGGACTAGCGACCAATGACATTGATCGATGGCTATTATATGGAGAATACAGGATCTCCATGATCAATGTCATTTGGTCGCTAGTCCTTATACGCGGAGTCCAGGATATCTCCATGAATCCAGCTAAGCCTATTTTGATGGTAAGTTTTATATTTATTTATAGTTTAATATCCGTTTGTAAATTTTTTTACTATTGGATTAGGCCTATTTAAACGATAAAGAACCGATAAAAAAAAATCACTTCTTGTTAGGTTGCATTCTCCCTTTAAAAGCATACAAGCGATTTTATAAATGAAATGAGAAAAGCGGAAGTGATTTGATACGCAATGTTAAATTTCATTGGGAAAAAGTAGTATACGCAAACTAGCCTTGAACACGAGTGTAGAAAGCCAGAATTTATTGCAAAAGGTAGCGCGACTTGAAATTAAATTCGTCGTTTAACAAGCGTTTTAAGTTCAATAAGTTTAGTTTCATGAATTAAATTATGTTTTTGTGAAGAAAATTAAACGAAATTATCTAAATAACTGATACAAAGTAAGAGGGATATAAGTAATTATTATAATCAGAGGTATATAATAACCCCCTTCGGTTATTATATACCTCTGTTATAATTAATATTATACTATAAATATATTATGTTTATTATTATGGCACAGTTAATTATTATTTTGCGGTGGGTTTAAAATTTAAAAAATTATATTTCGAGAACGATAAATAGTACGTTGAGATTTTGAGTGATTCGTATGTAATTGATATCCAGTGGTGGCTGAGTAGGCTAAGCCAACAGGTGAATTTCAAAGAGGCCTCAAAATCCTCTCAAAAGGGAACTCTAATTACTGTCGAGCAAAACTGTAAGCTATGACGAAAATGTAGACCACTTAAAGCTATCAGCCTACGTGTTTGAAGAAATACTGGGTCAAGCTCGCCAAAAGTCTCGTGGTTAAGTATCGCAATACACCTATCTTCATGTACCATACAGAGAAGATGAACCTCGGGGGTAGTATAACATATTATATTTTTTGCTTGGTGCCAGGTGGCGTTGATAGCATGCCTCAATGCCGATTGGCGGGATTTCGCGGGAAAAGTTAGCGATCTCGATTCTCGAAGACTTCTCGGAGCGATTTAAGACGTTCTTAAACGTTTAAAAATATAGTAGCCGTTATTTATTTGCCTATTTTAGGATTATTGTACTTTATTAGTTAGACAATTAGGAGGCAAGTTAAATATATCAAACAAATACTTATTGAGTAATTGAAAGTACCCAATCATATTGATATAATAATGCAGGAACGCGTATTTAAGCCTTGGATCACAATTGTTAATGTGAAACGCCAAGGCTTACCTGTCAGTAAAGTCATGATGTGCTTTTTTTCTATGTATTCTTCGACAAAAAGTTGTGTAACTTCTTTTGTAATGATCTTGGGTATTATTCCGCTTCTCGTAGTAATCTTTTACATCATTTTAGGAAAATATTGGAACATTTCTTATGGATTTAATACCCTACTATAGGGAAAATTAACCCTTCTGGTACTCCAGCCGCCATGTTGTTCCGAAATTACTAAGGGCCACGCGATTGGCTAAAATTCATTTGCTACTACTGCCATCTTTGAGGAAGTCTTTGAAAAATCTTTTTATACATCTGCCCCCTGTGAAAGGGTCTTCTCCCCAGAATATGAAGATAGGTGTATTGGGATATTAGGATAAAAGTAATTTTTGATTCAAATAAAAGTTGCCTCCCTGGGTAATATTATTTCATGGGATTAATTATAAGCACAGAAATATACGCGAAGGGAGTAGAAGGAACCAACCACAAATTACTTCGTAATACACTCAATTCTAAACCGTAGGTATTAAATTATTCAATCTCAATATAGTAAATAACCACGGTAAAACCAATATTCCCACAAACAAATATACAAATATGGGATAAAAGCTTACCAATTTGAAGGTCTACGACGAATGCTGTTTGAGTTGATTAATGATTATATCCAAAACAACGCGTCAGTCAGGAATGTTCACACTTCACACGATTCCGAACAAAAACAAAACACGCACAACCCGAAAATTTCACACGCGAAAAACAAAAAAGTGTATCGAACTCCATACCAATAGTCTACCGGTTACGCTCGCGGACAAACTGACCCATATATTCAATTTCGAAACCATTTTTTCAACCGTATTTGTATTAACCCTTGGCGAAAAACCCGCGAATGACTAGCCTGTTAGGCTGTTACACACTCGGAAAATGTTTTTGGTATTATTTATAAGGATTAACAAGTACTGAAAAGTGAAAACTACCTTTTAGACTCGAATAATGAATCATTACCACTTTTGAAAATGCAGTCCTCAAAATAAACCATTCGCTGCAACTTGCAAAGGAGACTTTGCAACCATAAATATGGGTTACCGTATCTTGTAACACGGACAAATTAAAGTTTTATACACATTACGTTACCTCACGCTTTCAATTACCGTAATTTATCTTCGCAATTAGGTTTACGAAAGTTAAAACTAAAATACGACGCGAATGGAGGGCTACCAACGACTGACCGACCGTGTCTCGTAAATGGGCGGCAGCCCCAGTAGTCCAGTACCTGTAAATTCGTCCGCTGGACTCGCGACAGAACTTATATCTATAATTAATTTCAGAGCCTCTACAAAATATTTAATTTACAATTCAATGAGACATACCGCCTCCATAGGAAATAGTCGTAGCCTTTCGCAACTATACCAATACATTTTCGTCTCTTTTGAATCTCGGTCGACACATTTTCCAAATATTTATCCGCAATGTTCAACGTCAGGGTGAGAAATTTTTTAAAGTGGACCTTTCATCACAACCGCCACCCCCCTGGTTCACCATTGATCAGAGTATGTCGTCTGCTTGGCTAAAGAAGCCTAGCAGACGACAAAGCCTAACAAATTGGCTTTCAGTGACTCGGACGTACAGGTTACGAAATTTGTAGTTTCAATCTTCAACTTCCAACTATTTAAGAATAAAGAAAAGTTAACTCCGATATAATTTTTAAACTGGACCAGGCAATTTTAAAAGTGGTCATTTGACCCGTGCCCCGCCTAATTTCTCACGCTGTTCAACGTTAAGATATTAAAAAGCGATTCTTGAAATTAGCATTTTAAATCGGTTTGGACTGTAAAAATATGTGTAAAAACTTGTTCAAAGTACTTGAGGTAGCGTGATGGGTAGGCTGAATATGTCAACGCCTAAAATCTCAAGGGGTCCCAAAATCCACTCAAATGGGCCATAAAAACGAATGAAATGGGCCTGTATGTCAACAGGTAAGACTATTACTTGGCAGAGACTACGACTGGGATTCGACGGTTGATAGCGCTTGTCCCAAGGAGAATTGTGAACCTGTCGAAGCTACAGAACCCGCTTTCGCCATTTATACTTCAGGATCAACAGGAATGCCAAAGGTTTGTCGACTTTAAATATTCATTAGGACCTTCAAATAAACTAGTAAGAGGGCTTTAATGAAATTTCACGCAATTCCAACATCTCCATTGCAGGCTGTTCTTCACTCGGTTGGCGGATTCGCCGCGAGGATGCTCTGTGATAAGTCAGAATTATTTTCCTTCTCTCTAATCATCTCTAATCAATCATTAACGTATATGATGCTGAAGAGTCAAATCTTGGCTTAAATGGATCTATAACTCTAACAGTAGTTCCTAGGAAACTACTAAACTCTCTTGTATTTACATTTACTATTTCAGACCGGTTTATTTCCCCGGAGATGAAGAAACGATACTGATTACTTCGAACTACGGTTGGATGGCCCAACACATTTTCATCTACACCACGCTTCTTACCCGCCAGAGAATCGTCATATTTGAGGTTGGTAGTTCTCGTGAGTCGATAATGCGTCAATTTTATGTTTCTAGGATCCGTTAGATCACTTAAGTTCATCACAATAGTTCGTTTATACGGAATTGATGATACACGTAGATCCGTATCAAGTCTATGGGGCATTGGGAGACCAATTAGTAACCTGGTGCTCATACGCGTCCTTTAATGGCAAAAAGTACAAAATAGAAACTATCTCAGTTTTTTCTGGGGGTAAGGATTGTTTGGGAATACTTTATTTCCCAGTCTACCGAACTCTCTCTCTCACCCCTTTCCCCAGTATCCCACCTCACGCGGTGGGTGGGCATGCTGTAGGCTAGACGGTGACGGGCCTCAGATTATAGGCTATCGCAGTGACATATTGAGAGTTCACCCTTAAACCACCGCTATAATATACGTTTCTTATCGTAACTAACTTCAAATTGTCAAATTATACCATGAACTACGTACGACTTTTACGGTTCATCGTGAGTAAAGTCGAAGTATCTTGCAATATTAGAACGCGAGATAATAGGTACGGAAATGATAAAATTTCGAAAAGTTATTTTTAAACAAGATTCGCTAATCTCTCGCGTTATAATTATGAAAAATGACATCATGAACTAATGAAGATTTCAATTCAAATTTAAGTGAAAACCATAAACTGATAGCAAATGACCCTTTTTGGCCTTAAGAGTGTTAAGACCAATGGTTTTCTCGATAATAGGTACGGCAAATGACCCTTTTTGGTGAGTTACCCATTGTCTACCACCTTTAGATAGATGACCCGTTGTTAATAGTCCTACCTTAAAAAAGTTAAGAATTGAGTTGATTATTGTTCTAATTTAATTTTCAGATCTCTGATTAATCTGAAAACAGAAAATTTCTCTAATATTTGTCTTTTCTCTTCCACAATTGCTCGCCTTCTTTACGTATTAAACCACTAATCTGTGGAATTTATTGCGCAGGGTGACTGCCTTTTGATGACTGACGTTCACTCTCTTTACCGTTTGGTTGCCGAGAATACTGTTACGAGGCTATTCATCAGACCCGGAATCTTAAAAACAATCAAGTCTATGGTAACCACATTTGCTCGCAATGCGCATAAGACAACAAACAAGAACGCGTTAAAGGGACAGTCTGCGATCCTTGAAAGCCCCTTAAAAATTGCCTTCTTTCTTTCCTTAGCAGACGACATTGACAAAGCTAGGTTGCGTGCCTAAGGAAATGTGATTTTAAAAGGGAAATTTATAGAGCAGATAAGGCCTTTAACTAAACGAAGAAATTTGAGCCGGCAAGGGAGACATTGATACATCAGAGGTGTCTATCTCTCACCTCAGTGTCATCCCCCTTAGTGAGGGAGTTTCAAGTGGTCCCCCAGTAAGGGGGTTCCATGAAGTCAGGCTTTCTTTCTCCCTTGGCTCTCTGCTGTCTTCCTATGGCGAGAATGTGACTTAATTTAACTAACTGAATTAGGTTGGAAAATACTTGCCTGAAATTACAAAATCAAGGGCTAGATCGAGGTTTGAAAAATCTTATCTGTTTACTTTGACGTGTTCTTGAATCTTATTAGAGCTCCTACACCTTAGCCCGTTGAAGAGCATGGTGTGCGGCTGATAATTTAAGCTTGTGGCATCCCATATCGACTTCATTGATAAGCTCGTGGATTTTGATCAGTTCGCGCTACGCGACGTATCAAAACGGGTTAATTTGTACAGGACTTAAAAGATGGCGCCCCACTTATTCATTAACACGTCCTCTGTTGTTTATTGTGAAGGATCCTGATGGCGAATTAGCGTCTGAATACGATTTCAGCAGGTAAGATTTAAAAAAATTATTTTATTGAAGGCAAAAAATTTAGGGCTCGCACACCTCTAATTTGTCCCATAATTATTAAAACATCTATCATGTCATTGTATTTAACTATCCTATAGTGAAAGTGATCATTCCCATGTAGGCTTCGTCTCGTGTACGTTACAGGCGAAACGATTGACAGAATGATGTTGCTCTGGACTGCAAAGATTTTTAAGGTTTCCATTCGAAGTGCATACGGACAAACGGGTAGGCTTAACCTCAATAGACAAATTCGGAATTGAAGAAGAACTTCCAGCTGGGCAGCGCCATTGAAATAACTCATTACTCGCTGATGTGTTAAGAAGTGGTTCCCATTTTGATTGGCTATAAGCTATGACGAGAGAGATACAAACTCGGCGCTATCTTTCCCATTCCTAGGCTCAACTCGTCTCCCATAGCAACAGGTGAATAGGTATACTAGTATTTTCATTATATAGGCGAGAGATAGATTGAGTGAGGTGCTACTGCAAACTGCGCCATTTATTCATCATTCTTTATCACATTTAATTTAAACTTTTGATTAATTTATATATAAATATATTTTTGATCATTTCAATGTCCAATAATTGTTTGTGTACTTCAATGTTATTTTATTACTACTCTGTAACGCCATCTGTGATGATTCATCATAATATTTATGTCCCAATGGCCGTAGCCTCTGGAAGTTGGTTTATGAGAATGGATATTCCGAATTCGTCAATAAATAACAAACTCCATGTTAATGCCACCTGAATCTAAGAGGAGGGATGTAGAAGCTAGGACTATTAACATGGGCACCAATATTAATATATAAAAATGAGTAACAAAATCTGGGGTTCATAAGCGTCCTCTAACGGCAGACAGTGGCAAAAGTAGGTACCAACAAAACCAGGTACGAGTCTGCTTATTCTTTACCCATACCAGCCTAGCTAACTTTTGCCACTGTCCGCTGATAGAGGACACTTATGAAAGCTATGTTTTGATTTATATCTATTAAAGGGAGAATTCCTTATCGTTTAAATAGTCCTTATCCTCCAGTATTAACAAATATTAAACTAAAAATCAATTTAAATATTACCAGGAAAATAAGCTTAACTTGATTCATGGAGATGATGAATTTATTCACATTGAATGGGTCATCGAACAATGAACAAAGAACCGTCTTTAAGGCGAAATCTCCAGGAAACTTTCAATTACATTTGATTGGTCGCTGATCCTTATGCGTGAAGAAATTTAGCTGATCTCCATGAATACAGCTAACCCTATTTTTCGGGTAAGTTTTTAAATTTATTTCTAGTTGAAAATTTGTTTGCAAATTGGATTAGCCTATTTAAAGGATAAGGAACCAATAAAAAAATCACTTATTAGGTTGAATTCTCCCTTCAAGGTAGGTGTCCACATTGGTAATAGTCTTAAAAGTTACTGAGGCGGATTCATAACCATATAAGAAAGTAGTTGGTGGAGTTTAGAAAATATATCATTTTATCGATAAAGAGTTGGGAAATTTAACTGGAGTATCATCGAGTTCAACCACGAAAAATAAAATTGAAACTTTTGCCGCTTCCAAAATATGTCCAGGTTGGGATGGTAAGAAAATTCCAAAAAATTATATTTGTAGTAATATTTTGAACCGTAATTAATGATATTATTTTTCATTCGCAGTAGTAGTTATGAAGCCCAACAATGTCCCGGCTAAAAATAATGAAAGTGGACGTATTCTAGTTAGGTAATGTATTCATTAATTGTACTTAAATCAAACCAGGACTACTATAGCTATTTTTACAGACCAAAGACTTTTGTAACTATGAACTGTATGCTACTTATAAAACAATTAGCAATAAACACCGAGGTTACATTATACTTATAGCTAGGTCTATTAAAGGGAGAATGCAACCTAACGAGTGTTTAATCTATTTCTTATCGTTAAATTATAAACAATTTATTAAACTAGAAATAAATTTAAATGCTACTTGGAAAATAGGCTTAGTAAATTCATTCATGGAGATCCCAAATTTATTCTGCGGCCAATCAAACTTTAATGAAGTCTCACGTAGATCTCGCTTTAACGATGGGCCTTTGCTCATTGGTCGATGACCTATCAATGCGAATAAATTCAGCATCTTTATGAAACTTAATAATTTCTAGTTTATAATATTTCTTTGTATTTTTTAACTGATGCATTAGGCCTATTTAAACGATAAGGAAACGCTAAAAAATCACGTTCTTAAGTTGCATTCTCTATTTAACAATGAACAGTTATTTTAATAGGTAAATAATTTAAAAACCTGCAGGACCTAAAAACCCACCTGCCTATTATCTATCCATAGGTACACGCGTGCATGGTTTTGTTATGTGTTAACGTACAATATATGTATAACAATACTAATTACACGTTCTAGGGTTCCCCTTCCTCCAGGTGGCATGATATCGCTCTTGGGAGATAAGGAAAAGTGGAAATCTGATTACTTCGAAGAATATCCGGTAAACTTACTAAGATCCAAATATATTTTCCTCTAGAGTTTAAAAAAAAAATATTTCTGAAATTTTCATCAATTGTTTTCAAATAGAAAAATTTATAACGATAATATCATTGTGATAAACTTTCAACATAGCAAATAGCGCCTATTTGAAACGGCAGCTGATTAACCTGGTGGCGAGTGAAGTATTCCTGACTTTTTCCTGTTTTTTTGGGGCGATTTTCAAATTCCCTGACTTAAGGGGCCAATTTATAAATTCCCCGACTTCTCTAGGTTTTCCAGATCCTAAACGAGCCCTGTATAGGTCTAATGTCAATAGTCCTAGATTCCACGACAGGTACAATGCTTTCGCTATATGTTTTGTTTGTATGAAGCATCATTTTACTCGTGCTAAATTATTTAAACTAGGGGAATAGTACACAGCGGCATCTGCCTTCCACAAGATTTTTAAGAAATGATTAAACAAACTGAGACTCCAAATGAAATTTTAGGAGAAAATATATTCTCAACTCAATACTGTTTGTAAGCGTTTGAAATAATCTTGCTTGTTTGTTATAGGGCTATTTCGATACCAAGGATACCGGGTGCTTTGACGAAAACGGAAATTTGGTTGTAGAAGGTCGAGCCGATGATATTATGAAACACGGTGCCATTTACTTGGCTGCTCAAGCCGTTGAAGAAGTATGTTACAGGATACGAGATTTATGCAACGATTTTTTCGAATAATCTTCACGAAGAGTTCAAGCTTTTGTTAGAATTGATATGCAATGTTTAACTTCGTATGTTAAAGGCGGTACTTGTACCAAAAGTTATTTTGAAATAGGAAATACGATTGATAGAAACATTTATAGGAAAACTATAAGTCATAACTAGAATGTTATCGATAGTGCTAAGGAATCGGATCGAACTATTATCTTCTGTTTTTCACTTTTTTTTTTTTTGATATTATATTTTCGAATTAATCGTTACATTCTTCAACTTTGTTTTCCGACGAACCGTTAAAGTCAGACGTAGTTCGTGGTATAATTTCACAACATAACATTATAATGTAACATAGAAACGTATACATTATAAGGGTGTTTTTACGCGTAAACCCCAAGATGTCGCCACGATAGAGCCTATTATCCGAGACCCGTTACTGTTTGGCCTACAGCTTTCTCAACCGCCACGAAAGGCAGCGGGATACTGAGGAAAGAGGAGAGATAGCCCTTTACTACTGGATTAACATTATCTATCAATCAATCTCAGCCTTACTAATTTTTCAAACTTTTCTTCAAGATTATTTGAAAAACACAATTTATTATAAGAATGGAGAAAAGTTATTCGTAATATGCTTTTGGCGTGGAATTATACTATTCCGCGCCCTTGAGAACTGTCTGTATTTCATTAGTTTCTTCCCTTTAGCGGAGTTTTGTAGCAATGGTGTAATATTTAGGCATAGACTAAATGGTTTCACCCTGGATACGCGACGTGGTGCCTACGTCATTAGTAACTGTTATTGCCGATAGAGGCGCCTACGATAATTGGCTCGATGACCACTAGAGGCGCCACCAAGATCCCTAACTATTTTAAAGAATCTGGCAAACTACGGTGGAAGGCAGAGATAGCTGCGCGTCACGTGCCCAAGGGTGAAACCCTTTCTTAGTCTATGAGTGTCCCACTTTTACGAATGCTTACCTTTTCTCCGTGACTACATAATTTGAAATGAGTGAAATATCGATTTTAAATCTTAAGAATGTTGCAGGTGGTTATGAGTCACCCAGACGTGGCTGAATGTGTCGTTATTCCAGTACCCGATCTGATTTTAGAAGCAATACCAGTACTTCTATTTGTCAGAACTAAATGTAAGTTGGGCTCTTTGCAACACACTTTCAAAAACCAATTTTCGATTGACTGTAGACTGACAATTGTGAGTATTCTGCTGGTAGGTTTAACAACAAGTGTAGACAATCAAAATTAAAACTAGCCCAGCCATGTAAATTTCAATTCCTTATTGGATGAGAGTTGGGGTGGAAAGTCACATTCAGAGATGGCGTTGCAATCAACCCATGATTTTTCGACATAAACTATGGGAATAGCAAGGACAAATTATCCTGTAAAGGAACCCAAGACGAAATCACTGCCGACATAGGATTTTGTGAAAATAAAATTCCCGGTTATTTTTTTAGTTTGCTGTAGGATAGCGCGAAGGTCGCAGTATGTTGACAAAGGAAAGGGGGTAGTTCAGTGTAGGACAAACTTTAGGGCCTCAGATCGAAGTGCCAGGAATTTTGGCTCTGTCGCCGTGGGTCGCTCTACAGTACTTTTAGTCCATGGGAAGAGGCATATCGCTATAGCTCAGAGTTGTAAGATCTCTGGTGTCGACCCAGAGCTAAAAATTACTACTTCTTTGTAAAAGGGGGTTTGTAGTTTGTACCTAGAGGGAAAAATCGGCGCTCCAAGTAGTATCTAAATAGGGTATTAATTATTAGATAAAAGTTAGGGTTGGAATGGAAACCACGCGAAAAGTCGTATAAATGTATATATTCTATGACATCTCTTTAAATCTATAATACAATATATCGTAGATTCAACGAAAACCTCTCGGGAGATTTCCAAAGAAGTCGTCGAAAAAGTATCCCAACATTTCGGCGAATCTGTCACGTGTGGCAAAGCGATTGAAATAACGGAACTACCTCGAACGACAACTGGAAAAATACACCGAACGAGTGTAGTAGCCATTGGAAAAGGAAAGCCAATACTGGTGAGCTAGACCAGGTATAATGTTGTACCATCCAACAGTTTCACTCCTATAAGTTTGGAGTTAAGCTGAGAATAAATTTTCAAACCATTATTATTATTATTATTATTTTTTTAATATTTAGACTACTTGGTCAGTTGCAAATGCTGAAGTTTTAAAACCAATTTCCGAGGAACTGCGAAAGAATGGGTATGGGCTTTGATAACTGAAATGTAATTGCTGGGAAATTAAATGAAAGAGGATTTTTGTCTCTCTGATTATTAACTCGTGATAAATTATATTCACCCTTACGGAGAAAAGTTAGTCTGATCTGAAGAGGTCTTCAAGAACACTACAAAAGTCTTGGGGAAGTCATTAAGACAACCCCAAGACTTCTTGACATAATGGAAGACTTCCCCAAGACCTCTTAAGACTACATAAGACACCCGAAAGGCTTTAGACTAACCTTTTTTGGTAAGGGCAGTTTGTTAACTTACGCTAGAAATTAATCCAAAAACTTTAATCTAATCTAGAATATTGGACATTAATAAGGTTTAAGAAAGCTAATCGAATTGATTCATAATATTAAAGTGATATTATTAGCAGAAACGAAGTATTTGTTTTCTGATTCCTTGAGTAAAAATACGCACACTTGAATTTTTTCATAATTTTTAAAGTACATCTACTTGCTATTTGAAAATAGAAAGTTTTATATCCTAAACATGCGTTTGAATTTTTACTACCATTACCAACGAGCCAATAAGAGCCAAGCGCCCATCCCACAAGGTACTAAAATAAAATCGTACAATAGATATCACATAGGTGATAATGTATTTAGGATTTAATTTTTTTGGAAAATCAGGTTTATAAAAGATTTGCACGCATCATCATCATCATCAGTTCGTAATTGGCAAAGCTATCAGTTCTCGCTTTTGAATTAAAATTGAATTGAAATCTTTAGTCCATGATGTAATTTTGATAATTATAACGCGAGAGATTAGCGAATCTTGTTTAAAGATAATAAATTTAATCATTCTTTAACTTTACTTCCAACGCACCGTAAAGGTTGGACGTAGTTCGTAATATAAGTTGACAATTTGAAGTTAAATTTTTCTCTAGTTACGGCAATAAACGTATATTATAACGGGGTAAACCGTCCCCCCACTGAATATTACGTTCATTAAATATTTTTCACAGAATTCATTGTTATATGAATTAAACAACCTCATGTAAGTGTGCTATTGTTTGGGTATCGCGTGGATTAATTAGGCAAGGTTTCAATTAACCTGCCCCAATCAAATAACATAAATATCCGACCAGAGGAAGTTTGAGAAAAACGTATTTGAAATTTTAAACTTTCCATGTTAAAATATCATAAGATTACAACGTAAGAAGATAAGATATTTATTATTAGCATGATAATTTCAAATTTTCAAATCCATTTTTGTCAAACTTATACGAAATTTTCCTTTTTGGATTGTTTTAAAATAATGTGTGAGGGAAAATTCAGAAAATTTAGAACATTACAACTAATCTTAAGAACTTGTTCCGCGTGAAAGACTCATTTGTACACGTAAGCTTTGATTGCCAAGTTTATATGGTTTAAGAATCAATCAAATTTCCCGCCAAAAATGACGCTCTAAAGTTGTTGAAAACGATATAAGACATTACATGTGACCGGTTAATTAGGTTCAATATTTTGAACGAATTTTAAAAATTTCATAAAATTCCTCTCTTGCTGTAGTTTACGTCCCAGAATCCTTGGTTTAGCTGACACGTCACGATAAATTCCTAAGGGCATTCAGTCTCCCCCAATCAGATTTCGACACACAGCCGGTTTCAGGCTTCAGGTACCGTAGCAGCCGCTTGTTAATCAAAAGTAGGCATTTAATTACCGCGAATCAAACTCGGTACTAGTCTAATTAAGGTTTGCGGCTCTGAAAACTAAGGAACATGATGAAATAATATGAATATATCTAATATCGATTCAGTTAATTGAACAAAATGTTTCAAGTTTGAATTCAATCGCTTCTTCGTATGTTTACGTTCATGGAAAATTCACGCGTGTTTGTTTCGTCCTATGTTAATCACCTTAACCGTAATTAGAAATTTTATATACATATATTTTTTTGCAATTTATGTAATATATAAACATCCCAATCAAGTTTTGCGAAAGATTTTTCAATAACGTAAGTTTATAATAAAATTAACTTAATGTTTATTACGCATGCTAGTAGGTTGTTATTGTTTGGGAGCCAAGTTCCAGCTGTCAAGTAAAACCTAGATTTTTTGAAGCCTAGAATATTCCAGACCTTAGTTCCCACGGGGAAACCACATTGTCCAAACAAATTAAGATCGCATAGAAATTTTCTAGAAATATTTAGTAAAATACTAAACTTTCGTTAAATCAATTACTCTTTTACTGGGTGAATTTGAGTACTCTACTGTTTGCTGAAACTTAATACGCGTAAGATCTACCAACCGTCTAAAGATATTTAATTAGGTCTCTTCCAAGACTGCTATTGTTTTTAATATAAGTACTCATTTCTCCTGTTTCTTTTTGATTTCTTTGCCCTCAGTTTCAATTTTTTTTTTTTTTTTCTCTTTGAAATTTTAACTTGGCGAACTTTTCTGACAAATTAAAGCTTCTTTAATATTTAATAATATTTCTTTAGGTTAATTACTGAAGAAAAAGAAGATAAAATGAATTTAAAGATAGTAAAGGGTCTTTTTCTTTGCACTTTAATGTGTGCGATTTTCGCTAGTTCCGGTAAGCTTTTAAATAACGCTTCACTAAGACTTTTGATTAGTACTTAATGGCTCTTACTTCAATCATTTTTAGATGGTATCGCAGTCATGTCTATTGATTTGGGTAGTGAATGGATGAAAGTTGCAATTGTTTCGGTAAATAGAATAATTTTTCCCTGCCTAATTTAATTAAATCTTAATTATTACAAAATTGAAATTTTTAGCCTGGAGTACCGATGGAAATAGTTTTGAATAAGTAAGAATCTAAAATGTTTTAATTTAGCTAGAGGTTAGTTTTAATCACGTGAGTTTATTTTCAGGGATTCTACTAGAAAAACTCCAGCCGTAGTCGCATTGAGGGATGGAGAAAGATTCTTCGGTGACTTGGCTGTCAGCTTGGTAAGTTAAGGATTTGTTCTAAAATTTAATGAGAAAATACTTAAAATAGGCCTAAATATTAGTTTAAAGTGGGAAATAAAAGTAAAAATAGATCTAATTGTTAAAGTGGAAAATGAAGAAAAAATAGGCCAAACTAGCAGGGATCTAGATAAATTAATCATAATGATCCTAAATGGGTTTCAATAATTTTCTTAAGAGTGTCAGATTTCCTGAAAAAGTTTATTCAAACTTACTGGATCTTTTGGGAAAAAAGTTGGACAATCCAATGGTTGAGTTGTATAGGAAGAGATTCCCATATTACAATATCACGGGAGATCCGGAAAGAAATACCGTCGTGTTTAATCATCCAGAAGGGCAAAGTTTTACTCCTGAGGAAATTCTAGCTATGCTTTTCAAATACGCCCAAGAAATAGCTTCAGCCTCAGCTAATCAACCAGTCAGTGACGCTGTTATCACGGTCCCACCATTCTTTAACCAACCAGAAAGGAGAGCTTTGCTTCTCGCTGCTGAACTAGCTGGAATCAAAGTTCTTCAGATTATGAATACGAATACCGCCATTGCTCTTCATTACGGAGTTTTCCGCCGTAAAGATTTTAACGAAACCGTGACAAATATTTTATTTTACGATATGGGAGCTGGCAGCACCGTTGCCTCTATTGTCACTTATCAACTTATCAAATCTAAAGATCGGGGATTTACCGAAACTAATCCTCAAGTTACTATCAAGGGCATTGGGTAAGATACAAACAAAAATCCTCTGTTAATCCTAAAATTACAATTTTCAAAGAGTAATTTGATATTTTTTGGGTTTCAAAAGGTTTGATCGAACTCTAGGAGGATTAGAAATGCAATTTCGTTTAAGAGATTATTTAGCTGTTAAATTTAACGAGCAGAAAAAAACTAAGAATGATGTTTTCAAAAGCCACCGAGGCTTAGCCAAGTTACTCGCCGAAGCAGCGAGGCTCAAAAAGGTTTTGAGCGCAAATGCCGAACACATATCTCAGGTGAATAGAGTAGTTTAGTCAGGGATGGAAATAACTATCTCTTATTGGACAATCCCTTCACGAGAGAAAACATATCGGACAATTGTTCAGTGACAAATAAGAGAAGTAATTTCATGAATGGAGAAGTTATTGGACAATTGTCCAGTGATTCCCTTCATGAACAAAAGTTATTGGACATTTCTCTCGATTTCAGTAAGGACAACTGTCCAGTAATCCCTTCCAAAAAGAAACATTAAATTTTGTAGATTGGTTGGGAAATAATAGGAAAAAAAATTATGCATCAATTTCAGGTGGAAAATGTATTGGATGAGCAAGATTTTAGAATCCCATTCACGAGAGAAGAATTTGAATTGATTTGCGAAGACCTTTTGAAAAGAGTGGCTGGTCCGGTCGAGATGGCTCTTAAAATGTCCGGATTTTCCATGGACGATATCAGTCAAGTCATTCTCGTTGGCGCTGGTACCAGAGTTCCTAGCGTTCAGCAACAACTTCTGGACTTTGTCAAGAAAGAAGAATTAGGCAAAAGTGTAAATACGGACGAAGCGGCAGCCATGGGTGCCGTATATCAAGCCGCATATCTTAGTAAAGGGTTTAAAGTCAAAACCTTTTTAATCAAAGACGCAAACATCTATCCTATTCAAGTAAGTACCCCAATTAGAAATCCAGTAGTGTTTGGCTAAAACTGATCGGATTGGCTTCTAAATTTCCAATATTCAGAGGCAGACTTGGAACTGTAAATTTCTGTTGAATTTTGTGTACAAAATAGCAGACGGCTTGCAGTTTCAGTCGCTGAGTATTTTAAGGTTTATGTTCTTTAGAAGTTAAAATATCGGTATCAGATCAGTTAAATAACAATATTGGCCAACACTAATATCCAGGTATATTAATGAACTTTCCGCAACCTTTATTAGGCTGATTTCCAAAGAGAATTAACTGAAGGAGAGAAAGGTGTAAAACTTGTTCGTAGAACCTTGTTTAGTCGAGGAAATCCAGTTCCTCAAAAGAAGGTCATAACTTTTACTCGGCACATTCATGATTTTGAGTTTAACATAAACTACGGAGATTTAGATTTTCTTTCACCTTTAGATCTAAAGTAAGTTCGGGGATTAGAAAAAATGAAACTTTAATTTATTTTGCTAAGATTCGAGATTGTTCAGATGTTTAGGTTCCCTTAACATAAGCACCATCAAATTATCCGGGGTTGGTGAAGCTTTGGGAAAACACGGTAGCGATAATACTGAAGTTAAAGGAGTTAAAGCCAAGTTTCATATGGATGAAAATGGACTACTATCTCTAGATAATGTGAGTAATGTAATTGAGTTTGAAATTTAACCCAACTCTAGCTTCTAGAATTTTTCCCTTAAATGTTTTCAAACTATAGACAATTCAGAATTGCTTACAAACCATTTTGAATTGATAATATTCGTAAAATTAGGATAATTCTATAATTAATTGGTTCCTTTTTTTTGTCAAAATAATTAGGTTGACGCCGTTTTTGAAAGGAAAGTTGTAGACAGTGATGAAAAAGATGATGAAAAGATGGATTTAGAATCGACTCTGGCTAAACTGGGAAGCACTATTGGAAAACTGTTTGGAACTGGGGCTGAGGAACCGGAAATTGGAAAAGATGAAGACAAGAAACCGCAGACACCTGAAGAGGAAGTCCCCTCGGAAGAAAAGCAAGCTGAGGATAAAACTAAAGAAGAAAACTCGGCTCAGGATGAGAAGGTTAGTTTTAAATTAGAAATAAGGGTTTCACATCTTCACTAGGAGAGGAAATTCACCATCCACTAACTAGAGGGCGCCACTAGGAGGGTAAACTTGCAATCCACTAACTAGAGGGCGCCACTAGGAGGGTAAACTTGCAATCCACTAACTAGAGGGCGCCACTAGGAGGGTAAACTTTGCAAACTATTAACTAGAGGGCGCCACTAGGAATGGGAGTAATTCACAATTCACAGTCCTCTAACTGGAGGACGTCATGAGGAGAACTAATAAACCAGTTAAGATATTTTGAGTTAAAGGGAGAATTAAGTGGAGCAAGTATTTTTTTATCAATTATATTTATTTGTGAAGTTAAACATCTTTTTAAAAACTAACTGGATTTAGTGAAAAAGAAACCCCCGATTTATGAAAATTTTCTTCCAGGAAAAAAAGCCAGAGACTATTTCTTCTGAGGCTGAAAACAAAACTTCTCCTGATAATGTACATTTAAATTATACCAATTAATACCAATGTATTTGTAGTCTCTTCATACTTTGCTTAATTAAGAGATTTGTCTAATGTACATTGTCCCACATCAGTCTTATTTTGATGGTCTCTGCAAACTAATGTTTATACTACGTTTTTGTTTAAGATTTCTGTTTCAACGTAGCAAATATTATTTCTGAAAAGCGGTATATGTACTACCGATTGAATAATTAACTCTAAAACTACATCTGCCTTTCCAGAAAGAGGAGAGTAAGAATGACACTGGAAAAGACACGCCAGTCGATGGCGAGAAGGAAAAGCCAGCTGCCGAACCTGTCAAACAAAAGGTTATCACTATCAAGGAACCGATTGTTATAGATGTTCAACGTTTAGATCTAAATGACGCGTCTAAAGAGCGGAAACAAGCGTCAAAATCCAAGTAAGATGATTTATTTTGAGTTGTTCTGCACGATCTAGAATAAGGCTGAGCAGGTACCACTTTTTTATTGAGTACCAAAAAAGTGTTCTACTTGAAATTAGTTAACCAAATTGTTGGTCCTTGGCTATCTTAAGTACTCTTATTGGTAATCAACCGAGAGAAGGAAGACTAATGCCAGGGAGTTTGTTAATTTTCTAGATTAAAGGAATTAGATGATCAGGATAAGGCTCGCTTGGATCGTGATAAAGCTAGAAATGCTTTAGAATCCTTCGTGATTGAAACTAAAATGAAACTCTATGAAAAAGAATTTGAAAAAGCCACGGGAGAGGAAGAAAGGGAAAACATAAGAAAGCAATTAAGTGACACTGGCGAATGGTTAGAATACGAAGCGACCGATGCCAAAACTGAAATTTTGAAAGACAAACTAGCTGATTTGAAATCTCTGACTAGAGACATGTTTGAAAGAGTTAGAGAACATCGCGATAGACCTGAAGCCTTGAAAGCCCTGAAAGATATGTTAAACCTGAGCGAAGTTTTCTTAACCGGAGCGAAAAATGTTAGTGAAGATGATCAAATCTTCACCGAAGTTGAAATAAATACATTGGATAAATTAATTCAAGAAACGAAAGTAAGATTTTTCCCTTTTTTTGCGAACGATCTTCTTCTTGATAATAAAATTAACCACTATTGTATTTGATAGAAATGGGCTAGCGATTCAGAAGCATTACTAAAGAAACTCAAGTTACACGAAACCCCAAAAGTGACTGTTAAAGCGATTGCTGAAAAAATATCCAATTTAGACAGAGAAGTTAAATATTTGCTCAACAAAGCGAGATTTGCGCAACCTAAGAAGAAAGCAGCACCCACTAGCCAAACTACGAATGAAACCAAAAAAACAGGCAAGCCAAATCCCTTTACACTTTTTTCAAATACTGTGGGCCTCGAAACCAAATGCTTAGCCTCTATTAATGAAGCTATTTATGGCCAAAATTTTAAAGTTGAGTTGGATCTTATTAGCACGGAGACAATAGGGCATCTATTTAAGCCTACAACTTTGGCTTAATTAGGACTTTGCTATCATTTTCAAAGTGAAATTTATGATTGTAGCTGGAACTGATATGGGCAAAGATGAAAAAACTAAAGACTCTCCTTTGCCGGAGGAAACAAAAACTGAAGAAGCGTTACCAATTGGGGAACTTCCTGCGGGTTCCGAGAGCTCGAGTGAAACTCGAGGTAAGTTATTATATTTCTTAGAACATATACAAAATCAGGAATCCATTGATGCCCCTGAAATATACAAAAGTAGAGTTGTACTTATTTTTTTTCTACGCTTGTTATTCCTCTTTTTCTCTTAGCTCCTTACTAGAGATAAGTTTATAGCGACCTCTGTTTATTCTTTACATTTAGCAGAAAGTGACACGCAGCCAGACTCGATTTGAGCCAAACTCTCGAATTTATTCCTTAGAAATTGAATTCCCATAGAATACAAACTAGAAACCGGCTTTCCCAATCAGGAAAAATCTAATTTAATCAAAATTGGGAACAGAATTCGACGAAATAGACCAAATTAATTAACTTAAATTCAAGAAAAGTAGACCAAAATGGAAAATGCCTTTGCTACACTATTGTGAATTTTCATTTGGTCTATTTGATCGAATTCTGTTTTGTGCGAGGACAATTTGATAAGGCTCTAATCGAGTTATGTTGCTTGTCCACTTTAAGACTCTTTAGTACATTTTTGGGTCTCCATAATGGGTTCTTGACAAAATTATTTCATTATTAAATGGAAAAAATGTTAAAATATATCTTCAAAAATCGATTTAGATGAAGGTATACAACCCGAACCTAGTTCACCTAAATCACCGGAAGAAAGCTCATCGCACAGTGAACTTTAATCCTTAATATATTTAGATAGAAGACAAATTTAGTAACTTATGAATTTTTTTTTTTTTTTTTCATTCCAAAGTTTTCTTTTTAATGTTTACAGTTTACCATTTTTCGTCCATTTCTCGCGTTTTTTCTTCTTTAAAAGTTTCTACTCATATTTTTGTACAGAATTGTACCGGTAAAACTAACGCAAAAACCAAAAAACTTTAAAAAAGATTCGCGGATCTTAAATATTCTATTCAATCCGCCTAATTGCTGATCGGGGGAAAAAAATAAAAATTTCCAAGTTTCCGATACAGCTTTAGTCGTTCGACATTGAATAAGAAAAATGAACACTTTTTCCAGTCGGCAACTTGTACGAATCTGTAAATGATGTAATTGGGTATTCGAAACAAAATTAAATTTGTTGCCTTGTTCTTAAGTTTGTACGTAATAATTTGTTGATTTTTCTTCTATTTTCAAGCCTAAAATAGAATCGACATTAGTTAAAATTTTATATTGAAAGTGTTGCTAATTCGTGGAGACCAGCAGCTTCCGTAAATCAGCTTGTAAATAAAACAAGAAGTTATTCCGCGAGCATGTTAGCACTCAACTGTTATTGCCCTTAGCGTGGCATTCAACGCAATTTAAATTCCCTGCAAATAAAGGTTGCCTTAAACCAAGCAAATGTTTCCGTTTCAAACACGACGCCAATTAATACTCCATGAAACAAGCAGTGTTAGTTTTTTTAATTGAGCCTTTGGCCTTTGTTATGAAACATAACATTAGAGCTTTAAATTTCTTAAAATCCATATTTTGGAGGAAAGTAGGCTTAACAGGTATGGGGGGGGGGTATTATATTTCTTCGGTCTGACCCAATACCATTTCAATTTGTTTTTTTCAATTATAATCAGATCAAATATTTAATTGATAATACAATATTTTAATAAACTAAAAAGATATTACAACGCAATTTGCAAGCAACCCTATGATTTTTTTGCAACTGACAACGTTATCAATGGCACTCTTCGAGGTTTTTTCAACAGATCTTTCTCAGTCACTGGTACCATTATTTGTTCTGGTTTCGCTTCCGGGATATCCATAGCAATTTCTTCATCCTTAGATACCGGTGATGCGATTAATTCATTTTTATCCTTACCAATAGTTCCTTCAAAAGCCGTTGACGGTTCCAAAACCAATTTGAAGTCCAAACTCTCGCTGTTGTTTAAAACTTCATCTTGGCACATGTTGATAGTTGAAATTTTTTGAAGCACCTCTTGCCTATTTTAATAAAAATAAGAATTTCGTACCGTATGATATCCCATTTCACGAGAAATTCAGATTTTTGTGACTTAAGTTATAATTTTAGATTTCCTTAATTTCTTACTGGTCGATTGTGGGTTCTTCAATAATATTTTTACTGTCAATCTTGTCTTTGGCAATATCGTTTTCAATAGTAGGAGCTTCGTATTTCAAGCCCAATTCGTCTTCTTCGAAAACCAGGAAGGAACAGTATCCATCCGTGGAAGAAGCCATCAAGACTCGACCATCAGCTGACCTAATGTTGTTTGTTAAAAGTTTAAGGTATTGAATAATCGTTTGAGTAGTTTAGTGAATATTATTTATAACTATACCAAGAGATGTCGCTAAGTCTCGTATAGTGGATGTTACTAACTCTGGCAATAGGCATTGTTTGTTGCGTATCGTAGATGTAAATAGAGTCTTGAGTAGCCACAGCAAAAATAATTCTATATGGAAGACTAGAGAGAAAAATACGTTAAAATATCCAAATAATGGAAGAATAATGCCTAACAAGTGATTTTATGTTGATTCATTATTATTTACCAGGAAAGTAGGTTTAAAAGGGAAGCATGGAGAATAATATCTCGTCAATCATTAACAAATCTACTAATGAGCAATTTGAAGACTGAAGAGTTTCATTAATGAGATACTGTATAAAACTCCATGGATCCCTGTTAGGCCTAATTTCCTGCTAACCCTACTTTCCAAGCATAAAAATTTGATTATTTGCTTAATATTAGTTTGTAAATTTTCTTTTTAACGTATTAAGCCTGTTTAAACTACTAGGAATTGATAGAAAATCACTCGTTATTGGGTTTCATTCTCCATTTAAATCATATTTTTCCAATAATAAGTTAATAACTTACCTAAATAATGGTTGGAATTCTGATCCATCTGGTTCTAAAGGGTGATATTTAATGGGAAGACACGTTTTAATTACTATATATAAGGAATTTGACGTTGCATACTTTTGGTTTTATTCCTAAGCTGAAATAGGATTGGGCAACATCTTACTGCGACCGTAAATTTATTTCCAGTTGGTAAGTATAAAACTGGCCTAAATTGAATAAATTATGAAAATTAATGATTTAATCGCCATTAGTTCATTTTAATTTATAAGGACTTGAAAATTACTTGTTAAGAGATTGTCTGGTAAAAATATAAGTTGCGTTACTAAATTTCCCATCACTTTCCTCCACGATACCCGAAGGCACGATCAATAATTCTCCATCGGGACTAAAAGAAAGTCTTCGACAGAAAGATTTTAAAGTATCGTCGTAAAATATTCTTCCAGGTTTGGCTACTTGTCCTTCCGGCAAATTAGATCCAGGTAATAAAGCTTTTTGTACGTTATAAGCGATCTTTTTACTGTTAGCGTGATAGATTCTTAAGCTCCTAAATATGTTAGAGGAATGAATATCAGTTTATCGTATTAAGATATTGGATTAAACTTTTTACCTATCGGAACAAATTGTCGCCAAATATTGACCCTTAGGATCAAACGAAACTCCTTGAACAAATCCTTTATGTTCGGACAAAACAGATACGCTTTTCCCCTTATTTACATCCCAAAGGAATGCGGTATTATCGACGGAGCCCGATAGGAGTTGGGAACCATCGACTGACCACGATATGTCGCAAACATCATCAATATGACCTCTAAAAGTAAAATGAAGAGTAACTTATCTCCTAATCAAATTAATTTACGATTTTTACCTTAAAACTTTCAGCGCAGTCCAATGTTCTTTATTGGCAGTATCATTGTCAGCAAATATATCGTCGAGATTAACCGCCTGTTGCTTCCACAAAATAATACAAGCCTCTACAAACAAATTGTAAGTGACAATTTTAGGGAAACTTTTAAAATAACTTACCATCGTCAGCTGAAGCCAAAATTTCACCTTAAAAAGAAATGGAACATGATCATAATTCATCGTGATTTACCATAAGTATCGTAAACAAGAACAACAATGTACCATTAGGAGAAAATCGTACGGCATTTACTGCTTTTGTATGTCTGTTGAGATCAGCTACGAAGTCCAAACTGATGTTTCCGCATTCAGTCAGTGTAAGCAACCAAATCTTTGATTTTGTAATTGATTAGTTTATATATAAGAAACCAAGTTTAATTATAATTTACCAAAACATGAGAATCGGTTCCAGCAGTGGCTAGTCTTTTAATACCGTCTTGAGTTCTTTGAAAATCTACGCTTAAAATTGGATCTCTGTTATGCCAGGATATTTGAGGAATATGACACTTCATATTTTATTAATTATATAATGTTAAATTATTAACTTTGGGCTTATTGATTTTAATGTATAATACATGCACGTTACGACATTCGCGCCAAAAATACAGCAGTGCAGCAGTAGCAGGGTTGCCAACCACGAAAATCAATTTACCGCGAAAGAGCAGTTAAAAACCCGCGAAAATTCGGGAAAAACCGCGAAACTTAAAAATTATTCTATACATTTATATTTTGCTATTGTGAATGCAGTCCAGCATTGTTTTTAATTTATTTGATTTAAAAAAAAATTATATTAGATTCTTAACGATTTAAACATTTTGATCCAACAAAGTATAGACAAAAGTATAATGGTAAATATAAGACCAATAATAAAACAATATTGTATGAGACAGTGACTCTACTCTGTGAGAGAAAATTATTATTTATATAGTTAAATGTCCTCTTATTTTTAAACTATAGTTTCCAATCTTCCATTCTTTAGGGCTAATAACTCAGGTTAGTGTGTTTTTCCGTCCTTTGGATTATTAATCAATTAATAAAATTGGTAAATAAATAAGGACGGAAAAACACACTAACCCGAGAGATTAGGCATAGAGAATGGAAGATTGGAAACTATAGTTTAAAAATAATAGTCTAGTATAACCCCTAGGCCAGCGAGCGCTGTTACTCAGACCGTCAGACGAGAAAGTGGATCAACGGGGGTCGGTCGAAGCCTATTTTGAAGAATGGGGGTGTTCCGTACATAACATTTAAAAGTTATTAACAGCTTTTATGAACTCTTTCGAGTCCGGTGCACGTATGCTCCGAGCTAAAATCCATTTTGATTTTATTTTTTTTAAGCTATTTGCCTATTACTATTAGTTTTTCCAAGAAAAACCGAAAACCGCGAATTTAAAATAAAAAAACCGCGACTGAAATTAAAAAACCGCGAAATTAAAATCAAAAACCGCGAACCCGCGAAGACCAAAAAAAAACCGCGATGACTCGAGAAAAACCTTGAAAATTCGCGGAAAAACCGCGAGGCTGGCAACGCTGAGCAGTAGCTACATACGTCAAAACGCGGGAAATTATTGGCGTATGTTCTTTCTGCTCCTGGCTGTCAAACTCCGGTGTTCAGCAACTTATGCCGAAGATACCGCCTCCCTAGTAAATCCATAAAGCGGTAGCCTACTGAACACGGCTCTAATCTTGGAAAGTCAAATAATGAAATGTTTGGTTTATTTTCAGCTCATTTTTACTCTCTTGGCTTGAAATTAGTCTGCTTTGGAATGACGACTAAATATTTTATACTTCCTGCCAAATAAAGTGCAGATTGGCGATTAAACTATCCTGACGTTGTAGGTCTTTAATTTTATTATAATTGAGGATTGTTATTTTTTTTGTCAATTCTAGATTTTGATTTAAAACAGTGTTTCAAATTAAACCCTAATTTTGTTTAAATGACTGGCTAAGAATAATTTATCTCAAGGTGAATGGCCATATCCAAATAACTCCCCCTGATTTTCATTTGAATTAAGCTTCAGCAACGAATTAGTACTTTTCGCTTTACTTAGATAAGACAAAATGCAAAAATGACGGCCAAAAATCCATTAACGAAGTTCCGTAATCGCCCAAGCTCGAACTCTAGTGGAACACAAGCACCAAGTTTTTCTTTTCGTTTTAACCCGGCTGAAGAAGATCTATTGGAAGAATATACAACTAGTGAAATAACTACGTTAACACCTCAGCAAAATGCGAATACTGAAGCCGCTGCGCAAGCAAGCTCCGGTGTCACGGAACCTGTAGAAGAAGTTCAAGCTTTGTTTAATTTATCAGCCAGTTCTAGTCAGTCCGAAGTCGGTTCCCAAACTCCGCAGTCTGAAAAATCATCTAGGGACGCGTCCCCACTTAAGGAAACATTCAAAGAATATTTTCCTAAGGTGGGGAAAAGGTCCGCTAGTTTAGATTATAGTTCTGACGGCGAGCGTTGGTCCTTTTCTGGAATCAAGGGCAGGATAGCCAAAAGATTCGAAGAAATTGGGAAAGATGCGCCTGGTTTCGCTGGTTCCTTGTATAGAGGCGATAAACAGAAACTCCGAGAGTCTTTCTCCAGCAACGGAGTCACTGATACCATAACTGAACACACCATAGCTGATAATCCAACGTCCAAATCATTTTCTTCTCGGTGAATATAACTATTTTGATGTTTATAAGCGATCTAACGCAATTAAATTAATCTTTTAAGTTGTTAAATTTTAAAAATATACCTCAGTATATATACGGTATATATATTTTAATACTAAAATTTAATAACTAAAACAAAGTGGCCATTTAGGCCAATTTTTCATGGAGCAAAAAGTCCCTTGCTAATTAAGCCCACATTTTTTTGGGAGGGCCTAAATAGCCACCACGAAATTAATTTGGTCAAAGACAAAGGGTATTGTATAAATTTAAGCCTAAAAAGCTAAACTTTAGATCCAGGTCCAGTTTGGACGTTCGGGCAGGAATTGAAGATGAACCGGCTGTTAAAAAGGAGAGAGACCGCTCTTTCTCTGTTGAAGAAGGGATTGACTGTACTAGCGAAGAAAATACTCAAAATGCTGGGGAATTTCCCATATCAGACCTCAAATCCAACCCGGAACCAACTTCAACCCCGCTAACGAAAGAGTCTAGTCAATCGGTTAAGCGATCCACCGTTAGTTTAGTAACAGGAGCTCAAGCTCTTCTCACTCGAAACAAATCACCCAAGCTCTCTTCTAAAGTGCTGACGTCGCAAACTTCCTTGCCAACTGATTACGTATCTTTATCGTCCTTAAAATCAACCCCTTCTTTTGAATCGGAGCTTCTGCCTGCTGAAGAAATGGATGATTTTGCAACTTGGGAGTTTGTTAATTCCGAAGTAGCTTCGGAAGAGAAACCCGAAACTCCTCTTGTTTTTGAAAGACCAATAAGTAAGTCTAGCATGGATTAGATCACAATTTTTGCACATTTGTCCATTTATTGATAAATTAGTGTGTGAATTCTGCCTGACAAGTGATATTTCTATCTTTAAAATAGGCCTCATTAATTAGAAAAATAGGCCTAATCCAGTTTTTAATAAGAACTAAACACATTTTTTTGATACAAAAATTGTACAGCTGGTTTTAAAAAATTAAATAGACCAAATAGGTCAAATTTACTGGGAATAATAACGCATGGCGAGACAGACCAGCTATTATACTACAATATAAACCTAATGATTATAAAATTAATCAAAATTAAGTTGATTTAAAACTGACTTAAAATTGACAAAAATATCTGAATTAAAATGAAACAATTACGGAAAAATGAGTTAAATAATCAAAATGGTCTAAATTCTTGAGGAATCTAAGTGCAAGACGAGATAGAGATATTAAACTATAATTTAAACCTAATTATCATTAAATTTAATCAAAATTAAAGTTTTTATAGGTAATGAAAAATATGTCAGTATGACTGGTTTTTTAATTTTTTTATAGTAGATTTGGCTTAATTAAATGATAAGGCTGTATTTTCCATATAAGTATAGAAAAAGATTGATAAATGAGTGGAAATCCATTATTTATTTGGTTATTTAGAATCAAACGAAGAGCCACGTATCAAAAAGCCTAAAAACTTATTTGGTAAATTAATGGCGCCCGTCAGTGTGTACATGCCTACGAAAAAAAATGGTTTTAAACTTCACCATCCTCGTCGAAATACCTCGATAGCTTTATTAGTGGTCTTTATCGGCCTCCATCTGGTGCCAATATCTTCTTACTGGGTCGGATTAATGACCGGATTTCTTTTGTCTTACATCGTGGGATCCCTTTTGTGGTTCATATTGCAACCGTCTCCTGCCAAAATGCCCTTAGAGATACCCGATTATCAAAATCTACCACCTCTAAGGATTCCTGACAGTAACGAAGATAAAGAAAGCTCTATTAACAAGGTATAATAATGCTACTTTATTGATTATTTAAGTGACTATTAAGTCCCTAATTTTGGGCCTAAATAGCCATCACAATTTAGGCAAAATGTTGAGCATAAATAGCCTGGAACACTTTGAGGCCCAAAATTTAGCCTTAATAGCAACATTTACACCCAAATTTGGTGCCTCTGGGCCAAAATAGCAATGATCACGTGGTTGTGACTATTTACTGTCAAAATTTGGGCCCAAGTAAAAAATTAGGCCCAAATTGAAATGGCCTAACTAAATTTATTGTTTGTTTTATATATATATATATATTAATTAGGGTTGGATGAATGAGTTAGCGACTGGAGATTATGACCCTGAAAACTACCACATGAATTGTACGCATTCAGTTTACGTGCGATTAGAAGGTATTCAACTGCGTCTGTCCCGTCCCAAGGTCAATATTCCAAAACGAGCCATGTGGAATGAATCCAAAATCAACGCCGTCTTTGTCCGACAACGTCATTTCAATATCAAAGGAGCCAAAATCAGTCTCCCTCCTGAAGGTTTAGTTAGGAAAAGGTTGTGGAGCAAAAAATATCCTATTTGCGTGATAATTCCTTCGGAACCTCACAGTTTGGGCTCGACAAATTCCTGGCCAGTTATTCACTCCGTTATTGATGAGGATGAACCAGCACCTGTTCCTTCTACAAATTCTGAAGATGAAAAGTAAGTAGAAATTATTTTTGGCAGTGATTGAACGATATTTAAATCAAGGTTTAATCAATATCAAGGTTTAACAGATGTTGGTTTTGACCAGTCACAAATGTTTCGTATTTAATTGGGTTGTAAAGGTTAAATATATTTATTTCTGCAGGCCTACCAATAGCACAACCCTTTATTTGTTCGCTCGAACGTGCCGCGAAAAGGAAGAATGGTTTAGAAGATTTCAAGCAGCCTCTGTTGGAAAAAGTTTAGTCCAGTATCAAAAAGATTATTACCATTGTGCGCTAAATAACCTGAAAATTGACGAAACGTTGTCCAGTTCAATCGATAACATCGAAAAACATACTCGCGATAGCGCCGAATCCAATCCTGGTGGTCCCGGAGATTATTTAACGTACATGGCTAGATTCGTCTCGCAGGACCAAGTCGCTCAAAACCTGTCCAATATTAGAAATAGCGTCGTCGTTAACTCGTCTCTTCCCGTTGATGGTGAAAAGACGACTGTGGTCAAAGAAATTTCAACCAGCGATATGTGGCTTAACGCTTTAATTGGCAGACTCTTTTATGATTTTCTTACTCATAAAGTTTGGTCCGAAGTTGTGGCTGAAAAAATTCAAAGGAAACTAAGCGTGATAAGGGTAAATATTTCCTCATCTTTGTGTTAAATATCTTACATCAAAGGAAGAATGAATCTTCGTACGTTTCTTCATTCTCCCTTGAAATGATGCAATTTAAAAGGGAAAATTAAGCTTTAAATAAATTATTTTAGGTTCCTTATTTTATGGACGAATTAAAACTACGTGATATTGACTTGGGAGGAAACCTCCCATTTCTTCAACGTTCTTCTCCACCGATGATCGATGAACGAGGTTTATGGATAGATTTCGACCTAACATACAAAGGATCTTTTCAAATGACATTAGAAACAAAGTTAAACTTAATGAGACTGAAAAAAGACCTTTCCGTTGACAAAAGTTCTCTCTCCACTTCAATTGCCACTTCTCACGATGACTTGGACATCGAGACGCACGCAGCTTCGCCTCAGTTACACTCTTCAAAGTCTATATACAACAGCGACGAGGAAGACAGTGCCGAATCTTCCACGGATGAAGATGTTAGCTTCGTAGAAGCGGCGGATCACTCTACCGAAGATGGGTCAGTTGAATATATAATTTCTTAAGTTGCAGTTCATTATATCCACTAGGCTTTGAGGCTAGTTAATAATATGTTAGTTTTAGCATACTAACTCTGGTTATACCAAAATTCCCTGTAAATATTAAATTTTTCTTTATATCCTGCTAGAATTAGTGCTATTTGAGGCTAGTTTTAACAGACTAACTTTAGTTACAATTAATAGCATTATAACCAATGACCTTGTCGTCTTCATAGCAAAGATCATTTAACCAATGGCCTTATTCAGTGTTTAAGAAGTCAATATAGCCAAGATCATTATAACCAATCTATTTTCTCTGTCATCTGCGTTGGATGATGCCATTGGTCTGCAAAGCCAAGGTCATTAAAATCAATGACATTGGCCTTCTTCCGTGTTGTTTTCCAAAGCTTAACAACTCTATAAAAATTCAGAATATATAATGTGACAGATTCTTTCCACAACTAATATTTTTTTTTTACTGCACATGTAGTTTATAATTTAATGGAAGGTTGTTTTTTATATCTTAAGAATTCCCCCTGTGCCTTCATCTCCTAGCCTGTCTTCCTCGGTTAACAAAGCCAACACGAGCAAGAAACTACTCCATTGGGTCGATAAAATCACTCAGTCCAAGTACTTTCAACAAGCCACTGAAATTGGCTATATCAAGAAAAAAATGGCCGAAGTCTCAAAAACGCCTATGATTTTGACAGTCGAAGTCAAAGGACTAGTCGGAACCTTGGTTCTCAATGTCCCTCCTCCTCCTTCTGATCGTCTTTGGTAAGATACTATTTGAAGTTCAAAACTGAAAATGGTACGTACGATTGATTATTCCGTCTAATGTTAGGTATGGTTTCCGTGGTAATCCTCAATTGTCTCTAACGGCGCGTCCCAAGCTTGGAGAGCACGTTGTAACGATAACCCACGTTACAGAATGGATTGAAAAGAAGTTAAGACTGGAGTTCCAGGTAAGATTACCCATTTTACTCAATATAATCGCGAGCTCCACGTTATAGACTTAAAAATGGTGTTAGATAAAGGGTTTGGTCTTAAAGTAAACGCGTAACCTGACTCGATTTGGACCTTGTCAAATTGAGCTCGCGTCAAGCTCGCGAATTATATCATCAGAAATTCAAGAAATTAGTGAAGCTGTTTGAGTTACGCATGATGTCGCTTTTAGTTCTCATTTCAATGTGCTCCAATAGAATAACAGAAAAAAATCAGCTTGCCCAATGATGAAAAATCTTCCAATTTGGTCAAAAAAGGCCCAACAGAATTCGAACAAATTAGAAGATTTTTCCTCACTTTGAAAGCCATGCTCTTTCGTTATTCTATGGGGGCATATTGAAATGAAAGCAAAATCAACGTCAAGCGTGTGTAAAAAACAAAAAAACAGCCTTGTGGATTATTTCAATCGTGATTAAATTCGCAAAGCTTTGCGCGAGATATTTTACGAGGCCAGAATTGATTCATGTTGCGTATCTATACTTTAAAGAGCTGTTAAACTGGTGTAAGCAACCATCTTTTGAACTATTACCTCTGGGTTTTTCAATAGTTATATCATTTTGTTCAAAAAATTAATATAAAGGAACTGATTTAATCAGTTATATAGACAGTGAAATGTCAATTTGGGTAACTGATACCCCAATATAGTTAGCGATTAGGATACCCCAGTCACTAATAAGAATATTTATCCTCGCAAAGAAACTACTGGTTATGCCAAACATGGATGATTTAATAATTCCGATCATGGAGTCAGCGTTATTGTGTCGACCAACCAAGAATAGCCAACATTAGAGAATATTTTGTATTTTTATCGCCATGCGCGCGGGCCCTATTGTAAGAAAAATTCTCACCAAAGATATATAAACATTCCACGGGAAATGTCAAATCTATATAAATATAAAATATGTCCATACAAAAGGAGTGATGTTCAAAAGGTAACGAAAAACCCCACAAATTATCCAAAATTAAACAAAAATATTTTAAATTGGCTTTTAATTATTAACCTCCTCGACACTAAAATTGATATCGCTGTTGTAAGTTATTCGCAATTTTTGTCCACCTTAATATTTCAACAATTTGTCGGACAAGTAATTATTATTGCGCCCTTTTGCGATTACTGGGATTTTTTTTTTTTTAAAGATGAATTTTTAATCAAAATGGATATATATCAAGTGTCGTCTGCTAGTCAGATTTATGATGTTAAAAATAGATTCAGTAGCGTGAACTTAACCAATTGGGTGGAAACCTTCGTCTTAATAAACTCCTCTTTCTTGGGAAGACATTATTTGGTTGAGTTTTATTAACATTGAAGTATCTTTCGTTCCATTCTTTAAAGGAATGCAAATTTTAGTTATTAAAGAATTTTATATTTTTATCTCTACCAAGGCTGCAACTGCATTTTCCCAATATTGTGGGAGGAGTTAAGTAAGGTGGAGGATCCGCCCACTTGGCTAAATTCGCGCTAGTCAATCTAGAAGCCGAACTTCAATTTATCTAACATCAAATCTTTTAAAAACTAGCAAATGACATACGTTACCATCTTGATACGGGATGAGCTTAGATGTATATAATATCATCGTGACAAATTTCCAAATTTTTTATTGGATAATTAATAGCTTTAAATTGAAATTGGAAATTCACGCGATGGTTAAATATTTTTACGTGATATATATATTTGGGGATAAAAATTAAAGTTAATAATAAAAGTGAGAATCTTTACGTTTGTATAGTATTTTTTTTTTTTTTTTATTAGTGAAAAATAAGTTTCAGTTATTACATAGTTCCTTTATCATCCTAAGTTAGTAATGTATAAAAATTTTAGTTCACATTAGGCTTAATGGCGATGCAATGTTTTATCGCTTCTTTTATAGTATTACTTTTATGAAGAAAAGTTGCGATCTTAATTCAGAATCGGGTTTCAGAAATAGTTTTAAGAAATTTACTAAATTGATAATGAAGACGAGTAATGCAATATTTTTAGTCTATTTCTCGTTTTGGGCAACTGCTAAGCCTAATTTATTTTTAATACTGATTAAACATGAATACTAATATCATAAAAATTGCGGCTAGTCAAAGAGCATTTTAAAACATTAATTCTAAACCTGAATCATGAGCTTTGATTAGCCACGATTTTTCAGACTTTTGTATTTAAGCTTAACTGTCTTAAAGGGAATATCTATAATTTGTAAAGCGGATGGCACTGACCATAACAATTGTACAGTCAAACCTAGGATTGTTCATAATGGAAGATGACTTTTAGAGGGAAAAATTCTAGAGCCTGATGGTCTTCAAATCGCAAGTTTGTTAATTAACGGTAAATTAACGAGAAACCTTTATGGATTTTTAACAATGGACGCATAGATCAAGATGAGTAACATAATCTGGCATTCACAAACGTCCTCTAACGGCAATAACTGAGGGCAAAAGTAGAAACTAACAAAACCACGCGAGTGTCTGCTTATCCATAGTAGCCACGCTTGAGGTTTTGCCTGTGCTTTTTGTACCATCAGAGTTGAGACTCTCATGAAGGCCAGGCTGTGTTACTCGTTTTTATCTATAGCATAACTCGTTTTCATTATCCCTTACTGAAAGTTAAAAAGTAATTGGAATGAGTCACATTCTGGCCCTAATAATTTTTTTTTAACTTTATTAATTAATTAATCCACAAAGTAAAAGTATCAATATTTTCAATTCGTTTTTAATTAGTCCAATCAAATCTTTTATTGAAATTTGATTCTATGTGAACTAGTCCAGTTAATATTATAATTAATTATAAATAATTTTAATCCTTACAAAGTAATTGTCCCAAGAAACTTTGTAATAATTGTTTAATGGAATCAAATGCTTCAAACTAATGACTTAACTTGACTCTGCACTTAAAATACCCTCAAATTTTGTCGCTGTTGTAGCTATGTAATTCTGTTGGTATATGATAATTATATTGACAAACATCTGCTCAAAAACTGATATACTATTATATTTTGCCACAACCCATAAATTTCTCAGAGTTAATGCAGTTAGGCCTACTTAAATAACATATCCTTGGTAATATCAATCATTAATTGCGGTTGGTATTAAATTGATGGCGCTGCAGGTGGCTTGGTTCTTAAAGGGAGAATCCAACCCAATAAGTGTTTTTTTTTTTTTTTTTTTTTTTTTTTTTTTTTTTTTTTTTTTTTATCGTACCCTTATTGATTAAATAGGCCTAATATACCAATAAATAGATTACAAAACAAATATTAAACTAGAAATAAATTTAAAACTTACCAGGAAAATAGGCTTAGCGGGATTCATGGAGATCCTGATTTCCTCTCCTCGTGGAGATCTCGCGAGAATGACGGCCTTTTGCTCATTGGTCGTAAGACCTTACACGGAGGCAATTCAGGATCTCCATGAATCTCGCTAAGCCTATTTTCCCGGTAAGTTTTAAATTTATTTCTAGTTTAATATTTGTTTTGTAAACTTTTTATTGGTATATTAGGCCTATTTAAACGATAAGGAATCGATAAAAAAATTCTTGTTATTAGGTTGAATTCACCTTTTAAGGGCTGAAACACCGTCTAGCTTTAGCTTAAACTAAACCTTTCTTCCATATTCTTATACTTACACGTTTTTAAAGCCTACGAAAGATACTGCTTCAAATTTTTTTAATAGTTATGTAACACCTCTTGCGATAGATTTCAATTTTTTTTTGGGTTAAATTATCTATGGCAAGTGGTGTGTAGAATCTATACCAATAAATGCAACAGGCTGCTGGTTTCTACAGAATTTTATTGCTTGATTTCAAACTATAAATTAATCGTGAAAGCATGTCTATTTACTCTAAGAGAGTGCTAGCTGGAATTATCGTCGAACTCTTTCTATAAAGTACTCTCTCTGAGAGATTGAGTTAAACCAGTCAATATTAGAATGATAATGATAACTGTCATTATCGGTGTTGTGTTGGAAACTCGATATAGTGTTTTAAAGGCTCAATGTTTACGAGTAACGATATATTATTATTCTTAAATTTCTTGTCCGTATTCGGAGTTTTGCAAAAACGTTTGAGTTTTCAAGGTGTATGTCTGTAATTTGGTTCTACGAGAGTCGATGGGCTGTTAATTCACTTGATGTAGATTGAGTATGATGAGTTTGTGGGAATTCATGATGAATTTGCAGGAATTCATCAAATGAATTAATCTAATTCGCGAGTGCTTTAGCCCCTGAATAAAATTTAAACTTCTGACAATAGGAGAAAGTTGATACCAGAAATAGATCTATTTCTGTTGATACTAAGTCTGATTTAAAACTAATTTCTTCGAGTAATTTTTGCTTCTAAATACTTTTTATCAGCGATTATTAGTTAAGGTAAGAATGAAGCAAAACAATTTAATTTGCTTAGAAAGTAGGAGGGTTAGAAATCTCGAATTTGCGCCCCTTGACTCTCCCTTTAAGAGGTTGGAGTGCTTTTGCTTGTTGCCTTAAGCCACTTTATTGGAGAAATTTTAAACAAAGCCTATACTTTCTGAGTAATTTATATTTGGAATTAGGGTTTTACGAAATCTGGCTTTATCATTTTAAGGGTATCAATAGGCCTAGCTAAAAAACTATCTGAAGTTCCATGTAGTCTTCTATTGTCATAACGTTTTATGAGTAATATTCCAAGCTTTAATGTTAATAAGTAACTGTGACCAACATGTGCTTTGCTCATTGGCCCCACGAATGACCCACTGTGATTTGTTACATATTGTAAAATTTATATTCTAGTTTTTTGTTGGTTTTTTATACGTATACTGATCGAGATATATTGTAGTTGTTAGTTGAATTTTAATTCATCTCATTTTTGGGGTTTACTGGGCCTATTTTTATACATTGGTCTTAAAACATATTTGTATACAGAATATTTCAACTAATAAATGCAAAGAGAACTTAAATTCCAGTATTATGTTCCGCATCTTTTTACATATAACGCGAATGTATAATATAAGCTCGATCACTTGGTAGTGGAATTTCAAATTTAACTGATGGAAGAAAAGTGTTAGAAGTTAAATAGCCAAGGCTTAACGCAGTAAGTATATATTTATCGTATCAGTTGATGAATAAGGTGATAACTAAACAAATTTTTCTTGTATACCTTGAGATGTAATGTAATTAATGGATTACAACTTTAACCCCAAACTATGAAGGTAAAGTATTGCCAAGGTATTTTTTATTATACTTATCCCATGTTCTAGACGCTGCCAACTCGAAGTAGAATATAGATGGGTCATATATGGATTCACCTAGGCATGCAACCATGGGTCGGCATAAACCTAAAAACTAACAGAAGTAGACCATTTTTGAGATGACAATCGGAGTCCTCGCCCTTTTACTCTATAAACATGAGTAAACTCCAAAGAATCAACCGAAGCGCCAGAAATTCATATTTTCGCAAGAGCATAATTTTTTTTCACTGACGTTCTGGGGTTTACTCTAAATTTCGCCAAAAATTATTTTTATTTTCATCTTGAAATCCTAGTTATTTAAGCATAGAAAGAACTGTACAAAATTTCATTAGGATCTGCAGTGCCAACCCATGGTTGCATGCCTAGGTGAACCCAGATGATATAAAATTATTTACCAGAACAAAATTTACAAACAACAATTTACTTTTATTCGGCCACGATTTTTGCGCATTTACATAAAAAAACGACTTAGAAGTTCACAAATTTTTGGCACTAAATATAAAATCTAAAATAATATATGAAAGCTGTTAAGTTCAGAGATACTCCTAATCATTAACAATACACTTTAATTCAGCCTTAAAAAGTCTAGAAAATTTGGCGAAAGATTTATGGATCTAATATTGTATCTAAATACAAAATTTTCATAATACGCTAAGCCTTAATAAAATTGAGATTCTATATGCAATAAAACCTTGTTATATTTTAATTCCTTTGTATTAAAATTTCCTCATAATTGTGAAGCCTTGGCCGTGTGATTGTTCAGGGTCATTGACTCATTGGTTAAAAAACAGTTTAAGGCAAATTTAATTATAACTAAAGTTGGTTTACTAAAACTAGGCCTTAACTTGGAATTCGATATAGGGTAAAAGTATATATTTCAATTTGGCTGTTAAAACTAGGCCCAAACCTAACCTAGATATAAGAAAAAAAGGAAAGATTCAAGTTCGTGTGTTAAAACTAGGCCTAAATCTAACCTGGACATAAAGAAATATGAGACAAAATTTCAATATAATTTTTTTGGTTATAACAAGGTTTTACTGTTATAAGGATTGTTCTAAAACGTAGCAAAAAGTCTATGAAATATTTTAGACTAGACATTTGGTTATAAGAATTAAGACTAGCACAACTTAAATTCTTTATAAAGTTGCGTTAAAATATGGCTGCATAGAGAAAATATAAAAATATATAAAAATGGTTTCAATTTGTTAAAAACTCAATCATAATGAGTTAAAGTTAAAAAAAAAAACTGTCATAGGAAGTTTATGGCTTGAGTAAAAAAAACGCGATAAGTTTCGTATAAAAATGAGCGCATGCTAATAAAGCATAATTGAAAAAATTGGGTTTTAAATCTTTTAAAATTCGTCCTTAACCGCCTTAACATCAGCCGGTGGTCTCACGACGTATTTCTCAGGGGTAACTGTCGCATTTTCAATAACGACCGAATCTTCGGTATCAGAAACGTATAGAGGTTCCCCCGTATAATGAGTAGGGTAGATAAGTAAAGGATGAGCCGAAAAGGCTTTCAAGTTTCGAACCGGGTAATGAGCGACCCACGTTTCTCTATGGGGAAAATACTTACAATTAGGGGTGTGCGAGTACTCGATTGCTAGCCAGAAGCGAGTGCTCAAACTGAAACTTACTGCGGATGTTTGTTGAACATTATAGGCAGAAATTCATCAACGGGTATCATTTTCCCTAAAGGTTGAGCATCCACAAGTTTTTTGGCACCAGATAATGATAGCAAGTAGCCGAGAGTCCAGTACGAATAATCAACGTAAACTACGCGAGTTGTACCTGGGACCAGATTTTCTATCGTTGTTTCCCCTTGTCTTTTTCTACCCAAGTAGCTGGATACGAAAGACAGTAATATAGTATTATTATTATTTTTTTTTTTTTTGGTATATAGTGAACTTACACGAGATCCCAATCTATTTTTGCCGTTTGTAATTCTTTGACAATTTGATTCAGCTTCCTTCGAAAGTAAGGCTCAAATCTAATGTCATCCTCAAAGACTAAAGCAGTTCTATGCTGATTTTTTATCACCTGTTAGGAATTAGAGATATATCTATTTAGACCCAATTTTTTGGCTTAAATAATATCCTATTGATAGCAATACCTGCCTAATTATGTTCGAAGTTATGGGCCTAATTATTTACCAGGAAGCTCAACTCTAATTATGCCTAAATAGCCCATTGACAGCAATAGTACCTAACTAATTAGGCCCAAATTTTGGCCCTAAATAGCTACCAGAAAGCTCTACACTAATTAGGCCCAAATTTTGGCCCTAAATAGCTACCAGAAAGCTCTACACTAATTAGACCCAAATTTTGGCCCTAAATAGCTACCAGAAAGCCAGCCTAAATAGCCTGGAGTCTGCTGGAGGCTATGTAGGCCTAAATTAGGTCTGGAATTTTTAGCCTAAATAGCCTATAACATTATATAGTTTCTTTACATAAACAGGGTTGCCAGAAAATATTTAAATTATATTTTTGAGCTTACATCTTTCCATATATTGTAATGACTGAGAAAGCAACCAATTTCTCCCATTGTCAGTGGTCTGAAATACGAGTTAAGTAAAACAGTTTTAAAAAGGTATAATGAAATTATATCACTTTGGCAAATATGTCTATTATTATATCTATTATCACCTATACCTGTGATGATATGGATCAGAGTATTCTGGTAGCATTTTTACACCCAAATTTTGCAAAGTTGTTTCATTAATAGCTCTGAAAATTGAAGATTGGTACAGTGGTTTTTATATATATTGCTCAATGGAAAAATGTTTTTACTAAAATGGTTAATGAAGAAGCTTTAAAATGTTTATAAAAAACATTCAAACTCACCAAAAGTTTCGCGGTAATTAACATATTTATGATTCAAACCCACTAAGCCTAACAACTTTTACAGACGGTTAAAAATAAGGCTACGAATAACACAATATATATAAGAGTGTCTTAAAATATCGAACTAGAAACCTTCGGTGAGTTCCTCATCTTTATTATCCCTTTTAAATTTTTACTCACTTTCCATCTATGGCATCAGTTAATTTGGCTTTCACGCCTAAAATTTTGAAAGATTGTAACATTCTGGCCCTTCTTTCTGACCTTCGTTTCAGATTTATCAGATATACTTCGTCGAAACCTAACGAGTCAACCATTCTTGGTTTCAAGTATTTTTTAAGATGGCTCGATACTACCAAAGGTGGTCCTTCCACTATTTAAAATTTCAGGAAACTTTTAATTTTCATCTCAAAAATTATATAGCAAGCGAGCGTGAAAGCAAAAAAACCAAAGCTGAACAGATTTTGAAGAGCGAAACTGGTTGAATTTGCAATTTCAGTGGAAGTTGTACGCGTGAGCCACGCATTCTCGCTCGCTTGCGAATGAACCTTTAAAGTACCAAGAGCCTCTAATTGCAGATTAATCATTTGACTTTCTTCTTCATCAACAGTATCAGTTTTTTCAAGGGGTGACATTATGTAGCCAAAATGTTGGTTATTCAGCACGTGCATTTTTATATCTAAATCGTGAAAAATGTTAAATTTTGTTGAAAAACTACCATAATTTGAAAGATATTAACCGGCTCTGCGCGCTGATGAGGCAAAAGCTATTATATCATCCACAGGACCTTCGTATTTGCGTAATTTCTTAGGATTAAAAGTTAATGACGTTGTAGCTTTAACTCTGAGATCTATTAGTGTTGCGGTATGAACCATAGGAACTTCGAATAAACCAACTTGTTCCCTTTCGACAATTGGTAAATACTCTGGGGTTCTTTGATAATAAAGCTACAAAAATTTATACAAAATTTAAGTAAAGTCCCTCAATTTTCATATTGTCATTGATGAAACTTGCCTTTTCATTCATACCACACCAAAAATTAGAGTAAGCTCCGGTAGATTGCAACATTGGAGCAATTATTGTTCTAAGTAATTAGGTTTTAGGTATAAGTATCAAAATTAAGTTTATATAGTAAAACCTCGTTATAATTATTCTTTATAACGTGGTTTTACTGTGATTTAAAATTGCCTACTTCTGTTGAGATATTATTCTCATAAGTGTTTCGGTATTAGTTAGAATTGCATCGCAATCTAGGAACTATAACAATTGAAATAATATTGAGGCTTTTCATATATATTAGGCAAAAGTTGATAAGAAAAAGTTCTTAAATCGACCGTCAAAATGAGAAACGTTACTCAGAATTTTCTGGCCCTATTAAATCTTTTGCAGACCCGTTAAGCCTACTTTCTGTCTTCCGAGTATAAATAAAAATTGATTACTAGCTTAATGGGACACAAGCTGAGGCTGAAAAACATCACAGCTAGGCTACTTCTTTGGTTTTTCTTTATGTCCACAAGAGATACTACATAGTTCCCACTTCACCATACGTGAAGTAACCCTCACGTGGGTGCGAAGTAGCCTCAGCTTGTTTCCCTTTATAATTGTTTGATAATTTTCCTCCTATTCAATTAGAACTGTTTAAAAAACCTAAAGAATCAATCAAAGATTACTTGTTGTTGGGACACATTCTCCCTTTAAACACCGGGTAACAAGAGGCGCCATCTAGATGTTAGCTAAGGCTTAACTATGACAATGCACAGGGCTTCTAAGAACTTCTTTTTATTTACTCCTGGTATTAGGTTCTTTTTTTTTTGCGTGTACGAACCCAAACATAATCAGCCCACTTATTTCTGGCAGTTTCTAAAGCTTCTTCTCTCAGAGCTATGATGTGAGCGTAGTGTTTTTCAGTCCAGTCGTATCTAGATGTTTCATCGACAAATTTTTTAGGATCTTCTTTAGATTCGTAATCAACAGCGTGGTAGTTTTGTTGTTCTTGGGCGAGCCAAATATCTAAAATCTCTTGAGTTTTATCAATGTTATGATCAGTTCTGATCCTAAAATTTAAGAGTTACCAAATTGATTGGAATTTATTATTGAAAACATAGTATTTTTACAGAGCTGAAGCCAATTATTTAGTCTAGGCTATAGCTTATCAAATTGATTTCATCAAGAAAGGATAGAAGTTACATCTCATTATGGGATGATTTTGCCAAAAATGGGTGCGTACATTTGTATTAATAGCTGTCAGGATTAAACTGTCAATTGAATTATGGGGAGTTGTGAAGAATAGGTCCCAGCGACCAATTTTCTTTTTTTAATGAGAGAAAAATAATGGTGCAAAAATTTTGGGGGGGAAACCATTATTAACAAAGATACAGCCGTTTCTATATTAATTACGCGCCCTCATCATTTCACTGTATTCGGGCAAACGGGGAGGGGGAGGGTTGGAAGACGGGAAATTATACTAAGTAGAATAAGAAAAACAACAATTTTATTTTCTCAAACCTTAAAAAAGATACAAAAATATTTATATTTTTAAATTTTAAAAGCAAATTTGCTGGAAACAAATACACCTAACTTAATCTAACCTAACCTAACCTAAATTAACCTAACCTACAGTGACATGTTTTCAGTCACCTAACTTTTAAATGACCATATCTTCCACCGACCCGCACCGACCTCTTAGTCCCAAGTTTTATTAACCTGGCAACAGTGGCCGCCCTTTCCCCCTGCGTATTCCGAAATACCGGGCAATGACAATGGAGCATAATTAAAATTGAAACGTCTGTATCTTTGTTAATAATGCTTTCCCCCCCGAAATTTTTGCACTATTATTTTTCTCGCATTTTTCTCTTTCAGATAAGGTACATTTTTCCTGAATTCGTTACTGGGACCTATTCTTCACTTTACCCGAATTATGGTTAGCAGTGTTCCTTGTTCCATGATTGGCTGCTAGCACCAAAGTCAATTGAGATATTGCTGAAATTGTAAGATGAACGTGGCCAAATCGCATCCCTTAGGAATTCTCAGTGTAACTTCTATCCTTTCTTGGTCTTAAATATAGAAATGACAGGGAAAGCGCCATCTGTCAAAAAGTTACAGAACTACATAACATTGTATATTTAAACAGTCCCAAAGTTATGAAGTTACTCTGGCCCTAGATCTTAGTCAATGATATCTTTCAAGGGCTTAATCTAGTTTTTCAAGCTATTGTCTCGCTGCCACTATCACCTCAGATCAGCGGTCCTCTTATCGAGTCTCAGGAACCTTGGGCTATAGGTTCCTAGTGTGAGATGAGAGGTAAAAAGTAATGGCAGTTTCCCAGTCCATATAATGGTGTTTTAGTTATCCGTCTCTACATAATTACCATAATATAATGCGATCTTTGGGATAGTTAAGAGTTTCCATAGACCCGAGAAAATAAGGAAGCGTAATTTGTTTATTTCTAACTAGTAGGGCAATAACCACGGTAGGGAAATTCTTATCAGATTCTTCGATAGAAGATGCTACTACTGGCATTCTTTTGCAGCTCGAGTTGGTCACATTGGTGACTGCAGGGATCGAATAAGCTAGTGAGAACAAAATTAGAAAGGAGAGAGCGCGGAAAGAGACCGCTTGACGAGACATAAAACCTAATTTCATAACCGCAACCATTTCAATTATTTAGAGTTAATGAGAATAAAAACCATCACCGGGCCATGTAGAAGAGATAAAATCAAACAATGACTGTCCAAGGCGCAAATCAATACCATAAATAGGATTGTCTGCAGCTTGTGGTCGGTTATAAATTATATAACATCCGGTTCGATTGCGGTGACGTAAATGCTTTACGGAAATCGGAAATAAGATTAAATTAAGCAGACGATTGTGGAGGCTGAATCCTAGTAGATTTACCAGTCCATTTTAAGTGTACTGATTGTTTTTTAATCAGTAATTATTTAAAGAAGCAGACAATAATTTTAAATTAGATGGCGGAAGGTGGAACTTTGGTTAGATCTTAACAATCAATTAATTGTCATTAAATATAAATTTAGAGAGGTGTAAGAAAACTATGCCTATATTTTTACTTCTTTCATACTTTAATTTTTGATTGCCGTTTCTGAAACTGTATAGGTACATAATACGCATTAAGTCAAAGGAAGTACGCCACACCCATCATGATTGAGTTGGGATGGAAAAGTTATATGGTTGGGTTTTTCATAATGATATTTGCAATATTCATGAACTATCCTCCACCACCCCAATCGCCCATTGTCTATCAATGGAGAACTGGCGGGAACTTCTTCACATTCAAGGGATACGAGATCTTTTATAAAGGTACATATTTTGGAGGATAAAATTGCCATAACCTGAAAACCCATACTTGGTTCGGTTAAGTTTGAGATTTTATTTAGCACTATGGGTTGCGGTTATCTAACAAAAAGTAGGTGTGGTACCCTGGGAAAATGACTGTAATCGAACCCTCCCTTTCCAAAAAAAGTTAGTCTTAAGAGGTCTTGGGGAAGTCTTCCATTATGTCAAGAAGTCTTGGGCAGGTCTTAAAGGCTTCCCCAAGACTTTTGTAGTGTTCTTGAAAAATCTCTTCAGATCCAACTAACTTTTTCAGTAAGGGCTGCCCTGATTATAAAGGAAGCGAGCATGTGTTGCAGTTTAGATCTCAGTGGATTGGTGTTCCTCCTCTTTATATCAGGGTGGTGGTTCCAAATTCGATCATCAAGCCTCTACCCTCACCAAGGAATTAGTTGTCAAAGTTGATATTAGATGGAGCCTTGGGTTGATTGCGTCATTAAATAATTCTTAATTTTAATTTATCTAAAGGGGATAACTGCCATTCCCCCAGTGTTGCCATCCACTTGTGAAGCAGAGAGAACTGCACTTACAAGTTACTGGCAACCCTGCAATGAAAGGAAAACTGGAAAAGCAGGATGGAATTTTCTTTTGGCCCTTTATCGAAAACTACTAAGCCTAGCTAGATACAATAATTACTCTTGAAAATGGTTCATATTTTGAGACACACAGGCATCTAGGTTAAAATATCATGGTAATTGGCCATATTCATTTGTTAGAATAGTGGATATTTTTTCACCTGGCGCCATCTATGATAAACTTTGAAAAGTGTTTTTTTTACAAGTTTGGAAACTTTATTTAACTTCTGAAACTATACCTGAAAACTTCTAAGACTACGCTTAGCTTTTAAATAATACCCCATTTTTTACGTACAGTTGATGAAGGTAATGGTAACGGACAGTTGATCTGCTTGCATGGATTTCCCACGTCAAGTTTTGATTTTTACAAAGTAATTTTATTTTGCTGGGTTATTATTTTGAAAGGAGTTTTTTTTTTTGTTTTTTTTTTACATATGCACACTTTTGTTTTTAGTTATTGCCTCAATTGAAAAAGAGGTTTAAGACTGTCATTTTTCTTGATTTTCTTGGATTTGGTTTTAGTGATAAACCAGTAAGATTATAATTTTTCCCCCTCAATAATTATTTGATATCACAGTTTGAAAAAAATGGGACCTTTTAAGACCCATTTTTAAAGACAACTCTGTAAATTTTTAATATTATAGAGACATCATCATTATTCAATTATGGAACAGACTGATTTAGTCGAACACCTACTTCATAATATATTGAACATTAGTTCAATAAATGTTCTGGCTCATGATTACGGGGATACAGTTGCTCAAGAACTAATAGCCAGGAATAATGATAAGACTGCTATTGTCAAAATTGACTCAGTTTGCCTCATGAATGGAGGTAGGCCTTGTCAAGCAAACCACTTAGTATTAACGTATTTAAATCCACCCTTCAAATATTTTTAGGAATCTTTCCTAGTCATCATAAACCAATTTTTATTCAAACGGTATTAGAAATGATATATTTTATTTGCTGGGAGTTCTTATCTTAATTGCGTTAACATATTTCAGTTATTGAGAGTACCAGTTGTTGGAACAATTCTCTCTCGTTTTGGCAATTTTTACTTTTTTCAAATAAGGTATATTAACCATTTTCTCAAGTAGTACTTACACCTTTCTTCGTGCGCTAGAAGAGACATATTTTATGCTTCTTGATTTGCCTTTGAAGATAGGTGTATAGAATTCAAATCAGGTTGACCACAATTCCTGTGTATTTTCAATATGTTCCTATAATTTCCCAAAAATTTTACTCCTTTAAAGCGATGGAAAATTTTCTATTTCCTATAATTTTTTGTGGTCAACCTGAGTTTCTGTACATCGAGTAGTGTTAATACGCAAAATACGTCTTTACAGTTAACTTATGCCCCTTCTCCTAGGTCTGTTTATTATGTTTCCATTTATCCCTGATAGATGATACATTTACTTTCCCTCTAACATGGTCTATATCGTTTTTGGTGAAAGTAAAAGCGCCATCTATCGACGTTAAATGGAACTATTGACTAAAATATCGCGTTTAATCTATTGACAGTACTCGATCTACAAATACTTAAAACTATATTCGCAAAAGAATAAAATATATAGTTTTATAAATCAAAATTTATTGTGTTTTGTCGTAAAGCCTAACTAAAGTATTTGGCCCAAATTCTCAACCAAGTAGAGCCGAATTAAATGATTTTTGGACTTTAGTTAGATATAAAGACGGATACAGAGTTCTTGGAAGGTAATTATATGGATTATCCCTTGAAATGAAGTTTTGTAAATCGTTCTACTCCTAATTTGAATTATATTCTAAGTTTGCTAGGATACATAGATGACAGGCTTCAATACGAAGATCGATGGGTTGGGGCCTTAAGAAAATCTGAAGTTAAAAGTAAGAATTGGTTAGGCCTACATTTTTAATTTAAACATTCCAATAACCTCGTTAACTCTGTCCAAAATTTAGTTCACATGATATATGGAAAATTGGATCCCATTAATCCCCCACCATTTGAAAAACACTACCGGTAGGTTTTAATTAAAAAAAAGAACCTTGGACCAGTCAAATAATAATATTTGTTGCGTTTCTATAAATTTAGAAGCATAATTCATAATCCAAGTATAGATGTTCTGGATAATTCGAGCCATTACCCTCAACTTGAGTTTCCAAATAAAGTAATAGAATATTACTTCAAGTTTTTGAATAAACATTTAACCTAATGCGCGATAATGTGTCAAAATAAACCATATTTTTCTATAAATGTTTATAAAGGTATTTTATAATTCATAAAGCTAAAAATATGTATGTATATATATATTATATTTTGTCAAGGTTTCATTTCCAAACAGGAAATATCTTCGTGTGAACAGGGCTTCATTATCAATGAACCAGGAAATATACTTGTGTGGACAGGGCTTCATTCCCAGAGAACTAGTGGGATGCAAGGCTGCCAGTATCTTCGCAATTTTCGTGTTGTTGGGATTCTTTTGATTATGGCACGATTGTCACAGGGTAAGTGTGGTTACAAAATTCATTGGGTAATAGATGTCATAGTGCTCTAGGAGTCTAATGAACAACCCAGGAAAATACCATTAGTGAAATTAGACTTTCACATAGTGGAAACAATTTCAGAGAGCCATGCCTGTTTTCACCATAAATTTTAAGGCCCGATTCCGTAACCATTCGAAATCAAGTTATCGATTGAAAACTGCAAATTCACTCTTATAGAACTTATATTCTCATATATATCCCAGACTAGTTTTGGACGCGATCACCTTGGTTTTACCCTACCTACTTAATAAAATAATTGGGAGCCTTAATTGATTATTTATTGACAGCCATAGATCCTCTGGTATTTACGAGTCTGTTCATATTGTATGTTTTGGCTGAATTCAGTGGAGTATACCGAAAATCCCTGCTCCATAGAAAATACATTAAAACCCGTATGCTTCAATGAACACTAGAGCACCAATAGCAGACGACTCTGGATGATCTACAGAACCTCACTTCGCGTTGTTTAAAAATTAGACTGAGGTGAAATGCTTTCAAAGTAAGGCCCTATAAATAGGCTTAAGTTGTGTTATAGGACGTGACTAAGCGAAACACGTGTGTTTCAAAAGTTCGTCTGTTTTTCAGTTGGATTCAACATGATAGTTGTTTAAATATCGTATTAAAATGGATAGTAACGCTACTAAATTAGCAATTGCAAATGTAATTAAGTCATTACCTTCTGGGCCAGATTCTAAACGTCTTAAAACTATAGTTTCCAAAAGGGTAAGTTTTAATTGGATATGTGCTTGGTTCTTTGCTCATTATGGCCTATGACAATTTGACAAACGCAACTTACGAAATGAGGCCCTATATGATTTGTTTTAAATATGATTGAATTATAATGTAATTGATTTAGTTATTATGATGTAGGCGTGTTTTTTTCAGATGTTTAAGCGGTCTTCGTGTATTGGGGATGGTAGTTAAATTATCTTCACTTCGAAACCGTCCTTGATGTTCAATTATAGTGTTGATTAGATTTAACTGGAGTAATATATCAGTTATGAATGACTATTTTAATGGTTTAAATTATGTATGGTTAAAGCGTATAACATTCATCATGCTGATTTATACAAGCTTAGCTGCAGTGAGGCTTAAATATTAAGCCCAGTGATTCAATTTCCTTTTGCAAATCTAAAGTTACCCTAAACCTTTTTGGTTTTCAGCCATGGTCCGACGCAGAGGAAGAAACTATTTTAAAAACATTGTCTCAGTTTTTTCTGAAACAAAGTAGTCCATTGCGACTGTCTTCGCAATGTTCCAATCCCTTATTACTACATATATTGGTAACTTTGGCCAGGCAATTAGTCGACATCAAGTCAACTTCTGGCGGAAGTAACCAGGCTGAAAATGATTCGAGCCTCGAACTGCATAGAAACTTTATCGCATGCCTTAGTCAACTTAACGGAAGATTTCCCGATATTGAAAAGTGAGCTCAACAATCCTTAAGTTCGAAGGCAGATTTTACTCATGTTTTCCTGAAACACGGAAATGAAATCTGACAAACTTATTAGACAGTTTTTAGCCCCTAATAGAAGCTGATAAATTGGAATATTCACGTTTTTAGGTTATGTTCTTGGTATGTTGCAAAATATCCGCAACTTTTATCAGCAAAAGAAGTTCAGATTGTTGAACCAGTTAAGAAAAAGCCAAAGAAGGTACTGGTAATTACTATTGCCTTTTCGATTAAAAAAAAACACTGGAACCCTTTTCTGTAATTTCGATTAGTCTCTTTATAATCAAAATATTGGTAAATTTTTCAATCTAAAGATAAAATTGGCAATATTGGCGCGAGATCAATTTTACAACACCTGAATCGAGTCAGGCTTAATGTCTACTTAATAACTTTTTGTCGTAAACAAGTTTTGCAGAATAGGCGACCCAAAGTTTCAAAAAATCTAGCCATATATTTGTCACAATTTTTCAAAACGTTTAAGGCTAAGAAACCTGGTAAAGATGTAACGAGCGTAGCCCCCTTGTTACGTATCTTGTACCATCTTCTGCGATCTAAAGTGACAAATATCGATGGTTTCTGGGACTGGACTTTCTTAATACCCCTTTTGGAAGATACGCAGCCTGATGTCAGATGGCTGGCGTGTCATTGCCTCGCGAGGTTACTCCAGTTGCCCGAAAAGTTACTCCAAAAAATCTTCGATACCAGATTCACCCCTAAAGAAATTGTAGATTACCTAATACGGTAAGAAATTCAGAGCTTAGTAGTTTTAGATTTCTTTACGTCATTCGTTAGTCCAAGTTTCGTTTTATTTTTTATTTTAAGAAATGAAGAATTGTATCAAGATGTCAACATTTCCGCCCTTGATCTTCCATTCCTCGATGAAGTATCGAAAGAAAATGCCCTATCAATCTCCGAAGCTCCATTTACGCATCAGTCCTTAGACGATAACTTTGGTCTCGTTACTATATGCGGGGTTAATTTAGTTACTGATAGATGGGTAGGAAAGATTATATCAAAGGTAAGAATTTTCTATCTAAGTTGTGTATTGAACAAAATAATTGCAATTAGTCAAGTTTGATATCGGATGAGTTGGGTAGAAAACAATTGAGGAAAGTTGAAATTTGTTTCATGTTTTCATTGTATTAGAATCTATTTAAAACCAAGTCTTTTTAGTTTGTACGTTTTCTTGACCCTTTAGTTTTCAGTACTAAGTTAACAAAAGCACTATGCTTTCTGGTTTAACCGCTCACTTCCTCTTTAATTAAAATATTACCACCTTTAGTTCTAGTCTGCAGGTATTTTCATCTTAGGATATTGGTTACCCTATAAGAATATACCAAAAGGAATTGATTCGGCCTCCTTATTGTGTTGGTCAAGCGGACAAGTTGTCTGGCAGTACTGGTCTAAATTAGTCATTTTTGGCATTATATTTTTGAATTCTTTTTTTATTAAGAGTTAAGTATATTCAAAAACCCATTAGGTTACTAACTCCCTATATTGGCGTCAGTTTATTTCCGAAAGATTATCATACATTGAGTTATGTTTTAGCCTATGACTAACTTGAAAAATAGGTCATTCATATTAAATTTTATGGCTATAGTGGTATGTAATATTAAATGATTTTAAAAAAGGCTCGTACTTTATGGCTTCTTAAACTTTATTTTGAAACGTGGTCCTTCCTCAGCTGTTCGCGATCTTATAATATTTCAAAACTACCAATAAAATTCTAAAATGCAACAAAATCCCTTTCAAATGCGGATTTTCAAGTACAGCAAATCCTAACGTGACAAAAGGAGTCTCTCTTCTAGCCCTTTTGTTGAGTTAGGAACTTTGTACGAGGGAAATAGGATCGAATTTTATTGCATTTTAGAATTGTATTGGTTCTGTTTGAAATATTTTGAGATCGCGAACGTCTGAGGTAGGACCACGGTCCAAAAGCTTTGAAATAATATTTCTAACAAGCCACGAAGTAAGCTCCCTTTTTTTTTAAAAAGACATTTATTTCAAATGATGATATGAATTGTTCGAAACTGAGTATTTGGAAATTCACGATTACGAGTATAAATCTACGTCACTGTGTTCTGGTTTTTGCAAAAATTCGAAACGTAGGCTAAACCTAGGATTATTAACAAAGGACACCTATCTTAATAGACGAAGATCAATAACCAAACCTAGCTTTCATAAGCGTCCTCTAATGGTAAACAGTGGCAAAAGTAGTACTTAACAAATGCACGTGCGTGTCTGTTAATTCTCCATAGCAGCCTCTCATGTTTTGTTATTTATTACTTCTGCCATTGTTTGCCGTTAGAGGACGCTTATGAACGCAAGATTTTGTTACTCGCCATTTTGTATTAGGCTAGGTGCCAATTGTTAATAATCCTAGGCTAAACCGGTAATGCTGATGTGTTTGGTTGATTCCAAGTAATTAGTGACTGTTTTTCAATTTTCGGGGATTGGAAAATGGTTTATAGATTGCTAGTATTAACCGAAACACATCTGCAACAATTATTGCAACGCACCCATTTCTAGAAAGGGGCTTTTAGTTTGTCTTTAATTGATTCCAAGTAATTAGTGACTGTTTTTCAATTGGTTGGGATTGGAAAATGGTTCTACATTGTTAGTATTAACTCTTGATTACGAGTATAAATCTACGTCACTGTGTTCTGGTTTTTGCAAAAATTCGAAACGTAGGCTAAACCTAGGATTATTAACAAAGGACACCTATCTTAATAGACGAAGATCAATAACCAAACCTAGCTTTCATAAGCGTCCTCTAATGGTAAACAGTGGCAAAAGTAGTACTTAACAAATGCACGTGCGTGTCTGTTAATTCTCCATAGCAGCCTCTCGTGTTTTGTTATTTATTACTTCTGCCATTGTTTGCCATTAGAGGACGCTTATGAACGCAAGATTTTGTTATTCGCCATTTTGTATTAAGCTAGGTGCCAATTGTTAATAATCCTACGCTAAACCGGTAATGCTGATGTGTTTGGTTGATTCCAAGTAATTAGTGACTGTTTTTCAATTTTCGGGGATTGGAAAATGGTTTATAGATTGCTAGTATTAAACGAAACACATCTGCAACAATTATTGCAACGCACCCATTTCTAGAAAGGGGCTTTTAGTTTGTGTTTAATTGATTCCAAGTAATTAGTGGCTGTTTTTCAATTGGTGGGGATTGGAAAATGGTTCTACATTGTTAGTATTGATTACGAGTATAAATCTACGTCACTGTGTTCTGGTTTTTGCAAAAATTCGAAACTTAGGCTAAACCTAGGATTATTAACAAAGGACACCTATCTTAATAGACGAAGATCAATAACCAAACCTAGCTTTCATAAGCGTCCTCTAATGGTAAACAGTGGCAAAAGTAGTACTTAACAAATGCACGTGCGTGTCTGTTAATTCTCCATAGCAGCCTCTCATGTTTTGTTATTTATTACTTCTGCCATTGTTTGCCGTTAGAGGACGCTTATGAACGCAAGATTTTGTTATTCGCCATTTTGTATTAAGCTAGGTGCCAATTGTTAATAATCCTAGGCTAAACCGGTAATGCTGATGTGTTTGGTTGATTCCAAGTAATTAGTGACTGTTTTTCAATTTTCGAGGATTGGAAAATGGTTTATAGATTGCTAGTATTAACCGAAACACATCTGCAGCAATTATTGCAACGCACCCATTTCTAGAAAGGGGCTTTTAGTTTGTCTTTAATTGATTCCAAGTAATTAGTGACTGTTTTTCAATTGGTGGGGATTGGAAAATGGTTCTACATTGTTAGTATTAACTCTTGATTACGAGCATAAATCTACGTCACTGTGTTCTGGTTTTTGCAAAAATTCGAAACGTAGGCTAAACCTAGGATTATTAACAAAGGACACCTATCTTAATAGACGAAGATCAATAACCAAACCTAGCTTTCATAAGCGTCCTAATGGTAAAACGTGGCAAAAGTAGTACTTAACATATGCATGTGCGTGTCTGTTAATTCTCCATAGCAGCCTCTCATGTTTTGTTGTTTATTACTTCCGCCATTGTTTGCCGTTAGAGGACGCTTATGAACGCAAGATTTTGTTATTCGCCATTTTGTATTAAGCTAGGTGCCAATTGTTAATAATCCTAGGCTAAACCGGTAATGCTGATGTGTTTGGTTGATTCCAAGTAAATAGTGACTGTTTTTCAATTTTTGAGGATTAGAAAATGGTTTATAGATTGCTAGTATTAACCGAAACACATCTGCAACAATTATTGCAACGCACCCATTTCTAGAAAGGGGCTTTTAGTTTGTCTTTAATTGATTCCAAGTAATTAGTGACTGTTTTTCAATTGGTGGGGATTGGAAAATGGTTCTACATTGTTAGTATTAACTCTTGATTACGAGTATAAATCTACGTCACTGTGTTCTGGTTTTTGCAAAAATTCGAAACGTAGGCTAAACCTAGGATTATTAACAAAGGACACCTATCTTAATAGACGAAGATCAGTAACCAAACCTAGCTTTCATAAGCGTCCTCTAATGGTAAACAGTGGCAAAAGTAGTACTTAACAAATGCACGTGCGTGTCTGTTAATTCTCCATAGCAGCCTCTCATGCTTTGTTATTTATTACTTCTGCCATTGTTTGCCGTTAGAGGACGCTTATGAACGCAAGATTTTGTTATTCATCATTTTGTATTAAGCTAGGTGTCAATTGTTAATAATCCTAGGCTAAACCGGTAATGCTGATGTGTTTCGTTGATTCCAAGTAATTAGTGACTGTTTTTCAATTTTCGAGGATTAGAAAATGGTTTATAGATTGCTAGTATTAACCAAAACACATCTGAAACAATTATTGTGTTCTGGTTTTTGCAAAAATTCGAAACGTAGGCTAAACCTAGGATTATTAACAAAGGACACCTATCTTAATAGACGAAGATCAATAACCAAACCTAGCTTTCATAAGCGTCCTCTAATGGTAAACAGTGGCAAAAGTAGTACTTAACAAATGCACGTGCGTGTCTGTTAATTCTCCATAGCAGCCTCTCATGTTTTGTTATTTATTACTTCTGCCATTGTTTGCCGTTAGAGGACGCTTATGAACGCAAGATTTTGTTATTCGCCATTTTGTATTAAGCTAGGTGCCAATTGTTAATAATCCTAGGCTAAACCGGTAATGCTGATGTGTTTGGTTGATTCCAAGTAATTAGTGACTGTTTTTCAATTTTCGAGGATTGGAAAATGGTTTATAGATTGCTAGTATTAACCGAAACACATCTGCAGCAATTATTGCAACGCACCCATTCTAGAAAGGGGCTTTTAGTTTGTCTTTAATTGATTCCAAGTAATTGGTGACTGTTTTTCAATTGGTGGGGATTGGAAAATGGTTCTACATTGTTAGTATTAACTCTTGATTACGAGTATAAATCTACGTCACTGTGTTCTGGTTTTTGCAAAAATTCGAAACGTAGGCTAAACCTAGGATTATTAACAAAGGACACCTATCTTAATAGACGAAGATCAATAACCAAACCTAGCTTTCATAAGCGTCCTCTAATGGTAAACAGTGGCAAAAGTAGTACTTCACAAATGCACGTGCGTGTCTGTTAATTCTCCATAGCAGCCTCTCATGTTTTGTTATTTATTACTTCTGCCATTGTTTGCCGTTAGAGGACGCTTATGAACGCAAGATTTTGTTATTCGCCATTTTGTATTAGGCTAGGTGCCATTTGTTAATAATCCTAGGCTAAACCGGTAATGCTGATGTGTTTGGTTGATTCCAAGTAATTAGTGACTGTTTTTCAATTTTTGGGGATTGGAAAATGGTTTATAGATTGCTAGTATTAACCGAAACACATCTGCAACAATTATTGCAACGCACCCATTTCTAGAAAGGGGCTTTTAGTTTGTCTTTAATTGATTCCAAGTAATTAGTGACTGTTTTTCAATTGGTGGGGATTGGAAAATAGTTCTACATTGTTAGTATTAACTGAATCACATCTGCAACAATTATTGAAACGCACCCATTTCTAGAAAGGGGTTTTTAGTTGGTGTTTAGTTTATTCCAATTAATTAGTGACTGTTTTTCAATTGTGGGGATTGGAAAATGGTTCTACATTGTTAGTATTAAGCGAACCACGCTTTAGCTTTCTTGCACTAAAGAAACCTTGAATTATCGCAAAAAAAAAAAAATATATATATATATAATAATAATAAAGCCTGAAGATGAGAAAGTGTTTAAAAAATAACTTGAGGTACAATAATCGTTCGTAAATAAACTGACACCAATATCGCGAGTTCGAAACTTAATGGGTATTTGAATATATATACTTATTGCCTAATAAAAAACCAATTTCAAAATATAATGCAAAAAATGACTAATTTTGAACAGTACTGCCAGACAACTTGTCTGCTCGACCAACGCAACAATGAGGTCGAATCAATTCCTTTTGATATATACTTATGAGGTAACCAATGCCATAAGATGGAAGTACCAACACTCTAGAACTAAAGGTGGTAATATCGGAATTAAAGAGGAATTGAGCGGTTAATTCAGAAAGCGTTTTATTTTTGATAACTCATTACTGAAAACTAAAGCCTACTTAACTAAACGGTAAAGACTATTTAAAACTAGAATAATTGAAGTATTAACTGAATTGTTGAAGCGTAAGACTATTTTTGTAATTGTTACTCAAATACTTCTGGTACAATAACTATCATTTATTTTATTAGTGACGCCAATGAACTATTTAGTTCATGTTTATAAAAGGTGACTTACTAGTTAAATTATTGCAAAATTAAAGTGTATTTTCTGTAGTTTATGAGTAAAGGTAAGAGATGTCAGCTACTGTTAGAAAAGTGGCAGGGTTGCCACAGGTCCAGGAAAACAGGGAAAAGTCAGGGAATTTGAAAATGAACCAAAAAAGTCATGGAATTTTAAGATATTTTAAAAAGTCAGGGGATTTAAAGATCTTTCAAGAAGCCAGGAAATTACAGTCATCTGCAGAAAAGATTTGAAGCTGACTGTGTCAGTTGTATAGATAAGAACGAAGATACGCATGCAAAAAGTTTGGCAAGAGAAATTATATAAAAAATAAAAGGTTAAAAATGGGTATTATTAGCTGAAACGGTCATGGAAAATATTTGGAAAAGGTCAGGGAAAAACCTAGAAAAGTCGGAATTTGAATCTGAAAAAACTGTGGCAACCCTGATTGGGGTTTCAGGAAATCAACATGTAAATTGATTACATGTTGGCAAACGGTTAAAAGAAAGAATTGAGTCTTATTGACATCATCCCGTAATACATTTTTTTTTACTAAAAAACAAATTTCTTCATTTGGTGTTTAGATGTCTGAAAAAGCTCCAGAATTTGTACTGGTTCCTTCTGTGAAAATATGCTTGAGGGAATTAACATTGGCATTGAAATCGTGTCAGCCAGTCTTATTAGAAGGAATTGTTGGTTGTGGAAAAACCTCTTTAGTAAAATACTTAGGTGACATAATGGGTAGAAGAAATTGTACCAGTCCTGGAAATTTGGAAATAGTTCAACTAGGAGATCAAACGGACGCCAAGCTGTTAGTCGGATTGTATTGTTGTACGGAAATTCCTGGTGAATTTATTTGGAAAGCCGGTCCATTAACTAGAGCGATGGCTTTCGGTGGATGGCTTTTACTCGAGGATATTGACTACGCTCCGTTGGACGTAGTGACCCTACTTGCCTCCGTTGTTGAAAGTCGTTCTCTTATAGTTCCTGGTATGACGACTCCTTTGATAGCCGCGCCTGGTTTTCAAATTCTCGCAACGAGAAGGTGAGTTTTTTTACCGCTCTTTTTCAAAGTGGTTATTTAGGGTTAGTCTCTAACTATTTAAGTCCAAGTTTGACCCTAAATAGCCATCAGGAAGCTCTACACTATATAGGTTCAAATTTTGGGGTAAATTGGCTTTTAATACGTCGTTACATCCAAAATTAGGCCCAATCTTTTTAGCCTAAATATCCGTAACCGCACTATCGTGACTTATTAGTTTCCCTTATCCCTTTTATGATAAATTCTTGTAGACTAACTTCTTTCGCCGGAACTCTTCACGCTACTGGAAGACCTTTAATCAGATCGACTCAAGAACTTTTAATCAAAAGTTGGAATCGTATATTTGTCCCGGCAATGAGTACCGTTGAATTGGAAGAAGCTATTCGTGCCAGATGGCCTGATTTAGAAAAGATTAAGGACAGAATAGTTCAAGTTTTCAACGTCGTATCGAACATTCCGTATTCGCGAGGTTCTCGTACTCTTTCTACACGAGATCTTTTCAAATGGTGCGATCGCATAGCCGCTAGCTTTGCTTTAATATCTCAAGACTCTGGTCTTTCTACTTTTCTTCATGCTTTGGACTGTTTCTGTTCTTGTATTCAAGATCAAGATACAAGATTAGAAGTCGCCGCTGATATTGGTTCCTATCTGAACATTCCGAGAGAAAAGGTTTGTTTCGTCCATTTGCTAGTGAACCTGGACTTCATATTAAAATTCTTTGCAGACAAATCATTGTTGTTTAAGATCAACTCCCGATATAAAGATGCTCGGGTTAACAGTCCAGATTGGTCGAGTTATTCAACCAGTTTTGAAAGATTCTTCCATTAGTTTTGCCAGATCAGTTTCTCGTATCGTTTTCTCGCGTACGAGGCAAGCTTCCACCGTACTAGAGTCGGTAGCCAGCGCTGTTTGGCACAACGAACCGGTTCTCTTAGTCGGTGAGACTGGAACTGGTAAAACCTCAATCATTCAATACTTGACTCATCTGGCTGGACAAAAATTAACCGTCATCAATATGAATCAACAAAGTGATAGTACCGACCTTCTTGGAGGGTAAGTTGTCATATTTTTTTATTATATAGTATTTATTTTCTCTAAAATTTTGAATAATTGTTTCTTGATAGTTATAAGCCAGTTGATTTCAAAGTGTCCATGTCACCCATGCGGTTCGAGTTTGAAGACCTTTTCATTCAAACTTTCTCAGCCAAGAAAAACACAAATTTTCTGCAAAATATAATGGTGAGACTTTTTTTTTTAGAAATCTGCCTTTCAGGGCCTTCAGTCATATTAAAAATAATTAATTTCCTGTAATTTTGAGATAATTTTATTATTTTAAGAATATTCTATAATTTCCTATAAATTTTGAGATCATCCTATAATTTCCTATAATTTTGACATCATCCTGTAGTTTCCTATAATTTTGACATCATCCTGTAGTTTCCTATAATTTTGACATCATCCTATAGTTCCTATAATTTTGACATCATCCTATAGTTACCTATAATTTTGATATATCCTATAGTTTCTATAATTTTGATATATCCTATAGTTTCTATAATTTTGATATATCCTATAGTTTCTATAATTTTGATAGTTTCTATAATTTTGATATATCCTATAGTTTCTATAATTTTGACATTATCCTATAATTTTGACATTATCCTATAATTTTGACATTATCCTATAATTTCCTATAATTTTGATATTATCCTATATTTTCCTATAATTTTGACATTATCCTATATTTTCCTATAATTTTGACATTATCCTATAATTTCCTATAATTTTGACATTATCCTATAATTTCCTATAATTTTGACATTATCCTATAATTTCCTATAATTTTGACATTATCCTATAATTTCCTATAATTTTGACATTATCCTATAATTTCCTATAATTTTGACATTATCCTATAATTTCCTATAATTTTGACATCATCCTATAGTTTCGTGATTAATCTATAGCGTCCTATAATTTTGTGATTATCCACTTATAATTTCCGCTAATCATCCTATAAATCCTATCTTTCAATTAATTTCAGCATTGTTTCGCTGTTGGAAGATGGTTAGATTTACTAACACTTATGATTCACGTTCAGCAAGAAGCATTGGCCTTGAAATTTAAGCCAAGTAAGCTGTTTTTATTTTTACAATCTCTCTAAACTCAGTCATTTAAAAAAAATATTTTTAACATATTTAGGTCTTGAAGGGGCTGCTCCTAAAATGACAAGCGAGGAATTGCATTCGCGATGGGTGATACTAGGCGAAAAACTAAACCGATTAAAGCTTCAATTAAAACAAGTGGAGAATTCCCTGGTTTTCTCTTTCATCCCAGGATCTTTGATTAAAGCTCTGAAAGAAGGAAGTTGGATTTTGTTGGATGAAATTAATTTGGCCGAAGCTGAGACGCTCGAATGTCTAGGAACCATCTTGGATGGATTGACTGTCAGTCTTCTTGAAAATAGGTATGTTTCATTTAGTTTTCTCAGAATATATTCTAATATTCAATATTTTTCTGTCCTTTCCATATTTTTCTGTCCTTTCTATATTTTTCTGTCCTTTCTATATTTTTCTGTCCTTTCTATATTTTTCTGTCCTTTCTATATTTTTCTGTCCTTCCTATATTTTCTTCATCCTTTCTATATTTTCTTCATCCTTTCTACATTTTCTTCATCCTTTCTATATTTTCATCGTCCTTTCTATATATTTCTCCTTCCTTTCTATATTTTTCTCCGTCCTTTCTATATTTTCTCCCTCTTTTCTATATTTTTCTCCGTCCTTTCTATATTTTTCTCCGTCCTTTCTATATTTTTCTCCGTCCTTTCTATATTTTTCTCCGTCCTTTCTATATTTTTCTCCGTCCTTTCTATATTTTTCTCCGTCCTTTCTATATTTTTCTCCGTCCTTTCTATATTTTTCTCCGTCCTTTCTATATTTTTCTCCGTCCTTTCTATATTTTTCTCCGTCCTTTCTATATTTTTCTCCGTCCTTTCTATATTTTTCTCCGTTCTTTTTATATTTTTCTCCGTCCTTTCTATATTTTTCTCCGTCCTTTCTATATTTTTCTCCGTCCTTTTCTATATTTTTCTGTCCTTTCTATATTTTTCTCCGTCCTTTCTATATTTTTCTCTGTCCTTTCTAAATTTTCCTTGTCCTTGCTAAATTTCAATATATTTTTTAATTTAACAGCGATGAAGAACCAATTGAAAGACATAAAAATTTCCGTCTTTTCGCGTGCATGAACCCGGCAACCGATGTTGGAAAGAAGGATTTGCCTCCTGGAATCAGAAATCGTTTTACCGAGATTTATATGGAAGAATTGAACAGTCGCGAAGAATTGACAATTTTGTGCCAAGGTTATCTGCAAAGTCTTAACTTGTCAAGCAATCTACTAGATGGCGTTGTTTCCTTATACCTTCAATTAAAACAAGCCGCTTCCAAAACATTGACGGATGGAACTGGTCACGCCCCTCATTACAGTTTAAGAACATTATGTCGCGCTTTGAGTTACGCGTCATCAAATCCATGTCAGAGTATTCAACGTTCGCTTTACGAAGCTTTCTGTTTAAGTTTTTTAACGCAATTGGATCGAAGTTCGCATCCGTTGGTTCAGAAAATGATTGCCAGTCACATCCTGGGCAAATCGGAGAAATCTATTCTGAAGCTAAAGTTGCCTTTGCCCGCGAGTCGCGCCAATAAGAAGTTTCCGGCGACTTATCTGAGGATCGAAGGGTATTGGGTGCGAAAAGGACAAAATGAATCTCATTTTCCACCTCATTACGTTCTGACTCAAACTATAAGAAGGAATCTAGCCGATATTGCTAGAATTGTCTCCGCCATGTAAGTTAATCATTGAATTTATATTATTAGAAACTTTAAATTTGATAGGTTAATTTCAATTACCTATTACGAGTACTTGGAAGTGGTAACCAATTAGCTTTGTTATACAAAATTATTTCATAACTTTATTTAGAGATAATACGCTTAAGACAGGCAATTAAGACCTGCTAACTGATAAGCCTTGTCATTAGTGAGTAGAGATTTTTGCCAAGGCTCAACTATTTCTATGAATTTAAAGGTACTCAATAAATAATAGGGAACTTATTTACTCGTTAATAATCTTTTTCAATCGTTCAAAAACCATTAGGTAAAGTACGTACAATATTTTTGACTGTTACTAAACTAGTACTCGGTTAATTAAATTTTCCAGAGTAATTATAATGAGTACTTGTTAGGCTTAATCACTAGCCAAGTATCCCAATAAGGTTTAAGATAGCTAACGCCCAACTACATACTCTGTAACTGATTTATAAAGTGTTCTTGTATTAAGAATCAATGTCGAAAGAATTGATAAGGAAAAAAGTGAAATATTAGACTTGAGCAACCCTTTAGTAAGCTGTATATTTTTTTTGTACGGTAGGAGGTTTCCGATTTTGCTTCAAGGCGAGACTTCAGTTGGTAAAACCAGTTTGATCGAATGGTTAGCACAGGCTACTGGGAACGTGTGTGTCAGAGTGAATAACCACGAGCACACTGACTTGCAAGAATATATTGGAAATTACGTGGCTGATGCCAATGGGAAACTAGTCTTCAAAGAAGGTGTCCTCGTGGAAGCCATGAGATCTGGTCATTGGATAATTTTGGATGAACTGAATTTGGCACCAACCGAAGTTCTTGAAGCCTTGAATAGAGTTTTGGATGACAATCGAGAGCTCTTTATAACAGAAACTCAGACATTAGTGAAAGCTCATCCCCAATTTTTATTGTTCGCTACTCAAAATCCTCCCGGACTTTATGGAGGTCGAAAGGTATGTTTTATATAATCATTTTATAAGCTACCATCAAAAATTCACTTAGAGAATTCAAGGAATTTGTACTTAAGGTTAAAAGGGTCATGGAAAGGTCAAGGAATTTGTAATTTAGGTTGAAAGGGTCATGGAAATATCCAGGAACTTAAAATGAACACGAAAATGATCATTAATATTTGAGGAAGAAGATTTTTATGCTTAAAGTTTAATTTAAAAATAAATTTGAATTTTAGGCTAGAAGGTCATGGATATAAGGTCAGGGCTAAAGGAGTGGGAAACTTCAGAAATAATAAATTTGAACTGAGGGGTTCATGGAAAAACAAGCAATTGGCATTTTAGTCTTGAAGGTTTAAGGAAAAGTCGAGGGGTTTGGTTTTTGTACCTGAAGGGTTCATGGAAAAGTCAAGGAATTTGGATTTTTAGGATAAAGGTTCATGGAAAAGTCAAGGAATTTGGATTTTTAGGATAAAGGTTCATGGAAAAGTCAAGGAATTTGGTTATTTAGGCTTAAAGGTTTATGGAAAAGTATGAGTTTAGTTTTTGAGATTAAAGATTCATAGAAAAGCAAGAAGAATTTTTATGCCTAAATGGTTTATGGAATAGTTTTGGTATTTGGATTTTTAGGCTTAAAGGTTTATGGAAGTGTAGACATTTTATTTTTAAAACCAATGGCTCATGGAAAATTAGAGGAATTTAATTTTTATACTTAAATGGTTTTTGGAAAAATCAAGATATTTGATTTTTGGGCCCAAAGATTCGTGTAAAAATTTAAGAATTTTAAATTTTGGTTATAATGGTAATGGAACTTGAAATGAAAACAATATTTGAAATGAAGTTAAATTCTTAGGTTTTATCGCGCGCTTTTCGAAATCGTTTTATCGAGTTGCACTTTGACGAAATTCCCTCTAAAGAACTGGAGGTTATCCTAGAAAAACGATGTTGTCTCCCTCCATCCTATTGCTCAAAATTAGTTTCAGTTATGCTTGAACTTCAGGTATGTTAGATTATTTATAATTAGGAAATTCTGAAAATGGTCTATATGATACGAGTCCTCGTATAATAGTTGAGAAGAAGAGAGAGTGGGGTTTTTGCTGGTAAACAAGGATTTATTACCCTGCGAGATCTGTTTCGATGGGGTGAACGTTATAAGAAAGCTCAAATTCCCCAAAATCAGAGTTTCTACGATTGGGACCAACATTTAGCCGATGAAGGTATGCCCTATGTTTTTAAATAATAAATACCAAACTTGAGGGGCTAACCACTTAAGAAATCATTTGTACGAACTGCAAGATGTATACTTCCTTCTTTCTTGGAAATATTTAAGAGATATCAGCGAAATGTTTAGAAATGCAATAATTTATTTAGATTTAGAAATAATAAAAAATCAGAAAGAAAATTTAAATGTTTCAGCGAAGTGGCTAGCCTTTAATGGTACTGTGCCCCTCAACCGTTTGCATCTTCATTGTGAACTTTACTTTGTAGGCTATCTCCTACTTGGTGGTAGGGTTCGTAGACTAGAAGAAGAACAGGTTATTATTGAAGTTCTAAAGAAATATTTGAAACGCACTGTTAATCCCGCGGCTTTATTCAATCCTGTTGGAGTAACTCCTTCTCCTTCCGCTACTACTATCGAAGTGCTAAAATCGACGGTGTACTCGTCTTTGGGACAGTCCTTAGAAAGAGAAATTCAGGGTCACAAACAGAAAATAATTTGGACTCTAAACATGTCCAGACTCGCCGTTTTAGTCGGACAAGCTTTGAAGTTTGGAGAACCAATTCTACTCGTTGGGGATACTGGGTAAGCTTGTTTTTCACTTGTTCCAATTCTTTAAGTTAGCTCTTCAGTCAATGATTGTAAAACTCAAAGGTACAGTTAGAAAATAATCCTAATGATATAAAATTTTCTTAAAGAGGTAACTTTAGTTTGATTGACTTGAATTAAGGTTTCTAGGGCTGGTTTTGTTGACGCAGTATTGGGGTATCACTAAATTTTAATTTCTGCACTCTGGTCATAGATTCAGAGAAGATACAGCAATAATTAGCCCACGGTACAAAATAAGACATAAGAATTTTAGGGAAAGTTTTCTTTTGGGATCGGGGAAATAATAATGGTTGCTGCTAGTCAGGAAAAGTCAGTAAATTGGTCTAATATGGTCAGGGAAAACTAGGTTTTAAGATGTTCAGAAATATCTGAGATATGAATTATACATCAAGTGTCATCCCGTTTAAATTTTAAAGTCCCTAATTTTCTTTAAAGGTGTGGAAAAACGACAATATGTCAAATTTTAGCCCAATTAATGAATAAGAAACTATACACCGTTAATTGCCACATGCATTCGGAAAGCGCAGATTTTTTGGGCTCCCTTAGACCAACAAGAAACAGAATTGTGAGAAAAAAAAAATTATTTTTAATATACCAACATTCACAGTTGACGCTTTGAAACCGTTTTCAAACTATTTTGATTGTTTCAATTAACTTTTCAGCGAAAATATAGGGACCTCTGGTGGATAGATTTAAGGTTAAGAGGTCAATGACCATTAGGGTCCTGTTGTGTGTGGCTTCTGGGGTCAAGAGGTCAATGACCATTTTAAAGGTCTATGACATTTGGGGGCCCCTGGTGGTAACTTCCGTGGTTAAAAACCTCATATTGGGATGGATATTCTTTACTACTTCTACAATTAACCACAAAAATGTTAAGAGTCGAACCTTTCCAAAATATTTAAAACGGTTTCAAAGACTCCAGTGTGAATGCAGCTTTGTCATTTTTGAGATTTATTCTTTTCATCCGTCATAAATTTAGGATTCTGAGAAATTATTTGAATGGGCCGATGGTCCTTTAGTTAAATCAATGTGGGAGGGTCAAATGTTTCTCGCTGATGAAATATCATTAGCCGATGATTCAGTCTTAGAAAGACTTAACAGCGTTTTAGAACCGGAAGGGACTCTACTTTTGGCTGAAAAAGGAAATACGGGTGACGATCAACCTATGTTTGTTATCGCTACGGAAGGATTTAGATTTTTGGCCACCATGAATCCCGGAGGTGATTACGGAAAGAAAGAACTTTCTCCCGCGCTACGAAATCGATTCACAGAGATCTGGTGCCCCAGTATTTCCTCAAAATCTGATCTTCAAACCATCGTGGATGGAAATTTGATCCGATACGAAGATGATGGGATTGAAATTGGACGCGCTATGGTAGATTTTGTCGACTGGTTAACGATATCGCCATTTTCTCAAAAGTAAGTTATCAGTTTTGTTTAATTGGGCTACAAAGTCTTTTTAATGGAAGCTTCATATCTTACGCACAATTTTTTTTTTTTTTCCCCAATTGATAGATGTACAGTAACAATAAGAGATCTTTTGTCATGGACCCAATTTATAAACTGCTGCGTAGAATCATCTTCGCTGAATATCCGGGAAGCTTATATTCATGGTGCTCAAATGACATTCGTTGATTCTTTTGGCGCTGGTCTGACTTCGGGCGGTACAACCAAACAAATCAAACTATTGAAAGATTCGAGCTTAGACTTTTTGCACCGTCAAATGGGAATCGAATTTGCTAAAGAACAAAAAGTTTTGGAGCTCAGAATTGATGATGAAAAATTTGGCATTCATCCATTTTATATCGAGCGAGGTAAATCTATTTTGTTTCATTTTGTAAACCAAGGTGCAGAAATAAATAGCGTGTACCTTTACTTGTTTGGGAGGGTGAAGAGGAAAATCGTGTGATTAGTTATTCATCAATTTTACTATTACAATTATGAATAACTTAAGCTGAAAGAGCAAATTAGAATTGGATTTATAAAACCGATTCTCTCACAAATTTCTATTTAATTGGCGCATTCACGTTCTTCTTATTTTTAATTTGAGTTTATTATTTCCTCTTATCTGTAGGGGCTGAAGATAGTTCTGTTGATCTTTACTGCTTCGACGCACCAACAACGAACGTGAACGCATTTCGTTTATTACGAGCCACCCAACTTTTCAAGCCAATCTTATTGGAAGGTTCCCCCGGTGTTGGTAAAACGGCCCTCGTCACTTCTCTCGCTAGAATGTCGGGTCACGTCGTTATTCGTATCAACTTATCAGAACAAACTGTAAGTTGATTGGAATTTCTCTAGAGTAATTTTAAAATCAGGACTGTAAATTACGTCTGACTCGCGCAAGGAATTTTATTACTGTTGGGCGAGTACTCGTGCAACTCTATACTCGTTTTACGTAATTTTACTACTTGCGAGAAGTATTTAGTTTGATACTCTTACTTGATAATAAGTCGATATTCTAGTCAATGAGGCCTACTTCTTGAAAGTGTAAAAGAGTAGTAGATCTAAATTCTCAGTATTCCAACTCATACCTGAAATCTGAGCAAGGCCTGGGTACTTGACAAGAAACTTTTTTTAGTATTCAATAATTGACTTGGTAGCCTACTTTTTACCAAGGAAGATATTGCCACCTAGAATACCTCGATAGTTTAAGGGTTTTGAGTATAAAAGGCAAAATATGGTTCGAAAGGTCAGGGTATTATTAGGGAATTGGAAAAATGAAACCTTGCAATTAAGAAACAGTTTCTGGTTATATCGAAAAAGTTAACTATTTGTTTGCTGGAGGGAATACAGGCTGATAAGCTTATAGGCAACCTCCCCACCTTTTTCATCATAACCAGTGACTAATGTGACTTTGAGTAAATACTTTGCTGTGTCATCTTCAAAGCCAAGGTCTAACAAATTTTGTTATAGCGTTATTTTATTATTTTTGTTTGTTAATTAAGGATATATCTGAGCTTTTTGGAGCCGATTTACCAGTCGAAGGTGGCAAAGCTGGTCAATTCGAATGGAGAGATGGGCCTTTATTAGAAGCTCTTAAAAATGGCCATTGGCTATTATTGGACGAATTGAATCTAGCATCGCAGACGGTTCTGGAAGGTTTAAACGCCTGTTTGGATCATCGAGGTGAAGTTTTCATACCGGAACTAGACCGTTCTTTCAAAGTTCCTCGGGGGAAAACTCGATTCTTCGCTTGTCAAAACCCTCAAACTCAAGGAGGCGCCAGAAAAGGGTTGCCCCGATCGTTTCTAAACAGATTCGTTCAAGTTTATATCGAACCCTTGACCTCATTTGATCTCAACATCATTCTAAAGTAAGTGACACTTTTTTGTAACAAATTTTCAGTATATGTACTGTCAAGGCTTGATCAAACAGACTGAAATAGATGTCTTTTAGGCACTTGGCTAATTAGTTGCTACAGTTTTGTGTCTTATTCAAAATAGTTACTTGGTTTAATCAATGAGAGGTTCTAATTTGTAATTTTTTTAGTTAAAAAGATTGACTTTGTAGCCACTGGTTAGGAAAAAATCAGATCATTTTAAAATGTATCTAAAGTGTTCTGGGAATTTAAATATTGGCCCTGAAGGTCAGGGAAAAGCCAGGGAATTTGAAAATTGGGCCAAAAGTTCCGGAAAAAATCAGGCAGAAAGGTTTCCTCTCCTAGGTCACTGGTAATTATTACTCTATTTTATTTGAGGTTAGGTAGACTTTCGGGAGGGGGCGTGAAAGAAAGGCGTGCCAAAGAAAGGCAGAGGAACAGGTGTAGAGGCTATAGACCCTATATTGCATTACATGTCAGCCAAACCCATATTTTTTGACACTAAAAAACTATAAAAAGTCCTAACCAAAGCCCTGCAACATAGTTCTGGATAGACGGATTTATGGATAACTTTTAACACGCGTACTGTAAATAGTGTGGAATGACGTCATATGATTAGTTTTAACCAGAAGTAGTTACATCAAAAATTAAGAATCTTCAATTATTAGGATATTTCTCATTGAAACCCATGTAAAGAAGATTCGATGCATGCCTTCACAATTTTGGACAGAACAAAGTTCTGGATAGACTGATTTATGGATAACTTTTAACACGCGTACTGTAAATAGTGAGGAATGACGTCATATGATTAGTTTTAACCAGAAGTAGTTACATCAAAAATTAAGAATCTTCAATTATTAGGATATTTCTCATTGAAACCCATGTAAAGAAGATTCGATGCATGCCTTCACAGTTTTGGACTAAACAAAGTTCTGGATAGACTGATTTATGGATAACTTTTAACACGCGTACTGTAAATAGTGAGGAATGACGTCATATGATTAGTTTTAACCAGAAGTAGTTACATCAAAAATTAAGAATCTTCAATTATTAGGATATTTCTCATTGAAACCCATGTAAAGAAGATTCGATGCATGCCTTCACAATTTTGGACAGAACATAATTCTGGATAGACTGATTTATGGATAACTTTTAACACGCGTACTATAAATAGTGACGAATGACGTCATATGATTAGTTTTAACCAGAAGTAGTTACATCAAAAATTAGGAATCTTCAATTATTAGGATATTTCTCATTGAAACCCATGTAAAGATGATTCGATGCATGCCATTACAATTTTGGACAGAACATAATTCTGGATAGACTGATTTATGGATATCTTTTAACATGCGTACTGTAAAAAGTGAGGAATGACGTCATATGATTAGTTTTAACCAGAAGTAGTGACATCAAAAATTAGGAATCTTCAATTATTAGGATATTTCTCATTGAAACCAAAGTAAGAAGATTCGATACATGCCTTCACAATTTTGGGCAGTCAGGGCTCCCAAACCACCTATAATACCTATAATTACCTATAATTCTGAAGTGATCCTATAAAAACCTATAATACCTATTTTCTGGGTAATTTGTTCAATTTCGCCTATAAAATTCGAAATGAATGATCCATATAACTATAAAAATTATACTTTTGCTTGAAAAAGTGCAAATGTTCGCAAAAACCAAAGCTGTGGCAGAAACGTTTCCTCTCCTAGGTCACTAGAAATTATTACTATTTTATTAGAGGTTAGGTAGACTTTCGAGAGGGGGCGTGAGTATCTAGTAGTGCCAAAGAAAAGCAGAGGGACAGGTCTAGAGGCCAAAGAACCTATGTTGCATTACATGTCAGCCTAACCTACCAATAAAACCCCTATTTTTTTGACACTAAAACCTATAAAAGTTCTATAAATGGATATTTTTGGACCTATAAATAACCTATATTTTTGGCTTTGAAAACCTATAATACCTATAATTTTTTTGGGCTATGCTCGGGGAGCCCTGTTTACATGTTCGATTCTAAACACCAACTTGCTAAACAGTTTGGTTTTAAAATAAATTAAATAAAAGCAATGATTTATAATGATCATTCTTACGCCAAAAAGAAAAAAGTGCTACTAAGACACGAGCCTTATCCATATTTGCTATTTTGAGCAAGTAACCTAATTTAGATTTGAAATTTGTAACAAAACGGCAGTTTTCGAAGACTCCTTTCACCTTCAACTCTCATCAACCTTGGAACCCCAGAGCCCTATTTCGTTTTTCTACAGTTATTATTATATATTTTAAGTTAGCCATCAGCTAACGTGATGGCTCTAAAAACCAGTACTTCTCTCTAACATCCTGTCGTACCATTCATCCCCCATTTTTGGCGTCCCTCCCTACCCTAGGTAGTCCCACAATTCTTCCCCCATCATCCTTGATTTGAAAATCGGTCAAACATTTCAAGAAATGTTCTCATGGAATTCTGTATCTGTTTTGAAATGACTTATGCATAAATGTATAATGGGCATAAAAAAAGGGGAAATGGGGGACCATTTGGTCAGGGAAAACCAGGGAATTTCAGAGAATTTCGATGGAAAATTTTGTTATAGCCCTGAATGTATTCCTTTTTTTATTTAGGACCATCTTTCCCACCTTGAATTCAAACACAATATCCAAGATGGTAGAGTTTTCCGAGAAACTTGAAAATTGTACGTCAAGAGAGAACCGATCCCCTGTTCACTTTGGATCTAATGGTTCGCCGTGGGAGTTCAATTTAAGAGACTTGATACGTTGGGGACAATTAATTCATAGCAGCCAAAATTCTTCAGTGCCTGGTGAATTTGTCCAACTTGTTTACGCGGACAGAATGCGAACGAAAGAGGATAAAAATCAGGTAAGATTAACTTGCGTGTTTTAAAGAGATTCAGGGAGTTTAAAAATTGCATCATTTTGGGCGAAAAAAATCTGGGTGTTAAATAATTTTCATTAGGTAATTTGATCCGAAATTAATTCCGTTTTGAGGCATTTAAACAATTTTTTGTTTAGTTTTTGTGCCCTTAATCCTACTTCATACAAATTTTAGAAAAAATATTTAGTCAAGAGTTTTAAAAATATTCTTACATATTTTTATTTTCATTTAGGTCCTTGAACTGTTTCGCTCAATATTTGGAACTCCATCCTCATGCCCGGCTCCAAAATTAGCCCTAAATCGGAGTTATCTTCAAGTTGGCCATTCTTTTTTGAAACGCCAATGCTCTCCTAGTCTCATGGAAAATGGCCATGGGAGTGATAATGAGAAAAATCTGATACTTAATCGACAATTGAAACCTCTTCAAAGTCTCTCCAAGTGCTTGGAAATGAATTGGATGGCAATTTTGGTAAGTTGATTAATTTTTTTTTTTTTTTTTTAATTACTGAGTATCGAATAAATTGGGTATCTGTGTATAGAACTCTTTTTGAAATCAGTTTCCAAGTATAGTTGGGCCTTGGCTGTCTTAAGGCTTAATGGATACTTGTCGAGAATAGGGTTTGTAAAACATGGAAAACCTGGAATTATCAGGGAATTTGATTTTGAGTCAGGAAAATGATAAATATTTGAAAAAAATCATGGAAATCTACTATCGCAAACCCGAAAAAACCGGGTAATCCGAGCTCTCTCTAGTTTATTTTTTGCCTATTTGTTTTAAAGACCCCTTTATTGAAAAAAATATGAAAAGGAAATTTTAACAATAGTAGTCCAGAAATATCAGGCTAAAATTTATTTTTGAAATCCTGATTAGAGTTTATTGATAAAAACGAGTACTCAGCCTAACCTATTTTTGCAATACTTTCTTTAATTTTGGGCGAATATTTTTAAATTATTTTAAAGGTTGGCCCATCAGGAACTGGAAAGACCAGCATGGTGAAGCTACTGAGTTCTCTAACTAACCATCGTCTAAGTGTGCTTAACGTCAACTCTGAAATGGACACAACTGAACTTCTAGGCGGCTTCGAACAAGTGAGTACAGAACCATTTTTGTTCTTAGCATGTATATTTTACACATAAATTACGTGTGATGGGGTCGAATTGCGTTTCCACAGAACCTGTTTTATTCAAGGTTTTTTACGCAAATTTTGAATGCATTATGAGCTGGTTTTTGTGTCCAAACAGCTTGTGTTCCAAGTATTTACCTATTTGTGGCCGTTAGCAATATGCAATAAGCCATGTCGTTTAGTTATCAAACGAAACCCTTAAATCTAAGGATTTTTCATCCAGTGATGATTAAGTTTTATATTACATCTTTGAAGCTGGTTGCTAAATATTGAAATTAACGAAACACCGTTAATACTGTGGTAAAATTTTTATTTCATCTTCGATACCGTTGTAAGAATTATCGTAATTACTTAGAGTTACCATTAATAATTGAAATCAATTGGTGTTCAGGGTTTTTCTCTGATTTTATGATTTTAAATACTATAACCTCACTTTAAATTACTAACTAAAAGTTCGCAACTGTTGGGGGAATGTTAAACTTAAGGCGAAGAAATAGCTAAACGGGTTTGAAGGCACCATAACAATGAACTAACTTATGTTTGGGAATGAAATATCATTCAGAAACTAGTTGTAAATCCAGAAACATTCTTCAGCTACACGATATCGACAAATTAATATCACCAGATTAATATCACCAGATATTAAGCGTCTCGTCGAAGCGCGAGTTCAGGAGTGCGAGACAAATCTAGATAACATATCTTTATATCCATAAATTAGGTAAACACCCCTTCCCCCCGTTTGTTATATTTACGGCGGGCAATGAGGCCAGTAGAGATTTACTTTTGTAAACATAAATTTCAACATTAACTTATTTCGGAAAAGTAATTGACACTCTTGAAACGATCTAAAGAGCTGGAAAATATTTAATAGCTTGTAACGAGTTATGTATAATTCCTAAATAGAGGGTGACCCAAATCAAATTAATTCAACACCTCAACCGCACATGAAGAAATAAACAGTCAATCAATTTCCGATTGAATAAAAGATATGTTATCATTAAATACGATAACGAAACGACAGGATCGTATCCCAATTAAAGATTTAAGAATCACACAAGGAGATTAATTAAACGATTGACAGTTTATTTAATGATATTTAAGTGATTGAAGTGATAATGACGAGCGAAGAGTAGATCCTTTTATGGGGTATAAAAAACGATAGGACGGTCTTCCACCATCAGGGAGATATAAAACAATCTAGAGTCGGCTAGTCACGTGACTTGATGTACTATTGATTGAGCAGACCACACGATATATGGGTAAAGGTATATCGGGAGACGGGAAGGATCCTAGGGTTTTGGGTAGCCCTAAAACCGTTACAGGCTAACCAAATTCAAGCCCATATGTAACTAAAAAATTAGCTACCACCCTTGTGATTTTGAAGCTATAGAGAAAAGGCAATACATTCAAAAATAAAGTGTCTGTAGGGGATACACATTCAATTTAATATGTTGAACATAGTATCTATGTCTTTTCAAAAACGTGTGGGCATAAAATGAATTGTTTTTAATTTTTTTATTCTCATGTCATATCATCATAAAAATTAATCTAATCAAGTCCACCTTGAGTTGGAAGCAAACCCATAGCTAGGTTACCTGTTTTCTATGTGATTTTTATCTCCATCGCACTAACAAATGCTCTAGTTATTACTCATACCACCTGGGTTTATTACATGTGGGTGTTCCTGGTTAAATGTTTTGAAGTTAGGCTTCAATACTAGATTTATAAGTCTCATATTTTTTTAATACAATTGGATTGCGTGTTTGTATATTGACAAGGATTTTCCCTCCAATCTTCAACGTCGTCTGCTTAATTCACGTTTTAATCTCATTGGCCTTATAACTTCAAGGACAAAGCATTCTAAATAGTCCTTGACTTGTTATATCGTAAGGGGACAAAGTTCACTAGTGAAGTCTGGTTTACGTTGATGGAAAACCTAAAGCAAAAAGGTAAAAGCTTTCAAATTATCAAGGTCTGGCAAGTTTTACGCGAAATTCCCACAACTGCTGGCAACGAGGGATATTAATCTATTCTACATATGGCACATGAACGAGTGAAAACGATTGGTTCATGTACCATACGTATACTTCTATATCATTCTTTTTGCATCATGTTGAATAATCCAGAATAATTTGTAAACTTGTACCTCTTCAATTTGGTATTTCCATCTATACGTGCTTAGTTTATAAAATAATTTTAGTTTATTAGAACTTGACTTGAAGGATAAATCTACTTTAAACTCGCGATATAAGAGTTGAGTTTGGGAGAATGCAACCCAAATAAAAGTGATTTTTCTATTGATTCTTCATTGTATATAAAGATTTACAAATGTATATTAAACTAGAAATCAGTGTTGAACTTCCTATGAATGTAGGCTTAATAGGGATCAGTGTTGAGTTTGAAATCTCGGCGTTAACTAGTCTTTTTGGTCTAGTTTGAAATCTTTTACTGACTGGGATTCGTTAACTATGAGTTTTCCATGTTAAGCCCAAGTTAAAATTTGATATTTAGCTTAATATTTGTTTGCAAATATTTTAACTAGTGGATTAGGCTTATTTTAATCAATAAGGAATATATTCAAAGACACGGTCCATGGGTTTCATTCTTCCTTTAATAACAGTTTTGAAGATCCCATAAAGATATTTGATTTTCTTCTCATCGCAAAACGCCATTTCAAATTACATTTTTCCTTTACTGTTTCTCGTTTATAAGATAGCAAAACAAACATGAAACCTTGTCAATTGAATACAAAATAGGGTTAAGAACTAGTATCTTTAAAAGAAAGGACAGCCTCTTCTTTGTTTCGTAATAGTTTGTTATATTATATATTAATATTGTCCTTCAGGGTATCTCTCCAAAAGGGTGGGTGATTAGGATTATTATATGCAACTGTAGAAGTATTTTTAATCAAATCATGAACTCAATGAAAATAATTTCCACTTTAGAAGCTTATCTTCGTACATACTGAAACTCTAAATTTGAATCTAATATATTGATTTTATTATAAAAGAACTGTACTCTTATTCCGTGTGTAGAATTTCACTGAGGGGGAAAAATATCCAAATTATATTTCTTTATGGTTTAGAAATTGAGTTAGGCTGCAGTCTAATGCCTTAGTTTCTATTTTAAGATTTAAGGATAAAGATTTTTTTCCCTAGTGTAAAGTTGGATACTTTCTACGAATGTATCTAAATAATCTCATTTCTTTTCTTGTACTTGTAATATAAAGGGATTTTTTTTTTTTTTTTTTTTTTTTTTTGAGAGGGAGGTTTATCATCTGGGTTTGTTCTCATGAAAGACTATGGTTTAGTTCACTTCAGTTTTTCAGGGTGTATAATGCTACACTATCTATTATCTCTGATTTGTTTTACTATGAGGTAAAGAAAATGTAGGTTTCACGTACATTGAACAATCTGAGTGGAAATATACAATAGTTATAAGAGAATCCTTCTTTCCATTTCAAATTCGATTGATGAGAGGAGCTAGGAGCATAATGCTCCAATCTCTGTTTTCCTCTTGTCAAATGTAGATAGGTAGGATATATTCTGGGATTTTATCCGAACTAGGTTATCAGAAATGAGATCAAAAAATGCTTTAGTATACAATAATGAAAGCCCTTATCTGAAATATACACGCTACTCCACGGACTGTATTTTGATAGTTAATATTTAAAACTATCAGTACTAGTACCACGTTTAAATTGCCCTATCTGCTCTAAAATCTTACCCTGGAAATCGATCTCCCATAATACCCTCTTCAGATGAGGCCAAATTTAATAAGATTTAACCGAAGTTTAAATTAATTAGGTCAATAAACCTCTATTTAATTTTGATTAAACCTCGGTTAAATCTGAAAAAACCGGCCAGTTAAGCCTCGTCTGAATTTTAACTCTACAATTGTTATCGTCACCTACTAAGCAAGAAAAGTCAATTTTAAAGGGTGCTTAAATCAAAGATAATCTTAAACTAGAAAACAATTCCTCTCTTGCCTGTAAAGTAGGATTAACTAAAATCTATAAACAATAAAAACACACACTTCTCGCGGACGTGTTTGTTTGGCTGGAGACTGACCGTTAATGATGAAATATCATATTTTCCATGGATCCCTGTTAAGCCTATACTTTTATAGAAAGTTGACTACCATGACGTCAAACTCGTCGTCAGATAAACTCGCTTATCTATTAGAGGAATGTGACGTCAGTTATCTCACATTTTTAAAAATTAAGCTGTTCACCTGGGATGCACGCGCTATTAAGCCTATTGAAAGAAAATAACTTTTCTTGCATTCCCACTTAATTCCATCCTCCCTCTCTGTAAGATATGATTAAATTATTTAGTAATTATTTTAAATTATTGGTTTTAAAATTTATTAATTTACATCAGTGTTGTACTCATTAAAAATTTCAACGATTAGTCTCGACCAAAACGTCCACACAAAAATCATTGGAAATTATAATAAATCGTGATTAACATTATGACTAAAAACAGTGATGATATAGTGGCCGTATTTGAACTACACATGACGTGTTGATCGTTGTACTCGTTGGCTGTTTTTAGAAGCCTGCTAAAGGATGGGTCCTCGATGCATAAATCTCCTTGTTCGTCCCGGCATTTTTTTAATTCATGAAGATACCTTTTTAATCAATAACTAATTTTAGAACTCTAGATCCTACGCAGTTCTACGCTAAGTAAAAATTCTCAGAATCAAGATGCGAGGGGATCATAGAAAATATCTTTTGATTAAATTCGCGAAATCAATTTGACAAGGACACCATTCGAGTTAAGTTGAGCTTCTACTTTAATAGACACTCGTGATAAAATAGGCCTACTGGAATATTAGATTCTGTGAAATGAAATTTATATAAAGACTCAATAGAGGTCGATGTAAATCTCTAGGCAAGAGTTACATCTCTGCAATACATTTTCGTAAATTAGTTTCTCAAAACCTAGTGTATTTATAATATGTAGAATCATCACTTCCTTGCACTGATACCATGATTTATTTATGTATCCTAAACATATATTCATGTTTTCATTGTGATCAATTGCTTTTTTCTGGGGGTGATTTTTTTTTTTACGGTAGTTAAGTCTTACTTGCAGAATACATCTCTAGGGTAGGTGTTTGGTTGTTCGGTTCCAGAGGCCCCGCTGGAGCTCACGGCGTGGTTATAGCAATAATTGACCTTTAATGCGCAACCGTTAATGGTCCGGCTATTGTAGGGTTCATCATTGGGTTCACAAGTAGTGTAGTGAATACCTTGTAAAGCCAATGTTTAAAATAAATTTAATAATTCAGTTTATATAGGTGAAAGGTAGTTTTTCGAATATGCGGGTAGTTTTTCGAATAGGCGGGTAGTTGTTCGAGTAGGCTGGTAGTTTTTCAAAAATCAAGATCATTGGGGGAACCGTAAAAACAAATCCTTACCATTAAGTAAAGTGACTGAAAGAGCGATGAACGTTTGAAATCCTTCCATTTTAAATCAACTAGTTTGAATCGTTTTGTTTTTACTCTGAGTTTAAATCATTTAGAATCACGTAGTATTTAAGTGTCTGCCTGCTTTGCAGTTAACACTTTGTGTGGGTCTTTAAGTAGATTTCCCTCGTTTTTCGCTCAAGGCCTGAAAGATCATACGCGAAAATGTAATAGTTTCCATCGAATTTATTTATCTCAAAGGAAACAGATGTGAAATTAGATTTTTTTTTTTTTTCTTTTATTATTATTATTTTTTTAGTGTTGCGGAGTACAACACTTACTTTTTGTACCGGAAACTGGTTTATCTCGTACAATTACACGAATGAAACCATTTTTTAACAGAGATTTCAATCAGATTAATGATTTGGTTAAGTAACGAGTTTCAAAAAAACTGGCTTAAAATGAAAATGACAAAATTATATAGGTAACCCTTAGCCAAAAAGGTTTTCGGCAGGGGATTTTTTTCTCCCATATATATGACGTAGTTTATTTCTGGTCATGTAATTAATGATAATTTAGATACGAAAGGTAGTTGACTTTCTGGATTAAGTACTTCTACGCAAAAAAAAAACCTCGTGAAAGCGACCTTATAACTTGTCAGAACTCGCGAGAGTCAACTGTAGTCTCTGCAATAGACACATGAACATAGTACCATGACGATTGCGATTATGAAATATTTAATTTAGTCTTTAAAACTTGTATTTTTTTCAAAATATTTTAGTTAATATACACGAAATTGTAACGAAGATCAAGGATGGTACGTTAACTGTAGAATCACATTTCATATTTTTCTCTTTCTTTTCTAATTCGTCAATAAGTTGTTCAATTATTTGTTGAAAATTTAGTCCATCGTTACACGAATCATCTCCTTGTTCTTGACGGCATGATTTTATTTCTTGTAAATACCTAAAATAACGGAAGCATTCTAGTTATACCTAGTCCAATATGAAATCCTATATTCTCCTATTTCTGTAGTAATTCTATATTTTCATGTAATTTTTGTAGTAATTCTCCTGTATTTTCCAATCTCTGTAGTAATTCTCGTCTATTTTCCTATTTCTGTAGTAATTCTCCTATATTTTCCTATAATTTCTGTTAATTTGTTGTGGTCACCATGCATATTGAAAAGGGTCATTTTCTTTTGGCATTGTCTCTAAAAACCATAAAGCCCTACTTGCAAAATGTTTCTTCACTCAGATTATCTACGGTGTCTTGGAACTTAACACCGCTAGCGTCCTTAGCTCGTTGGATACATTCGGACACTTTCGTACAAGTTCCACCAAAATTATCCCGTTTCTCACCGTAAGAGATTCCCTGATGAATACCTAGAAATAAGGCAATTATTTATTTAAATTTGTTCAAAGGGTTGGAAATGGGAATTTGAATTTAAGGGAAGTTTGCTGAGAAACCCGGAGCTCTTAATTTTAACCCCTCAAAATCTTGGTAATGAAGTTTACTTACTATTTAAGAATAGAAGAGAGAAAACGAATCTGATACGTCTAACTTTCATGACTGTTACCATTAAGGGATGTTTCTTTAAACGATTCAAATACGGCCCAATCTTATAGAAAAATGTTTTTATTTTTAAAGTGATACTGTCACCAATTTTTCCCGCATTCCAAAGGAATTTTAATAGCATTTTCGGAAAGATGAATAAAAACCATACTCATTTTAGTTAATTCCAATTGATTAGAGACTGTTTTACAACTGTGGGGATTGGAAAATGGTTTTTACATTGCTAGTATTAACCAAATCACATTACAGCAATTATTCCAACACACACATTCCTAGAAAGTGGTTTTAATTAGTCCTATTTCCTACTTTGGCTAATTACAATTAATTAGTGACTGTTTTTCAATTGCTGGGGATTGGAAAATGGTTTCTACATGGCTAGTCTTAATCGAATCACATCTACAACAATTATTCCAACGCACACATTCCTAGAAAGTGGTTTTAATTAGTCCTATTTCCGACTTTGGCTAATTTCAATTAATTAGTGACTGTTTTTCAATTGCTGGGGATTGGAAAATGGTTTCTACATCCCTATTCTTAACCGAATCACATGTACAACAATTATTCCAACGCACACATTCCTAGAAAGTGGTTTTAATTAGTCCTATTTCCTACTTTAGTTAATTTCAATTAATTAGCGACTGTTTTTCAATTTGCTGGGGATTGGAAAATGGTTACTACATTGCTAGTCTTAACCGAATCAAATCTACAACAATTATTCCAACGCACACATTCCTAGAAAGTGCATGGTTTTAATTAGTCCTATTTCCTACTTTGGTTAATTACAATTAATTAGCGACTGTTTTTCAATTGCTGGGGATTGGAAAATGGTTTCTACATCCCTATTCTTAACCGAATCACATCTACAACAATTATTCCAACGCACACATTCCTAGAAAGTGGTTTTAATTAGTCCTATTTCCTACTTTGGTTAATTTCAATTAATTAGTGACTGTTTTTCAATTTGCTGGGGATTGGAAAATGGTTACTACATTGCTAGTCTTGACCGAATCACATCTACAACAATTATTCCAACGCACACATTCCTAGAAAGTGCATGGTTTTAATTAGTCCTATTTCCTACTTTGGTTAATTACAATTAATTAGTGACTGTTTTTGAATTGTTGGAGATTGGAAAGTTGTTTCTATATTATAGTCTTAAACAAATCGCATTTTCAAACCGGAAAATTTCAGGGGAATTGGAATTAGTCAAAAGTTAGTAGAACTCTAGATAATAAAATTGCCACGAATCAATGAAATTTATGGAAGCTTAAGTACTTCAATGATACTACGCACAACATCAATCAACTAATTACATTGAATTTGTTTTGGATAGTTTTTAAAATCAATCGGTGCCCATGGAAATATCAGGGAAAATTCACTGGTAAAATCTGAAAGAATCGAGTGAAATTGGATTTTAATACGTTGTATGAACTATGATGTATTAAGATAGGCGTTCAATTTTAATAATTCTAATTTTCACGCTGTGTTTTTGTGAAAATATTGAATTTAGATGGTCCTATCTTACTACATAAGCCTAGATGTGTAAATTTTGAATATATTTTTTAATATCACGAAAGAAAGTAAAAATATAATCCCTAAGCCTTTGGAAAAAATGTTGACAGTGTGACTTTAACTTTGAAGGAAGCGGATGTTTAAAGGAAGAGGTTTTTTAGCTTTTACTTGGAAAAAAAACTTTCCCTTATGAGTTTTATACGTCATAGCTTATGTGTCTTCTATTTAAGCAACGTTCTCAATAGTCGATAAAATCAAACGGATATTTAAATTGCTTGGAATTCTTTTTTTTTTGGCAAAAGTTGACGGATTTGAAATGTTTTATAAACTCAAGAATTTCTTTGGCTTCACCAAATAACAAATTTATTTGTATATTGTTCTTTCATCGTTAAAATCCAAGAAATTGTTAGTGATATTTTCGAAAATTGATCAGATATAACCAGGAAAAGTGATTTTGAAAAGGTTTTGAAACCAAAAATTTCGTACAAACCAACTAAACGTTATATTTCATTTATTATAAGACCAATTAACTAAAATACACGACAGTGTAACCAAAGTGAACGATGATACCGTGGCTGTAGAATCACATTTCATAGTTTCACGACCTATTTTGTCCAGATCATCAATTGTCTTTTTAATAGATGATATTTCTATACAATGATCCCCGTTTTCTCTGTGGCACGCTTTGAATTCGTTCAGAAACCTTAAAAAACCCAAATTATTACGTTATAAATTACACCAAAAATTAAAGAACAAAAAGTCTAGAACTAGACGGGCCTTCGTGCCACTGCCCGTGATATAAACAGCCAATAATAATTCTTTTAGTGTTCATTATACCCCAAGTCTGATAACTCGCAGTCTAGCGTAGTCAGAGCTAGGGAAAACTCTCTCTTCTCTCCGAGCCCTCACCACGTTGTTACTCCGGTGAATAAGGGGATGCATCGGGTTTACTAGAAGGTTTTTAACCCTCCCAGAGAACGGTCCTCATCGATGCAGGTTATTTTTGAGTATACTTACTTGCAAAATATTTCCTTTCCTTGTTTGATGACCTCGGGAACAGTCTTAGCCTCGGTGTTAGCCACGTCAGTGTGCGAAGCCCGGTTGAAACATTTGAGCATGTTCCAAGAGCAAGTGAAGTAATTCTTTTGTCCGTAACCCTCATAACAACCTTACGAAAATTCCAGGGATTTTTTGGAATTGTAAACTTGCCTGGCTGGAAAAGTATCTTGAATAGGCCTAAAAAAGTATCTTGAATAGGCCTAAAAAAGTATCTTGAATAGGCCTAAAAAAGTATCTTGAATAGGCCTAAAAAAGTATCTTGAATAGGCCTAAAAAAGTATCTTGAATAGGCCTAAAAAAGTATCTTGAATAGGCCTAAAAAAGTATCTTGAATAGGCCTAAAAAAGTATCTTGAATAGGCCTAAAAAAGTATCTTGAATAGGCTTGAAAAAGTATCTTGAATAGGCTTGAAAAAGTATCTTGAATAGGCCTGAAAAAGTATCTTGAATAGGCCTGAAAAAGTATCCTGAATAGGCCTGAAAAAGTATCCTGAATAGGCCCAAAAAAGTATTCTAAATAGGCCTAAAATGGTATTCTAAATAGGCCTAAAATGGTATTCTAAATAGACCTAAAAAAGTATCCTGAATAGGTCTAAAAAAGTATCCTGAATAGGCCTTTAAAAGTATCCCTATAAAGTTTTACGACTTACCATTTAAAAGTATGAGAAGAACAATGAAATGTGCACGAGCAAATTTCATGGCTGTTTCTGTATGTTTTTAAAAACCATTGAACTTTTTGCTAGTTGTAGTTTTCGGGCCCCAATGATACTGGTGAAAGGAAGTAATCTCGAAGGAAACAGATACGTAAAAGGATTTTTTTAAACAAGGAAGTGAAACTTGATAAGTATGAGCAGAAGTTCATTTAGTGGAGAAATGTTTTTAACAAAAATTAAGTACATAATTATGATATATAGTCCGTTTAGCCGGACCATATTTTCGTTGGGTTTCGTCGATGAAATTCCTAAACTGGGTTTTTTCCTCCACCATGAAGTTGACTCAATTACCATCATTTGTCATGCCCTTTCCAAAAAAAGTTAGTCTGACGAGGTCTTGGGGAAGTCTTTCGGGTGTCTTCTGTAGTCTTAAGAGGTCTTGGGGAAGTCTACCATTATGTCTTAAAGACTTCCCCAAGACTTTTGTAGTGTTCTTGAAGACCTCTTCATATCAGACTAACTTTTTTCCGTAAGGGTGGAATCTTAGTTTGGAAATATTCAACACTATATCTATTATATCCCACTTTAACTATAGCATATTGGTTAGCCTTTGGAAACTAAACTTACCTAATCTAACCTAAAGTACACTGATTCGCGTTCAATTAGTTTCTAAAGGAGAAATAACAAATGAGCATTACTTAAATGGACAATTTATAATTTAGTAGTGTCCGTTCATCACACAATTTTTTGTCCTTTATTTTAGCATATAAAAAATAGCTTGACCATTATTTCAATTAAATCTGGAATTAAACCTGACCTAAAATATGCAAAACTGACTTACAACACGGAAAACAGAGCAAAAACATGAAAAATGAACAGAAACACGTAAAATTGGCCCAAAACCTATTTTAGGCTTGAACTCACTATCTTCTGGTTGACAGCCTTCTATGCTAACTATAACCATTCTGCTACCAGATCACGGCAGCTACCTAAAAACCCTTTATCTCCTTTAACCTAACCTTTTTCTTTTAAATATTTTTTACTGGGGGGGCAGGAATTTCTTCTTTTGACTGGAGATTTTTTCGTTTGATTGGGGGGGGGGGGGGGTTTCATCGGACAAATAATTTTGGGGGGGTTTATGGGCGCCTTCCGTCACTAACGGATGTTAGAAAAAGCGTTCCATGATATGTCATATCAGAAGTTAATAATTATTAATAATAATCAAACTTTTCATTTAGCCCACGTAAACAAGCTTCAAACGACAGAGAAGCGGATATCTAAATGAATTTCTTGTAAGATTCTATTAAGAAACGAAAGCTTAGAAAACGTTGTAAATTTCCAGCCTAAAAACGCATTCTTCCCATCATTTATATTCATTAAGCCTTGGTTCGTGTTCTCATCTTTACGTATCATATTTCATTACACAAATGTATATATCCTCACAAATCTTTCTCTAGGAGTCTTAACTCAAAAAAATAATTTCAGACTATTCCACCGTAAATTCTCGTAGGAAAACTCCTTTTCCAATGGGAAATTTTACTTATTTCAATTGTTCATTCGCCTTGGTATAGTCGAGAACCCCCTTAAGTCTGCCCTTTTTGATAAATGACTTCTATTTCACTGTCGACGATTAGTGAATGGGTCTCGGGGAAAATGAAAGGAGGATTGAGGTCCGGAGAAAAATTGAGCAACCCATCACCTTTCTTCCCTATATTGATGAAGGGGGACAACGTCACCTAAAAGCAAAATTCATGTAACTCCTTGACTCTGATATTATATCTACGTATTAATTAAACTAGATTATAGACTTGCCTTTTAATTTAAAATTAAAATTAATTATATTTATTACAGATTGTTTTCCAATTGATATGTTGAAAAGTTAATTAGTTTTAATTCAAATATTATTTAATTAACTAAATGCTTCCTAATTACACCAAGAACAATTTCTACTTACCTTATAGGCAGGCCTTTAATTACTTTTAAGTCATACCATGGTTAATTCTATTTTCTTAGTCTTAATTGATCAAACTGAGAATCATTGTTAATTATTCTATAGATACGCCTTTAATTAATTTAATTCATAACTTGGTTAATTCTATTAATTAGGGACTGTTTTTCAATGTTGGGGTTGGAAAATAGTCCCTATATACCTTGGTTAATTCTATTATGAACTGTTTTCAATGTTGGGGCTGGAAAATGGTCCCTACATTTTTAATCTTAATTCATTCCTACTTCCATGTTAATTATCCTTTAGACACGCCTTTAATTAATTTAATTCGTACCTTGAATATTTGATACTAATTACACTTCGGTTTAGATTTTTTTCGTTGAGATAAAGTGTTACGTGGTTTTTGCTTTAAGTTGACTCCATTCTCTCCACCCTTTATTAATTTTTTGCGCTTCTGAAAATCCGGAGAAGGCGAAATTAAGGCGCCCCTGTTTCCATCTTCGCCTCCTCATTCGTGATAAATCATCTGGTTCCCAAATATTTGCGTACATTCCTTAAAATCGTTAATTTCGCCCTGTAGTTTTTATAGACAACTGTCCAGGGCACACTTTAGTCACGTAAAATTTTATTAAAGGGGTAGTACAACTATCTTATTCCAAATTATAATTTTAACAAAATCACATTTAGCGAGGGATACTTAAGAGCATGAAAAAATTGTTTGCGCCCCTCCCCCCAAATATTAAACCTCAAACTTTTGTAGGTAATTTGTTTCCGATATGTGTCGACGTAGTTTTATTTCTGGAACGTAATTTTCGTACGAAAGGTAGTTGACTTTATAGATTAAGTACTTTTACGAAAAAAACCGCGCGAAAGCGACATTATCAATGGTGCCAGAACGCGCGAGAATCAACTGTAGGCTCTACTACAGCCACGTGACCATGACGTAGTATTCTTTCCAAAAATGCTACATAATTTCATGGAAAATTAAATTCGTATATTTTTGGTATTTTGGTTTTGAAGTTTCTTAAAATTGGACCTAACCAAAGTTGTATAATTTTAAATTTAGGTTTTAAATTGTTTTGTAATAGCTAAAAAAGCTAACCCATGTATGGTGATAGCCTCACTTTAAAGGGAACTTGGAGCTAAAAATGAAACAGATTTTAACTTATTTTCGGAATCACCGGATGCCAAAAAACGTATTTGAGAATTTTCAAGCAATTTTTAGACACGTTTTTGGTGTCTAAATTAATTTCTAAAGTTTGGTAAAAATTTATATAGGACCAATCATATTATTTCAGCCTTTAACGGTGTTGTAATGTCCTGAGATCAAGAGAATTGGCCTTTGTTTTATGGCCAACGTCTTAAGTATCAAACGCTGGCCTATTCTTTTAATATTAACACATTACAAGCGCTGTTGAAGGCTGAAACAATATGATTGGTTCGAATTTATATTTACTTTTATAGCTGTTCCATTTATAGCTCCAAGTTTCCCTTTAAGTACACCAATAATGGAGATAACGAATAGATTCGCTTTGTTCTCGCTGCCGAATGAAATCATTCGGAAATCAACCTTTTGAAATTATTAATCAAATATAGGATGTTATATTAAGTGCGTTATGTGATATTGTTATCATCTAAGAGCTATAATTTAGCGAATTTGAAGGACGATGCGTTTAATTAACTGATAATTTATGAGAAATTTAATAATGGCTCGGATATTGGAAGAGACACAAACGTATTAGGAATTATTTTTGGTATTTAAAGGTATAACGCAACTATTTAATCATCATTTTAATTGGGACAAAAATATTGTCATTCTGCGGAGGACATTTAAGTCGCGAGTGACAATACTATTACGTCATCAAAGGGGTAAAATATGGAAGTTAAAAAAAGGTGAAATTTTGAGTTTTGTGGAGGGATAACCTTACATTTTCGAGATTAAAATATCGTGCTCGAAGTGTCACAGTATCTCTTTAAGCAATATGAACCCGTTTCCCGATCGAACTTACTTGAAATATGATTGTGAACGAATTTCGAAGTAATCTTGAATTCCTTTTAAACAAGTTACCAAAGCCTTTTCGAACAAGAGTCGTAGTTTATCATCGGTTTAAGCTCTCAATTTTTGTAAGTCTTGGGAATAATACTAGTTAATCGTCAGACAATTTAAACTTGAATTTATGTATTGTGTCTAGGTAACTAAAATTAAGGTTTAACGTCTTTTAAAGGATCAAAATAATTAAAATTAAGGTTTAGTGTTGGTTTAAATGTCAAAATAATTAAAACTAAGGTTTAGCGCGTTGATTAAAGGATCAAAATAATTAAAATTAAGGGCTAGCGTTGGTTAAAGGGTCAAAATAATTAAAATTAAGGGCTAGCGTTGAATAAGGGGTCAAAATAATTAAAATTGAGGTTTAGCGTTACTTTAAATGTCAAAATAATTAAAATTAAGGGCTAGCGTTGATTTAAAGGGTCAAAATAATTAAAATTAAGGTTTAACGTTGGTTTAAAGGGTTATAATAATTAAAATTAGGGTTTTAGCGTTGGTTTAAAGGGTCAAAATAATTAAAATTAGGGTTTAGCGTTGGTTTTAAAGGTCAAAATAATTATAATTAAGGTTTAGGGTTGGTTTTAAAGGTCAAAATAATTATAATTAAGGTTTAGCGTTGGTTTAAATGGTCAAAATAATTAAAATTAGGGTTTAGCGTTGGTTTTAAAGGTCAGAATAATTATAATTAAGGTTTAGCGTTGGTTAAAGGGTCAAAATAATTAAAATTAAGGTTTAGCGTTGATTAAAGGGTCAAAATAATTGAAATTAAGGGCTAGCGTTGGTTTAAAGGTCAAAATAATTAAAATTAAGGTTTAGCGCGTTGATTAAAGGGTCAAAATAATTAAAATTAAGGGTTAGCGTGATTTTAAGTGTTCAAGAAACTAAATCCAAGATTAAGCGTTAGTTTAAAGGCGTAAATGAAGAAGTAAATAGTTTAGGCTTCAATTTAAAGACCGAGGGAACTGAAAAAAAAAAAAAAAAAAGGTTCGGCGTTATAGTTTAGGGGTCAGACGAAGAACAAAATTTATCGTCGCATTTAGAAACGAAGGTTTAGCGTTGGTGTATGCCTCGAAAAATTTGTCAAATTTCTGCCCGCATTTCTTCTTGGTACTTTTCTAGAAAATGTCCCTTATAATACAGTTAAAACAAAATCTTAATAGACGCGATGAATAAAATCACACAGTTTTTAAACTTATTTATACGCGATATACAATTTGATTTTTGTTTAAGGGAAAAAGTTTAAATCGTACATAATTTTCAGTATATATATATATAATAATATCAAAAAAGTTTGAAAATTCAATTTTAATATTTTATTATTATTTTATTATTTAATATCTTCCGAATTCTTTCTGCCTGCGTATACAAATATATATATCATTAATAGTTTTTGAAATTTAAATTTTCTTATAGAGAGTACTCTCAAAATTATTCAAAAAGTTTCAAGTTTTAAAATAGACACGCGATCTAACTCGATTCGGGCGTTGTCAAAATTAATCTCGCTCCAAACTCGCCAATTTAATCACGAGAAATTGAAAAATTTGGCCTGACTCTTTTTACATACGCGTGACATCAGTTTTACTTTTCAATTCTCGTATAATCGGCTTATCCAATGAGGATAAATCTTCTATTTTGGTCCGAGCGGGAAAATTTCTTTTGGAAATTCATTTGAAATAACGTGAATTCGACAAAACTAGATCGAAGAATTAATCTTGGTCCAATTTTGTTTGAAACGAGGCAACAGATTGCGTGTATATTTTAAAACTATTTCGCGATTTAAATCCGAATTGATTTCTTATTTTCGCGATGTTTGTGCTGACCTAAATAATAACGCTTGATTAACTTTTTTCAAAGGCATAGTACCACAATTTTATAAGGGCTAATGCAGCCTTAAAACAGATGGGATTAATATAGATTACTTAGCGATTAAATAGTAAATCCATTAGTAAAAAAGGTATAATCCAAACCAATAATACAATAGATATCAAGTGTAAATTATTATACTTTATTCTGAAAGTAGGCTTAATAAGGATCTATTTGGAGATCGATATCTTAACATTAAGGAGTCTCCGATAAATCAGCAAAAGCGCGCTTCAATTAAGCCTAGTTTCAAAGTTTTTACTGTTAAAATTTGTTAGTGGATTAAGCCTAACGATATGGCGTATTCCCTAGAAATTTATTGCAAAGATTCTGAGAAAGTAAAATTATAGACAATGTTCCCAAAAGGATGTGGTACTATTACTTTTTTGTGCTTTTGTAAGGTTAAGATTCGGAATTGTGCTGACAAATAGACTGTATTATAAGGACATTTTGAAAGTACTCGGAAAGAAATGTTAAAAAATGGGTTTTTGATCCTACCTTACCATGAGTTTTTGTTTTTTAAAGACTTGGAAAAATTTTGTGGAAAGAATCCGACACAGGTACGATCGAGTATAATTTTTAGGATTAATTGGCTGGAAACGTTCATCATAAAGTTGTCTCCCTGTGTGCCCGCGTGAATAAATTTAAAATAGTACAAATATCAATTAATTCAATTAACAAGTAAAATAGGCTTAATCAAAAGTCTATTACTTTAATTCCATAAAAGTAAGCAACGCCCCGTAGCTTAATACTATCAGCAAAGGACCGAAAAACTCATCACCCCCGTCTGATTCGAGTGATTTGGACTCTTCCTTTATATTTTAAGTCAGGAGAGAGGGACGGAATTTAGGCTATATTGCCTCCCCCCACCTACGGAATTTCTCCAAAATGTGGCGCTTCCTCCGTTCACTATTTCCACGGCGACTGCGACCGCTAGAGTGTCTGGAATCAGAATCTACCGGTACATGTAGCCGAACCTTTGCTGATAGTATTAAGTTACGGGGCGTGGTTTATTTTTACGGAATAAATAAGTGATAGACTTTTGACCTACTGCGTAAACTATTGGTATTGCCTATATGTCGTGGAAATCAATTGATATTGAAACCTCTTTATATAAAAAATAAGACTGTTATATTTACGGGCGTTTAAATAAAATTAATTTAAAATCAAGGCTTAATAATTCGAAGAACAAGAATATTTCATTAAGCCTTGGCTTTTCGTTAAAATAAATCATTTTAACGCGTGTAAATATATGTCTTAAGCCGGATTCACACAGACCTATTTCCACGCGTTTGACGCTCGCGCGCTAATGTTACTTCTATGAGCGCACGAGCGTGAAACGCGTGAAAATAGGTCTGTGTGAATCCGGCTTTAGTTCTATTTAATGTTAATAACACGCGTTTGACTACATTTAAAATTGTTTATTGATTGAAAAATTGGTTAAAAGGTTATAGAAGGTCAGGGAAAAGTTAGGGTTATTCTAGTAGATTGGATTTTAACAGGTAGTCCTATTTTTAAACGAAATGATGACCTTTTTATGGAATAAAGCTTTAGCTTGGATTATTTAGGAACGGGTTCCATACAATGTCAAATCGGGTATAGCAATATGATCTTCGCTTTAAACACCTTTTGTAAACTATAGTTGAAATCAACTGTATTTTCAAACACTGTTAGGGTTTACAGTTTTTAAATGTGCATTTAAAACTCGTTTTTGAGACGAATTTATCTTTCCTTAAAATAGTTGATATTATAAAAGAACTTGTGGGTGCGACATCTTGTTCGAATGTTGCAAACTACGTCACGAAATCACGTGGGGTTAAGGTTGTACAGGGCAGTTTCCGTTTTCATAAAACGCTAGGGGTCAGTCGGCTCAGAAGTCACTCGAGAGAGACGCGAACTTGAGAGCTGACACGGATATAGAAAAAATAAGCTTAAGAAATGCTCGGTGCTCACCAGCGCCATGAGCTTTACAAGCTATGACGTCGACGGCAACATTCCCTCAGTAAGCTCCTCCTCTTTTATGATAGCAACTATTGCCAGGATGGTACCGAGAAGGGGGTAGGGGAACCATAATCCCCACCTTAACGGCGTGTTTCTTGTCGAGCAGGGTGGTGAGACGCTGGCTTGATGTATCGTCCTATTATCCAACTTTACGGTTTCCTCGCTATTTTCCCGAGGTTTTTCTCCCTCGGTTCTAACGCTGACTAGACATTCTACCCCTGAGCTTCATTTTTCTCTTGTTCTTAAAACTTTACCCAGAAGAGATTATTTTTTTGTTTTTCCTATGATCCTATCCAATTCCATATCACCCCCCACAACACTGGTTTTTAAGCCAAATAAGTGGTGATATTGAATTTAAGAAAAATTGGATTATTTTGGACCCACAGATACTCATTTTCCATTTGGAGTTCGTGAAAAATACATGACACCATAGAAAATAAATATAAAAGGAATAGAGGCTTATTCTGGTTCCAGCCTTGAACTGGCCCGAAAACTATTTAATTCTACTTCCGGAAATCAGCACCATCTCTGATAGGGTGCGTCATATTTCCCTTCCACCAAAGACTACGAATTATTTATTCAATGTCGTCGATCCTTTATGTCGAGGACTTTGGGTATCGACTAAACATCATTTTAAAGATTTATCTTTAATTTTTAAAATGTTTTACTCTTCCCATTATTAAAATATCTCGGAGGCGACTCTAAATGGGTAAAAATATATTTAATATAGTTTAAAACTTGTTTAAAATATATTATAAATGATTATAATTACGAGAAACTACTTTCGTTGAATCTATTTCAAAAACTAAACCATAATTCAACCATTTTTCTATCGAGTGAAAGAAATTTTAAAGAGCCAATAAGAGACAGGCGGAAGCGGAATTACCGCGCTTTATAACTTGCCCCCATTTCTCCCTACGTTCACTGTTCAATGTACGGGCAAGGTTAAAGCTTCTATTCCTTTTACATTTATTTTCTATAGTTACACAGTCACTTTAAGCCGAACTTATTACGTAACCCAGTTCAGTAGCAGTTTGCAACGTATAGATAACTGAAGCGGATTAATACGTTATATTAAACCTCGTGGAAATAAAAATATTTTTATCCCGAGTCACTAGTTGTTAGAGAATCGCTCCTAACGAGGATAAAAACTTCTTTTTAGTTTTTAATTAGGAATTTATTCTTTGAATCTTAAGCTCTGGGTTTTTGATCCTCTTGAATGTTTGAATTCCGAAGGGAATTTCTCGTATTATACTGAAATTATTCGGATGAAAACAAAGTACTTAATTAGCATTAATTTACAATTTAAATTAAAACCGTAGGTTTTTAAAAGTCATCGTCATAATTAATTTCAGAACATTTGAATAGGTTTGTAACAAGTTGCGTAGGATTTAAAGTCTTCGTTAGAATTTTATTACGTTTTAGTACCTTGTCAATGTTTACGGGTTTATTGTTATAGCCGAGCATAGAACACCCTTTTTTTTATCAATTCGGCTGTTGGCAGAGTTGGGCGGCTTATTGAAAATACATTATCTAGTTTCACCCTGTATGTCAGCTTCACTCTGAACACCGAAGTTTCACGGTGTAAACATTTCTACAGGGGCCTATTGAAAATACATTATCAAGTTTCACCCTGTATATCAGCTTCACTCTAAACAGCGAAGTTTCACGGTGTAAACATTTCTACAGGGGCCTACTGAAAATACATTGGCAAATTTAACCTTGTATTATAGCTTCTCTGACATGAACATCGTAGCTTATGGCACTTGTAAATCATAAATTAGCATTTTGGTAATTACTTTACCCTGGTAAATTACCGCTTAAATTAAATTGGTCATTATCGATTTAAAACTCTTTATGGCAGCTTCTTACAAATCAAAAATGTGACATTTTAATTATACAAACAGATAATTCGAAATTAATTAGAATCTTCACCTTGTAAGGTAATCAATTCATGACGTGATATAATACATTTTATACTAATTAAGCTGTTAATTTTCACCCTTCCAATTTTTTTTCCTTCACCCCACGGGGCTCTCGGGTTTCATTAAATCTTCTACCCTACGTGTTAAACGTGAACCCATCATTTATCACTTTAACCCCAGCTGGGAGTTCTTCCCTAAAAAGTTTAATTGTTGAAGACCCAATTTTTTTTTTTCTAGGGTAGGATAGTTTTTCAAATTTTTTTGGCATCGCGAATTATTAATGTTTCAAAAAGTGGGGGGGGGGGTGATATAAATGATGTTAATTTCAATTCGATTTGACAGTGGGTACGAAGCTAGGATTACGCGTTATCTCTTAAAGTATTTTATCAATTATTTAATGGGATCCTTAACATTTCCACTCGCTTCCAAATTAAGATGAAACTTAAATGTACGTTAGTTTGTGTCTAAGTTAAATACGCTAATGTTAGTAGTAGCTGGGATTATTGAGGGTCTTAGCTTACAATCCACTGAACACTTAAAACGGAACTTCCCAATACAGTATATTCACCTAAGAAGGTTGAATTAGGCTTAAGGTTTAAAGGGGTTGGATTGTATCCGCTTCAAATTTTCGTTTCTCCCCTATTATCGCCACACCCTCATTCGTTGTTGAAAGGAAAAAGTCGACCCCAAAATTTGAGAAATCAAAAAGTCATTAAAGTGAGGCTGAAACGTATTTTCAAGAGGGTTTTTTAGATTCTGCGATTCTTTAATTAGTAATTAGGGCGTAAGTTTAAAATACCAGAAAATAGGAAGTTTATTTTTCAAATTTAGAAATACTCTATGGGTATTTAATTAGTACAATTCTAATAAAAATCGTAGAAATAAAAGTTGAAATATTTCATAGAAATTTAATTTGTACAAATCTGGGAAACATGTCCCGAAATTAATTTGTACAAATCTGGCAAACATTTCCCAAAATTTTAATTTGTACAAATTTGGGAAATATTTCCCGAACTTTTAATTTGTACAAATCTGGGAAGCATTTCATCCACCCTTAAATAATAACGTTATGACGGATTTTTCGCGTATCTAAGGTGAATTAAGGGTTAATAGGGGGCCTGGATTATATAAGTAAGGTAAATGCGCGCTTAGTAACCCACATTTCCCGCCTTTCACCGTATTAAACTTAATTCAACGAACATTAAACGATAACTCTCTCTAATATACTAGTTTTCACTTTTCCCGCTTTTTTTTTTTTTTTTTTTTTTTTTTTTCGCGCCAAATTTTTTGGCCCTTTTCCAAGTCGTTGGTGATAGGTTTTTTTTGAAGGGGTGAACGGGTTCGAAAATTTATCCATTGGCTTTTCTGTATATCGAAAGGTCAAGCCCCAATTTTTATTAAAAAAAAAGTTATATATAAAAAAAAAATAACCTTTAAAATTTGTAAGCCTGTCTACTCTTGGGTTCACTAACTCGGAAATGATTCTCGTTCACTCGATAATGTGTAATTTTGGTTTCGTAACGATCTTAGAGGTCGAGAAGGTGAAAATAAAATTTAAAAGTGGGTCAATTTTTCAAAATTTTCCAAAGGGTTTATGACACGATTTTTTTTATTAGAGCTCGGAATTCGTATAATTTTTATTAATTGGATAAAACTTACTAAATTCTGATGTATATTATCTGTTTGGTTAAAATTAGACTATTTTTCATTCGAGTTAACTTATTCGAAGATAAAGTAAAAAAACATAATCCATATTCGTTTTTATCCAAAAATGGCAACTTATCTTGGAATATTATCCGCGTTATACGTTCGGATAAAAAAATCTCTTCGAGATAAATCGTTAGCCTTAGTTTCAAAGGAACGTGGATTAGTCAGGAATTAACCAAATAAATTTAAAACGTGCAGAGATAAGTCGGGGATTTAATCAAACTCAGGGCTCCCACCAAAATTAAAAAATAAAATATGAAAAAATAGAGTAAATTAGGAACCCAAACTCTTATGAGAAGCAATTAGGAAGCAATGATTATATTGACTTATCATATTCGATCATGGCGCCCCGAAATACAGGTGTGTCGAAACCGTAAGAATTCTTTCTTTCGTGAGAATAAATTTTTGGATTTTAACCCGCCCAAAGTGGATTAGTGTTATTTTTAATAGTAGAATCCTGAATTATTAGGGTAATTTTAAGTATCAACCATTGGAGTGGATATATAATCCACTTACAAAAAAGTAAATGACTTCACGGAAACGTAAGATTTTGTTTGTACGTTTTCGACTTAATGATAGCAATCATAAATATTAAATTCCCATAAAGATAGGGTCCACTCAAAGTGAAAATTGCTTCGTAGATTACCATAAAAAAGTCTTTCCAAGATAACGCCTTTTCACCGTTTTACGATGGGAACTTATTTTGTGTATTCCCGTCTGTTTTTGTCTATTGTTGGCGTAATTCGGTTGACTTTGTCACCTCCATACGTCATTTTAGACATATTTTATAAAAAGAAAAAATAATATTCTAGTCCTATACTCTAAACTTAAAGGGGGACATACAGCAAAATTAATTTCTTCCAAACCTATTAAATGGAAAATGCAACCTAATAACCAGCGTTTTTTTTTATCGATTACTTATCATTTACGAAACAGATATTAAACTAGAAATAAATTTAAAACTGACCCGGGAAATAGGCTTAACGGGATTCGTGGAGATCAACTGAATTGCCTCCGTGTAAGGTCTAGCGACCAATGAGCGAAGGCCCGTCGTTTCTGCCAAACTTACAATCGCGTTCGAGGAAATCATAATCTCCATGAATCCCGCTAAGCCTATTTTCCGGGTAAGTTTTAAATTTATTTCTAGTTTAATATGTGTGCACCAATTTTTTAATTCGTGTACAATTAAAAAAACAACAAGGAATCGATAAACAGGGAGGAGGTTGCATTCTCCCTTTAAAATAGATTTTCAAAATTTAGTTTTTCAATTTGTCAAATAGAAAACGTGTTTTAAATGTACTAAAACTATACATATTTCTATATTGATTTTTTGTGCCCCATCTTTTGAGCAGAAAATCAGAAGTTTTTAAAATTTATTCGTGTGTCATCCTTTAAAAAATGTAAGAAAAAACCTTCTATAGTCACTTAGGTATTCGAAAGCAGTTTTTTCCGAGGGATTTCTCTTCACAATGGCATTTTTTTTTTTTTTTTTTATCTTGGTATAAGCTTCAGTTTTATAGCTACCGTTTTCGTAAGAAATGTGAATAAAACTTTACCATAGAGAGGGTACGTTCGAGAAGGAGATATTGCTACGAGATGACATTTATTAAACAATCTCCAAATAGCTTATGACAACGTTCGCCTTCGGTGCGTGAACAAAATTTAGAATGGGTTTATTCCCGTAGGAAATATGCCTTTGAAGGCCCGTAATGACTTTAAATCTGGGCATCTGGGGGGGAAGAGTGTTTATAAGCCCCTCATGTCCCTGGCGCGTGCTTCATACTCTAGCGTTCAAATATTTCCAGCTATCAAAAGTAGATTATTATAAGTATATTATATTATATTTTGAAAATATAGGCATCCATTACATAATTTATGTTTTTAATGAGGTACTAGTTATTTTTACATCGTAATTAGTCGGGCTAATCATCAATTAAAATGGTAATATCTCACTCAAAAATGGGTGGAGGTGTTTTATTCGAACTTTTCCTGAATAAGAAAGGTACAAAATATCCGGAAAACCTTTTGATTTTAGCATTGAGTTGAAATGAGTACCTTCGATCAATCAAAAGATGCCCCTGTATCTTTGGCTTAGTCACTCTTTGATTCGTGCTAAATCTGTCTTCATTATTTTAACCTGTGCACAATCGCGTGCATGCGATAGCGCTTGTCGCGGGGATTCTCTGAAGCTAAAGGTGTATTAATTGAATGCCCAAAATCTAAATCTTTTCCAATATTTTACGCAATTCAGAGAATTACCTTTCCCGAATATTTTAATTCTCAAATAAGTTATTATTTAATAAAATAATCTATAAAAAAATCACTTCATCGTTCGCTTTCCGTTTAATTTGATAGTTTAATTTCCTCTTTAGTAATTAACTAATTATCGTAACTAACAAACTTATCCCCTGGTTCAAATATTCATTGTTCCGAGCACTAGAAATGTGGCGTAAATCTATACATTAACTTCTGATTGTACGAGAGATATTAGGCAAATAGGGTTTTATACTTATATGGGTGTAGATGATGGTATTTCTAAGCCTTTGTCAGTTTTTGGATTGTTTGGAATGATAGCGTCTTCTCTAGATATCTCTGTACTTGGAGCTGTCTTTCGAGATCTTGATAGATGGGAGGCCTTTGTCTTGTCGTAATATTTTTAATAGATCTTCTTCCTTTCTTACTATAGTTTTTTTTTCTCTCTCTCTCTTTCCCATCGTATATATACAAACTGTACGCTTCGATTGTTCTTATTTTTTGGTTGATTTCGCCTCTATTCGAGCATTGGACTACCCAACCTCCATCCCAAGTTACAGAACATTATACTAACACTTTTGTTCTTGGAGAAATGTTTAATGGTATAGAACTGTAATGCGCTAGACTTGTTTGTGTTTATCCCATTTTTTTCCCCTAACTTATTTCATTCGGATTTATATCGTACGAAGATGGAAACCATTTTTTTCTTATCTCTATGATTAGAAGGATATTTTTGGGGTACTTCTCTATGATGTAACAATATTAGTCCCACCAACTTCAGAAAAATCGAAGGGGTATTAACAATGGACATGTATCTTAATAGGTAAAAATGAATAACAAAACCTGGTGTTCATAAGCGTCCTCTAATGGCCAAAACAGTGCAGGCCAATGTTGGATCTAACTGTCTCACTTCTTATATTATATCCTTTTGATACTAATCAAAGACGCTAAATTTATCGCATTTTAAAACGAAAATCTTTAAAGATTTTTTTTCCCGTTTTGTTTACGCTTAGTTTGTTCAAAATTTATGAAATAAATTGGCGACCTCCTGAAGCGAATATATTCAACCCTAAACTAATAAATATAACAAATGGAAATTCGACTAAAAAACCTCCCATTTTAATTTTGAGAATCGGAGAGGTGTGCTTGAAAATTTATTTGAGAATATTTTCACATGTCTAAATTACTTTGCTTTGGATATGTGTGTCTAAAAGAAAACAATACACCTCAATTTTCTAGTGCCCCATATATACTTATGAAGGGAGCTACCATTTTGCCCGGTCAACTTACATTGTTAATTCCGCCCCCCCCCCCCAATCCCCCATTTTTGTCACCAAGAAACGAGGTGATTGCATTTTAGTAAACAGCTAGACATTAGTAGAGCCACTAGGGCGAAAAGATCCTACGCTGGAAATATTTCATACTGCTCTGTCGAGCGACATCCTCACTCCCCTAGAAGCCTCTTGTTCCCGCAACATAAACTATATAGTTGCCGAAACTCTATATATAGTAGTTTTAACCCTAACAGTTTGAGTAGTACCTACTGCGTCGAAAAACAAACCGTTTAAGATGGCAACCTTCAATTTAAGGCGACGTAAAAAGTCTATAAAACGTCTGCTAACGGTGCCTTGGTCTCTGTCAATTTTAGCCCTTGGTAGTGGTTAATATTTTTAAGATTTTGAAGAGATTTTTCCTATGAGTTTCTCCTCTGGTTTTTTGTTCGTTGCCTGGCTTGGTCGGGATAATTTTTGTTCTTTTTTGGGAACTCGTGGGCTAAAGTGGCGATTGAAGGACGACGTTCCACGCCCTTGCCAACCAACCTACCGTTGCCTCCCTCAACCTTCTTTTTGTCAACTTGATCTATCTCTCCCAACCCTTACAGTATTTAGCCCTCGGAATTTTGGGGCTTTCCAATACAGGGTGTTATGTTTGGTGCAGGGAAATAGAAAAGGGTGCCTTTCAATTTTATGTGTCGTCTAGTAAACTTTTAGTTTTAACAATTAAAGAACCAATGAAGTTTGACTCGACATCAATTTGACGAGGCCCTAATCGAGTCTACTTTTAAATATCCACAATCCAATGGTTATTATTATTATCATTCTTCGTAAGCAAGCTTTACACCCTGTATGTTTCACTGTACCCTTTTTGGTAGTAGCCATAGGTTCTCCTATATTGCGGAGTAGGGTTTGCCTGGCAAGGGGTTGACTTCATTTATCTATAAGAAGTCGTTTATGCCTGGACGATTCCCTTAGCTATAGGACCACGGACTATACTCCGTCCCAATCTTGATATGTACTTAAATTCCCATAAAAACAGTTTTTTTATACGTGGAAATGAGTCGTTTGCGAGCTTGTAACAGCTAGTCGCGTTAGAGAAGTACATCTTTACTGACATTCCCTACGCAATATAGGACATTCGTTGGGCCTAGTAGGTTATTAGTGGTATAAGAGACATCCTCAGTTTGGTCCAGCAAGTACCACTCAACTATATCTGTCTCGAGTTTCATTTTTTATACGTCGGTATCAGAATACCATCAGTGATGGTGTGCTTTTTTTGGGGGGGGGGGTCTCCAAAAGGGTAACTTAATAGGGTCTTCTGCGGGAAGGAAAATATATGGTGGAAAATAGGTTATAAACAATGACTAAACCATGGGGCAAACCATATGCCGTTGTGCCGAAATATCTCAAATTCTTTTAAAGGAAAACTTATCACATTTCAAGACGCTGTCCTCTAGGGGCCGAAACAGTACAGACAACTAACTATTAACTAACAAAAGCACGTAATCGTCTGCTTATTCTCTCCATAGCAACCACGCGAGATTTTTTAAGTGGATTAATCCAATTTAAACCACCCGGTTTTATCCTGACTGGATATAGTTCCATACCATGATTGTTTTTGCCGTTAAAGGTCGCTTATGAACACCAGGTTTTTTTATTCTTATTTATCTATTAAGATTAATTGTTAATAGTTCTAGCGTGAACAACTTATTTGTGAACTGATATCAAATAACTCGTATATATGCCAGTTTTCAAACATTTATTTTTGGTATGGTGTTGTTTTTTTATTATTTTTTTAACGTAATTCATTTTGACTAACAAGTATTTAGAACTACATTAATGTATACAAGTTATTTATTATTCGGTGTTTACAATTGGGTGGATTCTTTTATAACTTTACTTCATTTTATATTAATTATAATTAATTTATTAATAATTAATTTTTTGGCTTTTTTAAAAACGCGTGTCAAAAAATCTATATACCATCGAAATTTTATTTTCGTTAATTTAAATTGAAAAATCCAAAATAATTCAAGGAGTTTATTTCTATATAAGAAGTACGCGTGCGCAGCACCATTTTGAGTTTTATTTATATCGAATAGCCGATACTTTAACAGTTTAGACTATTTCAAAAAGCAACGATTAATTTCAAATTTAACACCTCTTTAAAATGCCCACTTAATGACTATCCAAACACGCCTGGGTAAACTTATACTGTATTTTCCAAAAATTAAATTTTCCTTCAATTCCCAGAATTTTCGCATCCCTCCAAATACTATTTGTTATAAAGGTATGTTGAATTAACGAATGCTACGATATTTCTCTTTCATTTCACACACCAAGAACTAATTTAAGTGCCTAAGAACATGAGGGAGGAAAAATATTCAACAATTTTCGATATGCCTCCTATCACGTGGCTAATTTAAATTTAATAGAAGTTACGTTCAATAACGCGTACCAAAGTGTCCGGTAGGATACTACCTAACCTTTTTTTGGGGTGGGAAACTGAACTGAACTGTATGATCGAAAACGTATAGACTTATGTAGTATATAGTCGCATTCACACTAGAGGCCGTTTTGAACTGTTTCGGAAAGATCAGAATAGTTTGCGTTCACACTAGTCTATCCAAAACGATTTCAACCATTAAAGTTAAACCGATATTGAAATCGCCCTGAATCGTTTTAAGCGCTATTTGTTCACACATTACCTCTAAAAACTGATTTATTGCTTTATCATATGTCTGCTGTTGAAGCCGAATCGATTTGAAACTGGTTCCCTAATCAGTTTCGACAAACCGATTCAAATAGATTCGGAAAAGGCGATTTCCAGTTTACACGATTAGTGTGACCGCATCTAATATCCGCGTTCAGACTAGGCCTTGTAATCGATTTAAACCGTTTCAAAACGTCTTTTCTCTAACCGATTTGATTCGAATTCTCGAAACTGCTTCGGGAACCAGTTTCATACCTATTCTGTTTCAATAACCGATAGATGAAGCTACGATAAATCGATATATAAAGATATGCGTGGTTTCGAAGTATCAAGTGTGAACGTAACTTTGAGGTCTTAGTAACGTTTTGCTGCTCAGTGTTTCAATTATTTTTATTTTTTAAAGGGATACTTGACTGATAACAGGTTATTTTTTAATCTATTTTGAAAGTTAAAATATAAGAAAAATCCGTACTTAGTAATTAATAGATACTGTTTTGGTGAATGTGCTTACACATAATTAAATAGAGACGCAACACGTTACTCTTTTCTGCTTGGCCTTGTCAAATATAAAATCGTGCCAAGCTCGCGAATTTAATCGCGAGAAATTTCAACAATTTGGCAAAATGGACGAAATGAAATAACCGGAATTCAACGAAAATGGACCAAAAATTAAAAATTGTTTTCATCCTTTTTGTTTAATAGTTCCTATCATAAAAGAGATTAAGGAGCTTGCTTAGCGAATGTTGCTGTCGACGTCATCAGCTACGTCATAGCTTGTAAAGCTCATAGCGCTCGTGAGCACCGAGCATATCTTAAGCTTATTTTTTCTATATCCGTGTCAGCTCTCAAGGTCGGGTCTCTCTCGAGTGACTCTTGAGCCGTCTGGCCCCTAGCGTTTTATGAAAACAGAAATAACCTTAACGCCACGTAATTTCGTGACGTAGTTAGCAACATTCGAACAAGATGTCGCACCCACAAGTTATTTTATAATATCAACTATTCTGATTTCATTTGGTCTATTTTTCTCCCGCATAAATTCGCTTGATGAATTTGACAAGGCCTGGCCGACTCGAGTAGTAGCGTGTCACGTATGTACTTTAAAAGAATGTAATCTTTAAAAATAACCAACTTTGATCTCTTTCATTGTCCCTTTACACTCGTAATTTGTATCGAATTACTTCTAGTTTCCAATTTAGTCGGTGTTAAGTAATTGAACGAAATTGCGTTAATTAAGCGTGTCACCTTTCCTTTAGAGTTGAGTGTGTATGTTGTGTCCCATTTGGCTCTCGTTAACCCGCGACTCGAGGGGTAATTAGGGGGGATTCTCTCTCTCCCGGTCTTATCGTTGATCTGGGGGGTAAATGACTAAACTAATGACTACTGACTGCTGAGCTAGATATATATATTTATATGTATATTACGAAAACAATTACACGCACGCCTAATAAGACAACTATAGATCCTAAAATGTTCACGTTAAACTAAGCTACGTTATAATATTATTACCCTAAAAACATCGTCGCTATCTCAACGCAATAATATAATAACTACTTTAATGCCGACTCCAACTCTTTCTTTTTCACGGAGCTTTAAATATTACGCTCGGTAGTTAAGAATCTGTGGTTAAAGATATTCTAAACCTGTTTACTCCTTTTAAATTAGCGAAATTCAAAAAGTACTTGGGGAATTCTTAAATTTTGACATTGAGGCTATTTTCTTTGGACTGTTCCGAATGCTAACGAAGCATTTCGAAAGCCATTGAAGCGGTGCGTTTTGGAGTACCCTTATTGATAAACGTCATTACGTAATTAACCTCATCAGGATCAAATGTTCCCCCAATACTTTTTGAAGATGACTTGAGAAAACGAAAAGCGGGATATTTTCGGTATCTCGAACTAGTACTATTCTTCAATGTGTATTTGGTTTTGAAACGAATTCGCTGCCTAAATCGGAACTGTTTTCCTCCGTATTTATTGTCATAAAAATCTCTTATTCTAGTAGTTACTAGGTTGTTGCGTCGAGATGGCGATGGGTTATACTACTGGGCCTTGCGGGGCTATTACTAGCCCCATTTTTAAAGCTCTGATTTTTCGGGGGGGGGGGGACCGACTGAAATGACGTTATAGAAACTTACTATAGTTTACCGCCGCTCGACTAATTTTGGAGTTTTGGGGGAGTCTTTTGTGGGCCTCAATCGTTAAACTTGGACACTTAAAAAGAGGATTGTCGAACGCGAAAATGACTTTAAACTTTGGGGCAATTCCGGACTCCCTAACCGTAACGAGCGACGAGCGAATTAAAGGGCCGGATGGGGTGATCGTGACGTATCGTCGCGTTCGTCGCTCGAGAAAGGCTATACGAGTTGTGTTCGAGACTCACATGTATCCTCCCCTGAAGGCCAGAGAATGGTACGATCCTCCGAAAGCGCTGCCCCTCTCTTCCTCTTCCTCCTCTTCTTCTTCCCCGGCTCCCATCGGCTCGCCACCCCGTTCGAAAGCCCCGTGGTGACCGTGATGGGGATACTGCTGATACGATTGGTCGCCTCCGCCTCCGTGAACTCTGACTCCTCGACCCAGGCTGCCCGCGCGGGACACGGGCAAGGAGGACGAGGAGCAGTAAGGTGGCGCGTCGACCGCGCTCTCGTAGGGGGGTCCGCCGTCGCCCCGCTCGTTGGAGGACCAATTTTTGCAACGGGCCAAGTCACCGGCCGCTTCCCTCAGATCGCGGTGCAGCACCAAGAGCAAGGTCGGGTTGACGAAAGCGTGGACGAAGGCCACGTGCAAGGTCACTTCGTAGGTCAGCGTGGCTCCGTCGACTCCGCCCCCTTTACCCGCGGCCTCCCCGGACAAGGCGCCCGACGTCATCGAGACGACCGCCGGGTGAATGAGCGTCAGGGTGTATAACGGACCCCAAAACAGAACGTAAGCCACCAAAATAATCACGAACATTTTGACGCGCCTGATTCCTTCTCGTTCCAAACGGTGGATGTAATTGTGGATATGGTGGTGCTGTTGGTAACCCGGACTGTTTTCGTAACACGCGGCCCGATGCCGATCGCAACACGCGCCTCCGCGCCCGTCCGGCCCGCCGCGACGGGGCTCCGTACTGACCGCGATCATGGTGGTAACCATGCCCGCGATACGCACCGCCTCCAAATTGGAGCGACTCAGGTCCCGATAGAGTTTTCGCAAGTGAATAGCGGTTAACGCGACGCAGAGCAAGTTGACCGTCACCCACAGGGCGTTGAGCACGTAATGGCGCACCGGGGCCACGACCATCGGACAAGCGTCGACGTGGTGAGCGGCGTAGATCCCGCCCGAGGAACTAGTCAAGGCCCCCGATAAGAACGTTGGACCCAGATTAATGGTGACGCTAGCGAACCATATGATGAACAAGCCGAAGACGATGCATTGGGGACTATCCAACAGATTACCCCCGTTGTTGTTACTGGCCGACGCTCCGGCGCCGCTACGACGACTCCTTCCGCCCGAAGTGGTCGTCGAAGAAGAGAAAGAAGAAGCGTACGAACCTCTTCGACCTCGACCGGCGGCGGAATGCGCCGACCTGGGAACCATCCCCCTTCTAGCGACCATCTCCTCCTCTTCTTCGGAATCGGCGTAATCTTCGTTATGGTGTGCCCGATGATGGTGGTGGGCGCCGTAATGATGATGGGGCGGTGGCGGAGGGGGCGGGTTGTTCCGGTGTTGGTGATGACCGCCGCTCCTTCCGCCCCCGCCGGCTCCGCTCTCGCCCGGGTGATCGGGCAAAAGAGGCGCGTCGTTGATCACCGAAGTCAGCATGTTGACGGTGGAGACGGTCACCAAGAGTAGGAAGACAGTTTCGAGGGAAGAGCACTTCGGGAACCTCTGACACACTATTACACTGATGCCTAAAGGCACCAGGAGGCTGGCTCTGGCGCAATCCACTAGACCTTGATGGAATAGCAAACCTTGAGACCATCTGTACGGAAAACAAAAAGTAGCTTTAAAAGTTCTTTATTTTATTGAAGATATTAAATTGATCGTACCGTCTCAATGGCCTTTTGATAAGTATCAGCGACATAAGTAGTAAATTGGCGCCCATTCCTAATCCAGCCAAGGTGAATAGAACTACGGCTTCGGTCGTATGAGCCGGGTGACAACTAGGTTGCGATTGGTTGGCGCTAACGCTGCCGTTGGGCACTCCGCCGAAATTTCGGATGACGTTCATCGGACGACCAACTCTTTTCGTCCGTCAATCTAACCCCCCTCTAGCTCTAGCTCTAGCTCTTAATGGGCTCTACCCCGAAACCGTTTTTCAGCTCTCCTTCGCCTTCGATTGTTGAATTCGAAACATCGACGGATGTCCTTTCCTAATGTTCATCGCGGTACTCGAGTTCGTAGTCCATCTTTATATCCCTATTTTCGAAAGAAACGAAGGAAATATTAAGGATACCGCTTCACGCGCCACTCGTAAATCAAAAAACTCCGCGTAGCTATGTATTATTTCGCATTCTTGAAAAGTAGCTTTGAATTATTCCTTCCCTTCGTGGTTAGTGCTAGAAATCGAATCGCTCTTCGTATTTATTCGGTTGTATTATTAAATGTTTAGGGCTAAATTGGTAAATTTGTAAATTCGGATAATAGTTAAATGGATGTTGGGTTAAAACGTTTAAAACTATATTTTCACAAATTACGCGTATTATACGATATTTTGGATATTTTTTTTATTTATTACGTCCAATCTTTACGGGAATTGAAATTATTCTATATCGGGAACGATATTAATTTTAATAATCGTTAAAAATCGATTTTTATTTTTATAAACACCCAAAAATACTACGAACGAAGCGATAATTATTGAAATAAAAATGAATCGAAGATTTCTCACGAACCCCAAATGAAAATTGAGTAGCATTTACGGAAAAATCGTTAAAAAACGATTCAAAATATATACACTTAAGTCTGATTTTCGTTCGTTCTTTTTTGTAAAAGTACTCTCAGAAATAAACTAAGGGTTTCTTAAGAACGACGTCAACCGGCAGAGGTAGAAAATTTAGAATATGCATTCGAAAAAAATGGTGAAAGCCTCACTTTAAATATCCAAAATAATTAAATATTTGGATTAATATTAAAACGTTTTTGAGATAAAAACAGCTATTGTTCTTAAAAAAAAACTAAAAATTAAAGTTCAAGACAAATTATATATAATAATCCCAGACCCAAAACAACCCATTCGTATCCATCCTGAAGCGTATCGAGTCGACCACAAAATCACTCCCGAATTTATTTAATATTTCAACAAACGTTGCGTTACTTACTTATATATATCTACGTCTCTTAAAGTTCGACGATTTCAATCCAGTTGAAAAATAGAAGTACGTAAGAGTAGCCCAGCCTTTGCGGTTTTATTTTAAAGTAGAAATAGACAAACCGCGTTGTTATTTTCTTGGTCGACGCGAGGCGACATAATCCAATTTGGCAAATACCCTAGCCACCGTTGCTAGGGTGATCCCTCTTTAATTGGCCAATGCCTACGAGAGAGAAGACTGGAAATTGTTTCCCGCCTTTTTTCGCGTATATACCGGATACTACGTTAGAAGAAACTTAAGCCTTTTTTGACCGTATATCGACGAAGAATTTTTAGATGTTTTTTTTTATTTCCAAAATTTCCTATAAGAATCTAGTTAACATTCCCGGAGGTTTGAAAAAAATCTCCCATCACTTGAAAGAGGTTTCATTTTGGGTTCCCGATTCTCTCTAGCGTCTTTCGTAGGCTCTCTTCGCGACTACTCTTTCTCCGGAACGTTTCTCGCTCACGGTCTTGTACTATCGACTCGTGGACTAACGAAATTGGTTCGCCCGCGCACCGCTCTCTTACGTGCATGGCTCCATCCTAAACATCCTTAGCGTCGTTGCGCCCTCTCTGTCTGATGCAGCATCTTTCTCCTATCCCATCCCACTCTCTTACACCATACTCGTTTTCCTCCATCACTACACTCTTCTTGTATAGATTCTGTAGTTTACTAAGCTAAGCCTACATTAAAGAGAAGTTACCATCATCATTTTAAAGCGAAAACTTCTTTTAAGACCAAAAAAAGAGTGTTAGGGTAAAACTATTTCCCGTACTAAATGTACGTTTAATTCCTAAGATATTTTCGCGATGATTTAATTGGTTTTTCTACTAAAATAATTTTCGTTGTTTATCATTGACCGTTAAAAATATATATCAATGTTTTCCAATATATGATGTAGTTTATTTTAGAGCTCGGAATCGGATATCCATTATCTTCTGTTATTCGTATATTTTCAGATATTTTATTTTCGAATAAATTGTTTGTAACTAAAAAAATTAAATTTCTATATTCGTATAATTGTTAAATGTGTAAGTTTTACCCGAAGATAAGCCTTTGACGCTTTATCTACGAACAAATTACTCGTTTTCAAACGTATAACGATGGATAAGAAAATTCACGTTTCCAGAATTAGTCTAAAATATAAGAAAAATATTTCAAATTGACTTTTAATTTGAAGAATAAAAATAAAACAACGAAACTAAGATTTTAAATCATCTTTTCATTCGTTATTTTATACGTACAACGCGGATAATATTCTAAGCTAAGGCCATTTTCGGATAAAAACGGATATGGATTAGGTTTTTTACTTTATCTTCGAATAAGTTAACTCGAATGAAAAATAGTCTATTTTTAATCAGAATTTAGTAGATTTTATCCAATTAATTAAAATTGTTCGAATTCTGAGCTCTAGTTTATTTATGGAAGGTAATTAACTATGATTTTCTTACGAAAGTTAGTTGACTTGATCTGGATTAAGTACTTTTACGAAAAAGACTGCGCGAAAGCGACCTTATCACTAGCTTACAATATCCACGCGACCATAGTGATTACGTAGTACATACATTTTTTGTAGTTTCATTTCCCCTTTAATTATGCATATTAAAATGTTAATATGGATTAAAAATGTAAACTGAAATGGTCCAGGGAATACTTGTAATGCGAACTGGATCCCTCTTTTTGTCTGAGAACCTTATGACTGTTCATAGGCCACTTTTTTTCGCTATATATGATAAACTCTCATCTTGGTCCAATGGGGAGAGATGGCGGGTTAAGAAAGTTTTTTTTTTTTTCCTTGGCGATGAAGCGTAAAATAAAAGGAATAAAATGTCAATTGAAATTCTACACACGAACCAACAAACGTTAAAAAAAGACCTTCTATAAAGATTGGCGGACGTCTTACGAGAAAATGTATATTGGCAGTTTGCAACGAACCAAGCGAGGCTCCTTCTAGTAACGAGTCCCTCTTGTCCTCTTTATACCCAAGAAAAATATATAGTCTTTGCTCTTATGGATATCGACTATAAATTTCATTTTAGCCCCAGTGCGTCCTCCGAAATCATTACTCTTCAATAGTGCGGCAGTAAAAATACATATTTAATTACCACCATTTTATTTTCTTAGTCACCATTCCAAAAAATGTATTCGAGAAATGTTTCGGGATTTTTAGACACTTTTTTGGTGTTTAAATTAATTTCTGAAGTTTGGTAAAATTCGAAAAAAAAAAAAATGTAAATATAAAATCGGACCAATCATATTATTTCAGCCTTCAATAGCGCTTGTAATGTCCTAACATTAAAATAATAGGCTGGCGTTTTATATCCAAGGTCTTAGGCATCAAACACCGGTCTATTCTTTTAATATTAAGGCATTGCAAGCGCTGTTGAAGGCTGAAATAATATGATTGGTCTGATTTTATTCTTACTTTCTTTTCAAATTTTACCAAACTTTAGAAATTAATTTAAACAATAAAAAGGTGTCTAAAAATAACGAAAAAAATTCTCGAATACGTTTTATTTCTCGGTGATTCCGAAAATAAATAAATAGATGTTAAATTTTTAGCTCAGTTTCACTTTAAATAAAAATTCCCCGTCATCTCTATGGTCGCGTGATTTCGCGATTTTAGATCATACAGTTGATTCTCACGCCTTCTGGTTCGTGTTCTAAACCGATAATTTATCCTGGTTATCACACGTGACATTGAAAAAAATCAATGTATATTATCTGTTTGATTAAAAATAGACTATTTTTCATTCGAGTTAATTTATTCAAAGATAAAATAAAAAACATAAACCATATCCGTTTTTATCCAAAAATGGCCTTAGAATATTATCCGCGTTATACGTTCGGATTAAAACATTCAAAATTTATTTTCGAGAAAAATAATGAATAAAAAGATGATTTAAAATCTTAGTTTCTTCAAATTATAATAATATTCGGGTAAACCTTATGCATTTTAACAATTATACGAATATAGAAATTTCATTTTTTCAGTTGCAAACAAAATAAAATATCTGAATGATATTTTATAAGATAATGGATATCCGATTCCGAGCTCTAAAACCAACTGATGAAATTTTCAATTTCTATTTCTCTCAAGCATAGTTTCCCTTTAGGTCCAGTAATTATAAATTCGTAATGGGGTTGGGATGTGGAAGAGGGTCTAGAGTCGCAACGCGCGCGTGAGCCAAATATCCCTGGCGGCGAGCGGATTAAACTGGGATTAGAATAGGAGCAAATTGCGAAAAAGATGGTGGGTATTAGGAGAGGTGGAATCCACGCGGTATAAGGGCCGCCCTCTCATCTCACTTCAGGGATGGATATAAGGGAGGAAACGGGCTCGTATACCTTCTCCGAACTCTTTTCCTCGCTAGGCCTTGGCGTTTATAAGGAGTAACTCGAGAAAAACTGCCAAACTAATTAGCCGATCATCGAAAGAAGGGGAAACTAAGAACAAAAGGGGAGCTTAAAACTGCGCAATCAAGGTTAGAATTTCATTTTCAGTTGGCAGCGAGTGCAAAACTAAATAGCTTCGGATCTTTATAGCCGATTGATAACTCCATTCGGCTAAGCCTTGTCAAATTGATCTCGTGCCAAGCTCGCGAGTTTAATCAGAAGAATTTTTTTTAAAAAAATCACGTGGCTGTTTTTACATACGCGTGACCATAGCCTCCTCGATCACGCGCTTCGGCTGCGCTCGCGCTATAGAAGCCCCGGCAAAGAAAAAAATTAACATGTGTTTGAGAGAATAAATGGGAAATTAAAACTCCCCCAAAAGACGGCGCGAAAAAGCACTAAAATGTAGGGGGGAAAAGTCGAGGGGAGAAACAAATTCTTGTCTAAAGTTTTAAATTTACGCTCCAGCTTCCTGATTTTTTAACCACATCTAATTAAGTATGTACGGATAATTTACAAATTAATTCCAAGCCTTTGAGAATTACAGATTTGACGTTAATAATTGTTCAAACTAGCGAACCTATTATTTTTCTTTACTGACGGAGCTTTTTGCGGTTTTCACCTATTGCGCGGGGTTCTTTTTAAATCTAAAGCCTTGATCCATTAACACAGGCACTGCAGTCACGCTGTAGATGCTATTTATAAACTTATATTCTAATTTCACTCTCTGATTTGATTTTTATTCTATGACAATATACTATTTTACTCAAAAACAAATGTTAAAATTAATAAGGTTGCAATTGTGAGAATTGATAAGGGAGAGAAATTACTAAATTTTGAAGCCTGGTAATAGGCCTTATTATAAAATAATCTTGGAAACGAATAAAAGAACCGTTAAAAAGCACCCGTTTGTATTGAAGATGGTCCCTTTTTTCAAGGCTGGTACAAAGTGTAGGATTTTCTATACTTTTTCCAGCCTTGAAACTAACAAAAAGAGCCGTTAAATAGAACCCGTTTATGCGGAAGATGGAACATTTTTTCAAGGTTGAGACGTAGTCGGAATTTATGTTATCGTCTATTCGGGACAACTCTGTTTTCAAACCACTCTTCCCTGTTTCGGTGCAAAAATCTAAATGCGGCGGTCTTCTCTTGTCTTTTCGTAGGATACAGTTGTCTAAAAATTTTGAGAGCTCTATGATGGGTATTTATTTCCTAGTAGTACATCACATTCTTGTACACTAACTTGTAAGAAATCCCTTAATATTTTCGTAAACAGCATTGTGGAATGAGAGTCCCCAAATAATTTGAGATTCTCTTTAAATTTAAAACATTCACCACCATCTTAACCTATGATCAGATAGTAGTAGTATCAATATGTTGTAAAAAATATATTTATAAAACTATACCAATATAAGATTGCCCCGAACAACATTTTTTCCAAACCTAGTTATTTAATCTAATCTAGGGTTGTAAGGCGAAATATTTCCCTAACCAGATTTCGTAATTTTAGGGTGATAAATTTAAATTAAAAATTAATTATCAATGTAAGGTGGTAGCGTGTAAGTTGTGAAATTTTGGGAGAGAAGTTTTTTTGCCGTTTTCAAAACGCCATACATAGTTATTTAACTATAATGAGAGTAGATTAACACTAATCTATTATCATTATAGTTAAATACCTATGTATGGCATTTGGAAAATGGCAGGAAAACTTCTCTCCCAAAATTTCAAAACTTACCCGAGTTAATGATTGAAGCACGCGGTAAAGCTTTGCACACGCTACAATCTTACGTTGATATTTAATTTTTTACTTAAAAACTAATCACCCTAAAATTATGAAACCTGGTTAGGGACATAAAATAAACTAATTTGCAAAACATATATTTTAATTGTGGCTTTTAAAAATCATTAAAGACCTGAAAAGGGCAAAACCCTTCAAATTTGGTCAGTTTCCCCCCTTTGAGACGTGCATCAGTTTGGGGGAGTTTTGTAAATCTCGAGAATTCATTTATTCGCGATTTTCGGCCGATTGCCGGGGCTTCTATAGCGCGAGCGCAGCCGAAGCGCGTGATCGAGGAGGCTATGGCGTGACGTAGGTTCTGTTGAATTTTCCAATTTTTGACCAAATTAGAAGATGCTACTCTAATTCAATTTGAAGTACATAGAAAATCCACGACTTTAAAAATTTCAGTCTTAAATTTCTTCAAGACTAATTTCTTAATTTTGATTATTAATCGTGAAATCTTCATTGAATTTATATAATATTTTTACCCTTAAGCTAAGGTCACACTAGCATGTAATCGATTTGAAACGGTAAAATCAAACCGATATTCAAATCGCCTGGAATCGTTTTAAGTGTCACGCGTTATCTTTATAAATCGATTTATCGTAGCTTCATCTCACGGTTGTTGAAACCGAAACTAGTTCCCGAAGCAGTTTCGAGAAAACGAATCAAGACGATTTGAGGAAAGACCGTTTCCCGTTTACACGACTAAAGCGAAACGTTTTGAAATGGTTTAAATCGATTCCAAGGCCTAATATGAACTCGGCATGATAGTTGCTATCATAAAAGAGGAGAACCTCACTTAGGGCATGTAGCTGTCGACGTCATCAGCTACGTCATAGCTTGTAAAGCCCATAGCGCTCGTGAGCACCGAGCATTTCTTAAGCTATTTTTTTCTATATCCGTGTCAGCTCTCAAGGTCGGGTCTCTCTACGGAGTGACTTCTGAGCTGTATGACCCCTTGCGTTTTATGAAAACTGAAATAACTGCCCGTATAACCTTAACACCACGTGATTTCGTGACGTAGTTAGCAACATTCGAACCCAAAAGTTCTTTTATAATATCAACTATTTTATCATTTCAAATCGATTAAAAATGACTTGTTTTTCGAGTCTTGAATCCCTTTTATAGCGACGTTTTTTTCCAACTATAGGAAAAATATCTATAATCGAATTCAGTCTTACATTGTAGTCGAATTTCAATGAAATCCTGTTTTTTTCCTTGGTATTTATGTCCTTTTTGAAGATCGCAACCAAGGATAGAGCTAAGCTCTTTAGAAAAACTCTTGGCCTCGAGCTGTTAAAGTCGCGCTAGGAGTAAATGACTCTGGAATTTATTGCGAATTTTTCCGCTAGAGGGTCCTAATGCCATTAGCGACTTAACGATAATTAAACGTAGTCATTCGTACCATTGTAAACTGCTTTCACCACGGAAACTGGTGGTTCAAGAGCAGCGTGCAATATGGTCAAAGTTAGCGGATTGATACATAAGACTTAATTTTAAAGTAAGGCTGTCACTTATTTTTCGTGAACTCCAAATGGAAATCGAGTAGCATTTATCTTAAAGATAGTTTTAAAAAAGATTCGAAATATGTCCTAGAAAATTACCACTACATTAAAAATATACATTTTATTTTGCCATTTTAAAATAAATTCCCCGCAATACTACGTCATCTCAATGTAGTCGCTTGGCTATTATAGAGCGTTCTGGCTTTCGCGCCGTCTTTTTCGTAAAAGTACTTAATCAGAAAATCCTACCTATCGTATGAAAATTATCATTAATTACGTTTTAGAAATAACTGCGTCATATATTTTTGAAATTTTCATTTTGAACTTGAGAACTATTCAACCTACAGAGGTAGAGGTGTAAAATTATGAATATGCCGTTCTAATAGCAGGATTTTTATAGTATACTATAAAAACCCTGCTAATAGTATGATAAAACTAAAAATAGACATTTGAAAATAATTGGGAGAGGTTCATTTTAAAGGGATAATGCAACCTAATAAGTGATTTTTTTTATCGATTCCTTATCGTTTAAATAGCCCTACTCCACCGATAAAAATTTTACAAAACAAATATTAAACTAGAAATAAATTTAAAACTTACCATTAAAATAGGCTTAGCGGGACTCGTGGAGAACCTGAATTACCTCCGTGTAAGGTCTAGCGACCAAGGAGCAAAGGCCCGTTGTTTGAGCGAGATCTCCACGATTGGTCGCTAGACCTTATTCGCGAGGAAATCAGGATCTCCGTGAATCCCGCTAAGCCTATTTTAATGGTAAGTTTTAAAATTATTTCAAGTTTAATATTTGTTCGTCATTTTTTCACTAGTGGTTTAGTCTTATTTAAACAATAAGGAATCGATAAAAAATCACTTGTTATTAGGTTGAATTCTCCCTTTAATGAAAATAGTTTTAGCCAAATTCTCATGGAAAATGTTTGTTTGTACTTCGTCTTATGGACTTTTGATAGTATTATAGAATCTAGTACAATGTACGTCACCAGACAACTGTAGAATAATATAACCTTTGTTTTTGGTTTCAAGTTACGTTGAATTTAGTCAGGCATTTTATTTTTTTCTTCAATCCCATATTTTCTCATTTACCTTTCTGTCCGTTAACTTCATTACAATTCCCCGTTTTTGGAGTTTATCTAATTATCTATAGGCAACGAAGAAACGTTTGAGGAAGAAGAACAAACCGGTTGACTGGGTATTAAGGGAAAGCTTTAGAAAAGAATTGCTTGAAATTAATTTAACAAAATTCCGCACTTTTCGCTGTTGTCGTTTTTTGATTCGGAAAAAGGGGTGGGAATTGAGATTAACAAAAATTCTCAAACCCTAATAAGGCAGGGTAAAGACTAATTAAATGGCGCGTTAAAAAGACCGTAAATATGCCAGTTGCACTCTCTTTGGCTCTCGAGCTTACTTATACCTTTTTAGTTACGCCAAACTAGTTTTTAAATCACTATAGCGTTCGTGCTGGTTCTTCGCCGACGCCATTATTCAGTAGACTTGTTAGCGTGTATATTGTTTATATACACGTGAATAAGAAAACGCTCTTTAGGAAATGCGCAAATGTGAACTGCTCTTTTTAGCAAACTGTTCTTTTGGTAAAACCAAGAATCCATTCAGGTTCCATAAGAATATGGGAGGGCCGCGATTCAATAACCATCCTCCCAAACTTTGTAGCAAAAGTTCGTCCGCTTCGAATCGATTTTTCAAGTAAATCGCTCCAGACATTATATTATTAATCCGCGCCACTAACGACCTTGACATAATATTTTGGGTAATAAAAATGGAGCCAACCGAAAAAAGATCTAAGCGTACAAACGTTGCGAAAATTGCAGACGAACTTTTGTTACAAAGTTTGGGAGGATGGTACCAGAGGCTAAAGCTATGCTCCTATATTCTTGTGGAACCTGAATGGATTCTTGGTAAAACTGCGCGTGTTATGAATTTCTCGTTCATACGACTTGTTTTACAACGTGTGCTTCAAAAAATTGATAATTGATGCGAATGAGACTCTTCTGATGTTTACTCGTAGGGCGGCTTAATTTATTTCACGACTTAACTATGTATGACGAAAGTTTTCGTTTTAAATGTCATTCGCTTCTCCATTTAAAATACTCTTTAAAAGCGGGCACGTAAAAGATATTTTTAAGCTTAGTTTTGCGAAATTTATAATTTGAATTAGGGCTTCCATCGCGTTTTAAATGAAACTAACTCGAGGGGGTTGGATAGTTCGCTTTCCACGTTTTATTCCGTGGGCATGGTTTTAATTTTTGATAAACTTGGTTTCAACCCCATCTTCTATGAATAAATTGTTTTAATATTTACCCGCGTAACGAACCGTAGGAATAGTACGTGTTTACGCGAAAGTTTTGTAGTATTTCGAGCTAATTTTGGTTGGCACTATGTTGAAGTTTATCCCATCTTAATTATAGCGTTTTACATTAGGTGGGTAAAAATATATTTAATATAGTTTAAAACTTGTTTAAAATAAGAAAATATATATTATAAATGATTATACTTACGAGAAACTACTTTCGATGAACCCGTTTCAAAAACTAAACCCATTTTTCATTTCTATCCATCGAGCGGACGATATTTTAAAGAGCCAATAAAAGACAGGCGGAAGCTTTATAACTTGGCCCCCGTCTCTCCCCACGCTCATTGTTCATTGGTATTTGGCAAGGCTAAAGCTTCTATTCCTTTTACATTTATTTTCTACGTTGAAACGATCGGCTTAATTAGCCGTTCAATACAATGACCTCCTAACCCCGAAGCCCCGCCTCCTTAGACATCGCAGCGGGCGCTGTAATTTACTTAAATAGTATAAGCATTCGATACGACAAGCGGGCAAAAAAGGACTTGATCCGCTAATAGTCCCCGATTATCCAATATAGATTAAAACGAAACTTGCCCCGTTTCCCCGATCCATCCAATACTCCTTCGTTCGCTCGTTCACGCGATTAAATCAGGGAACAACGAATGATGTTCGTGTTTGGGAAAGCGAAGAAAACTGGTAGAAATGATCTCCGTAATCCATCCTATTCTGTCTAAGCTTTTCTTCAATCTATCTTTGCTTTGTGGATAAACGCGACAGCCAACAACTGTTCGGTTTTCATTACGATTTAATTCTTTATCGTGTAGATATACGATAACAAGTGACGAAAGAGTTTAACAGTTACGTTCCTTTGTTAGCTATGAAAACAAAAACTTAATTCCAAAATCTGTATATAAATATATATAATATATCTATATCGAAAGGTTTTTCTTATTTTTTTTTCTCTTTTCGAGAAAGTTTATTTCATTTCTATCTTAGAATGAACTTGAAGTAGAACTGTTACCTTTTCTTTTCTAAGGTCTAATGTCTTTTCTATTAACAATGTTAGAGGACGCTTTTGAATGCCAGGTTTTGTTATTTTTATCCATCGATCGATTAAGAATACCCCATTATTAAAATTACTACTCAAATTATGTTAAAAAAATTATTGACAGAATTACTTTAAACTGCCCATAGAAAAAGCTATTTCCCAATTGGAGATGGACTGTTTCTAAGAATGCGAGTCAATATAGTGAGAACTTCTTTAATGAATTTGTTCCCTTGGATTCGATCTTCTCCCCAACTTCTCCTATCCTTACCCTAAAAAAAACGGGAACAATCCGTAATTTGGGGAAGCGACTTCTGGGAGATGGAGAAACGGATAGAAAAAAAAAAAGAAGAGAAAAGAGCTAAAGAAGACTTAGATAGATTTCTTAGATAGCTTGGGGTGCATCGGATCCTTCAGTCTGAGCGCTACAGTAGATATATATGTATAATATATATCGTATGATTCATGTTGTAATTGTTAGAAGGAATGTACAATGTTATTTAAAGGGAAACTTGGAGCTAAAAATGGAACAGCTTTTGAATTTATTTTGGAAATCACAGGATACCAAAAACCGTAGTCGAGAATTTTTCCGGAGTTCTTAGACACAATTTTTTCTACGAATGCGTATGAATAGTTGATATAATTAAAGTTGTGGGTGCGACATCTTCTTCGAATGTTGCTAACTACGTCACGAAATCACGTGGCCTTTAGATTATACGGGGCCGTTATTTCCGTTTTCGTAAAACGCTAGGGGTCCGAGGGCCCGGACGTCACTCGGGATAGACCCGACTTTTAGAGCTGACACCTGGATATAGAATAAATAAGCTTAAGAAATGCTCGGTGCTCACGACGTAGCTGATGACGTCGTCGGCAACGTTCCCTAAGTAAGCTCCTCCTCTTTTATGATAGCAACTCTTTTATTTTTAGTTTTACCATACTATTCAAACGCCATTAGATAAAAAGTTCCTCGTGTTAGAGTTCATTTCACTAAACAGTGAATTTAATTTTTATTTTAAAAGACTTTAACTAAAATACACGATATTATAACGAAGATCAAAGACGGTACGTTGATTGTTGAATCGCATTTAAGACCCGATTTTTCCTTTTCTATTTTTTCCAACGTTTCAATTATCTCATGGTAGATTATTCCGTCGTCACACGAATTCGCTTGTTCTTTATCGCACATTTTTACATCTTGTAAAAACCTTAAATAACGGAAATAGAAAACCTAAGTTTCGTATCAAATAAATCAATACCTTCAAGAAAAGATAAAAGATATACTTGGAATTCTTAATAATCGCGGGGTGGCATTTTTCAAATTCCAAATTGAGGGAGTGATTAGCGAACTTTTTGAAACGTCATTTAAGCTAAAGCATTTCTTAATCAATTTGAAACGGTAAAATCAAACCGATATTTAAATCGCCAGGAATCGTTTTAAGCGTCACGCGTTATCTTTATAAATCGATTTATCGTAGCTTCATCTTACTGTTGTTGAAACCGAATCGGTATAAAACTGGTTCCCGAAGCAGTTTCGAGAAATCGAATCAAAGCGTTTCGAGACTCAATCGATTCCAAGGCCTCGTATGAACGCGGCTATTGTGACGTCAATACCCAATAAATTAAGAATTCCAGTCTATCTTGATGCTACGCTTAAGTTCCTACTTGCAAAATTTATCTTTTTCGAGGTCTTCTGGGAACATGTTTTCTCTAAGTCCACTAGCTACGCGAGCCCGTACAAAACAATCCTTTTTTCTAGCACAACCATTATCAAAATCCAATTCTCCACTTTGAGAGAATCCTCGATGAATACCTTCAAAAATCGACCAATTGTATAATAAGGGTTAACGATTAAGGGAAACTTGGAGCCAAAAATAGTACCACTTTTGAATTTATTTTCGGAGTCACCGTACCAACGTATTCGAGAATTTCTAAGCAATTTTAGTTTAAATTAATTTCTAAAGTTTGGTAAAATTTCTATAACTGTAAATATAAATTCTTGCGACCAATCATATTATTTCAGACTTAAGCAGCGCTTGTAATGTATTAACCTTAAAATATTAGGCCGGCGTTTGACGTCTAAGACTCGATCAAACGCCTACCTATTCTTTTAATGTTAGGGCATTACAAGCGCTGTTAAAGGCTGAAATAATATGATTGGTCCAAATTTGTACTTACTTTTATAGAAATTTTACCTAACTTTAGAAATTAACACCAAAAACGTATCTAAAAATTCTGAAATACGTTTTTTGGTACGGTGATTCCGAAAATAAATTCCATAGCTGTTCCATTTTAAGCTTCAAGTTTCTCTTGAAGTACTATTTTTTTCTCCTATAATTTGCCTCTGAATTTATATTTTTTCTATAAATATTCAAAGACTTTTCCTTGTTAACTCCAAGCTTAATTAAATATATACATACTGTTTAAGAATATCAGAGAAATAACGAATATAATATGAATAACTTTCATGACTGTTATTAATTAATGTTTCTTTAAAACTATTCAACACGAAACTAATTTTTTGTGAAATATTATTTGAAACCTACAAGGAAACGGAAGTTTAAAAGGAACACCCGTTTCCTTTAAAAAAGGAGTGTCGTGATTCATTTTCACAACCTATCTTAAATCGGACAAACTAGAGGCGTGATAGCGACTACTTCCTCAATGGAATTCGTAGAGATATTTGCTTAGCGGAAATGACGTAGTTAAAATTACCGAAATTTAAATTACGTTGGAATATACAGTCTCCCATAATTTACCAAAATTAACCAATCTGGATAAAGTACTTTTGCGAAAATGACCGCGCGAAAACGACCTTATCACGTGTCAAAACGCGAGGGAATCAACTGTAGGCTCTGCTATAGCGAAATCACGCGACCATAGTGAGATGACGTAGTATCCCCGGGAATAATAAGTCAAGGCGGATTATTACGCCACATTAAACGTTACGTTCTTGAAGAGGTACTGTATTTTGCGACTGATACGAACTCGCGACTGTCTTGGGGTCCTTAAGACCTACGTACCGCGCTAAGTCGTTCTCGAAGGGTTGGGGGAATTGAAGGTTTATATAGATGGTATAGTATGTATAGGAATCCCTTTTTGGTTTTGGCGTTTACAAACGTCACCCGACTCCACCTCCGTCTGTCTGGCGCAGTCCTCCTTCTCGTAACATCCCTCTCTCACTCTCAGCTAGCCTTTAATCGATTAAGTTTTAATCGACCGGAAGCCTCGGTCATCGCTATACCACCACTTCCGCTTCTACAAACCAACGCCATACGCTTCTAACTTCTTTCACGAAGTTGGTGAACGTTTTTCGTTTATATAGCTTTAGTTTTTTAAAGGATTCAATTTCTATCTAACTATCTAGTTTATTACAGTTTTAATATTGATAATCTTAAAATAATCCGTATTTGTAAGCAAAATTCTCGTCCAAACCATGAAATCCTCCATAAAGTAAAATTTGCGTATCCAACGATTATTTCACGCAGATACAAATCAAGCTTGCTAACTTTTTTCTAAGAAATTTACCTTAAAGGGAGAATGAAACCTAATAACAAGTGATTTTTTTTATCGATTCCCCCGATAAAATGTTTACGAAACAAATATTAAACTAGAAATAAATTTAAAACTTAGCAGGATTCGTGGAGATCCTGATTTCCTCGCGTATAGCGACCAATCGAACGCGATTGTAAGTCTCTTTGAGGTCTCGGGTGAACGACTGGCCTTCGCTCATTGCTTGCTAGACCTTACACGGAGGCAATTTAAACAAAATTGAGTTGGGAAAACTAAATTGATATCGATAGAGTCTTTCCAGAATAGATCACGAAAGGTACTTGAAAGTAATAAGAAAAAAGTGAAATGCTCTGTTTAAATGTAAATGTATGTTGAAACATAAGTTACAAAAATTAAGTTTAATTAAAATGTAAATCTTATTTTTTCCTTTAATTTCCCTATTTAGTATCCTTCTCCTGTAATTTGAAATATAATATTCCTATAATTCATCTCAAAATTTCCTATTTTCCTGTAAGTTTTTCGAAGTATTTCCCTGGGCACCCTGAAGGCGAAATAATAGACCTTTTTTCAATATATTCTTTGGAATTACGTTTATAGAAACTCACACACGGAAAAACGAATAAAATTTAACTTCTTAAATAAATAATTTTCAAATCGTTGAAATATCCCATAAAAAAAGGCTATGGCATGGAAAATGCTAACATTTACGACGAGCTAGGAGCGCAAATAGTAGCGAGTTACGACCCCACACTTCCGTAATAAATTATTACGTGACTTCGTTCAAAGAAAACCTCTATTTCCATCACCCTAGCTCGCTATATATACTTAATCTTTAAATAAAAACTATCAAAGAAAAAAAAATTGATTACGGACCTTTGAAATAAACGCTGATTCCGAAGAAAACCTAAAAGGAGGACTTGTTTCTCAAAAGGGGATGTGAGCTAGGCATAAGTGTGTCTGAAATTTTCCTGCCTATATTTAAAGGGAAACTTGGAGGTAAAAATGGAACAACTTTTGAATTTATTTTCGGAATCATCGTGCCAAAAAACGTATTCCAGAATTTTTTCTGAATTTTTAGACACGTTTTTGATGTTTAAATTAATTTCTAAAGTTTGGTAAAATTTGAATTAAAGTAAATATAAAATCGGACCAATCATATTATTTCAGACTTCATCGCTTGTATTGTTCTAACATTAAAAGAATTGACCGGCGTTTGTTGGCCGAGGTCTTAGGCATCAAACTCCACCCTATTCTTTTAAAGTTAGAACATTACAAGCGCTGTTGAAGGCTGAAATAATATGATTGGCCCGAATTTATATTGACTTTTATTCAAATACCAAACTTCAGAAATTAATTTAAACACCAATAACGTCTCTAAAAATTCAAATACGTTTTTTGTCACGGTGATTCCGAAAATAAATTCAAAAGCTGTTCTATTTTTAGCTCCAAGTTTCCCTTTAAAGGAAACCATATCAAAAAATATCCCGCAGGCCAAGCATCTGGTGAATTTAATGTTGCACGTAGATTCTGAAAATTCAGGGCCATCTAGACCCTAGGGGTGGACACAAGGTCTCACTTCTCCTATAATCTTCTTCTGATAAAATTCTAGATTTACAAAATGACGGTGGAACAGTCCAAGATAGCGAAGGCAATCTTATCTCGAATCTAAGCTCTTTTTCTATATATATTCAATATCCACCTCGCTTTTATCATAGAAGCAATAAAGAAATATACGAAATAGGGTAATGATCTCGTATATGGTTTTTTATCTCTGGCCTTGTCTTCGCGCCTTTAACTCTAATGCTTCTGGTTCGGTGAACGGAAACGGATAGACCGTATACAAGTTCGCGTATAAAATTACGGAAGGTTATTGGAAAAACCGAAAAAAAGGTATAAGAGCGAATCTGAGAGACACCAGGAGGACGCTTCTATAGCTTATGTCTTATAGCTGACTTGGTATTCTTGCCTCGAAATGGGATTCCCTCGAATCCCATTCGCGATCTTATAGCCAAGGCCCGAGAAACCATATATATAATTGGCGTACCGCGTTCGCTTTTCCGCTATCTGGGACCCAGTTCGCCATCGTCTTAAAGTCTAGTTCACATTCCTTTTATCTTGAACTTCGATGTGGTTATGTTGAATTTCGATAAAGTGATTAAATTTTACTGTCGCTGTAATTTTTTTCTATGACATATGTATATATATTTTGCGTCGTTTTTTAACGATCTTTCCGAAGATGCTACGCGTGACACCCTCACTTGAAGCGTTTTTAATCTTTCAGACCCTTATCCATGTTTCTTTGTAGACTTTTTACGACTACTCGCGCGTTAATTACCAGAATTTATTGACTACGCTAAAATATATAAATTAGTTACAATCTGAGTAACAATAATGAAAACTTCCATGAATATCGGAAATATTCTCACTTGACCGATGAATTGTAAACAATTAAGTACAATCCTAAAATGAACTGGAATTTTTTTAAACACTTCCTTGAAATTTAACATAATCATTTCTATAGTTGACGTAGGGTATATATAAAAATTTTATTTCTAAAACGACTAATTTCACGGTCCTAAGAATGACCGTTATAGGAGATTTTATGTTCGATTTCCATTAAAACTCAGTTAAAATTGATTTTTAAATATTTGAATTTAACCATGTCACGTATTGCAAAACTTCAAATATTCAAATCCAGAATTTGTAAAACTTTTAAGGTGAAGGAATCAGTTTTGTCAGGGTATCATAAACGTAAGGCAATCATATCATAAGCGATGCTAACAGCATCGCTTTAAGAAAATAGAACTGGGATTTAGTACCGTAACAAGCTTTTTCTGGTATGACCTTCTCTTTTGTTTATGTTTTTGTTACGCATTTTGAGGCGTCATATAAGAGTCCTTTTTAAGGACAAGGTAAAGGAGTAAGAGGGTGTTATGAAATGATTGGGACATATCTTGGCTGACTCCTTGAAAAATAATAACCCAAAAAGCGACATACGTTTCGAGGAAGAAAAAAAAAATGTGAAAAAAAGTCTTCCTGGGAATCGAAGATCTAGCCTCTTTCTCAACCTCGTAGCACCCGTTTTTGGGCTCCGTTCATGCCCAGCAGGCTCTCTTCTTTGCACTTCTCTGTAGAAGCGTGAAAAATAAATTGCCCGTCATTTCGGTTTCCTCCTTATTCTTTATTTTCTCTCTTTTTTAAGCCTTAGCTTCCTGTTCCAATCCCGCCTAGTTTCCGACGTATTTTTCCTCCCTCCCAGCTAGAATGAAAATGATCTTTACTATCTCCGCGATACTTTAATACAAATAACGCCATAAGTCTACGTAACGTCCCTCTTGCAAGTATATCCACATAAATATCGAACCATTTAGTGGCGGTTTTTTAACTCTATCCTTGCGCAATGTTTTTCAAGGAATACTAGTTTCTAATAGTTCTTTTTAATCCGTTTAAAGTGTTAAAATATGAGTAATAACTCTATCAAAACTTATTAAAGATTTTCGCGTTAATTCGCTGTTAAATATCAAAGTTGCGAACTAGATTCGCTAAGCCTAAATCTGTTACGAAGAAATTTTAGACTGAAAAAATTCTAGAGGAAAGTTAGAGGCTGACCATAGTGTGACGAAGTTTATTTTAAAAAAAATAGATTTATATAAAATACGTATTTTTGAATCGTTTTTTAACGATCTTTCCGAAAATGCAACTCAAATTCCATTTGGAGTTCTTGAAAAATCCCTGATATCGTCAATAGAAGACATTACTCCGGAAGAGATATTAGAGTGTACAAATGTTAAACAATGTTTCTCTCTAAGGTTTCGGTAAATCGCTGGCAATATATATTTTACAACTTGAATTTACACACGTAACATTCATTTCTGTCATTTGCAGTTAAAATTTTCAACATCATTCATTGACCGATATATTGTAAGTGGGTTAGAGGGTGATTTAAAACCACTTCCGCCTTAAATCTCTCCTTGAAAATGAATGGGTTTGATCTGTCAGTCACCGAAGGTTCTTATACCAAAAGAGTCTTGAAATAAAATCTCTTTTTTTTTTTTTTTGGGAGCAACAGCAGCAGCCAGTTTGTATTATCGAGTTTTTGAAAGCTAGTCGGCCCTGTCAAGAACACGTTTCCACTTATTTTTTGTGTATACTCTTTAGCCGCGTTCATACTAAGCCTTGAAATCGATTTAAACCGTTTCAAAACGTTTTGCTACAGTCGTGTGAACGGGAAACCGTCTTTTGTCGAATCGATTTGTTTCGATATCTCGAAACTGCTTCGGGAACCAGTTTCGTACCAATTCGATTTCAACAACCGATAGCTGAAGCAACGATAAATCCTCCTACTATAGTGCTCCGATCCTCTTTCATCGCGTATCTGTTCTTCCCAGATTTTGGCGCGAAATAAAGTCGTAGATAAAATGTCCCGATTTAAATCTTCAGTTGAAGACTGCAAATCGAAAATTTTCTGGGAATCGATCTCGACTGAGTTTCTTTTTTTTTTTTTTCTTTCTTTCTTTTCCTATCAATATGTCTATCGATCTGAAATTTTATAATGCTAAAAAGCATGTATTAAAAAATAGTACTGTTTCTTACGAAATCTTACAGTTGCAATCTTGGAAAAATCCTATAGTTTCCAACCTTGAATCTTTTACATAGTCTCATTTAGGTGCCTTTTTACATTGTAATTTTTCTCTGAAATTCACTGTACACCTATTATATCTTAAGATTCTGTTTAAAGGGAGAATGCAACCTAAAAGCAAGTGTTTTTTATCGATTCCTCATCGTTTAAATAGGCCTAATCCTACAGTTAAATTTTTTACAATCAAATATTAAACTTCAAATAAGTTTAAAAGTTATCATGAAAATAGGCTTAGCGGGATTCATGGAGATCAACTGAACTCACCGTATAAGGAATAGCGACCAATGACCTTGATCCATGGCTTTTATAGAGGGAATGCTGGATTTCCATTATCAATGTCATTGGAGGAGTAGTTCAGGATATCTCTATGAATCCACCTAAGCCTATTTTGATTATAAGTTTTAAATTTATTTCTAGTTTCATATTTGTTTGTAATTTTGTAATGTCGGATTAGGCCTATTTAAACGATAAGGAATCTATATAAAAACACTTGTTTATTAAAAGGAGGATGCAACCCGAAAGAAATGATTTTTCTATAAAAATTTTAAAGTTGACGCAACGTTTAAAGTTCAAAGGGAAAAATAGTTTTGAATGTAAACTCCCCTTTCAATATTATATAGAGGGTATTTTTATCTATCTGCGGCAGACTTCAGATTGTGATAGAATAGATGGAAATAACGGTTTGATCCTCGTCTTTTTTATTTGCATTTCGTGGTAACTAGAACCAAATTTATGTTGATGCTTTGATTTTTTTCCCTTCTGTTCAATTCGAGCTTTCTTTCACTTAAAATTAATCACAAACCGTTAAATCTAATGTTGGCTTTGGTTTTTTTTTTTTTTTTTTTTTTTTTTTTTTTTTCTATTCTTTTGAACCTATTTGTTTAAAGTGAAACTGCCACCATTTTATTTTAGAATATCTATGAATTATGTTTTATCACGTAATTATTAAACCATACTCTGAATTTTATATCTCTGCCGGTTGACGCGTTAGAAAGAAACTTCAAACCCTTATCACTCCACTTTATAATAGCCACATGATCGTAGTGATGACGTAGTATATCGGGCTAATTTTTATTTTAAAAATTTCGATTATAAAATATTATTTTTATATAGAGTATATTAATATTAACCCTAAGGGGCTACTTCTCTGTAAACACTAAAGCTAGGCGGCTGAAACATTTTTACAGGGGTTAGGTAGAAAATACATTATATTATCTCATCCTGTAAGGGATCTTTGCCTTGAGCACCGAAGCGCGTTGATCAGAACACTTTACAGGCGTTAAGCCGGTTTTCAATCTATTTCTAGCTACGATTTCGCTTTTTCCAGAGAATTTATATCAAATCTTTTTTGATATCCTTTTGATTGTAACTCGAAGCCTTTTAATGTGGGTTAATCGTATTATTTCAACAGCGCTTGAAATATTCTAACATTAAAACAATAGGTCGGCCAACGTCTTAGACATAAACGCTGGCCCATTATCTTAATGTTAAGACATTACAAGCACTGTTGAAGACTGAAATAATATGATTGGTTCGAATTTATATTTACTTTTATAGAAATTTTACCAAAAACGTGTCTAAAAATTTTGCCATCCGGTGATTCCGAAAATAAATTCAAAAGCTGTTCCATTTTTAGCTCCAAGTTTTCCTTTTAAACCTTCGCGGTTTAAAATTATATTAAATATAATATTTATATATTAAATTCGAATAAATTAATATAAAGTAAATCTGAGAATTAAATCTCCAAAAGACTTGTTTAAACAGTTAGCAAGTTTGACATAATAATAATTTAATTATAGTAGAGAAATTTTCCGGAAACTTAAATATTTAAATATTTCTAAAGTGCCTTAACTAATTTTCATTTGAGCTAAAATCTAATTTAATTTTAATGTACGTCGAATAATTTAATCGGTGAGTTTTAGTTAAAAATCGATTTATTTTTAAACACTCCCAAATCGATTTCAGAATATACTTTCCATATCTTTATTATCCCTTGAACGTGCTTAGATATAAATTGAGTAGAATTACAAGCATCGTCCTTAAAATATCTCATTATTTCGGGGCTCGCCTTAATAGCGAAGAGAAACGTATTTGGGGAAAATTGTTCTTCCGCGACACCGCTCTCGTCTCGGTCGCCAGGTTGGCAAGCGTTTTCGAACCAGGGATACACGGTTGCTTCTCCGCTTTGTTGTAAACCAATCCGAGGGTTCAACGAGTACCGCGCAATGATCTTAATCTCTAAAGGCGCGTTCAAACTAGGTCAAAATATTCATGTTGTTTTTTAGTCATTAGTGACGCTGTTCAAACCGTTGGACTATTAACAATAGATAAATATAAAAATCTGGCTTTCAGAAGCATCCTCTAACGGCCAAAACAGTACAGGCAAATGTTAACGTAATTTTTCCTACAGTTTAGTCAGGTGTAAAACTTCTGAAGCGTTTCAAAGAGGTATTCCGTATTTAAAATGATAGAAATTCAAATACTTAGCGTTTTACGAATACCAGTAAAATTAGGGTAATTTTAGAGCTCAAATTTTTATCTACGATAAGGTATATTTCCGTTTGGTTTGAACGCGGCTTGTGGGACATTATGACGGAGACACGTGTCGTACACGTTGAAAAATGGTTATGGGATGAACTATAAATATACAGAGTACGCTGGCGTTTAACTCTTTATTTGGATGTCTCTATTTCTCCCGAGGGATGGCGCGTTCGTCTAATTTATCTTATCTCTCTCTCACTCTCTCTCTCTCTCTCTACTCTTCTCCTCCACGCCCTTGCGCGCAAGGCCCTTATCCTCTGGTCTTAACTAAAGCCCTAGCTTCTGACCCGAGTTAATGTTATTTTTTCACCAGGGGGAGGTGTGGGGGTATAGAAGAGAATAACGCTTAATAATCTTGGGATGAAAGGGACGGGAGGATTCTGTTGTCTCCTCCGCCGCTCTATGAAGCGGCTAACTTGACATTCGGTGGCCCTTATAATCATAATCATCTGATCCGCTTCAAGTTTCAACGACAATAAACGCTGAACTTTTATTTATATTGGTTTTTATTAGACAGATTATAGACAAATCCTCTGAAAATCTAGTTTTGTTAGAATTGAAAACTTAATAACCCGTATTTCAAGGTGTGGTTTGTGAACTTGTTATAAACATGGATAAAAAGATGTTTCGCCACTCCATGTTAATATAAGAAAAACCCAGAAATTATCGCTATCTTAAAATGGCCGTAACTTTTCTCTACGAACTCCTAAGCCTAAACCGATTGCACCGTTAGAAAGTAGATATTCTCTAGATTATTTTAAATAAATAAAATTCTGTTTCGCCACCCGATGGAAATCGAAGAAAAACCCAAAAATTACCCCTCATCTTAAAATGGACGTAACCTTTCTCTACGACCTCTTATGCGTAAACCGATTGCACGGTTAGAAAGTAGATATTCCCTAAATTATTTTAAATTAATAAAATTCATTTTCGCCACTCGACGGAAATCGATGAAAACCCCAAAAATGACCCATATCTTAAAATGGCCGTAACCTTTCTCTACGAGCTCCTAGAAATAAACCGATTGCTCCATTAGAAAATAGACATTCCCTATTTTATTTTAAAATAATAAAATCCTACCTCACCACACGTAAAAGATGCCTCGCCACTGATTGAAATCGAGCAAAATTGCCAAAATAACCCTTATCTCTAAGACCTCCTAAGCATTATAAGTTGGTTAGGCTAAATTTGAATATTAGCCCTAATGTTCTATCACCACTTTTACCATTTTATACCATATTTGGGTGAATAATATTTTGGAACTCTTGATTAACTTTATGCCATATGATGTATTGATTGCGTATTCACTCTCCTGAACTTAAATAGTACTTTTTGAAAATGTTCTGCTCTTGATAAAAAAAAAAAATATTCTAGGCATAGTTATTATCGTATCTTATACTCCCTTTCGAAACTGTGTTGTTTTAAGCTAATTAGATTTGGCCAGATTTTTATCGTGTTAATATATTTTTTTTTCTCTGTAATATTTTAGGGGATTTTTCAAGTTGTTTTTTTGGTTTATAGCCTACATTATCTGTTAAACCTCGCGAGAATAAGCCCATTAATTTGAGCTACGCCTCTACATTAATGCATATTTTGGTTGGAATTCTAATAATAATAATAATTATTTTTATTATTATTTATAATTTCGCGCAAGGTTGGAGTTGTGAAATTACCTTAATTTGGGAAATGGCTAAATTACGATGTAGATAACTGCTGAGCTCTCGCAATGGGAGAACCGCCCTGTTACAAAGGGTTCACTTTGTGTGGCAGCAAAATAAACCTGTAAAACCTGGCTGGCATCCATTTGGTCCCTAGAATTGTTTAAAGTTGCTATGGGAAACTCTTCGAGTCTCGAAGCGCGAGGGGAGTCGTTACCGCCTAGTTTGTCTCTCTCGTCGTAGCTTAGCCAATCATAATAGGATCAGAAAGAGTGTAGCCCATAGGGGCGCTGGCCCTGCAAGTTCCTCTTCAATTTCGAATTCGTCTATTGCAGGGGGTTTCCAACTAGTTGTCTTAAAATTAGTTCCTATTTTGAAGGTTTTGTTTCGAGTTAAATTTTGTAACTTTAAAAAAGGGTTAAAAAGATGCAATTTAAACTTCGAATCGAACCAATATCTAATTAAAATTATAAGCGAAAGAGAATCCCTATAGCTAGCCAGCTTACTAATTAAACGAAAATTTTAATTAAGAGTATACTGTATTCTCGATAGCATCTCGTTGGACCTCACTAGAATTCAACCCTTTTAGTTCATAGGGAATGTCGAATTCGAAGTTTGATTAAAACTTCGTAAAGAATAGATGAATATAAGTTATTTCAGGACTCAACAAAGCTAGATTTTAATTTTAAATCAATTATGATCGTCGATTTTCCGCGCGGTTTTTAATCAAAATCATTTCTTGTTTTCAACGAATTGAAAGCTATTCTTCTTGCAATCTTCGTGTCTTGTTTAAATTGATAGAGAATATTCCCTAGCTTCGTGTATGTAGAAAACTTAGCTCGAATCTCTTCGGATGGAGAAAGGTAACGAATTTAAAATGAAGAAACGTTGTTTGTATATCGAACGAGTAATTCTCGGCGCTTCTCGTTTCCCGTATTTTCAATTTAATTTGACAGCGAATACGAAGCCTGATAGTCTCTCTAAACATTGTAAACGGTTCCCCCCATTATATCAAGTACATTCTCCGTATGAAATAATATCGGCGTGTAAGAACAAAACTGTCGTACATAATGGAATAACACGTTTTAAGTTGAAACTTTCGAGTTTACTCAGCGTGGTATTGAAAGAGAATTCTAAATGGGCGTTTAAAGGTCGAAAGTCAAATTTCCTTTGGTTCCTTTTCTTAAATAGTTTATTATGCAAACGAACCTTTTGATTTTACAGAAGACGCGGAACTTCGGAAGTATGGTATTGCTACTAAATAAACTAAATCCAAATTCGCGCAATCATTTAATCACTTAACCTAACATTTAAAGGTTACGGACACCTTGCGGATGTTTCCGTAGATAAATTATTAATTGGGCTTCATAAACTATACCCTAATCTAAAGCTACGTTCGCACTAACGTATCCAAATCGATTTGAAACGGTAATAAAATCCAACCGATATTTAAATATACCGTTTTATTATAGTTTCATCTAGCCGCGTTCATAGTAGGCCATGGTATCGATTTAAACCATTTCAAAACGTTTCGCTAGAGTCGTGTGAACTAGAAACCGGCTTTTCTCGAATCGATTTGATTCGATTTCTCGAAACTGCTTCGGGAACCAGTTTCGTTCCGATTCAGTTTCAACAACCGATAGATGAAGCTACGATAAATCGATTTATCAAGACAATACGTGAACACGTGACGCTTAAAACGGTTTGATTTAAGCGTTTCAAATCGATTGAGAAATGCTATTGTGACCGTAGCTTCTGTTGGTTGTTGAAACCGATTAAAATCGATTCGTTTAAAAACGGTTTCCAGTTCACACGACGCTAGGGAAACTGTTTGAATCGATTCGAAGACGTGGTACGAACGCGGCTAAAGTCTAGTGCGAAAAACATGAAATATAAAAAAAATTAACGCGTTCATGTTCGCCTTTCATTTAGGCGCCACTGCTCCTTTAAAAAACCCTCCTCCAGGAGTTATTGGAGAGAGAGGGAGAGAGAGAGGGGGGTGGAGGTTACTGAGAGACATTAACGGCGCATGCGCGTTATTCAATAGGGTTTTAGACATCCCGATAGAGTTCGGCGTAGCCCTAAATCGTGAGAACCTTCGGAGAAGAAGATGCGAAAAAACTTGAGAGTAAACCATTTTTACCCTTACTAGAACTTCAACGTGTTAATATTTTAACTCAAGTATATTGAGATAAAAACAAAACTACATATTCTGTAAATCTTACCTTTACGTATAAGAGTTAGGGATACCTTTAGTTACACACTATGGTAGCATCCTTTATCTCGTGCGAGTTTTCAAATCACTAGATGACTGCGGGCTTGGTGCTTGCCGACGATGGCTACGCCAAACGCGGCCTCTGTGTGATCACGATTCTCGCCGTTCTCTCTCGTCTCCAAGAATCCCTAGCTCTCCTCTTACTGTTAGTTTTACCAACAGGGCTGCCAAATCTATATACGTTTTGAATACAGGATTGCGATAAGGGAATGGCTTCAAAAATATAAGGATAAAGAAATGATATACGTTTTTAAAAGTGCGATTCGGAAAACAAGGATTTAAACGTTTCATTTTATGCTAATTGTTATTTATTAACTACAAACACAGATTATGTAAAATATTATCTATAAATTAGACGCAGATTATGCAAAATAGTATCTATAAATTAGACACAGATTATGCAAAATATCTGTAAACTACAGACACAGATTATGCAAAATATCTGTAAACTACAGACACAGATTATGCAAAATATCTGTAAACTACAGACACAGATTATGCAAAATATCTGTAAACTACAGACACAGATTATGCAAAATATCTGTAAACTACAGACACAGATTATGCAAAATATCTGTAAACTACAGACACAGATTATGCAAAATATCTGTAAACTACAGACACAGATTATGCAAAATATCTGTAAACTACAGACACAGATTATGCAAAATATTATCTATAAATTAGACACAGATTATGCAAAATATTATCTATAAATTAGACACAGATTATGCAAAATATTATCTATAAATTAGACACAGATTATGCAAAATATTATCTATAAATTAGACACAGATTATGCAAAATATTATCTTTAAATTAGACGCAGATTATGCAAAATATTATCTTTAAATTAGACGCAGATTATGCAAAATATTATCTATAAATTAGACACAGATTATGCAAAAAGTATCTGTAAACTACAGACTCAGATTATGCAAAATATCATCTATAAATTAGACTCAGATTATGCAAAATATTATCTTTAAATTAGACGCAGATTATGCAAAATATTATATATAATAGTATGATAAAACTAAATGATGACAGTTTCAGTTTAATGAAAAAAAACTTTATTCTCAAAAAGTAGGCATAGATTTAACGCGAATTATCCATGAAATCTATAATTAAAACGAGCTAATTAAATTAAAATCTCGTGTATAATAATTTATAAATTTAAAATTCAAAACCCTTTCTTGGTAAACAATTTCCGAAGTATATCCCTAATTTGGAAATTGAATCTGTATCGTATAATACGGGGATTTTGAAGCAATCTTACACGCTTAAGCCCCCACCTATCAGTATATCAAGTTGCTCCAAAATCCCTAGTCCGCCCCCGAAGGAATCTCGCGAAATAGAATATTTTCTTTCCCTATGCTGATCTATATAGACGAATCAATCTACTCTCTCTTCTCTGATGCATTGACCAATCTCAGATTTTAAAAAGAGAATGAAAAAACAAAATAAAGGCATTCTTTTTATTTATAAAAACATTCAGGAAATGTACTTGTCTGAATTGTAGGAAAAATGAGATACTTCGACTAATCCTTCGACTTATCCCTTATACCTTTAGCTTCGTAAAATATCCCCCGCGACACGCGCTGTGGTACGCGCAGCCAGTAAAAAAATATTAAACTAGAAATAAATTTAAAACTTACCCGGAAAATAGGCTTAGCTGGATTCATGGAGATCCTGAATTTCTTCGCAATGAAGGGTCAGGAACCAATCGAATGTTATTTTGAAAGTCTCACGAAGACTGTTGGTCGGTGACTCTTCAATTGTAAGAAATTCAGGATCTCCATGAATTCAGCTAAGCCTATTTTGATGGTAAGTTTCAAATTCATTTCTAGTTTTAATAATTGTTTGTAATTATATAACCAATAAGGAATCGATAAAAATCCACGTATTAGGTTGCATTCTCCCTTTAATAGTATGAAAAATATTAAATTCTAGTTTATGTTCCATGTCGCCGTACCTTTGAGCGTGCTTACGCGTTCGTGCGTGTTTATGTTTATATATATTGTAAATTTTCGTTCGGTCTGCTGCGCGGAATTGTACTTGGACTGGACTCTTGTTGAATCGTGCGAGCAATACGCCTTCCACCATCGTTTCTTCCCGAAAAGCGAAAACTCCATGGTTTTTGTATTTTTGTTTTAAAAACAACGTTAGAAAGGGAGATGATGGAGGTATATTGTTGGGCAATGTATCTTCCATTCTCCTTCCGTGATTCGCTCCCTCGCGAGCAAAGTCTCCCGTCAGTCCAGCGTTACGAGTACTGCCTTCTAATTAGAGGCTTTTCTATCGATTTTTCCCGCCAAAACGGGCCAATTGTTGACTTTAGACGGGCTCCGTCAACTTGGCCCCCCCGATAACCGAATCGAAATTCTCCATCCCTATAATTTTGCTCCCCTTTTGCTCTATTTTGCTCCGTTATTCATTAATTTTGCACCCCCGCCCCTTTATAGTTATTTAAATTTTAATTGGGGGGGCTAAGTTAACATTCAGCCCCCCCACTCCTAACCAATCCCCTTTTGATGGGGCCGCCAGATCCGCTTTGTTTTGCTCCGTTATGCTCCACAAAAACTATATTTTGCTCCCTCCCCCTAGCCGAGATAATTAATTTTTTATTGGGGGGGCCAAGATAACGGTTGCCCCCCCAGTCCACCAAACGCTTTTAAACTTGAAATATATATTCTCGCATTAATGCTCCAACGATTAGAACCGTTAGTACAATTTGCTCCATAAGCGTTAATGAGTTAATTATAGTTTAATTCGGGGGCCAGATTAACAATTAGCCCCCCCAAGTTCCCCGATTAGTCCCATATTCTAAAGTCATAAAGTATCCAAAATGCTCTGCTGAGCATTTCTTCAAAACATTTTGCTCCATACTTAATGCGAAGTTATTTAACTTTTAATTGGCGGGGCCAAAGTAACGTATGGCCCCCCCAAACTTCTTCGATGTAAAATAATAAAATAGCCATTATGTAGGCCTTAATTTGCTCCACCTAACTGCGCTAAAATAAAATTTTGCTCCATAATTAATAAGAAGTTATTTAATTTTTAATTGGCGGGGCCAAAGTAACGTTTGGCCCCCCCAAACTTCTTCGATGTAAAATAATAAAATAGCCATTATGTAGGCCTTAATTTGCTCCACCTAACTGCGCTAAAATAAAATTTTGCTCCATACTTAATAAGAAGCTATTTAATTTTTAATTGGCGGGGCCAAAGTAACGTTTGGCCCCCCCAAACTTCTTCGATGTAAAATAATAAAATAGCCATTATGTAGGCCTTAATTTGCTCCACCTAACTGCGCTGAAATAAAATTTTGCTCCATACTTAATCAGAAGTTATTTAATTTTTAATTGAATTGTCCATATTTTCCATGTTTTTCAACGGATTTTCCAAAACTCTTGTTTTTTATATAGACCTATAGTTGCTCTTTCGATTGGTGTGGATTTTGTCTAAATCGCTTAAAAATCAAATGTTTTGTGTCCATTTGAAACCAATAATCTTTGATTTTTAAGCGTTTTTGCTTAATTTTAACCCATTTTATATTTGTCACGTTTTGGCAATTTAGACAAAACCAAAGTCATTCGAAAGAGCAAATAATGGACAGTCTAAATAATAAGAGTTTTCAAAAATCCGTTGAAAAACAAGAAAAATATGACCAATTCAAGAAATCATACAATATCAAAATAGTCAAATTTCAGATTTTAAAAATTCGCTTTTTGATATTAGATGTTTTTTTAAAATGTCCATATTTTCCATGTTTTTCAACGGATTTTCCAAATATAATAAAAAGATAATAATCGTAGACGGATACTTCCACGAAGTATCCGTCTACGATTATTATTTTTTTATTATGTTATCGAAACCGTGGACACTATGAATTTTATCATTTACGAGGATTTTCCAAAACTCGTTTTTAGATAGACCAATATTTGCTCTTTCGATTGGTGTTAATTTTGTGTAAATCGCTTAAAAATCAAATGTTTTGTGTCCATTTGAATCCAATAATCTTTGATTTTCAGTGTTTTTGCTTAATTTTAACCCATTTTATATTTGTCACGTTTTGGCAATTTAGACACAATCAAATTCATTCGAAAGAGCAAATAATGGACAGTCTAAATAATAAGAGTTTTCAAAAATCCGTTGAAAAACAAGAAAAATATGGCCAATTCAAGAAATCATACAATATCAAAATATTCAAATTTTAGATTTTAAAAATTTGCAATTTGATATTAGATGTTTTTTGAATTGTCCATATTTTCCATGTTTTTCAACGGATTTTACAAAACTCTTGTTTTTTAGATAGACCAATATTTGCTCTTTCGATTGGGGTTAATTTTGTCTAAATCGCTTAAAAATCAAATGTTTTGTGTCCATTTGAATCCAATAATCTTGGATTTTTAAGCGTTTTTGCTTAATTTTAACCAATTTTATATTTGTCACGTTTTGGCAATTTAGACAAAACCAAAGTCATTCGAAAGAGCAACTAATAGACAGTCTAAATAATAAGAGTTTTCAAAAATCCGTTGAGAAACAAGAAAAATATGGCCAATTCAAGAAATCATACAATATCAAAATAGTCAAATTCCAGATTTTAAAAATTCGCTTTTTGATATTAGATGTTTTTTTAAAATGTCCATATTTTCCATGTTTTTCAACGGATTTTCCAAATATAATAAAAAGATAATAATCGTAGACGGATACTTCCACGAAGTATCCGTCTACGATTATTATTTTTTTATTATGTTATCGAAACCGTGGACACTATGAATTTTAACATTTACGAGGATTTTCCAAAACTCGTTTTTAGATAGACCAATATTTGCTCTTTCGATTGGTGTTAATTTTGTGTAAATCGCTTAAAAATCAAATGTTTTGTGTCCATTTGAATCCAATAATCTTTGATTTTCAGTGTTTTTGCTTAATTTTAACCCATTTTATATTTGTCACGTTTTGGCAATTTAGACACAATCAAATTCATTCGAAAGAGCAAATAATGGACAGTCTAAATAATAAGAGTTTTCAAAAATCCGTTGAAAAACAAGAAAAATATGGCCAATTCAAGAAATCATACAATATCAAAATATTCAAATTTTAGATTTTAAAAATTTGCAATTTGATATTAGATGTTTTTTGAATTGTCCATATTTTCCATGTTTTTCAACGGATTTTACAAAACTCTTGTTTTTTAGATAGACCAATATTTGCTCTTTCGATTGGGGTTAATTTTGTCTAAATCGCTTAAAAATCAAATGTTTTGTGTCCATTTGAATCCAATAATCTTGGATTTTTAAGCGTTTTTGCTTAATTTTAACCAATTTTATATTTGTCACGTTTTGGCAATTTAGACAAAACCAAAGTCATTCGAAAGAGCAACTAATAGACAGTCTAAATAATAAGAGTTTTCAAAAATCCGTTGAGAAACAAGAAAAATATGGCCAATTCAAGAAATCATACAATATCAAAATAGTCAAATTCCAGATTTTAAAAATTCGCTTTTTGATATTAGATGTTTTTTGAATTGGCCATATTTTCCATGTTTTTCAACGAATTTTCCAAAACTCTTGTTTTTTAGATAGACAAATATTTGCTCTTTCGATTGGTGTTAATTTTTTCTAAATCGCTTAAAAATCAAATGTTGTGTGTCCATTTGAATCCAATAATCTTTGATTTTTAAGCTGGACAATTTAAAAAACATCTAATATCAAAAAGCGAATTTTTAAAATCTGAAATTTGACTATTTTGATATTGTATGATTTCTTGAATTGGCCATATTTTTCTTGTTTTTCAACGGATTTTTGAAAACTCTTATTATTTAGACTGTCCATTAATTGCTCTTTCGAATGACTTTGGTTTTGTCTAAATTTCCAAAACGTGATAAATATAAAATGGGTTAAAATTAAGCAAAAACGCTTAAAAATCAAAGATTATTGGATTCAAATGGACACAAAACATTTGATTTTTAAGCGATTTAGACAAAATTAACCCCAATCGGAAGAGCAAATATTGGTCTATCTTGAAAACAAGAGTTTTGGAAAATCCGTTGAAAAACATGGAAAATATGGACAATTCAAAAAACATCTAATATCAAAATGCTAATTTTTAAAATCTGAAATTTGACTATTTTGATATTGTATGATTTCTTGAATTGGCCACATTTTTCTTGTTTTTCAACGGATTTTTGAAAACTCTTATTATTTAGACTGTCCATTATTTGCTCTTTCGAATGACTTTTGTTTTGTCTAAATTTGCAAAACGTGATAAATATAAAATGGGTTAAAATTAAGCAAAAACGCTTAAAAATCAAAGATCATTGGATTCAAATGGACACAAAACATTTGATTTTAAGCGATTTAGACAAAATTAACCCCAATCGAAAGAGCAAATATTGGTCTATCTAAAAAACAAGAGTTTTGTAAAATCCGTTGAAAAACATGGAAAATATGGACAATTCAAAAAACATCTAATATCAAAATGCTAATTTTTAAAATCTGAAATTTGACTATTTTGATATTGTATGATTTCTTGAATTGGCCACATTTTTCTTGTTTTTCAACGGATTTTTGAAAACTCTTATTATTTAGACTGTCCATTATTTGCTCTTTCGAATGAATTTGATTGTGTCTAAATTGCCAAAACGTGACAAATATAAAATGGGTTAAAATTAAGCAAAAACACTGAAAATCAAAGATTATTGGATTCAAATGGACACAAAACATTTGATTTTTAAGCGATTTAGACAAAATCCACACCAATCGAAAGAGCAACTATAGGTCTATATAAAAAACAAGAGTTTTGGAAAATCCGTTGAAAAACATGGAAAATATGGACAATTCAATTAAAAATTAAATAACTTCTGATTAAGTATGGAGCAAAATTTTATTTCAGCGCAGTTAGGTGGAGCAAATTAAGGCCTACATAATGGCTATTTTATTATTTTACATCGAAGAAGTTTGGGGGGGCCAAACGTTACTTTGGCCCCGCCAATTAAAAATTAAATAGCTTCTTATTAAGTATGGAGCAAAATTTTATTTTAGCGCAGTTAGGTGGAGCAAATTAAGGCCTACATAATGGCTATTTTATTATTTTACATCGAAGAAGTTTGGGGGGGCCAAACGTTACTTTGGCCCCGCCAATTAAAAATTAAATAACTTCTTATTAATTATGGAGCAAAATTTTATTTTAGCGCAGTTAGGTGGAGCAAATTAAGGCCTACATAATGGCTATTTTATTATTTTACATCGAAGAAGTTTGGGGGGGCCATACGTTACTTTGGCCCCGCCAATTAAAAGTTAAATAACTTCGCATTAAGTATGGAGCAAAATGTTTTGAAGAAATGCTCAGCAGAGCATTTTGGATACTTTATGACTTTAGAATATGGGACTAATCGGGGAACTTGGGGGGGCTAACTGTTAATCTGGCCCCCGAATTAAACTATAATTAACTCATTAACGCTTATGGAGCAAATTGTACTAACGGTTCTAATCGTTGGAGCATTAATGCGAGAATATATATTTCAAGTTTAAAAGCGTTTGGTGGACTGGGGGGGCAACCGTTATCTTGGCCCCCCCAATAAAAAATTAATTATCTCGGCTAGGGGGAGGGAGCAAAATATAGTTTTTGTGGAGCATAACGGAGCAAAACAAAGCGGATCTGGCGGCCCCATCAAAAGGGGATTGGTTAGGAGTGGGGGGGCTGAATGTTAACTTAGCCCCCCCAATTAAAATTTAAATAACTATAAAGGGGCGGGGGTGCAAAATTAATGAATAACGGAGCAAAATAGAGCAAAAGGGGAGCAAAATTATAGGGATGGAGAATTTCGATTCGGTTATCGGGGGGGCCAAGTTGACGGAGCCCTTTAGACGGACCATAAGTTTTATGGCTACAAAATATACAGAGTGTTTATCAAATTTTCACAGTGATGAAAACAACTTAAGTGGGCTACTAATCAGTTTCTTCTGATCACGAGGGGAATTTTAAAATTATGACAAAAGGTCAGGGAATTTAAAAATTATGACAAAAGGTCAAGGAATTTTAAAATTATGACTAAAGGTCAGGGAATTTTAAAATAATGACTAAAGGTCAGGGAATTTTAAAATTATGACTAAAGGTCAGGGAATTTTAAAATTATGACTAAAGGTCAGGGAATTTTAAAATTATGACTAAAGGTCAGGGAATTTTAAAATTATGACTAAAGGTCAGGGAATTTTAAAATTAAGGCAAAATTCGATTATAAAATGTGTATTTTTTACTGTCGCTGAAATTTTGTTCTACGACATATGTATATATATTTTGAATCTTTTTTAACGATCTTTCCGAAAATGAGTTCGTGAAAAATCCGTGACAGCCTCACGGAAAGAAACTGGTGAAAATTTGCCTTTAGTTTTATTTCCACATCGACATAATTTTCTTTCTTGTCGATACTTAATTAGTAAATCGTCGAGATAATTTAATTATCTTCCTAGTAGCTTCTACTAACCTTTTAATAAATCTTGGATCTAATATTGACGACAAGATGTCCGTGTACTTCGTAATATTTGAAGCCTTCACCCCGGCTGGCTTTTTAATAAGACCTAGGCGAACCTTTTGAAGATTTTTTTCTTCTCCTTTTTGTCATATTTTTGTTTAAACGAGCTTCGGAGCAAAGTAGTGTCTTTTTTTCCGCCCGGTAAAAGCTAATGAACTTTCCCACTCTTCTACCTCTTAACCCTTTCCGGAGAATCAAGGCTCGTTTTCACGGAGAATTTTTTTAATCAAAATTGAGGGAAATTGCAAATTCTGGAAATATTCATGTTTTATTTAATTATCTCAAAATTTTGAATTTTCATACGGTTTTTACTCAACGCCGTGTTCACTCTGGAGTCTTTGAATAAAAGCGTGTTACACCTTTTTTCGAAAACCCAGAATGAAATTGTCAAAAAAAAAAATATTTATACTCTTGAAAAATGTTAATTGAATACTCTTGCAAAAGATGCTAGTCAAATCCATTAAAAATATCTTTTTATTAGGATCTAATACCCCTATAAATGTCCTCGCGATAACGTCGTAGCTAGAATGCAACCCTGTACAGGTTTACTTATAAGGCTGGTTATGAAAACTCGTCTTGAAACGAATTTTCCCTTGTGGCTTAAATTTTTGAAAATGCAACCCTTTTTTGGCGCGTGACAACATATTTTATGATTTAAAATCTGGCTCCTGTATAAAAGAGGGAAAAACTACGAGAATTGTAGACCATTCTTTCGAGTTAGAAGGAATAGAACTAAGGAGAACTTGCCATAAGGGTTTTCCGTATGTGAATTACGCGTTCCTACAATTCTAAATATTTCGTCAGAAGGAGATAATATGAGAAGTGAAATTTTATAATTAATAACAAAAGTCTATCACTTTATTCTATGAAAGTAATCAACGCCTAGTAGTTTAATACTATCAGCAAAGGGCCAGGTAAACGTACTAGCCTATCACTTAAAAATAGCCAAAAAAGTCATCACCCCTGTCTGCCTCGAGTGATTTGGACTCTTCCTCGATATTTTGAGTCGCGAGAGAGAGACGGAATTTAGGCGGAATTTCTCCGCGGAGTGGCGCTTTCTCCGTTCAAAAGTTACACGGCGACTGCGGTCGCTAGAGTGTCTCGACAGGTAGTCTTTGGAATAGGCTTAGGATTATTAACAATGGACATGTTTATCGTTTTAGTTTCGTTAGTTACTACGTTTTTCCCCCGCTGTTTTGTCCGTTAGAGGACTCTTATGAAAGCCAGACAGGTTTCGTTCCTCTGGGGTAAATTTTTTATTGCTCTATTTTTATCGACAGAGAAACTGATTTAATTGTGGAATCCAAACTTTTACAAATTTTACAATCCAACCGCTGCTTCTCGACAGCGAGCAAAAGCGAAGCAATTAGGTTTTGTAGCACTCTTTTGATCCAGTGTAAATCGCTGAAAAATCCTTTAGGATGGATAAAACGCCGTGTTTCGCTTCTTTTATTATATCCTTCTAGTTGCTTACCTTTCATATCGTGGCTGTTATACGAGTTATCTCGTTATTTTAACCAACTGAAAAAAGGGGGGCATTTTTATAGTAGTTATAATTTAACTCTCGGATGGAAGTTTTTCCGCGTTTAAACCGAAAAGGATTGTTCTCCATTTTTAAAGGCACGTTCACATTATTTTTAAAGATAGTATAACCGAATAATTTTAGAGAGACCCAAGCTCGCATACCCTCATGAATTTTTTTATCCACCATCAAATACGCAAAAACGATTGTTATGCTCACTTTAAAACTAGGCTGTCAATGATTTTTCACCAACTCCGAATGGAAATTGAGTTGCACTATCGAAAAAATCGTCAGAGAACAAAATTACCGCGACAGTAAATATACTTATTTTATTATCGCCATTTTCGAAATTTTTAAAATAAAAACTCCCGCAATACTACGTCTTAAATATGGTCACGTGATTCTCGCGCGTTCTGACACCAGTGATATGGTCACTTTCGCGCGGTCTTCTTCGCAAAAGTACTTAATCCAGATTCTTATCAAAATTATGGTTAATTACGTTCCAGAAATAAACTACGTCATAAAGAGAAAAAAATAACCTATATCTTTTTTATATGCTAAGGCATTCGAAAAATATATTTAATCTCGAATTTTTCTAAGAACACGGTTGTCTGTGTTCCTTTAATAGGGCGTTCTACCTTTCCCTCAAAATGTTACTAAAAATATTTTGAATAAAGTAAACAGAAAATAGTCTCTCTTGTTGGGTATTGATCGAGTTTTCAAGATACGCCGGCGAGAATCAACGGCTAGTTCCTAAGAAACTGGGTTTCCTTCCGCTACTATTATTTGATTCCTTAACGACCGAGGCTGTTCTATACCTTTTCCAGTACTCTAATCTAAGATTTATTATCTAGAAAACACTACCGGCGTAAAAAAATATCTCTGGCTTGGCTCACTAAGCGTAAAATTATAGTATATGTAGTATAAATATTTTTTATTTTTTTTACCATTTTCTTCGAGATTTTCCGAGCAAAATCGAAGTAAGATTTGAGATTCAACATATATATTTCGACTCTCTAAATCCTATGGGATGATATAGGACATCAGAAGTTAATAACTTATTGTAGAAAAGTATCGAACACCCCTTGACCCTTATCATAATGAATTTAATCACGAAAAATTGAAAAAAAAAAAATCCTTACACTGTTGTTTCATACCTAGTGACGTAGTTTTTACTTTTAATTTCAATTGGCTTCCATAGAATAATCAATGAAATTGGCTTTCCCAATGAGGAAATATCTAATTTGTTAAAAAATTGTCGATAAAATTAGAACAAATTAAATTTAAATTGCAATAATTTTTCTTGAACATTTGGGGGTAAATTTAAACACAAATGATTTTGTAAAATTCTTTAAATTACCGTAAATTACTGTATAAATTTTATATCTATCCTCTCGATATTAGGCCCTAGCTACAACTCCATTACAACACGGTTAACGAATATTTGAGGTATGAAAGATGCAATAGAATCGGCAGGGTTTGAATTTTTCCCCTAGTCCACCAATTTCAGATTATACGAGCATATATACGCGCTTGCCAGACCTTTCTTTAACGAGCCTCTCTAGAAAATAAAGAAGCCGAACGTTTTGACCGGGCCTAGCTAGTATATCGACCACTCATCCGCCCACGCCTTACATGTTTATATGTCAATAATATTATATATCCACGTTATACGCGCCAAATACGATGAAGCGGAAATATATTGTATTTGATTCGATCAACCAAGAAATTGTAAAAAAAAAAAATATATATTTTTTCCAAGTCAAAGTTTGTGTATTATGAAACTTTCAAGTGTCTTTATATATGTAAATATATAAAAGGGTTTGCTCCACTTGTTTCGTTGACGTCACAGCTTACGTCACACTCCGTTTACTGTAGTTACGACTCCACTAAAGTAATTTTATAATTTTTCCTATTTCGCGAAAAATTATTAAATATTAATTTTAATTTTTCATTGTATTAAAAGCAATTTTTTCAACGAATCAAATAATGTTTCACCTTAGAATTAAGCGCTGCAAAGAGCGTGCCTATGAGTTTTTAAATTACCCTAATTTTGGATATTGATAATTTACGCGGTAATTTACCGGTAAAATTACTCGATTTTCTGTGATTTTAAATGCTTAATTATACTTCTAAACCATTACGCACCAGGTTAAAATTTAACTTCTTTTAATTGAAAAAATGTATATATATATTATACATTACTATTTTGGTAATCTCACCAGATCAAAACGTAAATTACCATTACCCTGGTAATTTTCTAGTTCCGAACTATGGATAACGACGTATTCTCAATTTCGCACCACTTGACTGTAACCGCAAACTCTTTTATATACTTATACCCTAAGGTACAGGTCCTTCCTGGCGTCGAAGATTTCTCAGTCCCGATTTTCTGTCAGCATTTCCAATATTTCCTCAGATTCACCCTCGCGGCAGATTCTATCCCTCACTATACCCTTACCCCCCTCTCTTGGCTGCCCTTACATCAACCCCTCAATTTCGCTGACCTGGCAAGAGTGACGGGCTTGATTCAATAAAGAGGCATTCCCGCGCCTATAAAAAGGTGTTGTCTTTTACGTTTATCGACCACCATTCGTAATGTACGCGGAGTTGCGTTGGGGACCCTTTAGCTTACCGAGAAAGAAAAAGACATGTCCGTTCTGCTTCAAGAAAAGGGCTAACCAAAGGGTCATTCATTTAAAGAAAAAAAATATATAATTGCTTACAGTCCTGAAATATCTATAAATACTCATTTAGAAAACTAATTTTAAATTCAGGATAGCACACATTTGATGTTAACAGTTCACTGTTATAAAATTATAAATTTTATTGGTTATTTCATAATGATTGGTTTAGTCTAGGACTATTAACTATGGACTATGTTTATCTTAATAGAGAATCAACTGTAGACTCTACAATATCCAATCGACCATACAGATGACGTATTATTGCGGGGAATGTTTATTTTTGATTTTTTTCTACGACATATGCCTATATATATATATATATTTTGAATCGTTTTTTTAACGATATATCCGAAAATTCTACTCAACTTCCATTTGGAGTTCATGAAAAAGCCTTACTTTAAAGGGAAAGGGAACTGTAAATGCATATATTATCAGAAGCCGATGAAACCCTCCTTTGAAGTCTATTACTCCCGGGTCTTGTCTACCCCTCTCTGTATGGGTTAGTCTCAAAAATCGCGATTCGTACGCCTCCTAACGGTAGATAATTTTGGAGCGGGAGTTCGTCCATCGAATATCTCTAGCAACCTTGGAGTTCGTCAACCAAACGTCTTCGTTTGTGGTGAGAGAGAATTTCCAATTTTCCGTAGACAGGAGGTATGAAGTAGGACCCCTCCGATCTCGTAAAATTGGGAATTTTTACCATACAGAGAGGAGCGCTATATGGAACATTAGAGTCGTAGACTTCAAAGGAGGGTTACATCGGCTTCTGATATTATATTATGTCTGATTAAAAAAACACTCTCATTATCTTAATCATTGCTGTTTCTAAGTTAAACAGCGAGTGTTCAAAGTTGGCGTAAGACCGTTCAGAATTACCTGTCGATATTGCCTTAATCAAATTTAACATTATTAATAATCTAAATGAGTTTAAAATCCGAAACCAAGATGACAACTTATCTAAAGAATCATATTTTGTATTGCAAAATATATATCTTTATTGAAACGGTATTAGTTATTCGAGTATTGATAAAATAGTTCAGCTTTGAATATTTCTACCCTATGGTAAACTTTGAAACTTTTTTATATAGAAGGCTTTTACTAAATTCAATAAATAAAATGTATTTTTTATTTGTCAAACGTTAGGTAAATATCAATACAAATTTAAAAGCGAGTGAACTTATAAATGTTAAATTTATTTTGGCAAACTCGGTGTGAAATGTTTGCCTGTCAGTTTCGACTTTCTTATCTATTTCATAATCTAATATTTCAAAAAATATTGAAGCTCCAAAAATATTCAAGAAACTTACGCCAATGGGAATGGGCGTAGGAAAGAAAAAAAGGTTCAAAGAGTTTTTTTTTATATAAATTTATTATTTTTTCTCACTTTTTTTTTCCCTGTGTATTTTTTCCCTTATTTTATTTTATCTTTAGGGGGAAAAACGAGATTTTCTTTAATTTACAATGACATGTTTGGGGGTATTTTTTTCCAGAAGTGGGCGCGCGAATAAAAAAAAACGAAACTAAAGGAGGGGCCAAAAAAAATCCGATTTCTTAGGGAAGAGGGGAAAAAAAAAATGAAAATTTCTTCAAGATTTTTTAGCCCCACTCTAGTAGTAAGGTTACAGGTTGAAGCTGGTATCATTAGACACCTAGCTAGTAGGCAGTGTAATTATGGTATGGATTATTTCCTGGATTTGGAAGCCATTAACTTGCCTAGAAGTAAAATTTATTATAAAATGAGCCCTCAAACTTTTATCTGATTTTTGGGAATTACTGTTTAATTTAACCAGTAAATTACAGGTTCTTGGAGAAATTGTTTCATGACATTCAACCACCTTGTTACGGAATCTTTGAAGATGAGAGAATGGGTAGATAGGGTCCATATTGAAGAGGAGAACTAGAGAGGCTAGAGAAAAATACTTAAAGTGAAACTGTCACGGAAATTTCACGATCTCCAAATGGAAATTGAGTAACATTTTCGGAAATATCGTTAAAAAACGATTCAAAATATATATACATACAATATTACCGCGACAGTAAAAATACATATTAAATAATCCCCATCGAAATTTTTTAAATAAAAATTCCCCGCGATACTACGTCACAACTATGGTCTGTTAAAAGGTATTTAATTCACAAAGGAGGCGCTAATAAGTATCTTTATTTTTTCGACAACGTTTCGAAGCCATTGCTATTAGCTTCATCTTCAGGTCATTATCTACCTGGGCTAATAGTCTAAGTTGTAACCATTTTCTCAAAGATCTATATGGAGCCTAAGATAAAACCCATGACACCCTCCCTTTAAGTTGGAAAACGTTTCGTTCGTCAGTCCGTCATATCGACCCTCTTTTTCTTCCGTTGTATTCCATTCTCTCTCTCTCTTTCTCTCTCTTCTCTCTCTCTCTCTCTCTTAGCATCTCTCTTGCTCATTTATACTCCAAGCCTTTTTCCTTCTAGCTTATAGGTGTGTATACTCCATTTTTTCTCGTATCTTCGCGTTGGAATTCCTATTTCTTCCGTACATGTATGTATATACCACTTCCCGTGGGTAGCATTAAATATTCCGGAATACCGATCTCTCTGTCGACCGCCTTTTCCATCCCTCAGCCAATCTCCAGAAGAAGAACACCGTTCCTGTTCGCGAACCGCGTCCCAGAATCGGAGATAATTATACGTACACCCTACGTGTACGTGTCTAAATCTTAATTTAATTCGCGATTTTAAAACAAGGTAGCTCCTCGATAGTTTAAAGTCAGGTTTTTCACGAGAATGATTTATCAATTAGGCTGTCACTCCAAATGGAAATTGAGTAACATTTTCGGAAAGATAGTTAAAAAACGATTCAAAATAAATATACATATATTTCTTAAGAACGATTCAATCCAGAGGTATAAAATTTTGAATATAGCGTTTTAATAGTATGATAAAACTAAAAATATAATCCATATGCATTTGAAATTTTTTTAACAATTTTAGAAGTTGTAAGAAATAGGTTTTGCCAATTATCACGTAATTTTCTTCACTCCCAATGGTTGCGGTCAAGTTTTGGCGCGAAAAATTATTCTTTAGTTCTCAACCATTGCCTCTTCGAACGCGCTATTGATGAACTATCTCAAGACGTCCCATCTATAGCTTCCTATATTTACAGCGAAAGGCTTCTATAAATAGTAAATCTCCTAATACGATGACCTTTATTCCCCAATATATAAGGAATGAATTTTTATAGCCAAGAAGGTTTATATTATATTTTATGATCGTGGTGGAATCTTAAGCGTTAAGGGCCGAAACGGGGGAAAAAAATGCAAATATGGTAGGAACGCTGAAATAATGGAAATGAATCTTTATGATTTACTGAAAGTATATATAGACAGATATGTAGAGAAAATAAAGTATGGTAACGTGTTTCGGTTTAACGCTTTAAGCTTGATATTATCTCGCGTCATTGAATCGTGACATTTTCTTGGACAAATGACATTCCTCCATTTTGTGAAAAATCTCTAAATTGAGCGAGGAAATTAAATAAACGGGCTTAAAAATATGATAATTAGTTACGTGGTATATTATAATAATTATAATTACTGAAATTCATCTTACTTGTTTCGCATTTTAAGAAAACTTACCCTTTAAAGTGATGATGTCAGCATTTTTATCATAATATTTAATCGCCTTATTCAAGATTTTATATTTCTAATTTGAAAATTAATTTCTGGAGCGTAATTAATAATTTTCCTGCCATTGGTAGTACTTTTACAAAAAAGATCGCGCGAAACTGACCTCATCACTCGTGCCAGAACGCGCGAGAATTAACTAACCTCTACAATTGTGATGACGTAGTATTGCGGGGAATTTTTATTTTAAAGATTTTCAAAATTGTGATTATATATATATATATTTTTTTTTTTTTACGGTCGCTGTAATTTTGTTCTATGACATATCGTTTTTTAACTATTTTTATCAAAATGTTACTAAATTTCAATTTGGAATTCGTGAAAAATTCGTGACAGCCCAATTTTAAGTTACACAAGGCTTGTCCTTTAAAAAATACTTCCAATACAAAATTAACCATAAATGTACTCTCTGGGTACCGAGACTACCATCATATCACTCGTGTAAGGCGAGTAAAGCCTGTCAGAAAATGGTATTACCGGCTTTATGGGAGAAATATACCTATCCTCTTTTTCATTATTAGATAGCTAAACTATTTTTATACCCTATGAGGATTTATATAGAGTATTAATCCGCTTCAGAACATTTCATTCTGCAAAATTACCCGGATTCAGAGATACGTATATTTATATAACTTCCCTTGGGCGAACGGTTTACGAGAAAAAAATTGAATCTATCAAAAGAGTAACCGAAAATATTTGGTGTCAAATACCATTAATACTTTTCCAGTACCAGGTATATTCCAACACGCGGTAGGAAATGATTTACAAGGTAAAAGGAAATAGTTATGGCTCGCCACCAACTATATAAATGATGGACTCCCAAAGAAAAATAAATATAATAGGTTTTTATATCCTACGTGGGCCATTGATTATAAAAAATTGTTCAGAACTGTCTACTAAAACAGTACTAGGAACTACTTTTAATCCTACGATGATTTAATATCGTGTATTAATCCGCCCAAGCTTAGTTTAATTTTCAAAATATATATACATATGACAGGGAAACAAAATTACTGTTACAGTAAAAATTCGTGTTTTTATAATCGCCATTTTCGAAATTTTTAAAATAAATTCCTCGAAATGGTCACGTGATTTCGCTATTGTAGAGCCTACAGTTGATTCTCTAACGTTCAAGCACACAAAGCCAAATATTAAGATAAATTTTTTAAAAATTAAATTGAATCATGCCATAGGTGTTTAATTTTGAATATGGATTATCTATGGTATTATAAAGCTAAAAATTTGAATCTATATGCTTCGAAAATTGGAAGATTCTAGCCACTACTGATAGTGTTGAATTTTGTATTTCAGAGAAATTTATTCTTACCTAATATTGTTAGAGAAACGCGTTCTAGCTCGGTAACCATTTGAACAATCGATGGCTTTGTACCAGCGTTTTTACCCTTTTGTTCTCTAAGAATTTATCATCTTATCTTCAGACCATAGTTAAGGCTTACACCAGTTCCGCGAGAATAAGAATTCATTTGTAAGAATGTTTCTTCTCGCTTTAACACTCGGTTCAATCTCGAATTGAAAAACTTGGTATTTTCCCTGTGCAGTTTCTCATCGGGATGCTTTCTATCTACGTATGTTTACTCCTTTTTCCGTCGCTATGGTTACCATGGCGCCCTAATTTGATTGCGAGACGAAAGAGCCACTTTCCAAGTTACATTTTCTAAGATTCAACACCTAAAAGGCCAATCTCCCGCCTATTTCTATTATTTTGTTTTAAAGTACTGATTCACGGATCTTTAAATTTGTAGGTATGGTTATCGCGAATGGAGCGAATCTTTTAGGCTCAAAGCAAAAACTTTGTCTAGCTTAAATACTTATTAGTTTTCAATTAAAAGATTAACAAGTTTTCAATGAAAGGCGGATATTTTTAGGACTGTATCACGTGCCAAAACGCGCGATAATCAACTTTATGCTCTATAAAATAGCGAAATCACGTGACCTTAGTGATGACGTGGTATTGCAGGGAATTTTTATTTTTAAAAATTTCGAAAATGGCGATTATAAAACATGTAATTTTTACAGTCACGGCAATTTTGTTCTATAACGTATAAATATATATTTTGAACCGTTTTTTAACGATCTTTCCGAAAATGCTACTCAATTTCCATTTGTAGTTCGTGAAAAATCTTTAAATATTTGTTGAAAAACTCAATTTCTTAAAATAACAAAAACTGGTTTTAGTATCCCTTTAAAACGTGGTATGGTAGATATTTTTACTGGAAAAATGAGGTAACTTTAGATACATTCTTTTGACTTTGAGTCTATGCCAGGTTTTTGAAGATACGAACGATTGCGCGCGGAGGGATGAAAGGATAAACGTGCGTGGGAAATTCTAGCTTTTCTCCGCTTGCCTTAGGCCACGCCTTCCTCCGCTTTTTCTTACCGATTCACCCAATCTCCCTCTCCTCTCACTCGAACTGGGGAGATGAGTTACTAGTTAGAACCAACAAGATTGGCCAAATCGGGATATTTTCGTTTCTCCCGCGAGTCAGCCGTAAAAAAAGTTAAAGTCGTAGTCTTACTAGAGTTTTTTTTTTTTTGTTTATTCTATGGGAGCGTATTGAAATTTAAGTAAAACTGACGTCACGCGTATGTAAAACAGCCTCGCTACTTTTTCCAATTTCTCATGATTAAATTCTTGAGCTTGCTGGGTGAGTGACTACTTTAACTGCACTACGGGTTTAACCGTGTTAGTTTCGTGATATTTCTCTGTCAGAGACCATAAATAAAAATAAGGGGAAGCTTCGGAAAAAGTGTTTTGTTTGTTGAGGTAGTTTACTCGGGGGCTTTTGCCTTTTTTATCTTATTTTTCTTTTTCTGACTGAGTTTTTTAGTCCTTTTTTTCTGCTTATAAGCCCCGTTAAATTGGCCCGTACATATCTAATGTGAAACCAGCAAAATGTTTTTGGTATCTTCAAAATTTGAATTTTTTTTTTTTTTTTTTTTTTTTTTTTTTTCACTGTCAGTTATATTAACCGCATTTTTAGGGTTAATATTGGTCATTTTATTTTTTAAGTTGAATCCTATTTAGGGTTTATAAGGAAAAACCAATTATATTCAGAGATAAGCTTGGAAATATAATTATTTTAAAAGAAAGATATGTTTAACAGTAAACAAAATTAGATTCTTTACAAATGTCAGTTGAACTAATTTTATAAAATCTAATTATATTTATTTTCTAAATCTTATGGATTATATTTTGGTTTTAAAGCCCCATTATTCAAAATTTTTAAGATCACTTCACTGAGCAAAATATCGACACACTCTGACAGAATTTTGTAAGGAAAAAAAAAAATTAAATAAAATAAAAATAGCTATTCCATCCTATAAGACGGCTTCTTCCCGGTCATCGATGCACGGCAGGTAGAACATATCTACAGGGGCTCATAGAAAATATATGGGATAGTTTCATCCTGTATGGCATCTTCTCCTCCCGAATTTATTGGCTTTAAAAGTTTTCTATGTTTAGTTTTTAACTGCAATTAAATAACCTAGGCATACACCGATTGCACTATTGTAAAGTAGAGGTTCTTTAGATTATTTTAAGATAATCATATTATGTTTCGTCACAGAAATTGAAGAAAGTCAGAAAATGACCCCCTATTTTAAAATTTCTGTAACTTTTCTTTACGACCACGTAGACATAAACCGATTGCACCATTAGAAAGTAAATATTCCATAGATTATTTTTAAATAATGAAGTTGAGATGAATCTCTTGAGAAGGATGTTTTGGCCCTGATAGAAATCGAGCAAAAATCCAAATATGACCCCTATATTAAAAACAAATGCCCGTAACCTTTCTATACGATCCCCTAGACATCCAAAAGTTTCGGAAAAAAATTCTTACATATTCTATGGAGGAAAGGCTTGATATAAGAAGCCTTTAAGGCCGAATCTTCCAGACCTATTACGTCACTTAAAAACAAAACAGGAGTATATAGTCGACCAGAAAAGGCGAGACCTTCTGTTTATTCTCAAAGGTGCCAGAACACACGAAAATCAACAAAATGCTTTATATTAGACACCCCACCATAGTGATGACGTATTAGCGCTGGGATTTATTTTATGACATAAATATATAATCAAAAGTCCATCACTTTATTCCTTAAAAGTAAACAACGCCCCGTAGCTTAACACTATCAACGAAAGTCAGGGTAAATGTACCGGCAGATTCTGATTCGAGACACTCTTGCGGCCGCAGTCGCCGTGGAAATAGTGAACGGAGGAAGCGACACTCTGCGGAGAAATTTAGCCAAGCGCGACCAGTCAAAATTTAATCCCTCTCTCCAGACTCAAAAAAATTCAAGGAAGAGTCCAAATCACTCAAGGCAGACAGGGGTGATGACTTTTTTGGCTAGTTTTAACTGATGGACTCTGACGTACAACTGAACCTTTGCTGATAGTATTAAGCTACGGGGTGTTGTTTAATTTTATGTAATGATATCTATAAAAATGCTACTTAAATTTCATTTAAAACTGTTACAGGCTCACTTTGAAATCGATTTTATATTAGAATCGAATTATAAAATAGTTTAGATTCAAAGCCTTATGTATCTCTAGGTCGGTTTATAGTGGCTATAAATTTTTCCTTTCGTTTTTTCCCCAAACTTCTTCCAAGCCAATCGGATTTTGGCAGGCTAGATCAAATTTCTTATTTTTTTCTTCTTTTTGGATGAAAACTTCTGGGGATAATGGCAAAGCTTTAAGAAGCTTACCGCGACTATTTTCCAGGGCTTACATTCTCCTTGTACCCCGGTTCCTTCCCCCAAAATATATTTAAGCTATCTGTACTGGTAAAGGAAATAATACAACTGGAAATATTATGGCGGAAGGTTACTTTAATATAAAACCTCATAAAGAAGAAAATTGTATCCTCATCATTCGTAACATCCGAATAGATAGAAAAAATAAACCTTCTCATGGGCTCAGCTTGAAAGATGTTACTACGTAGTTATGTAGTAAGAAAAGAGGATGGCATTTTAGAACCTACAAAGCTAAAATGATGGTTATCTCCATGCGCATTGGGATAAGGATGTACTGTAGAATACTTTCTCTAGATTTAAAAAAAAAAAAAAGCGAATTTCATGAATACGTAATATCATGAGTACATAAAATTGCGTGTGAAATTTCAATACGGGAGAGTAATTTATTTTATTGTTTAAAGGGAGAATGTAACCGAATATCATTCCTTATCGTTTAAATAGACTTAATCCACCTGTAAAAAAATTGTCAAAGAAAACTAAAAATAAATTTAAAATCCTACTCGGAAACTAGGCTTAGCTTCATTTATGGAGATCACCTGAACTCCCCGCATATGAACTAGCGAATAATGACATTGATTGCTCTTATATGGGTCGCTAGTCCTTATACGTGGAGTTCAGGATATCTCCATGAATCCAGCTTTCCCTATTTTGATGGTAAGTTTTAAATTTATTTCTTGTTTAATATTTGTTTGTAGATTTTTTACTGATAAATTAGGCCCTTAAAAATGATAAGGAATCGATAAAAAATCCCTTGTTTTTAGGTTCCATTCTCCCTTTAAACAAACGGAATAACTCCATAGGCATGAGTTCTTGTAAAAGTTGGTACATCACGTTCTAGTTTCAAATGTATTTTTTTTTTTTTTTGTTACATTATGATTATTATTATTACTATTATTCAAGTACCAAGGGACACATATTAGTTTCGTAAATTTTGAGAAGAGGGTAATTTCTCGGTCTTACAACCTATAATAACACCCATTCATAACTAAAAAGATCATTTTACAAATTATTTGAATGAGCCTCGAAAGGAAAGTTAAAATTCTCAGAGTTAAGAGAAATATTTTAGCTACGAGGAATTGAAAAAATAACATCGTGAGTTGATAATAACTCCTAGTTTGATAATATATCTATAAAAAGCGGAGAATTAAGCTTGTTACACTAGCCTTTCCAAGTCGATTTGAAATGGTAAAATCAAATCGATATTTAAAATACCATGTAATATTGAAATTAAAATTTTAATTTTGAATTTTAAAAATATTTCCTAGTTTTTAATTTAAATCATATTCAGTTGCTATCTTTCAAATAACTAAAACTCTGTTGGAAAAAGAGTCGTTCTATTATAATTTTGTCTCCTTCTTAGGTTGTAAGTTAAAAATCATTTGAAGAAACCCATCTCGGCTTCTTGTTAAACCAGGCAAATTTATTCATTTAAAAATTTAAAAATAAAATAAGCGGAAAGTTCCGTAAAGAATTGGAAGATTCTATGAAAAACTAATATAATAATCAAGCAATAGAGTTAACTTGGTAGAGATTAAGTTATGCTTTATGACATTGTTGGTTTTATTTGTATCTCCCCGCAATTGTGTGTATTGTCTCTAAGACAACTAGACACTGTGTACAAGGAGACGACAAGCGTTATTATAAATTATTCTCCCGCTGTGTACGCGTTCCGAGAGACTGCCTTTTGGATCTTGCATTTCTTCCACGCTTTTCTCCAGGGATTCGAACATCTATTATTCATACCAATTTTTTACTCTTTTTTTCAGCCTTATTTCTTTTTATTTTATTTATTTTTTCTTCATAAACAGTCGCTTTATTAATGTTCAACATCCTGTGAACCATATCGGTAGCGGTAAAATGGAATTAAGTTAGAAAAGACAACATTTCAACGCTAGGTGTCGCGTTACGCAATTACGTGACGAGTATTTTAAGGGAAAATGAAATAATGTTTATCAAAATCAATTAAAACCATATCTGCTCAAGAAATTTCGCTTTAAAAATCATCATCCCTTACGCACGGATCCTAGCTTTAAATGTACAATTTGTTACGACCAACCTCCTCTACTAGGCTAGGAGAGGGGTCTTTAAAGGGGCTCTGTAATTGCAGATGGTCCCTTTAAAGGGGCTCTATAAATATCAGATGACCCTTTAAAGGGCATCAACAAACCCAGATTGTCACTTTAAAGGGGCTTAAATAATCAATTTGCAATATTTTTATTTATTAGACCGATTTAACGAGACGACTCGCTCAATTGTGGAGATTGACGGAAGAACTTGTAAGAGGAAAATGCTGGGAATTGATGTTAAATCGAATCTCTCTCGATGCCAGCGACGCTCCCAATGCTAACAGCGATTTACCTCAAGTATTCCAAAGTCTCCTGAGTAAATGGCTCGAATGCAAAAACAACCAAAATATCACTCGCTCTGTTCTGTCCAAGACCAAACTTGGAGAGGATCAACCATTTTCCACCTTTATTAGAAACATGAGAAATCTACTTTCAATACTCATCAAAGCGGGTATGATCATAATTGGATCTAGTTAGACAGGGCTATCGTATTGAACTAATGTAAGACCTAAATTAATATATCTTCGTTTTATTTCAGGTATAGATGTACCACTTTCTGAGTTCATTGACAAAGAATTGTTGAATCTAGAGTCCGAGTTTAGTAGAAAAAATAACAATACTCGCGACGGTGGAAGGTTCGAATGGGTAGACAGTATTCTCGTTACTGCGGTCAAAGAGGGACATTGGCTTCTGATTGATAATGTTAATTTATGCAGGTTCGTAACCTAATATTAACTCATTTATACCGGTATTCCCCCCAAAAAAAAAAAAATTCTTGCAAAGATGTAATAATATTATTTCCTTTTTTTTTTTTAATTTAACAGTGCGTCAGTTCTAGATAGATTAAACCCTCTTTTAGAACCAAATGGTGTACTGACTATAACAGAACGAGGTGTTATTGACGGATCTATTCCAACTGTGGTGCCACATCCAGAATTTAGGCTGATTTTGGCTATGGATCCGAAGAATGGTGAAATATCAAGGGCTATGAGAAATCGAGGAATCGAAATATTTGTTCTCAATGATAAATTTGAATCTTGGGACATTAACGTAATTCTAAGATCTTTGGGTTTTGAACAGCAATATCTTGCAATCAAAGGATTACTTACCCTCCATGAAATCGTAACGTCTGAATGTAAGATTAAGTTTATAAATTGTTTTCAGCTCAGAAATATGTATTTCAACTAATTGATCGCAAAATGATAGGTTCCTCGCTTGAAAAACCATCTATATTACAACTAATTCAAGCTGCTAAAACATGCGTAGCAAATGCTTATCAAGGACTGCCTTATTACCACTCTATTCTTGAAAGTGCCAAAAATGTATACATTAACCAATTGACTTCAACAACCGAAGTTAAACTGGTAAGTTTTGTCATATTTTGACATTTTAATCAAAATTAAAGGGAGAGTGCAACGGTACAATGTGTTATTTTTACTATTGCAGTTTCCATGTTGTTTAAATAGGCTTAGTAAAAAAATTAAAACTCTATATTAAGCTAAAAAATAACTTTTTAACTTATTCCAAAATTATCTTAGGCTTAACGATAATAATCCATGGAGAGTTTGATCTCTTTCTGACGAGTAAGCAAAAGCGTGCGCTTCTTAGGCCTAATTTGAATAAAATTCGTCGAAGACTTGTTTACAAAGAGATTTGAAACTCTACATGGATTATTGTTAAGACTACTTTTTTAATAGGAACACATTTCAAGATGTACCATTGAACTAAAAATATTTTTCTGACCATCTTCCTTAATCGTATATTTGTAGGAGCTACAAATAAAGATTGAAGAAGCTTTAAAACTCGTCTTCCGTGTTACACCATCCGACGTAGAAAATCAGGTCGCCGATTCTGATGACCAATTATCGCATTCTTTACCGTATTTTACATCCGGGGATTATGGCTTATGCAGTGAAATAACAAACATTCGACGCGAAGGACAACTTCTTTCTTATTTACTATTACTTTTTACCGTAAGCTCAAACAACAAAAATGACGCAACAAAAACAATTGGGTGAGCCATTTTTCCATTTCATTTTTTAATATCTAATAGGTTTTAAATTTTTATTGTGACGAAAACACTTTCATTGTTGGGGAACACTTAGAGGAATTTAAGAAAATATACGTTTGTAATACAAAATAGCTTATCATTCGTTAGAAATTAACTACAAAAATTTTAATAAATTTAGATACGCATAAAAACCTGGTTTGGGATTTAATGATAATTTCCCATAGAGAATGTTTGAATTTTGGGATTTCAATGTTAATTACCATAAATAATGTATAGATAACTCAACTTTCCCATGGAGAACTTTCCGATATTTTGGGATTTAATCTTAATTCCCCATAAAGAAGCATTAAAGATATTTTGAGATTTCAATCAAAGTTTTTGAGATTTTGACCCGTGTCCAACCCCACAATCCTTATTATATTCTATAGGACCCTTCAAATAGAGGGAACCACTAGCCAAAGTGACTCCTTAAAAGATATTTGGAGTATGAAATCGTTGCGACAATCTGAGGATTTTTCATCAGCGATAAGGCAAACAATAATGATGTTAATGGAGAGTGCTTCCATTCACGATTTACATTTAAGACTAAAATGGGTTCAATCTATTCTGTCATCGTTTCCCGGCATCTCTATGGATAGTCTCATTTCTCAAATGGCTAGTTCGTCAATCGTGGACGAGATTGCCGAATTCAATAAAACAATCGCGAAAAACTGGGGTAGGTTACAATTTTTACAAACACTCGGATACAACGACGAGATCAGAGCATTTACGAATTCCCCCACAAAAATTTTCAGAAGGTACCATCTTTGAAGACCACGAGTTATTACCACTAAATTTAAGTTCTTCACCTTCATTTTGTCGACTTCTTACTCGTAAACTTACGAAGAAAGAATCGGAGAGACTAGAATGGCTTAATAATAGGTTACGTCTAAGCACGACAGTTAGTCAGTTAAAATGGAAAGAACCTAGTCATTGCGTTACCGATTGTCAATCGAGAAAGGTCGGGGCAACGTGTTTGACTTGTTTGTTTCATAGTCATTCGTTAACGGGTGAATCGGCTCCCAGCGTCAGCTTACGAAGTCTCCGATCCAATACATCACGATCAACGTTAATCCGATTTTTCGAAGAACTCGAAAAAATTACTCTTAAAGTTGTGGAAGATTTTTCTAGACCTTTTCCGTCTAAAGTGGCTAACCCTTTACACGAATGCGTTTGGTTTTTAAACCAACTATGGATTTTGTGTGATCAAAGAGAACATAAACTTTTACGATCAGATCAAGTTCTAAACTCCTTGAAATTGCAATGGAGTTGGATTAATAAGCATACGCTACCAATTCTTCTCGAATTTTGTAAAAAGTGAGTATCAAGACTTATTCCCTTATCGATTTGATCACAGAGTACCGAAATATTTTTATTGGTTTCTGGTACGAGTGCTCGTTTTGAAACGACAAATAGGCTTGACGAGCATTCGTTTAGAAACGACGAATAGGCCTGACGAGTATTCCTTTATAAGCGATCAATAAGCTAGACGAGTATTCCTTTTAAATACTGCTACTGGTTACTGATTCGAGTACTCGTACCTCAACCCAGTACTCACTCAAACTTTCACTCTTCTTAATATATTTCAATAGAACCGAAGTGAAAACTCACGACTTGGACTACGCTTCGAAACAAATAACTGGGGAATTATTTCCAACCGTACCCGAATACCATAAACTTAGGAGTAAAATAGCTTCCGTTCTACCAGTGCCAGAACCTTTTCGTACGGCTAAAACGGCCGAAGCTCATCAAACGCTAAACAACGTTGAATCTCGACTCGCTTGGTCGAACGTTCTATCTATGAAGAGTGAGAAAGAGTATTTGAATTTCGCCCAACACAGAGAATCAATGGCCAAAAAAATATGCGCTGGATTACAGACGTTAGAGGCTGATCCTGAGAAAGGTAAGAAAGGTTAGGCTTAGTGGTTCCTCAAATTGTAAATTAACGAGGCGCACTATCTATACAGCTACTGAAATGTTTAAAGAAGCCAGGCTCGAACTATCCGATTTAGCGTTGAAAGAAATGCCAACAATAAAACCCGATTACAATGAGGATGATAAAATTCTTTCCTCCGATCAGTATTTAATCCTAGATCCTAAACTACAAGCGAAACTAGAATTACTTCCATTTCAAGCATTTTTGTTCAGTACAGTTATGACCAAAATCGTTGGTTCCGTTCTGGAAAGCAAATTATCTAAAAATATCGTGTCACCCATGACAAATCTAATAGATACGGTTTTAAACCATGAAGAAAGTTCTTCCGTAGCATTCCTACCATCTCAAATTTTTATGTTGAACGAATTACGTCAATGCAATAGTAAACAAATCCGAAAACTGACCATTCCAATGGTATTAAAATACATGGACAGCGTTCAAAAATCAGTTTTCAACTTCAATTACAAACATTTATTGACGATGACGAAAAAAGTGGACTTTGTTCAGAATAAAAACGTGGATTTGAAGCAGCCTATGCCTTTGTCGGTTATGTGTTGTTTACTTAATGTTGGTGCCACTAGTTTGTCCGGGGAAATTGAATTGGATGCGAAGAAAAGTCAAGGCGATAAGCATATACCGCAATGTTCTCTACCTCTCGGAGTTTTTAGTGAGAAAAAAGCTCAGTTGCAGTGGCTGAAGTCCGCGTTGTGGAATAATGCGGCTGTGTTAGATGGTAGCTCTCTTTTAGTCAAGTAAGTGAATTTTTACTTTAACTAGAAATTGGTGATTATCGATTACTGAAATCCCAAAATATTTGGGTTTTGCGGTATTTCCATATCGGTAAATTACTGACCACAAAATCTATAGTTTTTACTTATGTAAATGGGTTTTGATATTTTAGTGAAGCCAAAAATGTCACGATCTGGTTCAGAATCTTAGCTTTGGCTTTGCAAAGAGTCACTAAAAACTCTAACCCTGTGCCAAATGAAGTTTTATCAAATGCTTCTGAAATCAAAGACCTAACTCTTCAACAAATGATGAGTCTGGTTCTGAAAGCTGGTCTTCCTGGTGGAGAGTACGGCGAGTTTATGCATACTGCTAATTCCGCTATAAATCTACTCAATTCTTATAGTAGTAAGTAATAAGCTTCCCCAAAGGGAGAATGCAATGCGACAAGTTATTATTTATCGTGTAAAAAATTTACAAATCCATTTAAGGTTGAAATCAATTGCTTGTCAGGTTGCATTCACTCTTTAATTCTTTAGTTTTTAACCAATTATTAATTTTGAACTAATTAAAAGGTACTCATTTTAAATTAAACACCAAAGAAGTTGAATGTACGCTCGGTGTCGCTTGGATTAATGTTGGTTTTTTAACCGCGACATTCTTTGCTCCTTGGGATAGTATTGATCCTGTACAAAAACAAGTGCACAAACTAGAATTTCATAAGAAATATGTAAGTTTGTGGGGAAAATTTACGTATTCTTATGAAAATAATTAATATTTGAGATACTTTTAAAGTTTACCGAATTATCGAGAAGTTTGGAACTCCGTGACTGGCTAACTAGAGCCAATTTAGGTATGTCACTCTCCGAATTCAATCTTTCTGATCTCCCAAAATGGGTACAAGAAGAATTGGAAAGGAAAGATCATTTTGCGAGGAAGGTCGCCTCGTTGGAAAATAAAGTCGCTTATAGGCCAGATCCTAGTCAGGTAAGCGTGAGTGGCAAGTGTTGCGTTAATGTCGATTTTTCAAAGGTTAAAACAAATGTTTTTTGGCATCATCTAGTTCACGGCCTTAGCTTCTGAAGTGAAACGTTTTTTCACCAACTTAGCAACAATTTCTCGCGTCAACGACGCGTATTTCAATCTAACTCAAATCAAACCGGGCAACTGTCCTCCGAGAAGTAATCAAATTTTGCAAGAAGTCGATGTTTGGTTGCAATCGCTAGTCAGTTTTTACGATAAAATCACTTCGAATTACTTCATGTATCAAGATTTGGTGCTTCCTTTCGCCACTGGAGTTGCTCAGGTAAATTTATAATTCTGATACGCAAATTAAAATGATCGTACTTAAAGGAAAAAATAAGAAGACACATTTATTTTTAGATGATTCACGGTTTCAAAGCTTTGAGGAGGCAAGCTTTCACGAACTATTCAAATTTTTTGATTCAACTAAAGGTAAGAACCGGTTGTCTCCAAATAACATTAGTTATATGAGAAAATGATATCATATTGGTTCGTATTAATAAATTTTCAGAGCTGCGAAACATTTACAAATCTATCGGCGCATCTTGGTGTATTTCCCTACACTAGCGACGCTATTCCAGACCCAGCTTCATTCGCGAAGGAACTTATACGTCCAAACTTTCTTCTCGATGTATCGAAAGCGATGAAATTACAAAAATCAAAATCCGAGCAATCGGAAACGGCGACGCAAGGTATTCAGTCCGACGAAGACGTCCCCAACGCTATTGTCATCATTCGATCGGCTCTTCTCGAGATTCTCAATCATACACTAATGCTATCGGGATTTCGTGGCTCTATTTCAACGAGTATACACGAAGACGTATTCGATCGAATAAATAAGGTGTTTTCCATCTTCGTCGGTTATTACGAAAAAGAACTGGAGACGGCCAAATTAAGAAAGGAAGAAGAGGATAGTTTTTACGAGATACGAACAACAATACACGAAACCGAAATGAGTGACGAAGATAGAGAAACTTTAGAAATACGAGAAAATTTTCCAACATATGCTGAAGATTTTTCGGATCTACACTCTGATTTAGAAGTTAAAGAATTACAAACGACGCCAAAGATTCAAAAACCTAAAAATCCCGCCAGTCATTTAGACGCTCAGGAACTTCTTTCACTTTGGACTATTCACGAACAGCTCATAAAATCGTTAGATTATTCAAAACCGGGCGTTGAAGAAGGACAACCCAATTTTTCCGAACCTTTCATGTTACGGTACCATATTCTTTCGAAACTGATGAACGCGGCGGGTCATATACTTGAAAATGAACCCAACATGTTAAATACGCACGTTTTAGCTAGTCATTTGACCACGAATGTCGAGGAATCGCCTAATCAGGGATTTAAACGCAAAAAGTGGAATATCTACCATTCGGCTTATCCTTCAGAATCTGTCAAATGTCGTAAAGTTTTAGAAGATTTGAAAGATGAAATTTATAAGCTATTAGAGACGTTCACTCAAAATCCAGCACTGCAGAGGGTAAGTAATCTATTAGTTCTCGGGCCATCAATGAGTTCCTGTCTAATGTCTTCATGTATAATATTCAACTATATCCAATATTGATTGTTTTAGATTCTCAGCGTTATCAAGAGAATATTTGGCTTTCCAATTTCCAGCCCTTTGATGAAATTAATCACTGGTCTCGAAGTTGTGTTGACAGTTTCGCAGGTGGGTTATCTAACATAAAAGGGATATTAGCATACGCTTTGCCCCCCTCCCTGGTTTAAATCTAATACCTCGCCTAAAACAATTCTTGTCCATACAATTTAGGACTGGGAACAAATGGCTCATCGTAACATATCATTACAAAGCCATCTCACTGCCATAACTGGTCTGATTATCGAATGGAGAAAACTAGAATTGAAATTCTGGTCATCAGCTTTAGATTCAGTTTACGAAAACCAATATGCTAAATCTTCCCATTGGTGGGCCCGCTTGTATAGTTCGGTTTTAACACCCGAAAAAGATTGGGACACTATCGTTTCCATCTTAATCCAGTTTGTGGAAGACTCTACCATCGGAGAGTTTCATTGTCGGTTGCAATTGCTGGCTCTTTTTTCGAAGCATTGTTCGCTACTATCAAAATTTCCTCCTCAAGAGTTGAAAAAGAAGAAATCTCAACAGGATAATGTGTGCCAATTTGGTACGTAGTTATTTAATTTTTAGTTTTAGTTTTATCAGGAATTTATTTACGTTGTATCATTACCCTTATGCAGTTAATAATACCTTTATTACGTTATTTAGAAACCCTTTATTGGATACTAAGCAATATTCAAGGTTTTTATGGTCAATTTTTGTCCAAAATTCAAAGTCATATCACTTCCATAAGAAAGCCCATTGAAGAGAAGTTAAAAGTAAATTAAATTTAATATTAATTACATTCTAATGAATTTACTGTAGAATTATGAATTAACGAAATTTTGGCAGGATTTTGTGAAAATTGCGCAATGGAATGATCTAAATTTCTATAGAGTAAAAATCGCAGTTGAAAAATCGCATCGCACAATTCATAAGCATTCGAAAGAGTTTGAAAATGCTTTATCACAACCAGTTAGGCCTTTGTTATTGCCTCAAATTAGCAATACTGATAAAGGCTTGGAATTGAACGGTTTCCATTGGAATCTCTCCATTACCATTAAAGATTACATAATTTCCTACAAGGTAAGTAGTTTTAAAGGGATAATGAAGCTTCCCATTAATTTTCTAGCGATTGTCATAAATATAAGCCTAATTCACTAGGAAATATTTACTAACAAATATTAAGGCATATATCTGGAAAGATAAGTTAACATTTATTAAAAAAATTATTTCATTAACGAGCTAAATTTAATTTAACACACTGGCTCTGAAATTAACCTTAACACTAATCCATGGAGAGGTTAAAAACTTAAAATCTACCCAATGAATTGCCTCTGGCCAACGAAAAAAAGTTTCTTAAGCCTAGTTTGAAACTTATTACTGTCGGAATAAATCTCAAGCTTCATATATGATTGGTCAGAAACTGTTTTATTCTAAAATTTTAAACTCTTCCTGGATCGTCATTAAGCCTAATTCAGAGTAAGTTAATCATTGATTTTTATAGCTTAATATTTGTTTGAAAATATTTTCTTAGCAAATTACGCCTTCAACGATAAGTTAGTCTTCATTCTCCCTTTAATTGAAAATCGAATTTTTGTATATTACCATGATATTAATATTATGTTTTATAAAATGATAGGAAGGGGTTAAATTAAAGGAAGAACTTGCGCCCAAAGCGATTTGCGTGAGATCCGATTCTCCCCTTCACCATTTACCTAGTTTATCCAAGAAATTGGCCAAATTTTCATCCTCAATTCTAACAGAATCTAAAGTTGTTTCTAGAATAAAAACTCTCGACAATTCTTGTGGTAAATACAAACATATCTTCATATGATATAGTAAATAACGAATTATTTTATGGTATTGTATACAGGCACTATAGTAGCAAACTATCAAACACTTCAGGAAATGTCAAAAGAAATTGATCCAGTTAGTTATTTAATATTAATTTCATTTTAAATAAAATTTAAAACGACATATTTGGGTACTTTTAGAATCTTGAGAAAGAGGACCGTAAAAAAATGGTTAAATTCCACTACAACTTGAAAAGAAAAGCTTTGACGGATCTTTTCAAACAACTAACGGAAATTGGTACAATTTACTTATTTACTAAACTTTTTCCTGAAAGGTTTTTCATCTGCATTTATTTTTAGGTTTATCCTATAAAAAGGGCCTTAATGTATCCAAAAATTGGCGAGCATCGGATGAATTAAAAACTCCTATTTTACGTATTGCTGAAAACTTCAACACTCAAGAGTAAGTCTTTCATTTAAAATTTATTTTAAACCTAATTAAAGTTAGTAGTCTTACGATTCTAAAAGCTCTTATCATTCTGATGTGTGCTTTTTTTTTTTTTTATTTTAAGGTCTTTGGACTTATGCGTGGTAAGTGCCAGTCAAGGATGTGAAAAATATCTTTACAAATCCATCGCTCGATTGTCTCTCTTGTTGTCGAAACTTCAATCACCCCCTAAAGTATGATATTTTGTATATACTTTTAATTTGTTTAGTTCATATTCTTCAGTATATCTTAATAATGAAATCCGCTTAAATTTGGTTCATTAGGAGGTAGAGTTGGGTATCATTCATCGATGTACCGGTTTCTCAAATCACCTGATGCATCTTATATCGGAGAAACAAAATGAACTATCGTCAGTGTGCAAGACGTATTGCAGACTCAAGTAAGCCAGTATTTAATATTTTGAGATTAAAGGGAGAATGAAATTGCCCTACAAAGATTGATTTTTCTATCAATTCTTAAATGTTTAAATTATAATCGGAGAGAAAAAAATGAAAGCAAATATTAATCTAGTGTATTAGCGTGGTATTAGGCTTATTTAAACGATAAGGAATATTTATAAATCCCCTCATTCTTCGGATGCAACGTTCTCCCGCTACAAATCAATATTCTGTCCCTAATTACTGGATCTCTTTTCTCAAGGCATGATTTGAGAAATTTGAAGAGATTATCTGAAGAGTATTCTACTCAGATTAAAACTAACGAAGATGGAAGCTGCAAAAACCTTTTGCCTCCTCAGTTTTGCTCGAGCAATTGGCAAAACGAACTAGAGAGCCTAATTCTGAGAACGGAAACAACTATTCGCCATTTTAAGTGCCTTTGGGATTCTTGCCCGTCTCAACTTCCATCGCACTTTGAACCAATCGCTTTAGTTTCGGAAGACGCCAATGGTATTCCCAACCATGTAGACTGTATCACGCGTGGAGATGAAAAATGGAACAACGTAGACCAAAGAATTACGGATTGTCTTAAAAAATTGAAGGAAATTAAAGAGATTTTGGCAAGCCATCATACGGAAAAAGCTAACCAAAGTAATTTCAACTTATAATAATCATAAATTAAATCAAGTCTGTTTTAAAATAGATCAATCTATTCCATTCTATTAATATTTAAAACTTATTGTATCTTTAGGTATCAGCTTATACACTTGGGATGATGTTGAAAATTTCAAGAAAAGCTTCGGTAAATTCAAGGACATCAGGAATAGTTTATCGGAGATTGTTGAAATTTCTAGGACTAATGGGCCAATAATTGAAGTAGTGAGCTTATGCGCGGCTAAAATTGATCAAGTTTCGGTTAAATTTGAGAAAGAACTTCAAAAGGAAACTAAAATGAAGTCGCACGCTCCGAGAACTAATTTACGGGATCGCAGTCATCAAACTTCCACAAGCGTCGAGCTTCTACTTGATAGCGTTACGAGGACTATTCTTCTAGCGACTCAAGCTGTGATAAAAGAATCTGCCTTAGATAAGGAGAGTGCGGGAATAAAAACTACAGAAACCACCGAATGTGATCCGGAAGATGAAAAATTTGATAAAAAACATTTAACGGAAAAACTTCTAAGTTTTCATACCAAAATATTCAAGATTTTAAGGGTTGAAGAAATCGGGAAGTTAGTTACCAATTTAATCTCATCATACGTGATAACCATTTGGGAAGCGAACGTAAACCCGAGAGTTGTGTCGCATTTAGTATTCTTCGCTTTGAAAACATTACCTTTATTGCAACAATACGCTAATCTAGTCTGCTTCTACTTCACAACGGCCATGGCTACGCATAGAGTGTCTTGCAAGTTTTTGTCAATACTCACTGGAATTTTTTCAAACTTGGCCCTAAATGTACGTATATTTATCAGTCAAATGACAAGATTTATTTAATTAAAGATATTGTATACTTTACACGCCCTTAATGTGACACGCTTGATTATGCGGGGGTATTAACGTCGGTTACGAATTGTTTTAGGGATTTTGTCTGCCTAGCGATTTACAAGACGAAATTGCTAATGAACAGAATGCGGGTACGAAATTTAATGAAATAGAAGATGGTGGATTAGGCGATGGTAAAGGAAATAAAGACATCAGCGACAAGATTGAATCCGAAGATCAATTGGAGGATACCATGAAGGAAGGAGAAACGAAAGAAAAGGAAGAGAAAGAAGAAGATGATGAAGAGGATAAAGTAAGCGTTGTAAAGTAAGTCTCGATTCAAATTGCCAAAAATTTTAATTTAAATTCATCTAGGACAAGAGCAAAGGTATTGAGATGTCGGAGGATTTTGAGGGAGAAGCCAAAATTCCGGAAAAAGAATCGGACAATGAAGATAGTGACTCTGAGGGTGACGATGATCAAGAAGAAAAGATGGACAAACAAATGGGAGAGGTCGAGAACGATGATTCGGAGAAATTAGATGAAAAAGTGCGTAGTTTCTTTCAAATAGCAATTGTTATTAATTTTTTTAATTAATTGAAATTATTTCCTCAAATCTTGAAGCTCTGGGGAAGCGACAGCGAAGAAGAAGAAGAACCGAAAGAAGATGATCATGGAGGGGGAACGGAGCAGACTGAGAGTGAAATGGTTGCTAAATCGGATAAGAAGGAGACGCAGAAAGATAAGAAACAACAAAAAAATGAAAAAGGTCAAGAAAACTCTGAAGAAAATGAAGATGAAATTAATGAATTGGATCAAAATGACGAATATGAGGGTGAACGAGAAGACCCCTATGGAAAGCCTGAAAATGAAGGGGAAAAGGCCAATGAAGATATGGAATTGCCCGAGGATATCAAGCTTGATTTGGAAACGGAAGGAAATGAGGGAAATGAAGAAGGACAAGAAGAAGAGGGTGAAGGTGATAATATGAACGATGAAGAAGCGATGGATGCAACAGCCTCCGAAGATGAGAAAGAAGATCCAGAAGGAACCAAAACCGCTGAGGAGAAAATTGAAGATATGGATAGTGAAGAAACACCGGAAGTCAAACCTATGAACGAAGCTGGTAAGATGTGCATAGTTTTTAAGGTTTAATATGTTAAGTGGCGGTAAAGAAAATATCCTTTTTACATTATAACCATTGACCTTGACCAAATACTTTGTCCTCTCGTCTGCAAAGCAAGGCCTTGCAACTCTAAAGAAAACAGATATTATCCCTCCCAAATTTTGTTGTTACAAGTTTTTACTATACTTTAGTAGAGGTTTGGATAGTCGCTAATTATTTTTAGTCAATCATCAAATTTAGATATATTTGATAAATATTTGGCATATCCAATAAGGCTTAGGATAGCTAAGACTTAACACTTGAGAACAAAGTTGATTAAAACAACTTAAAAAAAAAAAAAAAACTCATAACATAGTGACCTAACTGATATCTATATGGGTATTTTTAGTAGCTCGTACTAACGCTGACACTAGTGATGCAGCGCAAAGCGTTATGCAAGGTAAAGGAGAAAACCCTAGTGAAGATCATAATGAAATGGAAGATGATGATAAAAACCAAACCAAAGAACACGGTGAGGCTGAAAATCAAGATCAGGACTATGGCAAAGCTAGTACAGGTTACGGAGGAAACTCTCAAGAAGGTATGTGTAGATTGCGCCCCAAGCCTTATTGATATCTGTATTTTGATTTAACCCCATTTTTCAAAGGTCAAGAAGGATCTAGTCAGTCGAAAGTTGATGATCAGAATCAGTCTCAATATCCTAAACGAGAATCGAAATCCCTATCCAAACAAACTGAAATGGAAAGAAGTCTCGGAGACCCGGATTCTGAGGAACCAAAACGCGAAAGGCTTAAAACTGTCGATTCTAATCAACGAGAAAAGCAAAATTCAGAACAAGGGGAAAAAAATAAAGCCGAATTGTATAAGCATTCTAAGGAAAATGAAAAATCTGATGCTGAAACTCTTGATTTAGCTACCGAAGAACAAGCGGCTAAAACAAAACCTTTCGAAGATGAAAAATCTAAAGGAAATGAAAATGAGATGGATGACGATACGCCGATTGAAATGAACGACATGGAAGTTGATAAAGATGACATACCCGAGTTACTAACAATTGGCCAAATAAATAAGAAATCAAAACAACCAAATTCTCTTAATACGAATGAAGATATTAACAATGAAGATGTTAAAGATGATACTTTTGAAACGATTGGTGAAAAGATTCAAACTCTCGGCGCTCAACGAGGACCCGAATCTACCATTCACACGAGACATGATTTATGGTCAGCCTCAAGCCTTCTAGCTCAAACAAATGTAGAATTACCTTCAATAAGTCCAACGGAAGCCATGTTACAGACTGAAGAAGCTCAAAAATGCTGGAGATTTTGCGATAATTTCGTCGCCCCTCTCGTTCAAGAATTGTGCGAACAGTTAAGATTAGTTCTCGAGCCAACAAAAACGGCTAAAATGAAAGGAGACTATAGAACTGGAAAAAGGCTTAACATGAGAAAAGTAAGTTTTGTTTCTTATTTATCGGTCTTCCTTCGTAGGCTGTTCAGTTAATGAGTAACGTATCATGTTGGGCTTATGGGTGGGCGATAGATGGCGCTTTTACTTTCTTTCTGTCAAAGTTGATATTGAGAAACACTTAAAATACAGATTGACTGTAAGTGTCAATTTTTATGTATTATCAAGGTTCATATAAACCTGAAGTTTCAGATTTTTTGAATGTTGACCAAAAAATTCGGGAGAAAAACTGTGTCATAATTGTAGAAAAGCTATTTTTAACGCCATGTGGTGGTAATCTAGGGACTAATACAGTATTTTTTAAAATTTTAGATTATACCATATATCGCTAGTCAATTTCGTAAGGATAAAATCTGGTTGAGGAGGACGAAACCTAGCAAGCGCGAGTATCAAATTGCAATCGCCGTTGACGATTCTTCCAGCATGGCTGATAATCAGTCGCGTCAAATGGCTTTCGAATCCATAGCACTATTAGGGAAATCTCTTTCTCTCCTCGAAGCTGGGGATTTGACCATATTAAAATTTGGTCAAGAAGTGAGCGTAGTTCATCCCCTCGGAGAACCTTTCAACGATAATTCTGGCGTGAAAATTCTTCAGTCGTTTTCGTTCCTTCAGACCAAAACCAGGTAATTAATTTCTTTTAACTAAATTTATTTAGTTATCGAAGTACTTACAGCTAAATAAAATTTAAATTTTATTTTAAGGATTGCTGAACTTGTAGAACAAAGTACCAGGTTATTAGTAACGTCCCAAAGCGGGTCATATTCCAGTTCAAGGGCCGAACTTACGCAGTTGCTGATCGTAGTTTCGGATGGTCGCGGAGTTTTCAACGAAGGAGAAGAGGTTGTTAAACGCGCCGTTAGAAATGCCAAAGCTAATGGTATATTTATTGTCTTCATTGTATTGGATAATCCAACAAACAAGGTGAGTTAATGTCTAAAACTAATGATTAACAACTAGTATTAAATTATTTCTCTTATTAGGATTCAATTTTGGACATTAGAATGCCCGTTTTTAACGAGGTATGTTTAAAAATAGTATTGGCTGATATTGATATCGGTCGTAAATAGATTTTTGGTTCCAAAAGTTTTTTAGAATTTTTAAAACTGACCTTAAAATATCAGTTACGGTAAATATACAATATTTACATGGCTGTTTCTCATCTGGCCCGATTTTTAAGCCCAAATAGCTCCCTTGGCTATTTTGGAACAAAAATTTGGGCCTAAAAAGTCACAGCTTGGCCTAGTTAGTCCCTGTGGAAGGGTTATGGCCCTATATCCGTAACTGATAGTGATGGGGCTGAACCAATATGATATCAATATCTTTAATAATAAATCACCACGTGTATGAATTTTTTTTTCTCTATTTTATTTTTTGCTATTTAGGGAACGGTAACTTTTCATTCGTATATGGAGAAATTTCCATTTCCATTCTACGTCATATTGCGAGAAATCAAATCTATGCCAATAGTTCTAGGCGAGGCTTTACGTCAATGGTTTGAGTTGGTTACGTCAGCCGAGCGACGTTGATTGAAGCGAGTATGTATGTTAAAATAACTCCAACTGTTAACTTCAATGTGATAAAAAGGCTGTCTTAAATTTATTTTTTAAATAAAATAAACAACTAACTGTTATTTCTTTTATAACTTTAAAAATAACATTGTGGTTTATTTTTTGCATCCATACATTTCAATATTAATACTTTTAAAATGAGGCTGTTATAGAATTTTCAAGAACTCCAAAACCTTTTTCAAACAGTTTTCAATGTTCGTATTAATAATTAAAGCTCTTGATAAGGTATCTTTACAGCTGACCTTAAAATTTTACCATCTAACCGTTTTAAAATGGTTTTACTGCGTATTTAAAATAAACAAAAGATTTGCTTAAAACTTCTATTTTACCAATTTAACTTTTAATCCGAATCGCTTGGTTCATCGTCTTGCTTTTCTTCTTCAACGATTGGTTCCTCTTTAAGAATCAAGGCCCATTGAGCTTGCCAGTCTTGAGGTTTCATACCATTACCGTAAACCTAAAATCAAGATACAGAGTTTTACTATCGTTTGGTAATGTTCATATTTCGTAAACATACTTTACAAACAAATTTAAGTATTTCACTTTTCTTAATTTCCAAATGCGATCGAATTCCCCAACGATATCCAAAGCTTTTTTCGTCTGTCTTTTCCATTGTTACGCAATCGAGGTAAAGTTGTTTTACAAATTCATCGGCAACAAGTTTTTTACAATCTCCAAAATTATCATGCGGTATTGTTTGAGATATTCCAAACTTTTTTAAACAACTCCATAAATTGTCTAGTAAATTATTAAATTTAAACTAAAGCTGGCAGTTAATTTATAGGGTTTGCAAAGAACTACTAACCCTCTCTAATGCAATCTCCTTTCATCAAAATTATTGACAGAATAATCGTAAGCAAAGATTGTTTCGACACTTCTAAAGGTGACCTTTGAATCAAAGTAATCTACAATTAGTTTGGGCACTCTCGAAATATATCTGATATAGATATATTTTGAAATTTCATAAATGAACTAATGAAAAAAAATAAAATAAAAACATGTGGCAAAACTTGGCCAAGCTCATCCTACACTTTCAGTGTTTAAGGAATTGTGGAAAGAAAGTGTTAGTTTAAAAATGGTACGAACCATATCGGAACCTCTTTTGCGTAATTAATGGTTCGATTGTTGACTAAAATGAATCCTTTATTCTCTGCTAACTTTACGAGATTAATTCCATATGTCTGAATTAATGAATAAAATAGAATATTAAACCGCAGTCTTGTTACCGTTGAATATGTACTTACCATTTTCAATATTTTCTCAGCTTCGGCAATAACTAATGGAAATGTCTTTGGATGCTCTTTCATTACAGACTTCACCAAATCTAAACGCAGCGATACTGTTAAGGTTCTTCACCTTAATTTTTATCATTACACATACCTGGTTTTTTAATTGGTAATTTCTTCTGATCAGCGATCAAGAGATAATAGACACAATCGCTCGTCTATAGGTAGTTAGGATATTAAAAAATTTATATAGGCTTAAAACGTAAAATTTATTTAACTTACAAATTTGTCAAGAACATTTCTTGGAATAGCACTAGGAAACTGGGACTGGGATAATTCTAGCGTTCTCTCAAACATCTCCCTTTGAGAGTTCCGATTGGACTCTTGCGAGGAGCCATCTTCAGTATGATTTCTTTGAGATTGAGTTCCAGCTGCGGCTCTCCTTCGCGGTCTTTGACTCATTTTAGCAAGAGAAATATTTATCTGATCTATAAGAGAGGATACAATTAGGTAACGTACTTAATAATTGATGTCCAAGAGAGGTTGAATGTACCATCAAGAAGGAAGGTGCCATGTACTGATATTTGACAATTCTTATAATTAAAAATATTGATAAAAAGTTCTTAATTAGAGCCTCTTTACGTAATTAAAATGAACTCAATTCAGGATGAAAAACAAATGCACATGGCAATCGTCATAGTTGATAGAAATCGTAGAACAGATTTTACGCGCACAATCCGCCCATTGACGGACAGTTGCAATCAGACGGCCAAAAAAGTCTAGGCGTAGTACAAATTTTGGCCACTAGATGGCGTTGTATCGAGCATTTAACCCCTAACCAGGCCTGGAAATAAGGATATTTTATTCAGTAGTCAGACTGACTAGTGAGCCCCTCTCCTTATTTATTTTAGTAGTCACTGACTACTGGGGGTAAAATAGGGGTATGAAACAAGAAGGAAAGACCGTATAAATAAACTAAATGTGCAAATTAGAACCTCCCCCCAATCCGCCCATAACCATTGACAGGCTGTATATATATTTTACTTTTGATAAACGTCCAGAACTGTACAATATACAATTAGCAGAATGATGATTTAAAGTAAATTAGAATAAAATTTCAAACTTTGTTGTTAATTGCAAGATAGTTTACCCTTGCAGATGCTTCAGCACTTCTTCGAGGGTCACCAAATCACCAATACCACGTATTAACCTTTGCCAATACTCTTTATTAAATGTCGTCTGCTAGACTCAAATATTGGCGGTAAGTCGGTGACACTGTACAGTCTGTGCATATGTATTTTATTCGTTGAGTTTGGCTTTACGTATAAAATTTGTTCAATTCAATAAAATGGTACGTAACTATCTTTTATTTATAGAGAAAACAAGTAGAGTTTTTTATATTATGAATGTTTCAGAAATCCAAGAAAGCCAATACTATACCTATCATCATGACGATCAAGTGTTCTACACAGAAATGCCCTTATTTGGTATTATGGCGACGATCAAAATGGAAAAGTGTTCTACATAGATATGCCCTTCGAACTTCGAGAAGTTATGGATGGGTATGTACCATAAATCAATTTAAAATTCTTCCTGGTGACCCGAGTCACCACACTGGAAGCTGTTAAGGGTGCCTACAAAATAGTACAGTAACTAGTAACTACAAACAAAGCAAAGAAAAAGGAACCGATTTCTAAACAAAGGCCTAGGCCTAACTCTAATGTTGCTTGGCCGGTCACAAATTTAGTGACCTTACACAATTTATTTTCGGATAAAGATTTAACATTCTTGATTTTTTATGGAAAACCCAACCGATTTTGCGGGTCATTCCTAATTATGAGAATTTTAAGGAACTAAATTCAAGTTAATTTGTTAGTGAGTGGACGCAATTGTATGAGCTATCACTACCATCTTTCCCTCGGTTATCTTTTCCGCTTATCATTACGGGGCGTTTAGTTGAAATATCCTCTATATTTTACATTTTTTCACATTGAGAAAGATGAAAATAATGGTTTTTTTACTTCCTAACAAGTCTTCCCCTGTGGTGACCTCTTTATTAAACATCCGTAGATGCTTTTATTGATATACCAACCATATTTTTCTCTCATATATTGAAAATATGCTAAAAATGAACGTTATGTTCATCGTACCGCGTAATACGAGTCTAGAATTATCAATTCCCCTCGCACCATCAATCATTTATAAGTACATTTCTTGGTTTTTGGCACCATTGTCCGAGGGAGAGAACTCGCCAATAGATATGTAGTTTACTATTGGACAAGCTATATAGGGACTTTCTTAGAAGGAAACCCATCAACAGAGAGAAAATAATAATAAAGGGAGGGTTAAACAGTAGGTATTTAAAGGAATACACAATTGTGATTGCGTAATTATGGAAAATTTCATATGCCCAACCTGAAATACGTATTGATTAAGCCTTAGCCCAGGGGCGTAACAACTAGGGGGGCACAGGAGGCATTGCCCCCTCCAATGTTGACCTTGCCCCCCTGCAATGTCGATCTTGCCCCCACCAAAATATTTAGATTGTCCATTTCCCCTGCTAAACCCTCAATAATAATTAAAAAGATACTTATAATTATCCTTTATATTGGGAGAAATATTTTATATTAAAATCTTTTAGCTGTAAAAATGTATTTTCTTAGTAACTACTAGATTTAGTTCATTATGTTAATATAGAAAATGTTTACTGCTATAACAAACCACGGTACTATAAAGAGGTGGTTACTCATCAGCTAGCACCTAACAAAAATTACTAAGGTTAGCCTTCAAAGCTGTCAAAACATAATAAATTGACATTCCCACGCTTCGCTTTAATCGCTTAAACTAAAACCAAAAGTATACTAAAGTCTAAAACTAAAAATGAAAAACATAAACCCCCAAATCTTAGCCCTGACTAGACTGGACTCGTCATTTAGCTGTTGCAAAAGTTGTCTAAGTTTAGCGTTTTAACTAAAGTTAAAGGCCTAACTTCACTTCTCCCTGTCGAAAAAGGGTTCAAACATCTTTTTTACTTCCCCTACTTACCCCTCTATTGTAAGCTCGCTCTCCCGTCTTCGGGGCTCGAAGGGATTATATTTAGCTTCGTACCTGCTTGCCAAAATAGAGAGCTAATAGGCCACTTTTACGTTAAACTATCACTCTATCTTTGTAGCGCGTACGATATTGGCGACGAGAAAGGCGATTCTTACCTTTCCGAGGAGAAATCGGACTTCCTTTTTTCGAAAATAAAGCGTATATGCGTTTCAAATAAATAAAAATTATTTAGGTAGGCTATATAATTCTGGTAAAGTTTTGGTATGTAGCGAGAAAATGGTACTAAGCAGTGAATCCGTGACCTTGGTCATTGTATTAGAGCGGCCGGGAACTCGATTGGGAGGCGGGCGTAAGGTTACACCATGCCACTTCGGTCACTTCGGCGCCCGATCGTCCATTATATTCAGTGTTTTCATACTTTCCTGAGTTTCCTCGAAACATCTCGAGCACCATGAAATACAACGAATTTGAAATCAATAGGCCTTATCATAAAATAACCTTGGAAACGGATAAAAGAGCCGTTAAAAAGCACCCGTTTGTATTGAAGATGTTGCCTTTTTCCGAGGCTGGTTCAAAGTATAGGATTTTCTATACTTTTACCAACCTTGAAACTAACAAAAAGAACCGATAAATAGAACCCACGTCTACAGATGTTGCCTTTTTTCAAGGTTGCTACAAAGGATAGAATTTATGTTATCGTCTATTGTGAGATACCAAACTAAAACAGATAGATCGTTTGAGAAATGTAATAAAATAAAAAAATAAAATATCAACTCATGATTTAAAAACTAAATAATAGTTATTGAATAATTTATTTGAAATTTTGAAAGACAAGTTTTATTAATTTTTATATATTTTGATTTTTATTCTTTTCTATATCTACCTGAATATATTTTTATTAAATTATACTTTCTTGCATATACCTAAATAATTTTTATTTATTTGAAACGCTTTATTTTCGAAATCTTTCCTCCGCTCTAATACAATGACCAAGGTCCCGGATTCACTGCTGTAGTACCATTTTCTCGCTACATACCAAAACATTACCAGAATTATTTAGCCTACCTATATAATTTTTATTTATTTGAAACCCATATACGCTTTATTTTCGAAAAAAAAAGAAGTCCGATATCTCCTCGGAAAGGTAAGAATCGCCTTTCTCGTCGCCAATATCGTACGCGCTACAAAGATAGAGTGATACTTTAACGTAAAAATGACCCATTCTCTCTCGTTTTTGGCAAGCAGGTACGAAGCTAAATATAATCCCTTCGAGCCCCGAAGACGGGAGAGCGAGCTTACAATAGAGGGGTAAGTAGGGGAAGTAAAAAAGATGTTTGAACCCTTTTTCGATGGGGAGAAGTGAAGTTAGGCCTTTAAGTATAAAAAAGAAAACTGACGGACTATTTTGTGGACATAAAATCCAAAAATTAACGTAAATACAATGTATGGGCCTTTACACAAAATTTGTTGACCAACTTGATCATGGTAAATAACTATAATAATAAAATAATTTAAGAGTCCGCTATTCAGCTACTGCATGGTTAAAAGAAACAGTTTATTAAATAAATGTTTTTAGGAGCGCTTTCGGACGTACTAGACTTCTAGTGAGTAGTGACTCCCTATTCAATCCTTTTGTACTCTAACAAAATAAAATTTAAAAAATAACAAAAATATGACTGAAAGCTCTCCTAAAAACTTTTATTTAATGAACTGATTCTTTTTAAAAATGTAGTAGCTGTCTCGACTCTAGTGAATTATTTGAATATTATTATACAGTGCTTGGGGTTGTACAATACTTGTGGGTAGGACTAGGACGTATGTATTTGAAAAATGAAAATACCTTTTAGTGAAAAAAAATCCTATAAATATCCTATAATTTTTGTATTGTATAGTAGGCCTACCTTAATACTATCAGGTCCAGGTAAACGTACTAGCCCATCACTTAAAACTAGCCAAAAAGTCATCACCCCTGTGATTTTGGACTTTGACCGTGGCGAATTAGATATTTTAAGAGTATCACTTTAAAACTATATATTGATATTTTAAAAAGGCGCTATTGCAATATTTATTATTGCTAATCTAGTATATTATTTATTCCCTTTATTTTTGATTAGTTTATTTGGAACTAGGCTTCGCCACTGTTCTTCAAATTTGAAAATAAGTATATGAAGTCGAAATATAAAGCTAAAATCTAAAGTCAAATAAGAACATAGATATCCTTCGAGAGACATAACTTCAACTATATACTTAAGAATATCAGAATGTAGATTCGTCTTAAATTGAAATCCCGATACGAATTCGACACTGAGAAAGAAATCTTATATATATAGTGTTTTTTCCCTTCTGTTGTTTTTATACCAGAATAAGCCAAGAACAAGTGAACCCTTAGAACTAGTATCATTGGGAGTTTTCATTACGTTCGAAGTTACGCTCTAGTTTATTTGTCACCGATTTTTCTAAAGGGTTAGTATCACTAGGAATTCATAAATAAATAGAGATGAAATATTAAACTTATTGCCTTTACGGTATTCTGGTTCATAACCCCAAAAAAAGGCTGCACCCCTTAAAGGGAGAATGCAACCTAATTACAAGTGATTTTTTTATCGATTCCTTATCGTTTAAATAGTCCTATTCCACAGATAAAAAGTTTACAATACAAATATTGAACTAGAAATAAATTTAAAACTTACCCTGAAAATAGGCTTAGCGGGATTCATGGAGATCCTGAATAGCGTCCGTGTATGGTCTAGCGACCAATGAGCAAAGGCCCGTCGTTCACGCGAGACCTCCACGAGACTTACGTCGCTTGCGATTGGTCGCTAGACCTTACACGCGAGGAAAATAGGACCTCCATGAATCCCATTACCTATTTTCAGGGTAAGTTTAAATTTATTTCTAGTTTAAAATTTGTTTGTAAATATTTTCAGTAGTGGATTAGGCCTATTTAAACAATAAGGAATCGATAACAAATCACTTGTTGTTAGGTTGCATTCTCCCTTTAACGCCTATTGAAACTTTATATCTTCGTGTGGAATGTTCCTTAATTTGATAATTTTGTCAGAAGGTCAGGGGAAGGTTCCTTAATTTTATTATTTTGTCAGGAAGGTTAGGAGAAGGTTGCTTAATTTGATAAGTATGCCAGATGTTCAGGTCTTTTGAAAATAGGGAAAGAGAGGTCAGGGAAAGGTTAGTTATATTGATAATTGGGCCAGAATAAGGTCAGGGAAAGATTAATTTATTTGACGTTACTGACGTGAGTGAACAAAAAAATCATGATTGCCACCTACCGCAACTTTAAAATGTTTTATTTAAAGGCCTAGGATTACTTCTGCCTGTCACCCTAGAAACAAACTCACCCTCCAGGCTTTCTCTTGCCTTGATACGCAATAGGAAGCTCACAAGGTGAGCCCACTTCCATTGAAACAGGCAGGTGACAGGCAGAAGAAATCCTAGGCCTTTAAGTTGTTGCTGATCTTTAAAGGTAGAATGTAACCTAACAAGAAGTGATTTTTTTATCGATTCCTTATTGTTTAATTAGGCCTAATCTACCAGTAAAAATAAATACAAATAAATATTAAACTTGAAATAAATTTAAAACTTGCCATCAAAATAGGCTTAGCTGGATTCATGGAGATCATGAATTTCTTTGCATTGATGAGTCAACGAGCCCTTTGCTCGCCGTCATTAAGGCGAGATCTCAATGAGACTTTTAATAACATTCGATTGGTCGATAACCCATCAGTGCAAAGAAATTCAGGATCTTCCTGAAACCAGCTAAGCCTATTTTCCGAGTAAAATTTGAATTTATTTCTAGTTTAATGTTTGTTTGTAAAACGTTTTACTGGTGGATTAGGCCTATTTCAACGATAAGGAATCGATAAAAAAAAAAATTACTCGTTGTTAATGTTTTTATCGTATGGTGCGTGATACTCTCCCTTGAAAAGAAGAAAAGCTATAGGGTATACCTTTGTATCGTGTTGAAAAGTGAAACAATGTTTCTCTTTTGGTGTCTCGATTGAGAAGAAGGTAGTTGACGTAACGTAACTCCGGTATCCAAGAAGGGTCGCTTTCTATCTCCTATAGTAGTCGCGGTCAGCTTAAGTTTACAGCGAGTACAAATCTAGAGACCCTTCTTCAACCTCTCCCTGGGTCGTAGAGAACCTAAGGAAATCTAGTTTCGCTCTCGATGAATCCTTAATTAGTACGTCCGCTATAGGGCTCTAACTTGGACGCTTACTTCGATGGAAAAAGCTAGGAAAAATAAATCTTTATTATTTAGCCCTAGAAGATCGTATTTTATAGCTTTGCTTTTCCCGCATCGAGGACCCGTTCAGATAACGGATCTTCCTTTCAAACCTTCAATAAGGTTTTTGGTTTTTCTACTTCGCTATAATGCTTTCTACATCACAACGTGCCAGATTGCTTGAAAATCAACTGTTGACTCTATTATAGCCACGTAATAATTGTTATGACGTAAAATATTTGATTTTACTAAAATTACATTCAAATTAAAGGGAGACAAAATAAATTCCGTAAAATAGTATGATCTAAAAAGAGTATATCAAAAATTTCACTCGAAAACATTCAACCGTTTTCTCGGAAAGATGATTTGAAATTTTGTGGCCTAATTTTCGCCCCAATTTTAGGTATAGTTCCCGCCGGAATTGCACTTCTATCTTTCTATCGAAGCGCGCAAATTTCAGAAAAGCGCGGGAATTTTAGAAAAGCGTGGGAATTTTTAGAAAAGCGCGGGAATTTTTAGAAAAGAGCGGGAATTTTAGAAAAGAGCGGGAATTTTAGAAAAGCGCGGGAATTTTAGAAAAGCGCGGGAATTTTAGAAAAGCGCGGGAATTTTAGAAAAGCGCGGGAATTTTAGAAAAGCGCGGGAATTTTAGAAAAGCGCGGGAATTTTAGAAAAGCGCGGGAATTTTAGAAAAGCGCGGGAATTTTAGAAAAGCGCGGGAATTTTAGAAAAGCGCGGGAATTTCAGAAAATTGCGCGAAAAATCTCACGCAAATTCTGTTTTTTCCGTACGGCGGCGCCACTTCTGGGGGTCAATTTGAAATAAACCCTTTACAAAATTTCAAATTAATTATTGGTATAATTTAATTAACGAATCCATTTTTTTTATCTTTAATCTATAACAATTTAGGGTATAATTATTTTCAGGCGTGTGAACGGGACTTCTATTTTTGATAGAAGTAGCTATACGCGAGTTAAGACCTAGTGGTTTACCCAAGTCGGGAGAGGTTGGGGCGTAAAAAGGTAAACCTTATTACGCTAAGCCAAGAATCTCGCTCGGGCGCTAGCGTTAAATAAGTACTTTAGGGGATCCTAGCTTTAAAACGCGCCCGGCGATGAAAAGTTTACGGCGCCCTGAAAAAGTGGCAACCCTCTAACGCTCCTAACCCTAAGCGGAACTATTGCAGTCCCCGAGCTTCTAGTGATGGTAAAAACCTATTCAAACACAACAAGGAACCACACACGCGCCGCTGCTTTTCAGACACCCCCAAAGTAAAAAGCTTTCGAATCACGCCAAGGAGTACCGATTGGTGGAAGCGTTATAAAGCTTAATTTTCAGATTTTACTTTTTCATTATTTGTGGGAAAACTGAAGAAAAATATAGAAAAATTACAGAGATGGTAAAAATACATCGCATTATGGTCGCGTGATTGCGCAATTGTAGAGCCTACAGATGATTCTCGCGCGTTCTGGTATTAGTGATAATGTCGCTTTCGCGCGGTTTTTTTCGTATAAGTACTTAATCCAGAAAGTCAACTACCTTTCGTACTAAAATTATCGTCAAATATTGGAAAACAATGACCTACATATTTTTGACATTTTTTCATTTCGAAGTCTCTTAAAGGAAGAATGAAACCTAATAACAATTGATTTTTTATCTATTCCTTATCGTTTAAATAGGCCTAATCCACCGATTAATAAACAAATATTAAACTAGAAATAAATTTAAAACTTACCTGGAAAAAAGGCTTAGCGGGATTCATGGAGATCCTGAATTTCCTCCGTGTATAGTTTAGCGACCAATGAGCGAAGGCCCGTCATTCACGCGAGATCTCCACGAGACTTACAATCGCGTTCGATTGGTCGCTAGACCTTATACGCGAGGAAATCAGGATCTCCATGAATCCCGCTAAGCCTATTTTCAGGGTATGTTTTGTCGCTTGTGGATTAGGCATATTTAAACCGATAAAAAATTACTCGTTGTTAGGTTGCATACTCCCCTTTAAGAACACCTCAACCTAGATGCGTAAATTCCCGATTTCTAACTGTAATTACTTGCTAGTTCTCACCGCAGTAATAATTTTTAAAGCTATTGTTTCTTATCCTAGCTAGTTTTCCAAATTTTTATAATCTTAAACCTCGCTGCCAACTCGAATTGAAATATAGCGATTATCTAAGGCGCTTCTCCGAGTTATTTTTCGTTTCCAATTTATTCCAAACTCCTTGTATTGCCGCGAATACGATATTAAGGGGGACTCTAAGAGGTTAGGTGGTGGCGCGCGCGCTAGTACTTGTCGTTTGAATTATCCACCAACAGGAGGCGCGCTATCCTCCGAAAGAACTCTGTCTTCTCTTAGTTTCAGACAGGAGCCGCGTGTCGGTTGCTTAGTTGTAGTCATTCAAAACCTGGCAAGCGAGCCGCTTCTGCGATAGTGAGAAGGAAAGTAGTAGCCACGCGCGTCAGACTATTGGATGCTGCCTCTCCGGGCTCTTAACAGAAACGTAGAATTTCTTTCTGACTTTTCGCGAGCGAAAAAGCATGCCGGGTCATGATTGCTTTCTTGCTCCTAATTGCTATTATCAAAGGTAAGCTCTCCTTCTCTTATCTCAAAGTCCGGCAATGCCCGTAACGTGGCGCTAAATAGTGACCCGTACAGTTTCCGAATAGGTTAAAAGAAGTCCTTATAGCGTAGGCCACGCTTTCAGAAAGGTTTTTTTGCTTTATTCAAGCTGCGACTAAGATTTATTATCGATAGGGATTTCGCGCCTTTTTTTTATTCGTCCCTCAGGTATTATTGCTATTTAGGCCTTGCCTCGATCACTTCGGCTAAAGATATTTTTTCTCGCCTTTGGTTTCTTCTTAGCTTGTTTTTATCGTTATTTATGGGCCTGTATTCCATTCCTTTTTACGTAAGGTATAAGAAAACTCTTCTAGAAAAAGAATTTACTCTTAGTTTATCCACGTCAGGAAATAGAATGCAGTTTAAGGCCCCGATTTACCAATTTCTGTAAAATGAGGCTGTTACTGATTCTTCACGAACTCCAAAATGCTAAGCCTATTTTCCCGATAAGTTTTAAATTTATTTCTAGTTTAATATTTGTTCGTAAATTGTTTTTACTAGTGGATTAGGCCTATTTAAACAATAAGGAATCGATAAAAAAGTCACTCGTTAGGTTGCATTCTCCCTTTAAATAACTTTCTAATATTAAGTTAATAATGCTGGCGTAGCTTCGGTTAATTCGCTTTTTGAAATTGTACGGATAATTATGATAATATTGTTTGTCCATGGAGGAATGTTATTGTTAAAGGAATGCGGACGAAGCTAGCGTAGAAATTGGATTTATTTATTCGTATATAGTCTCGTTTTCCTCGAACTTATTCGGTTTTCCTTCATGGATAAAATGTCCGCGATAAAGAATTTGTGAGGGTGGTTTAACCCTTTTGGCTGTCTCCGTGAATTAAATTGGTTTATGTTGGTTTTTCTCTTTGGCTTTCCTGTGAAAAGAAAATTAGGTGGTTTTAGATGAACGAAACCATTACTTCGTTCTAGAGTGAGTTCGAATTTTGTTTGGAACATAACGTATAATTTTATTCTAACCTTTTATTACTAAGATTATATTATAATGTTGTCTAACATGATTCCAATAATTTTAAAACAATTCATCATATCCTTCCTGGTAAAAGTGGAATTTTTAATTATATTCAAATTAAAATTATTTCGAATTGGAATAAAAACACAACTGGTTGTAAGAAAAACCATAAATGTACCTCTGAGTTGACACGTTCTTAAGAAACTTCAAAATAGAAATTTTTAAATATATAGATAATTGTTTTCCGATGTATGACGTAGTTTATTTCTGGAACGATAATTTTCGTAACAAGTTAACAAAACCATCATGATATCTGAATTATTCACTCCCCCCTTTAAGCGAGAATGTAACCTAATAACAAGGGATTTTTTATCGATTCCTTATTGTTTAAATAGGCCTAATCCACAAATAAAAAGTTTAAAAAACAAATATTAAACTAGAAATAAATTTAAAACTTACCCGGAAAATAGGCTTAGCGGAATTCATGGAGATCCTGAATCGTCTCCGTTAAGGTCTAGCGACCAATGAGCGAAGGCCCGTCGTTCACGCGAGATCTCATCGAGTCTTAAAATCGCGTTCGATTGGTCGGTAGACCTTATACGCTAGGAAATCAGAATCTCCATAAATCCCGCTAAGCCTAATTTTCCGAGTAAGTTTTAAATTTATTTCAAGTTTAATATTTGTTCGTATATTTTTTCACTAATGAATTAGGCCTATTTAAACAATAAGGAATGGATAAAAAATCACTTGTTGTTATGTTGAAAATATATTTTAATTTAATGTCTCACTTCACCTATGATATTCTTCTGATAATAAAATCTAACTATAACCATGTGGGTTAGAATTTGAAATGTGGGTTTAAGAGCTAGGGTTCTCTTCTCTTTCGATAAATCTATATGGTTAGACCACGTGACGCGTGTACGCTTTAAGTTCTAACCGTTGAGTTGTGGCGTATTAAATGATCCGTGAATGAGTAATAGAGGGGCCCGCGGGCCCTATCACCAGTTTCGAGACCCCAAGTACGATCTATAAGTACTTGAGAAAAAATTAATGGCAAGGCCAGGTTCCTAACGTCTACTTTATTTAATCTGAGCTCTTTTCGCCACCTGCTCGAATATTAAATTGATTAGTTTCAAACCCCCAATTTATTTTTTTCGTAGGCTTAGATGGAGTTTCTTTTTTCCTAGTTTTACTGTAGTTTTATTTAAAGTTAGTATAACCGCATTGGAAAAAGTGGATTCAATTTGTATTTTTAATCGATTGGCCATGTACTCGTTGCAAAAATAGAATGAATTTAACGGAATCTGAGAAATTAAATTAGTGTCAGTAAGGTCAGGGATTTTTGAAAATGGAGACAGAAAGGTCAGGTAAAGGTTTATAATTTTGTCAGAAGGTCACGGGAAAGTTCCTTAATTTGATAATTTTGTCAGGAAGGTGAAGAGAATGTTCATTAATTTATAATTTTGTCAGAACGTCAGCTGAATGTTCCTTAATTTGATAATTGGGCCATAAATGTGAGGGTAAGGTTTATTAATTTGATAATTGGCGATAAAGGTCAGGGAAAGGTTAAATAAAATGATAATTGGGCGATAGAGGTCAAGGAAAGGTTAATTAATTTGATAATTGGGCCATAAATATCAGGGAAAGGTTCATTAATTTGATAATATGGCGATAAAGGTCAGGGAAAGGTTAAATAATTTGATTATTGGGCGATAGAGGTCAGGGAAAGGTTAATTTATTGGATAATTGGGCCATAAATGTCAGGGAAAGGTTCAGCAGAATCGAGTCAGGTGGTTGTGTATCTACTTTAAGTTTCAAATTTCGTGTTCGATCATTTTATCAAATACTTGTAGAAAAGTATTTGTTTGTATTCGAGATATCTTAGAATAACAATACAAATTCGTTCGTATGTAAATATTATAAAGCCAGTTTACCTATAAACATTTTCAAATATCATTTGCCTACGTACATTCAACTCGACATCTCACTATAACCCTGTTTTCTCTTCGGAAAACAAAGCTACATATATAGTTATACCGTGTAATATTCTCCAACCACACTTGGGTAAACAATACTATATCGACGACGCGTGCATGTAGGCGAGGCTCTGTTAAAATTGATAAGTTATATACTAAAACAAATGGTAAACATTTAATAAAGGTACCTGAAATATTAGTTTTGGCTTATATATTAACGTGTTTCCTTCTCAAAACAATCTATATGAATAATACATCATATATTGTCACAAGTAAATTATCCTTCAAGTTTATAAGACGACATACTGCGGGTGACGATGAAGTGACTCCGATTTTCTCAGTCCATTGTTTCACCCTAAGTATTTCGAAAGTAGTACGGAAAGGCGGCCAGGCCCAGTATATTCTTTCTATTGTCACGGCCGGACGAGACCCGCTCCTTCGTTTCGCGAGAGAGGAGTCGTTTACCGTCGATACATTTTCTCAACCGCTAGAGAGGGCAATTTCGAATTGCGTATCTCGACCGTTTAGAGTTTTTGCAAATACTTAATTTATAATAAAAAAAAAACCCTACACTTGTAGAAAATGCAATTTTTGGGACAAAGTGTCCTTATAACGACGCCAAAAACGTATTTGAGAATTGTTTCACAATTTTTAGAAAAAAAAAAATTGAAAAAAAGTAAATATAAAATCGTGCCAATCACATTAATTCAGCCTTCAACAGCGCTTGTAATGTGCTACCATTAAAAGAATAGGCCTTGGTTTGACGCCTAAGACGTTGAGCATCTAACTCCGGCCTATTCTTTTAATGTAAGGATATTACAAACACTATTAACGGCTGAAATAATATGATTGGTTTGAATTTATACTTACTTTTATAGAAATTTTACCAAACTCTCCAAATTAATTTAAACACCAAAAACGTATCTAAAATGGTGAAAAGATTCTTGGCATGGTGAGTCCAAAACTGTTTCATTTTTAGCTCCAAGTTTCCCTTTTAAATACTGCCTAATCATTGAATCGAGAAAATTTTAAATTCAATGAACTTCTACTTAATTATACTTATTGCCAACTCTTTAGAATTGCTACCATGTTTTTATACGTATTCGTTACGCCAATTACTTAATTCAGAAATGATTCTACAAAGCTATATTTTGGGGTCATTATTTTAAAATATATTCAGAAGCGGGAATGTTTCTCCCGCTCGATAGGCCTAATTTGATATTTTTTTCTTTCTGACCGAGACACACCCAAAGAAATAATGGTAATGTTAAAAAATCACGCACGTGTGGCTCTCAACCGGGCACGAAATTAACACCGCTTGGATCGTGTTTCACTAAATGAATATTTATCACACATTATATATACATTTATTCTAATGTACAAAGTTAATTTGTACTATTTTCTTATCTATGAAGTTTAACACTGTGTAAAGATACGCTTTAGCCCTTTTCCATTAGCTGAAGTTATCTTAAAGGGAGGATGACGATACAAATGTAGTAATTTTTATTTATTTCCCTATTAAAATAAGACTTTTACGTTTATTAATTAACATTCTGGTAATGTAATTGTCTGAATTGGGCAAAAAAACGGTGAAGATTCAGAATAGCCTCGTTTGTACTAGGCCTTAGAATCGATTTAAATCGTTCCAAAACTTTTCGATTGAGTCGTGTGAACGGGAAACAATCTTTTCTCGATCGATTTGGCGCGATTCCTCGAAACTGCTTCGCGAACCAGATTCAGACCGATTTGGTTTCAACAACCGATTGATAAAGCTACGATAAATCGATTTATAAAGATAATGTATGAACGCGTGACGCTTAAAACGATTCCTAGTGATTTGAATATCGGTTTGATTTTACCGTTTCAAACCGATTAAGAAATCCTAGTGTGCATGGCCTTAGTTATTTTGGTATGATTGAATTAAAAGAAGAACCTTCGTCTAATCAAAAGACTTCTCTTGTATCTTTGGATTCGTAAAATATCCCCCGCGACACGCGCTGTCGTACGCACGCGATTATTTTCGAGTGAAAATAATCTTGAACTATATTAGCTCGTGATTCTAAGAGTGGGGATTTTATTCAACCAAATGTTTTGATTGGTCGGAAGTTCTCATTTTAATGTAAAAATCATAATTGGTATAATTTAGACAAGTACACTTCCTGAATGTTTTACTAAACACAAACGTTTCTTATTTTTATTAACAGAAACAATAGAAATATCTTTTCACCCTCCCTTTAAACAGCCAAGTAACTGTATCTAGATTTTATAGCTCTTTTGTGAGTACAATCGTAAGGTAATGATCGAGATATAAGTATTTAATATTGTTTGAACTTTATGGAGGGAGTGTCTTGGTCGAATCCAGGCTGTTATACATTGATAAATGAAAGAAGCTGATGTCTAGTCACAATTTTTTTGTTTCTTCACGCGTGAATGACACTGAGGTCAGGAAAATTGAAAATTGGGGTTATAAAAGGTCAAGGTAAAAGTTATGGAACTTGGAAATAGATCTCGGATATCCATTATCTTCTTTATTCCTGTATTTTCAGATATTTTAATTTCGGATAAGAAATGAAATTTGTATATTCGTATAATTGTTGAACGTATAAGGTTTACCCGAAGATAAACGGATGTTTAACGAAATATTTCTACTGCCAGATTTGACTAAGGTATAGTCACTTATTTTTTCACGAACTTCTGGTAGTTAATCTCGCGGTCAGAGTGGCCTTCGAATCACATATTGTTTTTCGTTTATAACCTATAATTTTAGGCTCCAGCTGTATGTAGTAATTTAGTTTTATTCAAAATACTCACGCGGACTTAATTTGACCACTGGCCGGCGCCGTCGCCGCTGTTCTAGAATAATAATCGATGTTTTTCCTCTTTCGAAAAATTAACATTTTATACCTCAAGGACTCAACTAGTCTAGAAGTTAGAATTGTTTCAAATAATATTACTTGTTTCTAGAAGCAAAATTTATAGTTAAAGCGAGGCTGTCACTGATTTTTCACGAACTAAAAATTGTATTTGAGTAGCTTTTTCGGAGAGATCGTTAAAGGCCTAGTATTTCTTCTGCCTGTCATGTGGCTGTTTGACTGGAAGTGGGCTCACCTTCTGATCATCCTATTGGGTAGCAAAGCAAGAGACATGCAGGTTGACAGGCAGAAGTAATCCTAGGCCTTTAAAAATGATTTAAAATATGTATACATTGGTCATTCCACGTGAGATCGACCAATAATGTCACCATGGGTCGGCCGATTTTTTTCAAATTTTAAACACACGTTCTGCTCACTTTGAAACTAACAAATCCGAAATTTGAGCAGAAAATACACGGTAGTTTTGGAAAAATTACTATTTAACCAATACCCCTTATACTTAATCTAGAAAGTCAACCATCTTTCGTATGAAAATTATCGTTAATTACGTTTCACAAATAAACTAATAATAAATAAAATATATTAGGCATAAGCCTTTGCAAGAAAAAAACTGTGACAGCCTGACTTTAAATGCAAAAAACCGAATAAATCTTAAGAACAAATTTCATATTTTATCCTCGACGAATTTGATTGAATTATAATTTCACTGACTTTGATAAATGCAATTGAACGAAAGGCAACCCGAAACTTTAAAGTTTATGATATCGTCATTACGATTATCTCTTTCCGCCTGCCTTTAAACCGCGCTGCTTTTAAGACATTCGTAAACGAACAAATTGTAGACGGAGATATTGAAATGTCTTTATACGAGCTAGGGATCTCGGTTTTAGAGCAAAATTTGCATAAGTAATTAACAGGCTAAAGTCGTTGGGTCGGGAAATTTGGCTAGAGTTTTGGTCCTTATGTATGGAATATATAGTATACCCGTACCCTATATGGTATTATAAGGCCCTAGTGCTATAAATGTGGAAACAAATTAATTATAATAGCTAGACATTATTCATAAGCCATGTCACTCCGCGGAAGATGCCAGTTCTTGCCCGGATGAAACCTTAGGAGGCGAATATCAAACGCGAAGCGGATTTAAACTTAAGCCAAATTGCAAATATGAAATCGTGTCCAACGAATAAAAAAAGGACTTAAAGGGAGAATGCAACCTTACAGCGAGTGCAATTTATATCTACCTTTTAAATAGACCTAACCCAACAGCAGGGTGACCACTTTTCCTATATTTCCAATTTTTTCCTATATTTTCACCTCCTTCCTATTTTCTTCTATAATTTAATGGCAATTCCTATAATCTCCTATATTTCTACTCAAAATCTCTAGTTAAGGGTAAAGTTATAAATCATACTGTCAGCTGTGGCTGTATAAGATTATTTTAGATTAACTGTACATTTTACAGTTAAAATAGTCTGTAAAATTCCATACTATTTAAGCAATTGGATCATATTATTACCATGTTTAAACCGGTGGCGAGAGTTGTGATGCAATAATAAACATGGTTCCCACTTTTAATTAATTATTTTCCTATTTTATCATGCATTTTACATAAAATTCTTCCAATATTTTCCTATATTTCGCAAAGAAATTTCCTATATAGGATTTTGAAATTTCAGTAAAAAAAAAAATTAAAAGCAAATATTAAACTAGAAATAAATTTAAAACTTATCATCAAATCAGGCTTAGCTGGTTTCATGGAGATCACCCGAATTCCCGGTATAAGGATAGTGACCAATGACATTGATCCAAGCCTCTTATATTGGGAATGCGGGATCTCCACAATCAACGTCATAAGAATTTCAGCTAAGCCTATTTTCATGGTAAGTTTTAAATTTATTTCTAGTTTAATATTTGTTTGTAATTTTTTTTACTGATTCATTAAGCCTATTTAAACGATAAAGAATCGATAAGAAATCACTCATTATTAGGTTGCACTCTCCCTTTAAATTGAGAATGAATTCACGTTTTCCAAATTAAATTTGAGTAAGATTTTTTTTCAATCAAGATATATTTCGTACAAAATTAGGTCTCTCTCTTCGTCGCAATAACTAACATATTTGTCAATCGCGGGGAATTTGTTAATAAATTCTGCTTCTAATTATCGTAGCTAGTAAAATATAATTATTATTAATATATAATAGACGATGTTTCAAGCAATTATCTCGTTCTGACGATATATCTACGCGTATTACGACTATATATAGGAGAAACGTTTTAAGATTAAACAGTTAATTGAAAGTGATTTAGAGAACAACGCCTTTTGTTCTTTTTTTTTTAATTTACTACGTGAAACAGAAGCCGATAAAACGACGCGGCAAGAGAGCGAGAGAGAGTGAGACAGAGGAGAAGGCTGAAAGAAGAGACTTTTAACTTTGGCCCACTCTCCCCTTACCCCCATACAGCACTCTAATATTAATTAAATACGATCGTTGGATGTCCGGGCCGCTTAAAGGTCGACCGAAATGGAAAACAAAATATTTATTATCTCTATACCATATTTGATTCCATTATTAATTTATTTCAATAAGTTCGATTTTAAGCCTTTCTTTCATCGCATTCCTAGTTAAAAAGACAATTTATCAGTGTTCCCTGGACTAGCTATAAGATTTTTAAATTCCATTCTCCAAATAACTCCAAATAATTAAAAAAAATTATAATAACCAAAGACGTAAAATTTTAAAATAACTTTGGTTTAGTTAGATGAATTCGACATTGAAGAGGAACTTGCATGGGCAGCGCTCCATTGGGGTACATTTTTTACGAGCCGAACTGTTAAGAGATGTCGCTATCGTAGTTCCCATTCTGATCCTATTCTGATTGGCTAAGCTACGACGAGAGAGACAAACTAGGCGATAACCCCCTCCCCTCGCGCTTCGAGACGACGCGTTACGCATTGCAACGGATTTGGATAGGTACCAGAGCGAGAGATAGACTGACGGGCAGGCGCGCCATCTATCGCGATAATTCATCGGTATATTTGTACCCCAATGGCCGGAGCTCCTGGATCAATTGGTTTATGAGTTTGGAAATTTCGAACTCGTCTCTAGTTGCGCGGAAATTTGAAATTTCAGACAAGAGAAGTGGCCAGTTTTCGCGCCATTTATAATTCCCGCCAAAATTGTAGTTCTATCTTTCGATGGGAAAAGCGCGCGTCAATCTCGGTTACATTCATTTTTATTGAAAACACGCGAAAAATCTCGCGATATTTCTGATTTTTTTTCTGTAAGGGTCAATTTATAATAGAACAATCACAGAATTTCACTAAGCCATTTTTGTTTTTGTCATTTTTAGAGTAGAAAAAGTGTTTTAAATGTACTAAAACTATATATTTCTATATTGAAATTTTCTGCTCTATATTTTGAGCGTAAAATATTTCTGGATTTATCCGCTTGTCACTGTTTGAATATAGTTTTAGGTCTTCCTTGACTTGGTCATACTCCCTTTAATATTTGGCGAGATTCGAAAGTGAACTCGCGTTCTCCATTGCAAAGTTACCAACTTTTGAGATTGCGGAAATCATATTGAAGTTTCATTTCGCGCGAAGATATCGAATCCTTCTCTTTCCGTGACTTTGAAATCACGTATTCAAGGAAAACTATTGTTTATACGTTCGTGCTGAAACTCGAAGTTGTCTCTAACAATAGGAGATGGGGAGGATTTGGTCGGAAATTTGGCGGGTAATAGACAGCTGCAGATAGAGCACGAACGCAACAAGAGCCAAAGAGAGAGAGAGAGAGAGAGAGAGAGAGAGAGAGAGAGAGAGAGAGAGAGAGAGAGAGAGAGAGAGAGAGAGAGAGAGAGAGAGAGAGAGAGAGAGAGAGAGAGAGAGAGCGAGAGAAGAGAGAGAGAGAGATGGGGGAGGTTCGGGAGAGTGTGTTATAAGCATATAGACCCCGATAGCTCCTTTGAAATGCAAATCTCTGAGATCTCTACGAGTGTGCGGGCTATAAGAGAAGCGAGAGAAGGGTACCAATGCGTGTATGGTCGAGAACTTGCTAGGGAAACACTATATATGTTCGGGATATAAGGGTTAATGAAGCGATGTTGTAGTCCTATTTCCCAGTAGTTTTGAAAATGATTTTGGTCCCCTTTTAACTCCGAATGATAAAGTGAAGATGCCACCATTTTTTCGCATTATATTTTTAGTTTTATCTTAATATTGTGAAAACATATTAAAAATTTTATACCTCTGGGTTGACGTGTTCTTATGAAAATGTCAAACGTATGGTTTCCGATATGACGTATTTCTGCCACGTAATTAACGATATACAAAAGATAGTTGACTTTCTAGATTAAGTACTTGTACGAAAAAGACCGCGCGAAAGCGACCTTATCACTCGCCACCTTTTGTACGAATATTAAATTTAATTTCTTTCCAGAAATAAACTACGTCATGCATGTATCGTAAAAAAATTACCAAATTTTGTTAGAAACGCTAGAGGTATACAGTTTTGAATATGGCGTTTTAATAGTATGATAGAACTAAAAATATAATCCATTATTGAATTGGAAAAAAATGGTGTCAGCCTCACTTTAAAATTGCGTTAGGTTTCCTTATCTTACAAACCTGTCGCGAACAAACGCGTACAGCTAGAAAGAAAGTGGGAGAGAGAGAGTTGAAATTCATATAATACATGACTCCGAGCTCTGAGATAAAACCCTTCGTGTAAAAGACTCTAAAACTGACCTCAGGCGTTCGGGTTTTGTATCTTTCGCACCCCCTAAAGCCTGATTTTACAAATTACTTCAGTCTATTGTTAATTTTTAGAATTTCACTATGCTAGTTGGGAGGGAGGGACTTGAACCATATTGTCGAGTACGTAGTAAAGAACGGGGAAAACCTGGCTCTCATAGGCCCTCGAGATTTATTATATTCGAGAGAGAGAGAGAGAGAGAGCTCGTAGTCTTTGGTACTCTTTCCATCTCTACCTCTGGGTCTCGAAAATCTCTAAACCCTTTCAAGTTTAAGGGAGCGGTCTTTTATAAATTTTATATTTTCTACTTTCAACAAATTTAAAGGGAGAATGCGACCTAACAACGAATGATTTTTTATCGATTCCTTATCGGTAAACAAAAATACAAACATATATTAAACTAAAAATAAATTTAAATCTTACCAGGAAAATCGTTATACGTTTGAATACGAGTAATTTGTTCGTAGATAAAGTGCCAAATGCTTATCTTCGGGTAAACCTTATACATTTAACAATTATACGAATATACAAATTTCATTTTTTTAGTTAGAAACAATTTATCTGAAAATATACGAATAACAAAAAATAATCGATATACGGTTCCGAGCTCTAATTAAGTGAAAGTCCTTAAACCAGAAACAAATTCATGACCGCGTCACTTGAAATTAATATTTAGTTTAATTTGGATCCTGGTGGGTGGCTGTGCCTTGAACAGCGATGCGCTTAGGTAAAAACATTTCTACAGGGGCTAATTGAAAATACATCGAATAGTTTGAGCCTGGTGGGTGGCTCTGCCATAAACATTGATGCCCGTAAGCTGAAACACTTTTACAGGCGTCTGTTATAATTACATTGAGCTGTTTAACGATCACCGTTTGCCTCTGAAAAAAAGGAACCACTAATACTCTTTACAGTCATAAAGAAAGATACAGAAATAAAACAAGGGGCTAAAATGTCTTCGAGGTGAATTCAAATTTAATTTGTTTTAATTTGAATTCACCTCGAAGCGAAATCACGCGACCATAGTGATGACGAAAAAATTTGGAAAATGGCGATTATAAAAATGCATTTTTACTATCGCGTTAATTTTGTTCTACGACATATGTATATATATGGAACGTAATTAACGATCTCGTAAAACCCTATAACTATGGTATCATTGAGTTTCTTAAAGGGAGAATGCAACCTAACAAGTGATTTTTTTATCGATTTTTTTTATTGTTTAAATAGGCCTAATCCACGAAGATTATTAAACTTAACCGGAAAATAGGCCTTGACTCATTGATCCCTAGACCTTACACGGAGATAATTCAGGATCTCCCGCTAGCCTATTTTCCAAATTTTAAAATACGCCAAATTATGCTTTAAACCTGCTACCTACTTTGGAGAAAAATATTAAAAAAAAAAAAAAGAATATTTTTTTTTTTTTTTTTTTTTTATTTGGAAACGAGTGTCAAACGGCATGGCGTTTATATTTAGGAACCTAGAAAATAAAAATAGAAAATAAAGATGAAAACGACTTCCTTAAATGCTTTTACAAGAGTTTCGCGAGAGATGAGGGCATCAAAAGAAGAAGCCTTTTCTTTAGCTCGAATAGAAAAAAAATATATCTCGGGTGTCGCTTGGGGCGGGCGCGGTTAGGATTTCCACCATAAACTTTTTTGTTCGTGCTTAATCGTATACCTACTTGCCTCAAGCTCTAAAGGGTTCGTCTCTGTACGATTCTATATAGTCAAGCTCGACAAAACTGGACCGGACGTGCATTTTTAAAGGGAGACTAAATTAGAAATGAATTTTTATTCAATTTATTCAAAATGATTAAATAAATATGAGAGATGGCGCTAATTTACGGAAGTAGTATTAAACAGTTTTCGGACCAGTTCAAGGCCTTGTCAAATTGATTTCGCGCCTTTTCAAATTGATTTCGCGCCTTTTCAAATTGATTTCGCGCCTGTTCAAATTGATTTAGCGCTTTTTCGTAATGATTTCGCGCTTTTTCGTAATGATTTCGCGCTTTTTCGTAATGATTTCGCGCTTTTTCGTAATGATTTCGCGCCTTTTCATATTGATTTCGCGCCTTTTCATATTGATTTCGCGCCTTTTCATATTGATTTCGCGCCTTTTCATATTGATTTCGCGCCTTTTCATATTGATTTCGCGCCTTTTCATTTTGATTTCGCGCCTTTTCATTTTGATTTCGCGCCTTTTCATATTGATTTCGCGCCTTTTCAAATTGATTTCGCGCCTTTTCATATTGATTTCGCGCCTTTTCATATTGATTTCGCGCCTTTTCAAATTGATTTCGCGCCTTTTCAAATTGATTTCGCGCCTTTTCAAATTGATTTCGCGCCTTTTCAAATTGATTTCGCGCCTTTTCAAATTGATTTCGCGCCTTTTCAAATTGATTTCGCGCCTTTTCAAATTGATTTCGCGCCTTTTCATATTGATTTCGCGCCAAACTCGCGAAAATACCTTTCCCCAACTTTTGTTGAATTCAGGTTTTTTACATTTGGTATACTTGATTGAATTTTGTTGGTATATTTTACAATTTGAACCATATTTGCTAAATTAAAATATTTTTTGGGAGAATATTGAAATTAAAAGTAAAATTGACGTCACGCGTATGTAAAAATAGTCTCGAGGATTTAGTTAAATTCTTGGAACTAATTCTTTAGCTTATTTCAAATTAAATTTTATCTTCCCTTTAAATCTTCTTTTTCTATTCGTTTTTTCTTACCCCACCTATTTTTTTTTTTTTTTTTTTCTAACATAAGATGGTTTTATTAGCGGTAGCCATTCGAACGTAGCTCACCCTGGCTAGAAACCCCCCTTCTCTTCCCCATTCCAGTTCACCGAAAACCGTCTCGAAATAGTTTTAAACTTCTCGGCACGTTCGCTGGCGTACTCTGGGAAATGATGGAAACGAAACGAGGATTACTCTGGATTATTACGTTGTCCTTAGCGTGTTACAAGCCCTCAGCTTCCCAGATAGCGAGAGCATGATGCGGCCTAGCTCACTCACTGGCCGCGAGTGAATTTAGCCGTAATGAAACTTTACCCCCTACAGCTCATCTTTATTATACAGGGAACGAACGACTTTCAAGGGAGGCTCAACACCCTAAAAACATATATATATTTAGGATATTTTTAATCGATTATCGTACGATAAACGTTAACAAAAGTAGGACTAGGTTTTGATAGAGGGGATGAAATGGGAAAAAACTACCACAGCTCTACTAAAAGTGTTAAGTAATTATTTATAAACTCGAAGTTTTTCACAAATTTTTAAAATATGTGAATATTTTATTCTACTTAAATTATATTTGCTTTTTAGTTAACATACTAGCAAAAACCCGTGAAAAATCACGGCAGTTTTCTAGATTCTTCTAGAATTTTATAGATTCTTCTAGAATTTGTTTAGATTCTTCTAGAATTTTCCGGAATTTTCAAAATTCTTCTAGATTTTTCTAGATTCTTCTAGACTTAGAATTTTCTAGAATTTTCCAGAATTTTCTAGAATTTTCCAGAATTTTCCAGAATTTTCTAGAATTTTCCAGAATTTTCTAGATTCACCTAGAATTTTCCAGAATTTTCTAGATTCATCTAGAATTTTCTAGAATTTTTTCGGAATTTTCCAGACCTTTCTAGAACTTTAAAGCACTTTCCAGAATTTTCTAGACCTCCTTGAACATTCTGGGAAAAGTTACGAACAGCGATTCATTGTCATGTAATTTTTATCAGTTCCGAATGGAAAGATCGTCATAAAATTTTTCTAAAATTATTCGCGTTTTAAAAATACCGTGTGTTAGAATCAATTGTGGAAATTGTTGCAATATTTGTTTTACGAACTTTCGTAAAATTCTGCTCAAATTTGATTTTCGTGAAAAAAAAAAAATGATATCTAAATTCGATGATTTTGATTATGTTTTTCATCTTCCATTTAAAGTCTTTTCCTTCGCCGGAATAATAAAAACGTGTGTGACAGAAATTACGATTCTAGTCCGAGCGACTCTTACAAATATAGACCGTATCATTTTGAATTTTCAACGGTGTATTAAGCTAAGGCTTCTGGTTATCTCTTCGTAACTTAACCCGTAGAGAAAAAAGGAAGCCTAGATCAATTTGGAAGTGCTGAAAACGTAAAAACTGATTCTTACTCTACGGATATCTCTCTCTTTCTCCGGATGAAGATGTTCTCGTAATTTCGTTTAGGTCGTCCGCCCACCCGTATATATACTTAGAATAGCGAGAGATAGAGAAGGGGGGGGGGCAGGGCTAGAGACGGAGCGAGAGCCCAAGTACTCACCCGCCTCTGTTATATACTCGTTGGCCATTCCGATCAACTATTAAAGATATATCATTGTGTTTTTACGGCTAAAGCGCTGATCCGACTCTTTTGGGCCGCTGCGCTCTCTCGAGAGAGAAGAGAGAGGAAAAAGTTTTTAAACCCTCGTGACTTTCGGTACGTTTTAATAGTTTATTAGTTCGATACTGTGTGGGTGGCTGGACTTTCGACTATTAATATTGCATACCTATCTTGATATAGATAAAGAATAAAATCGTTCGTGCGCTCGTTCAAAAGCGTCCTCTTACGGCTATTTTTCATATCAGCCACGAACGTGCATGTTTTGTTGCTTACTATATACTTTTGCCCGAACCGTATCTGCCCTTAGAGGACGTTTATTCATATTTATCTATTAAAGCGAGACTGTAACGTACATTAATCAACGTATACTCAAATGATAAAATACGTTTAATTATTTAGCTGGTTTATTAAAAGAATTCGCTTGATAAAAAATTGATTTTATCATTGAGTATACTGGTCATCCGCACATAATTCATTTCGTAACTCTTAAGCGGGGCTTCGTACGACAAAACGTCATAGAACCTTTTCGTCTTAAAATAGCCCATAGAACCCACTGTAGCTCGATCCTACCACCATTTTTGAAAAACCCTGTACATAATATAAATACAAAAATTTCAAAAATTTGAAACATATACTAGGTGAAAGATGTGACTTCGGGGTCTTGAATAAAGTGAAAATAAAAATTTTAAAAGTTGCGCCACATGACGTCACACGTCACAGTGTAGGATCCCCCCTCGAAATTTAAAAAAAAATTGAAAGCGAAGAGGAGGGGGCAACCGAATTTATTGGTGGGGCAAGATCAATATTGTTACGCCCCTGTTCAAAAATATATTTTTTCTCTGATATTTTTTAATGATTATCGCCTAAACTCAATCTATATTGGGTCAGTCTTCCATTTAAGTTCAGAGTTATTGTTTGATTGGTCTCGCTGACCTTGTTAGTGTGGGTGGTAGCGAGAAATCAACCACGAAAGAGGCTAAGCACGCTATTTCTTCATCCTTCAATCGATTGAACAATTTGCAGCCCCTCCCCCCCGACCACTCGCTCCGATCTTAACAGCCTTCCAATTCCCTTGTCAACTATGTACACCCATTGTAAGGAAAAACCGCACCACGATTTTGTATTGTTTTAGTCAGTTTCACCACAACCTCCCAGTCAACCAGGGTCGCTTTAATTATATCGAGAATTAAACCGGGTTATTGATGGTTTTATAATAAGCCGGATCGAGTTTAATGAATGATACGTGTTCAGACTGTTTTTTAGTATAATTCGCGACATAAGTTTGCGCGTCTCCAATTGAAATAGATTATCTGAACTTGTTTCCTGAATCTGTAAGATTATTTAAATAGAGCTCGAAATCGGATATAAATTATCTGTTATTCGTCTATTTTCAGATATTTTTTATAAATTGTAACTAAAAATGAAATTTGTATATTCGTATAATTGTTAAATGTGTAAAGTTTACCCCAAGATAAGTGTTTGACGCTTTATCTACGAAAAAATTACTCGTATTCAAACGTATAACGATGGATAAGAAAATTGGCGTTTCCAGAATCAGTCTAAAATATAAAAAAAAAATATTTCAAATTAACTTTTAATTTGAAGAATATAAATAAGATTTTAAATAATATTTTTATTCGTTATTTTTCGGGAAAGTAAATTTTGAATTTTTTTACCCGAACGTATAACGCGGATAATATTCTAATTAAGATAAGGTCATTTTTGGATAAAAACGGATATGGATTATTTTTTTTTTCTTTACTTTATCTTCGAATGAAAAATAGTCTATTTAATAAAACAGATTATATACACCAGAATTAAATAGATTTTATGCAATTAATAAAAATTATACCAAGCTCTATATTTCAATAATATTTAGACCATATCTCCTTGATTACGACCCCGGTTTGGCCTAACGAAAATAAGATTCACCTCATCTTTCTTACCCCTCCCATAGAAAGACACTGACTTTAAATATTTAAATCATCGTGGGCAATAAATTTAATATAAAAGTTTACTAGATTGTAGATGGCCCATAAATTATGCAAATTATGTAACTTTTACCTTCACAGATATGAAATTGTATTAATTAAAAAAATACAATTAAGACGATTATTTGCGTAAAATATCAAATCTGTGATTGATTTCTATTGTTTCGTTATATTATTTCGTTAGGAAATATTTCATTATTGAACCACCTGTCGCTATATCGTTGAAAACAAACATAGTATCGCCTATCCAATCAAGGGAATTTCAAAAGAATTCTACTTTCTTTGTTTTGGATATACTATAGGCATAGTATATACTTGTATATTGAATATGTAGGAAACACCGAAGAAAACTCTACCTTTCGGAATTTATAGGTCAACCAGAAAAGTTCCAAACTCCTTTAAACCCTAAAGCCCCATTCGCACTCATTTAAATATGAAGTAGACGAATTCGAAACTTTCATACTATGCTTTGGAATTGATTCAAACCGTTTAAAATCGTTTCGGCTTAAGCGTGTAAACGGGAAAGTTTTTTCTCAAATCGATTCGGGAACCAGTATTTTCAAACAAATTCGGCTTCAACAATGATTAAAGCTTCGATCACATTAGCATTTCTTAATCAATTTGAAACGGTAAAATAAAACCGATATTCAAATCGCCAGGAATCGTTTTAATCGAATAAAATCGATTCGAGAAAAGACGGTTTCCCGTTCACACGACTCCAGGGAAACGTTTTGAAACGGTTTAAATCGATTCCATTAAGGCCTAGTATGAACGCGTCTTAAACGGAATGGATAAATAATAGGTTTATGAAAAAGATATCGTGAGCAGTTGTCGCTTAAAACTATTCAAATATATTTAAATATCGGTTTGATTTTACCGTTTCAAATCGATTTGTTTAGCCTAGTGTGAACGTATCTTTTAAGAGAAGAAAGAACTGTAAATTAGATAATTTCATGTACTCTCTAAACGCCCGAAGTAGGCTTTAAATCATTGAGGCTGTTGAAGTATTTTCGATTTCTGTGTGGGAAGCGGTCCAAGCAATTCTACCTTCGAAAACAGATATGTGAAGAGACTCTCTAGGAAATTCTAAATTTACCCAGACGTGTCTCCTAGCTTTAAGGTGTCCATTTGGTCAAACTGAATAGAATCAAAGGCTCAAGAGTACATCAAAGCTTCAGACGAAGATCAAAATACTCGGAAGCTCTACTCTATTCAACTTGGTATATCTAATTAACCAAGACTTCTTTTTTAAGGATGTCTTCTCACTTGAAATAATTCTATACCCCTGTATACCCTTTTACTTTCAATATGAACGTGAACATTCGCGTTTTCAGTAGCTACGTTCACACTTGACACTTTGGAACCATTCGAATGTACAAATCGATTTTTAAGATATTAGAGTTGACACGGATATAGAAAAAATAAGCTTAAGTAATGCTCGGTGCTCACGAGCGCTATGAGCTTTACAAGTTATGACGTAGCTGATGACGTCGACTGCAGCATATTATAAGTAAGCTCCTCTTTTATGATAGCAACTATTCCGCGCAATGTGGCTGAAAAACGCGAAAATTTGCGGAAAGTTACCTCTGAAAGAACGCGGCGTTTTTGGCTAATGAAAACCAGCCTTTACGAAAGAGGACTCGGATGATCGGGTATTTTTATTTCAATCATCGAATATGAAAGCTGTTCCTTTTATATAAGATCAGAATTCAGACACACCACGCTTAATACAACCCCAATCTGTGTTTTCATCACGTACGAAGCCGCAAGCTGGCTAGGGTTTTTTTTTACATGTGTTTCGAATAACTTATACTATGGTACTAACACGCGTACTGAATTTACTGATTGATATGCTGGAGAGAGTTTGAGGTTAGATGAACGTATGTCTCGCGTGTATGAGGTCCGTTGCATTCGAGGGTAAGAATCGGCGGTCATCCATTAAAAGGGATGATGAAAAGGTCAACTTCAGCCAAGAGAGTTCCTGAACCTAGAGCTAGATATCCGGAAAATAGACTTAGCGGGATTCATGGAGATCCTGATTTTCTCACGTATAAGCGATTGTAAGTCTCATGGAGATCTCGCGTGAGCTACGGGCCTTTGCTGATTGGTCTCTAGACTTTGCACGGAGGCAATTCAGGATCTCCTTGAATCCCGTTAAACCTATTTTCCGGTAAGTTTTAAATTTATTTCTAGTTTAATATTTGTTTTGTAAACTTTTTACTGGTGGGCTAGGCATATTTAAACGATAAGGAATTGATTTAAAAATCATTGTTATTAGTTATTAGGTTTGCATTCTCCCTTCAACGATGCCATACAAAAATAACTGTTAAAAAGTAGATTAGACGATTTTAACCATTAATCTTTGGCCTCTTTTATAAAATAAGGTAGTTTTAAATTATAAATTACAATCTTGTTAATTTAAGAGATCAAACCGTATATTACCATTACCTTGGTAATTTACCGCGTAAATTACCGATTTAGAACTCTGAATTCCTAGAAGATTTTTTCTTCTTTTCGACTGTTCCTTTATTAGAGGAAGTACGCCTAGTTTCGCGCCACTAAAGGTAGACCTTTGGTCTACGAACAGTTTTATAGTTGGCGGGATAAGCGCTGTGTAAGTGAGCGTGTGCTACTATAGCGGCTAGCTGGGGCTTCCGAGTGGAAACGGAACCAGTGAAAATGAAAAGGGCGCTGTCGACGTAACGGGAAATGATCACTCATTTCTGCCTCTTTTTTCTATAGCGTCGAAACTCTCGAAGAACCGCGTTCGAATACTTTGCCTCCACATCGCTATTAGAGCTTTCTTTATTAGAATACCATTTGAATGTAATTTCCTGGAATATACCTTTTACCTACACCTTATATCATTCGTAAAGCTGTCAAAATATCGTATATGTCAACGAAGAACGCTGCTGTTCTCGGTATTGAAACTTTATAACCTTTGAACTTTATATATTGTTATAATGTTTCACAAATATTTTAACGAGATTCAAATTATGAAAGTAGGCGCGCAATTGGGGTACACTCTTTACGCCGATCTGTTAAGAGATGTCGCTATCGTAGTTCCCATTCTGATCCTATTCCGATGGGCTAAGCTATGACGAGAGAGACAAACTAGGTGGTAACTCCTCCCTTCGCGCTTCGAGACTCGACGAGTTTCGCATAGCAGCGGGTGTAATACGTGGATAAGTACAAAAGAGTGCGAAATAGTGAGGCGCAGGCGCACCATCTATCGCGATATTTCATCATTTGTACCCCAATGGCCGTAGCCCCTGGAAGCTGGTTTATGAGTATGGATGTTTTGAATTTGTCTCTGTCAATTTTAGCGCTATTTAGGGTTGGTTTGTTAAAGGGATCGTACCAAGAATTACGGGAATCTTCGGAAAAGGTAGCCAATTACGTTATATTCCCTTTTAAAGGTTAATTCTTTAGGTTTATTGGTTTAAAAATTATTTTAGGTCTCTTGTGTACGCAAAATGCTGAATTCAAATGTTACTTCTAGAGCTCATATATTTATATATATTGACGCGTTTCAAGTATCATTATAAACATAATCTCTCAATGGAGTCCAAAAGATCAGATGGGAAATCATGCCCGGGTTTCAATTCACGCCCCCCCGTTTACCAATTTCTAGCCAATTTGTTACTGAGTTCCTCCACGCGAGACTTAGCCAAATCATCTCGTATAGAATCGTACGAGAATCACGGAGGAGTAATGTAGAAGACTCGATGACTGTCAGTTTTCACGTAAGCCTCGTTCACGCTAGAAAGTTTAGAAACCTTTTTAACCATTTTGGAAAGGTCAAACTATGACGCTTTAAGGTCAAGTGCAATGGTCTCTTGTCATGATATATGTATATTATAATAAAAAGTTGATTTGGATACATTCCAAACGATTCGAAAACAGTTTCAACGTAGATAGTTTGAACCTATAGCTATAGAATCGCGTCAACAATAGTTGCTATCATAAAAGAAGAGGAGATTACTCGGGTAATGTTGACGTCGACGTCATCAGCTACGTCATAGCTTGTTAAGCTCATAGCGTTCGTGAGCACCGAGCATTTCTTAAAGGGATACTATTAGCTGAAATTAAGTATTTTTTTCTGATTCCTTATGTAAAAATATGCTCCCCTGAATTTTTCATAATTTTTGAAAATATTTTGTTGGTTTTATATCCTAAAAACGCGTTTGAATTTCTCTACCATTGCCAAAAAACCAATCAGAACCAAGGGCCCTTCATCTTCAATTTCGAATTCGTCAATTGAAAGATATTGAAGAGATGCTGGAAGCCATTCCAAATATTCAAAACAATACGTGTAAAAGCTTAGTCGTCCTTTGAATGCAAACGCTACTGCATTTGAATAATATATATTCCCCTAAATTGGGGCTCTTCTCGTATTAAAGCACGTGCATAATTTACCGGATAACGATTGGCCCCGTTATAAGACCATAAGTGTGATGAAATATCTCGGAAGAACTATTGTGGATGAATACGCATTCGATTAAAAAAGTTAAACTATACGATTAAGTGCAGGTCTTCACCATTTTTTCGAACGTTTATGGATATGATATTATTTTTAGTTTCTTTCATACTATTAAAACACGTATTCGTAATAATAATAACAAGATGGACAAACCCATAATAGCTTCACCCCTCACGGTTCATATTTTTCGAAAAATTCGTTGGAAAGAAATTAAATTTTCCTAAGGTTTCATTTTAAAGGGAGAGTGCAACATAACAACGAATGATTTCCTTATCGATTCCTTATGGCTTAAATAGGCCTAACCCACTAGTGAAAAAATTGACGAACAAATATTAAACTAGAAATAAATTTAAAACTTACCGGGAAAATAGGCTTAGCGGGATTCATGGAGAAGGCTAGCGACCAATCGAACGCGATTGGAGATCTCGCCTGATCAACAGGCCTTCGCTCGTTGGTCGCTAGACCTTACACGGAGGCAATTCAGCTGATCTCCAAGAATCCCTCTAAGCCTATTTTCCGGGTAAGTTTTAAATTTATTTCTAGTTTAATATTATGTGAACTTTTTATCGGTGGATTAGGCCTATTTAAACGATAAGGAATCGATAAAAAATCACGTGTTATTGGGTTGCATTCTCCCTTTAAGGGAAACTATCCCAAACTAACCGAACATAAGCCATTATATAAATTCAAAGATTTTAATTAGAAGAAACTTAAGCTGATCAGAATTTTGGTTCAAATCAACTAGTAAATATTTTAAATCAAGAAAAAAGTGTTGGAAATATGTTGGAAAAAATCTTGGGAAAAGGCTTTGAAAATGGTTGGAAAAATATTGATTTTAAAAAAAATCTTGAGATAAGGCTGGAAAATGCGTAATGAATTCGTAATCTGATTTCTTGGTAGTTACTATTTGACTTGGCGGAAGCTTAAGATAATTTGGTTATATAAGATTTAATCTCGTTTCTAAAGGAAAATATATCAAGGCAGTTTGTTTATATTGTAGGAGTCTTTGATACGACCAGTATTATAATTATACTCAGAAACAAACCTTACTAAACTTACATTCGCTTTGAATTTAATTCGTCAAACAGATTATTTTATTAGAAAACTAGGCATAGATGGAATTAAAAAATATATTTCTCATTTAGTGAGGCGTGTTTTAATTTGTAGAAATCCCTAAAGATAACGAAACCAGTTTCAATATTTGACTTTTATGGAACCAACTTTTTTTCTTTAGTTAACCAAAATTTTAAAATCAAAGAAATTCGCTAATTATAAAGGGTTAGAGTCTACAAAGATACAGCTTGGAATCGGATATCCATTATCTTCTGTTATTCGTATTTTTTTAGATATTTTATTTTCGGGTAAAATTGTAACTAAAAAATGAAATTTGAATATTCGTACAATTGTTAAATGTATAAGGTTTACCCGAAGATAAGCCTTTGACGCTTTATCTACCTACAAATTACTCGTTTTGAAACGTATAACGATGGATAAGAAAAATCGCGTTTCCAGAATTAGTCTAAAATATAAGAAAAATATTTGAAATTGACTTTTAATTTGTAGAATATAAATAAAACAACGAAATTAAGATTTTATATCATCTTTTTATTCGTTATTTTTCAGGAAAATATATATTTTTTTTATCCGAACATATATCGCGGAAAATAATCCAAGGCCTTTCTTGGATAAAAAAGGATATGGATTATGTTTTTTACTTCATCTTCGAATAAGTTAAGTCTATTTTTAATCAAACAGATAATATACATCAGAATTTAATAGATTTTATCCAATTAATAAAAATTATACGAATTCGGAGCTCTAGTCATAGAGCAGTAAAATATATTTTATAATCGCCATCTTCAAAATTTTTAAAATAATTCCTCGCAGTGCTACGTCATCACTATGGTCGCGTGATCTCGCTATTGTAGAGCCTACAGTTGATTCTCTTGCGTTCTGGCACCATTGATAAGGTCGCTTTCGCCAGTCTTTTTCTTAAAAATACTTAATCCAGAAAGAAACTTTTTTTTCGTATGAAAATTATTGTTAATTAAGTTCGAGAAATAATCTACGTCATATAAATGTTTTGGAGTAAAATGACGACTTTAACCCTTTAAATTAAATATTTTAAGAAATAAGAACAAATTTGACCTGAATTATTATAATTAATTTCTGAAAATAATTGTATTTGTTCAGTTTTCAATCGGAATTAGCTAAGCCTTTTTGTTTTAATTAATCAAATTTATTATTGTGTATGAATCCTTATAGTACGGTATTACCACATTGTCATCTCCCATTGAAACGCGATTAAGATATTATTTGAATAAGGTTAAAACCTTATTAAATCCGTAATTTTTCTTCTTTTTAATATTTCATAAAATGAATTAAAGCTTCAACAAATATATTTCTAAAATTGAATAATTAAATGGGTAGTACCATAATTTTGGGCGGGATATTTTTAACCACACCCACTAAATTGACTTCTATCTTGAAAGAACCGTAACTTTTCTCTACGAGCTCCTAGATCAGAACTGATAGCACCGTTAGAAAATAGACATTTCGTTGATTAGTTTAGAATAATAAAATAGAGATAAGCCACTTGAAAATTATGTCTCGCCACTAGATACAAATTGACGAAAAATCCAAAAATGACCTCTATATTGAAATGGTCTTAACTTTTCACTACGATCTCCTAGACCAAAACTGATTGCACCGTTAGAAAGTAGACATTTCGTTGATTAGTTTAGAATAATAAAATATAGATAAGCCACTTGAAAGTAATGTCTAACCATTGGATACAAATTGAACAAAAATCCAAAAATGACCTCTTTCTTGAAATGGTCTTAACTTTTCACTACGATCTTCTAGACTAAAACTGATTGCACCATTTGCAAGTAGACATTTCGTTGATTAATTTAGAATAGCCACTATATACAAAATTAAGCTAAATTCAGATCTTTGCGCTTCCACAAAACATATCGCATTGACTCACTTTCCCTTGGGTTTTTGTTCCACGTTTTAACACATTTAGAAATGGAGAGCAATTTTAAGTTTCGTTCCTCGGGAAATTTTGTTCCGAAGAAAAATATTTTTAAAACTTGAAAGCTAAATATGTGGGCTTAATTTTTAGCGCGGGTCGACCCTAGTAATCAGTCTGGTCACGAAGTCTATTAGGGAACGACATACTTGCCTCGACTATTAGGGCTATTAGGCGGACTCCAATTTTTGACTCTGTCCGAACGCTAAACACTACAATTTTACGTGATATATCTTTTAGTTTTGTCGCATAGCGTCACCCCCTCCCACTAACCCCCCTCCTACATCCAAAAGGGTTTTTGGAACAAATCGATGCGGCCATAAGCCATAAAGGCAGAACCTCACCAAATGTCTTTTTCTATACGTAGAGCTCGCAATTCGGATAATTTTTAATAATTGGATAAAATCTTTTAAATTCTGATGTATATTATCTGTTTGATTAAAAATAGATTCTTTTTCATTCGAGTTAACTTATTCCAAGATAAAGTAAAAAAACATAATCCATATCCGTTTTTATCCAAAAATAGCTTTATCTTAGAATATTATCCGCGTTATTTTTATTTATTTTCCTGAAAAATAACGAATAATTTTCTTATTCATCGTTATACGTTTGAAAACGAGTACTTTGTTCGTAGATAAAGCGCCAAAGGCTTATCTTCGGATAAACCTTATACATTTAACAATTATTCGAATATCCAAATTTAATTTTTTAGTTACAATTTATCCGAAAATAAAATATCTGAAAATATACGAATAACTGAGGATATCCGATTCCGAGCTCTAATCTTCATTAGCGTCCTCTAACGGCGAAAACACCAGGTCAAATCTTGATTTTTTTTAACAGTTATAACATTGATGAGTTTAAAATGTAGTATCGCAACTTTTAGAAAGCTGACTTGACCTTTGAACTATAAAGCGTACGTATTATAGATGCACGAATGGCGTAATTTTGAATGATAAACTAAAAATTGTGTAGGGAGGAGGTTTGGAAACCTGTTTAAGTGGGAGGGTAGGAGGTAGTGTTTGGGGCTCGCGGTGATTGCCTCCTATTAAAAGCTTATTAACCCTATTAAACATCTCGACCGTAAAGCCCTAATTTCGCAATAAAGGCGCCACGCCTTTCCCACTCACTCTATGTAGAAGGACTCGTCCAGCTGGCCTCCCGTACTCGCGCGAGATGGCCTTGGAATCGAGGCTTATATAGCCTTATAGAACCTAGCGTACCCTTCTAGACCCTCGTCGTAGCCTTAGGTTGATTCCAGGGCCACAGACGAGGGCGTCCAGTATTAAATAGGAAAATTTATAGTCCGACAAATCTCTTGGCGAGTCGCCTGGACCAATATATTCTGCCTTACTGTTTAGTGAAATAAAAGTAGATTTATAATACAGAAACCCCCCACCCCGGTTAACTTTATTGGCCAGTGAACCGGTGGAAAAACTTTTAGACCTAGTCACCGAGGCTAAGAAATTTCGCGCGAAAAAATAAGACAAGCTACCAGTCTAAACAAATTATTTTGTTTTTCAAGTTCATCGCGCACAGATTTTATCTTGGATGTAATTGGAAACAGTCTTGATCAGTGTAAACTAGAAAAATTTTGCCTATAGTTTAAAACGTAATTTAACACCTCATCATTGGTTTAAATGGTATTTATTACCCTGATTAATGGTGGTTTTGCCCTAATCTATGGTATTTTTGCCCTGATTAATGATATTTTGCCCTGATTAATGGTATTTTTTCCCTGATTAATGGTATTTTTTCCCTGATTAATGGTATTTTTTCCCTGATTAATGGTATTTTTTGCCCTGATTAATGGTATTTTTTGCCCTGATTAATGGTATTTTTTGCCCTGATTAATGGTAATTTTTGCCCTGATTAATGGTATTTTTTGCCCTGATTAATGGTAATTTTTGCCCTGATTAATGGTAATTTTTGCCCTGATTAATGGTATTTTTTTGCCCTGATTAATGGTATTTTTTTGCCCTGATTAATGGTATTTTTTGCCCTGATTAATGGTATTTTTTTGTCCTGATAATGTTTTTTTGCCCTGATTAATGGTATTTTGGCCGTGTTTAATGGTATTTTTGCCCTGATTAATGGTATTTTTGCGGTGTTTAATGGGATTTTGGTCCTGATTAATGAGATTTTTTACCCTGATTATTTTTTGCCCTGATTATTGGTATTTTAGTTAAAATTATGCGGTTTTTACGCGAATAAGTTTAATTATATTTTATATTCCATTTAAAGTGGTTGTGACACCATGTTTATAACCAAGGCTTAAGTTTTAGTTTTTTAAACGAACTACAATTCCATTTAAATATAAGTTAATCCTAACGGTTAGTAACTCAGTTGCAGTCTTGAAAGAAACCAAAATTCCTACTTCTTCTATGGTAATTCGAGTCCCTTTTTTATTTCGCGACTGAATATAGATTATATCAAAAATGTCTTTGCGAACAAAGACCCAGAAGGACATGTTATGGCCTTGAATGTCTGAAGTGACAGATATTTAATTTTCTTTTAAAACATTAAATTTAAATACAATTAGATTTTCTTTTAAAACGAAATTTAAATATAATCACAATCTGGCACGATTTAGAGTTTCAAATTTCAAAACAACTGATTTTATTCACTCGGAAATATTTAAGAAAAAACATAACAGACGATTTTCTCCCATTGACGCTTAACATTAAATTTGGCTTAATTATTTTTCAGGGATTACGTGCAAACATTAGCAGGGCAAAAATTAACAGGGGCAAAAAGTAGCAGGGGCAAAAAGTAGCAGGGGCAAAAAGTATCAGGGGCAAAAAGTAGCAGGGGCAAAAATTAACAGGGGCAAAAAGTAGCAGGGGCAAAAAGTAGCAGGGGCAAAAAGTAGCAGGGGCAAAAAGTAGCAGGGGCAAAAAGTAGCAGGGGCAAAAAGTAGCAGGGGCAAAAAGTAGCAGGGGCAAAAAGTAGCAGGGGCAAAAATTAGCAGGGGCAAAAATTAGCAGGGGCAAAAATTAGCAGGGGCAAAAAGTAGCAGGGGCAAAAAGTAGCAGGGGCAAAAAGTAGCAGGGGCAAAAAGTAGCAGGGGCAAAAAGTAGCAGGGGCAAAAAGTAGCAGGGGCAAAAAGTAGCAGGGGCAAAAAGTAGCAGGGGCAAAAAGTAGCAGGGGCAAAAAGTAGCAGGGGCAAAAAGTAGCAGGGGCAAAAAGTAGCAGGGGCAAAAAGTAGCAGGGGCAAAAAGTAGCAGGGGCAAAAAGTAGCAGGGGCAAAAAGTAGCAGGGGCAAAAAGTAGCAGGGGCAAAAAGTAGCAGGGGCAAAAAGTAGCAGGGGCAAAAAGTAGCAGGGGCAAAAAGTAGCAGGGGCAAAAAGTAGCAGGGGCAAAAAGTAGCAGGGGCAAAAAGTAGCAGGGGTAAAAAGTAGCAGGGGCAAAAAGTAGCAGGGGCAAAAAGTAGCAGGGGCAAAAAGTAGCAGGGGCAAAAAGTAGCAGGGGCAAAAAGTAGCAGGGCCAAAAAGTAGCAGGGGCAAAAAGTAGCAGGGGCAAAAAGTAGCAGGGGCAAAAAGTAGCAGGGGCAAAAAGTAGCAGGGGCAAAAAGTAGCAGGGGCAAAAAGTAGCAGGGGCAAAAATTAGCAGGGGCAAAAATTAGCAGGGGCAAAAATTAGCAGGGGCAAAAATTAGCAGGGGCAAAAAGTAGCAGGGGCAAAAAGTAGCAGGGGCACAAAGTAGCAGGGGCACAAAGTAGCAGGGGCACAAAGTAGCAGGGGCACAAAGTAGCAGGGGCACAAAGTAGCAGGGGCACAAAGTAGCAGGGGCACAAAGTAGCAGGGGCACAAAGTAGCAGGGGCAAAAAGTAGCAGGGGCACAAAGTAGCAGGGGCACAAAGTAGCAGGGGCACAAAGTAGCAGGGGCACAAAGTAGCAGGGGCAAAAAGTAGCAGGGGCAAAAAGTAGCAGGGGCAAAAAGTAGCAGGGGCAAAAAGTAGCAGGGGCAAAAAGTAGCAGGGGCAAAAAGTAGCAGGGGCAAAAAGTAGCAGGGGCAAAAAGTAGCAGGGGCAAAAAGTAGCAGGGGCAAAAAGTAGCAGGGGCAAAAAGTAGCAGGGGCAAAAAGTAGCAGGGGCAAAAAGTAGCAGGGGCAAAAAGTAGCAGGGGCAAAAAGTAGCAGGGGCAAAAAGTAGCAGGGGCAAAAAGTAGCAGGGGCAAAAAGTAGCAGGGGCAAAAAGTAGCAGGGGCAAAAAGTAGCAGGGGCAAAAAGTAGCAGGGGCAAAAAGTAGCAGGGGCAAAAAGTAGCAGGGGCAAAAAGTAGCAGGGGCAAAAAGTAGCAGGGGCAAAAAGTAGCAGGGGCAAAAAGTAGCAGGGGCAAAAAGTAGCAGGGGCAAAAAGTAGCAGGGGCAAAAAGTAGCAGGGGCAAAAAGTAGCAGGGGCAAAAAGTAGCAGGGGCAAAAAGTAGCAGGGGCAAAAAGTAGTTTACGAAAATATTAAGGGATTTCTTACAAGTTAGTGTACAAGAATGTGATGTACTACTAGGAAATAAATACCCATCATAGAGGTCTCAAAATTTTTAGACAACTGTATCCTACGAAAAGACAAGAGAAGACCGCCGTATTTAGATTTTCGCGCCGAAACAGGGAAGAGTGGTTTGAAAACAGAGTTGTCCCGAATAGACGATAATTCCGACTATGTCTCAACCTTGAAAAAATGTCCCATCTTCCGTATAAACGGCTCTATTTAACGGCTCTTTTTGTTAGTTTCAAGGCTGGAAAAAGTATAGAAAATCCTATACTTTGTACCAGCCTTGAAAAAAGGGACCATCTTCAATACAAACGGGTGCTTTTTAACAGTTCTTTTATTCGTTTCCAAAGATAATTTTATAATAAGGCCTATTACCCGGCTTCAAAATTTAGTAATTTCTCTTTCTTATCAATTCTCACAATTGCAACCTTATTAATTTTAACACTTGTTTTTGAGTAAAATAGTATATTGTCAAAGAATAAAAATCAAATCAGAGGGTGAAATTAGAATATAAGTTTATAAATAACATCTTAAGCGTGACTGCAGTGCCTGTGTTAATGGATCAAGGCTTTAGATTTAAAAAGAACCCCGCGCAATAGGTGAAAACCGCAAAAAACTCCGTCAGTAAAGAAAAATAATAGGTTCGCTAGTTTGAACAATTATTAACGCCAAATCTGTAATTCTCAAAGGCTTGGAATTAATTTGTAAATTATCCGTACATACTTAATTAGATGTGGTTAAAAAAATCAGGAAGCTGGAGCGTAAATTTAAAACTTTAGACAAGAATTTGTTTCTCCCCTCGACTTTTCCCCCCTACATTTTAGTGCTTTTTCGCGCCGTCTTTTGGGGGAGTTTTAATTTTCCATTTATTCTCTCAAACACATGTTAATTTTTTTCTTTGCCGGGGCTTCTATAGCGCGAGCGCAGCCGAAGCGCGTGATCGAGGAGGCTATGTTAAAAAGCCATATAAAACCTAAGCCTAATTTGTCAAATTAGGCTTAGGTTTTTGGCGAATCTATTTCTCCGCCTTACTTTTTCGTCCGTTTTCATAAATAGATTGTGGGCCAACTAATCGGTGTAAAATTATGAAATTAATCTTAAAATAAAGCTTGAAACTTAATTCATACCACACGGAAAATCCAAGTCTGAAAAATATCCGGAAGTATTAGAAAATAAATCTAAAAGGTAAGCCACTTTCAAAAAACCAAATCCCATAGAATAACATTACGAATTTGGCCATGCGCGAAACCAGCTAAGTACCAAAAAAAGGGTCAACTTCAGAATTAATTTTAAAATACTTAGACTTAATATTTTTAAATGAAACTTGAAAAGTTCAACATTCGAACCTTGCTCTACCATTTAAAAGTGATTATAACTGTAACAAATAATTACTCTTTTAGTTCTGTCAATCACTGGACTTGTCCTCGAAAGAGTCGATTTTAATGTTATTCTATGGGAGAATGGACCGTTTTGATTGGCTAGAGACTGAATTTTTTAGGAAATCAAAATAGCATTACAGATGATGATGGGCCCATAACATAGAACCCTACCGGGTTCTAAGAATTAAAGAACTTTGGAAAATTCTAAAGTGAATTCGGTTTTCGACGGACTTCAGTAAGGGTCGCGTTTTACGAGTATTTTTATTTTTACGAAAGCGTTTAGGTGGGTTTTGAATTTAACTTAGTTTTTGAGGTGTTTTATAGCTTTTAATAAAATTATTCTAGGGTTTATTGTTAGTGATGAAGTCCTTCCAAAGAGAGTTGTTTTTTGCATAGAAGTTATCGTAAAAAGAGTCCCAAGAATTTTTAAATCATGTTAATTTTACAAACTGACAACGGAACAGCTTTCAAATAAAATTTTATAATCAAGACGTTAAAATAAAAATGAATTTATGAAGCATATTGAAACGATAGAGTTTTAAAGTTACCGTAATTTTGGATATTGGTAAATTACGCTGTAATTTACCGTCTCACGATAATTAACGGTATTAACAAAATTATCCATATTTTATTTTTCCATTATTTTAAATGCGGAATTTTTTCAAATTCTTATTTTTGACTTAAAAAAAAAATCTACACTTGTGATAAATTCAATTTGACTTTGGATTGATGGAACAAAGTGTAATTATAACGACGCCAAATAAGAATAAATAATAGGTTAGGTAATAGTGTTTTTTTATCTATTCCTTATCGTTTAAATCAGTAACTTTAACAGATAAAACCGTAAATTATTATTACCCTGGTAATTTACGCCGTAAATTACCGTAGTTTAAATTACCGCAATTCATCTCAATAATGCTTTTGGAATTTTATATTTTAAAATATACTTTGACTTTTTATATAGTTCATATTTTTTCTTTGACACATCTACATGTTCAACAATATAAACTCCTATATTTTCAACAATTTATTTCAAGAATTCTTCAACTCTTTTTTTTTTTTTCTTTTGTGATATAAAATCATATAACCGAACAGCCCTCAATTTGAATATTGAACTTTTTGAAAAGAGGTCAAAGATCGTTGAAACAAGAACCGATGTCGAGATATAGTGGAAAAAAAATTCTATATTCCAATTTCTTTCTCAGGAATTTATTGCACGAATGGTATTTTTCGAGTATCTCGATCCTACGAGCCCGCCTGCATTTGAAAAACAGGGTGGTTTGGATTAAAAATCTCATAACTTCTATCAAAAGCTCATTGAAAAACTAAAACGAGTTTTAATTCAGAAATCATGGTTGTTTTCGTGATCTTGTAATACCATCTTGGAACGATAGGTAATTAACCGGTGTAATAAGATTTAACCAAGATTTAACCGTGGTTTACATTCCTTATCGTTTAAATAGGCCTAATCCATCAAAAAAAAGTTTACAAAACAAATATTAAACTAGAAATAAATTTAAAACTTGCCCGAAATATAGGCTTAGCGGGATTCACGGAGATCCTGATTTATAAGGATCGCGTATAAGGTCTAGCGAACAATCGAACACGATTGTAAATCTCGTGGAGATCTCGCGTGAACAACGGGCCTTTGCTCATTGGTCGCTAGATCTTACACGGAGGCAATTCTGCTGATCTTCATGAATCCCGCTAAGCCTATTTTCCGGTTAAGTTTTAAATGTATTTCTAGTTTAATATTTGTTTTGTAAACTCTTTATTGGTGGATTAGGCCTATTAGGTTGCATTCTCCCTTAATTTAAGACTTCAATTTTCATTGGTACCATAATTATCCCCAGCTTTTATTATCGTTTGAATTCGGGAATAAAAATTTAAATAGCTATAGTTTTTGACAAAACACAAATCCCTCTTAATCCGTAGACTTTATTGATTGTGTTTTGATCTAAACCACACTGTTTTATTTATTTTTTATACACGTTCTTTTATATTGAGAAGACAGGATGTCTTTCAGGCAAGCTGGGTTCACCAAGAATCACGCCATCTACATTTTTTTTTTTCTCGCGCGAATACGCCATTTGATTCTTTTCTTTTAAATAGAAAATGAAAAAGAAATTCTTCTAACATAGATTTAAATCAAGGGACTAACCACTTCCCTAAAAAATGCGCACCGATTACGTGATTACGTATTTAGGGAGTCATCAAGGGAGACATTGATACGTCAGAGGTTTCTATCTCTCACCTCGATGTCATCCCCCTTAGTGAGGGAGTTACAGTATTATCCATTACAAACGCTACCCTAATAAGGGGGTTCCATGACGTCAGGCTTTCTTTCCCCCTTGGCTCTTTGCTGTCTTCCTATATAAAACTTATTATTACGTAGAATTTCTCTCTGAATTACAGAATTAAATATTAAATTGATTCTTGATTCTTTCCTTTTCATATTCTCTTACAAAAGACTAAAAATTGAATATTTTTGGCTTGTTTCCCCCCCCCCCCTTGAAGTCAATATACCGCGTATAGAATACGATATAATATCTAAGGCATGGGTACTATCTTTCCTTGTCCATTATGGGTTCAAGAATACAATGAAAGGCTATAACTTGTGTGATATACTATAACTCTACCCCTTTACTTATTCTAAAACAAATGCATTCAAACCTTCTTCTTGAACTTACTATACAACATACACGCTTAAAACACGATTTTGAAGAAGAAGTTTTCAAATGTTCGAGCTTTAGAATCGATAAAAAAATCACTTATTAGGTTGCATTCTCCATTTAAAGAGCTAGTATCATGTATCGAGATTATTAAAATTTTAAATTCGATCAGGAGTTTAATTAACTGTAAATTAACCAAATTGACTAAAAGAAGTAACCTGAATTCGACAAAAGTGGACCAAAATTTAAAATAACTTTCCTCCACTTTTGTTGAATTTAGGTTATTTCATTTATGTCTTCTTAGTTTGTCTGTTGGGGTTATATGATTTTTCCTTTATTAGAAAAGCCAATATGTATAGCATATTGAAATGAAAAGTGAAACTGACGTCACTCGTATGTAAAAAACAACGCTCGAATCTTTCCAATTTCTTCTGTTCAAATTCCCAAAATTAAATTTGACAAGGCCCAAATCGAGTCAGTAGTTTTATAACTAGACTTTAAAGGGATAATGCAACTTAATAACAAGTTATTCCTTATCGTTTAAATAGGCCTAATCCACCAATAAAATGTTTACGAAACAAATATTAAACTAGGAATAAATTTAAAACTTACCCTGAAAAATGGCTTAGTGGGATTCATGGAGATCATCTGAATTGCATCCGTATAAGGTCTAGCAACCAATGAGCGAAGGCTCGTCGTTCACTTACAATCGTTAGACCTTATACGCGAGGAAATCAGGATATCTCCATGAATCCCGTTAATCCTATTTTCCGTGTAAGTTTTAAATTTATTTCTTATTTAATTCGTTAATTTTTTCACTAGTGGATTAGTCATATTTAAACGTTAAGGAATCAATAAAAATCACTTGTTGTTAGGTTGCATTTTCCCTTTAACGTGAATAGGCTTAGCTTTGAGAGTGTTTCCAAATGATAGAATATGAAATTGACTATACCTCTCTTAAACGGGGTTAGAGGCCATGCTGGTAATCTTCAATTTTGGGGGGGGGGGGGGTGTGGGGGAAAAAGGCTTATATATCTATATATATACTGTTGAAAATGAGAGGCGTCTGGTTAATATTAGCGCGAGCTCGAGAAACGTCGAAATCTCTTAAACTAATTTGGTTTAGGCGTTACGAAAGAATATGTATATATATGCTACACACATTTTAGAAGCTCTGTTGTTAATATGGCTCAATGAAACGACAGACGCCTCGACCGGGTAACGAAGCTAACAGGTTGAAGTGACGAATTTAGTGGAAACGTTTCAAATTAGCAAAATATAGATATTCTAATTAGGCGCTTGCGCGGATATGATTGACGAAGATAGCGTATTCTTATTCTCTGACTGTTATTTGATTTATTTGGAAAAGATTTTTGGAAGATATGTTAGGCCTAAAGATTCCATCTACGTTAAACCAGTGTATTTAGAGAGAGTCTTGGGAATTAAACCTTCTTCACTGATGATTTTTATCGACTCCTTATCTAAATAAGCCTAATCCACCAGTAAAAATAATTACAAACAAATATTAAACTAGAAATAAATTTAAAACTTACGCAAAAAAGTTAAGGTTATATGGGGCAGTTATTTCCGTTTTCGTAATACGCTAGGGGTCAGTTGCTCAGGAGTCACTCGGAAGAGACGCGACCTTGAGAACTGACACCTGGTATAGAAGAAATAAGCTTAAGAAATGCTCGCTGCTCACGAGCGCTATGAGCTTTACAAGCAATGACGTAGCTGATGACGTCGACGGCAACATTCCCTAAGGAAGTTCTTCCTCTTTTATGATAGGAAATTGTTTGTAAATTTTTCTTCTGTTGGATTATTCGTATTTAAACGGTAAGGAATCGATTAAAAATCACTCGTTGTTAGGTTACATTCTCCCTTTCAGAAAAAAAAAAGTTCGATTAACTTAAATTAAATTGTTATTTTTATTTGGTTTTCGTTTGTTTGCTTAGGAATGCTTGGTCTCCGTCTTGATCGGATTGACGTTCCGACGGCGGTGAATCTGGGGAATTCCTTTTGGTTGAACTGCTCCTACAACCTCGAAGGCGATCTTCTTTATTCCGTCAAGTGGTACAGAAACAACGTCGAATTTTACCGATATTTACCCAGCGACACGCCACCAGCCCAGAAATACGATTTAAAAGGAGTTCCTGTAGACGTAAGTACCTTTTTTTCAACTATTATTTTACTTTTAATTCGATGAAATATGAAAAATATGCTTCATATAAACCTTCAAATGATCAAGATGATTGGATAATGTTTAAGTATCCATGGTAAAGTCATCGAATTGAATAATATGTACAAAAGGTCAAGGGATTAAAAAACGGAAAATTTAATGACTTTTTAAATCAGGGAAATCTCAAAAATTCTGGGAAATTTCAATAAATTCAAGGAAATTTCAATGAAATGGACTTATTCGGTTATTGCAAAAGTTCATTACTTTATTCCATAAAAGTAAACAACTATCATTAAACTTAAAACTAGCGAAAAAAGTCATTACCCTGTCTGGCTCTAGTGATTTGGACTCTTCCTAGATATTTGGAGTCGGGAGAGTGGGACGGAATTTAGGCGGGCCGCGCTTGGCTATATTGTCTTCACTCCCAACTCCGGAATTTCTCCAAAGTGGCGCTTTCTCCGTTCACTATATACGCCGACATCGGCCGCTAGAGTGTCTCGAATCAGAATCTGCCGTTACATTTTGCCGGAACTTAAGCTGATAGGCTTAAGTTACGGGGTGTTGTTTACTTTTATGGAAAAAGTGATAGACTTTTGGTTATAGGGAAAATATTCACCGTGTAATAACGTAAGGAAAAACCCAAAGAAAAATAAGTGTGTTTAGTTAAATAGACATAAATATATTTAGTGCCAAAATCTTTGTTTATCCGTAGCCTCCTTTGTCTCTATATCTTGACGATGGGTTGTTTTTTATATAGACACTCTTTTAATCAAGATTATTGTGTGTTAAAACCATTTTTTGTTTTTTCGTATATCATCTATAAAGAAAAAAGTATAGAAGCTTAAAAATGAGTATAAAAATAACAATACACGTTAAGCCTTTTTCTCGGATAGAGAGCAAAGTTCAATCTTTAAGCTGATCCCCATTCTTTTCCCGCTTAATGCCACATAATCGAAAAAAAGAACCGAACAGAGCGGCGAAGAAAAAGCCGCCTCGGGGAAGATGAAGGTTTCGAGTAAGAAAAGAAAAAAATACTATAGAACCAAGCCCTATAGAAACCCCTTATCGTAAACAGTTCCAAATCTTCTAATCCGTTCCATTAGGCCTATCAGAGCTTTAAGGTCCCCGGGTCAAGGGGCGCCCTTTTTCGCTTCTGTCCGGGCGCTTAAGATTTCCAAAAATACTTAAAGGATTTTTTTAAGCTTTTAGAAATTTCCCTATTTAAATGTTTAGATAAAGAATGCTAGCTTCTATTAAAGTGAGGTTGGCACCTAAATATTTTTTTTTTTTTAAATAAACGACATTTTGAAAATTTTATGCCTCTGAGGTATAACTTAACAACGAATGATTTTTTATCGATTCAATATTGTTTAAATAGGCCTAATCCACTAGTGAAAAAAATTACCAACAAATATTAAACTATAGAAATAAATTATAAACTTACCCGGAAAATGTTTCGCTGACGTTCTAAAACTCTTGGGGGTTTACTCTAAATTGCGCCAAAAATTCAATTATTTTTATTTTCATCTTAAAATCTGGGAATGCTAGTTTTTTAAGCATAAGATCTGCCGACCCATGGTTGCATGCCTAGGTGAAACCATATTGAATGACCCAGTTGACTTTCTGGATTAAGTACTTTTACAAAAAAGACCGCGCGAGAGCGACCTAATCATTGGTGCCAGAACGCTCGATAATAAATTGTAGGCTATACAATAGCGAAATCACGCGACCATAGTGCGATGACGTAGTATCGCGGGAATTTTTATTTTAAGAAATTTAGGAAATGGCGAGTATAAAATACATATTTTTACTGTCGCGGTAATATTTTTCTCTGACATATTTATATATATTTTGAATCGTTTTTTAATGATCCTTCCAAAAATATTACTCAATTTCCATTTGAAGTCCGTGAAAGTCCGTGACAGCCTCACTTTGAGGATTAAAACGAACCCGTTAAAGTTTTTTTAAAGTTTATAGACGCTATGCTGATTTTTTTTACAGAAATATATAATTTTACATTGGAAGATTCCATTTTACATTTTACCGACCTTATAACAGACTGATATCGTTTAGTTAAAGGGAGAATGCAACCTAATAACAAGTGATTTTTTTATCGATTCCTTATCGTTTAAATAGGCCTAATCCAACAGTAAAAAAAATACAAACAAATATTAAACTTGAAATAAATTTAAAACTAATTCAAAAAATAGGCTTAGCTGGATTCGTGAAGATCACCTGAACTCCCCGTATAAAGACTAGCGACCAATGACATTGATCGATGGCTGTTATATGTGGAATGCGGAATCTCCGTGATCAATGTCATTGGTCTATAGTCCTTATACGGGGAGTTCAGGATATATCCACGAATCCAGCTAAGCCTATTTCCCGGGTAAGTTTTAAATTTATTTCTAGTTTAATTACCGTTGAATTAGGCCTATTAAAACACAATAAGGAATCGATAAAAAAATCACTCTTTATTAGGTTGCATTCTCCCTTTAACATAGTCACAAAATTTGTCAGATGGTTTTCGTCTTAATTTAGCATTTTGAATCAAAATAGATAATCCTCGTGAAAGGAAGGATTGCCATCTGTTAATCTCGACACATAAGATATAAATATATCTCAGTTCGACATACGAAATCTATCTGGCTTGTTAGACAAACTAAACTTATTCCGGGTTCTCCTTTGTAAAATCCAAAGTTTGATAAAACTTAAAAGGTTTCTGACAAAACTTGACGAGAGTACTCTTTCTCTCGGTCCCAGGCAAACCTTTCTTTCTGGGATAAGTTTCCTCCTCTGATATCGTAATACCCTTCTTGGGTAAGACTAAAACCTCCTTACGCTGTCACGAAATGCGAATTTCATTCTCAAACTAAAGGGAAAGTCTCAGAAATATATGAATTTACGTAATTATAATATATTACGATATAATTATTCCACGTGATTAATTAATATAAAAAGTACATCTTTTGTCAAAAATTTTTTAAACTCCGTCAGTTTTGATTGTTAATAACTATTAACCAAATATTAATCAAATAATTACCAAATATTTAGCAAATTATTAACAAATATAATAACCTTAACCAAATAATTAACAAATAATGACCAAAAACAATTAATTAACAAATAATGACCAAAACCAAATAATTAACAAATAATGACCAAAACCAAATAATTAACAAATAATGACCAAAACCAAATAATTAACAAATAATGACCAAAACCAAATAATTAACAAATAATGACCAAAACCAAATAATTAACAAATAATGACCAAAACCACATAATTAACAAATATTGACCAAAACCAAATAACAAATAATGACCAAAACCGAATAATTACCAAATAGTAACCAAAACCAAATGATTATCAAATAATATACCGTATCAAATACTAACCATTTATTAACCAAATAATAGCCAAATATTATCTAAATATTAACCAATTAATAACTAAATATTATCTAACTATTAACCAATTAATAACTAAATATTTACTAAATATTTACCAATTAATAACTAAATATTTACTAAATATTAACCAATTAACAACTAAATATTTACTAAATATTAAACAATTAACAACTAAATATTTACTAAATATTAACCAATTAATAACTAAATATTTACTAAATATTAACCAATTAATAACTAAATATTTACTAAATATTAACCAATTAATAACTAAATATTTACTAAATATTAACCAATTAATAACTAAATATTTACTAAATATTAACCAATTAATAACTAAATGCTAATCAAATACTAATCAACCATAGTAACAAAATAATGACTATGAATTTTATAAAATAAACTTTTTATATGTTAAAACTTTTTATATTTCCTCGTTCAGATTCCATAACACAAAACCGTTTTTATCTGGCTCGCGCTTTCCCTTTAGGCATTATTTTGCAATTTCTTTTGGGGGAGAAGAATTGGTAATCCAAGCGGGCTAGTAAAGAAGCGTGTTGTATAGGACGTCGCGGCTCTCGGTCTGCGATCGAGTAGTAGTAAAAAGCTTATACCCCCGTTCGTTCGTTTTCCGGCTGGACTTCCTAAATAGAATTTGATTTTAGTCGCTTTAGATGGGTGTGGTCCCCCGACTCTTAAATCGAAGCCTCTTCCACGCTCCCCCTTAGTGCGAAAGGGGTCCCCTTCGCTCCCCCGAGGGCGGGGGGTGCTGCAAATTGTTTTATTACCGTCATTTGTCAAATTGACTATTTACATATTCTATACTCGATCTCTGCACGAGCGGCGAGCCAAGGCCTAACTCACTCGCTAATATACAATTATTTCGTTCAGATTTATTTTCCACGTTATTATCTTATACGTACAGGTACAGAAATTATGGGGAAATTTGACCTTACAATACTTAAAGCGAAGCTGTCACGAATTTGTCACGAATTACAAATGAAAATTAAATAGCTTAGTACTATCAGCATAGGTCAGGGTAAATGTACCGGCAGATTCTGATTCGAGACACTCTAGCGCCATGAATAATATTCAGTGAAAAGGTTAAAATAATATGTAAACCGCGTCATAGTCCAACTTGATATCAGAGTCTAGTATCCCTTTAATATGAAGAATGTATTTTTCCGTTCTTTATACTTATTTTGTTTCGTTAGAAAATAAAAAGAAGCGATGTTCATCTATGTTACGTAATTTCAAATTGTTACTATAGCTAGCTGTTATAACTCTTTTCGAACTTTTCGTGGTTAGCCATTTCCTTACTCAGCGTCCAATGGTTTAGAACCAATGAAGGGAAAGAAGGGGCTCGTGGAAAGAAACGATGTCGTTATTCGTAAATATCTTTCAAGCTACGTTCGCACTAAAGACTTTAAAACCGTTTGAATCTTCAAATCAACTTGTCAAGATTATAATTCTATCTGTAAACGTTTCAACGGAAAAACGTTTTTCTCGAATCGATTTCTCGTGCCTGTTTCGGGAACCAGTTACTATTACTGATTTGGCTCCAACAACATACGGTCACACTAGCATTTCTCAATCGATTTGAAACTGTGAAATCAAACAGATATTCAAATCGTTAGCGTCATTTGTTCACTCGGTATCGTTATAAATTGATTTATGGTAGCTTCATCTATCGGTTGTTGAAACCGAACCGATACGAAACTGGTTCCCGAAGCAGATTTGAGAAATAGAGTCATATCGATTCGAGAAAAGACGTTTTCCCGTTCACACGACTCTAGCGAAACGTTTTGAAACGGTTTAAATCAATTCCAAGGCATGGTATGAACGTAGCTAAACTGGTTCCCGAGGCAGTTTCGAGAAATCGAATCAAATCGATTCGGGATAATACTGTTTCTTGTTCACACGACTCCAGCGAAACATTTTGAAACGGTTTAAATCGATTCCAAGGCCTAGTATATGATCGATTCGGTTTCAACAAACGATAGATGAAGCTACAATAAATCGATTTATAAAGATAATGCGTGAACACTAACCCTTAAAACGATACCTGACGATTTGAATATCGGTTTGAATTTATAGTTTCAAATGTTAGTGTGACCGTAGCTTATGTGACCTCACATTTTTACAATTTGACCTTTCCAAAACCGTTATAAAGATGGTTTCAAAGTGTTTAGTGCGAACACGACTTTACGCTACTATTTTACTGTATAACATCAGTGCTAGGATAGAGTCAGGAGGACCTACATTGCCAAAGAAACAATCTTATCGCAGACTAGAGCGTAAAAAAGTTTCTTCTTTTTTGGAAACTCGACGATAAAACTTCATTTTCCAGACGCGCAGTGCTTGTATACTCGAAGCCATTTTTTCAAATTTCAAGGCGCACTGAAATGGAAATTTATTACAAGCATTATTTCGGAATACATCCCTATTTTTTAGAATTGTTTTTCTTTATCTGACTGGGTTTGAATTTTGTCTATATTTTATACTATTATGTTCAAAACTTAGAGCTCGGAATCGGATATTCATTATCTTCTGTTATTCGTATATTTTCATATATTTTATTTGTTTGTAACTAAAAAATGAAATTTATATATTCGTATAATTGTTAAATGTATAAGGTTTACCCGAAGCCGATGAAACCTTCCTTTGAAGTCTACTACTCCAATGTTCCATATAGCGCTCCTCTCTGTATGGGTAAAATTCCCAATTTTACGAGTTAGAAGGGGTCCTACTTCATCCGGGCCCCTGTCTACGGAAAATTGGAAATTCTCTCTCTCCACAAACGACGACGTTTTTTGGACGAACTCCAAGGCTGCTAGAGATATTCGCTCGACGAGCTCCCGCTCAGAAAACATCTACCGTTAGGAGGCGTATGAATCGGTCCTTTTGAGAATAACCAATACAGAGACAAGACCGGGGAGTAATAGACTTCAAAGGAGGGTTTCATCGGCTTCTGGGTTTACCAGAAGATAACGTCATAGAACATTTTCGTCTTAAAATGACCCTTAGAACCCACTGTAGCGCGGTCCAACCACCATTTTTGAAACACCCTGTATAGGTAATATATAGAAATTCATTCGTGTTTCGTATGAAATATCCCTTCGAAACTTTAAAGTTTCAAAAAACGCTGAGCAACAAATTGTATTTCTTATAAGTTAGTATTTTTGAATGAATTAAATATTATGGATGAGAATTTGGCGAAGGCGGTGAACCAAAATATTGGTTTCCCCTTCTTCTGAGCTGTAACTTTGGTGAAAAGCCATTGACCAACTCAGGCGAGCATACTTTGAAACAACTTCTTATATCTACCATTGAATTTTATTACAGATATTAATAGACTAGTATCTTGGCATCAAAAATTCAAGATATATTTGACATTACAGTAGATATAAAGTTACGGCGAATGAATACAATAGGATAAACTCCGTGAAAAATAAAGTAGTTCTATTATACTTATCTTAAAGTGACACTGTCACTGATTTGTAGGTATTTTAAAGGGAGAATGCAGCCTAACAAGTGATATTTTTTTTTATTATCGATTCCTTATTGTTTAAATAGGCCTAATCCACTAGTGAAAAAATTTACGAACAAATATTAAGCTAGAAATAAATTTAAAACTTACCCGGAAAATAGGGTTAGCGGGATTCACCAAGATCCTGATTTCCTCGCGTTTAAGGTCTAGCGACCAATCGAACGCGATTGTAAGTCTCGTGTAGATCTCGCGTGAACGACGGGCCTTTGCTGATTGCTCGCTAGACCTTACTCGGAGGCAGTTCAGCTGATCTCCATGAATCCCGCTAAGCCTATTTTCCGTTTTAAATTTATTTCTGGTTTAGTATTTGTTTTGTAATCTTTTTATTTATATTTAAATGATAAGGAATTGATAAAAAACCATTTGTTCTTAGGTTGCATTCTCCCTTTAAAGTGAACATAAATATTCTGTTATAGCTTTGGTAGATCAAAAACATATTTTCCTCAAGACCGGTAGTACTAAACTTCATTTAGTTTGGTCTAGAACTAATACGGTGAAGGTCAGGGAGAATGTTTCTTTTACTGTTGAATATCTTTGAGCCTGTATTGCTTGCAAGTGAACGAACTATTCGCGTGAATTATTGATGTCTGAGACGGCGCGGGAGAACTCTCTTCGCTATAAGTCATTTTTATGATCACCAGGTGCGCGATCCTATAGGCTCATTCAAAATCGTGGTCCATCGCCATGCATACTTCATTTATATATTACTCACTTATATTTTCGTAAAGGTATAGTTTACACTAAGATTTAGAGAAAGCGCTCTTTTAGAGAAAGCGCTGTTTTGGGAAAGCGCTGTTATAGAAAAACAGTGCTACGCTCTTTTGGGAAAGCGCTCTAACTGAGTACACCCTGTTTCCATTCCGTACAAAATTCTAACCGGATTGTAGGGTGTTAGTATCCCTTTAAAACTCGACTCACAGGGAGTTCAAAATGGAGTTCAAAATGGACCCGAGCTAAATCGACCCTGACTCTTATATGAATTCCGCAGAAAACACATTTTTACCGACCATATATTTCAAAAAGGGAGGGATAAACCCTCAAAGTATGCCACCAAGATTATGTTTAGGCTTAAGTTAGAACTACATTCGATATATACATTTATTCGTGATATATTTTCAGCGCTAGTTATTACTGACGCGGATGTATACGCGATGTTTAACCTCGTATACTAAAATAGTTTATATAAAGGTTGAGTTTATGATTTTTCCTCCATTCGCCGTTCGTTTTACTAGGGCTAGACATAGACGTAAAATTCCAAATGTGTTTTTTCAAGAACTTATGATAGGGTACCATAAAGTTTCAACAAGATGAAGAAATCAGTAGAATCAATGTCTGAAATTCGTTATTTAAATTGAGAATGCAACCTAATAACAAGTCATGTTTTATCGTTTAAATAGGCCTAATCCACCAATAAAAACTTATCAAAACAAATATTAAACTAGATATAATTTAAAACTTATCCGGAAAATAGGCTTAGCGGGATTCATGGATATCAGCTGAATTGCCTCCCTGTAAGGTCTAGCGACCAATGAGCAAAGGCCCGTCTTGGCACCCGAGTCTCTTCGTATTTCTCCTTCCCCCCAATATAACTCTGTTATCTTCTTCACGTTGAATAAACTTTATATATATTTTTCTCATAAAGAACTCAACGTTTCTTTTACGTTATAGTTTGGTGAGTTTTCACTTATAGCTCTTTGTTTAAGCTGGCGTAACGTTTTCCAGCTGGTGGGATCCCTAGACTCGTCCGAAAACACGAAAGGGTGCTATGTAGCGGACCTATTTTGTTTAAGTTTCGCTAAAGGGATTATGAAATGTACCAAAAACGTGTGTGTGTGTGTGTGTGTGTGTGTGTGTGTGTGTGTGATTATTTTATGTTGAAATTTTAAAAGAAACCATAGTTTTGAGCTGTAAATATTTTTTTTAGTTTTAAATGTTAAATTTAATCAATATCCCTAAAAATATATTTTGATCAAAACAAGGTTCTATAGAATATTTCCATAGTTTTATCTGCTGCTTGAATAGGTCACTATAAGTTCACTAAATATTGTTTAAATATATCACTTTTTTGCCTAACATCGCGTAAATAGGTCATTATTTTAATCGGATATTGCCCTTGAATTGTCCACTATTTTAACCATATATTGCTCTTGAATAGACCACTATTTTAACCAACTATCGCTCTTGAATAGGCCACTATTTTAAAAAACATATTGCACTTGGATAGGTCACTATTTTAACCAAATATTGCACTGGGATAGGTCACTATTTAAACAATATATTGCACTTGAATAGGTCACTATTTAAACCATATATTGCATTGAATAGGTCACTATTTTAACCAAATATTGCTCTAGAAAGGTCACTATTTTAAGTGAATATTGAGCTTGAATATGCCACTATTTTAACCAAATATGGTGCTTGAAAGGTCACCATTTAAACGAAATATTGCACTTAGATAGGTCACTGTTTAAAGCAAATATTGTGCTTAAATATGTCCCTATTTTAACCAAATATTGTGCTTGAAAGGTCACTATTTTAAGTGAATATTGCCATTATTGAATAGGTCACTATTTAAGCCAAATATTGCACTTGGGTAGGTCACTGTTTAAATCATATATTGTGCTTAAATAGGTCCCTATTTTAACCAAATGTTGTGCTTGAATAGCTCATTATTTTAACCAAATATTTCTCTTAAAAAGGTCATTATTTTCACTTAATATTTTGCTTGAATAGGTCAATATTTTAACTAATTTAACTTTTATTTTGAAACGTTTTGATGGGATTCGAAGTATTTTAATTCTTGAGTTGTTTTCTCAACGAATTAAGAATTTTTTAACATTTCATTACGTCTTGAAACGTCTTTCCGCTTGCCGTCCGTACAAAATAAACATTACCGAATGTTGCCATCGGAGAATGAGCCGCGCTGCGTGGCGTATAAGCGGTGGGCTGAGGGGAAAGTGAACGTTTGGAAAGTTTATGTTATCAAATTTTCTACGTCGGCTTTCGTCTGTCAGTTGGAAACTGCTAGCCAGAGATAGATCTATCACTGGTTAGCCAGAAAAAGAGTTTTTCTTACTTTCTTTTTCTATTTTAACACCGCCGCGTGGCGCGCAGTGCGCCTAGTTCCTTATATATTCGGTAGTCACTGTGTGCCGACGTAGTATGATCAATGAAGCTTTCTCAAGCGGAATGATTGAAAAGTTTTACCACCCCATTTATCTTCTTGTCCTTATGGATTGGTCTGTTGGGATTTTGTATTGTGCCCCTCCTATGGCTGTACTACGACGCTTTTTATAAAATAAAAAGTTTTCGGCGGCTACAATTCGCTTACTTTCTCGATATATAGACAAAATAAATAGCTTTTTATTTTAAAGAGCAAGTTGCGGGTGGAAATTATGAAAATATTGAGCTATTGTATGTGATCCATTGGATAGAGTTTAATCTAGGCTTCAAAACGAGACCAATCTCGACAAAATCGATCAATAAATAAGAAAGTTATACGGATATTTATATTTTATTTTCATGGTGACGTCATGATGGAAGAAATTCTTACGATAATTATTTCGAGTATATCGTAACTTCCTTATTAATTAACTGATTTTTGCGTAATCCAATTTGCTACTTAGTTTTTTATCGGGCCTTCAATTTAAGTATTTTTTAGTAGTTACATAATGACGTCATCATGGAAAACAATTTTCTTTTAAACTTCCATAACTTTCTTATTTATTAAACGATTTTTGCGTAATCAGTTTCATTTTAAAGATCTTATTTAGCTTTGTCCAACTGTCTATTTAGTTTGTTAGCTGATCTTCAATTTAAGTGTTTTTAATAGTTACATAATGACGTCATCCTGAAAAACAATTTTGTTTTAAACTTCCATAACTTTCTTATTTATTAACCGATTTTCGCGTAATCAGTTTCATTTTATAAGTAATATTGAGTTCTATCCATAAAAAAACTAGTTTTTGCGAGATTACACCTTCAATATGATACAACTGAAAGTGAAAGCTGAATGCCTCTTTCGACATCCCGCTTGTATATAGAGACTCAACGAAGACTTTAGACAATATTCTCTTTCGTAGGTTTTCCTTTTGTGGATTTTTATATAAGATTTTTTTTTTCTCGCGCCCGGCCCCTTCTCTTGGGAAATAACCTATTGGATCAAAGTTTAAATAGCGTTCGTCCTTGGCCTATTGATGTATAAAACATGGGTCCATACAAGATGTGATGTATGCCACGTGCTATAAACCACAGTTCAATATAATTCTTCGCGTTATTTGATCCATCAACAAGGACTAAGCGATGGTAAATGTATCCTCAAAATATGTGCCGAATATTTTATTCTATGTTCGATTGATCGATTAGTTTTTAAAGGGATTTTAAGAGTAAGGTTAAAACGGTTGAACTATAGTAAAACTAGTTTAAAGTAAACTTACGCAATTTGATTCGATTCGGACCTTGTCAAAAGATGCGTTCACACTAGAGACTTTAGCCGCGGTCACACTAGTCCTTGAAATCGATTCAAACCGTTTCGCTGGACTCGTGTAAACTGTAAATCGTCTTTTCTCGAAAAGATTTGAATCGATTTCTCAAGTCAATTTGAAATATTTTTCTTATATTTTAGACTAATTCTGGAAACGCGAATTTTCTTATCCATCGTTATACGTTTGAAAACGAGTAATTTGTTCGTAGATAAAGCGCCAAATGTTTATCTTCGGGTAAACCTTATACATTTAACAATTACACTAATATAGAAATTTCATTTTTTAGTTACAATTTATCCGAAAATAATTTTTTTGAAAATATAGGAATAACAGAAGATAATGGATATCCGATTCCGATCTCTAGTTTTTCCTATAATAATTGTTTCTATTCCTTTCTATTACTATAAAACTCGTTGGTGTATAGATTTATTCTATGATAAGAAAATTGTATCCCATATAGAAACGTATAAACTGTTAGACGATGCCTGAATTACGATAAAAGTCAACATAACATCTGTCTTTCAATGGGGGTTGGCGAATGATTATCGTCAACATTTCAACCCATAAGTGGTATGTTTAGACTACCATACCTCGCGCCGTTAAATTAAGTTATATCTGTATAAATAGAGTTTCATCAAATCTATTTTAACATCTTGATTTATTACCATTTAGAGCTTAACACCCGTTAATTTTTATCCCCGATTACCGCCGTGAGTTGTTTTAAATCTATACGTAAACAAAATACGAAAAAAAGACCAAAATTGTTTAGATTTTGGTAAAGGGAGACTGCAACCTAACAACATGTGATTTTTTTTATCGATTCCTTATTGTTTAAATAAGCCTAATCCACTAGTTGAAAAATTAAAATATTAAACTAGAAATAAATTTAAAACTTACCTGGAAAATAGGCTTAGCGGGATTCATGGAGATCCTGATTTCCTCGCGTTTAAACGCCTAGGATTTCTTCTGCCTGTCACCTGCCTGTTTCACTGGGAATGGGCTCACCTTCTGAGCTTCCCCTTGCCTTTGGGGAGCAAGGCAAGAGGAAGCCTGGAGGGTGAGTTTGTTTCCAGGGTCACAGGCAGAAGTAATCATAGGCCTTTAAGGTCTAGAAACCAATCGAACGCGATTGTAAGTATCGTGGAGATCTCGCGTGAACGACGGGCCTTTGCTCATTGGTCGCTAGACCATACACGAAGGCAATTCAGGATCTCCACGAATCCCGCTAAGCCTATTTTCCGGTCAAGTTTTAAATTTATTTCTAGTTTAATATTTCCTACATCTGGTTTTTTCAAACCAATAATACCGAGAAATCCATCATATTTTTCGGGAGTTTAAAAATTGTAGCTTTGAAATAGGCGATAGGCCACCGTATCTTTATACAAGGAAAAGACAGCTTGGAAAACTAACGTGAAAATGACGATTCACTCTACTCAATGAGCGAGAATGACCTCATTTTCTGACGCTCGCGACCCTTATGGTATTACCAAAAGTCCATCACTTTTTCCCATAAAAGTAAGCAGTACCCCGTAGCTTAAAACTATCAGCAAAGAGCCAAGGTAGAAGTACTGGCAGATTCTGATTCGAGACACTCTAGCGGCCGCAGTCGCCGTGTAAATAGTGAACGGAGGAAGCGCCGCTTTGCGAAGAAATTCTGGAGTTGGGGGAAAGCCAAATAGCCAATATAGCCAAGCGCGGCCCGCCTAAATCCCTTCCCTCTCTCTCGACTCAAAATGTCGAGGAAGAGTCCAAATCACTCGAGCCAGACAGGGGTGATGACTTTTTTGGCTATTTTTAAGTGTTGGGCTAGTACGTTTACTGACCCTTTGCTGATAGTACTAAGCTACGGGGCGTTGTTTACTTTTTAATGGAATAAATTGATTGACTTTTGGTATTACTAACCGTATATATTTATACCATATTACGTGGACCTATTACAACTACACACACATTATATATATACATTCCCTAATATCGAAAGTAATATATCTGTGGAGAATTCCTTCATATTGCTGGTCTCACTAACTCTCTCTCCCCTCCCCCTTCTCTCTCTCTCTCTCTCTCTCACTCAAAGGGACGAATTTGATAGCCCATAATATGTCAGTAATAATCATTTGGCTAGCTACGTACCATTTATAGAAGACCTCTATAGCTATTTCTTTTTTTAGTGGGGATCCTAAAGACGTATCTTCATTGTCAGTCTCAGTATATGGATAGTAATTTCTATTTTAAATATAGATGATCAGACAAAGTTTTAAAGTAACTTTAGAACGAAGATTTTTCGAGACTATAGGCATGAAGCGTAAGAATAAATATTAGTCTTTGATTTTACTAAAGCCTGCGTTCACACTACAGACTTTGAAACCGTTTTAAACCGTTTTGGAAAGGTTAAATTATAACATTTTGGGGTCACCCGTGTAGATCTTTGACCAAGAAACAAAATTAATATCTTGGAAAGACGATTTGAAAATATGAAATAGTTTGAAAACGGTTCCCAAGTGGCTAGTGTGAACGTAGCTTAATTGCTACTGTTCTTTCACACTACCAAAGTTCAAAAGAGTTCGAATTAAATTCGGTAAATTCAGGGAAGGGAGAATGCAACCCTACAAGTGATTTTTGTTATAGATTCCTTGTTGTTTAAATAGGCCTAATCCACTAATGAAAAAATTAACGAACTAATATTAAACTAGAAATAAATTTAAACTTACGCGGAAAATAGGCTTAGCGAGATCCTGATTTCCTCGCGTATGAGGTCTAGCGACCAATCGAACGCGATTGTAAGTCTCGTGAAGATCTCGCGTGAACGACTGGCCTTTGCTGATTGGTCGCTAGACCTTACACGGAGGCAATTCAGCTGATCTCCACAAATCCCGCTAAGCCTATTTTTCTGGAAACGTTTTATTTCTAGTTTAATATTTGTTTTGTAAACTTTTTATCGGTGGATTAGGCCTATTTGAACGATAAGGAATCTATAAATAAATCACTTCTTATTAGGTTTCATTCTCCCTTCAAAGGATTTACTATTAATTCTATACTTTTGATAATATAAACTTATTTTAAATATAATAAAATAAGAGACTTATTCATATCAAAGAAACCTTCTTCTATGCGATAATTAGGACCCATTCTTAGATTGTAACGTTCCAGTACTTGGTATTCTCGTAAACGAAATGAGGCTAGAGTCCGCTCTATTTGGACGTGGCAAACAGCCCAGTTTTTGGTAATATCTCGAATATGTATAATATTCATTACGTGGAAACATACAGCGGATGAATACGTCTATACTGAATCACGTAGAACAAAAAATAGTCCCCGCAGTCTTAAGACGAATTTAACCATATGGGGCTATTCTTTTAGTACAAGCTCGTCATCTCAAGGGGGGTCTCGTGAAATAATATATGCAGCTGATTTTAAGGCAGATTTTTGTTCGAAAGAAGTTTGCGTAATAGATATAGCTAGGGCTTAGTAATACATAATGTTAAATCCAAGTGTAGATAAAGTAGTCTACGCAGAATGTTCTTGATGATTTATTTTTATATTCTTTCTTTGCTATGGAAAGCTTTACGATATTTTCCTCGAGAACGGAGAACTAGAGAATATTTTTACGCCTGCACCCTCAATGGTTCGCTAGAAGGAAATTGCTATAAAAATTTGTATAGATTTCTGAAAAAAATAGCTCTTTTATTTTTGTTTTACATAAGCTACGGTCACACTATTTTCTTAATCAATAGCTACGGTCACACTAGCATTTCTTAATCTATTTGAAACGGTTAAATAAAACTGATATTCAAACCGTCAGGAATCATTTTAAGCGTCACTTGTTCACGCATTATAGTTATAAATCGATTTATTGTAACTTCATTTATCGGTTGTTGAAATCGAATCGATATGAAAATGGTTCCCGAAGCAGTTTAGAGAAATCGAATCCTATCGATTCGAGGAAAGACAGTTTCCCGTTCACACGACTCTAGCGAAACGTTTTGAAACGGTTTAAATCGATTCCAAGGCCTAGTATGAACGCGGCTTAATTCGGAGGGTGGCCAAACGAAAACCTAAAATGCAGCATCGATGAAATCGTGTTTTAAATATATTTGTAAATTATTTTTTTCTTCTCTCTTTTGAGCAGAAAAACCACAGTTTTATTTATTTAATTTATCTGCTCATCAATTTACTTCGATATTTATGTCTTTGGCATGAATTTAAATTAGCAACTAGATAGGAAAGCCAAGAAACTAACAACTCAACGCAACATGAAACCTTTATGGATTTTTTATACAGTGTCTTACTTCTCCTATTATCCCTTTATGGTCATACGTACCTAAATTTAGTATAAAAAAACGTGGGAACATTTTATAAAAATAATAAAAATACCACGTGACCTTAAAGATGGAAGTTTTGCTCGCTTCTTTGAAATGTGTAAGGGTAGAAAGGGAGTGAAAGGTTTGGATGATCGTTAAACAAAAACATCGTTTTGCTTGCGCGACTTCTTTTGAGCGAAACGACCGGAATCCCGAATACTCTAATATTAGTTGTGAATCATCCTAAGTTTTTAGCGAATATGTTTTAGTTTAACACAGTTAGTATAGACGTATCCTTCCGCCAAAGGTTCTTACTAACTGCTAATTCCGTCTGATTTTGACTTTAAAAGCTTTTTACGCCCTTTTCAACGCATGCGGATTCCAAAAAACTTGCTTCTTAAATAGGTTGATGTTTTCTCTCTCTTACTTTAAAGGAAGAATGCAACCTAACAATAAGTAATTTTGTATCGATTCCTTATCGTTTAAATAGGCCTAATCCACTAGTGAAAAAATTTACGAACAAATATTAAACTAGAAATAAATTTAAAACTTGCCCCGAAAATAGGCTTAGCGGGATTCATGGAGATCCTGATTTCCTCGCGTATAAGGTCTAGCGACCAATCGAACGCGATTGTAAGTCTCGTGAAGATCTCGCGTGAACGACGGGCCTTCGCTGATTGGTCGCTAGACCTTACACGGAGGCAATTCAGCCGATCTTCATGAACCCCACTAAGCCTATTTTTCTCTCTTAAATATAATCATGAGCATTTTATTTATCGTTTAAATATATTTTTTTGTTATACCTACCTAGGATATGAAGTTGGAAAGGATATATAATATAGGGATTGAAAAAGTTGAGTTAATACAAGTTCCGGTTAGAAATAACCCTCGGGGGAAAATTCTAGCCTTTAGATGAGATATACATCAGCCAACAGGATGGCCGTATATCAGAACAACAATATAAGTCACCAATTCAAAGCATTTCCGGCGAGCGCGTGAAACACGAAACAATTTGAATTTTCAGTTCGCCTTAAACTATGTTAAGAGTGTCCTCGATATGGATAAAATCTCATTCTCCTTAGAGATATTCATCCGCTGTTATGTTTTTCACTATGATAACGCAAATTGAATTATGACGAAATTTATTTCACTATGATAAATTAGTACACTCTAAAGCTGCTCTTTCTTTTATCTCAGAATAAACTGAGCATTACGTCTTAAAGGGAAGATGAAAATAAAAATTATTGATTCTAGAGCTCTTCTATTATTCGTATTTTTCTAAGGAAAACTGCGCAAAGGGGAAACTGCGCAATGGGAAAACTGTGCAAAGGGGAAACTGCGCAAAGGGGAAACTGCGCAAACGGGAAACTGCGCAAAGGGGAAACTGCGCAAAGTGGAAAACTGCGCAAAGGGAAAACTGCGCAAAGGGAAAACTGCGCAAAGGGAAAACTGCGCAAAGGGAAAACTGCGCAAAGGGAAAACTGCGCAAAGGAAAAACTGCGCAAAGGAAAAACTGCGCAAAGGAAAAACTGCGCAAAGGAAAAACTGCGCAACGGGAAAACTGCGCAAAATGAAAACTGCGCAATGGGAAAACTGCGCAAATAAAAACGCGCAAGCGGACGCAAACCTATTTTTAATATTAGAATCAATAAAAAGTGACATGATTTTTCTCTTCACCTTCCATTTAATACATAAACAGGCATCGTAGTTTTCTTCGCGTTGTCAAATCAGGATGAAATTTTAGTTAGTCAATGTGACTAGAATAAAACGTTTAGAAGCGTGCAGGCTGAATCATTTCCTATATGTTGGCACGCGCACGCCTGTCTAAAGGCGACTCAGAATATAAACGAATACAGTTTAATCTTCAATAGGGAATGGATGTGTAAAGACTAGGAACGCGTTTATTCCCCTTATCCTTTAACATTACTTCATTCAATTTTGGTTTATGAACCGATATACGTTGTTCATAGTTTGTCCACTTTAAAATGTTGAATATAGATTATAAGGCATTGGATTTATTTTTATTTACTATAATTCTTACAAGATTTCTTTACCTTCTCTAACCTCGATGTATTCGGATAAATATGGTGGACAGCTGGTATTATTTTTCGTCGCGTTGTTGCGATCATTTTAGCGCGGGAAGTTCAAAGCTCGCGGACTCCAAAAGAGTATTTGTGGCTTTATTACTTTGTACAAAGGTTATTCGAGAAATGTCGTGGAAGCACGATCATCTCTCCTCTTTGCCCTCTTCGAAAAAACGAAACCGACACACGCCCTGCGAAGAGTCTCGTTCGTATTATTTAGTCACCTTTACAGTTCTAAAATTACCGTAGTGTACTTTTACTACAATTAAATAAGCGGACTATATTTTCAAGAACCAATATGATAGCTAAGCCTTGGAACGTTATGAAATTAACAATTTCACTAATCCTTTTTATGGGTTTCGAATATTTTTCCCCACGTTGTTAGATATATATCAAACACTAAAATAATTTACAATGTCCGTACGTCCGTAACTAATTTCCGAATGTTCTAGAAGGTTCCAGCCTTCTAGAAAAGTCTGGAGAGGTCTAGAAAATTCTGGAAGGTGGTCGAAAGTTCTGGATAATTCCAGAAAATTCTAGAAAAATCTAGAAAATTGTGGGAAGGTCTGGAAATTTCTAGAAAAGTCTAGAAAGATCTGGAAAAGTCTAGAAAAATCTGGAAAAGTCTAGAAAAATCTGGAAAAGTCTAGAAAAATCTGAAAAAGTCTAGAAAAATCTGAAAAAGTCTAGAAAAATCTGGAAAAGTCTGGAAAAATCTGGAAAAGTCTAGAAAAATCTGGAAAAGTCTGGAAAAATCTGGAAAAGTCTGGAAAAATCTGGAAAAGTCTGGAAAAATCTGGAAAAGTCTGGAAAAATCTGGAAAAGTCTGGAAAAATCTGGAAAAGTCTGGAAAAATCTGGAAAAGTCTGGAAAAATCTGGAAAAGTTTAGAAAAATCTGGAAAAGTCTAGAAAAATCTGGAAAAGTCTAGAAAAATCTGGAAAAGTCTAGAAAAATCTGGAAAAGTCTAGAAAAATCTGGAAAAGTCTAGAAAAATCTGGAAAAGTCTAGAAAAATCTGGAAAAGTCTAGAAAAATATAGAAAATTCTGGAAAGTTCTGGAAATTTGTTTCTAAATAATCTTAAATTAGTTTTAGGTTTTAGCGATTAAAAATGCTATTCCATTCATGAATTTCCACTTCAAAAATTCCCATTGTATATGTCCTCTGATTTTTTACGGGTTTTTGCTAGTTATAAAATTCATTTTAGGTTAATAATTATAAAATTTCAAAAGGTAAATGTTTAACTGTTTAAAAAATGAATGAAAAACCACACGCCCCAAATATATCATGCTTTATTATAAACCTATATTTCTATCTATATATAATTATTTCCTTATCGGGTGTGTCAATGTGAACGTAATTTTAACAGTTACGCGTGTCTTAACGCGGTAGGAGGGGTCAAGTCGTTTACAGTGTGGGCGTTAATGACGCCTCTCTAGTCGTCAGTTAGACCACCTCGCGTGAAGAGATTAACAAAGAACTGGCGCGGCAGTGTTCGAACCACAGTCATTGGCTTCTTTCTCTCACCTGTTACTATTAACTTACTATACACACTTCACGCTATTTTACTCCACCGATAACGCTGCACCGTCCTCTACACGATTTCCTCTCTCTCTCTCTCTCGATCAAGTCGCACGAAACTCTAAGCGTTTCTGCTACCGGGAAAAATAAATCAATATTTTTTGTAGGGGGACTACGGAAAGACCCAGAAAAATCGTTTAAAGTGAGACTCTCACTTAAGAAACTTTAAAATGAAATGGGCTAAAAATATAGGTCCGAAACTAATATTCGTACGAAAAATAAGACTTAATCTGGATTAATGGCAAAATATCCACTACACCATTTTTTTTATTTTTTTTAATTTTGAAAATGGTTATTATAAAATATGCATTTTAACCTCTCAGTAATTTTGTTCTATGACATATGTATATATATTTTGAATCGTTTTTTAACGATCTTTCCGAAACTGCTACTAAATTTCCATTTAGAGTTCATGAAAAATCAGTTACAGCCTTACTTTAAATTTTTAACTTCATTCTTCCTTTAAAAAAACATATTTTTTAAAAATTTCTTAATAATTTTCCGAGACTTCAAACGATTTGCGTATCCTAGTTATTCTAATTATTATTCGCAATGAATTAAAAATTAAAAAAATAAAATTCTTGGAAAATTTAATGAGAAAGCAAATTTAAGAAATTATAATCAAATTTGCAAAAATAAAAACAAAATTATAAAAAAAGGAATTCAAAACTGAAATGGAGTAATTTAGCGAAACAAAAATGACTCTGTCTTAATATGCACCAAAATATTATTACCGAGACCAAAAACTTTTACGAAACTAAAATTTTATATTAAAATATGACCCTCATTAATTATTTTTCATAATATAAGGAAGGTAGATATATATATATTTTTAAAATAAAATTGAGCAAAACAGGAGAATTCTACCTACATCCAATTTGCGTAACTACGAAGAAATATTACGCAGTTATTATTTCTAATATAATTTAAAAATCTACAAACATATAAAGGTTAAGTTATTGCGAAATTAAAAATGTTTAAAAAAAAAGGAAAAATAGGCAGTTTTAAAATTCAGGTCAAACCTAATGAGGCCATTATAATTAGACCAATTAAATTTTAATTACTTCAGTAAATTACGTACAAGCGCCTTGAAGTTGAAATTAAATTGGTAAACTAAAGTATAAAAGATAAAATTTAAATATAGCCTTGTATTTCAATTACCAACAACGAGTAATGCCCCGAGAAACTAGAGAAGTATAAATCTAAGCCTTGTCAAGGTAATTTAAAATTATCTACATCCGGTTTAGGTTATTTCTCTATCCACGACAGTGTTACAGTTGGCTGGAATATGTCGCTAGCTTAAAACATTAGTTTTAACAACCATGGGAAGAGTGTAATGAAAATGAACCACTTATCATTTATTTAAAACTAAGAACAATTAGATTCTAATACAAATCACGTACCGGAAGTAGAAATCTTAATCTCCGATGGCTAGTAAAGTATAATTTCACGGCGTTAGTATCGTCTGCCTTCAATTTTCTCTCGAACTTGATTGGCTCTTGTCTATCTTAAAATGTTTTTAAAGTTTTAATAAGAACAATTGAAAATATTCAAAAGATTTAAGAGACATTTCTTTATATTAATTTAACTTAACCATAGTTATTTAAATATTTAAAAAGTTTTATTAACGATACTCGTACTTCATAAAATATAATATCAATAATTAAGGTTGCTTCTGTATAAAGTAATTTATTATTTAAAATCAAAGCGCGACGGTTAAAACACTTCTACAGGGGCTGGTTGAAAATACATTGAGTCGTTTCATCCTGGTGGGAGGCTTTACAATATTAAAATGATTTTGCATGAACTGCGAATGGAAATTGAGTATTTTTACGAAAAGGACCGCGTGAAAGAGACCTTATCATTGAGGCCAGAACGCGCGAGAATCAACTGTAGGCTCTACAATACCGAAATCACGCGACCTTAGTGCGATGACGTAGTATTGCGGGAAATGTTTATTTTAAAGGGAGAATTCAACCTAACAACGAGTGATTTTTTTTTTATCGATTCCACGAGTAAAAAATTATGCGAACAAATATTAAATATCGTTTAAATAGGCCTAATCCACCAGTAAATACATTTACAAAACAATACTGAACTAAGAATAAATTTAAAACTTACCCGGAAAATAGGCTTAGCGTGATTCGTGGAGATCCTGATTTTCTCGCGTATAAGGTCTAGCGACCAATCGAACGTGATTGTAAGTCTCCTGGAAATCTCGCGTGAACGACGGGCCTTTTCTCATTGGTCGCTAGACCTTACACGGAGGCAATTCAGGATCTCCATGAATCCCTTTAAAATTATCGAAAATGGCGATTATAAAATATGTATTTTTTCTGTCGCGGTAATTTTATTCTCTGACATATGTATATATATATCGAATCTTTTTTTAACGATCTTTCTGAAAATGCTACTCAATTTCCATTCGGAGTTCGTCAAAAAGTCGTGACACTCTTACTTTAAAACTTCACCTTGAAATGATTATCAAATCGAGAGCGTATTATTTTTTGTTTGTTTCAGGAGAAAATAAAGATTATTAAAGTAAATTACTGCAGCTGCATGGAGGAACTCTAAGATATTATAATCTCATTAAGAACGTTATTAAGGCAGTTTTCCCGTCTATTTTCCCCCTCATAGCTAAGTTACTCCTTAGGGAAGGGGTTGAAAACATGACTGTCCCATACCTCTAGGTGGGTGGCTGAAATTGTGGGGTCTCATTATCCCTCGCCTTAACGATTTTTCAGTTTGTGGATTCAACGGGCGCGAAGCTACAGTCTACTTTACTACATTATGTAAATCTATACAAATAGCTAGACTTACAGCTTCTGTCATTCAGAAATCTAGGAATGATTTCGACTTCAGTGTCGCTTCGTTTTCTCAATTATCTTTTAAGCTAATTATTAATATTTAGATTTAGAAGCTGCAATATTACTCGGAATGACTCTCTTTAGTTGATATTCCTGCTTCGTGCATTATTTTAACCCTTTTCTTTAATGCAAAATATTCAGTTTTTTATCCTTAAGAAAGTTTAAGGTTTTTTGGTTATTTTAGAATAAACTGTTATGAGCTGTGTTATTTCGTAATTATTTTGGCCCTAGTAATCAACCCTATAATGAGGGATATTCTATTAATTTCTTATCGTTTAAATAAAGCTAATTCAATTTTAACAAAATTACAACTAAATATTTCCTCCTATGTATGTTTAACAATGTAGTTTGAAATCTTGTCTCCAACCAAAAATCAAAAACGCGTTTGTTAAGCCTAGTTTTAAAAGAGAACCAACGGTATTTTCAATTTTGAGCTAAAGATGGAACAAAATTTTAATTTATTTTCGGAATCACCGTGCCATAAAATGTTTGAGATTTTTTTCAGAATTTTTAGACGCGTTTTTGGAGTTTAAATTAATTTCTAAAGATTGGTAAAATTTGTATTAAAATGGGGCCAATCATATTATTTCAGCCTTCAACAGCGCTTGTAATGCCCTATAATATTAAAAGAATAGGCCAGCGTTTCATGTCCAATGTCTTGGGCTTCAAACGCCGGCCTATTTTTTACAGTTAGGACATTACAAGCGCTGTTGAAGGCTCAAATAATGTGATTGGCCCGATTTTATATTTACTTTTTTTCGAATTTTACCAAACTACAGAAATTAATTGAAACACCAAACGTTTTTTGGCATCCGGTGATTCCGAAAATAAATTCAAAAGTTATTCCATTTTTAGCTCCAAGTTTCCCTTTAACCAATCAGGAAGATCGGTAATTTTTCAATTCTATTAGTTACGATAAATTTTTTTTTTAACGTCTGGCTCATCTTGTTAAATTACTGTCGTCGTGGGGACTAGAAGACTGTTCCAATTATAGAGGGAAAACGATTCTATAAATTAAGTGTCCCTTTCCGAAGGTCATTAAAGGCAATTTTTCCTTCTTCCTTTCTCTTTTGGAAAACGAAATATATCGGTCATGCACTCGGATAGCTGGTCCCTACGTAACTTTATCGAGAGTCTCGCCCTGAGAGGAGACCTAAGCCTCGGCTAGCGAGCACACCCAACCAAGAAATAGTACGAAACGAGTTATTCGTTCGGAAGGAAGTCGCGAATTCATTTGTATTCAGGACTCTTAATCATGCCGATTTGCATTTTTCATCCACAGATACCCACGCTACGTACATTTTGGTCCCGTTCACACCTTAAAATTTAGACTATATGACGTCAGAAATAAAGGGATAGTACCCATCACGATCAGCTTTCAAAAAATTTATTTTATACCAATATCTATTTATTATATATTTAGTTTTCTCGTAATATTTAAGGGAGAATGCAGCCTTACAACAATTTTTTTTATTTATCGATTCCTTATTGTTTAAATAGGCCTAGTCCACTAGTAAAAAAATTTTACAAACAAATATTAAACTTGAAAAAGGCTTAGCGGGATTCGTTGAGATCTTAATTTCCACGCGTATAAGGTCTAGCGACCAATCGAAGATCTCGCGTGAACGACGGGCCTTTATTGGTCGCTATACCTTACACGTAGGCAATTCAGCTGATCTCAACGAATCCCGCTAAGCCTATTTTCTGGGTATGTTTTAAATTTATTTCTAGTTTAATATTTGTTTTGTGAACATTTTATTGATGGATTAAGCCTATTTAAACGATAAGGAATCCATAAAAAATCACTTGTTATTAGGTTACATTCTCCCTTTAAATTTAAAATATCCACTACACAATTTTTATTTAAAATTTTTTTGAAAATTGTGATTATAAAATATGCATTTTTAGTCTCTCGGTAATTTCATCTATGACATATGTATATATATTTTGAATCGTTTTTTAACGATCCTTCCGAAAATGCTACTCAATTTCCATTTGGAGTTCGTGATATCCGTGTTAGCTTCACTTTAAGAAGTGTGCGAACGGACTTTTTTGTCCCCTTTTGGTTTTTAAAATGCAATTCCATTTTGGCGTGTGTGATGGTATATATTTTGGGAATAGAGTAACTGGAACGGTGTTTTTGGCCCGGCCAAATTGTATTCACTTTCTCAACTATAATTAACTTTTCTTATTAAGTATGCCACCGCCAGAGATATAATATATGTAGACATAAGTTACGAGCGCGTGAAAAATACTCTAAGATTCTTTTTAGTTTCGCAAAACTACGTAACTATCTCGATCAGGCCTTTATCCAGAGAGTTTTGTAAAACCTTTCTTACGAAAATTATCGTTAATTATTTCCCCATTTTTTTTGGAATAATTTAACTGGTAGAAATAAATTAATAAATTATGAGAGTTTATAAATGTTAACTAAAACTTTGTTAAGTATATTTTCAAGTTTTCCTTTACAAGTAAGTATCTCCTAGTAAGCTAAAGAGAATTGGTTGATAAGTTGTACTCTATAAGAATACCCAGATCTCTTGAATCAGTGTGGAGAAAATTCTGTTCGTAATACCCAGATCTCTTGAATCAGTGTGGAGAAAATTCTGTTCGTAATCCCATTAGGGACGTCAGCTTTCAAAATCGGGGAGCAGTGTAGCCGATCTTTGATCCTTTGATCTCCTATATCGGCTAAAAGCCCTAGCGTCGGAATATACGATAGAGCTCAGGGAATCGCCTATAAAGTTTCAACATAAATATAACGTGAAATATCAACTCTGATTTTTCTCGAGTTTATATTTTATAGAATTTAAGGATTATTATTATTTTAAATTAACTTTGGCTAAGATATTTAAGTAGATCTCACCAAGAGCTACAAAATGCTACAAATTACGTCATAATTGGACCAAAATTAACAAAGTTATCGAATTTTAAAGTTCGCTAAATAGCCTGTTTGTAGTTTCTACATAAACATACTGTGATATGTAAACTTTTGCATTTTTCTCGATTCTATATTTTATAGAATTTAAAGGATAAGTTTTTATTTTAAATTAACTTTGGTTAAGAAATTTAAGTATATCTCAGCATGAGCCACAAAATGCTACAAATTACGTCAAAATTGGACCAAAATTAGCAAAGTTGTCGAATTTTAAAGTTTACTTAATCGCCATTATAGTTTCTATATAAACGTACCGGGAAATATCAACTCTATGATTTTTTCGATTCTATATTTTATAGAATTTAAGGGATTATTTTTATTTTAAATTAATTTTGTATAAAATAATTAAGTAGATCTCACCAAGAGCTACAAAATGGGACAACTTACGTCAAAATTTAACCAAAATTAACAATGTTATCGAATTGTAAAGTTCATTAAATCGACAATTAATTCCAATTGGAACGACATATATTAATAGTTGAAGATAGAAAGTTATTAAATTAAGGGAGAATGAAACTAGACAACGAGTGCTTTTTCTATTGATTCCTTATTGTTTAATTATATCTAATCGGAATCTTTTTTATACCTTTTTTTAAACTAGTTATCGAGATCGAGTTACGGTAACGTGTTCATTAATGGATCTACTCAGCAATCCGAAGGAAAATACCGTTGTGAAGTTTCTACGGAATCTCCGTCGTTCCATACCGTTAGAGAAGACAAAGATTTGACCATTTTTGGTAACTGATTTGTCCAATTGCACTAACTGTCCACTGTCCTTATTAAACAAGCATTCGTCTTGTTATACTAGTTTGTTTAAATTAAGTTTCAACCGTAACGAATTATTTGATAATTTGAAATGAAACAATTCAACCACATTAACGCTACAGCTCATCTTTGGGAACAATGAAACTTAACCTTTTATTAAATTATCTTGACAGTTTTACCACAAGAAGGACCTCGTATTAGCGGAATACGTCCCCAATATCACGTTCGAGACATAGTCAATACTACTTGCGTTTCGGGTCCCTCCAAACCCATTGCCAATCTCAAATGGTTCATCAACGGAAAAAAGGTAGATAAACCTTCCTAAGCCTAATTTTAAGTTTGTCCTAAGCCTAGTTTTAAGTTTGTCCTAAGCCTAGTTTTAAGTTTGTCCTAAGCCTAGTTTTAAGTTTGTCCTAAGCCTAGTTTTAAGTTTGTCCTAAGCCTAGTTTTAAGTTTGTCCTAAGCCTAGTTTTAAGTTTGTCGTAAGCCTAGTTTTAAGTTTGTCGTAAGCCTAATTTTAAATTTGACGAAGAATTTGAAATCACCGCTGTTTTTAGGCACCGGATGAATGGACAATGTCCTTGCTTCCCATACAACATCCCGAGAGACTCCAGAGTTCGGGCTTGAGGTTAATGTTTCAAGTAGACCCTGAACATTTACAAAATGGTTTGATGAAGTTACGTTGCACCGCCGTCATCTCGCAAACCTACTCTATGAGCAGCGAAGAGATTATTAACGGCGATAGTTTCAGTCCTTACGGCGTTCAAATCAGTAAGTTATTTGTTTTAGCCGCGTCTATTCGTTTGTCAATGTCACGACGAGGAAACTTTTAGAGTTTCTATTTAGTTTCATAAATTTTAAAGAATGTTTCGCTTCTAAGACGGGTTTGAAAATATGTTGTCTTTTATAAATTTTGTTGGAATTGTACTTAATTAATTTAAGAAATTCGTATGACGCAGGTGAAGAAGGAGATAGTCCAATTATTACTGGCGGACTTCCTCGCTATCAGGTTGGTGACATCGTTAACGTTAACTGCACAGCTTCAAGGTCCAAACCACCCGCCGAACTACAGTGGTACCTTAATGAACACAAAGTAAGTAAAATAAAGCATTTACGTCATTTAAGTCGCGTTCACACCCTGAAATTGTTTTGAATTATTTTGATGAAATTTGTCACATTTGGTCCAAAAAAATCCAATTGACGAATTCGAAATCCCCATACTCATAAACCAACTTCCAGGGGCTACGGCCATTGGGATACAAATATAATGATGAATTATAACTCTATCTCTCGCCCTCACCTATCCACGTATTACAGCCGTTGCCATGGGAAACGCGTCGAATCTCGAAGCGTGAGGGGAGGGATTACCACCTAGTTTGTCTCTCTCGTCATAGCTTAGCCGATCAGAATGGGAAATATGATAGCGACATCTCTTAACAGATCGGCGCGTAAAGAGTTTACCCCAATGGCGCGTTGCCCCTGCAATTTCTTCTTCAATTTCGAATTTGTCTATTATTATCTTGATTGTTATATTGATTTGAAACAGTTTTGAGTATCGTAGCTTCAAATTATTATATCTAAGACACTATGACCTCGCGATAGTCTTCATAACTCTCGTGTCTTTCGAAATTTCAAAACTACATTAAGTTTACAATGAAATGCGTTTTATACCATTTTTCGTAGGCGTCCAAGGAACACTACATTAAATACGAACCGATAGTTTATAAGGACGGCTTAAAATCTTCAATTCTGGGTCTACGGTTTCCCGTGAAAGCTAGCGATTTTGACGGTAACGAAATTCGCTTAAAATGCACGGCAACTCATTCCAGAGTGATTAACATGAGCAATGACGAATCCGTTGTCGGTAGCAGTCAACAGAGTTCGTTGTTACATATCTTTGAAAATCTAGGATCCAGTAAGTACATAATATTATAAGTTACTTATATGATTAAGTTTCACTTAGCCATTTTCGCAGCGAATTGATTTTTTTGTTAAGTTATTGGCAGAATTTTATTTTCTTAAAGTCGACACTCAAGCTGTTACTGAGTTCTGCCTAGACCTCGGAATTCGTAAAATTTTTATTAATTGGGTAAAATTCTCATAAAAAATAGAATATTTTTCATTCGAGTTAACTTATTCGAAAACGCTAGAATATAAGTTATAGAAAAAATAAGCTTAAGAAATGCTCGGTGCTCACGAACGCTATGAGCTCTACAAGCTATGACGTCGACGGCAACATTCTCTAATTAAGCTCCTCCTCTTTTATGATAGCAACTATTGGAAAATCCCAACATATTTTGACCAATTTCTCGTGATTAAATTGGCGCGAAATCAAATTTGACAATTGACCCATCCAATATCGAGTTACAGCAGTTGCGTCTCTACTTTAAACGAACCAAAATTAATAAAACCCACCGATTAAGCGATAATTTTAACTGGTTTGTACTATTCTTTTTTTAGCAGAACTCAATGGGGCCAAATTCCAACTCTCCTCTAGTCCCGCTGTCGTAATAATAATGATTGTTTTCGTTATTCTTGGTTAGGCTTTAATATCAAAACTTTCGCGGTCCATATAAGGCCTAATCCGTATATTTAAAATGTTAAACGTTTGTTAAATTCCGCGAAACATTTCAAAGAAAAACCTAAATCCATCTTTAATCGAAGCCACGTTATTGTATGGTCAATATGATTTAGGTTTAAAAAAATCCGCACTAAATACGGAACGTTTGTTAAGAAGATACGGAAAATACGCGAACATTGCAACACTTTGTGACATTTGGTGTGCGAATCATCTAGGAATGATATTAAAAAAACTCGACACGTTGATGGATGTTAAAGAAAAAGACTCTAGGACGTGTGTTGCGTTCGAAGAAAACATTGCGTTCGATTGTTCTCGTGAAATACGTGTGTTTCATGCGGAAAAAATCATGATATTGATGTTAATGTACAGTTTGGAGTAATTTTGATGACTGATAGCAAAGATTGTGGACAATTTTCAAGAATCATTCTGATGTAATATAAAAGGTAAATATATCTGTGGGACGTTCTTTAAAAACTAAATTTCAATTAATCAAATTGTTTTTAATCGATAAATTATTTAATTACTCTTAATTTAAATTAAATTACCGGTAATTATAGACTTGAAGTTTAACCATAATATAATTTAATTAAAGTTTCCATTGCATGTTGACGTGTTAGAAAGAAACTTGAAATTGATTTGGTCAATTTTGTGACGTAGTTTATTTCTGGAACGTAGGATTTAATCTGAACTAAGTACTTTTACGAAAAAACTGCACGAAAGTCACCTTAAATATTTAATAGAGTAATTATTTAATGGAGTAATTAAATAATCAATTAAAACCAAATTGATTAATTACATTTCATTCTGCCTTTAAAAATACAAATTATATTTTCAGATTTTATTAATTAATTAATGGCTATATATTTAAATGGGGTTGTAATTCTTCTTAACAACCTTTAATTAGAATCGTAATATAGTTAATACGATTATTCTTTAAACGTAAAATAGTAATAATAATATTAATAAATATATTAATAATCTTTCAAATCTTAAAAAAATTCACGAAATATATAAATGTCTATTCAATCCGGTGATTAAGCAACGCGTGGGCCAAAAAACCAATTCAATTAAAAGTATTCATTATCAATGCGTGAATCTGACAAAAAAAAAAAAAAAAAAAAAAAAAACAATTGACGAATTCGAAATATCCATACTCCTAAACCAACGTCCAGGGGCTACGGCCATTGGGATACAAATATAATGTAGAATTATCACGATAGATGGCTCGCCTGCTCCTCACTCTATCTCTCGCTCTCGTACCTATCCATGTATTACATCCGTTGCTATAGAAAACGCGTCGAGTCTCGAAGCGCGAGGGGAGGGGTTACCGCTTAGTTTGTCTCTCTCGTCATTGCTTAGCCAATCGGAGTAGGATCAGAATGGGAACTACGATAGCGACATCTCTTAACAGATCGGCGCGTAAAGAGTGTACCCCAATGGCGCGCTGCCGTTGCAAGTTCATCTTCAATTTCGAATTCGTCAACTGCGTTGATAATATATTACAATATATGTAAATTATTTCGACGATCTTAATTGCCCTAATTATCTTTCAATCTATATCTTAACTATATAATATACTATTTACTCGTTAATTGGTGATTGATAATTAATAATGACGCAACCGCTAATACAACACGATATTTAAATGATAAATAGCAAATGGATAGAGCAAAAACTGACGTACTAATCGTCACCTAGTGGCAAACTGTTCAAGGCTTAAGGGGAAACTTGGATATAAAAATGGAACAGCTTTTGAATATATTTTCGGAATCACCATGTCAAAAAACGTAATTGAGAAATTATTTTAAACACCAAAAAGTGTATAAAATTGTGAAAAAATTCTCTAATACGTTTTTTGATATGGTGATTCCGAAAATAAATTCAAAAGCTTTTCCATTTTCAGCTGCTAGTTTCCCTTGAACCATTTGTATTTTAATTTGCTTTTATTAATTATCCAAGTCGTCAACGTGTATGCCAGCCAAGGCTTAGTAGTTCAGTGTTAAAAATGATCTATTGTGAGAAATTCTTCAAAGTATTTAGTTATTTCCTTGATAACAAGTACGTTTTCATCAAGAGCTACTAAATAATTACTCCCATTTCGCAATTACTTACTGTAGACTCGATAGTCGAAATTTTTGTCAGTTAATACTTTTTGCCGCTAGAAGACGCTTATGAAGTTCAGTTTTTTGTTAATAGTCCAAGGTTTAAGAAATTTAACTGAAAACACGAAAACCTAAGTATTTTCAAAATGCTTTCGTTTAAAGGTAGGTAAGTAAAAAGTTTCGGAAACCTTCTGATTTTGGCTAATTTAATTAAAAGGAGAACCTCCGACCAATCGAGAGACACCCATGTACATTTGTCTCAATAAAATTCTCGCGACACGTGCTGCGGCATGCACTCACTCTTTGATTCGCGTTAATTATTCTCGTGCACAACAGCTTGTCACGGGTATTTTTCGAAGCCAAAGGCACAAGGAGGTTTTTTGATTGGCCGAAGGTTCTCCTTTCAATTCAATGCCCAAAATCTGAATCTTTTCCGATAATTTTGCTCGAACAAGTTATATTTTTCGATAGAAACAGGATTCTCTGTTGTAAGATTAATCTTTGGTTAAAAATATATGTTGAACAATTAATTTGTCTTCTCCTACCGAAAAATAATAGTTTGAATCAGTCTATAGATTCTTAGAACGCGAATTTCAATTATTTGATGTTTTATGTTTGAAATTAATGGGAAAAATAATTAATTTGACATTAATTAGTTTTTAGTTTTATCGGTGACGTGTTCAGAATTGAATTTCTTAAACTTATCTTTATGTTATTGACGCTATTGAAGCTTGAATTTGGCGATAATTCTAATATAATCAGTCAAAGCGAGGTGTATGACATTGTATCGAATGCCTTATATAATATATTATTAACAATTTTTGTTAAATGAAAAGGTACAAGTGTAAAAAAAAACGTCAGAAGAGCCTGCGAAATAATAAAAGTATTTTGAATTTAATAATTTTAATACAAAAATTTCATTTTTCGAACAGAATTTGCATGTGTCTCTTGAAACTATTCAAACGATGAAGAATATCATTTTGATCCAGTTTTTACGTGGATTTGTGGGAAAGGACTTAATCTCATTTGGTATTTTGGAAGTTCGCACTGAAGTACATATATATCCGGTAAGTAATCAATTTGACTTTAAAATCAGTAAAGTATCTTAAGAAATATTCAGAGAAATTTAAATTATTGGTCACAAATTTTTGGGAAATATAAAATTAGTTCACAAATGTTAAGAAATAATGAAATTTAAAATATTGGTCACAAATGCTAATATATATATAGGAAAATTTAAAACTTAGTCACAAATGCTAAGAAATATTAGGGAAATTTTAAATATTGGTCACAAATTTTTAGGGAAATTTAAAATATTGGTCACAAATTTTTAGGGAAATTTAAAATGTTGGTCAGAAATTTTTAGGGAAATTTAAAATGTTGGTCACAAATTTTTAAAGTAAATCCTGCCAGGGTATTTAAATATTCCATGCATATATAGCATTTGTATTTATTAAGGCACAGGTGATTAAAGCAATAGATATATAGCTTACCTTTGTAAACTACGCCTGCTGAAGTTAAAATGTAAGTTATTGTCAAACCTTTTCATACAAGACTGCCAAAAAATCTATACTTTTATTTAAAGAACTAATCCAGTATAGCTCGACCCTACTCCCATATGTAATCTTTTATTAGACGAAGCGAAAAAAAATATTTCCTAAAAGTGGAAGACCAAAGGAAAAATAAAATAAATGTAATGTAGTGGGGGAGACGATAGTGGGAGGTTGGCTGATGCTTTTGGCTGGAAAGTTGGTTGCTTTTTCTCTCGTCTCTTGTATTCTAGAGTTTCGTAAGTTAGGATTTTGGAGACAGACAGAATGGAAAAGGGTAAGAACTCCGGACTGAGGGGTTTCGTAATCTTTCAGCACGTGTTTACATATATTATTTATTCATGACCGGTAGAATACCAAAGCTTATTGTATATTTTCAGCGGAAACTTTTCTTCCGTTTTTGTATCCCTCCAAAAATTTGAAGGTTTTTAAGTATATTACCCTAGTTATTACTCTAGATAGTATCGTAGTTCCCATTCTGATTGGCTAAGCTATGACTAGCGGTAACCCCTACCCTCGCGCTTCGATACTCGACGCGTTTCCCATAGCAACGGGTGTAATACGTGGATAGGTACGAGAGCGAGAGATAGAGTGAGGCGTAGGCGCGCCATCTATCGTGATAATTCATCATTATATTTGTACCCCAATGGCCGTAGCCCCTGAATCAGTTGGTTTATGAGTATGTAAATTTCGATTTCGTCAATAGTATGATAAAACTAAAAATTTAATCCATGGCATTGGAACCAAAATGGTAACAGCCATTGTCATGAAGTTTGTAAGATGTCTAGCTCATCTTGTTCTCGAAAGAGTTGGTTTATGAATAAAAATGTCAAGAGTGCGTTACGATGGCTATATGGTCGGGAAAAGTTAATGTACGTTTACAAAAACGAAAGGTAAACTAGAAATATAGTGTAGCGCGATAAAATGGCATAGGATGGCGAATCCACGCCCAAATGTGTACACTATGATTGTGTCTTCCAAGGTTGGAATGTTTATGGCGAAATACTGAAAGTAGATATAGGCCTTGTACGCGGACTGTAATTTTCTTTTACATAAGCAATTTTTGAAAGGTTTTGTATTGAAATAGATAGAATACTATATAGATATTAGGTTTGCTTTACAAGTTGGATTATGTGTTTATTTTGCAGGCGTAAAAAAATATACCCAATTCTAGTAGTAAGTTTATTTTATTTTGTTATATTGTCAGCTAGCGAACAAAAGAAACATATGTAAATATGATACATTTCTTAAAAATAGAGTTCAAATGGTTTAAAGTCTAGGTGACACCGATATTTTAATTGATAATGATGATAGTAGAGCTCGGAATCAGATATCCATTATCTTCTGTTATTGGTATATTTTCAGATATTTTATTTTCGGATAAATTGTTTCTAACTACAAAATGAAATTTATATATTCGTATAATTGTTAAATGTTTTAGGTTTACCGGAAGAAAAGCGTTTGGCGCTTTAACTAAAGAAAAATATTTCAAATTGACTTTTAATTTGAAGAATATAAATAAAACAACGAATCTAAGATTTTAAATCATCTTTTTATTCGTTATTTTTAACGAAAATAAATTTTGATTATTTTCATCCGAATGTATAACGCGGATAATATTCTAAGATAAGGCCATTTTTGGATAAAAACGGATATGGATTATGTTTTTTACTTTATCTTCCAATAAGTTAACTCGAATGAAAAATAGTCTATTTTTAATCAAATACATCAGAAGTAAGTAGATTTTATCCAATTAATAAAAATTATACGAATTCCGAGCTCTAGAAGATAGCTTTGACTCTACTTAAGTAATTAAGTAACCAAAAGCTGCTGTAGTCACTTAATAGATGCGCATTTTTAATACATCGAATTAACTCAACATATAAAATAAATAATGTTTAGACGAGTTACTCTAATTGGTTGGTTTTTCTCTTTACGAAATTTGTTTCTGCTACAGTCACCCTTTTAAGGATTCATTATTCGTTTGCAGTTTTTGATAGAATGAACCTAAAACTAGTCGTCTAAATTTCATTTTTCTATGTCCCGAAATAAATCAAATTTCTTCCCGAAAATTACAATTAGTGTCCTCAAAAGAAAAAAATAGATTGTTTCTGAAAATGTCTGGACCAATAAAAATACAAAATGACTAGACACGATTAAACGGATTAAGTTTCGAACCGAGATTTTAAAGGGAGGTTGAAATAAAATATATTTTCTTTCTTATTCAATCCTCAGTTAAATAATTGATTATATTTTTAGTTTTATCATACTATTAAAACACCATATTCAAAATTTCACACCTCTTGGTCGAGGAGTTTTTAATAAAAATTTGTTCGTAGATTAAGCGCCAAACGCTTATCTTCGGGTAAACCTTAGACATTTAACAATTATACGAATTTACTAATATATTTTTTAGTTAGAAACAATTACTCCGAAAATGAAATATCTGAAAATATACGAATAACAGAAGATAATGGATATCCGATTCCGAGCTCTATTCATTTGATATTTTAAAGTCTACAAGAATTAACGTTTCTCGAGAATTTTTACGTTCTAAAATTTCTTCAAAAATACATTTAGGCGTAGCGAATCTAATTGTACATAAATTACCTCTAAACCTTTTATGAGTTTTGATGCGTTGTAACAGTCCAAATCATTTAAAAATAACGTTTTTGTAAGATTCTAGTATTCCTTTAAGACCCATTCAAAGTTGGAGATAAAAATAAGCTTTTCGAATCATTTCCACCAAAATTTAGAAATCCGATTACGGAAGGAAAATGAAAGGATAGGGCAAAGGGTGGTGAATGCTGAAAGACAAATTATTACTTCTTTCTGACGGGCCTCATTTGAAGAAGAAAAAAACGAATAAAGAATCAGTGAGAACTTTTTGGTGGGCCCGACCAGAAGATCATCGAATTTGTTCCCCGTTATTAGTTAGCTACAATATCTCCCCAGTTTTCAGCAAGTAAAATAGTCTTTCGCGATCTTTGTACGTATTCAGTGGGACTATTTTTAATCCTACGTGGTTAACGTAGGAGATTAATCCGCCATAATACTGCGTATGCTCAGATGTAGAAACAGACCTAACATCAAGCCAGGGGTGTAAAATTTGGAATACAAATTTTTAAGATTATGAAAAACATTAGGCCTTGGTAAAAATTGACATAATAATAATAAAACGAATTAAATTAAATATACTTAATTTAAAAATCTATTATAATCTAAATCTTATCTTTTCCCTGAAAGTCAAGATTAATTTTATCTGCTTTATGAATGCCCCCTAATGATAGTTCAACTTTTGAGGCGTTGCAATCTCCACCAGCTTCTACCTAACTCGAATTAATAGCCTGGGTTTTCGAACACGTGTGTTTTTGCTAGAATTTTCTCAAAGCGAGAGACAATCTCAATTTCTTAGCGTACTTCTCGTGATTAGGACTTGACTTAATTGTCGATACTACGGCGAAGTGATACGAAATGTTCATTTCCGTAGAAGAATAAGTAGATCGGAGCTTTTCCGTTGAATCACGTTTACCTTCTCTGACCTTTTTTTTTTTTTTTTATAAGATTAGCCCTTTTTTGTTAAGGCCAAGAATTAGGTAAATAATCTTGTTTTACGATTGAAAACGTTATCTTTCTTTTGATGGTGATATTTGTAAAGAAACTGAATGAAAGGTTAAATAATTATTGATCACTAGTAAAAAAATTCCCAGAGCCTTTCATATCACTGGGAAAAGGTAATTAGAGAACTGGCTTTAAATTGGGAAAAGATATTAATCGGAATTTTTAATGTTAAAAGTAGATGATAAGAAGGCTCAGTTGATGTTTGGAAATAATGACATTCGAACGTCAGGCAACAAAACCCAAATAATTAATATTTTTCTACTCTTTAAATGCGGGAAAAAATGGCGGGAAAAATCAATTAGCTAAATTTTTCCGTAAATAAAATATCTAAAAATATACGAATAACAGAAGATAATGGATATCCGATTCCGAGCTCTAGATAAGGCCAATTTTGGATAAAAACGGATATGGATTACGTTTTTTACTTTATCTTCGAATGAAAAAAAGTATTTTTTAATCAAACAGATAATTTACGTGAGAATTTAGTAGATTTTATCCAATTAATATAAATTATAGGAATTCCGAGCTCTATTCGGGGTTTATTTTCTTGCAATATAATCCATATAGACCTTCAAAAAAATGGTGATATCGGTCCTTTACACTCTCAAATTGAGAATTTTCGAGCCGGTGTTGCATTTACAGAACTTTGACGCAATGTAATGGTATATATCTGATTCTGCCCCGAAGTGATGACTAGTATTTGGCACGGATATATCAGAGGGTCTAGCTCTATACCCTTAATGATTTGTAAGAACCAAGGGGAATGGAATCAATATTTCTATTAAAGGTCGTGGTGCCAGAATATGTATAGATTTCTCGAGATTAGCATAACCCATACGCCATCAGCTTCCAAAGCGACGGAAGGAAATCAAACACCCCGCGAGCGACGAACAACCCAACCCAAGCTGTTCGTTTCGTCCACTCACCAGTCGATATAGTTATATATCAAATGATAACATTTTCTAGTAAAAAACCCTACCCCTTCCACCCCTGATATCCGATAATGAAGTATTTATGAAGCTCTATCGCTAATATTATCGAGACATGCCTCTTAGATATAATCACGATACACGTGTGGGAGGCATGGTGTTAAGTTTCGCAACTTAAATTTAATTATTGTTTCTATATTTTTCACGAACTCCAAATACAAATTGAGTAGCATTTTCGGAAGGATCGTTAAAAAACGATTCAAAATATATATACATATGTCATATAAGAAATTAAAGCGACAGTAAAAATACATATTTTATAATCGAAATTTTTAAAATAATAATTTCCCACAATACTACGTCATCAATTTCTCTATTGTAGAGCCTACAGTTGATTCTCGCACGTTCTGGCACGAGTGATAAGATCGCTTTCGCGCGGTATTTTTCGTAAAAGTACTTAATTCCATTCGCAGTTCATGCAAAATCATTTTAATATTTATAATTTTTTGGATAAATTGTAAAGCCTCCCACCAGGATGAAACGACTCAATGTATTTTCAATCAGCCCCTGTAGAAGTGTTTTAACTGTCGCGCTTTGATGTTTAACGCAAAGCCACCCACCAGGACAAACAACAAATCATTTAATACTAAAGCAACTTTAATTATTGATATTGTACTTTATGAAGTACGAATCTCATTAATAAAACTTTTTAAATATATACATAATCATGTTTATTTAAATAATAATCTTTAATTACTTCAAAGAAATACACTACGTCATATCCGTATGAATTAGAATTAACCACCTTTACGGTTGATATGTTATTACGTTAAATAATATTACAAATTACATTAAATTCGTTTTATGTCAGATTTAATTCAAAGCACCATTATATATCAATCTTCTAATATTTCTAGTTCTGACTATAATGTGAAAATAAATTCTAAAATTTGAAGATTTACCGAAGGTGGTGGCATTGTGTCTAAATCATCTCGTAAGCAGACACATTATTGGGGTGCTCCTTCAAAATTCTCTCTGCCTCTCTGCCTCTCCGTAGCCTAATCTTTAGCGCGATATTAGTCAAACCAGTAATTATAAAGTAGACAGATGCCAGCCAGCTTCTTGCCAATCTAACTCCCTATAACTTACGCGGGAAAGCGGCCAAAATATCACTTATATCAGCAAATTTATGACTACTTCTCTAAACCCTGGTACTATAAAGCCTCGTTCATACTTCATAGCAAAATACCGGTACGAAGCGTTTTCCATTTTCCCTGACAAGACGGTTCGCGGCAGTTCGCTCCCCCGGATTTCGACCTAAGCCAAGGCTTAGCGTCGTTTTAAAAAATGCCCGTAATTTAAAAATTATAAATAATTATCTTAAACTAATTAGTAAATCGGCTTCGTAACTCGTTGCTTAATTATTTTTGACAGAAACTATAATTTTAAACTATATATATATTAAACTATATATTATTTTAATATTTGTCAGAAAATTCGTCGCCCTGTCTCGTTATTTTATTGGCAGATTTAACCGAAGCGATTTGCTATCATAAAAGAGGAGTAGTTACTTAGCGTTTTATGAAAGGGAAATAACTGCCCTGTATAACCTTAACACCACGTGATTTCGCATCCACAACTTCTTTTACAATATCAACTAATGCTTCCCGAACCAACACGGACAGATTTCCTACGTTGGTTTGATAACCGATTTGTATGAACGCGGCTTTAAAAATAGGGGAGGCCTTAAACCATCAACGCTTCGCTTTTGCGTCACTCAGTTGAGGAACTTCAGCGTGAGCGTTTCGTAGAGTAACTCTTTCGCATATGGTTTCATTCGATAGATTAAATGTACAATGTGATACAGTTTACCATGTGGTACAAGTGGTTCATTTTTCTCCTTCCCCCAAAGTTCTACTTCATTGACTGTTAGAAGTCGAACAAAAACACAGGGTTTATTTCGTCTTGAGGTTTCAATATACCGGGTTTAGCTCATTACTCGTATCAAAAGCTCATAACCTTTTCTTGAAAAGTGTAAGACTTTCGCGCCATCTTTTTCGTAAAAGTACTTAATTTGGAAAGTTAACTACCTTTCGTATGAAAATTATCGTTATTTACGTTCCAGAAATTAACTACGTGATATATTTGAATATAAATGAATATTTTGAAGCTTCGCATTGTTGGTTACTACTTTACCTCGCAGTGTTTTGGCCGTTAGAGGACGTTTATGAACGCGCGTCAGGTATTAAGATAGGTGCCCAATGTTAATGATCCTAGGCGAGATTAATATCAATCTTTCAGTTTGATGTTAATTAAATTATGAACATTTGCTAGTACTTCTTTCCGACTGCCTAACACTCTAAAACTTATTTTCATATATCCATAAGCAAATAACGGAAGGACCGCCATCTTACTATCTTTGATTCTAAGTAACGATTGTAGAGGCTCCATTTCGTCCCCCGCGGAACTTTAAGAGTGGTTATAATCCTACCTTCTCCCTTAGCAATCGTGACAAGTACCAGATGGTACCAATGAGTCAGTCCATATTCAAATTTGAATCCACGCCACCCGCGTCAAGAACCGCGCTAGGGTGATTTTTTTTAAGAAGCAAAACTCGCGTATCAAGGGAAATCTGGAGGGATATGCGAGGCTTCTAAGCCTAATTCGTTTAGAAATCCACATCGATAAGGTCAAAGAGATAATGAAACAAATTAAACGATTACACGCTTTTATATTTGATTATTTATTGAGATTATTTCATTTTTTGTCTATGGGTGTTTTGGAATGTACAGCATGGATTAAAAAATCCATCATATACAAAAAACTATTTTAAAAGTTTTACATAATTGTTTCGATTCGTTTTAAATGACGAAAGATTACAAAAAATTGAGATTTTGAGCTTAAAAATATTCAAGAAACATTCGAGTTCGTGACAACTTCACTTTAAGGAATTCTAAGACGTATTTTATTTTTAATAAAACAAGTTATTTCATTTCATTCACCCTTTAATCCCGAGATTCAGACGGAATCAGTTTTAATATTCAGAACGTCTAAATTAGGAGCCCCTCATAGTGGGTGAACTTACAAACCCAATCCGATGAAAACTGAAACGAGTTTAATATAATTTAGCTTCAATGGCGTAGAATTTATGATCCCGTGTTAATGGCTTAATTTGATGGTTCGATCCATCTTGTTAGATGCCAAACTACTCTACCACTATCAAATTTTACCAAATATTTTGAGAGGAAAATCTCGGAGGAAGATTATTAAGATTATTAGGAATTTCTGCCTCGTTTACCTACAGGTTAATTTATGAGAAATTCAAATTACGTACATTGATGCTGTAAATAGATTCGAGTTAATTTAAGTTAATAGAATATGCAAAAAGGGAATAAAGGCGGTAGCAAAAAGACAATAATGGCGGTAGCAAAAAAGGCAATAAAGGCGGTAGCAAAAAAGGCAATAAAGGCGGTAGGAAAAATATGATAAAGGCGGTAGCAAAAGGTGAATAAAGGCAGTAGCAAAAGGCAATAAAGACTGTATCAAAAAAGGCAGTAGCATATAGGCAAGCTCGATCAAGTTAGTCGTAAGACCATTCGAAATTCGAATCTCCTTTTCCGTCGCGTTCCGTTTTGTGTTGAATCCAAAATTAAATTATTGAGAGGTTCAATATCAATTTATCTAATTGCACTCAAAAAACGTCGATATAGGTTTCGTGGCTTTCATTCGGTCTGTTTCTTTTCATTAACCGTTAGCCACTTTGCCATTTATACATTTTTTTTTCCTCTCGGCCGATTCTCGTTAGCGCGGGAATTAACTGGGGTGGGAGAGACGGGAGAGGGGGTGGAGCCAAAGACAAAAGGATTTCCTTAATTGCTTTACAATTTTTAACTCGATATAAGAACGGATCGCCCTACTGCGTAATTGCTTAAAGGTTAAGAGAGCGTATCGAGCCAAAACGAAAAAGAAAGAATCGAAAATTTGAACGACTTATACGCGAAACAGACCCGGAGTAAAAATACGAGGAGTAGAAATTATGAAAGGTTTTCAATAAACTTTTTTTTCAAGATCGAAGCTTGTATCAAATTCCGCGCAGTCTTTTTTCGTAAAAGTACTTAAGATAGCCTCACTTTAAACATGTTTATTTTATTATCACCCATCCTTTATTTAAAATGACGTGTATTTTTAAATTGCTATCAATATAACAGCCTTCCCTTCGATATTCTACTCCCATTATAATTATACTCTTTGTAAACACTAGAGTTAAAAAAATACAATTTTCAATTTAAAGAAAAAACAAATGAACGAATAAAGAAAGATAATTTTCAATTAAGAAAAACTGCTTTTCATCGAAATGAGTTTTTGGCTAGATCACGGGGAAAATATTAAAAAGAGAGACAGACGTGGAAAAAATTCGTTCATTTTCGATGCAACCTAGCCTCCTTGAAGAAATTAGGCTTAGCTGGATTAATTTATATCCTGAATTTCTTCCGATCGATTACTGAGCAAAAGTGACATTCGATTGGTCGCTGACCCTTCAATGAGAAGAAACCCAGAGGTATTTAATTTTGAATATGGAGTTTTAATAGTTTGTCCGACAGACAGAGATTATGTTACGTAAATAATTATATATTTTGATTATGATTATAGAACTTTTAAAGTAAACTTTCTTATGGATCTCCTTTTACTACTACATTCGTGGCTAGAATATATATCGTAAGACAGTCTTGAAAAATAGTATTTTCCTTATCTGCGGGAGTTTAAACGTAACTCGTTACGACGTCGAAACGTCTCTAGTTCTGCCTTTTCCAATTGTGATCGAGTGTAGGAAAGTAAAATTAGTTGGTGTTGAGGAATTTGAAACTCGACGAACCGTTGCGCAGCCCGAGAACAGACAGAAGGTATTGAAAGATAAGTGGATTAAAACGGTAATCGGTCAGAGATTAGTAAATTAACGCTTCAGTTAATTAGTGATTAATTGCTCTCTGGGTATGCTGATGATAAAATAAACAGGATAAAATTAGATTTCGTTTTTTTTTTAATTAAATTACTATTTGGAAAAAAAAAAACATAAAAAAAAAAACACAATTTAGGGTCGTTATTTTTGTTAAAGGGAGAATGCAACCTAATAACAAGTGATTTTTTTTATCGATTCCTAATCCACCAATAAAAAGTTTACAAAACAGATATTAAACTAGAAATAAATTTAAAATTTACCCGGAAAATAGGCTTAGCGGGATTCATGGAGATCCTGAATTGCCTCCGTGTAAGATCTAGCGACCAATAAGCGAAGGCCCGTCGTTCACGCGAGATCGCCACGAGACTTACAATCGCGTTCGATTGGTCTAGTTTAATATTTGTTTGTAACCTTTTTATTGGTTTATTTGGCCTATTTAATCAATAAGGAATCGATAAAAAAAATCACTTGTTATTAGGTTGCATTCTCCCTTTAAAGGGTAATTATTCCTAATCCTATCCTACATAAGCCTTTTAATGTTAGTTTCTCTGAGCTTTTGGTCTAAACTGCGAGCTTCCGAGAAACGTTTAAGACATTGTCCGGTAAAATCAGATTGTCCGAGGTCCATGGGATTTAGGAAGCGATGTTTGGTTTGTCTCTAAATATTGTTAAAGTTAACAGCAGAGATCTTTCTATGTAAATATTTCTCTAAGAACGAGGCCACGCAAATATTCAAATTATTAGCGAAAATATACCAACGTTTTCAACTCTGGGTTCTTTCTCAATTAAAATGTATTTAAAGAACCACGACTTGGTTATATGACGATGATATATTTCACGGTTTGTCGTAAAAATAAAGTACAGTTAATAATATAGTCAATTACATTTTTCTTGGGTCTTGGCGAGAGGCCTAATTGAAAAGCTTTGGAAGCTTTCTTTGTATACCATTTTACATACGTAGATTCGGGGAGCAAAGGATTAAAGTGACACTGTCATCATTTTTTAGAATATAAATATATTTTATTTATAGTTTTGAAAATTACGATTATAAAATACATTTTCCTATTCTATTTTATCACACTATTAAAATGCTATATTCTAAATTTAAACCTCTGGCGGTTAACAAGATAAAATGTATGATGTAGTTCATTTCTGGAACTATAATTTTTATACGAATTGTAGTTGACATTCTGGATTAATTACTTTTATGAAAAAGACCGCGCAAAAATGACCTTATCACTTTGTGCCAGAACGCTTTAGGCTCTACAATACCGAAATCACGCGACCATATTGATGACGTAGTATTGCGGGGAATTTTTATTTTAAAATTTCGAAAATGGTAATTATAAAATATGTATTTTTACTGTCTCGGTAATTTTATCTATGACATGTGTATATATATTTTGAATCGTTTTTTAACGATCTTTCCAAAAATGCTACTCAAATTCCATTTGGAGTTCGTGAAAAATCCGTCACAACCTCACTTGATTCGTGCCTCAAAGTTATGGATCTAATCTTTGCCAAAAGAGAGAGCTGGAATTGTATTTTTATCTTGGGGAATATTCGTCGACGGACCCAAGAATGCAAATCGGAATGATTAATAGCCACGAATACAAATGAACTTCCGACTTTCCATCCATCGCGACGTTTCGCTAAATTATAAACCTTCCCCAGTTTGCAATACATAAATGAATTAAATCAAAAATATAACGCATTCAATGGAAACATGAACTAAAACATTAATTTCAAGACATATCAAATAAGTTCTAGATGACATAACAGTGTTTAATTTAGTTTAAATTAATTCGTTGTTGTACACCTGAATTGACTGGCTTCAGCTTTTAAAACACATTATTTTATAATCACCATTTTCGAAATTTTTACAATAAAATTTCCCGCAATACTACGTCATCACTATGGTCGCGTGATTTCGCTATTGTAGAGCCTACAGTTGGGGGGCGGAACTAAGGGGACAAAATGGTAGCTCCCATCACAAGGCGCGGCAAAAAGTAATGGACGAATTGAACTGAAAAATCTATTTATGTCAAATCGATTCCTTACTGGTCATCTAAATAATACGTACGTAGGATACATTCCCCGAATGACCCCGAAACCACCTCAATGATAAATTTCCGTTAAATTCTTACATAGCTTTCTCTATTTCGCTTTCTCCTCATGGAACGAACAAAGAGCGAAAAGAGAAATAAAACCGATAAATATTCTTGGGGAAAACGAAAATTGTGTTTCTCTAATGATCTCCGAGGCTTCGAAGCGCTTTTACAACCTTTATTTGGCAGGCAAACCCTTCTCTACGTAGATATAGTCAGGCTATTCAGTCTTGTATTCGTTTCAGCGCTTTGAAATCTTAGACACCTTATCACGCGAGAGACCTCAAGCTTAGGTTTATTCACGATGAATATTTTTCCGTTGCTATGTCTAGATGTTAGAGCTTCGCGTAACTCCGAACATATTGCTGCAGCAATTATCGTTAAAGTCGCGTGATAAATATAGAATAGAACAACAAAAGAAAATTGTGAAATTTTAATTTCTATATATGCAAATCTTTCTGCGTTTTTTTTTCCTAGACATTATTCGATTGATATTAATATCAGTTTTGAAGCTCAGAACGTTTCGTCATATGTATTGGAGTCGTATGTTTATGATAGTTAACCCTAATTACGCAGTAAAACATGATACTTTAGGAATTATCCCACGAACGTCATGGTTTAGTTAAAACGATCTGTTAGGATTAGTTTTTATTTAGCTCTATATTTTAAACAAACTGATAATATTTGATTAAACAGGTATTTTTTTAATTAAAACTATGCCAACTCTTAGAACGCGTATTAATACACAACATAGAGATGAAAGTAGTCTAACTCCCCTTTATTAATGGGAGAATCAATTCGAAATATTCATACTCATAAAAAAACTTCCAGGGGCTACGGCCATTGGGGTACCAATATAATGATGAATTATCACAATAGATGGCGCGCTTACGCCTCACTCTATCTCTCGCTCTCGTACCTATCCACGTATTACACCCGTTCCTATGGGAAACGCGTCGAGTCTCGAAGCGCGAGGGGAGGGTTACCGCCTAGTTGTCTAGAGTGTACCCCAATGGCGCGCTTCCGTTGCAAGTTCATCTTCAATTTCGAATACGTCTATAGGCCAATAAGGATCAATATTAATTATTTAGTCAACGAAAACGTTTTTCGCCTTCTTAGTCCTTTGTCTTTTTAAGGGTGTTCCATATTTTTCATTATTATATTGTAGCTAGAAAGCTGTCAGTCTTTTTGAAAGCCTTATTTACATATTACGTGGGATGTTCTTTAATATCATCTTTGGTTTTTAATGGCGTGTCAAAAGTAAATTTGAGATCAACTATACTAGGAGATTAGATAATTTCCATAAATGCCGTTAAGCCTTGCAATAAAATACTATATTAAAGTTTTTTTAGTTTCATCCTATCATCAAATTGTATTCGAATAGCATTTTAGCAGAAGCCGATGAAACCCTCCTTTGAAGTCTACTACTCTAATGTTCGATATAGCGCTCCTCTCTGTATGGGTAAAATTCACAATTTTACGAGATCGGAGGGGTCCTACTTCATACCCCCTGTCTACGCAAAATTGTAAATTCTCTCTCTCCACAAGCGACGACGTTTTTTTGACGAACTCCAAGGCTGCTAGAGATTTTTGCTCGACGAACTCCCGCTCCGAAAATATCTACCGTTAGGAGGCGTACGAATAGCGCTTTTTGAAACTAACCCATACAGAGAGGGGTAGACAAGACCCGGGAGTAATAGACTTCAAAGGAGGGTTTCATCGGCTTCTGATATTTTGCAAAAAATATGACCACAACGCGATAAAAGTGGACAGACTCAAAAATGAACGATATATGTTTCGTGACGTAAAAATTACGGTTTTTAGTCTTAACTGTAGTGTAGTTAATTCAATATCATTCTTGAAATACCAGACAATAGAAAGGTTTTAAAGTAAGAAATTAATTACTTTAGGTGTGGTCGAATTGCGTCGCTAAGCGGAGTTTTCATTGCAACTAATTTAAGTTTCGATATCAATTTAGGCGCGTTGAATCTTGAAACTTAACTGCCATTTCCAAATAATTTTCTTGTTAAATTTTTAATTTTTCTTAAAGCGAGGGTGTCACCACTTTCATTAGAATCCCGAGGGATTATATTTCTAGTTTGATCGTACTATTAAAATGCGTTGTTGATTAAGTACTTTGACGAAAAAACGCGCGAAAACGACCTTATCACTCGTCCCAAAACGCTCGAGAATCAATCTATTAAAACATAAATGTATGGTACTACAGACGTGCAATGAAAACCCGACTTGGAGCCCACAAGCTCTTAGAATTCCGTTTTGGAAAAATAAGTTTTTGAAACTCTTTTATGTTGACATCAAATTTGTAGGAGAATTCTAGAACTCTCGTCGGAAGGAGAAAAGCTTTGTTGCGTTCGCTGTAATATACAAAACGAAACGTACTCTGCGCGTAATAAAAGATCTGGAAATAAGAAATATTTCGGTAGTCGACCTCGATATGTAACTAAAGGCGTATTTCGTATATAGCTACTATTATGTCATAGAAAAATATACCGTATAATATTGATTTCAATTTTTATAACATAACCCACACGCACAAAAAAATCGTGAACTGAAATTGACGTTCTTGATGATTTTTAGTAATCGTGTTCCTAGCTGAAGTTACGCGTGACGTCAGTATTTGTGACTTTCCACGCTTTAAGTAGAAGCAGAGGTATATAATAACCCCCTTCGGGGGGAAGTATGAAAGGTAGGCAATATCGACGAACAACAAGTGCCCGGCGTAAATCGCGGCGGATCGACACACCGCTTTACTCCCAAAAAATAGTTACACCATTTTGAACCTCACTAAATGTTCCCTACGCACACTTCCGGAACTTGTGAGCTGAAGTCAACCTTCGACTCCAATTTATAACAGACAGCCTGACCCCTGAGATAGGAAGTTCTAAACACAAATCGAGCCGTCTTGTTTATACAAAGACCATTTACTAGAGTAGCGACATTGAGAAGTCCAGCGCGAGCTAGTTGCCTAGATAGTCAGCAGCGGGCTCTTGTCGTTCGTAATTTTTAGCATTGGTAGTATAGGGGCTTTCATACTTCCCCCCGAAGTGGGTTATTATATACCTCTGGTAGAAGCCATTTTGATAGTCAACTTTATATATGAGATTTTACTTAAATAGGTGTGTTTTTTTTTATTAGTCTTAGGCTTTGATTATATGGACCTTTTCTTACAATTGAGATTCGCTGCTTTTTTAACAACGGGTATATATCCTACCAACAATTTTAAAATATAAAAAAAATTCCCAAAATTCTTCCTATCATCAGAGGGTGAAGAACATTTGCATTTTTAACGCGTTTTTAAAGCAATTTCTATCCCAGGGAGAAGCTTGCGTGAAATTTGTCACCTTTGATATTGGAGTTTCAAGATGATAAATGGGGTGACGAAACTTTATTTACGCTTGAGTGTGAGACAGAAAGAGAGAGGAAAAATGAGTATTCGATCATATTTTTCCCAGGGTTAGAAATGTTTTGAATGATAGATTGACTACCTTTAACTTTTTGATTTTCGTCCGGGAAAAATCAGTCTTTAAAGTATGTAGGGATCTATATTTTAAAACGAAGCTCTTATTAACCTACACATAGGTTCCTAAATTAAAAACGCGTCAACCTTGAGATGCAAAATTTTGAGTATGACGTTTTAATTGTATGATAAAACTAAAAAATTAATCCATGGAAAAGTCTATCAGCAAAGGTCCGGGTAAATGTACCGGCAGATTCTGATTCGAGACACTCTAGCGGCCGCAGTCGGTGTAAGTTCAGTTCAGTTCATTTTCCCCACCCTATAGAGTCCATTTTGGGTCAGGGAGGCTAACTTCCTTGGAAGGGGCACAGTGGGCACGTGGTGCTATCACCACGTTGGTCGTGTAAATAGTGAATGGAGGAAGCGCCACTCTTTGGAGAAATTATGGAATTGGGAGGAAGACAATATAGCCAAGCGCGGCCCGCCTAAATTCCGTCCCTCTCTCCCGACTCAAAATATCGAGGAACAGTCCAAATCACATTTCCAGAATCAGTTTAAAATTTAAGAAAAATATTTCAAAATGACTTTTAATTAGAAGAATATAAATAAAACAACGAAACTAAGATTTTAAATCACCTTTTTATTCATTATTTTTCAGGAAAATAAATTTTGAATATTTTAATCCGAACGTATAACGCGGATAATATTCTAAGATAAGGCCATTTTTGGATAAAAACGGATATGGATTAGGTTTTTTACTTTATCTTCGAATAAGTTAACTCGGATGAAAAATAGTCTATTTTTAATCAAACAGATAATATACATCAGAATTTAGTAGATTTTATCCAATTAATAAAAATTATACGAATTCAGAGCTCTTCTGTTGTCCATAGGTATTGGAAAAAATTATGACAGCCTTACTTGACATATATTCTAAATTTCAACCCAAATATCTGGAGTGTAAATTAAAAATGAACATTATACCGTAAAGTTACAAAGTTTAGAATGTTTATATAATTTAAATCTGTGTAAACTCGAAACGCGTCGAGGTTTAAAACCTAAATAGATTTATACGCTCGGAAACCCTTTCAAGTTGAAAGACTCCTAATTCTCTTTCCTGGTGATGGCCGGGCTTTCCCTGAGCCAAATTAATATTTACATCTACCATAGAGGTCTTATAAGTTAGTCTTTATACCGTAGAACGTGGGCCTACTCGCTGCTATTATATCGTTACTTAAACAAATTAGCTAAAAGTCTCACCCACCGTTATGGCTACGGAATCTCATAATGGCGTCATCGTTGAAAGGATAGCTCGAGAGATAAGACAACACGTGTGGTAAAATCTTCCCGCCACGCCACGCGGAGAAGGTTTTGTTCCATTTCAATACGCGTTTGTTCCAGGATCCTACCAGACCCGGCTGTGCCACTTTCCCCCTCAAAAGTAATCTGTCCAATCTTTTCGAAGCAATTTAGTTAAAGACGGGAAAATAAGCTTTACACTATTATCTCACTCTTTCTACCGCCTGTAAAGGGTTAGTGAATATAAAATTTATTTGTTTTAAAATATGATCAGATCTGGTAACTTTTCTAATTTTCTAAGTCACGCTATCACATGATATTACATGAATTTCAAATGAAAATTAGCATTTTCGGAAAGATCGTTAAAAAGAGATTTAAAATATATACACGTATGTCATAAAAAACATATTTTGTAAATTTTTAAAAGAAATGTGGTCATGTGGCTACATTTGCATTCATACTTACCCGGAAAATAAGATTAGCGGGATTCATGGAGATTCTGATTTCCTCTGGTATAAGGTCTAGCGACCAATCGAACGCGATTGTAAGTCTAGTGGAGATCTGGCGTGAACGACGGGCCTTCGCTCATTGGTCGCTAGACCTTACACGGATTCAATTCGGCTGAGCTCCATGAATTCCGCTAAGCCTATTTCCCGGGTAAGTTTTAAATTTATTTCTAGTTTAATATTTGTAGATTAGGCCTATTGAAACGATAAGGAAATGATAAAAAATCACTTGAAATTAGGTTGCATTCTCCCTTTAAATAAAACTAGTAACTAACCCTTCATAAATCGCGTCGTTTCTGAAACTCCGTGTATCTGTCGGAGCTTTGCTTTATAGACGACGAAACGAGAAGCGTTATAGCCAGAATATTTTCTATAATTAAAATTCTTTTCTTTAAGGCGGGTGCCCCCTTCTCTTTTCATCGGCTGTAAACGGCTGGCTATCTAAACGCCAAAAGTTTCCGTCTTAAAGACGGCTTGGCGGTTAATGAAGATTAGGGAGACTCGGTTGGACCGGTGCAGGGCCTTTCTCTTTCTCTCCCGACATATACATCGAGACAAAAGAAGAACGGATATTGTTTAACGCTTGCAGGAAACTTAATTCTTATATGAACGCCAAGGCTTAGGGAAAGTATCGCGTTACGCTTTTAAATTACAGTTAAAATTCCCAAATTTCCGAGTTACAGTGAAACATCTGAGCTGTTAGAATTTATATTTGTGAAGGAGATGAACGGCCGGGTTACGTCCTAATTTCACCCCATATATTTCCAAAAATTACCATTTCGCCCAATCACTTACCTATTTCCCTAAATCTAACGTTAACCTAATCTTGGGTGAATTTTTTGGGGTTCACGTAGTAAACATGATTGTTTGATTTTAAACTCCAAATTGAAATTGAGTATCGTATTTGGAAAGATCGTTAAAAAACGATCCAAAATATATATACATATCAAGTAAGCCTCGTTCGTACTAGCCCTTGGAATCGATTTAAACCATTTCAAATAACTGGAGTCGTGTGAACCCCAAACCGTCTTGTCTCGAATCGATTTGATTCAATAGCCGCGTACATACTAATCCGTTTCAAAAGGTTTCGCTTGAGTCGTGTCAACGGGAAACCGTCTTTTCTCCAATCGATTTGGAATAAATTTTTCGAAACTGCTTCGGGAACCAGCTTCATACCGATTCGGTTTCAACACCCGATAGATGAAGCTACAATATGTCGTTTATAAAGGTAATGTGTAAACACGTGATGCTTAAAACGATTCCTGGCGATTTGAATATCGGTTTGATTTTACCGTTTCAAATCGATTACGAAATGTTAGTGTGACCGTAGCTATAGAAGAAATTATCGTAAGAGAGTAAATAACTATTTTATAATCGACATTTTCGTAACTTTAAAACTTAAATTTCGTTTGAGAATTTAAAGTACCTTCTAATCCGTTTAAGCCTTGGCTTGGATTACAAAATAATTTTCTCTACACTGAAGAGGGTTTTCTGATCTACTTTTTGTTCCCTATGTGTTTTCCAACGTTTGTATTATTCCTCCTAGCTTCTTTAGATTTGCAAAATACTCGTGTTGAACTAAATTATACCACCTTTTCTCTCGAATTTGGAAATAAAATATAAAAAAAAAAAGACCTAGGAGCTCCTTCTAGATCTTTTCCGATAAAACAGAGAGGGGAAAGGAGTTTGGAGGAAATTTGCACCCGAGTCGTATAATTAAACTAGTTTTATCCACGAATTAATCGAAGGTTTATCGGCTTCAGACCATCCCTCTTTCTCCTTTTCTCGCTATACCGACATTTTACCCCCCTCAGGCCACGCTCAATTTTTAGCGCTAACTCCGAAAGACACACTCACACGCCTCAATGTGGCAAAAATGACTATGGACTTTTTGCAGCGCCTTAAATTGAAGGTCGCCATTTTAAACGAAAGATTTTTTTTAACCCTGCACTCGGGAAATGTTTTTCGACGCGGTAGGTACTATTCATAGAGTTAAAACTTAGAACGTTGCACTTTTTATAGAACCAATTTGGTCACGTGACTGATATAAATACTAGCAATCCATCTGCATTTCATTTTTCATGTCACTGGCACTTTAAGTTTATGTAAGGACTAATTATAGGAGATATTTGCGGATATCGCCGCGGCAGCGGGGTGGCTATAAAAAGCGATCAATATGAAGTAGCTATATAGGGGTCTGCGAGAGACGAGAGCCGTGGGTTGGAGGAGAGGGGGTGATCTAGCTATAAAGGAAATCTTTGGTCAACCGCTGGTCATGTCGCTCTATATGGTACTAAGAATAATTGGCCGTTGGGAAGAGCTATGGCTATCGCGAGACTGATTGCTACACGATGCCAAACAAATTCCAACAAATCCATCCCCTAGTCCACTTAAAGTAGACTCGATTCGTGCCTTGTCAAATTAATTTCGCTTGGACAAGCTCGCTAATTTAATCACGAGAAAATGAAATTGAAGACAGTTTTTATGTCACGTGATTTTTGTTTTTAATTTCAATAAGCTCCTATAGCATCCCCTCTTTAAAAACTGAAAGATTTCAATTAAAACTTTGCAGAAATATTTCACTGATAAATAAATTAATTTAAACGTGATCAATTAAAACTTCTCTTTCATTCGTTTAAGTTGGACCAAATTTTGGTAATTTTCATCTACTTTTTAGTGGTTAATCGAGATAATTTTAATTATATTTAACTATAATTAACCGCGCCGCTGATAAGGCCTTATTGGCTTGGCCCCCTCGACCAGTGACTTTTCAGGCTCCATGGGTATAATCCATCCTTAAATCGTAATTTGTTCTTTATTATAAAAGTATTTCAACCCTCGAATTGACCTAATTTCTTTTTAAAAACCTGTGTTTATTTATTGGAATTTATGTGGCTTTCTAGATTGCAACTGATGAATACAAGTACTTACAAGTACCTATACGTTTAATTTAATTTCAAAACAATCTTATAATTCAAGTAGAAATTTTTGTTGGATGTGTTTTTTTTTTTTTTTTTTTTTTTTTTTTTTTTTTTTTTTTTAAGAAGTCGAATGAAAGAAGATTAGACTAGAATGGTTACAAAGAAACCTAGGTCTTCTTAGTTTTCTTTAGCCTTCACTTCTTACATATAAATTTTTCTTTTTTGATGTCCCCCTTAGTTTGGGGTTTTTTTTCTTCTTTCTCGCTCTCTCTCTCTCTCTCGGGAATCGATAAGAGAACATAAGTTAAGCAAAGAGCCGCCATTAATCTGTTTAAGACGTTGCTTCAGTTTCACGTACTAGATCCCAAACCCATGGCTCCCACGCTCTAATCGATGTACTTTAGTTTCTTCTAATACGATTTCGACAATGGGTCCTACATAACCCATAGAGTATGTGTAAGCCAAGTAGACTCGATAGCGGAAATCTTACAATCCTATATACTCTTTATATCGTCAACAAACCTTGGGTTGCTTATAGCGCCATCTATGAGTCTGCGACAACACTTGGATTTAACATAACTCTCCCCTTTAACCCCACCTATAGATCGCTCACGTGTTTGGTTGCTACATATATTCAAATTGATATAATTAGCTAAAATATGACATGGTCCGCAGTGTAATTGAAATCTCTTAAAGGGAGAATGCAAACTAATAACAAGTGATTTTTTTATCGATTCCTTATCGTTTAAATAGGCCTATTCCATCAATAAAAAGTTGGCAAAACAAATATTAAACTAGAAATAAATTTAAAACTTACTTAGCGGGATTCATGGAGATCCGTGTAAGGTCTAGCGACCAATGAGCGAAGGCGCGTCGCTCACCCGAGATCTCCACGAGACTTACAATCGCGCTTGATTGGTCGCTACACTTTATACGCGAAGAAATCTTGATCTTCTTGAATCCCGCTAAGCCTATTTCCCGGGTAAGTTTTAAATTTATTTCTAGTGTAATATTTGTTCGTAAATTTTTACATTAGTGGATTGGGCCTATTTAAACGATAAGGAATCGATACAAAAATCACTTGTTAGGTTGCATTCTCCCTTTAAACCTTGTGGCCGATTATTCATTTTGGTAGTCAGATAGAACCTAGCTTCAGAAGCATTTCCAATACGTATATCTTTCGTTTGGTTGAATTATATGGATTGATACGTCATATTTCTCCACTCGGCTTACATCTACTCTAATCTATCCCGGCTCCGGTCTCTTATTGGAGCTCCATAAGCATCCGAACTTCGAGTATATTATAGCTAGTCGACATTGTTTTTTTACACATTAATAAAGTCCTGTTTTCGAACAGGAGCCGATAAGAAAGAAATTTAACTATTTTTTTGCTTGTGGTTGTGTAACTAGAGCTCATTACTTTAAGTGAATCGCTATAAAAATCATCAATACACGTGTCTTTGAACTCGTAAAAATTTGACTAAAGTGAGAATGGCACGAATTTTACTCTATCCATTTGGAATAAAGTAAAAAACATAATCCATATCCGTTTTTATTCAAAAATGGCCTTTTCTTAGAATATTATCCGAGTTATACGTTCGGATATAAAAAATCCAAATTTATTTTCCTGAAAAATAACGAATAACAAGATGATTTAAAATCTTAGTTTCGTTGTTTTATTTACATTCTTCTAATTAGTCAATTTGAAATATTTTTCTTATATTTTAGACTGATTCAGAAAACATGAATTTCCTTATCCATCGTTATACGTTTGAAAACGAGTAATTTGTTCGTAGATAAAGCGCCAAACGCTTATCTTCGGGTAAATATTACACATTTAACAATTATACGAATATACAAGTTTCATTTTTAAGTTACAAACAATTTACCCGAAAATAAAATATCTGAAAATATATGAATAACAGATGTTCCATTGCGCTTGGAACTTACAAGCTTTTGAATTTTGGGGAATGAAAAAAATATTGGATTAGCTTGCTTGGAATGTTTTGTTTTTAATTATAAATGGTAGAGAGAAGGGAGTTTCGAAACGGAAACACGCCCACACGACGGGGTTTGCGGTCGAAACATTAGTGGTCTTGGTTTTTGATTCTCGTCCTGCTCGGGGTGAAAATGAATTGAGAATCTGTAACTACCTCTCGCTTATTTATGAGTCATTAAATAGGGAAATAACCAAACCATTAAAGGGAGAATGCAACCTAACAACAAGTGATTTTTTTTATCGATTCCGTATTGTTTAAATAGGCCTAATCCACTATCAGTGTACAATTTGTAATCATAATTAAAATTCCTAGTTTCAAAATATTCATAATTTCACTAATATTTTCATTCAAATCTCAGATTAAAATGTAATATACCTTAACAAGAACACATTGAAGTCACGAGAATGTCCTATGAATTGACAAAATTTGAATTTTTCTAATTTTCTACGAGATAATTCCGAATGTTTTAATACTAGACTGTTTGTATGTGTCGGAATGAAATTTCAACTTTTTTTTTATGAATGAGATGTTCTAGCTCAAAGTCCCAGTTCTACAGGTTTCTAAAGCCCAATAATATATTTTCTAAAGTATAATTTTTATAAAGACAAGTAAACTTTTATTTAAAAAAACAAAAAAAAAAAAAAAACAAGAATGGTCATCGGATCGGTCTAGTCGAAGTTGTTAAACAAGTTACTTCAGCTGATAAGTTTCATCTTGTGAGCAATCTTTTAGTCTATCCAGGGTACTTAAACGAATACGGTGGAAGTATTAGGATCCCTGTTACTACTATCAAACATTACCATTAACAATTCTCTGAAGTTCTGTCTCTAACATCTTTTTATTGGTTTTTATTTCCAGACGAACCTTGTTCGTATGTTAGCCTATCACTCTAAAGTAAAAATTTTAGTTTTTAGAACGACTAAATCTATGTTCCATTAAAACTATCTTTGAGGAACTAAGATACGGTAGAAATCCACCCTGAAATTACAATCCAAAAATACATAGATTTAACAAGAAATTAACAATGGAACGTTAGGCACGTAACAAACTTGGTTGGGATGAATTAAAGGGAAACTTGGAGCTAAAAATGGAACAGCTTTTGAATTTATTTTCGTATCGAGAATTATTTCCGAATTTTTAGTTTTTCGTGTTGAAATTAATTTCAGAAGTTTGGAAAAATTTCTTTAAAAGTAAATATAAAATCGAACCAATCAAATTATTTCGGCCTTCAACGTTAAAAGAATATCCCGGCGTTTGTCTTAGGCATCAAACATTACGAGCGCTGTTGAAGGCTAAAATAATATGATTGGCCCGAGTATACGTTTACTTTTTTTCAAATTTTACGAAACTTCAGAAGTTAATTTAAATGCCAAAAACGTAGAGCTCGGAATTCGTATAATTTTTATTAATTTTTCATTCGAGTTAACTTATTCGAAGATAAAGTAAAAAACGTAATCCATATCCGTTTTTATCCAAAAATTGCCTTATCTTAGAATATTATCCGCGTTATACATTCGGATAAAAAAATTCAAAAATTATTTTCGGGAAAAATAACGAGTAAAAAGATGATTTAAAATCTTATTTTCGTTGTTATATTTATATTCTTCAAATTAAAAGTCAATTTGAAATATTTTTCTTATATTTTAGACTGATTCTGGAAATGCGAATTTTCTTATCCATCGTTATACGTTTGAATACGAGTAATTTGTTCGCAGATAAAGCGCCAAACGATTATCTTCGAGTAAACCTTATATATTTAACAATTATACGAATATACAAATTTAATTTTTTAGTTACAAACAATTTATCCGACAAATAAAATATCTGAAAATATACGAGTAACAGAATATAATGATAATAGATATCCGATTCCGAGCTCTACAAAAACGTGTCTAAAAATTGCTCGAAAATTCTTGAAGACGTTTTTTGTCATGGTAATTCCGAAAATAAATTCAAAAGCTGTACCATTTTTAGCTCCAAGATTCTATTTAATTTCTCGTATTCTCTAACTTTCTGCTCCTAACTAGAGTTCTATATATGTATTGGAGCGATAAAAACATTGGGGTGAGATGGGGAGGGCGAAGGGGGTTTGTAAGATCGGGTCGGGGTCGATATAACTAAGAAAAGGAATTGATGTTGAAAAGGATCTTCAATCTCCAGGACCTCTCTCTCTCTCTCTTTCTCTTTCGGCCCTTAGCGGTTGCACTCCTCTGCAGTAATTGCCCTTTGATAACGAATGATGATAAAAGCTAATGCTACTTGGTCCCCTTCCCATATCACCCTGCTACTATACGAGCTAGTGAATGTACCTTACATTGTTTTTTGGCGATGGAAACGAGTTATAACCTAATCAAGACACAACTAAGACTATTGTGTATGTTACCAAAGATTCACTGATTCTTCCTTAACTTCCCTTACCTCCGTACTACGTTCGAGAGTTTTGAGAAATATAAAGAGAAGGCCTTTGAGACCACGGTGACGTCACAAATCGTATCTTTCTCGTAGAAGATATAAAATATACCGATTCGCGAAATAATTTTAATTTAGATAATTTAGGCATATTTTAAATATACTATACTGTTTTGAAAAAGGTTTATTAAATTTTAGGTCTTCATATGCAAAATAAAATTTGTGATTAATTGACTTAATAATTAAATTTAAATATTATTGATTTACCTCACTGCTTTTCGTGCATAACGATTCCTTATCCTTTAAATATGCCTAATTTGACAATAAATTTTTTTAAAAACATACATTACACTAGAAATAAATTTAAAACTTGCCCGGAAAATAGGCTTAGCGGGATTCACGGAGATATCCTGAACTCCCCGTATAAAGACTAGAGACCAATCGAACATGATTGTAAGTCTCTGGAGATCTCGCGTGAACGATGGGCCTTTGCTCATTGGTTGCTAGATCTTACACGCATGCAATTCAGCTGATCTCCATGAATCCCGCTAAGCCTATTTTTTTATTTCTAGTTTAATATTTGTGTTGTAAACTTTTAATTGTTGGATTAGGCCTATTTAAATGATATGGAATCGATAAAAAATCACTTGCTATTAGGCTGCATTCTCCCTTAAAGTCAATACGCGGCTTAAATGTTTTACCTTAACCCTTTAAATGATATATTTAGCGCTAAAGAAATATAGGTCTGGATATGGAGTTATGTTTTTTTCGCCGCATCGAAAAGATATTTCATCAAGGGTTATATTGAATTATTTCTTCGGATGAACTCAGTTTTCATTGTATCTCGGGCGTCTTTTAGGCATTCACGGAATCAATTTTGGCAACGTGAAAAGCACCCGGGAATTACCCCGCCCCCGCCCCCAAGTGGAATAATAATGAATAAAACATTCTTCATTCTTCCACCAAGATAAAAATGCTATTGACTGTACTCATTTTCAGACAGTCTACGACTAGTACACCATAAACCTATGATGATTTCCAAGTATATAGCAACGCAAAATATTTACACGATCTGCCCAGTTTAGTCGTCAATTTAACTAGATGGCGCTAGGGTCTCCGGACACGACAGCCAATGGAAAGATTGCGTGCTATGACGCCTAATGGATTGTTTTTATGACAATAGAGTAGTATCACTCCATAGCATTGACCATATGGCGGCCATTTTGGCGGCAACTTTTTTCTTATAGGAAGTAGCGTGGGTGACGTCGCGTCCCGTCACACCGATATTACTCTATTACGCTTTGGGTACGTTTGATAGAGTAAGTGTCCATTTGAACGAGTTCTAAAGCATCCAGACTTGAAAACCAATTCCCAAATGATAAACATGATAACAAAATGATAACAAAACAATTGTAAGCCTTGGCTAATTGGTAAAAACATTTTATTGGAAAGCTTGATAGTCCCTTCGCTATATACCTATTCGTGTTATATTTCTGAAATTCATCCTAAAACCACTCAAAATCATTATATATGTATTTGTTTTTGCTTTCAAAATGATCAAAGAGAACCGTATAATCTTCGATAGTTTTCTAAGTCTTAAATATTACAAAAAAATAAATATAAAATCCCTAAAAAGGAGAAAGATAGTCACGTTTCTTATAGACATCGGAGTTTTAAAATTGTTTACAACCGAGACGTGACTTATCCGCCCGTGAAATCAAAGTAATATCTATTTCAATTCGAAACTAGCCCATCTCTATTCCAATTTCATTCTTCAAAAGATTCGAAAACTCGTGTATGAAAACTACATTTTTGCCGTTAAATTAGCTCGATTCTAAGGGTGTTACCGCGTGTATCAACCCCTAATGTAAAAGTAGGTGCGGAATGGCCCAATGCTGCACGCGTAATTTAGCTAGAAGGGGAAAACTTTAGTTTTGGAAGCCCACGAAGAGTATAACCTAAGCCCCACCTAGTTTCTCTCGCGAGATCTTATATTGTAGAAACTCGGTAAAAGCGGAGTAGCTAGCGCGTGTAGGCTCTACTTTCTTGATTTTCTTTTCCAAATAGTTTTATCGATTGTATAAGACTGGTTATACGGTAACAGGACAGCACCCTTACTTAAAGGGGGAATGAAACATAATAACAAGGAATTTTTAATCTATTCCTTATCGTTTAAATAGTCCTTATCTATTAGAGATTTAAAACTGACCCAGGAAAATAGGCTTAGCTGGATTCATGCATATCTTGAATTTATACGCGTATGAGGGTCATCGACCAATCAAATGTTATTTTGGAAGTCTCACGGATATCTCGCTTTAACGACGGTCTTTTGCTCATTCTTTGCTGACCCTTCATTGCGAAGAAATTCATGATCTCCATGAATCCAGCTAAGCCTATTTTCCGGGTAAGTTTATACTTAGTCAAGTATTGTTTTGTAAATGTATTTACTGGTGGATTAGGCCTATTTAAACGATAATAAATCGATTAAAAATTATTTATTAGGAAGATTTTTCTATAATCAGGCTTAATTAGAAACTAAATTCGTGATAGCCTCACTTTGAGGACAAAATTCGGCGTCAATGTTGCAGTTATCCAAAACTCGTAGTATTCTTAGGGAATTGAAACGACCTTATTATTGTATTCGAACTCTAAAATGTTTTTAAAAATGAAACCAACTTCGACACCTTTCGTCTTAACTTTCGTAATTTATCGTTTATACTTTGGTGAAACTAGTGTTTCGGAAAACGCAAAGTCATTCTTTTGTCAAAAAATCCTAGGCATAAGAGTTTCTTTTGGCTCACGTCAAGCGTTATTAGTACGAAATCAAATCAAGGCCGTAGAGGGTAGTCTTGATTTAGTTTTAAAGGGAGAATAGAGATTCGATTAAATAAACCTAATCCAAGCAGTAAAATGTATTAGGTTCCATTCTCCCTTTAAGCCTTTGCCACATAAAAAATGTAGCAAACTCGTAGCACATGGACTCCTATATATATCTTTATCTATAGTTCTTACCAACTTCTTTAGAAATCTATTTTAAATCTTGATTTATAGCTTCATTTTAATAAGCTTTATTTGATAAATTTGATATCAATAATTGGAAAAAATTGAAAAACACTTCAATTTAAAAATGTGAAAGATCCGATTTTTGATATATAAATAATCGAGTTTTGTATTAACGCGCGAAATATTTTAGGTTCGCGTAGCTTAGCCACACGAGCTCTCTTCGGGGTGTTATTTATGCGAAAATAATCTAAAAAGAGGGTCTATAATCTTAGCTGTCAGAAATTGTCGGATGCTCTTTTGTGTTTTTCTAAATCTCTAAAGCCGAATAAAAAGAAATTCCTTTTTTTTTTCGAAGCTAAGAGAATCAATATTAAAACGTAAATCCTGTTACGTTAGATCTTAAACCCCATATCGATTTTTTAATGCCTTTTATTTATTTTTTTTTAGTTTTCGTAACTTAGTCAATGTAATAGATTTACATCGAAATAATAATCACCAGAGGTAGTTAGTCTCTTAAATAAAGGCTGTCAGGGATGTTTTCATGAACTCCAAATGGAAATTGAGTATCATTTTCGGAAAGATCGTTAAAAAGCGATTCAAAATATATATACTTATGTCATAGAAAGAAATTACCGCGACAGTAAAAATACATATTTTGTAATCGCATTTTTCGAAATTTTTAAAATATTCTCCGCAATATTACGTCATCTTTATATTTTGATTCTCAAGCGTTCTGGCATCAGTGATTAGATCACTCTCACCATAGACTAATAAAGGGTTTCAGCTCCATGTACACGCATCGGGCAGCTATTAATTAGATCTATTGCAATTGTCAGTGCATACTCACAGTCGGGAGGTGGGGGGGGGGGGGGGGGGAGAGGGTGGATTGAATCATGGTCGTCTTTTGTTCTAATATTAGAGTTTTCATCCCTGACTAGCTAAAGCAGCGTCGCTTTGTACTGAACCAGTTTTAATTAAAATTCTGGCGGCATTTTATTAAGGCTCCATTTCTGACTCTCCTTGGCGGTGTATTTCACTATACCATTCGCTTTCTATTAGTTAATAAGCCCGTCTAGAGGGAAGGAGAGAAAGATGCTAGGAGGCTCCCATTCAAGGAATAGTCTAATTCCAATATGAAAAATGGCCATTGTAAAATTTTACGTACAAATCATTACATCACTTTATTCCATATAAGGAAACAACACCCCGTAGCTTAATACTATCAAGGAATAATATCAACCTTCATATTCCTTGATACTATCAGCAAAGGTCCGGGTTAATGTACCCGCAGATTCTTATTCCAGACACTCTAGCGACCGTAGCCGGTATAAATAGTGAACGGAGGAAGAGCCATTTTTTGGAAAAATTCCGAAGTTGAGGGGGAAGACAATATAGCCAAGCGCGGCCCGCCTAAATTCCCTCCCTCTCACCGACTCAAAATATCAAGGAAGCGTCCAAATCACTAGAGCCTGAAAGGGATGATGACTTTTTTACTAGTTTAAGTGATGGGCTTCAAGTGAGAGAAAAGCTGATATCTAAAAGAATTTGATACGAGTGAGATTAATTTCATCATGTTGCGATAGAGTTGATGATATTCCTTCGAGATATTGCACCACCCTTGTGGTACACGACTCCCTTTAACAGTAGCTAGTCGAAAGGAGTGTTATAAGGGGTTGATTTTGATTCGTATATCTGGTATAAAGCTTTGTCCGTTTTCCCCCTTTTGTAAACACTGACAATCTGTTACTAGAAAAGGGGGGAAACTCTCATTATTCTTGAAAATATATTTCCATTTCTATTGCATTCTGTGTGGCTGAATATGCCCTTATTATTAATTTATACGTATCAGTTTAAATTGGTAGTAGTTTCAAAGCTAAATGCCTTGTTTTTCCCATAAGATATTTAATAATAGCCTCGCTTTATACGCGCTCAAAACATGAAACATATTTTGAATAAATAATCTTGAAATATATTTAGATATTAATAATGTCAAAAATTAATACAGGTATCTACTTATTACTCGTTTAGCTTGAATTACCTAATTATTTTATAAATATCAATGAAATTAATTACGTGAAAGATTTTGTAGAAAAAAATAATAATTGATATATTATTTAAAAGGAGAATGCAACCTAATAACAAGTGATTTTGTTTTCCGATTCCTTATCGTTTAAATAGGCCTAATCCAATGATAAAATGTTTACAAAACAAATATTAAACTAGAAATAAACTTACACGGAAAATAGGCTTAGCTGGGATTCATGGAGATCCTGAATTGATTCCGTGTAAGATCTAGCGACCAGTGAGCAAAGACCCGTCGTTCACGCGAGCTCTCTACGAGACTTATAATCGCGTTCGGTTGGTCGTTAGGCCTTAATCGCGAAAAAATCAGGATCTCCATGAAACCAGCTAAGCCTATTTCCCGGGTAAGTTTATAATTTATTTCTAATTTAATATTTGTTGGTAAATTTATTCACTAGTGGATTATGCATATTTGAAAAAAAAATTAATCGATAAAAAATCACTTGTTGTTAGGTTGCACTCTCCCTTTAATCGAAAAAGGTTTAAATTGGTAATTTTTACCATCTATGGGCAACTGAAAATTACAATTACCCTGGTAATTTACCGATTTATAGAACTTTAAGCAAGTGCTATATGGAACTTATGGTCCATATACTATTGTATAGATATCTAATCATTTTAGTTAATTACCATTTTGATAAAGAAGAAAGCTATTATTTCTTTTATTAAGTTTGAAAAGTTTCTGTTTATTTGGGTTTGTAATTTGAAGGGAAATGAATGAATCGAACCTAGTTTGCGTTTAACTAATAGCAATAAGTTATTTCTTAATTCGGAGATAAAACCAAATGAGTTCTAGGCCGTGACATTGGAATAAAAAGCTATTAAGGTAAAGATGATGAATACTACAAATTAACTTTCTCTTCCATTCTTGCGCTTGGAATCTTCTTCAGGTTGTTACTTCGTTAGAAATATGACTTATCTCCAAATATTTTAGTTTTCAAGTTAAAGGAAGGATGAAGAATAAGATTAAGTGATATTTTTTATTGATTCAACTGTATAGCTCGGAATCGGATATCCATTTTCTTCTGTTATTCGTATATTTCAGATATTTTATTTTCGGATAAATTGTAACTAGAAAATTTAATTTCTATATTAGTATAATTGTTAAATCTATAAGGTTTACCCGAAGATAAGCCTTTGGCGCTTTATCTACGAACAAATTACTCGTTTTCGATGGATAAGAAAATTCGCTTTACCAGAATTAGTCTAAAATATAAGAAAAATATTTAAAATAGACTTTTAATTTGAAGGATATAAATAAAACAACGAAACTAAGATTTTAAATCATATTTTTATTTTTAATTATTTTATCCGAGCGTATAACGCGGATAATATTCTAATATAAGGCCATTTTTGGATAAAAACGGATATGGATTGGTTAGTTAATTCGAATGAAAAATAGTCAATTTTTAATCAAACAGATAATACAGTATACATCAGAATTTAGTAGATTTTATCCTGTTATTAAAAATTATACGAATTTCGACACTTAAATGTGACTTGGTTTTTAATCACGCAATTAATGAAATTAATAGTATTATATATATTTTTTCAATTATTAAGTTGCGACATTTTTGACCTTATGATGATATCCGTTTCTTAATTTGTATTTGGCGAAGGTGCTTTGGCAAATGAGAAAGAGAAGGTTTGAAGTCATTTGGTGCAAGATTGCGAATGAAGGTATAAGGGAGGTGCCGAGAAATCGGATATTAATTATCGCGAGAGCTTCTGGAAAAGCTAGGACAGAAAGTGATTAGTGAAGGAAGAAAATTAGAGACCTCTTTTTCTCTTTCTCTCGCTCCTAAATAATTAGTTTTGCATGAATAATAAAGTAACGCCAGCTATCTCTTAATTAACAAGAATCAACCCAATCTAAGAAAAGCTATCGTTTTATTCTGTTCCTTCTCATTCTTTATTCGTAATTCAAATTAGCTGACTTTCTAAAGTATAAACCAGGTTGATGATTTTAAAGCGAAGCTATCACTTCTCACGAACTACAACTGGAAATTGAGTAGCATTTCCGAAAGATCGTTAAAAAACAGAAAATATATGTATGGTCAGTCCTACTAAATCTGAACGCTTCTAATTCTGAACACTTTCATTTAAAAATGTAAAACTTAACTTTGATTTTGTCTTTTTAAAGATGGAAGCGCTCATTTTGTATATTAAAAATGGGGCTATTCGAGGAACGCAGCCTCAAGCCTCTCGGAGAAGATACGGTCCTAATTAGCCAACCGCGATAATCAGCCTAATTAATTAGACCGTTTTTAAGGGAATGTTTTCCTTTACGGTCCGGGAAATAAGGTTTTACGTTCTAAACTTACTTTTAATTACTTTCTAGAATAATTTTACATCAGCAAGGGGGACAAATATTTTTTTTTAAACGTTTTTTTAACACCAAGAGAAAACTAAAAATATTAGATCCGTAAATTGACTGATGTTTCAGTATTAACACATTTCAAATTCGTTACTCCAACATATTGCATTTGTATTGTATGATAAGGTTTCTCGGGTCTATTGGGTTTCGGGTCCTATAAAAACGCGTTGAAAGACTGTATCATACCCTCTATGGGAGGGGTTACTGATCTAACCCCACACCAACCAAAGCTAAAAAAAATCCGCGATGGAAAATGCCTGGAGCAGACCCTTAAGCGAAATCTAATGTCCTCTCAATGACAACAGCAGTCTACTAATGAACTCGCCGCGGAGAGACCAGTAACATCTTTGGTTAACTTCAATATCTGATATGCCATTTTCTCTTTGACTTATATCTCTCATGGGATGAAATAGGTAGAAGGTGTCACCTCCGGTGTCACCAACTGTTTAGGCGTTTCGAAAACTAAATTTGATTTTTAACTTATGGTTCAAATATAAGATTTCAATAATTAAGTTTGAAAAGTTTCATGGCTTTGATTGGAAATTTTAAAGGGATTAAAAATGTAAATGAAATTCAAGGAAAACCCCTTTTCACCGCGCATTTCCGTCATACTACGAGACGGTAGGCGCTATTAATCCAACAAATCAAAAGAATCTTCAAATCTCGTACACTTTGGTCAAAACGTCAAATGTTATGTAACGGACGAAGTTTCGTTTTCGATTTGGACGGCACGGCGTAAACTTTGAATTTGTTACCACATGGCATTGCAGGCTCTTGGGGCCCTTATAGAAGATTTTTAGGGGGTACATTGTAATCCCCTGTTCCTACGTCACAGCCTTAATAGTTTGAAGCTATTAATCAACACTCTTTAAACACACGTGTCTATGTGAAAACTGTCAGTCGGCAACTCCACTATCTTATTCCTCCGCGTATTTCTATCTCTCTTTCTCCGTGCTCGTCTCCTTCGTGCTGAAGCTTTAGAAGCTTTACTAACGATATCAGGCGATCCTTTACTAGTCTGGCTATATATATATCCCTCATAATTCAACCATCGCACGTTCAGTCGGAAACATTTGCTTCGGAAACTTAGCTCTCGATCGTGCGCTATACTTGAAATAGTTTCCCGTCTGTTTAAGCAGCACAATTCGACATTTGTTTCGCGATGAAGCGGTCATCCGCCTACTTCTAATCTTATATAAAAGTGCCTAATAAACAACCAAGGCCCAGTTTTTTCCTCCTCGCACACACCCCCTAATGGCTGCGCCCACATTTTGGTGAGAAAAAGGGGTGTATCAGCTCTCTCCGTCCAGGATGTGCTTTCTTAAAACAGCCCCAATTATGTCTATATATCAGTTTAATCACTTCCGGATTAGGCTTAGCGAATTCATTTTTATCGAATGTAAAAGTGTTAAGATTAGGCTTAGCGAATTAATTTTTATCAAATGTAGAAATGTTAAGATTGGGCTTAGCGTTTTGATGTTGGTAATAGGCTTAGCTGTTTGAGTCGATGTCGCGTGGATATTATTGTTATGAGTCTATGAATATAGGTTTTTATTTGGGTTGTAATTCTGGTCGGGTCCCCATTTCAAATTAGGGCACGAAGGTTCTCGTTTGTAGGTTCCGGGTTGGAAAGCGGGCTAGAACTTCTTATCCACGAGGTTTCCCTTGTTACCTCAATCATTGAACCCAAGTGGAAAGATATTTTTTTTTTTTTCCCTTTTTTTATTCATTTCACGGGAAAGAGTCGGGATGTACTTCTATCTGTCTCTTTGGCGAAGTCTCTTTAGCTTAGACTAAAGCGTTTTCCGATGAAACTGACGAAAGTAGAGATGCTGATTACGAAATGGCAATCTGCACTTCTTCGCCTAATTCGAAATAAATGGCGCGTTAGAACGACTTCACCCTTTCGAACTTAACCACCCCCCAAACCTCCTTGATGAGCCAAAGACCCAAAGCTAGCACCTAGTTCTTAATTTCAACAGAGTATTTGGTACTGTAATATAAATGCCTTTCAAGGGATAGTGTATAGGGTATCCAACCATCAAATACTATTGAGAAAAGCCTAATTTAGCTCGTGATTAAAAATTGTCTTATCACGGGATAATAGTGAAAGAGCTAGATAATTTTAGGTGAGACTTTGACGTCAACAAAAGCGGCCTATTAATTGATTTGTTCGTGTTGAAGGATCGAATGTTATTGGAAAGTCGTTCGGAGAACTCGCCTTAACGGAGGAGTCTTTGCTCATTGGCTGATGACCCATCAATACGAAGAAATTCAGGATATCCATCAGTGCAGCTAAGCCTATTTTCCGGGTAAGTTTTACTGACTTAAAGGGAGAATGCAATCTAACAAAAAATGAATTTTTATCGATTCCTTATTGTTTAAATAGGCCTAATCCACTAGTGAAAAAATTTACGAAAAAATATTAAACTAGAAATAAATTTAAAACTTACCCGGAAAATAGGCGTAGCGGGATTCATGGAGATTCTGATTTCCGCGTATAAGGTCAGTGACCAATCGAACGCGATTGTAAGTCTCGTGGAGATCTCGCATGAACGACGGGCCTTTGCTCATTGGTCGCTAGACCTTCAGCTGATCTCCATGAATCCCGCTAAACCTATTTTCCGGGTAAGTTTTAAATTGATTTCTAGTTTCATATTTGTTTGTAATTTTTTTATTGGTGGACTTATTTGATCGATAAAAATCACTTGTTGTTAGGTTGCGTTCTCACTTTAAGAACAAATTTATCAAAGAAAGACTTGTCCTTTAAGGGTTTGGTATGTCTTCGTCCTCCCTGGAATTACAAGTAGGGTAGGGGCCAGCGCCGCTCATCACTGGTAATTTGCCAAAATGATCATTACGCGTATATCGCTTATTACAATTTTTCTTTTATTTACTCCCACGACTTTTGCCAGGCCGCAATTTTCCCTCTTCGGCTGTCTTCCCTAAAAAAGAACCTATTATTCCAATTACCTTCGTGAATCTAAACTACCCATATATGCCTTTCTGACTTCCCTAGAAAATATACTTGGACTCAAAATGAAATCATAAACCTACTAGAATCAAGCCAAAATTTATAATTTTATTCTTAAAGAATTTATCTTAAAATTAATCTGTTCAAAACATAAAAGCGGATTTCGGAAAAATATATTTTAAGCTCAAAATTTCAGATAAATGGAATGAATACACCATTTAGCCATTACTTGGGGCGCTATAGCGGCAAAGGGCGAACTTCCGCTTGGTGAAAATGGCAGGGAAAATAACCTTCATGGGGTAATACGCGGGATACTACGCGCGCCCATGATATAATCTTAATTAAATCAACTTTTATCTAATATTTTAATCACATAAATCCTATAAATTTGCGTTTTTTTATTTCCTATAATTATTACATGTTCGGTAAAGCATGGATTAATTATACGTATAATTAATCCATGGGTAAAGTCTGCGGAGAATTGTAAAAACCAAATCTCCATTAGAGTCGGCCTTTGGAACTAGTCGTCTCAAAGAGATGGAAAAGTTTTTTTTTTTTTTTTTTTTTAGTTTTTTTTATTGATTTTCTGCGTGTACGTTGGAACATCTCTCGGAGACAGGATTTTTGTTGACCAGTTGACCCCCAGAGCTGAACTTCCGCCTCGCTAAAAGAAACAGGATTTTAAACGTACATCTTTCTTCTTCTTTCTGAATTTGGTTGATTCGAAGTCCTATTCGGACGTCATTCTCTTCGGAAACAACTGCTTGTTCCTGTCGGTAATCGTCCGCGCCAAAAGATAATTCTAATGTCCGTATAAATTAAACGTAGACGCGACTCACTGCGGTCAATTATTTAATAACTAAAAATAATACATCTAGAATAAACTTTTCATGTTAAATATACGGAATAATATCGAAATGTTGCTTCCGTTTCATTCATGTTAGTAGTAGTTTTGATTGGCTTATAGTATATACGTAAACCTACCCTACTACTTATTGTCTGACCAAATATTTATGAAATTTCAATAATATCTTAAGCAATACAATAAAAATTAAAATACTCTATTGTAAAATACAAGAATATTGAACAAATTTTTAAATAACACGCACTTTACATTTCTGTTTCTTAATGTTTATAAAATAAAAATGTAGTCTCGAAGAAAACTCCGTTTTTTCTCCATGACAGTTTAAAAATGGGAATTTTTTTGCGAAGGACTCGGTCGACGTAGTCAGCTGTGCGGTATTTTTGGAGTTTAGAGCCTATGCTTCAAAGTGGCTAAAAAAAGAAGGCGTTTGACTCGTGGGAGAAACTTAGGCCGCGCGACTTTGACGGAAAAAGGAAAGCTCGAGGCATGTCTAAGCATTTTAAGATTGAAACAAATGGCTCGGATAATATATGGATTAGATTCAAGTTGCCAAACTTCAACGTCGGTTGATTCCAAAGATCAATAAAGTCGCGTTCACATTGGAGTCTTTAAAGTAAGACTGAATGCCTATGCTAACAAAAATATGATCGTTTAGCTTGTTGCAATGCTGGTATCAACAAAGAAAATTGTAGCTTCGTTTATGTCATACCAATCCATCGTCCAAGAATACCATCACATCCTGGTTACTTGAATGACCGTTTTAATCATCCGCTTCTTGATAGTCCACATGGACATGTAGCAACTTTAAAATAAACATATTGGAAAAGAAAAGCCAACAGGTATCCCTTGTAAAAAAATACAAAAAAAAAAAAATTGATTTTCTTTTGATTTTTTTACAAGGGGTACCCGTTGTAAAAAATTTTATTTTTATTTTTTTACAAGCGATACCCCTTGTAAAAAAGTAGATTTATTTTTTTATTTTTTACAAGGGGTAGCCCTTGTAAAAAAATCGAAAAAAAAAAAAAAAAAAAAAATAGATTTTTTTACAACTTGGGTAACACTTGAAAATAAATAAAAAAATAAATCGATTTCTTTACAAAAAAAAAAAATCCTAAAGGAAACGATTTTTTTTAGAAAAGGTACTCCTTGTAAAAAAATCCAAAAAAAAAAAAATCGACGTTTTTACAGGGGGTGTATATATTATTTTTTTTTACAGGGGGTGTATTTATTATTTATTTTTTTACAGGGGATGTATTTATTATTTATTTTTTTACAGGGGGTGTATTTGTTATTTATTTTTTTTTACAGGGGGTGTATTTTATTTTTTTTTTTTTACAGGGGGTGTATTTTATTTTTTTTTTTTTACAGGGGTGTATTTATTATTTATTTTCTTACAGGGGGTGTATCTATTATTTTTTTTAAAGGGGGTGTATTTATTATTTATTTTTTTTACAGGGGGTGTATTTATTATTATTTTTTTTACAGGGGGTGTATTTATTATTATTTTTTTTTTACAGGGGGTGTATTTATTAAAAATCATTATTATTTTTTTACAAGGGGTACCCCTTGTAAAAAAAATCAATTATTAAAATATATATATATATTTTTTTTTTCCGAATTTTTATTTTGTATTTTTAAAATACGCGTTCTCGCTCGTGATTGGCTACCGGATATTGTGCCGATTTCACCGAGCTAGGCAGCCAAGGCTTAGCATCTGCAAGTTTCGGAACTTTAGAAATTGATTATAAAATAAGGAAATATTTTTGGTGAGTTATATTATTGTTTTTTTCATTATTTTAGCATTCTTTATCGATTAAAAATAGGTTGTTTCGGCCTTTCATTTTCCCTTTAAGCGACGTAGAAGGAAAGAACAAAGAATTGTATCGAGTCTAACTCAATATTATTTTATTTAAGAAAATTCTCAATGAAAAAAAGAAGAAAATTTTGGAATTAATTAACTGGCCACAAGGCCTGTAGACCCCCAAGCATTTCATTTTTAAACTGGACTTTTCACCAGTGAAATCGCTTTATTTCCCAGCCTGCCAGGTATTCAAAAATTCAAACCGAGAGAAAGCGTCTCTCTGTTGCTATGGCGACGTGGTCGGAGCATAGAGCCAGCTCTGTTCAGTTCAGTTCAGATTAAATTTTCTATACAACGCCATCTAGTGGCCAAAATTTGTACTAGACCCTTTTTTGGCCGTCTGACTGCCACAACTTGCTTCGTTAGCTCTAACAATGTTATTATATTAAAAAAATATTAATTTCTTTTATTAAACTTTATTCTGCGTCTTAAAGATTAAAAACTCAACCATCAGACGAAATTGTCCGGGAAGATTGGAAATTTGTAAGTAAAATATTATAATATATAATAATTATAATGCCTACTTAACCAAGGCTTAGTTTCACTCACGTGGCGTTAATCATTAATCCTAACTTTTTTCAATTTTTTGGAAAGTTTGGGTGCGCTGACGATGGTTTCCTTTGATATGCCAATCCTGTCTCCAGGCGTGAGATAATCAAGTGGAAAGATTCCCTCATCGAATTCTATTTTTACCTGGCCATATCACCCTTCTTTGGGAACATGTTTTCTACGAGGCAGCGACGGAAAGGCCTGGTAAGTTCTAGACTTTGATTTTTTAAAGTCACTAGTTTTGAATCTTTGATAGATATTCCAAAACTGCTACCTTCTCAGTTTAATGCTGCGAACTATATTTGAAACAGTGGGAAATTATATTATTTTGCCATCTATATTATTTCGGATTTAAATATATACCCTGAATAATTTTGGGGATCTTTTTAAGTGGCTTAAGCCCTCAATGATACGGAACAGCTGAAGTAGATAGCCGACTTATTTAGTTAAGGGTAAAAAGCAGAAAATCTACGTAAGCAGAGAAGTACCCGATTATCATTATGTAACATTCGGATGAAAGTTTGAAATCATTAACATTAATGTTAAAGGGGAAATTGACGAGTGAACTTAATAGCGATTGTAAGATTACTCGCAGGCCCCAAGTATGTTCTACAAATTAGGTATAAATATTAAATGCAGGCGAGTCCTCTCTGATATAGATTCTATAAAAAAAATCACGCTCTTAAAAGATTTTACTCCGAATAGAGTTCCGTAGTTTTCTAGCACCCAGTAAGCTTCATATCTGCCTCGCCCTCATGGGTCTCTCCATGGTTAGTGGTTAATATAATATAGATAGTGCGGTGCTTTCACGATCTTGATGATTTGGTTTCGTTAGAGTAACAAGCCAGACTATTTTCTATTTGACATTGTAGGTTTCTATTCTGACCCCGTATACGAACAAAAATGATCTGATTGGTAATTCTGGGAGGGTTTGATGCTTTGAAGTATAATCTTTTAAGACTTTATTTATTTCTAATGGATCTGTTGATTGGTTTTCCACTCTTTTATAATAACATATAAGATTATGTTCAGATATTTTTGGATTTCCGTCAAAGTGTGTACATTCTGACTTCCGGATGTAAAAATCCCAAGTTTATTCCCCCTAGAGAGTGAAGAGGGTTAGATGTTGTCATTCCGAAGTGGGGGTAGAATATAGGAACTTTTATATCAGGGGGTCGGACCCCATATTTGAAAAAAATCAAGTCTGGATTTCTGAATAAGATAATTTTTTCGCTTTTACCAGGCCAAATGGATTTAGGCTCAATTGTCAGGGTGTCCATTGAAAGAGACGTCCTTGGAGAATGAGACTTAACACCCTTAGGTAAAATTGTGACATCACACGCATTGACATAGATTGTAAAGGAATATGGTTGTATACAGCCCGCAGCTCAAACACGCTGAACTTATAGTAAGGAAAGCGCATGATTGTGATCCGCAGGGATGGATAATTGCTCTAACTAATTAACATTTGCATCTCCTTAATTTTACGAATAACTTTTAACTGCCTTGATTTAGTCTTATACTGAAAATTCACGTGACCTAATTCATCTTAAGGTGAATCGCATTCTTATCTATTTGAATTGTGTATTTGGGATTGGCTTGCTAGATTTTTCTCGAATTTTAGTTCAGTTTATAATAGTTTCAGATTTTAACAATTTTTAGTTTTATGTCTAATCCGACTGGTTTTTTAATAGGTTAGCTCGTCCCTGGCAAAGAGATGATCTTAACCCTGTACGAACAATATTATTAAGTTTACTTATTTGTCACACGAGTTTGAAAGATATTTTTTTTTACAAAGTTAGCGAAAGCTGGGGCAGGTTTATACGTAATTTTAAACAACCTTTAGGTTAGAACGAGTTAAACTCCTGTAGAGTAGTTTCCCAGGCTTTTAATTTTACGCCACTCTAGAAACAAATGCGTTTCTCGCATTATAGGCATATCATTCGTTTTAATTTTTTAATAGGGTAGATGAGAAATTAGCCGGGAGAGAGTTTTCTGGTACGAAAGCCATCTTCTAAATTATTCAATCAATTGGATATCAATCGTGGGCTACTTGGTCAGCTAGGCCAGTTTATTTTCATCTAGGAAAACTTCGTAGATACCTGAGGTTCGTAAAGAATTAGAAAAGGGAACAAAATTTATTTATTTTCTAGTTGCGGAATCTTGCCAAAATCGAATTCCCCGTGCTTGAAAAATTAGGCTGAGGATACACCTGTTGTCAAGTTTAACTGTTTATTTTGTAAATTTTTTACGAACCTTAGTTTTTTCTATTAGGCTAGATGCTGTAGATTTGTGACAAAATGGCGAAATATTTTGAAGTTTTAATTTCAATTTTTATTTAAAAATTCCTTCAATTCCTAAAAGCAAATTCGCGGTAAACCATATTAATGGAATTATTAATAATTTAACCATCAAATTATTTAAACTTGAACTTATTAGCGCCATTTTATGCCCAGTGTTGGGAATTGTAAGAATGCAATTTTAGTTTGCTTAATGGCGCCACGCTGTAATCGGTTTTTATTTATAAAAGGGTCCCTTTAGACCGTATAGAATCCAGCAAATGTCTGCCTCGCTCCCAATATAATCTCAGGAATACTTTGGTCTTTGTTTTAGTAATGGTTAGTGGTTAATATAACGTAGATAATGTGAAAACCCTGTACGAAGACTAATACAAAGTTTTCTTATCTTAGTTGTCACACGTTTTTGAGGTCTTGGGGAAATCTTTCGGGTGTCTTATTAAGTCTTAAATGGTTTTGGGGAAGTCTTTACGACTTCTCCAAGACATTTGTAGTGTTCTTGAATGCTGAGGCAGGTTTATATTTTAAACAACCTATAAGTAAGAACTAGTTAAACCCCTATAGAGTAGCTTGCCGGGCTTGTAATTTCACGGCACTCTTCAAACAAATGCCTTTCTCGCAAAATCGATACCTGAAGAAAGTGGGGGTTTGGCAAAATAGATTGATTTTTCAAGTTGCTGGATCTTGCCATAGTCTGTAATACCCTTTTCAGACGAGGCGTAATTATCCCGGTTTAATCAGATTTAACCGAGGTTTATAGAAGGCTCCGTATACCTTAAACGTGATTAAACCGTCTAATTACGCCCTGTCTGAAGAGGGTATTAGGGCCCAAAAAAAAGTTAGTCTTAAGAGGTCTTGGGGAAGTGTTAAAGACTTCCCCAAGACTTTTGTAGTGTTCTTGAGGACCTCTTCGGATCAGACTAACTTTTTTCAGTAGGGGGGAATTTTAACAGGCTGTTTAGCCGAGAATTTCCGCTTGTATGAAAAATGCTAGGGAAATAGGCTGAGTTTAAATCTTTCGTCTTGGTTAATAGTTTATTTTCTATATCTCGAGCGATTCAGTAGATACTTTTAAGCTTTTTAACTTTTGTAAGAAAGTGGCAAAATGGGGCAATTTTTTAGCTTCGCATAGACCATTAATACGAGAGCCGTTTAAATTTAATACGCAATATCTCTTGACATTTTGATGTCTTTTAAAAATTCTTTCAATTCCTCAATGTAAATTCGAAGTGAACCGTATTAATGGCATTTAAAAAGTTAATTTTTAAAATCGTCAAACTATTTAAACTTGAAATTATTTGCCCCATTTAACGCCCAGGGATAGTAATTTTGTAAGAACGCGATACCCGAGGTTCGTAAAGAATTAGAAAATGGGACCAAATAGATTGATTTTCTAGTTGTGGTATCTTGCCAAAATCTGAGAAAAAAAGGGGGAAAATTTTTGGGTTAGTGGTTAGGTTAGTTTTCTTAGTTGTCAAACGTTTTTGAAAGATTAGTTTTTCAGGGGAAAGTTTGCGAATGCTGAGGCAGGTTTATACCTAATTTTAAACAACCTATAGACTTTTTGCCGCGCCTTATGAAGGGGGCTACCATTTTTTCCGTTCCCCTTAGTTCCGATCCCCCAATCCACCATTTTGGTCACCAAGGAACGAGATGATAGTTTTTTTGGTAGGCAGAGCCACTACCTCCTCGATTCTTGGTGACAAAAATGGCGGATTGGGGGGCGGAAGTATGAGGAACGGGCAAAATGGTAGCCCCCTTCATAAGGCTCGGCAAAAAGTCTATACGTAAGAACTAGTTAAACTCCTATAGAGTAGCCTGCTGGGCTTGTAATTTCACGCAAGGTTCGTAAAGAAAGTGGGGGTTTGGCAAAATAGATTGATTTTCAAGACGCTGGTTCTTGCCATAGTCTGTAAGGGCCCTTACCAAAAAAAAGTTAGTCTTAAGAGGTCTTGGGGAAGAGTGAAAGACTTCTCCAAGACTTTGGTGGTGTTCTTGAGGACCTCTTCAGATCAGACAAACTTTTTCGGTAGGGGAGAATTTTAATAGGCTGTTTAGCCGAGAATTTCCACTTGTTTGAAAAAAGTTAGTGAAATTAGGTAAAGTGGCTGAGTTTAAATCTTTCATCTAGGTTAATGTTCTATTATTCTAGATTTCCCCCAACTTAAAGTAGAGCGATGCATTAGATACTTTAAAGCTTTTTATCTTTTGTAAATAAGTGGCAAAATGGTGCAGTATTTTAACTTCGCAATGACCATTAATACGAGAGCCTTTTTACTAAATTAAATACGAAGTAACACTTGAAATTTTCATGTCTTTTAAAAATTCCTTCAATTTAAAACCGTATTAATGGCATTTGAAAAATTTATTAATTTTGAAAATCAAATTATTTGATATTATTTGCACCATTTCAAGCCCATTGTTAGTAATTTTGTAAGAATGCGAATTATTTTGTCGAATGACGCTGTGCTTTAATTATTTTTTTATTATACAAGGGGTCCCTTTAGACGAGTCCGTCGCCGTCTCTCTCTCTCTCATCAATCAGCCATGGAGACGAAGGATCACGAGACTGGATTTCATGGATGGAGGATCTCAACATATTCTGATGCGAGGCTATTGAAACTGCTACGAATCTGGATTGGAGGCTTTCGAGGATCATGGGAGCAGAGAGAGAGAGAGAGAGAGAGAGAGAGAGAGACTAGTCGACTTAAAGGACTCCTTCGAGTGGAGCTTCAAAAAAGGGTGGGAAAGAAATCCCGCAGCAAGGGACCCTTTTATCCCTTTCTGCGGGAATTCTTTACAGCGGGCCCTCTTTTAAGTTTAATTTTTTCCCATTTTCTAAATGGGACCTGATTAAACTTTTAATGGCTCGCAATCTTCGTCTTTGGGGGTGGTTGGTAAGTTACTTGTAAAAATTAAAAAGCCATGCCGCGTCCTGAAAATGAAGTTTTGGACTTAGAATAGTTTTTTTTGCCTTTTTTTCTCCTTTTTTTATTAAAAAAAGCTTATTTTTGTTTAATTTTTATTAAATATTTATATTTTTATTAAAATTTTTATATTTTTTATTAAATTTGAATAAAAAAGTAAAGTTTAAGAGCTCAAAAAAATATTCTAAGTTATTTTTTTTATTTTTAAAAAAATTTTGAACCTAATATAGAGTTGGAAAAATTATGAGAAAACAAGAAAAGAGTTGTATGCAAAGTTTTAATTATTGCAAAGTTGAAATCACAAGTGTTTACAAAATTTTTCAAAGTTTACAAATAAAAAAGTATATGTTAAAAAAATATTGAAATACATGAGAAAAAGGGGGGAATGGTCCGCGAAAAAAACTTTATTTTGGACCAGCTTTAAAGGGAACAAAATTAAAGATTTGAACGTTGATTTTTTTTCTCTTGTTGAACAGTGGTTATGGAAGACTTCAGGAATTTCCAGTGATGAGGGTCTAGTATGACAGCGGCTTGTAGCGCAAGAGATCCAAGAACTTGTGTTGCGAGTCGCCCTGACACGTACATCTCCGAAAAGTCAGAGTCCCACATTCGTTGGAGGTTGAGTAACCATCAAGGACATCAGTATTGTATTTTGAAATCCAGAAATGTTGGCGAGGAACTAGTAGATGCAAGACGTCCAAGGCTCGACAAAAAGTAGCAGTCTTCAATGAAGCCTAGGGAAAGAAAAATTTCATAAGACAATATATAATCAAACACTTAGTCAAAGTTTTAGGCCTAAATTAAGGGCCCATCCAATATATTCTAGAATTATTAAATACCTAATTTCTAAATTAATCTAAGCATTTAACGTTCTCTTAAATTAATAAAATTACTTTCACATTCTGATAAAAAAAAGAGGCATATTCAAAGAAAGCCGGGGAAAACTAAGTATCTTAGCGTAAATTTAATCAAAAAAGAACTTAAAAATAAATAAATCTACCCTTTAAATTAACTGCCCATCCAATACATTCTAAATTATTAAATTAATCTAGGCGTTTTACGTTCTCTTAAATTAATCGAATAAAGAGCGTAAATTTAATAAAAAAAATCTTTAAAAAGGAAAATAAATTCCCCCTCTTAAGTATTGCTAATATACCGTTAATTATCACGAAAATTCCCTTTTAAATTTAAGAGTAAACTAAACCCATTTTGTTGATGTATAAAATTAGAATTTAAAGCTTTGGCGTAAATATAGAAGCTGGCCCAGAGAATAAATTTAGAAAAATCTATATTAAATGGTATAAAAAAATCATCTTAACTAAGCTATTTATACGGATATTAATCCATCTAAATTATATTCAAAGTACATCCAATAAAAAAGGACCAAATATTCTAACACTTGGTCAAAGTTTTAGGTTTAAATTAACTGCCTATCCAATTGACGTTAAAATATATACTATCTAGACTAACCTAAGCGTTTAAAGGTCTCCAAAATTAAATCTCTTTCGCATACTGATAAATAGCGGCATATTCAAAGAAAGTGGGGAGAAAACTAGGTATCTTAACATAAATTTAATGAAAAAAATCCACTTTCTAAACTACCCCTAATATAATACCTTGAAATTACAATTAAAATTAAAGCCCAAATTAAACCCATTTTATCTATGTATAAAATTATTATTTTTTTTTAAAGGTTTGGCGTAAATATAGAAGTTATCACAGAGAATAAATTTTAAACTATTCAAGGAGTTAAACCGTATTAAAAAAATAATCTGAATTTGGCAATTTTAATGGATTCATGAGTCTAAATTCTATTCAAAGTACCTCAAAAAAATCTAAAGTTTAGCCCATTATTCTCGCAATTTAAATTTAAAATAAATAATTTCTAGAAATGCAGCTAGAAAATTTTTCTACGCATAAATTAACAAATTAAACCTTTTAGTCTCGCCATAAGTTAATTCTAAATTTCTAACCCAAAATAAAATCTAAAATCCCTTTAAATTGTTTAAATCTATTTTTAACTTAAACCTTCTAGTTTTGCCAGTAACATTGATTTTGAACTTCCCGTCTAACTAATATGGTCCACGCAAAAACCTAATTTTTTTGGAGGATTAAATAAGTGGGAAAACCAAGTTATTCTAAAAAGAGAAAAACTTACCAATTTCTTTTGGTAATTTCTTATTGCCAACGTATGAATTTTCTACTCTCATCTCTTCAGGCAAGAATCACGTAGTCTGAATGAATTGAGGCTCAAAGACGAGAAGGATGATCTAGGGTACAGCAGCGGGTAATATTCCCATAAGTTTTCTTTATTAACTCTCATTGTCAGGAAACACCTTGAAGCCAGTCCCGGATAAATCACGAATGCAGTTCTTGTCGGGAGTAGCTACGATCCTTTAAGAAGATTCATTTTTGAAGCAATTTCAATCCGCAGGAAGATCACGACACATCGGAACTTTGGCAGGGTGTCCACTGAAAATAATATGTGGGATTATTCTTTGTTAAATATAAGAAATTCGCGTAAATTAATATAAATTTCTATAGAATTAAAGTTGCAGCATATTATAGGCAGAATGCGGCTAAAACCTAGTCTGCTCTCAGTATACCTTTGACGTTTATTTTTCTATTTAACCCTCACTAAAGCTAAAATCGTATACAGCTTACAGGAATAATTAACAATTTTACCCGTAGCTTTAGATTCTACGTAAAAATTTAAAAGACAGGGCTAATCATAAAATTATTTGAAATGATAGGAATTATCATAAAATTATTTGAAATGATAGGAATTATCATAAAATTATTTGAAATGATAGGAATTATCATAAATTTATTTGAAATGATAGGAATTATCATAAATTTATTTGAAATGATAGGAATTATCATAAATTTATTTGAAATGATAGGAATTATCATAAATTTATTTGAAATGATAGGAATTATCATAAATTTATTTGAAATGATAGGAATTATCATAAATTTATTTGAAATGATAGGAATTATCATAAATTTATTTGAAATGATAGGAATTATCATAAATTTATTTGAAATGATAGGAATTATCATAAATTTATTTGAAATGATAGGAATTATCATAAATTTATTTGAAATGATAGGAATTATCATAAATTTATTTGAAATGATAGGAATTATCATAAATTTATTTGAAATGATAGGAATTATCATAAATTTATTTGAAATGATAGGAATTATCATAAATTTATTTGAAATGATAAGAATTATCATAAATTTATTTTAAATGATAGGAATTATCATAAATTTATTTTAAATGATAGGAATTATCATAAATTTATTTTAAATGATAGGAATTATCATAAATTTATTTTAAATTATAGGAATTATCATAAAATTATAGTGCGTTGTAATAATTAGCATAGAATTGTAGTAGAAAATAGCAAGGAGATGAAAATAAATCTGAAATGTGGTCACCATGCTTTCGACTAAGCCTCGGCTTCCTTCGATTTTGTTTCGCCTTTTAATTTAATGTAATTTCGCGAAATAAAGCTATTTTATTATCGATTAGGGTTTCCTAATTGCTTTATTGCCTACTATTTTCAAAAATATAGAGCTATGAACATGATTGACCTAGATTGAAAATCGTGACTTACTCTACTGGGTAAAATGACAAAGGTTCCATCAAGGCAAAACGACGAAAAAGTGCAAGATGTCCATCTGATGACCTGACACCAGCTGCAGTTGACAGTCAAATGAAAATGATCCACCTAGAGGATATGTCTAGAACGCCGCCCTAGTGGCGACTTTTAGAACTACAGTCAATGCGCGCGCAACTAGGCATACACGTCATGTCATGTAAGCGTCAGGAAAAATAATGGAAACTTGCTAAAATTACGTTGCGTTCACGGATAGATGGCGCTAAATTACGATGTGATTGCCGATAGATGGCGCTGTTAATATCTACTATGCATAGGCTCCACGGAGGCGATACCAAGAGTGATGTACTCAAATAAATTCAAATTTAAAAATTCACATTTATCAATACGAAAAAGGCATACAAAATGTTAATGTAGTCTTGCTATAAGTACTATAACCGTTTTTGTGGTTATTTATAATTAAATGAATTAAAGGGTTCTCGATTCCATAAGATGAAACAGACGTATTGCCCTTTACCTGATTCCGTTATTTTCAATTTGTTAAAATGTAAAAAATATATTTTCTGTCAGTGGTCCTTTATTGCGTTACTCATGTTTTGAACAATAATAAAGTTAAAAAAAAGGGCTCTATTTTGCGTCAGTGCTCCTTCGAAATTCCTCTATCCTATTTTAAATGAGCACTGACACAAAATATATTTAAGTCGCTTTATATTTATTTTAAACTTCTTTTTATTTTATTTTAAATCATAAGGGGTACCCCTTGGGAAAAATCGAGATTTTTTGCTAGGGGTACCCCTTAGAAAAAATTGAGATTTTCGATGGAACACTGACACAAAATATAGTCCTATTTTATTATTGTTCAATGCAATAAAGGAACACTGACAGAAAATATATTTATTACATTTTGACAAAATAAACGAATCAGCATCTTATAAGTTTCAACTTATGGAATCGAGAGCCCTATAATTCATTTAATTACTTATAAATAACCACAAAAACGGTTATAGTACTTATAGAGCAAGTGACATTAACATTTTGTATGCCTTATTCGTATTGATAAATGTAAATTTTTTTAAATTTGAATTTATTTGAGTACATCACTCTTTGTATCACCTCCGTGGAGCCTATGCATAGTATATAGGAACAGCGCCATCTATCGGCAATCACATCGTAATTTGCATTTAGCCCCATCTATCAGCGGTCTCAACGTATTTTTAGCAACTTTCCATTATTTTGGCTGACCCTTACATGACGTGTATGCCTAGGACGTGTTGCGCGCGCATTGATTGTAGTGCTAAAAGTCGCCACTAGGGCGGCGTTCTAGCGATAGCCGAGCTTTCAGTGAATCATTTCACTCTCAGGCTTCTCAGCTGTCAGACGGATCTCTTCAGTCTCCTGTTCATCGTGCCAATTCGAACGTTTTGCCTTGATGGAAGGTTTGTCATTTAATCAGTAAGTAAGCCACGATTTTCAATCTAAGGCAATCAAGTTCATAGCTCAATATTTTTGAAAATAGTAGGCAATAAAGCAATTAGGAAACCTTAATCGTAAATAAAATAGCTTTATTTCAAGAAATTACATTAGATAAAAAAAAATTACAACGCGAAACAAAATCGGAAGCCGAGGCTTAGCCGAAAGCATGGTGACCACATTTCAGATTTTTCTTTCACCTCCTTGCTATTTTCTACTACAATTATTACAATGCACTATAATTTTATAATAATTCCTATAATCTTTTAGAATAACTTGGTTTTCCCATTTATTTCATCCTCCAAAAAAATTTGGTTAGGTTTTTGAGCGGACCAATTAGCGAGGCATCCTTTTTATAAATTCGCTAGATTAGTTTGGTAAGCGCTGAAGGCTCGTTACAGTTACCATATTAATTAGACGGGAAGCTCAAAATCAATGTTACAGGCTTAAATCTTTAAGCTAAATATAGATTTAAACAATTTGAGGTGATTTTTAGATTTAAAGGTTTTAGATAAAATTAGATTTTATTTTGGGCTAGGAAGTTAGACATAACTTATGGCGAGACTAAAGGTTTAATTTGCTAATTTATGCGTAGAAAAATTTAATGGGATGGTAATTAAATTTAAATTACGAGAATAATGAGCTAAACTTTATATTTTATGGATATTCATGAATATCCATTAAAATTGCTAAATTCAGATTTTTTTAACACGGTTTATCTCCTTGAATAGTTTTAAAATTTATTCTCTGGGCCAACTTCTACATTTATGCCAAAGCTTTAAAGAAATATTAATTTTATAAATTGGCAAAATGGGTTTAATTTGAGCTTAAATTTTAATTGTAATTTCAAGGTATATTAGCGGTAGTTTAAAAAGTGGAGAGATTATTCTCGTAATTTAAATTTAAGATCTAGGTAAAAATAATGGGCTAAACTTTAGATTTTTTTGAGGTACTTTGAATAGAATTTAGACTCATGAATCCATTAAAATTGCCAAATTCAGATTATTTTTTTAATACGGTTTAACTCCTTGAATAGTTTAAAATTTATTCTCTGGGCCAACTTCTATATTTACGCCAAACCTTTAAAAAAAAATAATAATTTTATACATAGATAAAATGGGTTTAATTTGGGCTTTAATTTTAATTGTAATTTCAAGGTATTATATTAGGGGTAGTTTAGAAAGTGGATTTTTTTCATTAAATTTATGTTAAGATACCTAGTTTTCTCCCCACTTTCTTTGAATATGCCGCTATTTATCAGTATGCGAAAGAGATTTAATTTTGGAGACCTTTAAACGCTTAGGTTAGTCTAGATAGTATATATTTTAACGTCAATTGGATAGGCAGTTAATTTAAACCTAAAACTTTGACCAAGTGTTAGAATATTTGGTCCTTTTTTATTGGATGTACTTTGAATATAATTTAGATGGATTAATATCCGTATAAATAGCTTAGTTAAGATGATTTTTTTATACCATTTAATATAGATTTTTCTAAATTTATTCTCTGGGCCAGCTTCTATATTTACGCCAAAGCTTTAAATTCTAATTTTATACATCAACAAAATGGGTTTAGTTTACTCTTAAATTTAAAAGGGAATTTTCGTGATAATTAACGGTATATTAGCAGTACTTAAGAGGGGGAACTATTTTCCTTTTTAAAGATTTTTTTTATTAAATTTACGCTCTTTATTCGATTAATTTAAGAGAACGTAAAACGCCTAGATTAATTTAATAATTTAGAATGTATTGGATGGGCAGTTAGTTTAAAGGGTAGATTTATTTATTTTTAAGTTCTTTTTTGATTAAATTTACGCTAAGATACTTAGTTTTCCCCGGCTTTCTTTGAATATGCCTCTTTTTTTTATCAGAATGTGAAAGTAATTTTATTAATTTAAGAGAACGTTAAATGCTTAGATTAATTTAGAAATTACGTATTTAATAATTCTAGAATATATTGGATGGGCCCTTAATTTAGGCCTAAAACTTTGACTAAGTGTTTGATTATATATTGTCTTATGAAATTTTTCTTTCCCTAGGCTTCATTGAAGACTGCTACTTTTTGTCGAGCCTTGGACGTCTTGCATCTACTAGTTCCTCGCCAACATTTCTGGATTTCAAAATACAATACTGATGTCCTTGATGGTTACTCAACCTCCAACGAATGTGGGACTCTGACTTTTCGGAGATGTACGTGTCAGGGCGACTCGCAACACAAGTTCTTGGATCTCTTGCGCTACAAGCCGCTGTCATACTAGACCCTCATCACTGGAAATTCCTGAAGTCTTCCATAACCACTGTTCAACAAGAGAAAAAAAATCAACGTTCAAATCTTTAATTTTGTTCCCTTTAAAGCTGGTCCAAAATAAAGTTTTTTTCGCGGACCATTCCCCCCCTTTTTCTCATGTATTTCAATATTTTTTTAACATATACTTTTTTATTTGTAAACTTTGAAAAATTTTGTAAACACTTGTGATTTCAACTTTGCAATAATTAAAACTTTGCATACAACTCTTTTCTTATTTTCTCATAATTTTTCCAACTCTATATTAGGTTCAAAATTTTTTTAAAAATAAAAAAAATAACTTAGAATATTTTTTCGAGCTCTTAAACTTTACTTTTTTTATTCAAATTTAATAAAAAAATATAAATATTTAATAAAAATTAAACAAAAATAGGCTTTTTTTAATAAAAAAAAGGAGAAAAAAAGGCAAAAAAAACTATTCTAAGTCCAAAACTTCATTTTCAGGACGCGGAATGGCTTTTTAATTTTTACAAGTAACTTACCAACCACCCCCAAAGACGAAGATTGCGAGCCATTAAAAGTTTAATCAGGTCCCATTTAGAAAATGGGAAAAAATTAAACTTAAAAGAGGGCCCGCTGTAAAGAATTCCCGCAGAAAGGGATAAAAGGGTCCCTTGCTGCGGGGTTTCTTTCCCACCCTTTTTTGAAGCTCCACTCGAAGGAGTCCTTTAAGTCGACTAGTCTCTCTCTCTCTCTCTCTCTCTCTCTCTCTGCTCCCATGATCCTCGAAAGCCTCCAATCCAGATTCGTAGCAGTTTCAATAGCCTCGCATCAGAATATGTTGAGATCCTCCATCCATGAAATCCAGTCTCGTGATCCTTCGTCTCCATGGCTGATTGATGAGAGAGAGAGAGACGGCGACGGACTCGTCTAAAGGGACCCCTTGTATAATAAAAAAATAATTAAAGCGCAGCGTCATTCGACAAAATAATTCGCATTCTTACAAAATTACTAACAATGGGCTTGAAATGGTGCAAATAATATCAAATAATTTGATTTTCAAAATTAATAAATTTTTCAAATGCCATTAATACGGTTTTAAATTGAAGGAATTTTTAAAAGACATGAAAATTTCAAGTGTTACTTCGTATTTAATTTAGTAAAAAGGCTCTCGTATTAATGGTCATTGCGAAGTTAAAATACTGCACCATTTTGCCACTTATTTACAAAAGATAAAAAGCTTTAAAGTATCTAATGCATCGCTCTACTTTAAGTTGGGGGAAATCTAGAATAATAGAACATTAACCTAGATGAAAGATTTAAACTCAGCCACTTTACCTAATTTCACTAACTTTTTTCAAACAAGTGGAAATTCTCGGCTAAACAGCCTATTAAAATTCTCCCCTACCGAAAAAGTTTGTCTGATCTGAAGAGGTCCTCAAGAACACCACCAAAGTCTTGGAGAAGTCTTTCACTCTTCCCCAAGACCTCTTAAGACTAACTTTTTTTTGGTAAGGGCCCTTACAGACTATGGCAAGAACCAGCGTCTTGAAAATCAATCTATTTTGCCAAACCCCCACTTTCTTTACGAACCTTGCGTGAAATTACAAGCCCAGCAGGCTACTCTATAGGAGTTTAACTAGTTCTTACGTATAGACTTTTTGCCGAGCCTTATGAAGGGGGCTACCATTTTGCCCGTTCCTCATACTTCCGCCCCCCAATCCGCCATTTTTGTCACCAAGAATCGAGGAGGTAGTGGCTCTGCCTACCAAAAAAACTATCATCTCGTTCCTTGGTGACCAAAATGGTGGATTGGGGGATCGGAACTAAGGGGAACGGAAAAAATGGTAGCCCCCTTCATAAGGCGCGGCAAAAAGTCTATAGGTTGTTTAAAATTAGGTATAAACCTGCCTCAGCATTCGCAAACTTTCCCCTGAAAAACTAATCTTTCAAAAACGTTTGACAACTAAGAAAACTAACCTAACCACTAACCCAAAAATTTTCCCCCTTTTTTTCTCAGATTTTGGCAAGATACCACAACTAGAAAATCAATCTATTTGGTCCCATTTTCTAATTCTTTACGAACCTCGGGTATCGCGTTCTTACAAAATTACTATCCCTGGGCGTTAAATGGGGCAAATAATTTCAAGTTTAAATAGTTTGACGATTTTAAAAATTAACTTTTTAAATGCCATTAATACGGTTCACTTCGAATTTACATTGAGGAATTGAAAGAATTTTTAAAAGACATCAAAATGTCAAGAGATATTGCGTATTAAATTTAAACGGCTCTCGTATTAATGGTCTATGCGAAGCTAAAAAATTGCCCCATTTTGCCACTTTCTTACAAAAGTTAAAAAGCTTAAAAGTATCTACTGAATCGCTCGAGATATAGAAAATAAACTATTAACCAAGACGAAAGATTTAAACTCAGCCTATTTCCCTAGCATTTTTCATACAAGCGGAAATTCTCGGCTAAACAGCCTGTTAAAATTCCCCCCTACTGAAAAAAGTTAGTCTGATCCGAAGAGGTCCTCAAGAACACTACAAAAGTCTTGGGGAAGTCTTTAACACTTCCCCAAGACCTCTTAAGACTAACTTTTTTTTGGGCCCTAATACCCTCTTCAGACAGGGCGTAATTAGACGGTTTAATCACGTTTAAGGTATACGGAGCCTTCTATAAACCTCGGTTAAATCTGATTAAACCGGGATAATTACGCCTCGTCTGAAAAGGGTATTACAGACTATGGCAAGATCCAGCAACTTGAAAAATCAATCTATTTTGCCAAACCCCCACTTTCTTCAGGTATCGATTTTGCGAGAAAGGCATTTGTTTGAAGAGTGCCGTGAAATTACAAGCCCGGCAAGCTACTCTATAGGGGTTTAACTAGTTCTTACTTATAGGTTGTTTAAAATATAAACCTGCCTCAGCATTCAAGAACTCTACAAATGTCTTGGAGAAGTCGTAAAGACTTCCCCAAAACCATTTAAGACTTAATAAGACACCCGAAAGATTTCCCCAAGACCTCAAAAACGTGTGACAACTAAGATAAGAAAACTTTGTATTAGTCTTCGTACAGGGTTTTCACATTATCTACGTTATATTAACCACTAACCATTACTAAAACAAAGACCAAAGTATTCCTGAGATTATATTGGGAGCGAGGCAGACATTTGCTGGATTCTATACGGTCTAAAGGGACCCTTTTATAAATAAAAACCGATTACAGCGTGGCGCCATTAAGCAAACTAAAATTGCATTCTTACAATTCCCAACACTGGGCATAAAATGGCGCTAATAAGTTCAAGTTTAAATAATTTGATGGTTAAATTATTAATAATTCCATTAATATGGTTTACCGCGAATTTGCTTTTAGGAATTGAAGGTATTTTTAAATAAAAATTGAAATTAAAACTTCAAAATATTTCGCCATTTTGTCACAAATCTACAGCATCTAGCCTAATAGAAAAAACTAAGGTTCGTAAAAAATTTACAAAATAAACAGTTAAACTTGACAACAGGTGTATCCTCAGCCTAATTTTTCAAGCACGGGGAATTCGATTTTGGCAAGATTCCGCAACTAGAAAATAAATAAATTTTGTTCCCTTTTCTAATTCTTTACGAACCTCAGGTATCTACGAAGTTTTCCTAGATGAAAATAAACTGGCCTAGCTGACCAAGTAGCCCACGATTGATATCCAATTGATTGAATAATTTAGAAGATGGCTTTCGTACCAGAAAACTCTCTCCCGGCTAATTTCTCATCTACCCTATTAAAAAATTAAAACGAATGATATGCCTATAATGCGAGAAACGCATTTGTTTCTAGAGTGGCGTAAAATTAAAAGCCTGGGAAACTACTCTACAGGAGTTTAACTCGTTCTAACCTAAAGGTTGTTTAAAATTACGTATAAACCTGCCCCAGCTTTCGCTAACTTTGTAAAAAAAAATATCTTTCAAACTCGTGTGACAAATAAGTAAACTTAATAATATTGTTCGTACAGGGTTAAGATCATCTCTTTGCCAGGGACGAGCTAACCTATTAAAAAACCAGTCGGATTAGACATAAAACTAAAAATTGTTAAAATCTGAAACTATTATAAACTGAACTAAAATTCGAGAAAAATCTAGCAAGCCAATCCCAAATACACAATTCAAATAGAGTAATTATCTATCCCTGCGGATCACAATCATGCGCTTTCCTTACTATAAATTCAGCGTGTTTGAGCTGCGGGCTGTATACAACCATATTCCTTTACAATCTATGTCAATGCGTGTGATGTCACAATTTTACCTAAGGGTGTTAAGTCTCATTCTCCAAGGACGTTATGGTCATCTGATTTGAACTCTCTTTCAATGGACACCCTGACAATTGAGCCTAAATCCATTTGGCCTGGTAAAAGCGAAAAAATTATCTTATTCAGAAATCCAGACTTGATTTTTTTCAAATATGGGGTCCGACCCCCTGATATAAAAGTTCCTATATTCTACCCCCACTTCGGAATGACAACATCTAACCCTCTTCACTCTCTAGGGGGAATAAACTTGGGATTTTTACATCCGGAAGTCAGAATGTACACACTTTGACGGAAATCCAAAAATATCTGAACATAATCTTATATGTTATTATAAAAGAGTGGAAAACCAATCAACAGATCCATTAGAATTAAATAAAGTCTTAAAAGATTATACTTCAAAGCATCAAACCCTCCCACAATTACCAATCAGATCATTTTTGTTCGTATACGGGGTCAGAATAGAAACCTACAATGTCAAATAGAAAATAGTCTGGCTTGTTACTCTAACGAAACCAAATCATCAAGATCGTGAAAGCACCGCACTATCTATATTATATTAACCACTAACCATGGAGAGACCCATGAGGGCGAGGCAGATATGAAGCTTACTGGGTGCTAGAAAACTACGGAACTCTATTCGGAGTAAAATGTTTTAAGAGCGTGATTTTTTTTATAGAATCTATATCAGAGATGACTAGCCTGCATTTAATATTTATACCTAATTTGTAGAACATACTTGGGGCCTGCGAGTAATCTTACAATCGCTATTAAGTTCACTCGTCAATTTCCCCTTTAACATTAATGTTAATGATTTCAAACTTTCATCCGAATGTTACATAATGATAATTGGGTACTTCTCTGCTTACGTAGATTTTCTGCTTTTTACCTTTAACTAAATAAGTCGGCTATCTACTTCAGCTGTTCCGTATCATTGAGGGCTTAAGCCACTTAAAAAGATCCCCAAAATTATTCAGGCTATATATTTAAATCCGAAATAATATAGATGGCAAAATAATATAATTTCCCACTGTTTCAAATATAGTTCGCAGCATTAAACTGAGAAGGTAGCAGTTTTGGAATATCTATCAAAGATTCAAAACTAGTGACTTTAAAAAATCAAAGTCTAGAACTTACCAGGCCTTTCCGTCGCTGCCTCGTAGAAAACATGTTCCCAAAGAAGGGTGATATGGCCAGGTAAAAATAGAATTCGATGAGGGAATCTTTCCACTTGATTATCTCACGCCTGGAGACTTGCAGTATAGGATTGGCATATCAAAGGAAACCATCATCAGCGCACCCAAACTTTCCAAAAAATTGAAAAAAGTTAGGATTAATGATTAACGCCACGTGAGTGAAACTAAGCCTTGGTTAAGTAGGCATTATAATTATTATATATTATAATATTTTACTTACAAATTTCCAATTTTCCCGGACAATTTCGTCTGATGGTTGAGTTTTTAATCTTTAAGACGCACAATAAAGTTTAATAAAAGAAATTAATATTTTTTTAATATAATTACATTGTTAGAGCTAACGAAGCAAGTTGTGGCAGTCAGACGGCCAAAAAAGGGTCTAGTACAAATTTTGGCCACTAGATGGCGGTGTATAGAAAATTTAATCTGAACTGAACTGAACAGAGCTGGCTCTATGCTCCGACCACGTCGCCATAGCAACAGAGAGACGCTTTCTCTCGGTTTGAATTTTTGAATACCTGGCAGGCTGGGAAATAAAGCGATTTCACTGGTGAAAAGTCCAGTTTAAAAATGAAATGCTTGGGGGTCTACAGGCCTTGTGGCCAGTTAATTAATTCCAAAATTTTCTTCTTTTTTTCATTGAGAATTTTCTTAAATAAAATAATATTGAGTTAGACTCGATACAATTCTTTGTTCTTTCCTTCTACGTCGCTTAAAGGGAAAATGAAAGGCCGAACCAACCTATTTTTAATCGATAAAGAATGCTAAAATAATGGGAAAAACAATAATATAACTCACCAAAAATATTTCCTTATTTTATAATCAATTTCCAAAGTTCCGAAACTTGCAGATGCTAAGCCTTGGCTGCCTAGCTCGGTGAAATCGGCACAATATCCGGTAGCCAATCACGAGCGAGTACGCGTATTTTAAAAATACAAAATAAAAATTCGAAAAAAAAAATATATATATATATATTTTAATAATTGATTTTTTTTTTACAAGGGGTACCCTTTGTAAAAAAATAATAATTGATTTTTAATAAATACACCCCCTGTAAAAAAAATAATAATAAATACACCCCCTGTAAAAAAAATAATAATAAATACACCCCCTGTAAAAAAAAATAAATAATAAATACACCCCCTTTAAAAAAAATAATAGATACACCCCTGTAAAAAAATAAATAATAAATACACCCCTGTAAAAAAAATACAGTGGTTGAACCTTTAAAAAAAAAAAAAGGTTCATATTGGACCCATAAAAGCTTGAAAATGGGTGTCGTGCCCCTGAACTGAGAAAGATTCGAGCCTAAAACAGAGAAAAAAGTATTTTATACGTAAATTGCTATCCAAAACTGTTCAAGAATTCTGATGACAATTTTGGGTTCAATTTGTCAGAATGAATCATTTTATTTCGCATCTTTTGATAACTTTGATAGGACAATCATTCGTTCAAACAAATAAAATAACATTTCATTCAACCATAGACTTTTCGAGATCCTCAATTTTTTTTTTTTTTTTTTTTTTTTTTTTAATTTCATAATACAGGTTTTGTTTTATGGAAGGAATTGAATCGGTTCCGTTGTGACGTCGATCAACGAGGTAAAAATACTTCAATTTTTATAAAGATTAACAGTTCAAGGATTGGTTTCTTTAAAGTCTTCAAATACTGTTACAATTTTTTTTTTTATTTTATTATTATTATTCGCAAGTTTAACATTTTGAATCGATATCACCATTCGAAAGAGCAGTTTTTTTTTTTCATATTTTACATCATCGTGTATTAAATTTATTATTTTCTAAATAAAGCTACTAAATTAAGAATATAGAATTAATTTTAATAATATATAATATTTATTTTCTAATTATATATTATAGTAAATTTAAGGAAAATATACGGTAAAAGATAATTAAATATTTAAATATAGATTACTAGAATTAAAAAAAATATATACGAACCGATGTTAAGTATTTACATAATACGCCCAAAATCGATATCCAACATTTGATTCGATTACGTAAATAAAACCCATAAATTTAACTGAATAATTTGAATTATATTTTATACAAATATTATTACTATAATACAACTCAATTTTATACTATAAGCTTACGAGACGGGGACTTAAAATTGATATACGCGAGAATTTCCTTCAATTATGTTTAATGTTTTGTCATGGCACAGCGAAATGTTCGCAAAATTCTAATTAAGTCTGAAATTTTGGTTTGGAATTATATATTTTTTTCGGGTAATAAAATAAATGTGATTTAATTTTAATTTTTGCCAGTCGCCGGCCAAAAATGTGATTAATCTTATTTTTATTTTGTTTTTATTAATTAACGCCCTGTCAGGAAGGTTAAATAACTAAATGTTGTCAGTAACGTAAAAGGTAAGAACCATTTTGAGTTATTCGAACCTTTCGATGCTAAGAAGAACAGAAAATTTGGAATAAATTTGGTTAGTTTTTTTTTTTAATTAAAGGGATAATGCAACGCAACAATTTTCTATGGATTGTTTTAACTATAGCAAATATCCCAAATGAATCAATAGAAAATAATTCTTTGTCAGATAATTTAAAGGGAAACCCCAGAGCTAAATATGGAACAGCTTTTGAATTTATTTTCGGAGTCACCATGCCAAAAAATCTAAACAATCTTTAGAAACGTTTTTGATGTTTAAATTAATTTCTAAAGTTTGATAAATTTTGAAAAAAAGTAAATATAAAATTGGGCCAATCATATTATTTCAGCATTCAACAGCGCTTGTTATGTTCTAACATTAAAAGAATAGTCAGACGATTGATGGCCAAGGTCTTGGACATCAAACGCCGGCCTATTATTTTAATGTTAGGGCATTACAAGCGCTGCTGAAGGCTGAAATAATATGATTGGTCCGATAATATATATTTCCTTTTTTTTTAAATTTTACCAAACTTCAGAAATTAATTTAAACGTCAAAACCGTGTCCAAAAATTCCCAAAAAATTCTCGAATAAGCTTATTAGCACGGTGATTCCGAAAATAAATTCAAAGGCTGTTACATTTTTAGCTCCAAGTTTCCCTTTAAATTTACAAACCTAAAACCTAAGTGGAAAACTGAAATCGGTATAGTTTAAAAATAAAAAAAAGTCTTACTAGAGCCCGTTTTTACGTAGATATGTAGTAAGGAGCTCTGTTGGCTGTTGCCCATGAATGTCTCCTCGTTACTCATATTTATGACCTTGGATAGGGTCGCTGTGCATTTCAATCTCATTTCACCCTCGTCGAAATGACCGGGAAGAACGGAAAATCGGAGTCCAAGAACCGAAGATTCTTGACCGTCTTTATACGTTACGCTCGGATAATAAATATAATTTTCAATCGGTGCCTTAATCGCGATTGTAAAAAGATAATTATTTAATTAGCATCTCTTCCAGGCATTATCAGTTTATGGTGACTCCGTTTTTTTAGCACCGTTAAAAGGTCGTAGTTAGTACAGATTTTACGAAAGTGGTTAACTCCCTCGGTTTGATGGTTATCAACTTACTTTCTGATCATTTAGATACCACTGCAAATCAGCCGGAGGTTTGGATTTTGACGCAGTGCAATTGACATTGACCGTGTCTCCTACTTCGTAACGAGGTAAACCACCCGATATCGAAGGACCATCCACGTCTTCTCCTTTAAAATCTTTTGGTAATTTGAAAGAATAAAACGCGACGATCAAAAATATAAGGGAGTACACCCTTTTATTTTTTTTTTAATAAATAAAACGCAAACGATGAATAAAAGGCACCGATAAAAATGAATAAAAAGAATCATACTGTAATGAACTCCGTTGGAGGAAACGCTATCACCGACGATAATTTCTTCGCTACTCATGGAATGGGCTTGAGAAATGACCGCGGTACAACGGAGTTTCATCATACCGTTGATGAAATGCTCCGGTTTAACTTCGAACGTCAATTGAAGCACCGAACCTTCTTGTTTCTCCGGATATCGAATCGGACTCAAATGTCTCTCCCATCCGAGATCCGCCTATTCCCATCAATGAATTATAAATTTGTCGAATAATAAAAAAGAAATTTTTCTGGTCCCGATAACCGAATAAGTTAGTTCAGAAAAGTAATTAACGCCAAGTGGCCGAAAGATATAGCTATATAATGAAATGTTGAGTTCGAACTCGAACCGGCGAGCGAGAGATCAAAAAGGACTCTTTGGAGGAAAAGAAAGATTTAATTGGGCTCCGAATATTGTCCAATATTTCTTCCAATTCCGAATCTCCAACTATAGTGCATGTCTGAAATCTTGAACTATTAAGAATGCACACCTGTCTTAAAAGATATTGCTTAATAACAAAACCTGGCGTTAATAACCGTCCTCTAACGGCCAAAAAGAAACTAATAAAACCACCTAAGTGGTTGTTGTTGGAATAAGCAGACTCGCTTCTCTGGAATAAAATATGAATTTGTGGATTAAAATATTTACCGGTTTTGAGTTGATAAACCACTTCAAAGTGGCTGTAGGCTTTGATGGTCCAGATATGCATGTTTTATTAACTAAATCACCGACTAAATATTGAGGAAGTGTTCCCGTTATTGTCGGCCCTTCTTGCGGCAAAACTGAAATAACCACAAAACAATTAGTATTAAGCCGGCTCAACTACCCGTTGAGTACCGGCTCAATTACCCGTTGAGAACCGGCTCAGTTACCCGTTGAGAACCGGCTCAATTACCCGTTGAGAACCGGCTCAATTACCCGTTGAGAGCCGGCTCAATTACCCGTTGAGAACCGGCTCAATTACCCGTTGAGAACCGGCTCAATTACCCGTTGAGAACCGGCTCAATTATCCGTTGAGAGCCGGCTCAATTACCCGTTGAGAACCGGCTCAATTACCAGTTGAGAACCGGCTCAATTACCCGTTGAGAACCGGCTCAATTACCCGTTGAGAACCGGCTCAATTACCCGTTGAGAACCGGCTCAACTACCCCTTTGAAAGCTGGCTCAACTATCCGTTAAGCCTGTTCAACCAAGGGGCTGACACTCGCGAACTCAGGTGTACAAAATTTTGTGCTCTTTGCACTATCAAAGCTGAACTCAGAATTCATAAGAGCTCGAACTCAATGCACTGTCAAAGCTGAACTCAGGTGTACAGCGAATAAGATAGTGTCTGACTCCTAGGATTCAACTACCCGTTGAGCCAGTTCAACTGCACTACTCGTTAATCAGGCTTCACTACCCGTTAAGCAGGCTCAACTACCAACGATCCATTGAGTTATTTATGGTGGTAGCGCAATCATACCGAAAACACTGAGATCCTTGCTTGCTCTCACAGTCTGAAACGAAGGAGATTCGGTTGACACTTCGCAGCGGTAGTTACCTTCAGTATTCAACGAAGACCCATTCACAAAGATATTACCAAAACTTGATTTTGATAACTGAAAAATAAATTAAACAATTTATTAATAAGAGGGAAATTAACCATTAATTCAGAAATCACGATATTTTTGCCCGCAAATTGAATTTTTTTATCCGATCGTATAACGCGAATAATATTCTAAGATAAGACCATTTTCGGATAAAAACGGCTATGGATTATGTATTCTTTATCTTGGAATAAGTTAACTCGAATGAAAAATAGTCTATTTTTAATCAAACAGATAATATACATCAGAATTTAGTAGATTTTATCCAATTAATAAAAATTATACGAATTCCGAGCTCTAATTCTGACAGAAATCTTTCAGAAACCCAATCGCGATGCCGCTGTATTAATTTTTAACACACTTTAGGATTTGTTGAATGAACGGAACTTTATAAACGTTTTAATTTTTTTTTTACTTACCCATTATAACTATTATCATTATTGATAGGTTAAAGTGCAATTCGGGGTCAGTCTGTTAAGTCAAGTATCCCTCCTAATTTCTTATTTAGTACGTCCGTGTTTTATCCCACCCCCTTCTCACCTCAAAAGTAAATCCACCTCCCATTTTGTTTTTAGAAAGAAAACTGAAGTAAAAACAGGCGAGTTTAGTTTAGTGGGTCTAAAGAAACCATTCGGCACTTAGACTGGGATGTTTTTACGCCTAACAAAAGATCCAATGGACTGATTGTAAGTGGCAGCTAAGGGTTTCGATCTAATTTGAAGGAAATGGGCCGGTATAAAAGCAGCTGCGCGTGTCTTTATTAGACAACGGGACGGGGACTACTTCAATCAAGCATATCCCCTGACCGCCATTCAATACGCTCACTCTAAAAGGAAAATTCTTAACAATTCAATCCTATTATTTATATCATATCATCGTAAGAAAACTGGGTGGTAGAAATAGAAAGTGCGAGTTGATTCAGCCAAAACGTTCTCCGCAGTCCTGATGTGAAAGGAAAAGTGAGATTGAGAAAAAATGAGATTGAGAAAAAGTGAGATTGAGAAAAATTGATATGGAGAAAAATTGAGATGGAGAAAAAGTGAGATGGAGAAAAAGTGAGATGGAGAAAAAGTGAGATGGAGAAAAAGTGAGATGGAGAAAAAGTGAGATGGAGAAAAAGTGAGATGGAGAAAAATTGAGATGGAGAAAAATTGAGATGGGGAAAAATTGAGATGGAGAAAAATTGAGATGGAGAAAAATTGAGATGGAGAAAAATTGAGATGGGGAAAAATTGAGATGGGGAAAAATTGAGATGGGGAAAAATTGAGATGGGAAAAAATTGAGATGGAGAAAAATTGAGATGGAGAAAAATTGAGATTGAGAAAAATTGAGATGGAGAAAAATTGAGATTGAGAAAAATTGAGATGGAGAAAAATTGAGATGGAGAAAAATTGAGATTGAGAAAAATTGAGATTGACAAAAACTGAGATTTCCGTCGTTCACACGAGATCTCCACGAGACTTACAATCGCGTACGATTGGTCGCCTAGACCTTATACGCGAGGAAATCAAGATCTCCATGAATCCCGCTAAGCCTGTTTTCCAGGTAATAGTTAAAATTTATTTCTAGTTTAATATTTGTGCGTAAATTTTTTTCACTAGTAGATTAGGCCTATTTAAACAATAAGGAATTGATAAAAAAAATCTCTTGTTATATTTCATTCTCCCTTTAACGATCTTTCCAAAAATGCTACTCAATTTCTATTTGGAGTTCATGAAAATAAGTGACGGCCTCATGAAGGATCGAATGTTTTAATTAGATTGAATTGGTTTCTTCTTATATCTCTTTAACTATCAAAACACCATGATTGGTCAAAGGATTTAATCCCAAATTTAATCAAAATAAAGGTGAAACTACCAAAAATTCGTATCTTCCTTGAGAAAAAATATCTACAGATTTGTTATAGGTTTCTTTAGAATAAAATGAAAATTCTTGTTGTCACAGAGTTTAGTATCACTTTTGATTAATTTTGAAGAGACGCGCGGTATCTTCGGTACGAATGGCTGAACGCGTTTAGCTTTAACTTTACAAAAACCGACCGTGGACAGAAAATATATAAAGCCGAGATTTCCGAGTGCTTACGAGCGTATAATGATATATGACGTTGAAGCCGCAACTCGAGGGATAAGCCTCAGATTCGAGGAAAGTACAAATATCCCAGCGCCGCATTACCTATGTAAGCGGCAAATAGATATTTGCTCACGACTGCGGCTATAAGCCATCTTCAGTATTCATTCATCAGTATATAAATACAAGCCGCTGTATTTAGTGACAACCGTAGAAAACGTTAAATATTTACTAAAAATATTTAAAGGGAGAATACAACTTAACAACAAGTATTTTTTTTTTTTTTTTTCGATTCCTTATTGTTTAAATAGGCTTAATCCACTAGTGAAAAATTTACGAACAAATATTAAACTAGAAATAAATTTAAAACAGGATTTCTTCGCGTATAAGGTTAGCGACCAATCGAACGCGATTGTAAGTCTCGTGGAGATCTCGCGTGAACCACAGGCCTTGACTCTTTGGTCAAAGCAAGAATCCATTCAGGTTCCATAAGAATATGGGAGGGCCCCGATTCAATAACCATCCTCCCAAACTTTGTAGCAAAAGTTCGTCTGCTTCGAATCGATTTTTCAAGTAAATCGCTCCTGAAATCTATTATTAACCCGCGCCACTAACGACCTTGACATAATATTTTGGGTAATAAAAATGGAGCCGACCGAAAAAAGATCTAAGCGTACAAATATTGCGAAAATTGCAGACGAACTTTTGTTACAAAGTTTGGGAGGATGGTACCAGAGGCTAAAGCTATGCTCCCATATTCTTATGGAACCTGAATGGATTCTTGGTCAAAGGGAATTCGTATAACATTTTGATTCGCTAATAATATGAAAAGTGATAGATAGGGAGTATACAACAAGTCTTTTTACCGTTGATCTTATCTCAATTGGGACTTATCTAACGATAGCGACATCTCTGATCTTTGGCAGTAAACTACCTCTTAAAAAAGTGTCAATTATCAAAATTTTGCCTTACTATAGCTTCTAAAACAAGCTTAACCAATAAGAAAAAATGTAAATATTAAGATACGTTTTTTAATACAATCCCGAAGATTATATTTTAACTAATATCTTGACTACTTAATTGGATATTCAAAATTATTATGTGGATTAATTAAACGACCTTTTCGTTTTCAGCCTCTCTTTAGAAGTCTGGCTATCCGTTCTACTTCCCCTCACGTTACTTCATTGCTTCAAATCAGTCCATAGGTTGGTTATATATTTATATAAACATATAAAAATCTCGCGAAGTCTGAATAATGTCTTGGAAAGACTTAAGGGAAAGCGCTAAGAAAGTAGGTATTGATTTGTAGTTCGTGTAGCTTCGGTATACGCCTTAGTATATAGAAGAAGGACTTAAGAGTGGCGCTGGGTCTTTTGAACTTCCTTCGGGCCAAACTTCCGACGCGTATAAGCGTAGGTCTGACGCCAGGCAGGCATTATTCATTTGGCAAGCTCTTTAAGACACCCACCTAGGCATTACTATTCCATTTCATAACTTACCGCCCATACCAAACACCAAACAGAGCTCACCTATAAGTAATATATTTCTTATACCCCGCGTGATGGCAAATACTAAAAGATACAGGGTGTTTCGATCATACGGTGCGTGACGAAATACCACGTCATCACTATGGTTGCGCGACAGAAATTAACAAACCCTGAATGGTTTCTTTTCCCTGAACACCGAAGCTCGACAGTTGAAGCACTTTTACAGGCGCTCGTAGGAAATACATGGGGAAATTTCACCCTGTATGATGGCTTTGCCATAAACTGTTGGAATTTCTATTTTTAGTTTATTTTAAAGTGAGGCTATCACTGTTTTTTACGATCTTTAAATATAATTTAGTAGCATTTTCGGCAAGATCGTTAAAAAACGATTCAAAAAATATTTATATACTTATGTCATAGAATAAAATTAGTACATATTTATAAGCACCATCATCGAAATTTTTAAAATAAAAACTCCTCGCAATAGTACGTCATCGCACTATGGTCGCCCGCTTGCTATTGTAGAGCCTACAGTTGATTCTCGCGCGTTTCGACGAGTGATAAGGTCGCTTTCGGGCTGTCTTTATCGTGAAGGTACTTAAACGAGAAAGTCTAGCGACCAATGAGCAAAGGCCTTCGTTCACGGGAGATCTCCACGAGACTTACAATCGCGTTCGATTGATCGAAAGACCTTATACGCGATGAAATCAGGATCTCCATGAATCCCTCTAAGCCTATTTTCCGGATAAGTTTCAAATTTATTTCTAGTTTAATATTTGTTCGTAAATTTTTTCACTAGTGGATTAGGCCTATTTAAACAATAATGAATCGATAAAAAAAAATCACCTATTGTTAGGTTGCATTCTCCCTTTAAGAATTTAGATAGGTGTTTGATTTTACCTCGGGTTTTTCAAGATATCGAGCGCTATTAGAGTTAGATATTCGGAACTCATTAATATTGATAGCAATTAGGCCTAAAGCGAGTGAATAATAGCTGCTAGAGGTTTGATAATTAATTTGGTCAAAGTTTTGAGATATTTCGAAAACCGAGCTATTATTAAGTCATTTGCATATTTTAAGAAGTTTTAAATAACATTAGGGTTCAAACTGGTCTTAAATATTATGAAACATTAATATAAACGCCTAAAGCTAGCCGAAACGAGAATAAAATACCCAAAAATGAAGACTAAATTATTCAGGATCGTATATAGCCAGAAGGATTTTGATTGGTTCAAATTGCTTAAAAAAAAAATATCAGGAACCTTAATATACTGTAAGAAAACAACAAAAGAGGGGCGGGCCCTAACTGGAGTTGATGGTGTTCGCATTGTGAAAATTAAACTATAGAGGGCTAAACAGTAAATGACGTATTTAAACCACAGTGAAGTAATTCACATTCGAGTTGTTTAGCGAAGACAAATTGAAATTAAATGCATTTTTTACGAAACAAGTTTCAACGCCATCTAGGAACTTTTTCACAAAACACAGACATTTTCGGAATCACCATGCCAAAAAACGTATTCGAGAATTTTCTCGGAATTTTTAGACACGTTTTTGGTGTTTAAATCAATTTCTAAAGTTTGACAAAATTTTAAAGAAAGTAGATATAAAATCGACCAATCATATCATTTCAGCTTTCAACAGCGCTTGTAACGACCTAACATTAAAAGAATAGGTCGGCGTTTGACCTCCAAGCTCTTAGACATCAAACGCGGCCTATTATTAATTATGTTAGGACATTACAAGCGCTGTTGAAGGCTGAAATAATATGATTGGCCCGATTTTATATTTACTTTTTTTCAAATTTTACCAAACTTTAGAAATTGATTTAAACACCAAAAACGTGTCTAAAATTTCCGAAAAAATTCTCTAATACTTTTTTTGACATGGTGATTCCGAAAATAAATTCAAAAGTTGTTCCATTTTTAGCTCCATGTTTCCCTTTAAATTTAATTTGGGCAACCCTATTATTTTACTTCAGGGTTTTATACGCTTCAAATATTTGAGACCCATTTTTTTTATAGCTGAAGCATTGGCCCACCCTATATGATCAAGCTAAATTTAAATTTTTACACCCGATCCTCGAAAGTGTCCTAAAGTTTTAACATATACACGGTGTTGAAAATAAAAATACATTTCTTTGACTTGCCAGTCGCCTCTAAAAATTCTGTTAAGCTTAAAATTTTGAACTTACAGCTAGATTGTCAAAACGCGACACAATTTTTAACGGTAATGAGACCCGTTGGGATTAAGACAAATTGATAAGACAAATATTATATTAAAAAAACTACATACTACAAAGCAGAATATGTGTAAATGGAGTAGAACCAATCACAATGGCATAAAAATCTAGTGGGTAATAAACCACATATGTCAAAAAACGTGATATTAAAGTGGGCCTGACACCATTTTTTTCGATTTTTTTTTTTATTATTAATGTTTTTGGTTAAAACGTCATATTCAAAATTTTATACTTCTGGGTTTGACGCGCTCTTAATGAAACTTAAAAATGAAATGTGAAAAATATATAGTTCATTTTTACCGATTTATGACGTTAATAATTTCCATACGAAAGGGGGTTGACTTTTTGGATTATAAGTACTTTTACAAAAAAGACTGCGTGAAAGCAACCTTATCACGAGAGAATTAACTGTAGCGAAATGATGCGAACATAATGATAACGTAATATCGCTGGGGAGTTTTTATTTTAAAAATTTCGAAAATGGAGATTATAAAATATGTATTTTTACTGTCCCTGCAATTTTTTTTCTATTACATATGTATATATATTTAGAACCGTTTCTTAACGATATTTTCGAAAATGATACTCAATTTGTATTTGGAGTTCATGAAAAATTAGTGACAGCCTTACTTTAAATGAGACTCGCACTTCAAAACAATAATGTAAATTTCAGCTCTTACAATTTATACTAGAATTGTAATTACATAGCGTATCACGACGGTAATTAGATCCAACCTCACGACTTTTGTATTAATAATTTGTTAGAGAAAAATGATTAGCCTGAAAAACGAATCGTCCCCAAAAATTTTCATTGGCCCTAATGCCCCTATCATTTTATTCCCCGTCCAATTTTGGGACCACACCTTTGCTAAGCGTTAAAAATAGCCCACCACAAATCGAGATTTACGTCCGTTAGTAAATTATTACCTATGAAGAATTGGTTTCGGAAAATTTGGGGTGAAATAAAAATATATTACCACAAATGTAAAAAAATTGATATTTTCACTTCTTAATAACCTAAACAAAAAATGTATAACACTCTTTCTACCCTCGCTACTCAAATACTCCTGGCTTGTTTGATTACCATCGTTTGAATTTTAATTAATATCAAGGCGAATGAAATATTAATAAAAGATGATATAATGGTTCAACTAATTTATTGAATAAAACGAATTATTGTTAGTTGACTAAGCATGATAAGAGATATCGTTACCGTTAGAAAATCGCGGATATCAACGTACCAATTGAGTTAAGGGCAAAGGTTAAAGAAATAACTTAACGACGTCATCTTGCGCGTTAATTATTTAGAGATGAGTTTCAACGCCATCTACTATTTTTTAAAGAAACAAAAACCTTTAATTCCCCCTTAAAAACCAGTCATAAAGCATTACTTCATCTGAATGGGAGGACTGATATTTAGAACAATTTACACGGCTGAGGTTTTGTCCCTACCACATCACCACGTTGGTCTCACTCTTTGTAATCAATTCTCCTTGTTAATATTAAACCCAACGCGTCTTGTCATCTACAATCAATTCTTCTACAGTATTAAGATCGACCCGGGTTACGTACGCTTTCGATTCTTTGGCTGCAGGTGTGTCATCGTAGATCCACACCATCCACTATTATTGTATAATATACCCTAATGTCAATAATAAAGTAGGGGGAATTTCGAGCCCGCCACTTATCTCGAGTCGGAATCTCCGATTTCAATGAACAAGAATCTATCCGAATAGTAAAATATCATTGATGGCTCATCGCGTCTCGATTCCCGCTGGCTATAAAGCAAAGGCTTAGCGAGCGCGTCACTGCTGGGCTAATCGGTCGTACGTGTAACGTAGCAGGTGTTTTACGAGAAAAAGGCGAACCCTTCCGCCCATGGACGTCTGACCCCTCCCCCGCCTCTCGCGTACTATCGGCCCACGCTAGTAGGAACGTTGAATGATACCCTAATGCGCTTAGGAAGTAGGATCTCCACCTGAGAAATCGATTTGGCCAGCGCAACGAGACAGCCTGACGCTTCCCGCCCTACCAACTTGGAGATTAATCTAGAGGCGTAATAATGTGGGCGAAACCTCTCGTAACTCTTATACCAGTACCAAGTATAGTTCGTGGTACAGATACGTTCGCATTAAAGATAGACATTTGGGCTCTTCATAATATTAACGCGATATACTTATAATGGGGCTTCTTCTAGAATTGAAGTTCAAAATTTATGGGTTCTTCTAGAATTGAAGTTCAAAGTTTATGGGTTCTTCTAGAATTGAAGTTCAAAGTTTATGGGTTCTTCTAGAATTGAAGTTCAAAGTTTACGGGTTCTTCTAGAATTGAAGTTCAAAGTTTATGGGTTCTTCTAGAATTGAAGTTCAAAGTTAATGAGTTCTTCTAGAATTGAAGTTCAAAGTTTAGGGATTCTTCTAGTACAGAAGATCAAAGTTTATTGATTCTTCTAGTACAGAAGATCAAAGTTTATGGGTTATTCTAGTACAGAAGATCAAAGTTTATGGGTTATTCTAGTACAAAGGATCAAAGTTTATGGATTCTTCTAGTACAGAAGATCAAAGTTTCTTGATTCTTCTAGTACAGAAGATCAAAGTTTATGGGTTATTCTAGTACAGAAGATCAAAGTTTATGGGTTATTCTAGTACAGAAGATCAAAGTTTATGGATTCTTCTATAGTACAGAAGATCAAAGTTTAGGGATTCTTCTAGTACAGAAGATGAAAGTTTAGGGGTTCTTTTAGTACCCAAGACCAACGTTTAGGGGTACTTTCTAGTACCCAAGGTCAAAGTTTAGGGTTTATAAGACCCAACGTTTAGGGTTTATATGACCCAACGTTTAAGGGTTCTCCTAGTACCCAAGACCAAAGTTTTGGGTTTATAAGACCCAACGTTTTGGGGCCGTTCTCTTAGTACTGAAAAGCAATATAGAACCATGAATTTTTTTACTGTAAAGTATGAACTGGACTCTATGAGTGGAAGAGCGCAAACATATAGGTGGATATTTTGCTCTGGTCCTGGGTCTCGCCGTCCGAGGCAATTTGGTAGAGAGAGAGAGAGGAAAAAAGCGAGCTTTCGCGCGGGTGCTGCACTACCTAGCACTCAGGAAGCGAGATAAGAAATACTACACCCGGGCAATCCGGTACCCCCTCGATCTCAGCCCGGAACTCGAAACCCAGTCGACATAAAGAGTATATACATGGTTTGCTTTACTGGCGCGTGACTTTGTGTTTTTACCCCCCTGGTCAATAGCGGATGAGCCAATGGAAGAGTTTTTGTTCTCGAAGTATCTAGACCTACCTATAATATTTTTGTGTGGGCTTAAATCTAAAGAGGAACCGAAATGTAATTAAATAAAACATTCAACAACAATCAAATTTCTAAAATGATAAGCAGACCCCAGAAACATGTTACCAATGCAAAAGAAATATCTTCAGCACTGATAACGCAGTGACCAAAGAGCAAGATCTAATTCCCTTGATGGACAACTTAAAGTAGTATTTCATGTTCGAGTCAAATTTTCAAGAGTATATGAATAACAATTAATTTTTCTCAGGTTGTTTAGTCATAAATAATAACTTAGGAAGCTTTCCTCATTTTAAATGACAGAAAAATCATTGGGCGAAGAGGGGTAAGTTACTGATATTTGGAGTATAGTTGTCTGTTTTACTTCAATATGTTTTGATCGCTTTGGAAAAGAACTTCGCTGATAAATAAAATTATGAAATAATTTTCTTTCTTTTATACGTTTTCCTTCGGCGCTCTGCTCCTTGATTTATCTTTCATCGGTGTACGCGAAACTTCTGGTTGGAAAGCATAATAAAATTGCCAGGGAATAAAAACCGAACGGGAAGGAAATTTAATTGCTTTTCACGCTGTAGCCCACCCACCCATTTCTCTCTTGCGTAATGTATATGTATATATATATATATATATATATATGTTAGAAAGGGAATACTTAAATACCGAAATCTAATATTAATTTATTCTACTTTCCGGGCTGGGACCTAGGGATTTTTAGTTTTCCCCTTTTTCTTAAATTGATAAGATTATAGATTCTGTTTAAAGTAACGCTATCACCAGTTTCTAGATGCAAAAGTCTATCACTTTAAACAACGACCCGTAGCTTAATACTATCAGCAAAAGTACCGGCAGATTCTGATTCGAGACACTCTAGCGGCCGCAGTCGCCGTGTAAATAGTGAACGGAGGAAGCGACACTCTGCGGAGAAATTCGGGAGTTGGGACGGAAGACGATATAGCCGAGCGCGGCCCGCCTAAATTCCGTCCTAGGAAGAGTCCAAATCACTCGAGGCAGACAGGGATGATGACTTATTTGGGCTAGTTTTAAGTGATGGGTTAGTACGTTTACCGTTGCTGTTAGTATTAAGCTACGGGGTGTTGTTTACTATTATGGAATTAAGTGATAAAGTTTTGATATATCTCATAGAAACATTAACTTTATAATATTCCAAAAAAAATTCAATATTTTGATCACTTGTTTGAAGGTGAGACATTTTTGAAAGTCAGTAGACGATAGATGAAGGAGTCACGGAAGGTATTTTAATATCTAGGATACAGACCTACATAGACGTTGAATAGGTTTTCCATCCATCAATAATTGCATTAACTCTCAAACCATTTGCGGTTTCGGGTAATCGTCGCGTCAGACAATCCGAGACACCTGCTAGTCTAGCCTACCCCTATCTAACTCTCGATTGCATGGCTGACTAAGTAACTTATAGTCGCTGACATAGACATAACCGAACAATATACATGTACGTATAACGTCCTCCGTTCGCATTGTTCGCTAAATTTGTTTTAAAACCATTATGAATAACGTGTAATATTCAATCCTTATTTTTCACTTCGTATTTGTTTGGCGAATAAAAATTAAAATAAGAAATCTAGTATTTTTTGAAAAATTGAAGAAATTTCACTTCTCCATTAAATATAATTTTAATTAACTCCTATAAAATTAACAGTCGAGGTAAATATATCCCTATATTAAAAAGGTTGATTATGACATGTCAGCGTCTAAGAATTGTTCTCAAGAAAGATGTTGTATTCCGTGTTGTTTTTAAACAAAATTATATTTATCTTTTCGATTTAAAAAATATATATATATAAATATCAACTTTATGCTTTTAGAGAATAACATTGGCTTTTTGAGGCCCCCAAGGTGTTTACTTCCACAATTGAGAACAGATTTAAACGCGGTATAAGCTTACAATCCATAGAACCAATTTTATATTGATAGAATTTCCCATAAGGTTTATTTCTCAGAATTTTTCAGATGTATCGTGGTTTTTTCAGATAATTTTCTCCCAATTCTTTCCTCGTTCAATCTATGAAAAGTATCTCTCGTTATTTATCTCTACATGTTTTCCAATTTACAAGAGTCACTAAGAGAGTACTTTTAGTTCAAGCAGATCTTATAATCTAATCGATTTAAACTTAAAATATGATTAAAAAATTATAAAAAGAGATAGATTAGTTCTAGTTCGATGTTAATTATCAAATATGCGAAATTAAAGCTCAAATTTATTTCAAAAGGAGTCAAAAAGAATAAAATAAAAATCCCTGAATTCAACTTTAAATTTGAAAGGTTATTAGGGCTCTATAAATAGAGCTCGGAATCGTATGTCTGTTATCTGCTGTTATTCGTATATTTTCAGATATTTTATTATCGGATAAATTGTAACTAAAAATGAAATTTGGATATTCGTATAATTGCTAAATGTATAAGGTTCACCCGAAGATAAGCGTTTGGGCTTTATCTATGAACAAATTACTCGTTTTCAAACGTATAACGATGGATAAGAAAATGCGCGTTTCCAGAATTAGTCTAAAATATAAGAAAATACTTCAAATTGACTTTTAATTTGAAGAATAAAAATAAAACAACGAAACTAAGATTTTAAATCATATTTTCATTCATTATTTTTCCGGAAAATATAGTTTGAATATTTTTAGCCGAACGTATAACGCGGATTGCCATTTTTATATAAAAACGGATATGGATTATGTATTTTACTTTATCTTCGAATAAGTTACCTCGAATGAAAAATAGTCTATTTTTAATCAAACTGATAATATACATCAGAATTTAGTAGATTTTAAAATCCAATTAATAAAAATTATACGTATTCCGAGCTCTAACTATAACCATGAAGTGTTAAAAAATATAAATATACATTATCAACATTGCCATCAATATTAATATAGATCACCTTTTCAAACAATCAATTTTTCACCTCTCATTTTGACAACCCCATAAATTGTTACCAATCTTCTACCCTATCGATCCTAATATCAATTTTAGATCGGGGTTTTTTTTTTTTCTTTCTTCTTTATTTAGTCTTTTTTTTTCAATTACGACCTGTTAGAGGTCCCGAACCTTAATGTCATCATTTTGCAATATCTATACGTGTATTTCACACGGAATTTACAATATGAATATACTTTGATTCGCTTCTAACGTAACGTATCGTCGTGTTGGAAGTATTATGGGGAAATAAACATCGTTCAATATTGATCATTGTTATTGATTTAAATTTTTATTTATTAGAAAAAAAAAGGACATTTGGACACCGTTGATGTATAATAACTTTGTTTTCGGAGATAAAACTTATAAAGAAGAAAATAAAAAAGGTTTCATTTAAAGGAGGACTAACACTAGATTTTATTTCTAATTTATTTTTGATGGAATAACATAATAAAAGTTATTTCTAAAGGGTTATGCGAATTTAATCTGAAAAAACTGCTGTTTTTACTTATTGCGTGACGTAGTTTTTACTTTTTCATTTCAATACGCTTCCATAGAATAACCAAAGAAATTGTCTTTCATATGAAATATTCTAATTTGATCAAAAATGTTCCAAATTGGAAAATTTCAACAAATTTCGATCAAATATACCAAATAAATTAACCCGAATTGAATATTGGAGCAAATGCATTTTAAATTTTGGTCCACTTTTCTTGAATTCGGGTTCATTTTATTTGGTTTATTTGCTTAATTTGGGGTCAAATTGAAATGAAAGGTAAATGATTATCATGAAATAGTTCCAATTTAAAATCATTAAAATCCAATTAAAATAATGGCGCTACTAACCCTTTATATATTTTTTTAACCGTGAAAAACTTGAATAAAGAAAATACTAAAAAATAATAATTTACGAGGCAGAACCTTAAGAAAGATAAAAGTTTAAATTCATGCACGGGCTAGTCAAGAGTATAATAAAAAAGTACTTTTTTTTCCTTTTCTTTTGGAGAAGTTTTTGTAAGAAATATATACGAAGGAAAACGCGGGTAATGTGAGGTTACTAAATCATTAATTTTTTTTCCGGTAGCTGCTAAAAAAGGTCTGTTAAAATGAGGGATTTAAAACCATAAAGAACGCGAGTATACTTCTAATAATATAGAGGATATTTTCACTGTTTTAATTCTTATGATAAAATTGAACCACTTAAAGGGAGACTGTAACCTAATAACGAGTGATGTTTTTATTATCGATTGCTTATGGTCTAAATACGCCTAATCCAACAGTAAAAAGTTTACAAAAAAAAAATATTAAACTAGAACTAAATTTAAAACTTATCATCAAAATAGGCTTAGCTGGATTCACGGAGATATCCTAAACTCCCCGTGACCTCCATGAATCCAGCTAAGCTTATTTTCCGGGTAAGTTTTAAAGGTTTTTCTAGTTTAATAATGTTTCTAAATTTTTTTACTAATTTTTTTTATAACTACAAGGAATAGATATAAAATTCGCTTGTTTTTGGGTTGCATACTCCCTTTAAAGCAAACTGCATTATATATCTTAACAATTCGAAACAGTTTCTTCGGTAATAATCAAGTCCCTCGGCAAGTTAGCCTAGAACGGGTTATTTCCATTAGTTTGTTTTTCGGGCCTTGGCAGCCTGAGAAAAAAAAACATATTTTTTTCTTGGCACCCCCTTCACTTTCGGTCGGCAAGAGCGAACCCAAATTGCCACGAAGGTCCTTCTTTTCTTCGAGAGCCTCATGGGGGTCCCATCAGCGTGTCCGGGTTTGAAACGACAGACTTAGTGAAAAATATTAGGGGAAATAATAAAACTAAGTAAGAAACAACCCGGTTTTTACCTTTGGTTTCGTTAAGCCTCTGCCGATGGATGGATTATATAAAGCCTAGATTGTATACGACCTAGAGACAAGGTTGAATGGATACGCGTTTTATTAGTGATTATCAGCGTTAGATTATAGCGGATACGAAGGTAGGAATCATTTTATTTCATCCACTAAAAAATACGGTTAACTAACCTCATACGTAGTGAAGACTTTAGCTGACACAATACACGAAACTAGGCTTAATAAAGAAATATATAGGGGAAGGAGAAATATCGGGTACGATGTTTGTTACGATAGTAAACGTACTACGTATTAATTTGGTTATATCGAAAGCGTCATTCTTTGGAACATCTTATAACCCGTGGTCGTTCTATCTATATTTTCATACAATGTTTTTGGAGGTTTGGATGAAGGGTATGTAGGGTATAGTGTTTCGTTCAGGTGTTTGGCTATATATAATTCGAGTTGGGCGCTGCTAGTGACAATCTAGGGGGTTTTGATGGATGACGTAACGTTTATAGGACATGCCTCGAGTTATGAATTGTTCGGCGCGAGCGGCTAGAAGTGCCAGGACCCCAAATTTATTGCACGACTCTTCTCGCTGCGCGGACCTATACCTAATACGAGAGTTTCGAACAAGGTATCAAACTATCAACAACCATGAAACTCTATATCCTAACGCGAAATAGTCATATCAAAAGTCGATCATATAAGTATTCATCTCTATTATTCTTTTAAATTCTCCTAGGCCTCGCTCCTTTCAATGGGCCTCTGTCTTAGATTCGTTCCTCATGTTGAACTTCTATTTTAGACTTGCTTCTCTCATTGGCCCTCCATCTTCGACTGGCTTCTCTCATTGGTCCTCTATCTTAGACTCGCTTATCTCATTGGCACTCTATCTTAGGCTCGCTTCTATCATTTGCCATCTATCTTATACTCCCTTCTATCATTAGTCATTTATCTCAGACTCCTTTTATCATTGGCTTCTATCTTAGACTCGCTTCTATCATTGGCTACCTATCTTAGACTCGCTTCTATCATTGGCTACCTATCTTAGACGCGCTTCTCTCATTGGTCCTCTATGACCAATATGACGAAGTACTCAAGAATTGATACCAGACACTCGTGTAAACACTTGCAGGTCATATACAACTGTAACATGTACCGTTTATTTGCACGTTAATAAATCAACTTTATTAATATTATTATTATATCTTCGACTGGCTTCTCTCATTGGCCCTGTATCTTAGACTCCATTCTCTCATTGGCCCTCTATCTTAGTCTCCTTTATCTCATTGGCCCTCTAAGTCTCCTTCCTCTCATTGGCCCTCTATCTTAAGACTAGCTTCCCTCATTGGTCCTCACTGTCGCTATTATTTTAAATCCAACCATAGCAATAACTAGTATATTAACTTCACCTGTCTACGTGGCAATTTGAAAAATAACTTGGTATCTTATTATCAACTTGTGATCGTAGATTTATATTCGGGCAAAAAGTGGTTCCGCCTAAATTCCTAAGAATAAAAGGGGAGTACACGTTCTCTCGGATCAAGTTTTGAGCCTCGCTCTTGATAGGCAACATCTTCTCCGCGGGCTTCACGCGTCTCCAACCCAGAGAAGAGTAGAAAAGAGAAGAAGAAGAAGAAAAAAAAATGCTCGAGAAAGATTGGCTTAATGCGTTAAGCAATTAAGTATGTACCGAGTATATATTTCCAGACTATACGACAAAAACTAAGATAAATGGAGCAGAAACAGACCCCACGTTTTCACCACGCTTATAGCTTGGTCCTTTTTTAAAACAACCCCTCCAAAAAAGCTAGAGGTCTCTAGCTCTGGCCTTATATACTGAAGGATTAATTTAAAAACCTTGTTCGGTTTGATCTGACGTCTAGAGCCTCTAATTTAATACCAAGTAACTGTTGAAAAAATGTCTAACGCAAAGTTTTTAGCCAGATAGATAGAACAATACGAAAACCAATTAATTTAAAAGTATTTTCAAAATTAAGTATAGTCTACTTGAAATATTTATCCCTTGAAAGGCACGCGGCATCAAGATAAAAATAAAATATTAACTTTTAAGTTTATTTTACTGTAATGAAAAAGGTTTTTCTTTTTTTAATTTTTCGTATTTTCAACGCGTAAGAATTTCTAAAAGGAAGAATGCGGAAAGTTTTTTCCTGATTGGATAGAGCTTAGAATCGGATATCCATTATCTTCTGTTATTCGTATATTTTAAGATATTAAGATGTTTTATTTTCGGATAAATTGTTTGTAACTAAAAAACGAAATTTCTATATTCGTATAATTGTTAAACGTATAAGGTTTACCCGAAGATAAGCCTTTGGTGCTTTATTTACGAACAAATTACTCGTATTCAAACGTATAACGATGCATAAGAAAATTCACATTTCAAGAATTAGTCTAAAATATAAGAAAAATATTTCAAATTAACTTTTAATTTGAATCCCGCTAAGCCTATTTTTCCAGGCAAGTTTTAAATTTATTTCCAGTTTAATATTTATTTTATAAACTTTTAATTCGTGGATTAGGCTTGTTTAAACGATAAGGAATCGATAAAAAATCACTTGTTATTAGGTTGCATTCTCCCTTGAAACGCTAATTATTCGATAGAAAATAATCTTTCCTCATGTTGCATTCTTCCTTTAAATAATTTACTTAACGAAAGTAAGCGCTTTGTTCAGTTGATCCTTAGAATTTAGCTAATGTAATATTTATACCATTGCTTAAAAATTCTTTAATGTTGTTCTAAATATTTAGTGTAAGGTAAATAATTTTCGAAGAGACTGCTCGCGTTTGTTTAAAGGAATGTCAAAGTTAGTACAAGGAAAATAAGAGTAGGAGGGGGCCTAGAATGAAAGAGACTATTGATTGGCGGAGAAAATCTAAGAATTATTGTATTTATTTTGTCCCTATGGGATAAATACAGAAATAAACAAACCCTGAATGTTTTTTATTCCCTGATCACCGAAGCTCGAGAGTTGAAACACCTTTACAGGCGCTCAAAGGAAATACAAGGGAAAATTTCACCCTGTATGATGGCTTTACCATAAATGTCGGGAAATTCTATTTTATTTTAAGTGAGGCGTCATGGAATGGTAAATAAGTAGCATTTTCGTAAAGATCGTTAAAAAATATGAAAGTACTTAATCAATAAAGTTAACTATCTTTCGTATGAAAATTATCGTTAATTACGTTCGGGAAAAAATTGCCTATATATTTTCGCTATTTTCATTTTCAAGTTTCTTAAGAACGCTTCAACCGGCAGAGATATAAAATTTTGAACTTGGCGTAGAGCTCGGAATTGATGGACATAAATTATCATCTGTTATTCGTATATTTTCAGATATTTTATTTTAATATAAATTGTTTTTAACTAAAAAAATTAAATATCTATATTCGTATAATTGTTAAGGTTTACTCGAAGATAAACCTTTGGCGCTTTTTCTACCAACAAATTACAATGGATAAGAACTAAATTCGCGTTTCCAGAATCAGTCTAAAATATAAGAAAAGTATTTCAAATTGACTTTTAATTTGAAGAATATAAATAAAACAACGAAATCAAATCATTATTTTTCGAGGAAATAAATTTTGAATTTTTTATCCGGACGTATAACGCGGATAATATTCTAAGATAAGGCCATTTTTGGATAAAAACGGATATGGATTACGTTTTTTATTTTATCTTCGAATAAGTTAACTCGAATGAAAATTAGTATATTTTTAATCAAACTGATATCAGAATTTAGTAGATTTTATCCAATTAATAAAAATTATACCAATTCCAAGCTCTATATCCATAGACATTTGAAAAAAATGGAGAATTAGAAATATTTTGTTACCATTTTAAAATAAAGTAATATTTAAAATTTCTGGTTAATCTTCCAAACTTTCCCACGTTATGATTAGGGTTAAATAAAACTTTTTTAGCTCATCCATGATGAAGTAATTCTTTCATAATTATAAAATCAATCCATTATGAATTAAAAATTTCAGAGACTTGAGGAAATTAGGACCTCAGTTCATCCCAAATGAATGATACAACTAGTATCACACGAAAACATCGTTCCGAATTATAAATTCAATCGATTATAAATCCGGAAACATTTCCCCAAAGAAATTATTTTTAAAAATTGCACGAAATATTTGAAAGCTTCGAGGCAATTTCAATAATAGAGCGCAAATTAGAACGTAATCAGTGTAGAACCGCCCCTCTTTTCTCTAGAGATTAAATAAGGGGGAAATATAGCGTTTACAAACAAAATAAATTATTCCGAGAGAGAAAAACCGACTGAAATTAATGAAAACTTATGAAAGTGTTTTGATTTTTCTATTTTACTATCGAAAACCTATAGAAATTGTTTGAAGGAAAGGTGAGAAAAAATTACAAACAAATATTAAACTAGAAAATAATTTAAAACTTACCATGAAAGTAGGCTTAGCTAAATTCATAGAAATCAGCTGAATTTCTTCGCGTTGAAGGGTCAGCGACAAATCAAATAAGTATCAACTAGATCTCGCCTTAACGACGGGTCTTTGCTTATTGGTCGCTGACTCTTCATCGCGAAGATATTCAGGGTCTCCATGAATCCAGCTAAGCCTATTTGTTTGTAATTTTTTTTTTGCTAGTGGATTAGGCCTACTTAAACGATAAGGAATCGATAGAAAATTCCATGTGTTTCGTCTCATTCTTCCAATCCTTGATTTTATTGTTAAGGTAACTTTTGTGACTTACGTCCAAGTTGACTCCTTTCAAATTGTATTTCTGAGCCGGCGGATAATCGCTTGGAAGATATCGATAGAACTCGACATTGTTTTTATACCACTTGACCGAATAGAGGAGATCTCCTTCCAAATTGTAGGTGCAGTTCAACCAAAAAGGGTTGCCTAAGATGACGGCGGTCGGCACGTCGATACGAACCAGACGCAGTCCGAAAATTCCTGCAACAAAAAACAAAACAAACGCTCTATGTAAATACCCATAAAACTATAATGTATTTTAGGGTCCCTAACTCTGAACGGTTTTTAAGAAATCTGAGATCTCGATTGCTATGGAATTTTAGCGACGAAGTTAACTATCTAATATCAAGTTTGAATAGTCGCGGACCCGTTGCGCTAATTTTTATCATTCCATGAAGCGTACTTTTGACGCGGACGCGTTTTTTAAAGATAGCAGTAGCGGCTTCTATTTCTGAACGAACGATTCTAATTCTGAACGCCCTGATTCATATTCTGAACACCCCCCTAATTCTAAACCCGAACTATCTTATAACCTATAAAAAAAAATTCCTAAATTAGCAAAAGAAACCACTCGCGCACCTACAATCGAGAAATGACTGTCACCAATGGATTCCTTGGCCGAATTTAACGAGGGAGAGACGGAATTAGAGCGCTCGAGCCAGTATTTGCGAAATTATCGACGATTTAAATATTAAGCATTGCTTTGGCATAGAACCAATAAAGGCATCCTTAATTCGAAGGAAATCGTCGATAATTTCGCAAATACTGGTTTTTGAAAATATTCGTAACCTAAAATTACATAGAGACTAACTTGGGCGTCTAACGTCTGTTGACCTATTTTAAATGTTGAACACTTAATTAAAACTTTAAGTTTTGGAGTTTTCGCGTTTCTCATGCCTACGAAGCTCGTGTTTTAGAAGAATGCCAAAACTAAATTTGTTTATTACATATACATAATATAAGCTAAACGTGACAAGGCTTAGAAATATTTTCATTTTTAAGCAACAGTTTTAGCAAACATTTTTACAACTTAGAAATTCGTCTAAAAGTTTCGTAGGAGGTGTCAGTCTAAATGATATTCTAAGGTCCAATCTTAAGAAATAAATATCTAAAGCCTTGCAAAAGATATTTAGTAATATTGTAATCCCGCATAGAATCTCGCGTACGACAGCACGTGTCGCGTAGAGCTCGGAATCAGATATCCATTATCTTCTGTTGTTAGTATTTTCAGATATTTTATTTTCGGATAAATTGTTTGTAACTAAAAAATGAAATTTTTGTATTCGTATAATAGTTAAATGTATAAGGTTTACCCGAAGTTAAGCGTTTGGCGCTTTATCTACGAACAAATTACTCGTTTTCAAACGTATAAAGATGGATAAGAAAATTCGCGTTTCCAAAAATTTGTCTAAAATGTAAGAAAAATATTTCAAATTGACTTTTAATTTGAAGAATATAAATAAAACAACGAAACCAAGTTTTTAAATCATCTTTTCATTCATTATTTTTTGAATATTTTATCCGAACGTATAACGCGGATAATATTCTAAGATAAGGCCATTTTTGGATAAAAACGGATATGGGGTGTCGCGGGGATTTAACGAAGCCTAAGGTATGTATGAGGACATAGATAACGAAGCGAGTTATCCAATTCTATAATAAAGAAGCACAAATTTTACACGTGCATTTAAAATTCATATATTATAATATTGAACTTGGTGAATATTTTTCTAAAGTTTCTTTACAGTTCAGTGCGCAAAATAGTTTGAATTTTAATGGGGTGAAAAATGTACCAATCATAATAGTACGCCATCAATCAATCAATCAGGAAGAAAACGCAGCTGCAAAAATATTACGTGAAAAACTGAAAGAAAAAAATTAACATACATATGGTAATACATTATACACTTTTGCGTATAAAAATGTAAATTTTCAATTGTGTAAACGAAGCAAAATTTATACAAAAGAATACGAGGTGATATACATAGGAGTAAGGTTTGGTTTTAAAATTGGTATACAGCGAGGGCGATTGTAAAAATATGGGTAGAGGCGAAACTAGAGCTGAATTTTCAAAAATGCGTTTTATCAGTGATCGGAAAATGATTCAATCAAAGAAACAAAGAACGTATTTGCTTTACAAAAATGAAGGAATTTCGAACTAGCGAACGAGAAAACGACCAGCTATTCCATTCCAAGACGAAACTACGATAAAAACAAAGTCAAATACATATATTCGAGCGTTTTAATCTTTACGAACCTTCCATTTGATACGAAAAATACACTAAATTCGAATCCATACCAAATAGAATCTTCGACAAAACCGAAATTTTGATATTTGCATTGTTATATATTGTATTTTTAAAGGAAAGGCCTACATTAAAAGTTTTAAAATTACCCTAATTTTTGGAATTAGGCCTACCACCTCAGAGTAGTTTACAGAAATTCACAAAATGAGTTGTATTTCATTTTCTGTGGTTCCCAATGATTTTAGACGATTTAAAACGTTAAAAGGAGAGTGCAATCTAATCACAAGTGATTTTTTGTCGATTCCTTATTGGTTAAATAGGCTTAATCCACTAGTGAAAAAGTTTACGGACAAATATTAAACTAAAGAAATAAATTTAAAACTTACCCGGAAAATAGGCTTAGCGGAATTCATGGAGATTCTGATTTCCTCGCGTATAAGGTCAAGCGACTAATCGAACGTGATTGTAAGTCTCATGAACGACGGGCCTTTGCTCAATGCTCACTAGACCTTACACGGAGGCAATTCAGATGATCTTCATGAATCCCTCTAAGTTTTAAATTTATTTCTAGTTTAATATTTGTTTTGTAAACTTTTTATTTGAGGATTAGGCCTATTTAAACGATAAGGAATCGATAAAAATGACTTATGTTGCATTCTCCCTTTAAACGTGATATAATACGATTGGTCCGAAGTTATATTTACTGTTATAGATTTTACCAAACTATAGAAATTAATTTAAACAACAAAAAGTGTCTAAAAATTCCTTGAAAATTCTAAAATACTTTTTTGTCATGGTGATTACGAAAATAAATTTAAAAGCTGTTCCCTTTAAACAGTTTAAACCATTTATTTTTGCGGCCTTTAGTTTTTACGTAATAACGGGTGGTTCCTCATTCAACCGCTCCCAACCAAAAATGGTATTTTAAATTAGACCTTTTCTTTAACTTCATCCCGATGGAACTAAAGAACTTTACAATTGAAACGCTAATAATTTCAAATTTCATAACGTAAGAATACCACCGTTAGAGGCCGGGATTAAGCTATTTATAAAATGTACAGTTCATAGTTTCAAACGGAAGTAAAATCTCCGGATGAAACCCGAAATGCAATCGAAAGCGAGAAACTGGAACTCAACGCCCGAGAATTTCTCTAAGGACTGCGTAGCGGAAAACTCGAGAACCGCGGGCATTAGGCGACAATTACGTAGTATCTTTACACCGAAGATAAAGGTTAAGTTCGACCGATTCTTCTTTTCAACCTAGGGACGACTGACTTAGGCTAAATTTCGTAGTAAATGGCGCAATAAAAGAGGCGTAAGAATTTATGTATCCTATTTTGTGTTTTAGTGGCATTTGCGTATCGAAGAGGAAAGAAAAATCCATATAGTTCAATTTACCATCTTAGAATGCGTCAATCTTGCTATTGGAAAACCGGTTTTATACGGTTGTTACAATGACTTTAAAACTTATAATTAAAGTGAGGCTCTCACGGATTTTTCACGAACTCCAAATGGATATTGAGTAGCATTTTCGGAAATATCGTTAAAAACGATTCAAAATAAATATTCATATGTCATAGAACAAAAATACCGCGACCATAAAAATATATATTTTATAATCGCCATTTTCGAAATTTTTAAAATAAAACTACGTTACGAATATTGTAAAGTATATGATTGATTCTTGCAGGATCTGACACGTGATAAGGTCGCTTTCGCGCAGTCTTTTTAGTAAAAGTACTTAATTCAAATCAAGGCTACATTCAGTAACACTGAACGGACGCAGCGCTGAGCTCATCAGAAACCATTTTTCATTGAACGGTATTTTCGCATTTCCGGTTTCAACGTCACGTTGTTCATTGGGCAGTCAACGAACTTTGAGCAACGGAATGATGACGTAGGAATGGCGGGAGTTCTGATATATTGATCTCAAATTTAATGAATTATTTTTAAGTGAGATATAGATTATCATAGTGTATTACTGAGTACACGTTCATTAATGTACGTTAAAGTGTCATCCGCGCATGAGTAATTTCGAAACCCTTAAACGGCGCCCCGTACGAAAAAACGTCATAGAACATTTTCGTCATAAAATGATACATAGAACCCACTGTAGCTCGGTCCTACCACCATTTTCGAAACACCTTTATATTTTTGATATTTTTATTTTGAAGTTCAGGCGTCAACCAAAGATATATAATTTTGTATACGGCGTTTTTATAGTATGATAAAACTAAAAATATAATCATTGAGAACTATTTTAAGCATAATATAGTAAGATATCCATCAAATCACTTGGGAGTATGTGAGTACATTGTACTCGTCTCGAGCTATATAGCATCCTCAGTCGATTATTATCGTCGCTTAGAGCGAAAAAACACTCTTATTGCTAAAGTAATATAAGGCTCAAAGTTGGATCAAATCAGGATTTATATAGAAAGAATTTTGGTTGGTACTTAGTCTTATACGGGGAGGCTCGCTTTGGGATATGTACGTCTTTTATTTGGGATTTTGGGAGGTACACTCGTAAGCCTCGTTCACACTAGAGAGAAATCAGAAACTCCGTGATTCCCGTGATTCCCGCTAAGTCTATTTCCCGGGTAGGTTTTTAATTTATTTCTAGTTTAATATTTGTTGGTAATTTTTTTCACTAGTGGATTAGGCCTATTTAAACAATAAAGAATCAACAAAAAAAATCAATTGTTGTTAGGTTGCATTCTTCATTTAAACATTGAGAAGGGTTTGAAAAACTGGCTACGTTCAGTAACTTCCATCGGTAAGAGTCCGGTTTTTTACCGGTTGAGTATTTTAGGCGACATTGTATGAAAGCGGTTTCAACCTATTAGCAAATTTTAAAATAAAAAATATCAGGATTTCCCGCCATTCCTACGTCATTAAAAACAGGCCAGCTGGCCTGTTTTATTTATAGGTGTCTCAAAATTTCATTAGAAAAGTCTATGGAGATTTGTCTTATGAGGTGGAATTCTTTGTCATATTGATAACTGAGATATTCTTCTTCTTCTTCTTCTTCTTCTTCTTCTTCTCCCGACCGCGAGTCCGTTTCATTGAGAGTTTGCATTCGAGAGAGAAAAATATGTTAGGATCATGGGGGTACTCTATATTTTTCTACGTTTTTCTGATGAATACTTCGACTGAGATAACAAAAGCTTTATAGATAACGTTGAAGCCCCGTGAAAGACGGCGTTTCATTCAGAGTTTGCATTCGAGAGAGAGAGAAATGTTGGGGTGTTCTATATTTTTTATACTTTTCTGATGTTGAATACTACGACTGAGATAACAAAAACTTTAGATAACGTTAAAGCGAAAGACGGAATAAGGAAACTATTTTTTTAGTCAAAGCGAAAGACGGAATAAGGAAACTATTTTTTTAGTCTCTATATCTAAGAAACGCACGGAATGTTTTGTTGATAATGTTTTATTAACAAAATTAGAATGATGTACCGTAGGGTAGATAAACTAGGGTATTTCACATTAGCCTCAATGATATATAGAGATGAGATTTCCAAAATGTCTTAGAAAAATGGACTCTGAGACAGATTTAATTAATTCATTAGTTTATAAAAATCGGCGGTGGGACACCACTCCCCCAGTAGGCCACTCTTTGTTAGTGGGCCCGTTTTTTATCTTGCCTACTTTGGGTATAAAAGGCTAGGTATTCAGCGAAACAATATCATTTGACTGCTTAATATCTCGACGTCAACTTGGAAGTATTGGTTAGTCATTACTTTGAACTCAAAGGTGGAAGGATAGCGTCTCATCTTCATTAACTGACTGGCGTGCCATGAAACACTCGTCCATCACATTGTCAGCAGTATCTACTTATCATCTGCATAAGTCATTCTATGAAGAAACCTGCCTGCTAGAAAACCGCGCTATGCGTCAAGACTTTGAGGAAGTGGGAACCCTGAGCAAGAACTTCTACATCGTCAGCCTGATCATTGCATACATGTAAATATTTATTTTAACCATTGCGTGAATTACGCTTGACTAAATAAATCATATTTGTTATAGAGGTGTTTTTATTTCAATGTCACACATACTTGTTATTTTAAAACCTTTAACTAAGGGATACTGGTCTCTTGTTTACATTTTTAGGTTTTCGGCAATATGGGTATCTAATTTTAGGAATTCCTGAAAAACTGTTACCCACCTATATTAAAAACAGGCCAGCTGGCCTGTTTTATTTATAGGTGTCTCAAAATTTCATTAGAAAAGTCTATGGAGATTTGTCTTATGAGGTGGAATCTTTTTTGTCAATGATAACTGAGGTTTTCTCCTTCTTCTTCTTCTTCTTCTTCTTCGTCCGACCGCGAGTCCGTTTCATTGAGTGTTTGCATTCGAGAGAGAAAAATTTGTTAGGCTCGTGGGGGTACTCTATATTTTTCTATACGTTTCGGATTAATACTAAGACTGAGATAACAAAAGCTGTAGATAAGGTTGAAACACCGTGAAAGACGGCGTTTCATTGGGAGTTTGCATTAGAAAGAGAGAAATGTGTTAAATTTACAAGGGTGTTCTATTATATTTTTATTATACTTTTATTATGTTGAATACTAAGACTGAATAACAGTAGCTTTGATTACGTTGGATAAGAAGATGGATAAAAAGATAACGTTGGTGTATGCAGTTGAATAAAAAACTTGTGTCTAATTAAATATAAATAATAAAGCAGAACGCGAGAGATACAAACGATATATGTTTTGGTTTAAAAGATATAGGACAATGCCTAGAATTCTACGTATTGAGTCAAATGCAAAACAGTGTTTTTAACGTTTATAGTGCGTATTGAATTTTTTTTATCAATGATTATAAGCCACAGGGTACATAAACTTGGGTATTATACAATAGCCCAAATGGTATATAACGGTGAGATTTTGAAATGTCTTAGAAAATGGACTCTGAGACAGACGTACAATAAATTGATTTAGTTATAAAAGTTGGCGGGAAATTTAAATGATGCTGCAGAATTTAAAGGAGTCTAGAAAGGATACGGATATAAGAACAAAATTGGACACACGCGCGATAGGACACAATATCGATGGGATATAATCTCGATGGGATGCAATCTTGATAGACCGTAATCTTCATGTACATAATCTCAAGTGGAATCTTTATCGATAGTTCACAACCTCGAAAGGACATTTTGTTTCCTTGCCCTTCTTGTAATATTTTAGGTAAGCCCCTTTTGAGTATTCGAACTTTCGGTACTATCATGTGTTCGACATAACGAACTTTCGGACTCGTCGTCCAATTCTTACAATGGGATGTAAATACGTTTTTCAGTTGGCCTATCGCCAGTAGGCCAAATCCGTTTTTTAAGGGAAGTCGACGTAGTTTTTCGAGAGATAAAAGTCATTTGCGCCTATGGATAGAACACATTCTCTCTCTGTCATTCATGCGTTCAACATCGTGTAAAAAAAAAAAGTTGACGTCTCTAGCCTGCTGCAGAGGTGGAAGTTCCGTGGTGACGCCTAGAATGTCTTAGCCTTCAAGGATTAGGATAGGCCAAGTAGAGGACAAGTAGTGGATAGATGCCTGGGGCCATCATCCTGTACATCTCTTGGACAGCAGAGTAAAGGAAGACTTACGTTTCTTTAGGAACAGTGCGGAGGACTTGGCACAGTTTTTTGCAAATATGTTCTTTAACGCGATGTTGTTTTTACGACTTCGTTTGCTTTTTTTTGCAGGGCTCTTTGAATTTATGAGAATTATACTTGTAATAATAAAGTTTAATGTTTATTCTGGTCTCGATCGTCTCGTTAATTCTCGAGTAGATATTTTAGTATCTTAGTGGATGTTCATGGTAATCACTTTTCGTTATCTTTAAGTTAGCAGATTAAAACAACGCTAGTAAGGTCACGTCAGGCTAGTATATTTTATCATTCGAATTAGCCAATATCCCTTTAGCTAGTAATCCCTTGGTATCACCCTTCTCTCTTATAATTGACGAGTTCGGAATTGAAGCGAATCTTCCAGAGCCATGGCGCGATTGAGGTAGAACATCGTTATGCCGCTTTCGTCGTTCTTATTCTAAACTAAGCGTAGTGGATGAATACATGGATGGAAACAAAGAAAGAGTCATCATATTATATGTAACGGCAAATTCGGACTTTATTTATATTTTCTTATATAACCTTTAAAATCTTTGACTCCTACCCTTTAATTCGTAAATACTTTTATTTGTAAACGGCAGAGACTCCGCCCCCCCCCCCCAGAACAATTACAGTCGTAGGGTGTTTTTTCTTTTAGGTCTTCCGATACGCGTATCTAGCTAGCGCGAGGTCGGAGGTTAGAGTTGTAATGGTTCTTCTTGCACATGGACTTCTTTTTTTTTATAAATCGGTCCCATGTGTACTCAATTTTAAGAAAACTTTAAATTCCTTTTAGTTGCCATGCCCGCGTATGCCGCGTCATGGTACCAATTATATATTTTCCTACTTACTGGTATCCTGAGGTTGGACTGGAGACTTAAAAGCGAGAGGTCATAATTTTTAAATTGAGTTTAAATATACGGAGTAAGAAAAAGGCTTGATCGCCATGTACAAAATAAAATCTAACCGGGCAATCAGATGATTCGAAATCACGCGATGACGAGACGTCAGCGACCAGTATTCTGTATACATTTCAATCTTTAATTGTGCGCGTCAGTCCACCATTATTTGTGCGCGTCGTGTAACGCGTCCTCACAGGAAAACGAGTGAGTTCAAAGCTATTTTAAAAGGGTACCAATTAATTAGGTCAAAACTATTAATCTAATAGCCCATGAGGTGCACCATGGCAGACCAGTATTTATTAAGTGTTGTTAATAATTTTCATTAACCGGCAAATAAACTGAATGGTTTCATTTTAAATCTAAGTGAAAAATGAAAATTAAACGGTATAAACCATCAAAATGAAAACAACGGCTTAAGCGATGTTAATATTCATCTAAATCGAAAGCACTTCTGAATTAAACTGTGTGAAATGAAATTTAAGAACTATAGTTTTATGCTGAGAGTATTGACGTGTTCGTTCTGCGGGAGCTCGAGGGAATATTTTTGAATATGGCAAAAACAAGAACTTAATCAATTTACTTTTAAAAGGATCGAATAACGTGCTGCGATCGAGATTAAAAAAGATGTCGCGTGCACCATAGGATATTTAATCTTAAACCACAGTTATAGTGCCCCATAATTTAGAACAACAATAACCGATTATAAAGTTTGTACAATATAAAATAATCATATATATTAAATCATTTCAATTTAAACTTGTAAATTTGCAATTTTAATTCCTACCACTAAATTAAAAAAAAAAAATGGGTTAATTGATTTACAAGTGTTTAATTTTTCCAAAAGCAAACACAAATTATACAAAAACGTTGTTTTGCTTCGCACTTCAAAAAAGTGCATTTATAGGTAAGAATTTCAAACCCGTGAAGGGACAGAAATTATAAATTCACAGTGAAAGAAATATGAAAGTCACAGTCTAAGAAATCATAAAGCTATAATTATTATACAAAAACGTTGTTTTGCTTCGTACTTCAAAAATGTGCATTTAAAGGTTAGAATTTCAAACCCGTGAAGGGACAGAAATTATAAATTCACAGTGAAAGAAATATGAAAGTCACAGTCTAAGAAATCATAAAGCTATAGTTATAATAATTAATATGAATAAAAAATTTACAAAAAAATGACGTATAAATTCGGCCTATCGAAACTTTTAATTATGCAGAAATCATTCTGTTGTAGAATTCAATCTTGGTAAGGGTAACTAAAAGCCAACTATGCGTGGAAAGGTAGAATAGCATAATACCAAATAGTTCCTGCCCGCGTTTTTAAAATGTTTAGTTGTTAGGATGGATGGTTGCAGTTTTCAGTTAGTAAAAGGAAACATTCGCCTCTTTATAAAGTTTCTAATCATTAAATCTACATAAGTAAAAGTTTCGATAGGCCGAATTTATACGTCATTTTTTTGTAAATTTTTTATTCATATTAATTATTATAACTATAGCTTTATGATTTCTTAGACTGTGACTTTCATATTTCTTTCACTGTGAATTTATAATTTCTGTCCCTTCACGGGTTTGAAATTCTAACCTTTAAATGCACATTTTTGAAGTACGAAGCAAAACAACGTTTTTGTATAATAATTATAGCTTTATGATTTCTTAGACTGTGACTTTCATATTTCTTTCACTGTGAATTTATAATTTCTGTCCCTTCACGGGTTTGAAATTCTTACCTATAAATGCACTTTTTTGAAGTGCGAAGCAAAACAACGTTTTTGTATAATAATTCCATTGCCCAACATAAATCCAACTCTCCCAGCGGATGACAAAGTCACGTTGAAATCATTGTCCGAATGAATAGGTCCGTTGAATGTTACTGAACGTACTCATGCAAGGTTTGAAAACTTGCGTCAAATGTGAAGGCAGCTTTTTTTTTCTCTTATCCATTTCGATGATGGCTTCTATTTCGCGAATGAGCTAGGCCTGTATCACGCGTTTTATTACGGCTGTATTTATTTCCACGAGCGTGGAGAATAAAACAGTGCACCCGAGAAACAACTCAAATCGTAAATACCTTTCTTCTATACTCGTCTCCCAAGATCCTATATGTATAAAGGATATATCGACTTCCAAAGAACAATTTGTTTTATCAATGAGGTTTTGCATAGTGTATCATTCCGCCGCAGGCTTTCCTACACTCTGTATAAACCTCCACATTATCCATGAACATAAATATAGACGGAAAAACTAAGCTTAGTTCACACTATAACTACTTAAAGGGAGAATTCGAGTTAACTTATTCGAAGATAAAGTAAAAATCATAATCCATATCCGTTTTTATCCCAAAATGGCCTTATCTTAGAATATTATCCGCGTTATACGTTCGGATAAAAAAGTTCTAAAATTGTTTTCGTGAAAAATAAATAAAAAGATGATTTAAAATCTTAGTTTCGTTGTTTCATTTATATCCTTGAAATTAAAAGTCAACTTGAAATATTTTTCTTATATTTTAGACTGATTCTGGAAATGTAAATTTTTTTATCCATCGTTATACGTTTGAAATCGAGTAATTTGTTCGTAGATAAAGCGCCAAACGCTTATCTTCAGGTAAACCTTATACATTTAACAATTATACGAATATACAAATTTCATTTTTTAGTTACAATTTATCCGAAAATAAAATATCTGAAAATATACGAATAACAGAAGATAATGGATATCCGATTCCGAGCTCTAGTCAAAGAATAACAAATAAACCTCAATATTGTTTCGAAAGAAATATATTTAAACACTAAAAAATATAATTCAATTCAGGGTTTAACTCTATTTGATAGAAAAATCTTAAATATTTTATACAATTTTGGGAAGTTTGTTTTGTAAAGTTAGGAACACCGAATCTTTTGAATATTAGATCAATTTCGGGTTAGAGAGGGAGGGCAAATAAATAAAAAAAAAAAAATACTCGTAAAAACCAACAAAACCTATAAAAACTCGCTTCAAGCGGTCAACAAGCTTCGACAGAGATATTTTTTTTATATTATTTATTATAGAAGATCGTAAAAACTTCACCAATCCAAGATACGCAATCCGTACAGTGTATCATAAATCAAAATCACATCCCAAGCATACCGAACTTGGGAGAGAAAATTGTGACTTTGTATATGGTTTCCCACTATAGTACTTAACGATACATTCCATTTTTTTTTTTTTTTTTTTTTTTTTTTTTTTTGCAATGTTAAGTTCTCCTATACCGGTTTCATTCCGTTACTATTTACTAGAAGATGCAGGTAGATAAGGAAACTTTACTGGTGATGAAAACACAATATGGTGCACGTAAAAAAATAGAAAACAAACATTCTTTACCTCAAAAATAAAATATTTCAAAAATACATTGTTGAAAAGTAAATAAAATTGAATATATATATAAATATAAAAAGCTTTAGAATTTTATATTCTATATTTTATAAGAGATATAGAACTTATAGAAAAACAATTTTTAGTTTACATTACCTATAAAGGTACCGCGTATTGATACATTATCAATAGGCCTAATCCACCAATACAAATATTACAAAACAAATATTAAACTAGAAATAAATTTAAAACTTACCCGGAAAATAGGCTTAGCGGGATTCATGGAGATCAGCTGAATTGCTTTCCGTGTAAGGTCTAGTGACCAATGACCGAAGGCTAGTCGTTCACGGGAGATCTCCACGACACTTACAATCGCGTTCGATTGGTCGCCCAAGGAAAGTAAGTTTTAAATTTATTTCTAGTTTAATATCTGTTTGTAAATTTTTTCATTAGTGGATTAGGCTTATTTAAACAATAAGGAATCGACAAAACAATCACTTGTTTTTATGTTGCATTCCCTCTTTAAGTATGGACGAGTACTCGGGTTACCGTTATTGAAAATTGAATAGTACGAGTTAGATCATAGGGATATGAATTTCGCTCCCGAAAATAAGCTAGAGGCGAATTTTATGGCTTTCTTCCGTTTGGGATATTTTTTTAGTGGATTTCCTCAGTATTTAATGGCAAATAAAAGCAGGCCTTATGGTTAAATAATCCTTCAATTTATCATCGCTAGCATTTCCTAGAGTTTTCGGAAAGTTTTCATTAACTATCTGTTGACTGAATGGTACGAAATCATAAACGTATATCACAAAATTTCCATTTTTGAAAACCTGGATTTGATAATATTTTTTTTTACTACTTTGGAAATTCGATAATGGGATAGGAGTGGTAAATTTAGATATTATGATGTTTACCCGAACTTGTCCGCAGAAATAAATGGTCAACATTATTGGTATTTTTTATCTGATTCTTCGTGAAAAACTATGCCACCCTTATTTTTTTCATAATTTTTGGCGAAGAGATTCTCTAAGAAAATATTTTTAAAAATTTTATGTCCTTAAAACGTGTTTGAATATCTCACTGTTGCCAAGAGGCCAATCAGCAGACGTTAAAAAGACGGCCACTCTCAAGAGCTTTTACTTAAATGTGGTCAAGAAGGATCAGATAAGGAGAGGAAAAGTGGGAACGGCGCGGCTCCTACTGCGTCGGCCTAAACTCCCACTCTGGGAGAACGGGGGACAGACGGGGGTAGAGATGCTTCGTGGTAAATTGTTGTCACGTGGGTAAAACGAATCCTTTATGAGACGCGCTAGCTAGCGACCACGTGACAACAGTTTACCTCGAGAATTTCCTATCCCCCCTTTCCACCCGAGTGGGAGGTTGGCTCTTCTCTCTCTAACTCAACGCAGCCCCACTTTTCCTCTCCTTATCTGATCCTTCTTGATGTGGTGTAGTCTAGTCGAGCGCTTCACCGAAGATTATAGGGTTTAGTAATTTTAGCGACGATCAATATTGTTTTACCTGATATTTACGAAGACTGTGTACCTTAATTTTAAGATCAATTTCATAATATGTCACCCGTTAGTTCGTTCACATTCTTTTTATTTTTAAACGGGGGTAATTTTAAAGCGGGGAAATTGAGTCGGAGTCAATTTTTCCATTGAAAACCTAAGCCTTGTCTGAATCTCCCGCGTAATTTGAAGTTGTATTTTTCACGCGATTTGAAAATTAGGCTTAAGACTCAATTTTCCGCCTTAAATTTTCTTCTTATTAGGTTACATTATCCCTTTAATAACTAATTAACCTACAGAGATATAATGTTGTCTTAATATTATGATAAAACTAAAAATTGAATCCATAGGTATTTGCAAAAAAATGGTGATAGCCCGACTTTAAAATTAAATCACGTAGTACCCCTTTAACTTTGAGTTGATATTTAACACCCATACTGTAATAAGAAATATTTTAAATTAGAGCGGTTGAGTATTAGTTCGTAGAAAGGTTAACTTGACGACCATGCACCAGCCAATCAAAAAGGGTTATTTTTACGGCCATTAATAGCGAAAGTACTTGAACGTATATCAAGTTCATTTCCAATTTCATTTTTCAGCGTGTACGAAGCTAGGATTAGCGTTATTTTCAAGTCGATCATGGTCGAGAGATAAACGATCTGCAGTCAACTTTCTACGAGATGCAACCTCAAACTTAATTTTAATATAGAAATTTTCGAAGCTTCCAAAGTTCCACCTTTTGTTTCATAAACAGATAGGTTAATTCCTTAGAAGAGTAATAAAGGCGAAATTAAGGGCGTAAGGGCGACCTCTTGAAATATATGGCTACGAGGGTCCTTTCGACCAATCGCCTCCCACTATATCCCCATCCCGAGACACTTGAAAAGTCGAAATTACGTGACTCTTTTCAGTCAAAGACCCAAAGTGAAAAATATTTGCCAGCTCTGCCCTTTTATAACCGAAATAAGAAAAGCTCCAAGTTTAAAGGTGTGATCTAAATTTATATTTTAATATAATATTACTTTTATGTTAAATTAATTAATTTCATGAATAATATTTATGTTTAATTAATTTATTTAATGGTTAATATAAATGTTAAATTAATTTATTTAATGATTAATATAAATGTTAATTTAATTTATTTAATTATTAATATTTATGTTAATTTAATTATTGGTTAATTTTATATTATTTTAATTGTTGCATAATTTTGATATTATTTTAATTGTTGGATAATTTTGATATTATTTTAATTGTTAGATAATTTTGATATTAATTTAATTGTTGGATAATTTTGATATTATTTTAATTGTTGGATAATTTTGATATTAATTTAATTGTCGGATAATTTTGATATTAATTTAATTGTCGGATAATTTTGATATTAATTTAATTGGTGGATAATTTTGATATTAATTTAATTGTTGGATAATTTTGATATTAATTTAATTGTTGGATAATTTTGATATTAATTGTTGGATAATTTTTATATTAATATAATTGTTGGATAATTTTTATATTAATATAATTGTTGGATAATTTTGATATTATTTTAATTGTTGGATAATTTTGATATTATTTTAATTGTTGGATAATTTTGATATTATTTTAATTGTTGGATAATTTTGATATTATTTTAATTGTTGGATAATTTTGATATTATTTTAATTGTTGGATAATTTATATCTTATTTTAATTGTTGGATAATTTCTATTATTTTAATTAATCGTTAATTTTCATATTAATTTAATAATTCATTTTCATATTAATTTAATCGTTCATTTTCATATTAATTTAATCGTTCATTTTCATATTAATTTAATCGTTCATTTTCATATTAATTTAATCGTTCATTTTCATATTAATTTAATGGTTCATTTTCATATTAATTTAATCGTTAATTTTCATATTAATTTAATCGTTAATTTTCATATTAATTTAATCGTTAATTTTCATATTAGGATCTCCATGAATCCCGCTAATACCCTTTTCAGACGAGGCGTAACTAGCCGGTTTATTCAGACTTAACCGTGGTTTAATCACAATTAACCGAGATTTATTGAACTGAGAAGGCTATGTAAACTTCGGTTAAATCTGATTTAACCACGGCTAATTACGCCTCGTCTGAAGAGGGTATAAGCCTATTTTCCGGGTAAGTTTTAAATTTATTTCTAGTTTAATATTTGTTTTGTAAACTTTTTATCGGTGGATTAGGCCTATTTAAACGGTAAGTAATAGATAAAAAAAAATCACTTGTTATTAGGTTGCATTCTCCCTTTAAACGAAAGAAAATATAAAAGCTTTACGCTTCGGTGAATGTTTATAAGAAGCTCTTCTTGATTATAGCGACAAATTAAAACAGATAAATCTATTCTAAAAAGATCTTAGAAAATAATAATAAAAATTAACATACATTTCTTAAAATCAAGCCGGGTTTAATTTTAGAAAATTAAGTTATCACTAAATATTTAAGTGACGATATCATAATTTTTTTAAGGGTTTTAGCGTAACTTCTCGACAACTTAATTAAATAACTCAAAACTAAATACGCTTCCACTCTAAAAATTAGCTCCCAAAATTCTTCGGGCTAATTTTAAAAACGACTCTAAAAATCTCGGAATGAAGACAAAACTTTGATTAAAGTAGCAACGGAATGCTTCTAGCACTGGACACCAATTTATAAAGCGAAGCTTTCACCATATGACGTGGTTTAATTCTAGTAACGTAATTAACGACAATTTTAATTTATAAATTTAAAGGTTATAAAATACTTATTTTTACTGTCACGGTAATATTTTGAATCGTTTTTTTTTTAAAGAGAAAATGCAATCTAATAACAAGTGATTTTTTATCGATTCCTTATCGTTTAAATAGGCCTAATCCACCGATAAAAATTTTACTAAATAAATATTAAACTAGGAATAAATTTAAAACTTACCCGAAAAATAGGCTTAGCGGGATTCATGGAGATCCTGAATAGCCTCCGTGTAAGATCTAGCGACCAATGATCGAAGGTTCAAGGTCCGTCTTACAATCGCGTTCGATTGGTCGCTAGACCTTATACGCGAAGAAATCAGGATCTCCTCGAGTCCAGCTAAGCCTATTTTCCGAGTAAGTTTTAAATTTATTTATAGTTTAATATTTGTTCGTAAATTATTTCCTAGTGGATTAGGCCTATTTAAACAATAAAGAATCGCGATAAAAATTACTTGTTGTTAGGTTGCATTCTCCCTTTAAATATATTTCCAAACATTCTTTTATTCGAAACTATTTAAAAATAGGTAACAGTTTCACTTGAAGAATTCCCTTAAACAAGGATGAAAAAATTACGAGATTGAATGCAATATCCTTACTAAAATTAGAAAATTCCGGAGTTGGAAAGAGCCAGATAGAACTTCAAATATCGTTCGCTTTTAGGCGCGTTTACGAGAGTTAAAATTTTAGGCTTAGAGAAAGTGGGGAATACTTGGCGATAAATTATACAAAACCGCGAAGAACGAAAGAGCTGCTTTCTCCTAGAGCTTGCTCTGGGAATTCTGGAGAATTAGGGTGTATTGGGTATAGGGTTCGCTCGCCTCTTACTTCGCAAACACCGTTTATAATATGTAGAATAAAGAGAAAACTCGCGGAGAAAGAGCTAGGGAACAATAAGAGCAAACAATAGTTAAAATTAATACCACTTGTAGGCGAAAAGTTAAGCCTTACGAATTTAAAAACAACACGCACTTCAAAAAGAGAGAATTTGCCAACGTCGGTATGTAGTTCGTGGTGAACTACTTAAAGGCATTTTTAAATCCCCTTTAAAGTCGCCTTCTTTTCTAGCAGACGACGTTAACCGTAACAAATTGTACAATTGTAATACCCTCTTCAGACGAGGCATAATTAACCGAGGTTTAATCAGATTTAACTGAGGTTTATTGAACTGCGAAGGATATGTAATACATCGGTTAAATCTTAGTTAACCGGCTAATTACGCCTCGTCTGAAGAGGGTATAAGTAACGAGCATTTTAAAGTGGCAAATTTCAGAGCAGATAGGATCTTTAAGGGTAGAGTGAAAAGGAAATCCGCGTGATTTATTATTGATTCTACTTAACAAGATGATGTGCATGAGGTTGTACGGTATAGCTACTCGACCATGGCAACTTGTTTTCTAAGCCGAAATTAAGTTCGTATTTAAAACAGAGACATGATGTCTGACTCTCTATTTATTATTACTCCACGTTTTTACGTCTGGTTCTCGCTTTATTATCCCTAATCCATGATTTCACGTTTGATTTTCCCTTTATTATCCCTAATCCATGATTTTAAATCTGCCTCTCGATTTATTATCCATAATCCATGATTATACGTCTGCCTCTTCCTTTATTATCCTTAATCGATGATTATACGTCTGGTTCTCCCTTTTTAATCCCTAATCCATGATTTTTAGGTTTGATTCTCCCTTTATTATCCTTAATCCATGATTTTAGGTTTGATTCTCCCATTATTATTACTCCATAAAAAAAATCACTGATTTTTCCTCTTATTAGTTGATTAAATCAACTTAGGTACTTCAATAGCGCCGACGCTGTTTTCATTTTCAACTTACATTTTCAGGAGTTTTTTAAAAACATATATGTACATGAAAGGGATTGCCCAATTTATAAACTTGGCAGTTTATTCCCTAAGCGAGAAATATTGGGATGAAAATCGTGTGTGTAGTGTGTAAACAAAGGATTTGTTTCCAGCCCGGGAAGCTTTTTAAACAGTAAAGTCCTCGGATTAAAAGTCCCCGGTTGCACTAAAACTTTTTAATATATATAATCTTTTTCACGTTCTTTGTATCGTTCATAATCTCGGTCATCGGTATACCTCAGAAAAACGGAAGCAACTTCCCAATCTCTTACGCGAAATAATAAACAATTCTACTTAACAAATTGAATTAGATGGTTGCGTAAAACGCCTGTTCAGATTAGAGCTCGGAATTCGTATAATTTTTATTAATTGGATAAAATCTACTAAATTCTGATGCGTATTATCTGTTTGATTAAAAATAGACTAATTTAATTCGAGTTAACTTATTCGCAGATAAAGTAAAAAACATAATCCATATCCGTTTTTATCCAAAAATTTGAAAATATTTAGATTTTGGGATGAAAATGAAAGGAAACACCTCAGGCAATTCAAAAGACTCCGCTTAAATTTTAGGCTTTCCTTGCTAAGTTTTCTACGGCCTCCTATGTGACTGTTTAGCTCCATTGATCCTTGTTAAGCCTACTTTCAGAGTAATTAAAAAAATGTTCTTTTCATGGATTAGACCTATTTAAACAATAAGGAATCTACGACAGAAAAGGCACTTGTTGTCGAGTTACATTTTCACTTCCAGGGAACAATTTTTTTCACGCGAGATTAAACCTCGCGCATTAATCCGACTTAGTCTTTGCTACATTGCAAATTATACTGTCGATAAAATTCACGTGAAGAGAGGTTTTAGTTGCTTATAAATATCTCTAGATAAAATAAAGCTAAGGCTTAGTCGGATATAATGGAAAAGTTTGAACACACTATAAACTCGCTTCGGATTTAATCCGAACGCAAAAACAGCGATCTCGAGCCGCAATATCACCCGGAGCTCTCTCCTCTTTGTTTATCGTTAAGCTTTCGAAAACTAATGACGCACTCTAGATATTTTATAAATAGAGACAAGGTTTACTGGTCACCGATGCTGATACTATCCGAGTATGTTAGTAGAAACTATGGAAGCTAGGGTCAAACGAAAACGTTAAGAACGGACCTGGATGTGTATTCTTTTTAAAAATTATCCCTACTTTAGAAAAGTATTCTAAAAGGGGTGGACTTTGGAGCGAGGCAATCCCTAGATCAATGAATGACGCCAATGTTATACTAGAACTAACAAAGGTTTAGCGGAAGACATTCACGACACCTATGATGATAAATTCGAACGTAACCAGGATACATTTTAAGGTTTTTAAAACTCTGAAAGGATCTTAATCCGAAATGCTTTCGCAAGTTCATATATTTTGTTTCGTAATATCTTTTGGGAAATTACTTTTTAGAGGTTTTGATTGAGCTACTCAGACTAATTTTATTTACGAAGTATATTCCAAATTAATGGTATTAGCTTTTATTATATTGGAGATACGCCTAAATTGGTCTATTTAATAGATGATTTACACGTACAGAAGAGATTTTAAATCTATGAAAAACTATGTCTGAGAATGAAATAAAACGAAGGTGAAGAACAAGATCCAGATCAAGAATAAGAACCAGAACAACTAGAAGAACAAGAACTTGAAGAAGAAGAAGAAGAAGAAGAAGAACAAGAACTTGAAGAATAGGAAGAAGAAGAAGAAGAAGAAGAAGAAGAAGAAGAAGAAGAAGAAGAAGAAGAAGAAGAAGAAGAAGAAGAAGAAGAAGAAGAAGAAGAAGAAGAAGAAGAAGAACAGCTAGAAGAAGAAGAACAGCTAGAAGAAGAAGAAGAGCTAGAAGAAGAAGAAGAGCTAGAAGAAGAAGAAGAGCTAGAAGAAGAAGAACAGCTAGAAGAAGAAGAACAGCTGAAGAAGAACAGCTGAAGAAGAACAGCTAGAAGAAGAAGAAGAAGAAGAAGAAGAACAGCTAGAAGAAGAAGAACAGCTAGAAGAAGAAGAACAGCTAGAAGAAGAAGAACAGCTAGAAGAAGAAGAAGAGCTAGAAGAAGAAGAAGAGCTAGAAGAAGAAGAACAGCTAGAAGAAGAAGAACAGCTAGAAGAAGAAGAACAGCTAGAAGAAGAACAGCTAGAAGAAGAACAACAGCTAGAAGAAGAACAACAGCTAGAAGAAGAACAACAGCTAGAAGAAGAACAACAGCTAGAAGAAGAACAACAGCTAGAAGAAGAAGAACAGCTAGAAGAAGAAGAACAGCTAGAAGAAGAAGAACAGCTAGAAGAAGAAGAACAGCTAGAAGAAGAAGAACAGCTAGAAGAAGAAGAACAGCTAGAAGAAGAAGAACAGCTAGAAGAAGAAGAACAGCTAGAAGAAGAAGAACAGGTAGAAGAAGAAGAACAGCTAGAAGAAGAAGAACAGCTAGAAGAAGAACAACAGCTAGAAGAAGAAGAACAGCTAGAAGAAGAAGAACAGCTAGAAGAAGAAGAACAGCTAGAAGAAGAAGAACAGCTAGAAGAAGAAGAGCAGCTAGAAGAAGAAGAACAGCTAGAAGAAGAAGAACAGCTAGAAGAAGAAGAACAGGTAGAAGAAGAAGAACAGGTAGAGGAAGAACAGCTAGAAGAAGCACAAGATGAACCAGACTTCAATTTGAAAATAGTGACAGGCTTACTTTAAGACAAGATAAAATATCCATACTTATGGTGTTCATACTTTACTTATGTCATTGATAGAAAATAACAAAACCAAAAATTTTCCATTTTGAGGATGATCTTAAAAATTTAAAACACCAATAAATTTTTGGTAGTACACTCCGCGTATATTTTCATATTTTCCTAAATATGTTTTCTCCTAAAACTTTCCTCAAAATTTCCTATTTACTCCGAAGATAGCGCGGTCAGTTTGAAGAACTACTTTCAACAGTTACTGAATTTAACATGACGTACAAATTCGCCGGCTAGATATCGAGACTAAATTCGAACAGCGGTATGAAAGATAAAGTGGATAATATTAGTCTTTCACGTATCGGACGGTGTAGAATTTTTGGGAGAGTAATGGGTCTCGATCAAGAGAATTTCGGATCGCTGTAAATTATCTATAATTTTGGGAATAAGCACTAGGCGTTCTTAGGTATTTTTCCCTAGAACTCATTCGTCTTTTTGGATAATAGCTTAATTCCAATGGGAAATCTAAGTCCACGATCGACTCCCGAAACGAATATGATGAGAAACCATAAGTAAAACATACCGAGAAATGATGAGGTTTTCCTAGGAGACACCAGAAAGGTCAGAAATACATTTTATTCAAGATATAATGAAATGAATTAACTAATTAAATAAATGGAGAATGCACCCTAACAACAAGTGATTTTTTTTATCGATTCCTTATCGTTTAAATAGGCCTCTAGTCTAAAAACTTACAAACAAATAGTAGACTAGTAATAAATTTAAAATAGGCTTAGCGGGATTCATATAGATTCATCAATATAAAACTTTTCATATTTGTACAAAAATATTATTTATCATTTTCAATCTATTTATTCAAGATAATTTTTCTCAAATGATTATATTTGGTTGAACTGTGGGAGTTGTTAACAGACCTTTTTCTACTCTATATGGATTAAACATTGCGTATTAATCCGCCCTAGCTTATTCCATAGCCTCAACTCCTATTGAACAAAAGTTTAACCGGAGACGCAATAAAAATGAAAAGCTAGAAAATTAAACGAATTGCGAAATACAACGCCTACTTATATATATTACTTTATATTACAAATCAAATTTTTTAACATAAAAATCTAATTTATGATCGCTTAACTCTGTAATACCATTATAAAGAAAAAATAAAAATAGAAAAAATAAAAATAAAAATGAAATAAATTTCATAGGTTCGTAAAATACACCGAGATATCTTGGAGGTATGAGGTAAGGTATGTACGACTTCTATCATTTTTTTAAAATAGATACCCAACCTGACAGAATTTGTACCTTTCGAAATTGATCCCGCAAATTTAATCAAAATAAATAAATGAAAAAAAACCGAGGTTTCATTTTTACATACTTGTGACGTCATTTTTGCTATCATTTCAATACGGTCCCATAAAATGACTAAAGTCGGCTTACCCAATCAAATAATTTGGTCAAAATATCATCATAATTCGACCAAATAGATGAAATAAAATAAATCATATTTAAATTTTAATCCAATTTTGTTGAGTTCGGGATATTTCATTTGACAAGTCCTAAGGCGTATCTATGACAGCCAATCACAGCTTTCCATTTTTTAAACTACGCAATTAAGTGTGGAGTTGCAAGACCAGGTTCCATTTTTAGTTTGAAAAACTAGAGCCAGCCTCTTTTGGGTTGTGTTTTTTAGACTCAACATCTTCAAAATACTTAAAATTATAACATATATGGTCGCTCACTCTTTTACGTCATTCCTACAAGTTTTTACGTAGCTTTTATAGGTCATATTTTGAAGGGACATAAACCAACTTATACAGCCAATAAATTATGGCGATCGGTTAAAAACAATGGTCGCAATAAACCTCCAAAAATCGCCCAACACGAAAAATAAAATAAATTATTTATTACCTTCAGTTTTTCTCGTATTATATGATCAATTCAGTTTCTAGAAGAACATGAAAAGGAGGAGTTGCTTCCTTTCAAAAACATAACCGACTTTATATTTCGTCAAACTGTCTTAGACCCAATACAGCGAAAGGTATTGACGCGAGATAGAATAACCTTTCAGACTGACTTTGGAACTATTAATACCATTGCAACGAATCTATGATCGGACTATATAAAATAGATTTCGTAAGAATTTGAAATGGTATTGCTTGTTTTCTGAGCTAAGTACAATCTTGATCAGATGATAGAACTTTCTAACACGATTCGGGAAAGATTTATCGAAAATTAATTTTTTTTCAGCCTATATTTGAGTATATAGCTCTACTCCTTCAACACATATTTACAAGATAAGAAATTTAATTATTTAAAAATGTTTATAAAAGGAAGAAACGCATGGAGTAGATGGAGTTAAGTTTTTATTGATAAAAACTGTAATTTCAAATAGACACGTCCTACACGTTGTAGCTATCCAACGAGTGACCGAGGTGTCTCCCAACATATATTGAATCGACACAGTTACAGTTTTTATCAATAAAAACTTAACTCCATCTACTCCATGCGTTTCTTCCTTTTATAAACATTTTTAAATATTACTTTACCATGGACTCTTATATTAGAAAATTCAACGTTAATAAATTTAATTATGGTTTAAACCGGGCTTTATTGAGGTTGAAAGGTTAATTCGAATGAATTTATTTCGAATATCATGTACAATTAAAAGTAGAGCAATTAAGCAGTCACTTCAGATACAAAAACCAAACCCTTATAGTTTGATAATATTCCTAGAATGGGGTCTACGGGTACGTAACAAATTCTATCGTTTCAGTATGGACACATCATCTTTTAAAAATAAAGTCAATTTTCTAGATAAACTAGCAAGCCGTTTTCTACGTATCAAAATCTTCCAAAATCAGATGTGACAAGTGAGAAATTATCCACTGCAACACGGGCTTAATGTCCCTTTGTTACAAAACACGATAATTCCGCTTCTTAACATCAATAGTTCAATATATGTTGGGAGACACCTCGGTCACTCGTTGGATAGCTACAACGCGTAGGACGTGTCTATTTGAAAACATAGTACGTTTAATAAGATAAGACGTACGATGGAAGGGAGCTTGGACGCAGCGTATAATTGTTGATCAATTTCGGGCGCGTGTGTAGACCATTTATCCTATAGAGGAAGAGTTGGAAGGACCCGAGTGTATTGTATTATGTACAGTACCTGTCCAAAGGGACGACACCGAAAGGTTAATTTCAAATTTCGCGCGCCTCTAAGAACAAATTATCGATTACGCGCTTAAGAGTAGCGCCTTAATAGACCTCGAAAACAGGGGAATGGAAGGTTACTTATAGTGTTTCAAATAGATACGAACTTAAAATGAAGGTGACAAATATATCAAATGAGTTGAATAACGATAAAACAAATACAAGATGGTCCGCGATAACATTAAGTACAACTTGTTTTCGTGGACAAAGTTAAGTTTTAAATTAAAACCGAAGCCGAAGTGAAGTTTTTCGAGTAGTTTTAGCTCTAAGTAAGTGGCGAGATTTGTACCTAAAAACTGACTTAACATGCTAGGTTTTAAAAATAATATCTAGTACTGACAGATATGCGCCTAACCTTTTACATGGACGCACCCATTTACGTTGAATTTTAGTCGAAAAAGGTAATCTTAGAGGGAGGCTGCGGTATAGGTGGAGGGATTTCATTATTTTACTTAAACTTACACCAAACTTTTCATGAGCTGCGTTCATACTATAGGCTTTGGAATCGATCTAAACAGCATCAAAACGTTTCGCAGTCGTGAGAACAGGAAAAATCTCTTTTATCGAGTCAATTCGATTTCTCGAAACTGCTTCGGGAACCAGTTTCATACCGATAGATGAAGCTACGTTAAATCGATTTATAAAGATAATGTGTGAACGCATTACGATTCCTGGCGATTTGAATATCGGTTTGATTTTACCGTTTCAAATCGATTAAGAAATGCTCGTGTGGCCGTATCTATATACTCTTTGTCGCTGGCACTTTAAAACCGAAACTTTACTTTTCGAGTTACATCGACCTATGGTAGAGCGAAGCGTACTGCGAGCTAGTGGCTAAGTTCACCGCCTAATTTTCTAAGTAATTTGGTAAAATGATATAACGCTCGCGGTATATCTAGAGATAGGCTAGCTAACTTCAAATATAGGGGCAGCAAAATTATTAAATAAATTCCTAGCGGATCGCTAAAATTCCTACAAAATGCCGACGCCAAACTTCCCCCACTCTTCGGTTAAAACTCTTGTCCGAAAACTGCAGGATCGTTGGCAATATTTTACTTCGTTTTTGTTACACATATTCGATGTCTTACAGTTAACGCCATCAAAACTAGAATAGATGTTTTAAAGGTATCACGAAACCTATGGGTTCGAAAATTTCGAAAAGGCGCGCGCCTTTTGGCGCGAGTGTTGCCATGTCCACACTCTGATAGAGCGCGCGAGAATCTTTAATTGGTATCCAACTCGATTTTAATGGTGATTGGCCATTGAATTGATTTAAAATTTAAATACTTTTGAGATGTTTTTATTGATTTTGAAGGGTAAATATTGATATTTCGAAAAAACATATTTAAAAAGATTTATTTCAAATAACCAGGTTTGACTAAGGGCAATTTTGAAATCAGATTTGCTTATCCCTTGAAAGTAAATATCCCAACTTCGCTTCGTTACGTCAAACGCGTCGAATACATTGCGAAACTAAACGCAAACTAGCTGAGAAGTTAGTTCGTACTAACCTACGTTGGTATTTATCTCTAATAAAATACTTAATAAAGAAAGAGGGAACATAGCTTGATAAGTAAGCCCGTGATCTAACAATATAAGCGAATTCAATAGCGATATAACAAAAATAGGGCGGATTGATACATAATGTTAAGCCTTATATGGAATAAAATAGTTCGTATAAATTGATATTGAAATAATGTTTGGGATAGAGAGAGATACCCCAGGGAAAACAAATATTACAAAGAAAGCTGCAAAAATAAAATAAACATACGCCGGGCTAAAATATTGCGGCAAAATAAAATATAAGATAAATTTTTGTACACTGTACGCCTGTTTCATTACTTTTATTTCACTATTAACTTAAGTAAATAAAATTCTAATACAGTGTGACTGTTTTCGGAGGACTACGTGCCTTTTAGCGACTTGTTGGTGCGACATCTTGTTGGAGTGTTTCTAACTACGTCACGAAATCAGGTAGCGTAAGGTTATTTCCGTTTTCATAAAACGGTAGGGGTCAAACGGCTCAGAAGTGACTCGAGAGAGACGCGAACTTGAGATCTGACGCGGATATAGAAAAAATAAGCTTTAGAAATGCTCGGTGCTCACGAGCGCTATGAGCTTTACAAGCTATGATGTAGCTGATGATGTTGACGGCAACATGCCTCACGTAAGCTCCTACTCTTTTATGATAGCAACTATTGGTGCACGTGCTCATATAATACCACGCAGGGGTTGTCCCTAGAATTTTACTTCTATTGATGCATTCCATTTTTTGAGGATTTTATAACCATGAGTTATCGTTCTTTTAAATGGAAAACAAGTGAATTTTATATCGTAAACCTCTGGCCTTGAAGTTGTCTATTAGATATATTTCAACAAACGCCGTTCAAATCATGTGGTAAGAAACAGATACTTATGACATCATTAGGCTTAACTCCTAGTCGAATATAGGACATGTTTTAGACAATGACGCGGGCTGTATATTGTGGCTATATAAACATTTATATATCCTGTCTGTCTCTAGCGCATCGTGCCTGGCATAGACAAGAGTTTTGGCGAATCGCCGGGGTACGAAGGGGTAGCTAGGCCTATCAGAGCGAGGATAGCGTGCGTGAAAGAAGAAATAATAAAAAGGGCATATTGCACTCCCAAGCGGAAGTTTGAGAAGAAAAAGCAATTTTAAACTTTTGCGGGGAAACCCTGAAAACAGTGGATGGGAATCACTCAGTTCTTTTAAAAGAAAGAATGAAATCAGTAACCAAAAAAAATTGGTTTATTTTTATCGATTACTTTAACTAGTAACAAAATAAGGAATTATTAGGCTTAACAATCATCCATGGAGATAAAGTTAACACGTGTTAAATAATCTTCTGTCAAAGATCAAATGTTCGGGCCTAGTTCTTAAGCTTAATTATGATTGGCCGGAGACTAAAAACCTGAACAACAAATGATTTTTAAAATTTATAACGATCTTAGAAACGTTTCGACAAAAAAAGTCACGTTTGAATAATCCGTTAGTTCATTTGCATTTTCAAACACATCAATTGGATTTATCTTATGGATAATCTCTGTTTGTAGTTAAGATCTATTTATCCAGGTTGTTTATTTGTTGTTAACGTATATTTATTGACGAGATTTAAAAGACTACATGGATATTTATTAAGCCTACTTTCACAGTTGGTTAAATATATATTTTATCTTGATATTTGTACCCAATCTTTTTGGCTAGTAAATAAGAAGTCCCTATAGAAAAAAGCCTTAATTTAGGGCTTCATTCTGCCTTTAAAAACAGCTAGTATAAGACTTCCTTCCACTACTAAATAGAAAGTTAAATTGAAAAGAGAACAGAGACTTACGAGAGTGTATTTCGGATGGCGTGCCCCATATGCATTTATAATTGAATTTAAATGAATAGCCAATCCTTTTCGAGTTCTTTAACATACAAGAACTTTATCTACGTTTAATACTCGCTATAGAATGCGGGGGTGATGTTAATCTTCTCAGAATCCTCACTGATATCACGGTTCATCTCAAACAGAGAGGATTATTGAAAGCCGGGAGATTACTTTGAAATTATCTTGCCTCTCAAAATGTCTTAATGTCAGAAGACATAACATGATTCAAAAAGGTTCAATAATGAACCATTGAAGGTTTAATGTTGAATATAATGTTCAAATTTGAACCCATAAACTTGTGTAAAAAGCTTTAAATTTTTAATTTTTTAATCCGAACGTATAACGCGGATAATATTCTAAGATAAGGCCATTTTCGGTTAAAAACGGATATGGATTATGTTTTTAACTTCGAATAAGTTAACTCGAATGAAAAATAGTCCATTTTTAGTCGAAAAGATATAATATACAACAGAATTTAGTAGATTTTATCCAAATTATAAAAATTATACGAATTCCGAGCTCTAGCTTTAAATGGTCTTGGAAAATATTTTTGGAGTTCAAGTCATTATTGTAAATAAGCAGAAGCTAGTACTCAGTCATTCGGGTGCCAACCTAACTATTAAATTGTGCAAGAAACGTTGGAGTCTAAAGGTTATAAAATAATCATTACAAAAATAATTACTTCGAGAAATTTTGTTTTCTATTAGAATAATTATTATATATATATTTTTTGGTTATTAGGATTTTGTCACGCATTGTTTCCTGAGCAGAATAAGGCGCCAAAAAAGGGTCCCTCCCAATTTTTATTTACCTATAAAGTTCTTTATAAGAAGAAATAGTTACAAAGGTAGAGTCAAACTTGGCAAAAGTGGAAGAAAAAATTACTATTCTAAATTATACTAACGTATAAGCGTAGATAAGCGTTTGGCGCTTTATCTACGAACAAATTACTCGTATTCAAACGTATAACGATGGATAAGAAAATTCGCGTTTCCAAAATTAGTCTAAAATATAAGAAAAATATTTCAAATTGAATTTTAATTCGAAGAATATAAATAAAACAACGAAACTAAGATTTTAAATCTTCTTTTCGTTATTTTTCAAGAAAATAAATTTTGAATTTCTTTATCCGAACGTACATCGCGGATAATATTCTAAGATAAGGCAATTTTAGGATAAAAACGGATATGGATTACGTTTTTTACTTTATTTTCGAATAAGTTAACTCGAATGAAAAATAGTCTATATTTAATCAATAGATTTTATCCAATTAATAAAATTTACACGAATTCCGAACTCTATCCATTTGTATTATTTTCGCCATTATCATAAGAACTAACTGACAGGGAAAAGTAAAGCCAATGGATTACGAATAAATATGACGCAATTTACACGAATTTATAAAGAATCCTGTCTTATCTTCAGCTTAAAACCAGCCCCAGTTTTGTACGAAGTGCAAATCGAGTTGTTCCCCAAAAATTGGAAAGGTGAAAAAAGGTTTTATTATTAATCCTATATAAACAGCCTAAACAGATAAAGAAATAAAATGGGTGCCAACACTCTCAACAGATCAATATACTCATTATTAGGTGGAATATTTCTTCACAAAATGTTTTCAGGAAAAGAGAGAGAGAAAAAACATAATCTTTGTAGAAATATATAAGTCAATTTTCACACAAAACGATTTGACCATATTCAGATGAAATTCAAGTCACATTAATATTAATAACTATACTGTTACACCATAGTTATCAAAATAGTTAATTAAAACGTTCATTTTCAGCCCAAATAAAGATCTTAGTTTCCTCGTGTATAAGGTCTAGCGACCAATCGAACGCGATTGTAAGTCTCGTGGAGATCTCGCGTGAACGACAAGCCTTCGCTCATTGGTCGCTAGACCTTACACGAAAGTAATTCAGTTGATCACCACGAATCCCGCTAAGCCTATTTTCCGGGTAAGTTTTAAATTTATTTCTAGTTTAATATTTGTTTTGTAAACTTTTGATTGGTGGATTAGGTCTATTTAAATTATAAGGAATCGATAAAAAAATCTATTGTTATAAGGTTGCATTCTCCCTTTAACGAAAAGAACGTAGCATATTAATTTTGCCATTTTCGTCTGAGCAAAACATTAATAAACAGGAGACTAAAGGCGCTTGATAGGTTTCATCTAAAAGTTACCAAGCGTATAAAACGTCTGTTATAGATGAAAACGAATTTTTCTAGTTCTTTTTTATTCCAGAATCCATCGAAAAAAAAAAAAAATATCTTAGTAATTTTAGTAATTCAGTCTTGGCAAGCAAAGGCTCCCGCAACTTCAGTTAAAGTATTAAGGACTAGAAAATCTAGTTAATAATTCCTTGAAGACGTTTATTAATAGGGCTCGTAATCGGATAGGATAACCATGCATTCATAACATCTGATATTTTAATCTCGGATATATTGTTTGTTAATATAAAACTGCAAATTATATAAACAGACGCGTATTAAATGGATACGAATTAGACCCGGAGATAAAATTTTAAGCTCGATTAATAAACAAATTACGCGTTTATTCGAACTGATAACGCCAAGATAAAAATACGACGCTTCTCAAAATTCGTGTAGAATGAAATATAATAATTACATTTTAATCTAAATTGAAAGGAACAGCGACTAAATTACTATATTATAGCTTCGAGATCTCAATTTGGGTTAAAATCGGAGAAGAAACTCCAGTTTCAAATTGTTCTTATAGGTGAATGAATAACTCGTATCAATTTTCTATAACAATGGAGTAGGAATAAAAAGTTTCGGGTATACGTTAACTCGAATAAGAAATGGATATGTTTTTCACGAAAGGAGATAATATCGGATTGACATTCACGAAGGTCTTATTCAATTAAATAAAGTTACACGAATTCCGAGCTTTATGTTATTCATCTTTATCTATTAAGATGTTGTATGAAATTAATTAACGTTTTCTTTAGGAGTCCCTGTAACCCTTTAGGGCTAGTTGAAGCGTGATTGGGTCGATCTGCTGCTTCTGGAAAATGATAAATGGGAGGGCAGCATTAACCCAATATTTTAACAGAGCTAGCAGCGCTGTCCCGAGATCCTTGTACGCCTTTTGAGAACCCTTTATTTGAATAATGGTTTTCATTTTCCTTTAATTTTAGTCAATTTGGTTATCGTACATTTATTCTAAGGGCCACTTTATGAATGATAATTAAAAGAGTATAGAGGAACTAAGACTAAATACGTAGTTCACTGATCTAGTAATTAACGACATACGAAGCCATAAATATAACTTTTACATTTTAAATAATGTTTCCATAACCGATTTCGTTTGTAAATGACTAGCTAACGTAATTCGTTTCGATTCCCGCTCTTTAAAGGGAACAGATTTATACGATTGGTTTGGTTCTAAATTTAAAGTTACGCTGTTACAGATTTATTACGAAATATAAACGGAAATTAAGTTAATTTCATTTTTAAAGGGAGAATACATAGAGATTTTGAATTGCCTCCGAGTAAGGTCTTGCGACCAATGAGCGAAGGCCCGTGAGATCTCCACGAGACTTACAATCGCGTTTGATTGGTCGCTAGACCTTGTACGCCACGAATCCCGCTAAGCCTATTTTCCCGGTAAGTTTTAAATTTATTTCTAGTTTAATACTTGTTCGTAAATTTTTCACTAGTGGACTATAGGCCTACTTAAACAATAAGGAATCGATAAAAAAAAATCACTTGCTGTTAGGTTGCAATCTCTTGGATTAAGGATTGTTAAAAAATGGCCCGAATTGCATAATTTCAACAAAATTCGAGCAAATAGATCAAATGTAATAACCCTAATTCAACAAAAGAGGACCAATTTGAAATGTCTTTGGTCCAAAACATTTCTTGAATTCAGGTCATTTCATTTAGTCTATTTGGTCCAATTTGTAATATTTTTTTTAACAATTTTTAAAAGTCCGTCTTTTTTTTTAGGGTTATTAGAAATAATATAATTTGTTTACCAAATATATTTATAATTTGATCTCAAATTCATAATCGTCCAAATCTTTTCTAAAATAGGCTCGATTCATCGGTGAATGATTTTCGCATTGAAATTAATTCGAGTGAATAAAATAAATTGAACATTTCAATTTCATTTTTCAATAAAGAGCCAGGGAAATATTAAGTGATTATATTTTAGGATTTACCTGGGAGATAAACATTCCAGATATTAATGCAATTAAATAAGTACACGCATCTTTCAATAATGAAAGTAATTCATTTCAAAATTGAGATTGCTAGAAATTTCCTGAATCTCCTAAATTTATCTAATCAAGAAAAGGGCATCTTTGATTTTACGTCGAAGATATTCGAAGCAAATTGAAAACTCATTTTAATAGAATAGGTTGAATTTAATTTTAGCTCCGAATTCGTATAATTGTTATTAATTGGATAAAATCTACTAAATTCTGATGTATATTATCTGTTTGATTAAAAATAAGACTATTTTTCATTCGATTTAACTTATTCCAAGGTAAAGTATAAAATGTAATCCATATCCATTTTTATCCAAAAATGGCCTTATCTTAGAATATTATCCGCGTTATACGTTCCGATAAAAAAATTCAAAATTTATTTTCCTGAAAAATAACGAATAAAAAGTTGATTTAAAATCTTAGTTTCGTTGTTTTATTTATATTCTTCAAATTATAAGTCAATTTTAAATATTTTTCTTATATTTAAGACTGATTCAGGAAACGCGAATTTTCTTATCCATCGTTATACGTTTGAATACGAGTAATTTGTTCGTAGATAAAGCGCCAAACGCTTATCTTCGGGTAAACCTTATACATTTAGCAATTATACGAATATACCAATTTCATTTTTTAGTTACAAACAATTTATCCGAAAATAAAATATCTGAAAATATACGAACAACAGAAGATTATGGATATCCGATTCAAAGCTCTAGGTTTGCGAAGTAAAATATTGAGGAAATGTATTCATTTGAAATGGGGGGTATTTTGATTAATCAGAAATTTAAAGTCAAACTCTAAATCTTTCCCAATTTTTTGGATATTTAAAAGTCATTTTTAAAAAAAAATAAAAAATAAAAAAACACGATTAATTTCTTCATATTCATCAAAACATTTAAAACCTATTGCAATTTTGGATGACTGTCGCTTGGATTAAGCGCTTATTTGACCCTTTTATAAGTCGTTGTTAATGCAACGACGTTATAGGGGGAAGAATAAGACCTTCGAATCTATGGCAGCAAGTTTCGAGCGATCTAGGCTTAGCTAAATATTCTAATTATTCAGCAATCTGCGAAATTGTCTTCGCGTAATTGACACCTACTCAAATATCGACTCGGAAAAGCTTTATCATACAAAGACTGTTCATCGAATTATACGTAATGTAACGCCAAGTATAGCGGGGAAAGATTTTCAATACTGGATTGACAAGTATAGTGTAATAGACACTATACATCGAGCCCTAAATACTAGAACAATCGTTTCCTTCTACTACGTTTTATCAATAAATTGTATTAAACAGAGACCGGAAGGTATCTTAGCTCGGAAACCTACTAACTAATTTGTAACTAAATTAGATTGTATCAAATTATTATACCAGTTTAAAATTTAGGTTCAAATAAAAAAAAGTGAAATTTACATAACCAAGCAGGATTCTGATTAAGTTAATTTTAATCAATTTGGATGGTTTAAATTGGTTTAATTTCAAGGAGAAAATTATGTTAAATAAATTTAATATTTCCAGGTTATTCCTGAACAATTTTCGCGTGGAAGAACAACATACAAATGACGAACAATTGTTTTTTTAATTCCTCGTCTTTCTATTAATTTTTTAAATTCCTTGTCTTTTAATTAATTTTTTAAATTCCTTGTCTTTTTATTAATTTTTTAAATCCCTTGTCTTTTTAATAATTTTTTAAATCCCTTGTCTTTTTAATAATTTTTTAAATCCCTTGTCTTTTTAATAATTTATTAAATCCCTTGTCTTTTTAATAATTTTTTAAATTCCTTGTCTTTTAATTAATTTTTTAAATTCCTTGTCTTTTTATTAATTTTTTAAATCCCTTGTCTTTTTAATAATTTATTAAATCCCTTGTCTTTTTAATAATTTTTTAAATCCCTTGTCTTTTTAATAATTTTTTAAATCCCTTGTCTTTTTAATAATTTTTTAAATTCCTTGTCTTTTTAATAATTTATTAAATCCCTTGTCTTTTTAATAATTTTTTAAATTCCTTGTCTTTTAATTAATTTTTTAAATTCCTTGTCTTTTTATTAATTTTTTAAATCCCTTGTCTTTTTAATAATTTTTTAAATCCCTTGTCTTTTTAATAATTTTTTAAATTCCTTGTCTTTTTAATAATTTATTAAATCCCTTGTCTTTTTAATAATTTTTTAAATTCCTTGTCTTTTAATTAATTTTTTAAATTCCTTGTCTTTTTATTAATTTTTTAAATCCCTTGTCTTTTTAATAATTTTTTAAATCCCTTGTCTTTTTAATAATTTTTTAAATCCCTTGTCTTTTTAATAATTTATTAAATCCCTTGTCTTTTTAATAATTTTTTAAATCCCTTGTCTTTTTAATAATTTATTAAATCCCTTGTCTTTTTAATAATTTTTTAAATTCCTTGTCTTTTTATTAATTTTTTAAATCCCTTGTCTTTTTAATAATTTTTTAAATCCCTTGTCTTTTTAATAATTTTTTAAATTCCTTGTCTTTTTAATAATTTATTAAATCCCTTGTCTTTTTAATAATTTTTTAAATTCCTTGTCTTTTAATTAATTTTTTAAATTCCTTGTCTTTTTATTAATTTTTTAAATCCCTTGTCTTTTTAATAATTTTTTAAATCCCTTGTCTTTTTAATAATTTTTTAAATCCCTTGTCTTTTTAATAATTTTTTAAATTCCTAGTCTTTTTAATAATTTTTTAAATTCCTAGTCTTTTTAATAATTTTTTAAATTCCTTGTCTTTTTAATAATTTTTTAAATTCCTTGTCTTTTTAATAATTCTTTAAATTCCTGGTCTTTTTAATAATTTTTTAAATTTTAATCCCGCGTCTTTCTATTATTTTTAAATCCCTCGTCTTTCTATGAATTTTTTAAATCCCTCGTCTTTCTATGAATTTTTTAAATCCCTCGTCTTTCGATGAATTTTTTAAATCCCTCGTCTTTCTATGAATTTTTTAAATCCCTCGTCTTTCTATGAATTTTTTAAATCCCTCGTCTTTCTATGAATTTTTTAAATCCCTCGTCTTTCTATGAATTTTTTAAATCCCTCGTCTTTCTATGAATTTTTTAAATCCCTCGTCTTTCTATGAATTTTTTAAACCCCTCGTCTTTCTATGAATTTTTTAAATCCCTCGTCTTTCTATGATTTTTTTTAAATACCTCGTCTTTCGAGGAATTTTTAAAATCCCTCGCCTTTCAAGGAATTTTTAAAATCCCTTGCCTTTCAAGGAATTTTTAAAATCACTTGTCGTTCAAGGAATTTTTAAAATCCCTTGTCTTTCAAGGAATTTTTAAAATCCCTTGTCTTTCAAGGAATTTTTAAAATCCCTTGTCTTTCAAGGAATTTTTAAAATCCCTTGTCTTTCTATCATTTTTTTTAAACCCTTGTCTTTCTATCATTTTTTTTAAACCCTTGTCTTTCTATTTATTTTTTAAACCCTTGTCTTTCTATTAATTTTTTAAACCCTTGTCTTTCTATTAATTTTTTAAACCCTTGTCTTTCTATTAATTTTTTAAACCCTTGTCTTTCTATTAATTTTTTAAACCCTTGTCTTTCTATTAATTTTTTAAATCTCTGGACTTTCTATGAATTACTTTAAAATCGTTTCTTCTATGAATTACTTTAAAACCCTGGCTTCTATGAATTATTTTAAATCCCTTGTCATTCTATATTTTTTTAAATCCCTTGTCATTCTATAATTTTTTAAATCCCTTGTCATTCTATAATTTTTTAAATCGTTGTCTTCATATGAATTAATTTAAATCCTTTGTCTTTCAATGAATTATTTTAAATCCCTTGATAGATTTTTTTAAATCCCTTGTCATTCTATTATTGTTTTTGTAAATCCCTGACCTTTTGACCATATTGTGTACATGACTTATCCAGATTACCAGGAGAACAAAACTTTAAAAACCCGACCAAGATGAAATTACGACAGTGTCACTGTCACTTTACGATGAAAAAATATAATATAAAGATCCTAACCAAAAAAAATCTGTTGAATAAATTGAAGTTGGCTATGATGACTATCGACGGGCAGAGAAAGAGAGAGAGAAAGAGAGAGAGAGAGAGGGGAATCACCCGAGAGAGAAAATCTCGGGTATTTGAGGGATCGGAACAAATCGAAAAGCAATTTTAAAATAAAATAGGTTAGGAATTTTTGGACGTACCTTTGATAAGAGCGATCAAAAGTAAAAAAATGGTCATGACACGGCATGTTTTTTCTTCTAGAACCGCCAGCAGAAAGCGTTTTTAACACCGCTCGCGAGGGTACGATAGCCTTGATGCGGATTGTTCCAAAAAGCGCGCTTCATAAGTCACTGACTAAACGCGAAGTGGCTGAAAACCAGCTAGCGTCTTTCCCTCGCTACACCTAATACACGGACCCAAAACGCCCGCTTTCCTACTCCGATCGCGCCGGCCGTCACTTCTCTTTAAAGAGGGCGCTCCCTAGTAGCCAAATCTAGAAATACTTGACGCCGCAACCTTAACCCCCTTCTCCCCTCTATCAAATCAAAAAGAACAAAGTTATTTCAAAGAAAAACGATAGTCCGAGACAAAAGTGAGGTAACTCTACTCCCAGTCTCCAAAACATAAACCAAAAACACATATGTAGATTTTATCTTCAATATTAAAAGTGAGAATGAAATTTAAATTCGAATATCAGTAATTTTATGTCATTATCTTTAGGTATGTATTAGGTTTAAGGGGAGATTGAACCCTAAAAACAAATGCTTTTTTATCCATTCCTTATAGTTTAAACAGGCCTAATCCACCAATGAAAAGTTTACAAAACAAATATTAAACTGGGAATAAATTTAAAACTTACCAGGAAAATAGGCTTAGCGGAATTCATGGAGATTCTGATTTCCTCGCGTATAAGGTCAAGCGACTAATCGAACGTGATTGTAAGTCTCATGAACGACGGGCCTTTGCTCAATGCTCACTAGACCTTACACGGAGGCAATTCAGATGATCTTCATGAATCCCTCTAAGTTTTAAATTTATTTCTAGTTTAATATTTGTTTTGTAAACTTTTTATTTGAGGATTAGGCCTATTTAAACGATAAGGACCAATGAGCGATGGCCAATCGTTCACGCCAGATCTCCATGGATTGGTCGCTAGACCTTATACGTGAAGAAATCAGGATCTCCATGAATAAGCCTATTTTGATGGTAAGTTTTAAATTTATTTCTAGTTTAATATTTGTTCGTAAATTTTTTCACTAGTGGATTAAGCCTATTTAAACAATAAGGAATCGATAAAAAAATCACTTGTTAATAGGCTGCATTCTCCCTTTAAGTAAAACAAACAATTTGAATCAGAGAATGTGTCTCTTACTTTTAAAAGTAGGCTTAAAGTAGACATGAAACCTGATTGGATTCTGCTAAGCCATGTCAAATTTATCTCGCGTCAAAGTTCCCGAAAATTGAAACAATCCACGTGGCTGTTTTTATATATGTGACGTCAGTTTTACTTTTCCCATAGAATAACGAAAGAAATTTGCTAAGTTACAATTATTTTGCCTTAGAAAATATTATAAGCATTGGACTGTAAAAGAACTTGAAAAAGAAGCACAATGGAGGCAAAGTTTTTTTCGTCGCGTGTTATAGTGAAACAATTTCTTCCAAGATTGATATCCGTTCAGTACGTATCCCTTCCACTTTTATAGAATGGTAAAATACAATACTAACGATACCACGGTGGAATATTACACTATGATAAACACGATACAGATAAAAAGTAGTATTAAGTTTCGACTACAGTCTCCAGTGAAGTAAGCGTATATACTCCTTGTTCGAGTTTTTTTTTATGCTAAGTTCTATGTATTTTGAAGCCCAAGCCGAGACGTAAGAGTGACATTTTTATATTTCTTGGCTGGCGTTTGACATTTGCTATGAAAACCCTTTCTTTTTGGCTTTCGGCGCTAACAGTTTTTAACTGAACATTTTTTTTTAGTTCATACGTATAGAGCGCGTGGAAAGAAATACCATCTTCGACTCTAAGTTGAAGAAACAGCGCTGTTGACGGGAATCAAGGGGTCTTCCCTGAGCTTTCAAAGCAAGATCTTATATAACTATCGTTATATCTAAAATCTATCACTTTATTCCATAAAAGTAAACAACACCCAAAAAACAGCCAAAAAGTCATCATCCCTGTCTGGCTCGAGTGATTTGGACTCTTCCTCGATATTTTGGGTCGGGAGAGAGGGACGAAATTTAGGCGAGCCGCGCTTGGCTATATTTTCTTCCCCCAACTCCGGAATTTCTCCGCAGAGTGGCGCTCCGTTCACTATTTACACGGCGACTGCGGCCGCTAGAGTGTCTGGAATCAGAATCAGCCGATACATTTACCCGGACCTTTCCTGGTAGTATTAAGCTAAGGGGCGTTGATTACTTTTATGTAATAATGTGATAGACTTTTGGATATATATATATTCTGCTAACGCGCAAAATGTAGTCGATATCAATTTGAATCTTCTGTGGGAAACTATACAAGGCTTGTCCTTAAGAAACTTTCATAGAGAAATGGAGCCTAGGTTTGTAAGTGATGAAATCTTAACTGACTGCAGAGATTCAAATTCCTAAGTTTCGCAAAACATTGATAACTTTTTAAAAATCATTTTTGACTTAAGCTTATAGTTTTGTAGCTATAAAGGGGTTGTTTGCTGGAATAGAAAGGCTTTCTTCTAAAAAGTTTCGCAGTTTTGAAAATTTAACGATGTTAGTTTTAAAATAACATTGTATATATTTGTTTTGTGTATTGTCATCAAAGGGATAAAACTGGATAACATTTATAGCGGAAACAAAGCGAATAACTATAGAGAAGATTCACTTTAATGCGAGGTTGTCACGAATATTTCATGAACTCCGAATAGAAATTGTGTAGCATTTTCGGAAAGATCGTTAAAAAACGATTCAAAATATATATACATATGTAATAGAACAAAATCACAACGACAGTAAAAATTCATATTTTATAATATAATATAAATGATTAAAATAAAAATTCCCAGCTATACTACGTCATAGAAATATGGTCGCGTGGTTTCGCTATTGTATAGCCTATATTTGTTTCTTGAGCGTGATAAGGTCGTTTTCTCACGGTCTTTTTCGTAAAATTAATTAATCCAGATTAAGTCAACTATCTTTCGTACGAAAATTATCATTAATTTAGTTTCAGAAATAAACTACGTCATATATCGGGAAAACCTTGACCTAAATATTTTTGCCAATTTCTCTTTTCACGCGTTAACCGGCAGAGATTGAAAATTTTAATTATGTCGTTTGAATAGCCTCATCACTTTAACTGTGAATTAATGATAAACGTTTGTCGAGTTTTAACCCTTAGCCACCAGGTTAAAACCGCCTCTATGCAAGGTACAAAAAAAAAAAACATTCCGCTGAGAGTTACTGAACGCATTCTAGCTCTGTTAGTGACGTAACCCGCAAATTATGGTACAGAAATTCGGCTGCAGTAAAAGCTTTTGATGGGAAAGATTCGTATTTATAAATCAAAAGTTTCTGCGAAGGAAAATAAATCTTCCTTGTCGCGGAGATCTCAAACTCACTGGTCTGACCGTTGGATAAAGAAGTCTTTCTCCAAACTCTTTTCATCCGCTGATTTACTCTCTCGTCCGTTTTCTGGCTGTTAGCTGTCTCCTCAGCATCTTTCTTACATCCCATTCCGCCCCCAATTAACAGAAACATTTTTTGTTTTCCCTCGCGCTTGTGTACCCCGTCCGTCATAGCCTCGCTAGCGAAACATAAATTTGGTCTTAAAGCTAAAACCTCTTATCTAGAGCTCGGAATTCGTATAATTTTTATTAATTGGATAAAATCTACTAAATTCTGATGCATATTATCCGTTTGATTAAAAATAGACTATTTTCCATTCGATTTAACTTATTCGAAGATAAAGTAAAAAACATCCATATCCGATTTTATCCAAAAACGGACTTATCTTAGAATATTATCCGCGTTATACGTTCGGATAAAGAAATTCAAAAATTGTTTTTGTGAAAAATAATGAACTAAAAAGATGGTTTAAAGTCTTAGTTTCGTCGTTTTATTTATATTCTTCAAATTAAAAGTAAATTTGAAATATTTTTCTTATATTTTAAACTAATTCTGGAAATGTGAATTTTTTATCCATCGTTATACGTTTGAATATGAGTAATTTGTTCGCAGATAAAGCGCCAAAGGCTTATCTTCGGTTAAACCTTATACATTTAACAATCATACAAATAAACAAATTTAATTTTTAGTTAGAAACAATTTATCCGAAATTAAAATATCTGAAAATATACGAATATCAAAAGATAATGGATATCCGATTCCGAGCTCGATCTCTAAACGATAAGGAATAGATAAAAAAGATCACTCGTTGTTAGGTTGCATTCTCCCTTTAAACCAAATTATTTTCTTTAATCATCATAAATCCCACGAGATATCTTCTTGTTTTATAAATTGGTTCTTGTTGTAAGAACAAAATCCACCGAAGCTTTTGATCATGCTGAGAATGTGTATAAGGGGGTACTCTTGTTGTAATTAACTTCTTTCTTTTGTATTAAAACCAAATTATACGCTTTAATTTCGGACACTAACCAGAAAACAATGGTTACACACACACACATCAGCCCCTTCCCTTACCAAAGCGTTTCTTAGTTTATTTTGGGAAAAGACCTGGGATGTAGTCGTCCAAGCTCTTATGAGAAAACTCTATATGTATGGCTTAATTTTCTTCTTTACTTTTAAAGTTCAAGTCTTAGTCTAAAAAAATTATTTTAAAGACACAAAAAAGAAGATGTTGTCTAATATAAATGTACGAATTGAAATTCGTTAAAATATACGCCTAGAAGTTGCTTAAAGGGAGAATACAATCTAATAACGAGGGATTTTTTTTTCGATTCCTTATCGTTTAAATAGGCCTAATCCAACAATAAAAAGTTTACAAAACAAATAATTTTAAAATATTACCCGGAAAATAGGCTTAGCTGGATTCATGGAGATCCTCGCCTCCGTGTAAGGTACTGCAACCAATGAGCACGCGAAATCTCCACGAGACTTTCAATCGCGTTCGATTCGTCGCTAGACCTTATACGCGAAGAAATCAGGATCTCCATGAATCCCGCTAAGCCTATTTTACGGGTAAGTTTTAAATTTATTTTTAGTTTAATATTAGTTCGTAAATAAACATATATAAATATATAATATATATATATAAATATGGGTTGTTTTCTAATATGGGTCATGAGTTGATATTTAATATTTTATATCTCTGGGTTGAAATATGTAATTTTCAGATATACGACGTAATTTATTTTTCGAGCGTAATTTTCATACGAAAGGTAAGGCTTTATGGATTATCATTGGTGCCCGAACGCTCGAAAATCAACTGAAGGTTCTATAATAGCGAAATCCCGCGAACATAGTGCTTTGACGTAGTATTGCGGTAATTTCTAAAATGGCGATTATAAAATTTGTATTTTTACTGTAGCGATAAATTTGTTCTATGATTTTGTTGAACAAGCTTTTTGCATACTTGCCCTTTGAGCTCGCGGTACCTTTCAAGTTGGGCGAAAAATGAAATCGATTTTTGTTTTTGGCTGCTCGGCATTACGTAGAGAAAAGCCCAAAGGAAGGAGTTTTGGCTTAATTTTATTTAACGTCACCAAACACAGTTTCACGCTTCTTAGGCATAATTGGTATTTTCAATCATTCGTGGTTTGTATACGTTAGATTCTCTCGGAGCCAGCTCTTATCAAAAACCTTTATTCACTGACTACCGCTAGAGGGGGCCAACTTATAAAACACGGTCTATCTAGCTGTCTAACAAGCTAAAGTGACGGAAAAAGATTTTTTTTTTTAAATTAAGCCTTAAGAACTAGCTTACCATTTCAAGTCTAGGCTCTAATATCTTCAGAAATTTGAGTTTTGACCGAGTTTCTGACCTTTTTGACAAGTTGTTATTATTTTTTTTTATATAAAAATCTTTTAAAGACAGCTTTAATTGCTTGTAAAATTGCGGAACGTGTATTTACTCAGATACTATTTTAAAATAGATATAAATTACAATAATAAACACGTTTTTCAATGGTATTTTCAATATTTTCAAAGATTTCAAATTAATTATGATAATTTGTGATAATTATAATGATTAAAGTGAGGCTGTCACTTCAATTGGAAATTGAGTATCATTTTCAGAAAGATCGTTAAAAAACGATTAAAAAAAACTAAGAATATGATGCCTGCCAGCTAGAGTTCGGAATCTGATATCTGTTATTCGTATATTTTCAGATATTTTATTTTCGGATAAATTGTAACTAAAAACAGAAATTTCTATGCTCGTATAATTGTTAAACGTATAAGGTTTACCCGAAGATAAGCGTTTGGCCCTTTATCTACCAACAAATTACTCGTATTCAAACGTATAACGAAGGATAAGAAAATTCACATTTCCAGAATCAGTCTAAAATATAAGAAAAATATTTTAAATTGACTTAATTCGAAGAATATAAATAAAACAACGAAACTAAGATTTTAAATCATCTTTCTATTCATTATCTTTCGGGAAAATAAATTTTGAATTTTTTATTCGAATGGATAACGCCAGAAATAGATGAACCGAAATTATCAACGAGAGCTTAGATTACGAAATGCATTTTATTTGGAGTGAATGGGGAGGGTAAGCACTGGGGGAATGGGCTTCCTCGGCCTCAATGAAATACCGAGGAGGATCTTGGGAAACTGATCGCCCCACGTAGCGACGGCTGCAAACCAAGCCAGGTGGCGCATTCAACGTTTCTCGGCTAGGCGAAATTCCGCGGGGGAGGGGGCTACAACTGTCGTCTAAGAGAGGGGAAACGGAGAACTTGCCTGTGGCGTTAGAGGAATAGCTCGTTGATAATTTCGGTTCATCTATTTCTGATAACGCGGATAATATTCTAAGATAATGCCATTTTTAGATAAAAATGGATATGGTTTATGAATTAGTAGATTTTATAAAAATCAATTAAAATTATTCGAATTCCGAGCTCTAGTGCCAGCCTTACTTTAACAATTAGAATTAACCACGCAAAATTAAACTTACTCGTTTAATTATTGACTATGGCGCTCGTTAATCGAGCAGGTATATGTATACTTTTACATTAGAACTTGGATAGCGTTCATTAAAAACGTCTTTCATATACCAGGTATTGAAGAATAATTTATAGAGATATATTCCCCGACGGTAGTAAAAAATAAGAAACTAAATGGGGCATGAATTTTAAGAATTTATAGGCATATAGTTCATGCATATTTAACTTTGTTTGATTGATAAGGAGAGCAAAGCCAGCGTAGTACTTATAGGGCCAACAACTAAAACGAAATATTTATTATTAAGAAAGACGGGTTCGTCCAATCCATACATCCGCGCCTCCGACACAAACTCCCTCTTAAAAAGACCAAGTGCAAGATAATTGGTTTAAGGGAGACTGAAGAAAAATAGCAACCCAGTTTCGTTGATTTAACAGTAATACCGTAATAAAAACATCCCTTCCTCCACTCAAATATTTTTTACCCAGCGTAATTACGACAGAAGATGTTTCCTGATTGGTAAAGTAAATTTCTTTGCTTATTCAATGGGAGCGTATTGAAATGAAAAGTCACGCATCGAGAATTAATTCAATTCCTCGCGATTAAATTCGCGTGCTTTTGAATTTGCCAAGGCTTAGCCGAATCGTCGCTTGCTTTTATATCTCGCTTGCGGACTTTGCTTTCTTTGAAGTTGGAACTCTGTAGGCAGGAATTTCTAGAGATTGGAAGAAACTGGGTACAGACACGTAGGTTTAGCTTATATACGTTTAATATCGCAGTTTTAGTATTGAAACTTTTCCGGCGTCGATTTATAGGCTTAATTACCACAATCCCCATGCACGCGTAACCTAATTCCCCGCCAGCTAATTGTTCGTTTAAGGAAGAGACACGCCCTTGCTGTTAAAACTCGGCCACGCTAATATAACTCCGTTTAATTCATCGATGTCAGCCTAGAAACCAATTGAGTTCAAAGGCACGGAGGTAGAAATACACGCAATGACGTCATTACGATTATCTCTTTCTCTCTGACTTTAATAAATATAAATGCTATTTAATAATAACGAGATGAAGGCATTATTATAAAATGAGAAAAAGATTTGCAAATAATTGTATATCTATGGGAAATTGTATTAAAAATCAGCAAATTAAATTTTAAGAGACGAGACTCAACGCCATCTAGTATTAAAAAAAAAACCAAAAGTTTTTCATCCTCCTTAATACTTTCAGCCAACCCCCAGTTAGCAAAGGGTTAAAAAAATTAAAAAAACATAAAAACCCCGAGAAAAAGTAAAGGTTTATGAGGACAGAAGCTATTGTTTAGGAAGTAATAGTGTCATCATACCGCCGGGTGTATTTAGAGAACGGAGAAACTAGAGAAAAAATACTTTTTACAGGCTGCGCCTTGAATCGTGTGTTTAAGAGCTGTTATGAAAGGAGTATCTTTCGAGATACGTCTAGAAGTTGCCAAAGCTATAATTGCTTAATGTTCCCCAAGCTATAATTGTTTAAAGTTCCCCAAGCTATAATTGTTTAAAGTCGCCCAAGCTATAATTGTTTAAAGTCGCCCAAGCTATAATTGTTTAAAGTCGCCCAAGCTATAATTGTTTAAAGTCGCCCAAGAGATATTTATTTAAAGTCGCACAAGAGATATTTATTTAAAGTCGCCCAAGAGATATTTATTTAAACTCGCCCAAGAGATGTTTATTTATACTCGCCCAAGAGATGTTTATTTATACTCGCCCAAGAGATGTTTATTTATGCTCGCCCAAGAGATGTTTATTTAAACTCGCCCAAGAGATGTTTATTTAAAGTCGCCCGAAAAAAAATCTCAAAGTTGCACTGAGAGATATGTCTCGAAGTTGTCGAAAAAAAAGTCTATTGGACAACTTCAAGACATATCTGGAATTGTATTTCAAGCGTTTTAAAAATAATGGGTTATAATATATAGTGAGCTCTATATTTTTGTCCATAAAGGAGCGGCTTGTTTCTCTATAACAAAACGCCTTTACCATAGCGAGTAAAAGCGGAAAGAAGAAACAAAAGGGAATAGAAACACAAAGGGTGGTCTTTCCTAATTATTCAAAATTTTCTAGCTAAACCTCTTTTCTTCGCATATTTTATGAAACTGACGCGGCATCGCCATCACGCCACGCGACATTACTCCGTCGCAAGCTGTTTGAAAATATTTTTAAGGCACAAATTTTTGTTCTTCGCCCTTTACTCGCTCTATAAAAGGTAAAATATTAGCCCTAACTACACTGCCGTGGCAGGCTAGAGTAACTGAAAAGAATGTGGAGCCAGCCCGCAGCGAAGCAAGTTCAGAAGAAAAGCAAAAAAAAACAAGATGAACGAAACGAAACAAAACCCTTCAAATACACACTGTCACTTATGCGTTATAGCATAAGTAAATATCACCCCCGTAGCTTAATACTATCAGCAAAGGTTCGGGTAAATGTACCGCCAGACGGATAAGAAAATTCGCGTTTCCAGAATCAGTCTAAAATATTTGAAAAATATTTCAAATTGACTTTTAATTTGAAGAATATAAATAAAACAACGAAACTAAGATTTTAAATCATCTTTTAATTCGTTATTTTTCAGGAAAATATTTTTGGAATTTTGTTATCCGAACGTATATAACGCGGATAATATTCTAAGATAAGGCCATTTTTGAATAAAAACGGATAAGGATTAGGTTTTTAAAATAAATTAACTCGAATGAAAAATAGTCAATTTTTAATCAATAAGATAATAAACATCAGAATTTAGTAGATTTTATCCAATTAATAAAAATTGTACGAATTCCGAGCTCTAGGCTGAATTAACCGAGCGCTCACTTTCCCTTTATTAATATTTATTTGTGTTTTTTTTTTTTTTTTTACCGAATAGGAATTGGATTGCATTCAACCTCCATGGCTATATCCGTGGATTAGCTTTATGTATTAAAATTTATTTGATATTCTTCGGTAAGAAACCGGGAGACCTTCCGTCTCTTTGTTTTGGAAGCAATGTACCGACTAACAGACTTTAAAAGTTTAAAAATCTAGCGTACTTAGAGCTTCAGTTATTAAAAATTCATTATGTCAAGACCTTTATTTTTAAGACGCATAGGCTTTATACGCGCCAATTCCATTAACTTCGCCATATCATAAGTAATTCATTTTAAACTTTTCCAGATGGACTTAACCATTAACCTTTAAAGAAAAATATAAAAAAAAAAAAAAAAACGTAGACCTAAACTAAAAGTTTGGGGAATTCGGTCTCAGAGGCCTTAGTGGCTCAGCCCATATACACGCTTCAAAAATGAATGTTTCGTAATTAAAACTTTAATCAGTGTAGAAAGAGAGAGAGAGTAAGAGAGCTAGAGAGGACGAACGAAAAGCCAAGAAGTTCGACGGCCAACTTTGCCAAAATGAACCCAACACGCTAAAGAACCTTTCACACAAATTAATTTTAAAATTATTACTGTAATTATTATTATTTCTGTTTTTTTCTGATAATTTAATCTTCGCGCGCTGGTATCAGTTTTAATGCTATGGGCGAATGGTTGGGCAATTTAAAGGGAAACTTGGAGCTAAAACAGGAACTGCTTTTGAATTTATTTTCGGAATCATCACGCTAAAAAAGGCATTCGAAAATTTTTCACAATTTTTAGACACTTCTTGGTGCTTAAATTAATTTCTAAAGTTTGATAAAGTTTCCATTTAAATTGATTCAATGAATGGTTAACATTGAAGTCACTAGATCTTTTCCAAAAATATAGTTTGAAATTATGATCCACAAAAATATCGTGAAATCGCAAAAATTCTCTAAATCTATATTGTAACGTCATATGATCTATTGTTAAATAATTTCTTTTCAGACTGTGAATGTGACTTGAAAGCGAAGAACAGTGGAAAAGATCAGTCAATGCCCCAGAAACTTAAGAGCGGTTCGGTGATGGTCTAAGACTCGGAATTCGTTATCCACCAGAGCCTAGATCCCTCTCCACCCCGATTAGTAGGTTGAAGATTAAACAATTGTATAGTCGAACTGGTCCCAATCAGCTCGAGACCGGGGGATGAAGCGAGAAGGGTTAGAGATCGGTTAGAGCCTGGAAACTTTGTTGCTACAGAGAGAGATAAGGAGGTTGACTAATTCGAAGATATCGTGATCCCTACAGAATCTTAATTCTATCTCTATAGGAAGATCAAACACACTAGATAAGCTTTTATTGGTCCGTTACCTTCTCTAAATCTCGGATGATACGATCCTTGAAATAACGGATAAACTCTCTATAACACGACCGATTTTACGCTTATAATTAAATTAACCAAATTACACTAAATTACGTTCGTACCAGAAGTCGATCATAAATTCCAAGTTACGCAAATGCTCTGTCGTGTTTAAACTTTCTAATTCTCTAGGTATAATTCTCTATTTGTGGGGAACACTAAAATGTACACGCAAGAATCAAGTCACGTGATTCATTTCAAACCCCGATTAAGCCTAATTTCAAACGTCGATGAAGCCTAATTTCAAACGTCATGAAGCCTAATTTCAAACCTCGATTGAGCCTAATTTCAAACCTCGATTAAGCCTAATTTCAAACCTCGATTAAGCCTAATTTCAAACCTCGATTAAGCGTAATTTCAAACCTCGTTTAAGCCTAAGAAGATTTGATATTTTTAACAAAGAAAGAACTGAAACAAAGCTAAGAAATTTTAATAATCATAATATATGATGCTGCCACTTAACTAATAACTAATTAATATTAAAAAACAGTCATTTGTTAACAATTTTGACGTGTAATGTATACGAAGGTGGTCGCGGACTACGACGAGTATACACAAAAGTCATGCAGACAAATATTTCTTATTTATTTACGAATTCCTGATATAGCTACGCAATGCAGCCACAAACTTGGACAACCCAAACACTCTCCCACAGCTACATACCAGCTTAAAAAATCTACGGTGATATGGGCTCCACGAGTATGTAACGTAATATGAGTGGGGATTGCTTTAGAAGTTCACTGATGGACGTTAAGTAGACAATATGAAGCCCGGCCGGGCTCGAGGATGGGAGACTGGACGAACGTATTATGTCCAAATCGCCCTCGCTAATAGAATTACGTCTCTCGAATTCTTTTTTCACGCGAGACCAAATAAAAACGAACGGACGGCAGCTAGCTGTTAGATATTTTTCGCCCACGAACTGGCCACGCGGCCTAACATTCGGGGAAAAGGAACAATTGGTTATTTACAGATTCTGTTAGGCGATGGAAAAGAGTGGCTATACTCGCTAGTGGAGGCGCATTATCCAACTACGCTACACAAACACCCGTTGATTTCAACGCCTTACGAACAGCGTTCAACGCTTTTCGTTCCTCAACCATAGTTTAATAAGATGGGTTTTCATTGTTCCATTTTAAAGCGAGGCTGAAACTGATTTTTACCGAACTTCAATTAGAAATTGAGTAGCATTTTCGGAAAGATCGTTAAAAACGATTCAATATATATAATATACTGTTGTCCAAACCCCCTCGAGCCAGACAGGGATGACGACTTTTATGGATAGTTTTAGTTATGGGCTAGTACGTTTACCTGGCTCTTTGGAAACGTACATTAAACGCTTGAAAACTCGTCTTCGTATTTTGTAGGCCCGCGGACTAGGTCTACAGTAAGAATCAAATTAATAGCGAGAGAGCGAAGAATGGGAATCTGCACTAGATAGTTTGGTATTTGATGAAAACTTGGTGTTATTCGTATTGTATGAAAAAAGCCTAGAGTTTTCGCTAACCGAAAAAAGGATGGACTTCGTCATAAATTCTTGGGACTTCATAAATATACAATAGAAGATTCTCGCTCGGACCTAGGAACCAAAAACTCCCCCACAACAATAAATAAAATACAGTATGGGAAGTTAAGAGCAAATAAAAGTATTGATTTGGGTTATTTTTTGGCGGGAAGAAGGAGAGAAATTTCTACTTTTGTCTCTAGATCCCTATATACTCGCTTGACAATGGACTTTTCAACCCCCTTTATAGAATTTTCTCCTACATCCATACTTGAAGAAATATCTTTGAAGAATCCGTTGGATCTCCTTCCTAGCTTTGGCATTTTTTTGGCTCTCGCTTTCGATATACACTTCTCTATATATAGTTTCAACACCCAAAAACTATATCTAAGAGATTTGAAACGTTACACCAAGTTGCATTGGATTCAGTAATAGTCAAGGCTTAGTAGGTGTTGTAAACTCCGTTTGAAATTATATATATATATATATGTGTTATATCATGATGCCGACTTATAAACTCCGGTTTCGGTATTTCGGAAACCAAAGAAGAACACTCAGTGAAAAAAAATTGTATGTCACTATTGAACTAAAATTTTCAATTCAATAAATGTTCACATATACGTAGGCCATATACGCGCGTGTGTAACAACTGTCAATTATGTCTCAGACATATTCAATTAAGTATTAACATGATAAGGATGGAAAATATCAACCATCTCATATTATTATTGAAGGTAGAATACATAATATATATTTCATAATCGCCATTTTAGAAATTATTAACATAAAAATGCCCCGCGATACTACGTCATCAATATGGTCACGTGATTTCGCTATTGTAGAACCTAGAGTTGATTCTCGCGCGTATTTCTGGCACACGAGTGATAAGGTCGCTTTTCGTAAAAGTTCTTAATCAATTCTATTAATTAAACTATTTCGTATTAGGCCAAAATATTACCGAAGCGCAGCGTTTCCTTATTTAAATAATTTAAAACGAAATTGAATAGTTAAAATTTAACCCATTGTGGGTCATACAACGTTATGCCCCTCTGTACAAATCGAAGCGCAAAATCCAATGTATAATTCAAAGGTGTCTCAGGAATGATATTCCCGTAGAGGTTTTGAAATACTGTCCCCCATCTCTGAAGAAAAAAATAAATTTTTCTTTAGAACATTGCGGCGCATAACTTATAGTTATTATATTATATTATATTATATTATATTAAATCGTATGGTAAAAAAATCTATATAAATTTTAAGAAACTTTTTCAGATTCTAAGGAAATGAAAAAAATATTGAAAAATATTGTCTTTAAATTTCGATAGAATGTTACAAACACTATACCTCGAGACTTGGAGGTCACGTGTGTGAAACGTGCATAATTTGGTTCTAATAAATATGCAAATTGATCTATTTTTTCGGAGTTCTGAAGTTTGGTAAAATTTGAAAAAAAAAGTAAAAACAAATTCGGATCAATCATATTATTTCAGCCTTCAACAGCGCTTGTAATGTCGTAACATTAAAATAATAGACCGGCATTTGATGTCCAAGATTTTAGGCATAAAACGTCGGCCTATTTCTTTAATGTTAAGACATAACAAGAACTGTTGAAGGCTGAAGTAATATGACAGGCCCGAATTTATATATAATTTTTTATCAATTTTACCAGAAGCCTATGAAACCCTCCTTTGAAGTCTATTACTCCCTGGTCTGGTCTACCCCTCTCTCTCTATGGGTTAGTTTCAAAAAGCGTGATTCGTACGCCTCCTAACGGTAGATATTTTCGGAGCGGGAGTTCGTCGAGCGAATATCTCTAGCAGCCTTGGAGTTCGTCAAAAAACGTCGTCGTTTGTGGAGAGAGAGAATTTCCAATTTTGCGTAGACAGGGGGTATGAAGTAGGACCACTCCGAGCTCGTAAAATTGGGAATTTTGCCCATACAGAGAGGAGCGCTATATCGAACATTAGAGTAGTAGACTTCAAAGGAGGGTTTCATCGGCTTCTGATTTTACCAAATTTCAGAAATTAATTTACATTGCGTACTTAGGAGTAACTCGTACTCTTTTGATAGTAAACAAATCCTATATTTAGAATTTAGAATGTTAAAAGAGATTGTGAAGATGTTACCACGGCCTGCGATGTTTCGGGGGTAATTCTAAAATATATTATCATATTCTTCCATCTGTCCTCGAAGTTGCATCGGCTACCGCGCGCCCAGAGTTTTAAAACAGGAAACTTCGAAATTCCGAGAAAACCCGTAAATATAGCGAAAGGAAAAGCAAAAGTGAAATATATTTAAAAATTATTCTCGAGCTTCAAAAATATCGATTTTTTTCCCGCGTAACCTCGCATCTCCTAACAAATATAAATTCCAACAAATAATAACCATTTACACGTGAAACATCTCCTTTGACTTCGATGGTTCGTGAAAAATCATAGATTTTCTCGCTTTTGTCCTAACATTCTAAGAAAAATTGGGTAAAAATTGAGTAGGGCCGAGAAAAAATTGGGTAGAGCCTAAGAAATGTTTTTTGTGGGCCTAGGAAAAATTGGGTAGGACCAACCTAATTTTAGGGTAAGGTTCAAAGCAAATTTTGGGTAGGGCTCAAGCTAATTTTTTGGGTAGGGCTCAAAGCTAATTTTGGGTAGGGCTCAAAGCTAATTTTGGGTAGGGCTCAAAGCTAATTTTGGGTAGGGCTCAAAGCTAATTTTGGGTAGGGCTCAAGCTAATTTTTTGGGTAGGGCTCAAAGCTAATTTTGGGTAGGGTTCAAAGCTAATTTTGGGTAGGGCTCAAGCTAATTTGAGGTAGGGCCCAAGCAAATATTGGGTAGGGCCCATGCAAATATTGGGTAGGGCCCATGCAAATATTGGGTAAGAACCAAACAAATATTGGGTAGGGTCAAGCTAATTTAGGGTAAGGTCGGACTAACTCCTGCAAATTATTTAATTTTATAAATTACAAAAAATGATCAAACATTTGTCTTTTGGGAGTTTGATGATGAACCGAATTAAGTTTCAGTGAAATCCCAATTGGGTCCCCACTATCCGGGACCCCTCGACCAGTGGCCGTTTACTAGCTCCTTTACGCGACAGCAAATCATAAATTCGCCCAGAAATACTTGTGTGAATGTTTCTTTGTAGATATCATTCTAACTTGGGTTGTGGTGGTTTCGCCACTATTGCAGTTGATATAGGAATGAATGCGCGGGCGTTGATGCCACATAATCTCGTGGCCAGAGATCAAAAGTTTCTACAATATAAGATATACTTGGAGGAATTCGGTAAAGGAATTGCCGATGACTGTTTTAACTTAGTATCGTGTGAAGAGGGTGTCGTCTGAAAGCTTTGAACATTCAGCATATTTTCTACAATTTGGGTGCTTGGCAAATTATGACAATTGCGGCTTAAGGTGGCCCCCTTTTAACTACGCTTTAGCTCGGGAACCAATAAAGTCGACACTGGATGGAAGCATCAGCTTCTAAGTTGTCAAAATCTTACTTTTTTAGGCTTGAATTTATATAATCTAGATATATTTAGAACGGCAAATGCGTTTCATTATACGAAACTATACCCTAGAAAATAAATGTAAAAGGAATAGAAGCTTATTTAAAACTGGTCCCAGCATTGAACTGGTCCGAAAACTGTTTAATTCTACTTCCGTAAATCAGCGCCATCTCTGATAGGGTGCGTCATATTTCCCGTCCATCAAAGACTACAAATTATTTATTCAATGTCGGCGATCCTGGGATTTATGTCGAGGACTTTGTGTATCGACTAAATATCGTTTTAAAGATTTAAAATGTTTTACTCTTCCCATTATTAAAATATCTCTGAGGCGACTCTAAATGGTAAACATATATTTAATATAGTTTAAAACTTGTTTAAAATAAAAAATATATATTATAAATGATTAAAATTACGAGAAACTAATTTCGTTGAACCCGTTTCAAAAACTGAACAATAATTCAACCATTTTTCATTTTATCCATCGCGGGGACGATATTTTAAAGAGCCAATAAGAGATAGGCGGAAGCGGAATTACAGCTCTTTATAACTTGGCCCCCATCTCTCCCCGCATTCATTGTTCATTGTACGGGCAAGGCTAAAGCCTCTATTCCATTTACATTTATTTTCTATGGCTTTACCAAGACCTGAACATACGCTTCAAATACTGTCGGTGATCCCGGTTCTTCATTCGTACAAGATAGATCTATATATATATATTTTTAGTGTACGGAAGAAGAGTAAAGACTAGATTGTACGAGGATGCTTTTCTCGCTCTTTTCTGGTGCCCAAAGTAACGATCTCTAGCTTCTTTTCTAAAGAGTTATAGACCTTTTTCTACTTTTATTTCGAGCTCGGCGAGCGGCGAAAGAAAAATCTAGTGATGAATTAACCTTGTAGAAATAAACCTACTACCCTCCATAGAGAATACATCAAACAGGAGTAGAAACCTTAAGCCTTTGCACAAAAAACAAGTTCAAGAAAAAACGCGTTCTAAAATAACCATAATTTTGGAAATTGGTAATTAATTGTCTCGCAATAATTTTAATTGATTATTATTTATGCTTATTATTTAAGCACCTATTTATATATGTTCTAAAGTAAAAAAATCGGAGTTGTTCCTCAGGGGGGGAGGGGGGGGGGGTTATGGGCCCCGAATCTGACCCCCCCCAAACTATTTTTTCCCCAAATGACCAGTAATTAAAAATTAAAGATTAAAGATAGAATAATCTAAGGTCATATTCGGATTCTACGCTACAAATACTTTATAAATGATAAGTTTCATCAAATTATCTCAAATACCCAAGGTACGATTCAAATTTATGTTTAGGGGTACGAAAACGAACTACCACAGAGGTCGAAAACGTGGGGTATTTTCAAAATGCAATAATTCCTCAACCAATCAATATTTATCGCTAAAAATCTACAATTGTCCATTATTTGGCCACAATTTAGTGTGCCTAAAATTTCATGATGATCGGCCGACCCATATGGTGGAGACCGTTGTCTATCAGTCGAACTGACCCAAATAATGTTTATAGCTTCATTATGGGCGTAAAATAACTAAATAATAAATTGATTGTATAAGTTTTGATTGAATTCCAAAAATGTAACCCTTGACATTGAAATCTAATTATTTATTTTTATATTTAGTTTATTTAAAACGCCCATGAGCTAATTCCATCGCGTTCACGGTGAAATATTTAATAGAGCGGAGCCTAAGAGCTAGAGAAATCTTACAGGCTTTTATCGTTACCGCTTCGTGAGAAAAAAAATAACAGAAAGAGAAAGTGGATGGAAAAATCTAGAAAAAAACAGGCTGCCAACCACGAAAATCAATTTACCGCGAAGGAGAAGTTGAAAACCCGCGAAAATTCAAGAAAACCCGCGAAAATTCGAAAAAAACCGCGAAAAGATAAAAAAACCGCGAAAAGAGAAAAAAACCGCGAAAAGAGAAAAATACCGCGAAAAGAGAAAAAACCCGCGAAAAAAGAAAAAAACCCGTGAAAATTCCAAAAAAACCGCGAAACTTAATCGTTCTATTCATATATATTTTGCTATTGTCAATTCGGTCCAGCATTGTTTTTAATTTATTTAATTGAAAATATTTTTATCTTAAATTCTTAACGATTTTTAAATTTCGATCCAACCATGTAGAGACAAAGTATAATGGTAAATATAAGACTAATAATAAAACAATATTAAATGCGAGTGTGACTCTACTCTGTGAGAGAAAAATTATTCTTTATATAGCTAAATGGCTAAATTAAGAAAATTGATAAATAATCCAAAGGACGGAAAACACACTAACCTGGGAGATTAGGCCTAAAGAATGGAAGCCTAGGCCAGCGAGAGCCTTGACTCAGCCCAGACGTCAGACGAGAAAGCGTGTGATAAACGGGGGTCGGTCGTAGCCTATTTTGAAGAATGGGGATGTTCCGTATTGTTCCGCGGTTCACATAACAGTTAATAGTTAATAGTTATTAACAGCTTTTATGAACTCTTTCGAGTCCGGTGCACGTACCGAAAACCGCGAATTTAAAATAAAAAAAACCCGATTGAAATTAAAAAACCGCGAAATCAAAATCAAAAACCGCGAACCCGTGAAGACCAAATAAATACCGCGAAAGACTCGAGAAAAACCGCGAGGTTGGCAAATGGCAACGCTGGAAAAAACAGTCGGACTGTCGGCGCGTCAGGCCCTAGAAGTAAAACGAAGGAGGGTTGACAGGGGATGAAAACGAAAAAATTAGGTAACGGTTTTTTTCCCTCCCCTGAAGAAAAAGCCCGCCAGAAAGTTATGACAACTAAGACTGGCATTCCAAACAAATAATGTTATGTGACGCCAAGAGATGAAGTCCACCGAGAAAGTTTCTTTTAGAAATTTAACACTTTTCCCTAGCGGATGTAGCGCTCTTTAACATTAAACGAGGAGGAGGTAGCAACTATGGGTGAACAGGAGAAAGCGCCCTTCTAGACAACAAGCTAATAAGTAGACCAGAACGTCACGTGAGGTTGTAAGAGAATTTAAGAGTCCACAAAGAAGCTGTAACTGTCAAGTTGGAATTCGAAAATGCCAGCTGTGTCGATAATTAATTAACTATTGATCTGGTAATTATACAATTTGCAAATGATTTTTTTAATAGAATTATTAATTATATTTTCATTTTCAGTTTTTAACTTTCTTGGTCCATACTGGCAAGGTTATTATTTAGGCCTAATATTTCTACGAAAATTTAGACGTAACCTCTAGCAACTAGTAGAAAACTTCTAGGCAAGCTGACTCAGCCGAGAATGAAGGTAAAATAAATTGTAACTGACAATGGCTTCGGAAATTGGAATTCTAAAATGAAAGCGGTGTTGTTAATTATTTTACTGTTTATCTGGTAATTATGCAATTTGCGAAATAGCTAGTCTAGATGGAATTATTAATTATCTCTTATTTTCAGTTTCTTACCATGTTCCTCTTTGAATCCTACTGCCAAGTTAATTGTTTAGGCCCAATATTTCTAGAAGGTAAGTCAATTTTTGAGTAAAACAGTGTAATTTTAAATCTGTCAGGAATAGTTTAGAGAGTATAAATTTTGGTTTTGTGGTTTTATTTCATCTCAAGTGAAAAAGTTGTTCATCTCTTAGTTAGTTATTTACTTTTGCCTGTAAATTGTTATTTGGGTCCTGTATTTGTTATTTTTATGCCTGAATTCACAAGTGTCTACCTCGCTGGATATTATAAGTCACGTTCAGTGACGCCCAACAGCCAGTCCGTTGAGTAGAACACGAGTAAGGGATTTTTGTAATTACGGTTTATACGTCAGGCTGCTCATCAGCTGCTTGACGAAGTCATTTGCTCTATGAGCATGTTTCTTTGATGAGCAATGAAATAATGGCGGGGGAGTTTTGTGATTTTTGATTTTAAAATTTAAATATAATATATAATATAGTGATTTAAACCAAAATTATAACATAATTTGATTAGAGATGAAACTAAGAGGGAATTATCCTCTTCGGCCGAATAATTATTTAAACCAAATATTTCCCAAAATATGCGTAAGAATTTAAATTTTCAGTTAATAAAATAGAGAAAATAAAAAGTCGAAGCTTCAGCCGAAGCTTCATTCCATGTTTAAATTTGATGAGTGAGAAATAGTTATTATAAATACTTACGTTGAATGCTTGATTTATGTGTTTTTGGTTAGATCCTAATGACAGGATAAGGCTTAAGGAATATAATTAAAGGGAGAATGTAACTTAATTTTCAAAACCCATAATGGGAACTGGATAATTGGTTTTGTTGGAATGACGGGATAAGGCTGAAGGGAATGTAATTAAAGGGATAATGTAACTTAATTTTCAAAACCCATGATGGGAACTGGATAATTGGTTTTGTTGGAATGACTTGATAAGGCTTAAGGGAATATAATTAAAGGGATAATGTAACTTAATTTTCAAAACCCATAATGGGAACTGGATAATTGGTTTTGTTGGAATGACTTGATAAGGCTCAAGGGAATATAATTAAAGGGAGAATGTAACTTAATTTTCTAAACCCATAATGGGAGCTGGATCATTGGTTTTGTTGGAATGACTTGATAAGGCTGAAGGGAATATAATTAAAGGGAGAATGTAACTTAATTTTCAAAACCTATTATGGGAGCTGGATAGTGGGTTTTGTTGGAATGACGGGATATGGTTAATAGAATATAATTAAAGGGAGAATGTAACTTAATTTTCAAAACCCATGATGGGAGCTGAATAGTGGGTTTTGTTGGAATGACGGGATAAGGCTTAGGGGAAGATATTTAAAGGGAGAATGTAACTTAATTTTCAAAACAAATGATGGGAAATGGATAAATAATGGGTTTTGTTGGAATGACGGGATGGTGAAAAATAAAATCAAGTGATGTTTAATCGATTCTTTATATATTAATAAGACCTGTTTCCTTATTAAAATATTTGGGAAATATCTCTGAAATTTTTAAAAATCCTAAGTAGGTGCTGGTTTTACCCTCAAATTCAAATATTCGAAACCGCGTCCTCCATGTAATCACAGCAAATACTCCATGTAGTAATATTATTTAGGTCTACTACTACTCCCGTAGTGTTAATCCTCCTAGTCGCGAGGATGACCCGTCGAATTCGCGGAAAAGCAAACAAGGATAGCTTCGGTGTTGGGGATGGCGGTGGTGGATCTTACTGGTCTAAGGAACGGAAATTGCTATATTTCTTTTTGCATTGTAACGACATCGCTTAAACAAGAATAATGGTACTTAAGCCTTTATTATTAGGCCCCTATTACCAGCAAAGTACCTCTAAGACGCGAGCTTTTTCCAAAGTTTCTTAGCGACCGGGTTTCGTACAGACACGAAGCCTTGGCCTTTATACCCCATCTCCCAAAACAGGATTTAAATTCTTTTCGAATGAACCTTTTTATATCAAGCAATATACAACGAGAAAGAAAAAATACTATCCCACACTTGAAGTACAAAAATAAACTATAACATCCTCTAAATTCTACTCTATAAAAGTTAACCCATATTTTAATTTAAAGGGAGGCCTGTCAAGAATTTTTGATGATCTCCAAATATAAATTTAGTAAAAAACGATTCAAAATATATATAGATATGTCGTATAACAAAATTACCGAGACATTAAAAATACAAATTTTATAATCGCTATTTTCAATATTTTTAATATCTAATTCATCACTATGGTCACGTGATTTCGCTATTTTAGAGCTTACGGTTGATTCTCGCGCTTTTATAAGGTAACTTTGGCGCTGAATTTTGCAGAAAAGTACTTAATCCCGAAAGTAAAACCGTTCGTTCGAAAATCATCGTTAATTATTTTCCTAGAAATATCGGAAAAACTACCTAGTTTTGAAATTTCTTAAAGGAAAAATGCAACCTAACAACTAGTGATTTTTTTTTATCGATTCCTTATTGTTTAAATAGGCCTAATCCACTAGTGAAAAAATTTACGAACAAATATTAAGCTAGAAATAAATTTAAAACTTACTCGGAAAATAGGATTAGCGGGATTCATGGAGATTCTGATTTCCTCGCGAGATAAGGTCTAGCGACCAATCGAACGCGATTATAAGTCTCGTGAAGATCTCACGTGAACCACGAGCCTTTGCTCATTGGTCGCTAGACCTTACACGTAGGCAATTCAGGATTCTCATGAATCCCGCGAAGCCTATTTACCAGGTAAGTTTTAATTTTAGTTCTAGTTATATTTTTGTTTTGTTTCAACGCCATCTAGGATTTTTTCACGGAAAAACTTATCACTAAGTCCCTTTTACAGATTTGACTAGAACTAGTATTTATATATCTTTTCTTTTTCTTTTATATTATATATTTCCATTATATTTGATTATTTTTTCTTATAACGATTGAAAATAGAAACTATATCGGAACTAATTTTGAATATCTGAATATTTGAAAACTGATTTACATAAATAAATATTAAATCAAATTATATTAAATCTTATATCAATTTCAATATTATAGTTACATGGTTTCATTTCGTTAGACTAGTATATTTATCTTGAGTGAAACGAAACAAACATCGAAATGGAATTAGAAAATTAATTTACTCAACAATAGAATATCGAGTAGATTGGATAAAATAGACTATTTTAAATTCGAGTTAATTTACTCGAACTTATCTAATAATATACTAAAAATAAATCTACTTTTTAACTATTGAATCATGAACTACAAATGGAAATTGAGTAGTTAAAAAAACGATTCATAATTATTTATAAATTATATTTAAGTTTCTGCAATTGAATTCCTTTTTGAAAAGCTTCAAAATTCTTATTTCTGACTAAACAAACGTGATAGGATGCACCATTTCAGTTTACATTGCTGGGACATTAAAAATTACATTAACAAGACTCACTTCAAGACTAAAAATAACTGAATACAAAATAAAACCCCGTACGCAAGACCAAATTAGATAGCTAGAGATAAAACTTGGAAAAAGTGAAAGAATTGGTGGGGTATAGCTCGAAGGAAAGAAATCCCTCGCTATTAAGTGACAGCCACGCCTATTACCCTCTCCTCGAAGAGTTCGTGGAGGAAAGCAAAATAGATGCTGATAAAATATTCAGATCACGTACGATAGCGTTCTAAAGAGAAAGGCGTCTGTGAAGACGCCATATATATCGTCCAGCCGGAAATGACAACATTGCCAGATAAATAAAGCGTTAAATAATATTTTAAAGTAACAACAAAGAGGTTTGAAAATCAAAAATTCTACTCATAATTTTCAATTTAAAATTTATATTTTCTGAAAACGTTTCTATCGTGATTTTTTGCAAAAGAATCTGCTTTTGCTTTGAAATTTTTCTGATAATATAGACAAGCGCGGCCCGCCTAAATTCCGTCCCTCTCTCCCGACTCAAAATATCGAGGAAGAGTCCAAATCACTCGAGCCAGACAGGGGTGATGACTTTTTTTGGCTAGTTTTAAGTGATGGGCTAGTACGTTTACCTGAAACTTTGCTGATATTATTAAGCAACAGGGGTTGTTTACTTTTATGAAATAAATTGATAGACTTTTGATTTTAAACACGATGAATTGCGGTTTAAGGAAAACACTGACTGAATTCAGGAAATCTCGGAGTGGAAAAGCTTTAGGGGTTGAAATTGCTCAGCATTCTTCACGTATCTCTCGTATCCAATAGAATATCGATAGGTCTTCTGGTATAGGTTTTGCCAAGTCACATCTACATACCTTATATGTGTTGCCAGTGGGTGCAAAGTTACTTTACATTTCTTTAAATTGAAACAAAGAGATAGGCATATTCTGTTTCGTTTTACTCTAGTTTGGAAGCAGTGGCGACTAGGGTCACAACAGTATTTAAGTCATTACGTACTTAGCATAAACAAAAGCTACTGTAATCACGTAACTGCTGGCTCGTTGCTGGCCTTGTCAAATTAATTATTCTCAAGAAATCGCAATATTCTAATTCCAAAAACAACCTTATTTTTAAACTAGTACACGATAGATATCATTGTCTAGCAAGTGGTAATTAAATATTTTATGGTAGAAGCTATTCAGCACTCGCAGCAATTAAGTAGAGCCTAAAAATATATTTTACGGAAAATCTATATGAGACTTAAAATGAATATAATATTGATCTAGTCCTGGTGTTTCCAAACTTAAATGACCGGAAAACCCATTTTCACAATAGAGGGATCAATACTCATTATACTTAATCGTTTTAAAGTATGGTGTTAATAAAAATATTAACGCTCAATTAATTTTATATTAAATTGATTCACTCTAATTTGTTTATTGCCAATCTTACAAATAAAACCCAAATAAAAGTAATATTCTATTGTAAATTCCTTCTATTACGATTAAAGGGGGAATGCAACTTTACAAGTGATTTTTTTTTATCGATTCCTTATTGTTTAAATAGGCTAAATCCACTAGTGAAAAAATTTATGAAAACTAGAAATAAATTTAAATAGGCTTAGCGGGATTTATGGAGATTCTGAATGCCTCCGTGTAAGGTCTATCGACCAATTGAATATGATTGCGAGTCTCATGGAGATCTCGCGTGAACGACGGGCGTTTGCTCATTGGTCGCTAGATCTTACACGGAGGCAATTCAGGATCGCTAAAGTCGATTTCTCGAAACTGCTTCGGAGAAGAGTTCACACCAATTCGGTTTCGGTTTCTACAAACGATAGATGAAGCTATAATAAATCGATTTTTAAAGATAACGCGTGAACACGTGACAAATAGCTATAATTATTATATCCTGGCAAGATCGAGTAAAATATTTTAGCTACGGTCACACTATCATTTCTTAATCGATTTAAAACGGTAAAATCAAACCGATATTCAAATCGCCAGGAATCGTTTTAAGCGTCACGCGTTCACGCATTATCTTTATAAATCGATTTATCATAACTTCATCTATCGGTTGTTGAAACCAAATCGGTATGAAAGTGGTTCACGAAGTAGTTTCGAGAAATCGAACTGTTTCCCGTGCACACAACTCCAGCGAAATGTTTTGAAACAATTTACCGGTTCCAAGGCCAAGTATGAACGCGGCTTATACCCCCTCGTAGTTAATTTCTAAAACCATAATCAGTACTGCCATTCTGTTTTCTTTTCCTTCGTAATCGCCATGTAAACTATAAAGCTCTCTTCTTATATAAAATTAAAATAACAATAATCGTTTGTAATTCTTTGACATAGACTTCAGAATGAGCTTTCTCTAAAAAGCGTAAAAGCTTGAGCTAAAAGACGATGGTTTGAATACCCCCTTATAAGTTACAATAAGAAAGCATTTTCATATTGTCGAGAGCTGTTTCGCTATAATACACAAGCATGTCAAGGAATGCAATTATTGTAAGTGATCTTCTGAAGAGAAACAACGGGAGAGTGAAGAGATACAACGTTGAAAAGGGCTAGACGGGGATAAGGTTATGAACTTGGGATAAAAAACCACTTTTAAAGAACTTTAATGTCTCATAAACCTTATACACGCGGTAACTGTCTTAGAAACTATTTAAAGGAAAACTGACACAAACATAGAGCTCGGAATTGGATATCCATTACCTTCTGCTATTCGTATATTTTCAGATATTTTCGGATAAATTGTTTGAAACTAAAACAATAAAATTTGTATATTCGTATAATTGTTAAATGTATAAGGTTTATCCGAAGATAAGCGTTTTGCGCTTTATCTACGAACAAATTACTCGGTTTCAAACGTATAACGATGGATAAGAAAATTCTCCTTTCCAGAATTAGTATAAAATATAAGAAAAATATTTCAAATTGACTTTTATTTTGAAGAATATAAATAAAACGACGAAACTAAGATTTTAATTATATTTTTATTCATTATTATTCACGAAAATAAATTTTGAATTTTTTTTATCCGAACGTATAACGCGGATAATATTCTAAGATAAGGCCATTTTCGGATAAAAACGGATACGGATTATGTTTTTTAGTTAACTCGAATGAAAAATAGTCTATTTTTAATCAAACGGATAATATGCATCAGAATTTCTTAGATTTTATCCAATTAATAAAAATTACCCGAATTCAGAGCTCTACACAAACATAAATTGATAAAAAAAAAATCACTTTTTTTGATGCATTCTCGCTTTGAATATTATTAATAGTCCTAGGTGTTGCTTTGTGTATAACTATTAAAAATTAAGTTACGTCAGTTGTTCTTTAAGTTTCCAATCAAAACCCGACTTTTCAATAAGAAAGTGAGGTTTCTTATATACAATGTAACTATACAGAATATTGTCTCAAGATTGTTGAAGAAAAAAAAAGCAGAAGCTTTATACCCGTTCGAATTTTTAATCATAATTTTTCAAAGAGGATATACATTTAGGTCTGTCAGTATAAGCGTCACCAACCAGTCTCTCCTCTCTCGCGTTCTTACACTTCCCCCCTCCTACTAGCTCCCTCTAGCGTAGGTTTTCTCTCTACGCAAAGATACGATAAGAAAAGTACCGGTAGTTGGGAATTTTCCCGTTGGCATAGAGTAATGTCTATCCGTTTTCCCTGGGGTTAAATAAAGTGAACGCCATTCTGCCTGCCTCTTTTACTCTTCGCTCTACTCTCTTCCTTAACCAATCTCTCCACTCCCCATACACGCGCGACTAAAGAATCAGAGGACCAAGGACCAGGCGGAGAGAAAATGTTTCTTAGCGAGGACCACGCGCTGAATTGAGTTTATTGCAATTGTGGCCTGTTGGGGGTTCCCTAACGCCAAGGAGGAATAACTCAATGAGATGAAAACTAATATGCATTATGATTTATTACAAAAATACTTAAACGTCTAGCAGTAACGTAACAAAAGATACGGGTTTCCAAATCGATTTTAATCATTAAAATCAAACCCATATTTAAATTGAAATCGTTTACCATTTATTGTAGTTTAATCCTTAGTTTTTTGAAACCGAAATCATTTGAAACTTAAACATAATTTAGTAATTTAACATTTGAAACGTGTTGGATTAAAAATTAACAAATTGCTATTCGAAAGAGGTCAAAGTTTAACCTTTTAAATTCTCTATGAGTATATTTTGTAATAGTTTCTCAATTTGGCGTCGTTATAAGACATGTTTTTAATTAATTAATATCATTTTTCGATGTCTGAATCACTTTGCGCAATCAATACAAACTTAAATGAATATCAGCATTTTTCAATAGTGTAGGGATTGTTTACGAGGTATTTTCGACTACCGTACTTTTTATCCTCCTAGGTATTTAGCTAGTACTTAATAGGACCGAGGCTTAGCGAGATCATTTTTACAATACAAAAATGGTGACGATGTAGCGGAATCGGCTTGTCGCACTTCCCCGTCTTATATCCCAAACTCAATTATTTTTAAGCGCCCTGCTACCAGGCCTTAAATATCGCCGATGAAATAAGCTCATTTGTTTCTCGGGTGTTTCGTGGCTGAATTTCCTTGCCCGCTAAAAACCCCTTACAGCCATACCAGGAAATGAAATTACATTCACTCGCGTCACCTACGTTACCAAAAAAACCAGACTAACCACGCTTTAAAGACCACGTGCAACTATGTCAAAATTGAGGCAAATGACCCTAAAAACGACCCCTTTACTAAATAACGTTGTTTATTGTACCAAAGGAGTTGAGAAAATTTAACTAAAAAGTAAAATTTCTATATTCGTAAAAATGTTAAATGTATGAGGTTTACCCGAAGATAAGCCTTTGACGCTTTATCTACAAACAAATTACTCGTATTCAAACGTATAACGATGGATAAGAAAATTCAAATTTCCAGAATTAGTCTAAAATACAAGAAAAATATTTCAAATTGTCTTTTAATTTGAAGAATATAAGTAAAACAACGAAACTAAAATTTTAAATCATCTTTTATTCATTATTTTTCAGGAAAATAAATTTTCTTATACATGACCTTTGACCCTCAGATTTCTAGCGGCGTAGAAACAATATCGGAGAAGTCGTATAGAGGGTGTTAATGGGTGAATCGTTTTCCTCCTTTGGTTGTAGGGTTCAGTAGCCGATTTCAAGTCGGAAGTAACAGTAATTATCTAAAAAAATCAAAAAAATCTAATTAAACCGCTATGATATGAATCCCTCTCTTAACCAATCTCACACACACAGACAAACTAAAGTTGTAATTCGAGCCATGTAATTATTTGAATCACAGTCGTTAACTTGCATTATTAATAATTTAGGGATTAATACACTCTAATAATAACACTCCAATGATTTCGTGGTAATTTACAGATAATTATCAAAGACACGAACCAAACTCGCTAAGCCTAAATCTGCAAAATTTCTCGAGAAAACGAAATTGCATATTATGAACGTGGTTTAACAAATAATTCTCATCATTTCTAAACAAAATCCAAGCATCAGCAATTATGTCCTTTTGAAATTAATCCGAATTTTCTCCGAGGCTTATTTTGCGACGTTGTAATTAACAGCCGAATCTTATTGTCAAATTTTGATAAGGTTTCTACTTTTAATTATGATTCAAATTTTTCCGTGTAGAACTCTTCTAAATAGGCGTAATTTTAGGCTCATTAATTAAAAATCTGTAAATTTTATTAACTAATTAACAAAAAAGTAATATAATATTATAGAACCAATAAAAAAATAACACTTTTTTTTGTGTTTATGATAAGTGTATAGGCTTGAAGGCGAAAACTTAATTGCTGACAGAATGATCGATATCTTAAAGATATAGAAAACTGATGGATCAAATTAAAGGGAGAATGTAACCTAACAACAAGTGATTTTTATCGATTCCTTATTGTTTAAATAGACCTAATCCACTAGTGGAAAAATTTAGGAACAAATATTAAACTAGAAATAAATTTAAAACTTACCCGGAAAAAGGCTTAGCGGGATTCATGGAGAATCTAATTTCCTCGCGTATGAGGTCTGACGACCAATCGAACGCGATTGTAAGTTTCGTGGAGATATCGCGTGAACGACGGGGCTTTGCTCATTGGTCGCTAGACCTTACACGGAGGCAATTCATTGATCTCCATGAATCCCGGGTAAGTTTTAAATTTATTTTAAGATTAATATTTGTTAGTAATTTTTTATTGGTGGATTAGGCCTATTTAAACAATAAAGAATCGATATTAAATCACATGTTATGTTGCATTCTCCCTTTAAATAAATCAATTAAATGATTTTAATTTTCATTTTATATTCCCTTTACTTTATTCGATGAAATCATCTTATGACGACGAAAGATTCGGTTGGCCAAGAATATATTAATATCGCCCGGTCCTTTTTTTTTTTTTTTTTTGCCAAAAACTAAATTATATCGGAGTTATCGTCAATAAACTCCAGTACCCTTCGATCGCGTGTTAATGTTTTTTATCTAATTCTAATAAGGCGACCGGGTTGGCTAATTGCCGTTTCGATGTATTACAAGCTAGTGGCGTGGTGGGGGGAGGGGCATTACCGCCAAAAACGGCGGAAGAATTTGATGAACCTCGCTGGTTTTCCGAATAAAAACGCCTAGGGATGGTTTTGCCGACCTTGTACAAATTATTAGTTTAGTCAGAAAAAAAAAATTGGGAGGACCCTATAGTACCCACCCCCCAAAAAAATCACTTCCAAAACCATCGATTTCCTAAGAGTTCAGACATAGGATACGACCAGGATATTTTTAAAGCTTTTCACCAATGAAAGGTTCGCGTGACTATTTAACCTAGGACCAAAGGTTTAATACTATCAGCAAAGGTCCAGTTTTACGTCATAGCCTAGTTCTAGATTTTAAGCATTTGGGCCTAACGCATTTTAAGGTTACGTGTAACTGTTATTTTAATATAACCAAGAATCCATTCAGGTTCCATAAGAATATGGGAGGGCCGCGATTCGATAACCATCCTCCCAAACTTTGTAGCAAAAGTTCGTCCGCTTCGAATTGATTTTTCAAGTAAATCGCTCCTGACATCTATTATTAACCCGCGCCACTAACGACCTTGACATAATATTTTGGGTAATAAAAATGGAGCCGACCGAAAAAAGATCTAAGCGTACAAATGTTGCGAAAATTGCAGACGAACGTTTGTTACAAAGTTTGGGAGGATGGTACCAGAGGCTAAAGCTATGCTCCCATATTCTTATGGAACCTGAATGGATTCTTGATATGACTAATCGAAGAGGTACAGTGCATTGTGCAAAAGTTATTCGCGGGTTCATCGTGATCTGGTAAACAATAAAATTAGTTTCTTTAAATTTCCAAATTTTTTCAAAAAAAAAAAAAAAATGAGCATGCTCCGTGCTTGCTCAAAAGAACCAATCAGAGCTACACTCTTTAAAAGATATATATCTCAAAAGACTGCCTCGAGCCCTCGACCTTTGATAGATTTGAACGAATTTATTCTAGTGTGTATTCGACTGTCATACCGATCTTGTTTGGTCGAAATCTCTTTTTTTTTTTCTTTTTTGCTGGTTGTGGGCGCGGGGGTGGAAGTGGGTTGGTGGGTTAGTTTTTCGGAGAATGAGCAGACCAGGGGATAAAATTGCGTTTTTAATTCCATCGAGAATTAAAGCGTGCTTGACTCCGCGCTTAACATCCGAGCTTGAATCGATTTTCATTAGGCCCATATTTTTTCAACCGTAATTTCATTTTTTCCTTATTTTCTTTTTTTTTATTTTTTTTATTTTATTTGGCATCAGATCCGACCATCACCCTCTCATTCCACGAGCTCTTTTCTCCTCGAGCTCTGTTAGTTCCATGTTATCTGCTCCTATCTTTTACATTTACCGTTATTATAGGTATTAACATAAGTCGATCGAGTGGCGTAAGAAAGTAGAAGTGTCGCATTGCCTAACTTGGACCAATGTTAGAAATTTAAAGTTTACTAACACAAAAATGACATAAAAAAGATTAAAATATTACTATTTTTAATATTAATTAAAGTTATTAAAGCTAGAATGCAACCTAATAACAAGTGCTTCTTTATCGATTCCTTATCGTTTAAATGGCCTAATCCACCAATAAAAAGTTTACAAAACAAATATTAAACTAGAAATAAAATTAAAACTTTCCCGGAAAATAGGCTTAGCGGGATTCATGGAGATAAGCTGAATTTCCTCCGTATAAGGTCTAGAGTCCTGATTGGGTAACTAAGCCTGATTTAGGAGCGTAAAACCTACGTCACGCTTATTTTTTTAAACATTTTGTGATTTAATTCGCGAGTTTCTCATGAGATTAAGTTGCGTATCTAATTTAATTCTTCATAATTAGCTTATAGCCGCGTTCATACTAAGCCTTGGAATCGATTTAAACCATCGTGTGAAAATACCTTGATCGAATCGATTTGATTCGATTCCTCGCAACTGCTTCGGGAACCAGTTTTGTACCGATTCGGTTTCAGCAACCGATAGATGAAGCTACAATATATCGATTTATAAAGATAATGTGTGAATGCAAGACGCTTAAAACGATTCCTACCGATTCGAATATCGGTTTGATTTTACCATCTCAAACCGATTAAGAAATGTTTGTGTGATCGTAGCTTATGTTACGGTACAACGAAAAGAAATGCCTAGAGAGGTAATTGTCAAACTTTCACTGGTACGAGTACTTCTGACGTAACGTTGGTGGCCAGATAGCGAATTGTGTATGGAGGAGGGAGAGTTGGGGAGAGAGGAGCAAGTTGGAAACTTATATTAAAATGATCTTTTCCGAATATTTCATAGATGAGTGATTTAGTTTACTCTCGGCCTTACTTTCGATTTCCCGGAGGCAAAATTCCATCCTTGATAATATCGAGACGCCGATTTTGTACAAGGAATGACGCCGAATAAAGACAATATACGTTTCGTAACCCTATCGAAAAAACACACGCTTACGTGAAGCGATAAGTATAAGCGTTAAGACTCGCTGGAGTATGACTTAGTGACATTTTATTTGATCTAAATATTCCATGCCATTCGTTTTATTGAATCTTAAGAATGATACGAATTAAAATATAAAATTATATTTTAAAAACGCCCGTTTATATCGTCTAAAAATATACAAAATTTGGTTTAAATAGAAGGTGAAATGATAATTAAATTAGTTAATGATTGTAAATAATTATAAAGCAACCTATTGAATTAATTAATTAATATTAATTTTAAAGTGATAATTAAACGAATATATTTAATTAGTTTTAATCATAACTTAATTAGGATAACACGATTTATAAAAGGGATAATGAAACGGGTTTTATATAAGTGTTAATTTAAAAACCCTGGCCAAGTTTTGAAAGTCTCTTAAAAACATAAATCAGTATAAAACCTTTAATAACAAGTGATTTTTTATCGATAACTCATCGTTTATATAGGCCTAATCCACCAATAAAATATTTACAAAACAAATATTAAACTAGAAATAAATTTAAAACTTACCCGGAAAATAGACTTCCTGTAGGGTCTAGCGACCAATTAGCAAAGACCCGTCCGTCGCTCACGTGTTAGCTCTACGAGACTTACAATCACGTTCGATTGGTCGCTAGACCTTATACACGAGGAAATCAGGATCTCCATGAATCCCGCTAAGCCTATTTTCCGGGTAAGTTTTAAATTTATTTCTAGTTTAATATTTGTTCGTAAATATTTTCACTAGTGGATTAGGCCTATTTAAACGATAAGGAAACGATAAAAAACTCTTGTTGTTAGGTTGTATTTTCCCTTTAATACCAAAAGTAATAGATGTCAGATTTTTTCTGTGTTAAATTGTAGAGTAATGAGGTGTGGATGACTAAGCATATATAGAAAAATATCGTTTACTCTTTAAAATCGGGTAAATTTGCTTTTCACTGCACCTTTGGAAAAAAAAGCATCATTTCAAATTACCTTCCATTACATTCAGTTTTCCTTCTTGAATAAACTTCACAACAGAAAGTCAGGGATAAAATTAGGGTCAGTTTGAATTTGCAATGGATAGAAACCAAGGTATCCCTCCTTATGTCTAATAATTTAGAAATATAACGATACTAATGTAAGCTAGCTTGGATTATTATGAAAACTCAAAAGTAATTCCGATTTTAGTAGGGACCTAATGAAATATTTGGAAAAGCTACAAGTCGATGGAACAAATTCTAAGCCATAATAAAGGTTATATATATAAATATATATTTTTTTAAGTGAAGTTGTTACGGAAATTTTATGAACTCCAAATATGGAAATTGAAAAGCATTTTTTATAAGATCGTTCAAAATCGATTCAAAAATTATATTCATATGTTATAGAATATATTACCGCGACAGTAAAAATACTTATTTTATAATCGCAATTTTCAAAATTTTTAAAATAAAATTCCCCGCAATACTACGTCATCAATATTGCCGCGTGATTTCGCTATTGTAGAGACTACAGTTGATTATCCAGCATGATAAGGTCGCTTTCGCGCGGTCTTTTTCGTAAAAGTACTTAATCCAGATGAAGTCAACTACCATTCGTATATTAATTATCGTTAATTACTATCCGCAAATGAAAATTAAATCAGGAAAACATTACCTATATATTTTTGATATTTTCATAGAACTCGTAAACAAAGATTTATAAAAAAAAAGGGGGTGTTAGCCTTACTTTAAAGTTTTTTCCAAGGTAAAAAATGCAATGGAGGCTTATATAGAAAACTTTTTCTATAAATACCTATCTTGATATTTTTTTTTTTTTTTTTTTTAATTTCACACCTTGACGGGTTTAACTGTGACCCTAGCAATTTTAAATCATATATGATACGGCTACGATTTAACCATTAACCGGTTACTATCTGATGATATGTCATATAATTTATACACAGACTCACTGAGACAGAATTTAAAAAATCTAGAGCTCGGAATCGGATATCCATTATCTTCTGTTATTCGTATATTTTCAGATATTTTATTTTCGGATAAATTTTTTTTAACTAAGAAATGAAATTTGTATATTCGGATAATTGTTAAAGGTATATGGTCTACCCGTTTGTGAAAGCCGGTTATTTCTTCAGTTTCTCGTGATTAAATCTGCGAGCTTGGAGGAGCGCAATTAATTTGAATTGGCCCAGCCGAATCGAGTCATGTCGCGTGTCTACTTTAAGCCTTGGCGTATAATCGTGGCCGCAGCTTGGTAGGTGTATTTTAACCGTAATTACGAATAGAGTAGGATTAAATTTCGCTTTCTCACCTAATAACTACCATTAGAACGCGTTACTTTAGCTCAGTGGTTAGTAAAACGCAACGCCCATGTAATAGAAACCCAACTGTAAGGTGGAGCCCGTGTTAAGCCTCGGTCAGACTTTAAGAGGAATCTAGGGAAGTAACTGGCAAGGAGTGTGTAGGTATATCTTTAATCATTCGTAGCACGCCAACGCTAGCGCGGTCGGTGGTACCCGAGGTATAACTTCGTTACATTTTCCTTCTACCTCATTAAATTCCGAATCAAGTCCACGAACAAATTTTGGCGTCATTAACACATATTTATAGCCCCGATATTGAGCCGAAACAGAAGCGCCAAATATATGTTAAAAGGTGAAGTCTCATATGTAACAGCGAGAATATTAATGAGAGTAGCTGTCATCATTGTTTTTGAATCAATATGAATTATATTTATAATTTTATCATACTATTAAAACGCCATATTAAAAATTTTATACTTTTAGCTGGTTTGATACGTTCTTAAAGGGAGAATGCAACCTAAACACAAGTGATTTTTATCGATTCCTTATCGTTTACAAAACAAATATTAAACTAGAAATAATTTTAAAACTTAATCCTAAAATAGGGTTAGCGGGATTCGTGAAGATCCTGAATTGCCTCCGTGTAAGGTCTAGCGACCAATGAGCAAGGGCCCGTGGTTCACGCGAGATCTCCACGAGACTTACAATCGCGTTCGATTGGTCGCTAGACCTTATACGCGAGGAAATCAGGATCTCCACGAATCCCGCTGAGCAAAATTATACGAATCAGCGTCTTGAAACCAGACTATGCCTTTAAAAGGACCCTAGTCGCCGCGAGTTACAGACCTACGCGTGCTGGTATATGGTATAGGTCGTCGTGTAAAATATCCCCACACCTCTCTCAGCCTGGTCCCGTAAAATCGGCGCGAGAACTTTAATATTATTCAAGCTATTCGTATGTCTAGCCTTCGGCGGATGTACTATTAAAGCTACGTTCGCACCACTCAGTTAAATTATCATTAAATTTCCATTACCATTTCAAGAAAAAATAGTTTCTTGTTATAAGGTACAGGAATTTGTGATGATTGTCGAAATTAGTAGCAACTGTAGTTAATCATTTGTTAAATTAATTTTCGACATTTAATATAATTAATTTTCGACATTTAATTTAATTAATTTTCGATATTACATTAATAAATATTGGATATTAAATTAATAAATATTCCATGTTTAAATTAATAAATATTCTATATTTAAATTAATAAATATTATATATTTAAATTAATAAATATTCTATATTTAAATTAATAAATATTCGATATTTAAATTAATAAATATTCGATATTTAATTAATAAATGTTCGACGTTTAAATTAATAAATATTGAAAATTTAAATTAATAAATATTCCATATTAAATTAAAAAATATATTCGATAATTAACAATTAATAAATATTCGATAATTAAAAATTAACAAATATTCGATAATTAACAATTAATAAATATTTGATAATTAAAAATTAACAAATATTCGATAATTAATTAATATTTTATATTTAATAGCATAGTTTCTTTCCTAGCTCGTAAAGTCATTAGTAAGTCGTCCAAAATCCACGTATAGAAGATTTTTGCTATTCCAAATATGAGAGATTTAAATCTTTTGCCTATAAGTAGACAGCTTACAGTTATTCCACAGTCTATAAGCCAATGAGCGTATTGACTGGCGTAATTTTCGCGCGAGTATCATTACGTAAAATGACAAATCAGCTTTCTGATGGAATCATAATTTGTAGATTGGAGAGCATTTTTACGTGCGGGCTTCTTAAACCATTATAGTCTGGTCCGCTTGTTCGTTTTATAAGTGGTCTTTTGTCACGTTTTAGCGGTTTTAAATTTGTTTTTCAAACGTAGATAAAAGATGAGAAAGGTTTCGCGTAATTGTTCGAGGCGACAAAGCGTAGAATTTGAAGGACCTATTATCATATAATATGACTTTTCCAATTGTCGATAAAAGGCTTCGATAAAATATGGATGATTCGAAATTTATACGGAAAATATACTACACGCCTATTTAGCAATTTTCATTTCGTATTTCACGCACCATTATCTGAAATTTGGTTTAAAGGGCTAATGAAACTGCAACTTTTATCGATTTTTATCCAGTCAAACACAAAATTATATTAAATGGAGAATGCAACCGAACAACGAGTAATTTTTTATCTATTTCTTATTGCTTAAATAGGCCTAATCCACTAGTGAAAAAATTTACGAACAAATATTAAACTGGAAATAAATTTAAAACTTTCACGGAAAATAGGCTTAGCGTGATTCGTGGAGATCCTGATTTTCTCGCGTATAAAGTCTAGCGACCAATTGAACGCGATTGTAAGTCTCACGAAGATCTCGCGTGAACGACGGACCTTCGATCATTGGTCGCTAGACATTACACGGAGGCAATTCAACTGAGCTCCATGAATCCCGCTAAGCCTATTCTCCGGGTAAGTTTCAAATTTATTTCTAGTTTAATAATTGTTTTGTAAACTTTGTATTGGTGGATTAGGCCTATTTAAACGATAAGGAATCGATAAAAAATCACTTGTTATTAGGTTTCATCCTCCCTTTAAATAAAGAATTTTATTTCATTTTTTATTCGATAAACAAATATAAAGTGAAATGGATGTAAAAACAAATAAGAATAAATTAAAATGTAAGCCTGAAATGCTACTTTTCCCGGTACAGGAAAGTGCGGCAGGTAAAACACTTTTACAGGCGCTGCTAGGAAATACATGGGCTAGATTTTTCCTAAATGTTGGCTTTACCGGACAAGTTCTAATTGAACTAAAGAAACAGTTCTACAGGAGCTTTTAGAAAATATTTTCATGAGAAATAATGAATATAAAGATGATTCAAAATCTTAGTTTCGTTGGTTTTTTTATATTCTTCAAATAAAAAAATCAATTTGAAATATTTTTCTTATATTTTAGACTAATTCTGCAAATGGGAATTTTTTTATCCATCGTTATACGTTTCATAACGAGTAATTTGTTCGTAGATAAAGCGCCAATCTTCTGGTAAACCTTATTTATTTAACAATATAGTTACAAACAATTGATCCGAAAATAAAATATCTGAAAATATACGAATAACAGAAGATAATGGATATCCGATTTCGAGCTCTAGTACATATTGACAAATATTTATCGTTCAACATACAAGTATTATATGTTACTTAACCATAAGTTAATGATTATTCATGGTAATATATCTATGATAAATGTTTTCTCAGCGAAAATTATATATTTTTCTGATAAAATATGAAAACCAAAAAATTTAATGAATTTATTAAACTTTATATAAGATTTTCTTTCCTAAGATCAAAAACAAAGTTAATTTTTTTTTGCTTCATTTTAATATTTGAAATAGATATTTACATTAGCTATCTAAATATAAAATGAAGTTTTAAAGAGGAACGCTAAGGGAAAGGGGGTAAGGTTCGATAGCTCTAGTTGGTGTTACTACTATATATTTGGGTAATGAGATTCTTGAAGTTCTTTTAGCGCTACTTTATATTCAAATAGTCGGCCCCGTTGCCAAATAGGCCCACCTATGAATAAAAGATGCCAAAGAGCTAGAGTAGGAAATATATTCGCTATGGAGTTCATTTTTCGACCCCCTTTTCACACACACTACGCGCTCTCCACCCTGAACCTTTTTTTTATAAAAATATATTATTTAACGCGACCAAGAATCAAAGACTGATGCGCGGAAAAAAGCATTTTTAACTTAACAAGATGAGCTAGACAATTTAAAAAAAAATTGTTCAACTAGGAACGATATCATAATTTAGTAAAAATTAATAATATGGTAATTAAGTAATTAAGTTTCCCAGAAAATAAGACTTGTTCGAGTATTTTAACATTCAGGAAATGTATTTGTATGAATTGTAGGAAAAAAAAAAAAAAAAAAAAAAAAATCCGAAAAGAATTAGGTTTTGACATAAAAAAATAACCTTCGACGAATCAAAATACCTTTGACTTCGTACGCGATTCAAAGAGTGAATGCCGCAGCGTGTGTCCATGGGATTTTACTAAGCCAAAGGTACAAGAGCCGTCTTTTGATTGGTCGAAGGTTCTACTTTTTAATTTTATTTTAAGAATTCATATTTTATTAAGCCAAAGGTACAAGGGCCGTCTTTTGATTGGTCGAAGGTTCTCCTTTTTAATTTAATTTTAAGGATTCATGTAATTCGTTTATTTTTAATTAATATTTGAAAAAATCGCCATATGTCAATTAATATTTACGAGAAACCGATCTTTACTCAATCTATTATGGTTATCTCGTAACAAGTACAAGAAATTTACCAAGGGATTTTCACTATATCATATATCATATCATATACTGAACTAAAACTTCTCTAGATCCATCTATTGGTTGTTGAAACCGAATCGGTGTGAAACTGGTTCCCGAAGCAGTTTCGATAAATCGAATCAAATCGAATCAAGAAATGACCATTTCCTGTTCTCACACGACTCCAGCTATTCGTTTTGAAACGGTGTAAATCGATTTCAAAGCCAAGTATGAACTCGGCTATATAGAGGTATCAAATAAATAAATCAAAACATCCCGAAAACACTGAAGGTTTAAAAAGATATTTCTATATCTATATCCTCTGAGAGAAAAAGAATTGGGTTCGCGAACTTGGCGTCTTTCACGGGAGAAAAAGAAAGCATATGTTTAAATAGTAAATGGACACGGGGGAAACTTTCAATACTTTCTGAAGGCTTTTTTTTTTTTTACATTCTCAATCTTAGAGAAACAAAATTAAGGATTAGAATAAACGGGGTACGCTGATTCGAGGGCGTCGATTGAAAAGCGACCTTTGCCGCCATAAAGCTCTTACGTGCAGCTAGTCCTACCTCATTCTTATCTTATATCATAGTATCTAAGTGAGTTCGTACAAAAGATTTTATCTTTTCGTGAATTTAAAATATCATTTTTGAATATTTAGAAAATACTCGTGGAACCGAAATTCCGTTATATTCGTATAAGGGGTGGGGGCATCCATAAATAACGTCAGAGCTTTTAATTTATATTTATTATTTTCCACAAAAACATATGATGACAACCTCACTTTAAAAATATATTATGATTTAATTTTGGAAAAATTTCTAAACTTACTAAATTAAAAGCATTTGTCTTTATTTTCCTTCATTTAATTTTAAATGTATCTTTAACATAGCATATTATTCGTATTAAAATTATATATGCATTACTTATGACGCTAAATAAGTCACAAAAGGCAAGTAATAAAAGTATTTGAAACGTATTATAATTAAGGCTTAAGTGTAAAGTCTAAGTTATATTAAATATTGCTTCTAAAGAGTAAAATAAACATTTTAAAAATTAACGTTCGGAGCTTAAGGACAATTTAGACATAAGGACTTATTTTATTTGGATAATTCTAAACATTTCTTGATTTAAAACCCACTAATTTACAGTGAAATCATGTGACCATAGTGCTATGACGTAGTATTGGGGGTAATATTTTTATTTCCAAAATGTCGGCAATGGCGATTATAAAATATGTATTTTTACTGTCGCGATATTTTTGTTCTTTGACATATGAATATATATTTTTAATCGTTTTTTAACGATCTTTCCGAAAATACTACTCAATTTCTATTTAGAGTTCATGAAAAATCCGTGAAAACCTTTCTTTTAATTTTGCAACAAATAACCATATATTTGTTCGGTATTATGTATCCATCAATAACAGGAATAGACCAATAATAATCAAAAGCTGTTGTAGATAGATAGATATAAACCGGTTTGAAGTTTCTATTAGGGCAAATGACCATATAGCCCTCGAGGCTGCACGCCGCTATCGAGTCTCGGAGGTCTGTTACCTAATGGTCCAGAAACAGTTTGCAAAACCCTAGTCGAAGGAGACATTTCGCGCGGTGCCTGCAATTTTCATCGAGAGATATATATATATATTTGATGAGTCTAAAGGCACCCGGTCTCAAATTTTGGAGAAATGACCCACAAAAAGTATCGAGAGAAAGGATATTTAACCGCGAAATATTTTACAGTTTTATCGGTAGGCTTATGATGGTAAGATGAAAGGCAGACTACGTGACGTCATAATCATGGGCTGAATTTTTCTAGCTCTTATACTTACAAAAATACAGGGGTCCTATCAAAATACGAAAATAAATCAGGGGAAAAATATTACAGAATATTGACCAAAATGCTAAGGAAAAGAACCAAATATAGGACCTAAAAATATAAAGATATAGTAACCTAAATAAATGGTTTATAGCCAATAGCGCAGTTTACCTATAACACAGTTTCCTAAAAGCGCAGTTTACCAATAGAGCAGTTCCCAAAAGAGCATTCCTCCACCAGAGACGTCCACAAAATTAGGGGCAAATCCTTACCTAACTTAACTTAACCTAATCCAACCTAACCTCAGCATTCGCATCCACCAACAGAACCTAGAAAATGCGTTTATATTTGTATTAGATAAAATCTATATACAGATTAAGCGATTAGAAAATTTTGGCAATTCCAAGAACGTCCTCGAGGCTAGAGGCTCGTAAATCAACCCATCGTTGTGTCTATCTTCTCATATTATCTCCTTTTGATCAAAATTAAAGACTCGAAACTTGATTCCCATTCTCTCTCAGACTCTCGGATCTTTCTACGAGTAATTTTAATTTATTCCTTTTCAAGAACATCACTTTTCAAGCGAAAGGAAGCTAGTGTACGAGCATTTTCCGCGACCCCCATCTACCCACACTATTATCTGTCGACCGAGAACGCGTCAGCTCCAATAGAAAGCCACTTTCGTAATCGATACGGAGTTTTCCAAAAATTCCTTCAACACCATCGCTGTATATGAAGCGTGAAGGTTTAGAAAGATCACCTTTCAAAATTATAAACACGCCAGGTTAAATACCGAAATAGTTAAAACGATACCGGATCTACGTTCAAACGTTAAAGTGTTAGATATACCTACAAAATAAGACAAGATTATTTTAATTATTATAAACCTGAATCAAGTTTAATTCGGCAGAATCCTAATGACTTCACTATCCCGATGGCGCGCCAATGAAGTCGTTTTTAACTATAGTTAGGCTTAGTGCGAGCCAATAAAGTCGTTTTAAAAGTATATGTAGGCTTAGCGCGAGGCAATAAAGAAGTTTTAAAATTATATTTAGGCTTATCGCGAACCATTAAAGTCGTTGTTAGATAATATTTTGGCTTAGCGCAAACCAAAAAAGTCGTTTTAAACTATATTTAGGCTTAGCGCGAGACAATAAAACAGTTCTAAAATTATATTAAGGCTTAGCGCGCCACTAAATTCGTTTTACATTTTATTTAGGCTTAGCGCGAGCCAATAAAGTCGTTTTAAACAATGTTTTTAGGCTTAGTGCAAGCCAACAAAACTTCTAAAATTATATTAAGGCTTAGCGCGCGCGCCATTTAAGTCGATTTAAATTTTATTTAGGCTGAGCACGAGCTAATAAAGTACGTTTAAAATTTTATTTAGGCTTAGTGCGAGCCACTAAAGTCGTTTTTAAGCTATATTTAGCTTGATTTGCGCGGGAAGTATCTACAAATTGCGCAATATTTCGGCCACGTCTCTTTTCTAAACATTCAAATTTCTCTTTCTGGGATTCGAATTTCATTTTCAGTTCCCGCGAGAATAGAATATTACACCTTGCAATTTAAGGAACGAATTAAAAAAGATTTCTGACTGTCTTCCTTTAATGTAGGAGAACGGTTGGAATTTCGATATTTTTCCAGAAAAGAGGAACCGTTTTCGAAATAGAAGAGTAGAAAATAACATCTAAAATGTATAAAGTTGCACGCTTCGTCGGGGATGCCAAGTCTCCAACCAACATTTATTATAAATAGGAATGGCAACGCTACAAAGTCGGTTTAATTCCAGCAAATAAAGTTGGAAAATTCCACTTTATACGAGAACTGGCACATTTATAAGTCCAGCCTGAGACGTTTAAAGGGTTAACGACTTTAAAAATAATTAATTTAAATAGTTTATTGATTCGGAATATATTTACTGTTTTATATGTTTCAAATATACAGTATAGTCAAAGTTACGGTAGCTGTGCATTTTTAATCCAATAGTGCGTGCCACTAAAGTAGTTTTTAAATTAAATTTAGGCTTAACGCGTGCCATTAAATTCGTTTTTAGATTAAATTTAGGCTTAGCGCGTGCCATTAAAATCATTTTAAGATTAAATTTAGGCTTAGCGCGTGCCACTAGATTCGTTTTTAGATTAAATTTAGGCTTAGCGCGTGCATTTAAAGTCGTTTTTAAATTAAATTTAAGCTTATCGCTTGTTTGCCATTAAAGTCGTTTTTAAATTAAATTTAGGCTTAGCGCGTGCCATTAAATTCGTTTTTAGATTAAATTTAGGCTTAGCGCGTACCATTAAGGTCGTTTTTAAATTATATTTAGGCTTAGCGCATACCATTAAGGTCGTTTTTAAATTGTAGTTAGGCTTAGCGCGTGCCAGTAAAGTCGTTTTAAAATTAAATTTAGGCTTAACGCGTGCCATTTAAGGCGGTTTTAAAATGTATTTAGACAAAACAATATTTTTTAAGCACGTACAAAAAAAAATGTTTTTTTCCGCCTGCGAAACAAAATTTTAGTATTTGGAGCGAAAAATATTTAGATGGCTTCTAGCTAGGCCTACCACGTGAAAGTTTTTTCACCAGCTTGCCCTAATTTTTTTGTTAAATTGCTTTATTTTTGCTTTTGCTTGGTGAAAGTAAGTCTATATGTCGTTATTGTGAAAGTAATAAAAGCTACGTATTGCACATGTATGAATTATTTTCCAATTCATTTTTATGTTTGTAACAATTCTACGAAAAAGAAAATGGGATAAAAAATTCAAACATTGGTCTAAGTTTTTTTTTTTTATTTTTTTATTCCCTATTTTATTGTTCTCTTGGGTCCTAGAATATGGACCAAATGAGCTTAGATATCTTTTATAGAACAATATAACAACGAAAATACATGAAACTCTCTTATATAACGAATCCCATTTCCACATTAACTTGCGTTACGTAAAAAAATTATCATCGCCAGAGGGAGATTATATGAAAAGAAAAACACTAAGAATTTCTATAAAGAGAGAATGCAATCTAACAAGTGATTTTTTTATCGATTCTTTATCTTTTAAATACTCCTAATCCACCAATAAAAAGTTTACAAAACAAATATTAAACTAGAAATAAATTTAAAGCTTACCCGGAAAATAGGCTTAGCGGGGTTCACGGAGATCCTGAATTGCCTACAGTTGATTCTCGCACGTTCTGGCACGCCACAACAAATGTAATACCTACACCACACGCTAGGGGAAGGTGTAGCTAAAAATGATAAGAGTAATTTTGGTAGAAATTTTTTCAAGATACGCTTATATCAACATTGATTTTTAGTTTTTAAGTCATTTGAGAAATTGAAAAATGACTATAAACGGGCTGACTCGGGTAGGGATGAAGGGGTACATTCTTTTAAAGGGATAAAATCATGCACGATCTGAAAACTCGAATTTTCAAATGTTTTTTTCCCAAAAAACGTTGAATATTTGTGATCATACCGACTGGTCACCTGACCATCAATATTTAAAAACGCCCAAATACGACAGAAATCTTGAAAATATTGGAAAGTGGTCGAAATAGGAACATCTCTATTTAAAGGGAGAATTTTCAAAACAATTTTTAGACAAGTTTTTGGTGTTACCAAATATAAGTTTGGTAATATTTCTAAAAAAGTAAATAGAAATTCGGGCCAATCATATTATTTCAGCCTTCAACTGAAAATAATGTGCCACTATCTCTTTGAACAACAGGGCTACATTGATGTATATCCCGAACTTATCGGCTAAAAAAAATGAGGGCGAATAAAGGCTGCAGCTTAAAGGACATTAACGCGTCAATGATTTAACTTGACCCTAGAAAAGTAGGACCTCCGCTGTGACAAAGACTATTACAGCCCTTTAAGGCTTAGGTCTCTTTTGCAGCTAGAATCTGTAGGGGCATCTTTTGCAAAATTTCCTCTAGAAACCTTTTTTTTTTTTCTTTTCTTCTTATTATTGGAATTTTATAGTTGAACCGGGGCGCCATAAGCGCTTATAATGGATGACTTCTTTAAATTGGATTTTTGACGCATCTTATATTAGGACGATCGAAATGGAATTTACTAAAGAGCCAAAAAGGACCGCTCCTGTTCTTCATTTTTTTTAAAAAACCCCATTCAACAGACTCTTTTAATAAACGGTGATAAAATTAAACCCCAAAATATTTACTGAAATAAGAAAAATAAAACGAAATTCTAGTCATGTTTTAATTAAAGGATAAAACATTATAACGGATAATGAAATCCTTAAAAGAAGAATGCAACTTAACAACAAGTGATTTTTTTATCGATTCCTTATTGTTTAAATAGGCCTAATCCACTAATGTACAAAATTTAAGAACAAATATTAAACTAGAAATAAACATACCCGGAAAGTAGGCTTAGCGGGATTCATGGAGGCCATGATCTCCTCGCGTATAAGTAATTGATCATTGATCTGGACAAGAAGGATCAGACAAGGAGAGGAAAAGTGGGGACGGCGCGGTTCCTATTGCGTCGGCCTAAACTCCCACTCTGGGAGAACGGGGGTAGAGACGCTTCGTGGTAAATTGTTGTCACGTGGGTAAAACGGATCCTTTATCAGCTTCGTAGTAGTCGACGACGCTAGCGACCACGTGACAACAGTTTACCTCGAGAATTTCCTATCCCCCTTTCCACCCGAGTGGGAGGTTGGCTCTTCTCTCTCTAACTCAACGCAGCCCCACTTTTCCTCTCCTTGTCTGATCCTTCTTGATCTGGATTAAGTACTTTTACGAGAAAGACCGCGCGAAAGCGACCTTATCCTTTTGTGTTAGAACGCGCGAGAATCATCTATAGGCTCATCTACATAGCGAAATCACGCGACCATAGTGCAATGACGTAATATCGCGGGGAATTTCCATTTTAAAAATTTCGAAAATGGGTTTTATTATTGACAATAAAACCGTTTTCATTCCTATTTAATTTGAATATTAAAAATAATTATACCAACAATAGTATTATTTTAAATAAAACCCTGAGATATTTCACTTTAAAAATGTTGTTTACTCAAACCAGGGAAGACTGGTTAAATTTATTTTTTTCGTGGAGTTTTTGGTCGCCCACAAACAAAGCTTAGTGCGCTGAAATACGTATCCTTCATGAGACTCCTAAGAGGGTTTTAATTATTTAAAGCACTCTATTGTCTTAATTGTAAGGGTTACTAACGTATAAATTTAAATATTTTTAATTCATATTCTATTTTTCTAGTTCACTCATAAAGCGCAATTATTTTTATAATTTATAATTTAAATTTAAATATGGGAGAATGAAACCTAACAAAAAATGATTTGTTTTTCGATTCCTTATCCGAATGTATAACGCGGATAATATTCTAAGATAAGCCCATTTTTGGATAAAAACGGATATGGATTATGTTTTTTTACTTTATCTTCGAATAAGTTAACTCCAATGAATAATAGTTTATTTTTAATCAAACAGATAATATACATCAGAATCTAGTAGATTTTATCCAATTAATAAAAATTATCCGAATTCCGAGCTCTAAGTCAGAGGTATAAAAAATTTAATACGGCCTTTTTAATAGTATTGTAAAACTGTAAATATAATCAATAAAGTGGCGACAGCTTCACTTTAAACAATAACACTTCAATATCCCTTTCAAACCTGGAAAAAATATAAAAATAGGAATGAAAGATGAAAGTTACATCCACCCAAAAAAATACTTTTGAACTTTTCAGAAAGCAAATAAAGAAAGTAGCCTAGTAAATAAATTATTAAATGAACAGGCGCGTGCGCGAAAGAGCTAAGCCTAGAACCGTGCTCGATCCGAATCTAACTTAATAATTTTGGAAAAAAAAAAATAATAAATAAAATAAAAAAGAAGAATTGGAAGAAGAAGAAAAAATAAAAAACTTTTGTAGTTTTGTAAAGGAACCGGTAGAAAATTCCTTTACGAGACCCGGGAGAAATCTAGGCTAGTGAGCATGAACTCATTAGAATGAATAAACACGAAAACACAAATTGCGATTATTTAAAAACCAACTTTGGCCCTTTCAACTATCTTAAGAGTTCATGACATGATTAGGAGATGTGCCTAACATTTTCGAAAATTAACTACTTTTAATACCTTTTAGTTAAAAATTAAGGGATCGATTATATAAATATATAGGCTATTTTTTCCCGATATATTAAAGGGAGACTGAAGGAAAAATCACAAGACCTATTTCGTTGAATCAAAATTTTTCTTCGAGAAAGTCTTGCGCGTGACGTTAGATGGCGCCACAGTCTCCGAATAATTTTGCTTGAATTTGTATTGATTATGGGAAATGTGGCGCCACCTCTAGGGAGCTTGCCGCTTGTATATAAATATTGGAATAAAAAGACGAGATTTGATTGGCTTTCCTCCCTTTTTCTCCAGAGTGGGATTCAAAATGGTGCCGAGCAGTAAGTTCGAAATTTAAAAATACCGTTTTTTGGCAATTTAATTGTTAAAGATACTTTTTTTTGTACTAAATAACATATTTTATGCTCTAAGAAGGATAAAAATTAAGTTATCGCATATTACACACGATTTCCTTCAGTCTCCCATTAAGTAGTTTATTTCTGGAAAGTACTTTTACGAAGAAGACTGCGCGAAAGCGACCTTAAAACTGGTGCCAAAACGCGCGAAAATCAACTGTATTCTCTAAATGCAATCACCATGTAGTGATGATGACGTAGTATTGCGTGGAATTTTTATTCTAAAAATTACCAAAAATTAAAATTGGGCCCTAAAGAAAGAATAAAGAAAACTTTATTAAAGATTAACATCATCACTTATTGGATCTGATAAGATTGAAACCACAGATGTCTTTAAAGGTGTAGATACTGGGTCTTGTGTAGAGGAAAAAGGGTTGGGCCGTAGGAAACGAGTGCTTTCTGTTAATTATTCGAGCTATTTTTCTTTCAAAAACTAGCCAAACTTCAAAAGAATTTTTGTAATTTCCCCGGAGAAGGATAACCTTAAGAAAGAACGAAACACGTGTTTGGACCGAAATGTTTTTATTTTCGAGCAACCTCCCAATTGCCAGTTCACCGATTTAAAAACAATAGAGAGAACGCTAAAAGAAGAACAAAAAGACGTTATATAATGACGTAATTATCATTATACTCGTTTCTCCTTTAAACGAACGCCTTTCGCTCTATTGTTTGAAATTCATAAAACAATCTTATAGTTGATGTAGTCTGCTTTGGAGCTTTTTCATTAGTGCGCGTTGGGCTTTCTTCGGTGCCCAAATCTCTCTTAAGTAAGGCTTAGGCAAAGCGGTAATTAGATTAACCCAAACAATTAGTGATAGGTTAGTTTATACTAGAGCGGGCAGATTTGACGTACCGTATGGTTGGACAAACCAGCGAAGAACGTACGTGTCCTACGAGATTTCTTGGATTTGTGTTTTTCCTATAACTCTATGCCCAAGTCTCGAAAACAAGAGATAAAGACATGTTCCTATATTTAGACAAAGGGTTAATGAGGAAGAAAAAATTGGTATTTTTGTAGATTAGGTTTTATTTTAATTTTTAATTAAAATAAAAGTGCTCGCCATTTTTTCCCCTAACTATTAAAACCCATATATGGGTTGACACGTTCTTAAAGGGAGAATGCAACCTAATAACAAGTGATTTTTTTATCGATTCCTTATCGTTTAAATAGGCCTAATCCACCGATAAAAAGTTTACAAAACAAATATTAAACTTACCCGGAAAATAGGCTTAGCGGGATTCCTGGAGATCTTGAATTGCCTCCGTGTAAGGTCTAGCTAGACTAACGTTTAAAATAAAATAAAATACACCCAATTTACTTTGTCAACGAAAACAAAGAATAAGAGAAATTCGAGGGAAAAAAACACCTGTCGTTTATGATTTAACTTTTCAAATGTAAAGATTGTTTCCAACTGAAAATCCATTAAGGGAAAAATTCATCTGTTTTTTATTATCAAGTGGAAACGTCTTACCCAACATCTTAACCCGACATCTTAACCCGACAATTCAATTGCAAAAATAGAGTCACATTAACTGCAAAATCATATTGAAACCGACTATTTTTACAGGAATTAAAATTGAATACAGAAAGTGGTTGATAAGAGATATAAATTCAAATATTATCAGACCCTTGGCGCGTTAATTCTTCATTCAGTTAAGATAAGTGAACGAAGAAACTGGAAAAGAATATTTTATGTTTCAAAGAGAGGGTGGAAAGGCAACTCAAGTGATTTTAATTAATTACGCTACTATATCAAATAAGTCCTTCGGGAAATGTCTGAATTACTTATACAAGCAGACCCTATTACCAATCAAAAGATGTAATATCTTTGTTTTTCAATTTGATGTTTTAATTGTATGATAAAATTAAATATGGCATTCGAAAAAAAAAAAAAAAATGGTTAAATAGGCCTAATCCACCGATAAAAAGTTTACAAAACCAATATTAAACTAGAAATAAATTTTAAACTTACCCGGAAAAAAGGCTTAGCGGGATTCATGGAGATCCTGATTTCCTCGCGTATAAGGTCTAGCGACCAATCGAACGCGATTATAAGTCTCGCGGGCCTTTGCTCATTGGCTGCTAGACTTTAGACGGAGGCAATTCAAGATATCCACGAATCCCACTAAGCCTATTTTTCGGGTAAATTTTAAATTTATTTCTAGTTTAATATTTGTTTTGTAAACTATTTATCGGTGGATTAGGCCTATTTAAACGAAAAGTAATTGGTAAAAAATCACTTGTTATTAGGTTGCATTGACCCTTTAAGTTCTTCGTCATCTCCTAGGTCATCTGTGAAACAAGGACTAATATAGCAACTACAACGAAATGGGTTATTTTCCTCCCAGAATTCGTTGTACCGTATTTTAAATTTTTGGATAATTAAAAAAACATTGTATTTTCCTTTTCACCGTTCCTTTACAGTAGAGTAATTTGATATGAAAAGTGACAAAGAAATTAAAGCTAAAAGCTTAAGACTAAGAAACGAAAAGCGAGAACGGAATTGAAAATCTTAAAAATAAATTTACGCTGACTTTCATTTTATCTTTCGCTGTGAGGATTGCGTTTCTATCCACGAGAAATACGATCATTCTTGAGAATTTCAACGAATGAAAAAGAAAAAAATAAAGAATCTGACGTAGATATCACCAATGTTATAGACCCAAAGCGTTAATATACAATGTATCAGAAGAATGTTAAAATTGGGTCGTTTTTGGCCCCGTCCGACGTTTTTAAAGCCAGATTTTCATTGAAATGTTTTCCATTTAAGGGAGAATGCAACCTAATTACCACCAGAGATTTTATTTATCGATTCCTTATCGTTTAAAAAGGACTAATCCAGCAATAAAAAATAATCACAAACAAATATTAAACTTGAACTCAATTTAAAACTTACCCAGAAAATAGGCTTAGATGGATTCATGGAGATCAGCTGAATTTCTTCGCATTGATGAGTCAGCGACCAATCGAATGTTATTGGAAGATTCACGGAGATCTCGCCTTATCGACGGGCCTTTGCTTATTCGTCGATGACCCTTCAATTTCGAAGAAATTCAGGAGCTCCATGAATCCAGCTAAGCTAATTAAACACGTTCTAATCTCAAGTTAACAATAGGCGTCCGTATATTTTTAAAATTCATTTAATTTTTTATTAGGAGTCCTATTTTTAATAAATTCGTAATATCAAGGTGTTAAATTTATCTGAAATGATTCTTCAATGTATATGTATAGATTTTAAGTCTATTTATTTTTTCTTTCGCGACATATTTTTACACGTTCCTAGAGTTCGTTAAAATATTTTTGAACAAAGTTCGCCTTTTTTAGCTTACTCGCGAAATTTGTCTTCGTCCGCTTCATTAGAATACTTTACCACGGATATTACCTTAGGCGAAGGAAGAAGACGTATAAGACTTATAATAATGAGATAAAATACAAAAGATTCCAGTAGCTGTAAGAAGATCATTAGGACCCGAAAATGATGCCAAAGAAGATAACCTTTATCCCTCTACATCTTTAAATACACGTATTTTTCACGTTCATCGACAAACCATGGACTATGGTTTAAAATAATGTTTGTTATTATCTTAATAGTAATAACCCCGCGCTCTTCAGACGAGGCGTAAAGAGGGCTCCGTTTAATCAGTTTTAACCGAGGTATATTGAATTGGGAGGACTATGTAAACCTAGATTTATCCGGCTAATTACGACTTGTCTGAAGATGGTATTTGGCTAAGCCTAGTTTGAAATTAAAAAGCACGTAATCAACTATTGGCTTATGGTGAGATTTGGCGCAAACTTTCGTACGGTAAAAACGAATGAAATAAAGACAAGAGCGATTAATAGAACTAAAATTCCTCTACAATAGCGAAATCGAGTGACCATAGTGCGATGACGTAGCATTGCGGGGAATTTAATCTTCAAAAATTTCAAAAATGGCGATTTTAAAATATGTATGTCGCGGTAATTTGGTTCTATTACATATGTATATATATTTTGAATCTTTTTTTAACGATCTTTCCGAAAATGCTACTCAATTTCCATTTGGAACTCGTGAAAAATCGGTGACAGTCACACTTTATTAGCGACTCGCGTAAATTTATTAGACTGATTTTAAAATAGACATACCTATATGAGATTAAAGTTAATTTAGAAAATGTTGGAGGTCAGATTGAATTTCTTGGGAAATAAATTTCGTGGCTATAATGTCGAGCGCGGATGCGAAATAGAAGATGATAAATTGTGACTCTCAGGAAGAAAGTATATCAATTATCATTTAACGAAAAACCCTTTTCCAAAACTTGCGAAAGAACTCGTATAACTCTTCCGAAAAGGGAATACTTTATTTAAGGGAATCCAAACCTTATTTAGGCTTCTTCAAAATAAATATATATATTTATATATATATAGCAATGGAACTTATCCTATACGTTGAAAGAGACCACGAGGGTTATTTCTAACACAAAAAATATTTTAAAGCCTTTAAGAATTATTACGGTTTGGGGTTTCTTGTCTCTAACCTAGGACAATATAACACATGTGCATTAATCTCAATAACGTAAGACTATCATTCCAGATAAAATTAAACGAGTTATACGTTTGGATAAGATAATTATAAAATATAATAGGTCAGGCTTCCCCTTGAGAGGTTAGAACACTTTTACAGGGGTTACGTTTTATCTTAAAGTGATATAAAGGAAAATAGGTTTAGATGGATTCATGCATATCCTGATTTCCTCGCGTATAAGGTCAAGCGACCAATCGAACGCGATTGTAAGTCTCGTGGGGATCTCGCAAAAACATTGGTCGCCAGACCTATCACAATCCGAAAATGTTACTTAATTTACATTGGTGCTCGTGAAAAATATGTGACAGACACTTTTTAAAACTATTTAAATATCGGTTTGATTTTTACCGATTAAAATCGATTGGAATAAGACGATACGCTAATGTTTGTATTATAAAAAAATGGTTTTTAAATTCGCTAGGCGATCTTGTTGGGTTGTTTTCAAAAATAGCGAAAAGAAAGTAAAAGCGAGTGAATTTTCGCGTCTCTCGAAATGATCTTAGCGTCGAGTAGCAAACATGAAGAATTTTGATCTATATATTATGATAAATAACTTAGTTTTATTCCTCGTTACGGGCTACAGGACGCTCACTGCGTATAATACGTATCCTACACTAAACCAGACTACAAGGGGAGAAAAATATTAACAAAAACTCTTTTTTAGAACGAAATAATTCACATTTTTGACGTCGTTTAGTGGAAGGGGGCGGAGTTAGACGGAAGTATGAATATACGAACGAAAGCGAGATGGTTCCGCTTGCCAAAGCGACAATACGACAAGGAAAGTTCGACTAGGATAAGCCAACGTTAGCGTCTTATGACTAAAAAGAAAAGAGACGGGAGCTTTAAAGGGACAGTTAAGAAGATAATATTATTAAAGGGAAACTTGGAGCTAAAAATGAAACAGCTTTTGAATTTATTTCCGGAATCACCGGATGCCAAAAAAAAGCATTCCAGAATTTTCAAAACAATTTTTAGACACGTTTTTGGTGTTAAATTTAATTTCTAAAGTTTGGGTAAAATTCCTATGAAATTAAATATAAATTCGAGCCAATCATATTATTGGGATAAAATAGACCTGCGTTTGATGCTATGTCATTGCACGAACTGTTGACGGCCCAAAAGCGCATTTCTCCACCAGATACGTCCACAAAATTATTGGCAAATCCATTCTAGCTTATCCTTACCTTACCTAATCCAGCATTCTTTACAACAAAAGAATCCGCAATTATAAGAAAATACTCTTATAAGAAAACATTATTTTGGAAGTGCGCCAACGAGAAATGCTCTTTTGGCAAACGTGCTTTTTGGAAACTGCTCTTTTGGTAAAACTGCGCGGGTAAAAAAACGCTCTCATGGTAGTGCGCACATGGCATTTGCTCTATACCTCTATTGGCAAGTGCGTTTATGGCTACATACCCAAAAACGTGTCTAAAAATCATGTAGTAGTAATCATGGATTAGGGATAATGAAGGGCGAGACAAAAGTCATTACGGAGTGCAACTTTTTTGCAACTTGTAACTGAGGTTTTAATTATCAACTTAACTTCGCGAAAACAAGATGTAATGTCGTGTAACTATACCATGGTCCCACATTCTCCTCCATTTAAGAGATACTTAAATTAAGAAAACGCTAGACGTTGATGATAATGACTTGATTTAATTTTCCACTCTCCCTTGGATGCAACGGGCACCCTGGGCGGTTTAGATAGCGTTGTTTGTAAAAGCTTGAACAAACCGTAAGATATAAGAGAGCCACGTGACGTTACGTGGACCACGGGAGAGATGTTCATAACTGTGATTAATGGAATGGGGAGTATGGGACCCCGGCGCTAGAGCCAAGCTTCGGCCACGAGAGCTCCAACGAGAAGAAGAGAAAAATAAAAACCCTCGGAAAAATATGAGATGTACAAAGGTCGTTAAGTTTAATCATTAGGAATGCTGAGCCAGGCCTCGGCCTCGTATTTTGATACTTCCACCCCCTATTACGCCCCCCCTAGCCATTACCGTTCCTTTTTACCGGTATATTAAAGTCGAATGCAACGTACGTGAGACTATTAAAAAGTAGCGGAAAATGATTTCCGAGAGAAACGAAATAAGAAAGAAATAGAAAGCAGAGATGGACGCCTTTTTTTCACTTTTATCTAGTGGTATGTTTAGTATAACAAGATGCTTCTCGAAAACAAATTATAAGAGGTTAAGAAACAAATACAAAATGGAAAGGTATAAGAATTTAATTCAGAAATCATGGGTGCTTTTGCGAATTTGTTACTAAAGCCCTCAGAAATACACACTATTTATGTCACGAATTAATTGTTTAACCCAAATCCTAACCGAAATTAAAATATTAATGGTTAAAAGTAAGACTCCAATTGTGATTGTTAGACGAATGCTTACAGTTACTTCCGGAAAAATAGACTTAGCCGGATTCATGGAGACAAGAAGGATTAGACAAGGAGAGGAAAAGTGGGGCTGCGTTGAGTTAGAGAGAGAAGAGCCAACCTCCCACTCGGGTGGAAAGGGGGATAGGAAATTCTCGAGGTAAGCTGTTGTCACGTGGTCACTAGCGTCGTCGACTATTACGAAGCTGATAAAGGATCCGTTTTACCCACGTGACAAAAATTTACCACGAAACGTCTCTACCCCCGTTCTCCCAGAGTGGGAGTTTAGGCCGACGCAGTAGGAAGAGCGCCGTCCCCACTTTTCCTCTCCTTGTATGATCCTTCTTGATGGAGATCCTGAGTTTTTCGGATTAGGCATATTTAAACGTTAATTAAAACAAATATTAAAGTAGGGCGGTGAGGGCTAATTCCTTCCAAAGCTAATTCCGTCCACTTTGGTTTAAAAATGTGAATCTTTAATTTGGGTTGCTCAAATTAAACGAGAAATGACTTATTTTAGACGGTCTAACTGATAACGCGGATAATATTCTAAGATAAGGTGGCATTTATGGATAAAAACGGATATGGATTACGTTTTTGGCTTTATTTTCGAATAAGTTAACACGAATGAAAAATAGTCTATTTTTAATCAAACAGATAATATACATCAGAGTTTAGTAGGTTTTATCCAATTAATAAAAATTATACGATCCTTAACGTGGAATAAAGGATCTCCGTGATCAACGTCATTAGTAGCTAGTTCAGGGAGTTCAGGATATCTCCATGAATTGAGCTAAGCCTATTTTTATGGTAAATTTTAAATTAATTTCTAGATTAATATTGGTTTGTAATTTATTTTTTTACTGGTGGATTAGGCCTATTTAAACAATAAGGAATCGATAAAAAATAAATAGGTTGTTTTTAGGTTACATTCAACCTTTAATTAAAGAACCAAGAACTCGCTATATAATCAGTTTCGGAGAGAAAATGTTGCGAATGCTTTAAAGCGTGTATATTTCGCCTCCTACTTCTAATGCCTAACAGGCTCCATGGCACGATGGTTATTCCGCAGCGCCTACTAAGTAATTTCACTCATAAACGACTTATTTCGCGAGCGACTAGTAGAATACTAGGGGGCCTAGGTACCTATCATACTTTTTATTTTCGCGGTTTCTCAGTCTTTATTAATAAACCACGTGAACAAGAAGACTAAAACGCGGGAAACGAAAAAAAAGGGGTTTCCTATATTAAGTCCAAACACGAGTTTCGAGAACTCCGACTTATCTGCTTGGAGAATAATTTCCCGAAGAATTTTTCAAACACGCCGTGATAATGTTATTGTTTTAGCTTCACAGGGGTAGGGGGAAATTTATAGGAATAATTATATTGTATGAATTGTAAACATTTGTGTTGAAACATTTGTTCAATTAACTCCAAGCTATTTTCGACGTAATATTTCGAGCCAAGTCAAATTGAATCTCATGCTAAGCACTCTAAATTAATCACAAGAAATTGAAATGATTTCCAAGGCTGTGACGTCGGTTTTACTGTTCATTTATATGTGCTCCCATTGAATGACGAAAGAAATTGGCTTACCCAATGAGGAAAAATAAATCAAATTTAATCAAAAATTGACCAAATCGGAAAATTCAAACATAATTCGATTATAAATAGACCAAATGAAATTAAATGAATTCAATTAGGTAATTTTAAATTTTAATCCACTTTTGTTGATTTATGTTCTTTCATTTGGTCTATTTGGTCAAATTCTTAAAGCATATTGAAATGGTCAATTTTTTTCAATGTCTTATGATTAAATTCGCCCGAATCTAATTAGGTTGCATATGTCTACTTTTCTGGAAAAAAAAATTAATAACGTTTACATTATAACACGTGTAAAACAAATATAGTATAGTGTTATACCATCTTGTTTTGGTCTCAACGAACAACGTCTTGCGTACGAAATGTTCCTATTTTTAAGCGCAAAACTAAGAAATGGAAAAAATAAATAAATTTGCAGTTTTTCCGTGTAATTTGAGCGGGGGAAAAAAATTAAAAAACATTTAGTACGAATAATTATTCGACTCATTCTTTACGGAGGTACTTGCTCCCAAAATGTTTTAATTATTAAAAAGCACTGTTTTTCACCCCTTTTTATTACTGTGGGGCTGTTTAATATCGCGTGTTTTCGTGCGTATTTTAAGAACAAATAAATTATCTTAGCAATTAAATTCTCACGAAACGCGTTCCTTGAAATAAAAATGAAATAAATGATAATAGCTTTTGCGCAATTATTTTTAAATTTCATATAATTTTCATAAATAATTATAGCGTTGAATCAGAGCTCGAAAATTAATCTTAAATAATGAAAATTGTTTTTAAAAGTTGACCTAAATTAGAGATAATTCCTATGGATTATATTTTTAGTTTTATCATACTATTAAAACGCTATATTCAAAATTGTATACCTCTTCCGGTGGACGCCTGAAGAAACTTTCAAATTAAAATATCAAATATATGTAGGTTAGGGTTGCCTATCTCTGAACGCTTTAAGGAATCCGAGATCTTGATTGCTATGGAATTTTTAGCGACGAAGCTAACTATATCTAATATCAAGTTTGAATAGTTGCCGACCCGCTGCGCTAGTTTTCATCATTCCATGACGCGTAATGGAGAAAAATGGAGCCAGTCTAATTATAACTGTTGTTTTTTGTTGTTTTTTTTTCCCCGAAAATGCTACTAAAATTCAATTTGTATTTCATGTAAAATTTGTGACAACATCACTTTAAGAACTTAACACACGAGTGCCCTAGAGTGTCGACACTTGAAATTAATATTCAATATAAATTTTATGCAATTAAACCAAATTTTGCCTACATATATTATATCTTGGAAACTATTGATTTTTGGGAATCTAGAATTTGACACTGTTCATTTGGGAATGGGCTCCATCTTCACTCAATCCTTAACCAAATATAAAATCAAGTTATTTAATCATTTTTAATCGCAATTAAATTATTTAACATTATCATTAAAGGAAGATTATTAAGTGAAAGTTTCATACCCCATTTAATTTTTTCTCTGATTCCTTACAATTAAATATAACCTATTAAATTTTCTCACATCTTTTAAAAACTTATTTCGATTAGAATTAATTATTTAAAACTTAATTAGGCTTAGTTTTTTCACTGTTGCCAAAGGACCAATCAGATCTAAAAGTCTCTATCGAAGTAAGATTGTAGAGATCCTAGCGATATCTCGGTGATAATATGAAGATCTTGGTTTAAATTGAAGAATAGTTTACTAATTTCCTACTAATTGAAGAAGCAGCTACTGAGCTACGTTTTAAAAACTATAAGCTTCGATAGTTACGAACTTTTGATGATAATGATGCCTACAAATGTTATCACCTAGATGTCGCTAGGGGTTCTACGATTTTATTTTAGTTCGTTGTGGGATGAACCCTTGGTTCTGATTGGCTTCTTGGCAATGGTAGAGAAATTCAAATGCAAGTTTAGGACAAAACTTTAAAAAAACTTTTCTAATAGTATTTGTACTTCAAAAATTATGAAAAATTCAGGGGAGCATACTTTTACATAAGGAACCAGAAAAAGAAATACTTCATTTCAGCTAATAATAGTAAATAGTATAGTTTTACGTCACCCCAACCGATTGCTATATGGAAAATTTTATTGATTCACCTTGGGTAAACATTTCACAAGTTTAACTTGCCATCTGAAGATTATCAACTAAAATCCGCAAGCAGTATTAATCTAGTAATTAAAATTATATAATTATGCGTCAAAAGGTCTTATTGACGAATTTGAAATATCCATACTCATAAACCAACTTCCAATGGCTACGTACATTGGGGCTACAAATATAATGATGAATTATCGCAATAGATGGCGCGCCTGCGCCTCACTCTATCTCTCTCTCTCGTACCTATCCACGTATTACAACCGTTGCCTATGGGAAATGCGTCAAGTATCGAAGCGCGAGGGGAGGGATTTCCACCTAGTTTGTCTCTCTCGTCATAGCTTTGCCAATCAGAATAGATAGCCACAAATTATTCGAGCCATGCTGACAATCAATATCAAATATTAAAATTATCTAAAAATGTATGATCAGGTGGAAGAATTGTGGTAATTTAATATTACGTATCAATTATTTATTAAAATTAATAATAATATTAATTAATAAAATAATATTAATTATTTTAATAAGAGCAAGAACTCATTTATGCTCGCGTTAAACGAGCCATTCGAGGTTAGATAATTAAGGGAGGATGAAGATGAAAAATATGTGATATTTTATTAAAAATAAGACTTGGCCCTTGTTTGAATTATAGTTGACTTTCAGGATTAAGTACTGTTACTACGCGCGAGAATCAACTGTAGGCTGAGGCTCTATTAAAGCGAAATCACTCGACCATAGTGCGATGACGTAGTATTGCGGGAATTAATCAATAATTAATGATTATTGTAAAATATGTATTTTTACTATCGCGGTAATGTTTTTTCTATTCCATATATATATACATATTTGGAATCATTTTTTAAAGGGAGAATGCAACCTAATAACAAGTGATTTTTTTCTCGATTCATTATCGTTTAAATAAGCCTAATTCACCAATAAAAGGTTTACATAACAAATATTAAACCAGAAATAAATTTAGAACTTACCCGGAAAATAGGCTTAGCGGGATTCATGGAGATCCTGATTTTCGCGAAAATAAGGTCTAGCGACCAATCGAACGCGATTGCAAGTCTCGTGGAGATCTCTCGTGAACGACTGGTCTTTGCTCATTGGTTGCTAGACCTTACACGGAGGAAATTCAGGATCTTAATGAATGTTCGTAAATTTTTTCACTAGAGGAATCAATAAAAAAAAATTATATGTTATTAAGTTTCATTGTCCCTTTAATGATTTTTCCGAAAATGCTACATAATTTCCATTTGTAGTTCATGAGAAATCGGGAAAAGTGTGAAGTATACACGTAACATTTTAAAGGCCTTGTGAATCTATGTTAATAACCGATTTAATTGATGTTCAATTACAGTGAATTTATGAACGTTTAAAATGAATATTGAAATAAGATTTTTACACATACATTGACGCTTGTATATGTTTATAGATATAGGGCGATATATCAGACCTTTCCAAACTGGCCGTAACTCGCCCAATTCAATTTAAAGGGAGATTTGGCCGGGCTATACCCTAGAGTCTGACCACGTAAGAGACCCGAATGAAGCCAACTTAATATCGAAAGAAGAGAAGGTTATTTTAAATCTATCTACGCCTAGAGACCATTACGAAGCGTTAATACTTTCAACTTGAACATAGTAAGAAGTTTGTTCACCAAAGAATCCAGAATGAAGAAATATTATGGGAAAGAGATAAAAAAGGATAAAGGGAGAGTGAAATAAAAAAAAAGTCCCCAAAAAAGTATTATGAAATTTTATGAAATTCAAATCAAAGTAGTTGATCGGGAAAGTCCTACATTTTTTGAAGTTTCTTATTTAATCTTTAGACCTACCAAATAAAAAACGCTCGCTCGTGGATGATTGGCTCAAAATTACTCAATTAGATCTCCAGATTTATCGTCATTGGTTTCAATTATACAAGGCGCCAAGTTAGGCTATATGATTGGATCAGGAATATAAGAAATTTTAATTTACAAAATTACAATGATTCTTTAATTCTTTTTTTAGTTAATTTTTAGTCTAATTTCTTTTGATTAGTAAAACCTCCATTTTATTCTATGCCAAAATCCGAATATTTCCGATTTTTTTCTACAATTCTAACAAGTAGAATCGATAACACATTGCTTCATTTTCTATTTCGCCTAAGTTACCTTCCCTTTAAAGGATGGCTGGAATAATCCAGCCATTCTCTCTAGCTTTCTAAAAGCCATCTTCGGCATAGTCGCGTGGACATAGGATAGCTTCAGGCATCGGAGGGGAGGCGGGCGATTGAAGAGTCTTAGTGGGGGGATTCAGTCCTTGATCCTCAGGCCGAAGACGGCGCAGATGGGACCTCCCTCGGGGACCCTTCGCCTTCGCTAGGGGGACCTTTTCCCTGCCTGTACAACTACAACCCTACGTGGATCGATGTTAACGGAGCCTTAAACATCGACGCTAGAAACTATAACTTGACAGAGTTCCGCGGGAAATAAAGGCGCTGGTGCTTCGCTTTGATGAGATTGCCCCAGCCAATAGGAAAGCGAGCGTATAGACTAGACGAAACAATTCTCGAGACGATCTACTTAGAATCGACTGAATAATTAGATTCCGGAATGGCCAAGAAGAGGAGGAAGAGGATATCCTTTTGTTCGTGCCGATTTTCGCACCCACAAATTCCCAATTCAAATCATGCTCCTCTTATACCCGATACAGTTTTAAAGAAAATGACTTATGACGATTTCTAGATTGAAATAACGTTAAAGTGAGGCTGTCACCAATTTTCACCAACTCCGTATGGAAATTGAGTATCATTTTCGGAAAGATCGTTAAAAAACGAATCAAAATATATAAACTGCGAAAATTACTCTCAGTTCTACGTCATCACACTAGTTATGGTCGCGTAATTTCCCTATTGTACTACAGTTGATTCTCGCTCGTTCTGGTACCAGTGAAGTACTTAATTCAGAAAGTCAACGTATGAAAATTATCGTTACTTACGCTCCAAAAATAAAATATCCTTCATATACTGGGATAGTAGAGACATTTTTTTTTCGCGTAGGCACTAGTTTTGGGTCACTAATTACGGAAAAACAATGACAGAGATAATGGCAAAGCGAACTTACCAAAATTCCATAGCGCGAAAATCTGGATAAATTAATTTAATTAAAATTTCGGTTTAATCAAGCGTCTAACCCCAAAGGTGTACACGAAAAAATTAATTTGACATCTCCAAAAGTCGTTCTATTAAAGGGAGAATACAACCTAACAACAAGTGATTTTTTTTATCGTTTCCTTATTGTTTAAATAGGCCTAAACCACTAGTGAAAAAATTAACGAACAAATATTAAACTAGAAATAAATTTAAAACTTACCCCGGAAAATGGGCTTAGCGGGACTCATGAAAATCCATATTTCCTCGAACGCGATTGTAAGTCTCGTGATGATCTCGCGTGAACGACGGACCTTCGCTCGTTGGTTGATAAACCTTACACGTAGGCAATTCAGGATCTCCATGAATCCCGCTAAGCCTATTATCCCGGTAAGTTTTAAATTTATTTCTAGTTTATTTGTTTTGTAAACTTTTTATTCGTGGATTAGGCCTATTTAAACGATAAGGAATCGATAGGTTGCATTCTCCCTTTAATATATACGATAAAAATATTTAATTAGTACCTCCATATTACCATAGAACACGTAGACATTAATCCATATACTCTAATATGAAATTTTTGGGGATAAAAAGCGAGTGTTTTCGTATTCACTTGGTTCAAACATTTTGAATAAATTTTTGCATAAAACTATATGAGCTCTTAACAATTTTTCAACTCCTTGAAAGGAGAAAAGGCGTACATTTCTTTGATCGAGTTTCGGAGGCCGCGAACCACAAATTAAATTGTTCCGAAGGAAAGGGAAACCCATATTCTTTACGATGTTGAAAGTGGAGTACGTTTGCAATAGATACAGAGGTTTTCCAATAAGAAATTTTCTTCATTGTAAGGTTGTAATGGTATAGCTATAAAGAAGCCGTGTTAGAAAACGAGCTCAGGTGGCGGCTTGCCATAATCATCTCATTTCCTTACCCTCCATATCCCTTTTAGCCTTTGGCTTCGTTGCTTCAATAAGGTTATATAAATTGTATATTTCCAAGAGTTGCCCACGAGAGACTATGAGTACTGAAGAGCAGAGGGGTTGATATAATGTCGGCAATATTCTTTGTAGAGTTATCAATGTAACCCTATCAATTAGATCAAAGTTTCGGTTCCAAGCTGCTAAACTAATTGTTTCATCGCCGAATGTCTCGTTATATTTGAAGAATTCTACAAAATCATGATAAAAGATTGGACCAGAATTAAATAGAATTTAAAGTGATGCTTTCATGGATTTTTTCATGAACTTCAAATGGAAATTGAGTATCATTTTCGGAAAGATCGTTAAAAAACGATTCAAAAAATGTATAAATATGTCATAGAACAAAATTACAGCGACAGTAAAAATACATATTTTATAATCCCCATTTTCGAAATTTTTAATCAGTCTTCAACAGCGCTTGTAATGTCGTAACATTAAAAGAAGAGGCGTAAGACCTTGGTCATCAAACAAATTTTATCAAACTTCAGAAATTAATTTAAACACCAAAAACGTGTCTAAAAATTGGCAAAAAATTCACGAATACGTTTTGGCATCCGGTGATTCCGAAAATAAATTTCATTTCTAGACCAAGTTTCTCTTTAAGTGTTTGATTGCTCCTTATTGGGGAAACAATTTCACTGCCATTAATTATACCATCTAAAATTTCTTGGAAATTGATTTCATTGGTTAGCCTTGAACTCGGTAAAAGCTTTCTCAGTCTTAGTTAAAGTCTAGACAGAGGAAATAAGGATGATAAAACTTAAGTTGTAATTCTTGTGTTACTAAATTTATGTTTCCTCAATAAAATTTAAAGGGAGACTGAAGCAAAATAAAGTCCCTTCTTCCACTCAAATATTTTTTACTCCGCTTAATTACGACGTGTAGAAAATGGCAGCCCAGCCAATCACAATTTTTCTTCGAGAAAGATACTTTTTTGTATTAAATGACATATTTTATGGTCTAAGAAGTATAAAAATTAGGATTTCACACATTATACACAATTTACTTCGGTCTCCCTTTATCCTAAATTAAGAAAGGAACTATGCCTAAAAAAATTATGGCTTCCTTTATAAAAAATAATAAACATTAGGGTATTGTATAGAGCTCAGAAATTCCAAAACAAAATATCAATTCGAGGCTATAATTCGTTGAATTCACTGAAAGTTATCTTGTATAATTAATAATTAAATTATAACAAATATTGATACAATTTGATATGGTACATATTGGTTATAGAAATAAAATCTAAATAGGTTACTGAATTGACAAAAAATCACAGCTTATAGTCCCGACACTATAAACATTTCAGTCCCAGAAGTTTTTTTTTTCTTTCTTTTTTCGTCGTGAGGGAAAACGATTACTAGAAACGAAATGGGTCCAACTTTATCCACCGGCGCTGGTGTCTGTCTAAATGGTCATTGTATTGGCAACTAACCGAAGTTATAACCCAGCAGGACCAGCCTGATGTACGGGGTTCAGGGAGATATAGAATTCACGAAACTAACCCATCGCCAAAACCTATAAAAATGGGCGAAAAAAGTTTAGACGACACTCTAGGGATATCTTACGTTCCAATTACCCAATAGCGAGACTTCCCCAGGTCCCTAGCAATACTCTTTTTCTTCCAAGAGGAGATGGGGAAGACCAAGAGCATCGTGGGGATGCGGAAAGAGTGATATTATTGTTACTGAATCAAGTCATCCGTGATATGATGAAGACATTAAAATAGAAAACGATAAAAATGCCACGCGACATATCCAAACGAATGAATTTCACACGGTAAGTTTTACAGTTCGTGGGATATCATAGCGTTGTCATTTTTATTACTGATTGTTCGTGGGAAATTGATCGTTTAAACGGAAAGTGAAGGAGATAACAAAATATCCATGGATCCTTGTTAAGCTTCATTTCAAAGTTATTCGTTCAATTTCCGAAATTATATTGTATAGAAGCTAAACCGTTACGTCATTTGATATAATGATATTTATTGTTTTATAATTTTAATCTTCATATTTACATTTTTCTCCTGACAAGTTTGATAAAAGTATAATACATTTTCAATTATTTATAGATAATTAATTTCACCGTTAATATATATTCGCGTTTAATTATTATCAAAGTATCCTTGAAATACTGATTGTCTGGTAATTATTTACAAAGTTTGATTGACTTAGAACTTAGTAAACTGGTATAAATATTATTAAAGATTAGATCTATTTTACTAATAGTATTAGTAACTATTGCATTTTTTTTTTTTTTTTTTTTTTCGAGTCAGAAATTATTAATCCTAAAATAAAATATCGATATATGATTCGATTCGATGATCTGAACATTAAAGGGAAACTTGATGCTAAAAATGGAACAGCTTTTGAATTTATTTTCGGAATCACCGGATGCTAAAGAACTTACACGTTTTTCTTAATTTAAATTAATTTTTAATGTTTGGTAAAATTATATTTTAGCTCCAAGTTTCCTTTTAAACTCTTCGCTGTCACCATATATGGAGTTTAAATTAAAACAATATTTTAATTTAATTTCTATTAATTTCATCGAATAAAATTTTGAAGATATTGATTGTTTCGCGTAATATTTAGGAACTGCAATATTGTATTTAACTCGTATTATTGTTTAAATATAATTGGGCCTTTTTTTTTTCAGAGTCAAGAAATCCTTTGTTTTCCAAATTCAAATTTTACGATAAACTAGACATCGAGCACGTGGTTTAAATAAGCGATGTAACAAATGGCAAGTCGCAATATTTCAATTTTTGATAATTTTTTATCGGGTGGTAATGTTGGTAATAATTTTCTAAGCTCGGAAAAAGCTACGTTAAAAGCTTCAACTCGTATTCTTTCTCGTGTAGCGTGGGCCAACCTATATTTTTGAGTAGCGCGTCTTCGACGACGTCGTTCTTCCCGCGTTAAATGTACTCCACCGTTTGAACCAATACCAATGTTTCCAGTTTGATTATGCAACGCGTTTTCGGCTTAAAATGATAACGAATTTATGGAATTAATAACTGACAATTCTTCGGGGTTAAAATAGTGCTGAGTAATAGTTAAAGTGCAAACTTTAAAACTAGACAACCCAAAACGTGGTATACCTTTGTTGGTGGACTCTCTCTTCGACCTCGAATTTCCATTAGAATACGAATCTTTAAAATCATTCGACGGACTTATTCCGCTCAAAGAAGACGCTGAAAAGTCCTCGTAATTGGCCAATTCTTCGCCATCACGGATTGGTCCCGAAGACAATCCATTACCCAGAGAAAATAGATGAGAAGCGGAGATAGGAGACATGTCCGAGCTCGAAGACGAACTGTCCGCCACGATGGCATTGACGCTATTAAACGAAGAGTTATCTTGCCGGAAACGAGAGAAAAGTCCGCCGGAAGTTACTTGTAGCGGAATTAATTGAGAATGTCCTCCATTGTGCTGAGAAGATGGTGAGGTTCCGCAAATAACATCCAGTTGCGACGAATGATGGTGATGAAAGTTATTGCGAATTAGATGCGACGGAGCGTTGTGTCCAGCTGGTGGGTCATTTTCACGTCCCATGGCTCCACCGATAGTTACGCCATCAACCTCGCCACTTCGCGGTTGAACGTGCATTTTATTCGGTTGTTGAAGCGGAAGTTCCGGTGGATACATTTATCTAGATTACCACTATACTCGCGAAATTAACCATATACGATAATTTATATTAACTTGAATATCCAATTATTTTTGCTGGTTGGATTAAAATTCGTGCGCAAGTGAAATTAAATGAAACATCTATTGAATATATTTTACATGCAGAATCTGTACACGAAATCTGCTATTCATTCGCTACTCAAATTACATTTGGATTGAGTGAGAAATCGGTGAGAACGTACCCTTTTAATTAATTTTTGGACAATTATAGGTAGAAATTCTATAAATTAACTAGCTTAATTTCATTAAGTTCTTAAATTAAAGTAACTATGAAAAACTATGAGTCGGTTTAATAAACAACCTAACCTTCAAAATTAAGCAAGGATAATTCATTAAAAAAAAGGTACACGTGTAATAAAACGAATAGTTTGAAAATAATTAAGAATGACGCTATAGTAATTTTCTTGAACGCAATCCAAATGAAATTTGATTAGCATTTTTTGGAAAGATGCGATACTTTAACAGTGAAATCGTAAAATTAACATCTAATGCGCATAAGATATAAATTATAAAAATTTCCAACAACAAAAAAAAACTCACGAAAGATAAACCAAATTCAAACTGTTAACGAACTTTTAAAAACAATTACCAAATACAATTGGTGTTTTCTCTCGTATCTGGACGTACGTATTAGAAAAATTACTCCTTCTCCGAGAGATTACGAAAAAGTCCAGCGTTTGATATAGAAATTATAACTTCCGAAAATCATATTTTTGAGCCAATAACTGAAAGCAGCTTCGTTATTACTCGCTCACGATGCGCTAGAAAACGTTTTATCTCGACTCGCACATCGCAACTGCGATGTGAAACAAACTGGTTACGTCAACACCAGCCGCCCAGAGAGAGTGATCGGAGACACCGGAGAGAGAAAACTAAGGTGAAGAGAATAATCAAGGCGTGGGAGTTTTCAAATGTTGTTCGTCATATCAGAATTAATTCTTATTACGCGGTAGTAGAGGTGTTTTCAATACAGACTTTCGGACCTTTTTTCCTCCTTCCCCTAATATCCTCTTGTTGTAAGAAAAACGTTAAACGGTTGAACAAGTTGTTCGCGAGATTTGAGTGAATTCGTACAACCCGTGAAGAGAATGTTTTCCATCACGGGAATTCGTTCTTAATATTACTTCTCGTTGCGTCAAAAATGTTCAACATTAACGTATCGTTCGCGCGATTTGAGTTAATTCGCACGATGTTGTTTTCACCACGGGCATTCAGACCTTATTTTACTTCTTTCCCCAGCTTCGATCTTTGCTGGTACAAAAACTTCGAACGTTTGAACGTATCGTTCGCGAGATTTGAGTGAATTCGTACGATGTTGAAGAGGTTGTTTTCGTCAAGGGCATTCAGACCTTATTTTACTTCTTTCCCCAGCTTCGATCATTGCTGGCACAAAAACCACGAACGTTTGAACGTATCGTTCGCTAGATTTGAGCGAATTCGTACGATGTTGCACGAGTGGTTGGTTTGCATCTCTATTATTAAACCAACGTTACCCAATCTCGCTGGGATAAAAGACTAACAATAGAGGAGACCCTAAAAAATCGTTTTACCAAACATTTCCGAAGCAGGCGCCTCGTAAAACCTACACCCTCAGAATTTGGAGCTTTGAAGTCAAACCCACGACCCCTTACAGATCGTACCGACCAATGGTAGGTAGTTTCTTCAACTACAAAGCTCCTCCTACTTAATCCAGCAGTTGAACCAACCAGAATCCGGCTTGCTTGCTTCCTCGCTTATCTTTGTCAACTTACATTCACACTTTCATTTATCATTTCTCGGAGAATTCCTAAGATAGAAAATTTGGAAAATCTTACTCCGAACCAGAAGTTACCTAGCTGCTTATCTAGTCATAGAATAACCAACACGATAAAGATGAATAAACAGACGCGAAATAATTATTGACACTCAGAAATTGGTGAGTGTCAAATTGGTGCCATCATTTAGAATTGACTGAAAACCAAATTTCAATACTTAATGATAAATCAAATTATATTTAAGACAGAAGTCCCAAATCATATCATTGACTCCTTACGGGCACCCGATTACGAATACTGGCTATGTATTTAGCATTACCGAAGGCTACCGTAATCAGTTACGTAATGGAGTAACCAAAGAACATCTTCCACGAAACTCTTATTAGAAAAATTTAGAATAAATAATATATATTTATGCATTCTTACCTTTTTCTTATATATGACCTTTGACCCTCAGATTTCTAGCAGCGTAGAAACAATATAGGAGAAGTCATATAGAGAATGTTAATGCGTGAAACGTTTTCCTCCCTTAGTTTAAGGGTTCAGTAGCCGATTTCAAGTTTAAGTAACAGTAATTATCTAAAAAAAAAATTAAAAAAATCTAATTAAACCACTACGATATGAATCTCTCTCTTAAACAAATTCAAGAAAATGTCCAATTTCATATCGAAAATGGCGCGAATGTACCTTAATATTATCACCCCAACTTCGGAAGTTGCGGCTTGGATATAAATTGGATTACGAAGCCTTTGTTAGCGCTCTAGAGTTAGTACAACTGTAGGATAGCTCTTCCATAAAGGCATAACGGATTATTTCGGTGGTAGAGAAACCGAAGGATTTCTTAATTTAAATATATGTCCGGGTACACGATCGTGCGAGACCCGGTGGGCTAAGTTTTTATCAAGTGGTCCCTAGTGACGTGACTAATATTTTCTACTGGTCCGAGCAATCCCGTGGGCTTTTATTTTAGGCCCGGACCGATCGAGCAGGGGTCTCAAATTGAGAAACGGGAGACGACTGAAAAAGGATAGCTGAAGAGTATTCAATTTGCATCATCCCATTATGCCATTATTATTTTTTCGCGCAAATTCTAAGGGATTACCTATTTTTGGGATGGTTTAACGGGGAACCGAACGGAATAGTGTTAAAGTGAAGTTGTTCCAAATGGATTATTTGGAATATTCACCAAGAAATATATCCTTATAATGTCAATTAAAAAAATTACCACGACAGTTGCTAAGCCTATTTCAAGTATTCCCGCGCGATCTGTCACGTAATAAGGTCGTTTTCACGTCGTATTTTTCAAGTAATTCGGCCTTTTATTCGAAACTATCTTTAAATCAAGTTTTTAATAACGTTGAATTTAATATTAGATTAAACCGACTTTAAACCAAGTTTACTAGAATTTAAGCCCCAGAATTGAGAAAAAGAAGAAACATCGTAAACCTTTAAGTTTATTGCTATTAAACCGTCTAATTAGAGTATGGTCTGAAAATGGGCATAAGATTTATATGGTTTAATGTTTAAATTGAAGACCAATGACTAAATAACATTTCACGGTGAATTTATTCAACAGAGCGTAAAATTTGAGGTTCATGTTTAAGTCAAACCTATATATTGGATTCTTATTTGTTTTTGGGCCTTAAAGCATGTACACGATGTGATGTCATCTTTACGTGGGCTCCTGGAGCTTAAACCCCCGAATTACGGACACGGTTGGTCCGTAATGTGGCACCCCTTCCCTTGGGACCACTCCTCAATCCCTGGCACTCCGTTAGGATGATGCCCAGGATGCCTGAAGCGATAAAACACCGTCAGTGAGAGCCAATACACTTTTATATTTGAATTATTTATATTATCCAGACCCCCCCCCCCCCGAAGGGTAATTACGAATTTAAGTTCATAGTTCAATAGCTTGACTCGATTTGGGCCTTGTTAAGTTGATCACGCGCCAATTAAAAATTAAAAGAATTCCCCTATTTTTGTTCTATAGTATGACGTAAGTTTTACCTTTGATTTCAATACGCTCCCGAAAGCCGCGTTCACACTAGGCCTTGGAATCGATTTAAACCGTTTCAAAACGTTTCACTAGAGTCGTGTGAACAAGAAACGTGACGCTTAAAACGATTCCTGGCAATTTCAATATCGGTTTGAATTTACCGTTTCAAACCGATTAAGAAATGATAGTGTGACCGTAGCTAATGAGGAAAAAATAAAATAGGTTCAAATTCTTATAAAATTGACGAAGTTGACCAAATTAAACCTAAAGTGGATCAAAGACATTTCAAATTTAAGCCTTCTTGTGAATGATAATATTTGTTAATAGACAATTTCTCGAGACTAAATTCGCGACTAAATTTGACAAGGCCCAATCGAATCGAGTCGAGTGTTTATTTTAAACATAATACAGTTTTAATAATAGAGCGATAAACATCCGAATTCAAACCAAAATATTAAATTATAATAACGGTACCGAAACAGACTTAAAAGAAATATATGGATTCCATTTATGTAGTTTGAATTAAATGTTTACTAGAAAGAATTACGAGTTTTTTTACAGATGTTAGATTTCAAATGGAAATTTTTATTCCATTCCTTTTGTTCGAGGATAAAACGCCGCGGGATAAAAGCGGTATATTAATGAGCAAAACCAACAATAAAGAAGATATAAATTTTAGACAAAATGCAGCCAGAGCCATAGGAGACTAAGTAAACTAGCTAGCTAGGGGTAGGCGAGAATTGGATTTGGAACCTTCCATCGTTTCTGACACGCCGACTAAAGAGAATGGAAACCAGGAGAAAGGGAACATTTTTTTTTTTTTTGGAGGGAGCGAAATCGGGTCTAGCTCATTTGCATTCTCAATCTGTTCCGGCAGATGCTTCTAACACCGACTAAAGTTAGAAATTGTCGATATAGACCTAAAAAGCGTATGTAATATCTTGTAAAATTAAAGGTACCTGTAGTTGCCTTGGTTTGCAGGTATGATTTAGGATTTGGTGGATGTTTTTATATTAACAAACGTTTTCGACCAGTTAGCTTAAATTATATGATGAATAATTATTCATAAATTGTTACTAAAATTACATAAAAACACGCGCAATTTTTCCATACTTTGCAAACTTTTAACAACTAGGTGTTACAGGGTTGCAATATGCGTTTCAAAATTCTCTGAACCTTCGTAAACTTACTATGAACTTGTAAAACCCAAAGCAACAGACGCTAATTTCATTTTATTCTCTTCTCTAAACCCTTCTCGTTCATCAGTACGTCATATACACGCAGTTGTTAAATGGTATGGTCTTAAATAAGCTCCCCAAAATGTTTAACAAAAGGAGTCTTAAATCTAAATGGACAAACAAGGGAGGTTTATATATACATTTTACGCGCTTTATTTACCCCCATATTGAAGCCCGAACCCAAATATCTATGGTCCTAATACGGGCCTAAATAGGAATCGAACAACTGAAGGACTACACCGTGAACTCAATCGTTTGAATGGGCATGAATTGCCTGGCAAACGAGACCTTTAAGCCGGGGATACCCCGTGACGAAGCCAACAAACCAGTCCTAACCTACTGAAGTCCATTTCACACTGGATTAGACTGTTTTGGGGAAACCAGAGTGAATTTATATTCAAAGAATGGAGTAATAGGGTTACAAAGCGTAGTTCCGCTCTATACGTGCTGTAAAAGCAAGATGAAACGGCTTTATAGACAGATTCAGTTCAAGTTGACAACAATTAAGTGTAAGAGGGACACGTAATCTAACAAACTCCAGTGATTTAGTTTCAATGGCATTAGTGAGGTGAGTATGTTTGTACGCACTGAATATTCGAATTTATTCCTCATGTTGGTCTAGGGGTCACTTGAATGGAAAAACGAACGGTGGTCGAGACATGGGTCGGAACAGTCGGGATAGAGGGGGTCCTAACTATATATAACTGAAAGCGAAAACGAAGTATGACAACAAAATGTTTAATAGTTGATATTGTAAAAGAGCCTGTGGGTGCGATATCTTGTTCGAATGTTGTTAACTACGTCACGAAATCACGTGGCGTTAAGGTTATACAGGACAGTTTTTTCCGTTTTCATAAAACTCTAGGGGTCAGGCGGCTCAGAAGTCACTCGGGAGAGATCCAACCTTGAGAGCCGACATAAATGTAGAAAAAATAAGCTTATGAAATGCTCGGTGCTCACGAGCGTTATGATCTTTACAAGCTATGACGTCGACGGCATTCCCTAAGTAAGCTCCTCCTCTTTTATGATAGCAACTATTGCACAAAAATATTCCCGATATTAATTTAATTTTTTCGTTTCCCTAAATTTTCCTAGTATTTTGGTCTCATTTCTCCACTCTCCTAATATTGTGGTACCATTTCCCTAACATTTTTATTGCATTTTCCATTTCCCTAGCTTTCCCCCCCATTTTCAATTTCCCTAACTATCCCTCTGATATTTTTATCATTTTCTCTAGCTATTCCCCTTACAATTGGTTCAATTTTTCCATTTCCGTAACTCAGTAACTCTTCCCTGACATCTTTCATCCATTTCACCATTCCCTGACATTTAATTTTTCCCATTTCCGGGTCATATTACCATTTTCCTGAAATATTTTGGCCAATTTCCTTATTCCTACGACTATTTAAAGGGAGCATGCAACCTAATAACAAGTTTTTTTATTGATTCCTTATTGTTTAAATAGGCCTAATACATTAGTGAAAAAATTTGCGAACAAATATTAAATTAGCGGGATTCGTAGGGATCCTGATTTTCTGGCGTATAAGGTCTAGCGACCAATCGAACGCGACTGTAAATCTCGTGGAGCACTCGCGTGAACAACAGGCCTTCGCTCATTGGTCGCTAGACCTTACACGGAGGCAATTCAAGATCAATATTTGTTTTGTAATATTTTTATTGGTGTATTAGGCTTATTTAAACGATAAGGAATCGATAAAAAAAGCACTTGTTATTAGGTTGCATTCTCCCTTTAAGGCTCCTTTGGCACACCTAACACATTTTCCTCACTTTTGTACCTCAACAAATGAAAATTGAAGGTAGTTGAGTCTCTTTCGCTGGCGAGTAAGTCATCCTGACCTTTTTTTTTTTTTTTTTGTATAGTGTAAGGCGCGGGGGCGTTCTGGGACAGATGGCACGTGAAGGGACTCGTGGCTGGGCTATAATCCCGTTAGTCGAACTCGTCCCAGAGAATTAGTTAAGTAGGCGGAAGGGCGCGAAACTACCCCTCATCACCCCTAGCTCGATACTACGTGGATTTAGTGATGAGGTACTTTTAGCGTTAAATATAGTGAGGGGATTAAAAACGATTTCCATACATACACGGTGTAAATAAAAGTACAGTATTAAGTCCTCTAACCAAACATTTCTCCTTTTATCCTGGTTTACTCAATCACAAATATGATTATTATTATTACGGAAAAAACAGATTGTTACATATTTAGGTAAAAAAGAATACTTAGGGTCAATTGTACAGGCTGTTTATACAGGGGTACCCCTTGGAAAAAATTTAAAAAATATATATATATATATATATATATATATATATATATATATATATATATATATATATATATATATATATATATATATATTATATATATTTATATATATATATTTTACAGGGGTGTATTTATTATTTTTTTGCAAGAGGTACCCCTTGTAAAAAAATTTTTTTTTTTTTACAGGGGTGTATTTATTATTTTTTTGCAAGAGGTACCCCTTGTAAAAAAATTTTTTTTTTTTTTACAGGGGTGTATTTATTATTTTTTTGCAAGAGGTACCCCTTGTAAAAAAAATCAATTTTTTTACAGGGGTGTATTTATTATTTTTTTGCAAGAGGTACCCCTTGTAAAAAAAGCAATTATTATATTTTTACAAGGTACCCCTTGTAAAAAAAAATCTATTTTTTTTTTACAGGGGTGTATTTATTATTTTTTTACAGGGGGTGTATTTATTATTTTTTTACAGGGGGTGTATTTATTATTTTTTTTTACAGGGGGTGTATTTATTATTTTTTTACAGGGGGTGTATTTATTATTTATTTTTTTTTTACAGGGGGTGTATTTATTTTTTTATTTTTATACAGGGGGTGTATTTATTTTTTTATTTTTTTACAGGGGGTGTATTTATTATTTTTTTTTACAGGGGGTGTATTTATTATTTATTTTTTTTTACAGGGGGTGTATTTATTTTTTATTTTTTTACAGGGGGTGTATTTATTATTATTTTTTTTTTTTTTTTTTTTTTACATTGGTGTATTTATTATTTTTTTTTTCATTGGGTGTATTTATTATTTTTTTTTACAGGGGGTGTATTTATTATTTATTTTTTTTTTACAGGGGGTGTATTTATTATTATTTTTTTTTACAAGGGGTGAATTTATAAAAAATCAATTATAATTTTTTTACAAGGGGTACCCCTTGTTAAAAAAATCAATTATTATTTTTTTACAAGGGGTACCCCTTGTAAAAAAAAATCAATTATTATTTTTTTACATTGGTGTATTTATTATTTTTTTTTCATTGGGTGTATTTATTATTTTTTTTTTTTACAGGGGGTGTATTTATTGATTAAAAACAAATCAATTAATATTTCATTACAAGGGGTACCCCTTGTAAAAAAAACAATTAATATTTCATTACAAGGGGTACCCATTAAAAAAAAAAAAAAAAAAAAAAAAAAAAAAAAAAACAATTATTATTTTTTTACAAGGGGTACCCCCCCCCCCCCCCCTTGAAAAAAAATCAATTATTATTTTTTTACAAGAGGTACCCCTTGTAAAAAAAAAAAAAAAAAAAAAAAAAAAAAAAATTATTATTTTTTTTTACAGGGGGTGTATTTATTATTTATTTTTTTACAGGGGGTGTATTTATTATTATTTTTTTTTACAGGGGGGTATTTATAAAAAATCAATTATTATTTTTTTGCAAGGCGTACCCCTTGTAAAAAAAATCAATTATTATTTTTTTACAAGGGGTACGGATTTTTTTTTTTTTAATTAATAGGCTTAAGATTTTACTTTCCCTTAGATGATCAAAATTGGGAGCTTGCTGACGTACGTAATGCTCGTAAATTAGATTAATTTAATTCATAATTAATTTTAAACTTAAAATATTTTGTCGTCGGCCAAAAATCTGTTTGCACTCCAGGTATTCAAAAATTCAAATCGAGAAAGCGTCTCTCTGTTGCTATGGCGACGGGGTCGGAGCATTGAGTTAGCTCTGTTCAGTTCAGTTCAGATTAAATTTTCTAAACAACGCCATCTAGTGGTCAAAATTTATACTAGGATATTTTTTTGCCGTCTGACTGCCACAACTTGCTTCGTAAGCTCTAACAATGTAATTATATTAAAAAATATTAATTTCTTCTATTAAACTTTATTCTGCGTCTTAAAGATTAAAAACTCAACCATCAGACGAAATTGTCCAGGAAAATTGGAAATTTGTAAGTAAAATATTATAATATATAATAATTATAATGCCTACTTAACCAAGGCTTAGTTTCACTCACGTGGCGGTGGCGTTGCCGCGTTAATCATTAATTCTAACTTATTTCAATTTTTTGGAAAGTTTGGGTGCGCTGATGATGGTTTCCTTTGATATGCCAAATTGCCAATCCGATACTGCAAGTCTCCAGGCGTGAGATAATCAAGTGGAAAGATTCCCTCATAGAATTCTATTTTTACCTGGCCATATCACTCTTCTTTGGGAACATGTTTTCTACAAGGCAGCGACGGAAAGGCCTGGTAAGTTCTAGACTTTGTTTTTTTAAAGTCACTAGTTTTGAATCTTTGATAGATATTCCAAAACTGCTACCTTCTCAGTTTAATGCTGCGAACTATATTTGAAACAGTGGGAAATTATATTATTTTGCCATCTATATTATTTCGGATTTAAATATATAGCTGAATAATTTTGATGATCTTTTTAAGTGGCTTAAGCCCTCAAAGATACGGAACAGCTGAAGTAGATAGCCGACTTATTTAGTTAGGGGAAAAAGCAGAAAATCTACGTAAGCAGAGAAGTACCCGATTATCATTATGTAACATTCGGATGAAAGTTTCAAATCATTAACATTAATGTTAAAGGGGAAATTGACGAGTGAACTTAATAGCGATTGTAAGATTACTCGCAGGCCCCAAGTATGTTCTACAAATTAGGTATAAATATTAAATGCAGGCGCGTCCTCTCTGATATAGATTCTATAAAAAAAAATCATGCTCTTAAAAGATTTTACACCGAATAGAGTTTCGTAGTTTTCTAGAACCTTGTAAGCTTCATGTCTGCCTCGCCCTCATGGGTCTTTCCATGGCTAGTGGTTAATATAATATAGATAGTGCGGTGCTTTCACGATCTTGATGATTTGGTTTCGCTAGACTCGAAGCTGTTCGAGTAACAAGCCAGGCTATTTTCTATTTGACATTGTTTGTTTCTATTCTGACCACGTATACGAACAAAAGTGATCTGATTGGAAATTCTGGAAGGGTTTGATGCTTCCTTCGTTGAGGGATTGCCATCTTAGTGTTATTTAACTTCAGGAATAGAAGTTACGCAATCTTTTAAGACTTTAATTAATTCTAATGGATCTGTTGATTGGTTTTCCACTCTTTTATAATTACATATAAGAGTATTTGCCCCATTTAACGCCCAGTGATAGGCTGTTTAGCCGAGACTTTCGACTTGTTTGAGAAAAGTTAGTGAAATTAGGTAAAGTGGCCGAGTTTAAATCTTTCATCTAGGTTAATGGTTTATTTTCTATTATTCTAGATTTCCCCCAACTTAAGTAAAGGGATTCAGTAGATACTTTTAACTTTTGTAAGAAAGTGGCAAAATGGGGCAATATTTAAGCTTTGCATAGACCATTAATGCGAGAGCCGTTTAAATTTAATACGTTATAACTCTTGACATTTTGATGTCTTTTAAACATTCCTTCGATTCCTCAATGTAAATTCGAAGTGAACCGTATTAATGGAATTTAAAAATTAATTTTTAAAATCGTCAAATTATTTAAACTTGAAATTATTTGCCCCATTTAACGCCAGGTGATAGTAATTTTGTAAGAACGCGAGACCCGAGGTTCGTAAAGAATTAGAAAATGGGACAAAATAGATTGATTTTCTAGTTGCGGTATCTTGCCAAAATCTGAGAAAAAAAAGGGGAAAATTTTTGGGTTAGTGGTTATAATAATATATATAATGTGGAAACCCTGTACGAAGACTAATACTAAGTTTTCTTTTCTTAGTTGTCACACATTTTTGAAAGATTAGTTTTTCAGGGGAAAGTTAGCGAATGCTGAGGCAGGTTTATATATAATTATAAACATCCTATACGTAAGAACTAGTTAAACTCCTATAGAGTAGCTTGCTGGGCTTGTAATTTCACGCCAGGTTCATAAAGAAAGTGGGGATTTGGCAAAATAGATTTATTTTCAAGACTCTGGTTCTTGCCATAGTCTGTAAGGGCCCTTACCAAAAAAAAGTTAGTCTTAAGAGGTCTTGGGGAAGTGTGAAAGACTTCCCCAAGACTTTGGTGGTGTTCTTGAGGACCTTTTCAGATCAGACAAACTTTTTCGGTGGGGGGAATTTTAATAGGCTGTTTAGCCGAGAATTTCCACTTGTTTGAAAAAAGTTAGTGGCTGAGTTTGAATCTTTCGTGTAGGTTAATGGTTTATTTTATATTATTCTAGATTTCCCCCAACTTAAGTAAAGCGATTCAGTAGATACTTTTAACTTTTGTAAGAAAGTGGCAAAATGGGGCAATATTTTAGCTTCGCATAGACCATTAATACGAGAGAGCCGTTTAAATTTAATACGCAATAACTCTTGACATTTTGATGTCTTTTAAAATTTCCTTCATTTCCTCAATGTAAATTCGAAGTGAACCGGTTAGTGGTTAATATAATATAGATAATGTTGAAACCCTGTACGAAGACTAATACTAAGTTTTCTTTTCTTAGTTGTCACACGTTTTTGAAAGATTAGTTTTTCAGGGGAAAAGTTAGCGAATGCTGAGGCAGGATTATACATAATTTTAAACAACCTATACGTAAGAGCTAGTTAAACTCCTATAGAGTAGCTTGCTGGGCTTGTAATTTCACGCAAGGTTCGTAAAGAAAGTGGGGGTTTGGCAAAATAGATTTATTTTCAAGACGCTGGTTCTTGCCATAGCCTGTAAGGGCCCTTACGAAAAAAAAAAGTTTGTCTTAATAGGTCTTGGGGAAGTGTGAAAAACTTCCCCAAGACTTTGGTGGTGTTCTTGAGGACCTCTTCAGATCAGACAAACTTTTTCGGTAGGGGGTGGAATTTTAATAGGCTGTTTAGCCTAGAATTTCCACTTGTTTGAAAAAAGTTAGTGAAATTAGGTAAAGTAGCTGAGTTTGAATCTTTCGTGTAGGTTAATGGTTTATTTTCTATTATTCTAGATTTCCCCCAACTTAAGTAAAGCGATTCAGTAGATACTTTTAACTTTTGTAAGAAAGTGGCAAAATGGGGCAATATTTTAGCTTTGCATAGACCATTAATATGAGAGAGCCGTTTAAATTTAATACGCAATAACTCTTGACATTTTGATGTCTTTTAAAAATTCCTTCATTTCCTCAATGTAAATTCGAAGTGAACCGTATTAATGGCATTTAAAAAATTAATTTTTAAAATCGTCAAATTATTTAAACTTGAAATTATTTGCCCCATTTAACACCCAGTGATAGTAATTTTGTAAGAACGCGATACCCGAGGTTCGTAAAGAATTAGAAAATAGGACAAAATAGATTGATTTTCTAGTTGTGGTATCTTGCCAAAATCTAAGAAAAAAAGGGGAAAATTTTTGGGTTAGTGGTTAATATAATATAGATAATGTTGAAACCCTGTACGAAGACTAATACTAAGTTTTCTTTTCTTAGTTGTCACACGTTTTTGAAAGATTAGTTTTTCAGGGGAAAGTTAGCGAATGCTGAGGCAGGTTTATACATAATTTTAAACAACCTATACGTAAGAACTAGTTAAACTCCTATAGAGTAGCTTGCTGGGCTTGTAATTTCACGCAAGGTTCGTAAAGAAAGTGGGGGTTTGGCAAAATAGATTTATTTTCAAGACGCTGGTTCTTGCCATAGCCTGTAAGGGCCCTTACGAAAAAAAAAAGTTAGTCTTAAGAGGTCTTGGGGAAGTGTGAAAAACTTCCCCAAGACTTTGGTGGTGTTCTTGAGGACCTCTTCAGATCAGACAAACTTTTTCGGTAGGGGGGAATTAGCCGAGAATTTCCACTTGTTTGAAAAAAGTTAGTGAAATTAGGTAAAGTAGCTGAGTTTAAATCTTTCATCTAGGTTAATGTTCTATTATTCTAGATTTCCCCCAACTTAAAGTAGAGCTTTTTATCTTTTGTAAATAAGTGGCAAAATGGTGCAGTATTTTAACTTCGCAATGACCATTAATACGAGAGCCTTTTTCCTAAATTAAATACGAAATAACACTTGAAATTTTGATGTCTTTTAAAAATTCCTTCAATTCCTCAATTTAAAACCGTATTAATGGCATTTGAAAAATTAATTAATTTTGAAAATCAAATTATTTGATATTATTTGCACCATTTAAAGCCCAGTGTTAGTAATTTTGTAAGAACGCGAATTATTTTGTCGAATGACGCTGCGCTTTAATTTTTTTTTTATCATACAAGGGGTCCCTTTAGACGAGTCTGTCACCGTCTCTCTCTCTCATCAATCAGCCATCGAGACGAAGGATCACGAGACTGGATTTCATGGATGGAGGATCTCTACATATTCTGATGCAAGGCTATCGAAACTGCTACGAATCCAGAGTGGAGGCTTTCAAGGATCATGAGAGAGAGACGCGTCGACTTAAAGGACTCCTTCGAGTGGAGCTTCAAAAAAGGGTGGGAAAGAAATCCCGCAGCAAGGGACCCTTTCTGCGGGAATTCTTTACAGCGGGCCCTCTTTTAAGTTTAATTTTTTCCCATTTTCTAAATGGGACCTGATTAAACTTTTAATGGCTCGCAATCTTCGTCTTTGGGGTTGGTTGGTAAGTTACTTGTGAAAATTAAAAAGCCATTCCGCGTCCTGAAAATGAAGTTTTGGACTTAGAATAGTTTTTTTTGCCTTTTTTTCTCCAAAAAAGCTTATTTTTGTTTAATTTTTATTAAATATTTATATTTTTATTAAAATTTTTATATTTTTTATTAAATTTGAATAAAAAAGTAAAGTTGAAGAGCTCGGAAAAATATTCTAAGTTATTTTTTTTATTTTTAAAAAAATTTTGAACCTAATATAGAGTTGAAAAAATTATGAGAAAACAAGAAAAGAGTTGTATGCAAAGTTTTAATTTTTGCAAAGTTGAAATCACATCACAAGTGTTTACAAAATTTTTCAAAGTTAACAAATAAAAAAGTATATGTTAAAAAATATTGCAATACATGAGAAAAAGGGGGGAATGGTCCGCGAAAAAAACTTTATTTTGGACCAGCTTTAAAGGGGACAAAATTAAAGATTTGAACGTTGATTTTTTTCTCTTGTTGGACAGTGGTTATAGAAGACTTCAGGAATTTCCAGTGACGAGGGTCTGGTATGACAGCGGGTTGTAGCGCAAGAGTTCCAAGAACTTGTGTTGAGAGTCTCCCTGACACGTACAACTCCGAAAAGTCAGTCCCACATTCGTCGGAGGTTGAGTAATTGCGTCAGTCCCACATTCGTCGGAGGTTGAGTAATTGCGTCAGTCCCACATTCGTCGGAGGTTGAGTAATTGCGTAACCATCAAGGACATCAGTATTGTATTTTGAAATCCAGAAATGTCGGCGAGGAAGTAGTAGATGCAAGACGTCCAAGGCTCGACAAAAAGTAGCAGTCTTCAATGAAGCCTAGGGAAAGAAAAATTTCATAAGACAATATATAATCAAACACTTGGTCAAAGTTTTAGGCCTAAATTAAGGGCCCATCCAATATATTCTAGAATTATTAAATACCTAATTTCTAAATTAATCTAAGCGTCTAACGTTCTCTTAAATTAATCAAATTACTTTCACATTCTGATAAAAAAAAGAGAGGCATATTCAAAGAAACCCGGGGAAAACTAAGTATCTTAGCGTAAATTTAATCAAAAAAGAACTTAAAAATAAATAAATCTACCCTTTAAATTAACTGCCCATCCAATACATTCTAAAATTATTAAATTAATCTAGGCGTTTTACGTTCTCCTAAATTAATCGAATAAAGAGCGTAAATTTAATAAAAAAAAAAATCTTTAAAAAGGAAAATAAATTCCCCCTCTTAAGTACTGCTAATATACCGTTAATTATCATGAAAATTCCCTTTTAAATTTAAGAGTAAACTAAACCCATTTTATTGATGTATAAAATTAGAATTTAAAGCTTTGGCGTAAATATAGAAGCTGGCCCAGAGAATAAATTTAGAAAAATCTATATTAAACAAGTTAAATGGTATAAAAAAATCATCTTAACTAAGCTATTTATACGGATATTAATCCATCTAAATTATATTCAAAGTACATCCAATAAAAAAAGGACCAAATATTCTAACACTTGGTCAAAGAACTACCCCTAATATAATACCTTGAAATTACAATTAATATTTAAGCCCAAATTAAACCCATTTTATCTATGTATAAAATTATTATTTTTTTTAAAGGTTTGGCGTAAATATAGAAGTTGGCCCAGAGAATAAATTTTGAACCATTCAATTAGTTAAACCGTATTAAAAAAATCATCTGAATTTGGCAATTTTAATGGATTCATGAGTCTAAATTTTATTCAAAGTACCTCAAAAAACTGAAGTTTAGCCCATTATTCTCGCAATTTAAATTTAAAATAAATAATCTCTAGAAATGCAGCTAGAAAATTTTTCTACGCATAAATTAACAAATTAAACCTTTTAGTCTAGCCATAAGTTAATTCTAAATTTCTAACCCAAATTAAAATCTAAAATCCCTTTAAATTGTTTAAATCTATTTTTAACTTAAACCTTCAAGTCTTGCCAGTAACATTGATTTTGAGCTTCCCGTCTAACTAATATGGTAACTGTAACGAGCCTTCAGAGCTTACAAAACTAATCTAGCTAATTTATAGAAAGAATGCCTTTCTAATTGGTCCGCACAAAAACCTAATTTTTTTTGGAGGATTAAATAAGTGGGAAAACCAAGTCATTCTAAAAAGAGAACTTACCAATTTCTTTTGATTCTCCTATTGCCAACGTATGAATTTTCTACTCCATCTCTTCAGGCAAGAATCACGTAGTCTGAATGAATTGAGGCTCAAAGACGAGAAGGATGATCTAGGGTACAGCAGCGGGTTACATTCCCAAAAGTTTTGTTTTTTAACTCTCATTGTCAGGAAACACCTTGAAGCCAGTCCCGGATAAATCACGAATGCAGTACTTGTCGGGAGTAGCTACGATCCTTGAAGAAGATTCATTTTTGAAGCAATTTCAATCCGCAGGAAGATCACGACACATCGGAACTTTGGCAGGGTGACCACTGAAAATAATATGTGGGATTATTCTTTGTTAAATATAAGAAATTCGCGTAAATTAATATAAATTTCAATAGAATTAAAGTTGCAGCGTATTATAGGCTGAATGCGGCTAAAACCTAGTCTGCTCTCAGTATACCTTTGACGTTTATTTTTCTATTTAACCCTCACTAAAGCTAAAATCGTATACAGCTTACAGGAATAATTAACAATTTTACCCGTAGCTTTAGATTCTACGTAAAAATTTAAAAGATAGGGCTAATCATAAAATTATTTGAAATGATAGGAATTATCATAAATTAATTTTAAATGATAGGAATTATCATAAATTAATTTTAAATGATAGGAATTTTCATAAATTAATTTTAAATGATAGGAATTATCATACATTAATTTTAAATGATAGGAATTATCATACATTAATTTTAAATGATAGGAATTATCATAAATTTATTTTAAATGATAGGAATTATCATAAATTTATTTTAAATGATAGGAATTATCATAAATTTATTTTAAATGATAGGAATTATCATAAATTTATTTTAAATGATAGGAATTATCATAAATTTATTTTAAATGATAGGAATTATCATAAATTTATTTTAAATTATAGGAATTATCATAAATTTATTTTAAATTATAGGAATTATCATAAATTTATTTTAAATTATAGGAATTATCATAAATTTATTTTAAATTATAGGAATTATCATAAATTTATTTTAAATTATAGGAATTATCATAAATTTATTTTAAATTATAGGAATTATCATAAATTTATTTTAAATTATAGGAATTATCATAAATTTATTTTAAATTATAGGAATTATCATAAATTTATTTTAAATTAGGAATTATCATAAAATTATAGTGCGTTGTAATAATTAGCATAGCATTGTAGTAGAAAATAGCAAGGAGATGAAAAAAAATCTGAAATGTGGTCACCATGCTTTCGACTAAGCCTCGGCTTCCTTCGATTTTGTTTCGCCTTTTAATTTAATGTAATTTCGCGAAATAAAGCTATTTTATTATCGATTAGGGTTTCCTAATTGCTTTATTGCCTACTATTTTCAAAAATATAGAGCTATGAACTTGATTGACCTAGATTGAAAATCATGACTTACTCTACTGGGTAAAATGACAATGGTTCCATCAAGGCAAAACGACGAAAAAGTGCAAGAGGTCCATCTGATGACCTGACACCAGCTGCAGTTGACAGTCAAATGAAAATGATCCACCTAGAGGATATCTCTAGAACGCCGCCCTAGTGGCGACTTTTAGAACTACAGTCAATGCGCGCGCAACTAGGCATACACGTCATGTCATGTAAGCGTCAGCCAAAATAATGGAAACTTGCTAAAATTACGTTGCGTTCACGGATAGATGGCGCTAAATTACGATGTGATTGCCGATAGATGGCGCTGTTAATATCTACTATGCATAGGCTCCACGGAGGCGATACCAAGAGTGATGTACTCAAATAAATTCAAATTTAAAAATTCACATTTATCAATACGAAAAAGGCATACAAAATGTTAATGTAGTCTTGCTATAAGTACTATAACCGTTTTTGTGGTTATTTATAATTAAATGAATTAAAGGGTTCTCGATTCCATAAGATGAAACAGACGTATTGCCCTTTACCTGATTCCGTTATTTTCAATTTGTTAAAATGTAAAAAATATATTTTCTGTCAGTGGTCCTTTATTGCGTTACTCATGTTTTGAACAATAATAAAAAAAGGGCTCTATTTTGCGTCAGTGCTCCTTCGAAATTCCTCTATCCTATTTTAAATGAGCACTGACACAAATTATATTTAAGTCGCTTTATATTTATTTTAAACTTCTTTTTATTTTATTTTAAATCATAAGGGGAAAAATCGAGATTTTTTGCTAGGGGTACCCCTTAGAAAAAATTGAGATTTTCGATGGAACACTGACACAAAATATATACTTTTTTATTATTGTTCAATGCAATAAAGGAACACTGACAGAAAATATATTTATTACATTTTGACAAAATAAACGAATCAGCATCATATAAGTTTTAACATATGGAATCGAGAGCCCTTTAATTCATTTAATTATAAATAACCACAAAAACGGTTATAGTACTTATAGAGCAAGTGACATTAACATTTTGTATGCCTTATTCGTATTGATAAATGTAAATTTTTTAAATTTGAATTTATTTGAGTATATCACTCTTTGTATCACCTCCTAGTGGAGCCTATGCATAGTAGATAGGAACAGCGCCATCTATCGGCAATCACATCGTAATTTGCATTTAGCCCCATCTATCAGCGGTCTCAACGTATTTTTAGCAAGTTTCCATTATTTTGGCTGACCCTTACATGACGTGTATGCCTAGGACGTGTTGCGCGCGCATTGATTGTAGTGCTAAAAGTCGCCACTAGGGCGGCGTTCTAGCGATAGCCGAGCTTTCAGTGAATCATTTCACTCTCAGGCTTCTCAGCTGTCAGACGGATCTCTTCAGTCTCCTGTTCATCGTGCCAATTCGAACGTTTTGCCTTGATGGAAGCTTTGTCATTTAACCAGTAAGTAAGCCACGATTTTCAATCTAAGTCAATCAAGTTCATAGCTCAATATTTTTGAAAATAGTAGGCAATAAAGCAATTAGGAAACCTTAATCGTAAATAAAATTGCTTTATTTCAAGAAATTACATTAGATAAAAAAAAATTACAACGCGAAACAAAATCGGAAGCCGAGGCTTAGCCGAAAGCATGGTGACCACATTTCAGATTTTTTTTTTCACCTCCTTGCTATTTTCTACTACAATTATTACAATGCACTATAATTTTATGATAATTCCTATAATCTTTTAGAATAACTTGGTTTTCCCATTTATTACATCCTCCAAAAAAATTTGATTAGGTTTTTGAGCGGACCAATTAGCGAGGCATCCTTTTTATAAATTCGCTAGATTAGTTTGGTAAGCGCTGAAGGCTCGTTACAGTTACCATATTAATTAGACGGGAAGCTCAAAATCAATGTTACAGGCTTAAATCTTTAAGCTAAATATAGATTTAAACAATTTGAGGTGATTTTTAGATTTAAAGGTTTTAGATAAAATTAGATTTTATTTTGGGCTAGGAAGTTAGACATAACTTATGGCGAGACTAAAGGTTTAATTTGCTAATTTATGCGTAGAAAATTTAATGGGATGGTAATTAAATTTAAATTACGAGAATAATGAGCTAAACTTTATATTTTATGGATATTCATGAATATCCATTAAAATTGCTAAATTCAGATGATTTTTTTAACACGGTTTATCTCCTTGAATAGTTTTAAAATTTATTCTCTGGGCCAACTTCTACATTTATGCCAAAGCTTTAAAGAAATATTAATTTTATAAATTGGCAAAATGGGTTTAATTTGAGCTTAAATTTTAATTGTAATTTCAAGGTATATTAGCGGTAGTTTAAAAAGTGGAGTGATTATTCTCGTAATTTAAATTTAAGATCTAGGTAAAAATAATGGGCTAAACTTCAGATTTTTTTGAGGTACTTTGAATAGAATTTAGACTCGTGAATCCATTAAAATTGCCAAATTCAGATGATTTTTTTAATACGGTTTAATTCCTTGAATAGTTTAAAAATTTATTCTCTGGGCCAACTTCTATCTTCCTGCGGATTGAAATTGCTTCAAAAATGAATCTTCTTCAAGGATCGTAGCTACTCCCGACAAGTACTGCATTCGTGATTTATCCGGGACTGGCTTCAAGGTGTTTCCTGACAATGAGAGTTAAAAAACAAAACTTTTGGGAATGTAACCCGCTGCTGTACCCTAGATCATCCTTCTCGTCTTTGAGCCTCAATTCATTCAGACTACGTGATTCTTGCCTGAAGAGATGGAGTAGAAAATTCATACGTTGGCAATAGGAGAATCAAAAGAAATTGGTAAGTTCTCTTTTTAGAATGACTTGGTTTTCCCACTTATTTAATCCTCCAAAAAAAATTAGGTTTTTGTGCGGACCAATTAGAAAGGCATTCTTTCTATAAATTAGCTAGATTAGTTTTGTAAGCTCTGAAGGCTCGTTACAGTTACCATATTAGTTAGACGGGAAGCTCAAAATCAATGTTACTGGCAAGACTTGAAGGTTTAAGTTAAAAATAGATTTAAACAATTTAAAGGGATTTTAGATTTTAATTTGGGTTAGAAATTTAGAATTAACTTATGGCTAGACTAAAAGGTTTAATTTGTTAATTTATGCGTAGAAAAATTTTCTAGCTGCATTTCTAGAGATTATTTATTTTAAATTTAAATTGTGAGAATAATGGGCTAAACTTCAGTTTTTTGAGGTACTTTGAATAAAATTTAGACTCATGAATCCATTAAAATTGCCAAATTCAGATGATTTTTTTAATACGGTTTAACTAATTGAATGGTTCAAAATTTATTCTCTGGGCCAACTTCTATATTTACGCCAAACCTTTAAAAAAAAAAATAATTTTATACATAGATAAAATGGGTTTAATTTGGGCTTAAATTTTAATTGTAATTTCAAGGTATTATATTAGGGGTAGTTTATAAAGTGGATTTTTTTTCATTAAATTTATGTTAAGATACCTAGTTTTCTCCCCACTTTCTTTGAATATGCCGCTATTTATCAGTATGCGAAAGAGATTTAATTTTCGAGACCTTTAAACGCTTAGGTTAGTCTAGATAGTATATATTTTAACGTCACTTGGATAAGCAGTTAATTTAAACCTAAAACTTTGACCAAGTGTTAGAATATTTGGTCCTTTTTTATTGGATGTACTTTGAATATAATTTAGATGGATTAATATCCGTATAAATAGCTTAGTTAAGATGATTTTTTTATACCATTTAATATAGATTTTTCTAAATTTATTCTCTGGGCCAGCTTCTATATTTACGCCAAAGCTTTAAATTCTAATTTTATACATCAACAAAATGGGTTTAGTTTACTCTTAAATTTAAAAGGGAATTTTCGTGATAATTAACGGTATATTAGCAGTACTTAAGAGGGGGAATTTATTTTCCTTTTTAAAGATTTTTTTTTATTAAATTTACGCTCTTAATTCTATTAATTTAAGAGAACGTAAAACGCCTAGATTAATTTAATAATTTAGAATGTATTGGATGGGCAGTTTATTTAAAGGGTAGATTTATTTAAGTTTTTTTTTTTTATTAACTTTACGCTAAGATACCTAGTTTTCCCCGGGTTTCTTCAAATATGCCGCTCTTTTTTTATCAGAATGCGAAAGTAATTTGATTAATTTAAGAGAAAGTTAAACGCTTAGATTAATTTAGAAATTTAGTATTTTATAATTCTAGAATATATTGGATGGGCCCTTAATTTAGGCCTAAAACTTTGACCAAGTGTTTGATTATATATTGTCTTATGAAATTTTTCTTTCCCTAGGCTTCATTGAAGACTGCTACTTTTTGTCGAGCCTTGGACGTCTTGCATCTACTACTTCCTCGCCGACATTTCTGGATTTCAAAATACAATACTGATGTCCTTGATGGTTACGCAATTACTCAACCTCCGACGAATGTGGGACTGACGCAATTACTCAACCTCCGACGAATGTGGGACTGACTTTTCGGAGTTGTACGTGTCAGGGAGACTCTCAACACAAGTTCTTGGAACTCTTGCGCTACAACCCGCTGTCATACCAGACCCTCGTCACTGGAAATTCCTGAAGTCTTCTATAACCACTGTCCAACAAGAGAAAAAAATCAACGTTCAAATCTTTAATTTTGTCCCCTTTAAAGCTGGTCCAAAATAAAGTTTTTTTCGCGGACCATTCCCCCCTTTTTCTCATTTATTACAATATTTTTTAACATATACTTTTTAATTTGTTAACTTTGAAAAATTTTGTAAACACTTGTGATTTCAACTTTGCAAAAATTAAAACTTTGCATACAACTCTTTTCTTATTTTCTCATAATTTTTCCAACTCTATATTAGGTTCAAAATTTTTTTAAAAATAAAAAAAATAACTTAGAATATTTTTTCGAGCTCTTAAACTTTACTTTTTTTATTCAAATTTAATAAAAAAATATAAATATTTAATAAAAATTAAACAAAAATAAGCTTTTTTTAATAAAAAAAGGAGAAAAAAAGGCAAAAAAAACTATTCTAAGTCCAAAACTTCATTTTCAGGACGCGGAATGGCTTTTTAATTTTTACAAGTAACTTACCAACCACCCCCAAAGACGAAGATTGCGAGCCATTAAAAGTTTAATCAAGTCCCATTTAGAAAATGGGAAAAAATTAAACTTAAAAGAGGGCCCGCTGTAAAGAATTCCCGCAGAAAGGGATAAAAGGGTCCCTTGCTGCGGGATTTCTTTCCCACCCTTTTTTGAAGCTCCACTCGAAGGAGTCCTTTAAGTCGACTAGTGTCTCTCTCTCTCTGCTCCCATGATCCTCGAAAGCCTCCAATCCAGATTCGTAGCAGTTTCAATAGCCTCGCATCAGAATATGTAGAGATCCTCTATCCATGAAATCCAGTCTCGTGATCCTTCGTCTCCATGGCTGATTGATGAGAGAGAGAGAGACGGCGACGGACTCGTCTAAAGGGACCCCTTGTATAATAAAAAAAAATTAAAGCGCAGCGTCATTCGACAAAATAATTCGCATTCTTACAAAATTACTAACACTGGGCTTTAAATGGTGCAAATAATATCAAATAATTTGATTTTCAAAATTAATTAATTTTTCAAATGCCATTAATACGGTTTTAAATTGAGGAATTGAAGGAATTTTTAAAAGACAAGTGTTATTTCGTATTTAATTTAGTAAAAAGGCTCTCGTATTAATGGTCATTGCGAAGTTAAAATACTGCACCATTTTGCCACTTATTTACAAAAGATAAAAAGCTTTAAAGTATCTAATGCATCGCTCTACTTTAAGTTGGGGGAAATCTAGAATAATAGAACACTAACCTAGATGAAAGATTTAAACTCCGCCACTTTACGTAATTTCACAAACTTTTTTCAAACAAGTGGAAATTCTCGGCTAAACAGCCTATTAAAATTCCCCCCTACCGAAAAAGTTTGTCTGATCTGAAAAGGTCCTCAAGAACACCACCAAAGTCTTGGGGAAGTCTTTCACACTTCCCCAAGACCTCTTAAGACTACCTTTTTTTTGGTAAGGGCCCTTACAGACTATGGCAAGAACCAGAGTCTTGAAAACCAATCTATTTTGCCAAACCCACACTTTCTTTACGAACCTTGTGTGAAATTACAAGCCCAGCAAGCTACTCTATAGGAGTTTAACTAGTTCTTACGTATAGGTTGTTTAAAATTTTGTATAAACCTGCCTTAGCATTCGCTAACTCTTCCCCTGAAAAACTAATCTTTCAAAAACGTGTGACAACTAAGAAAAAAAAAACTCAGTATTAGTCTTCGTACAGGGTTTCCACATTATCTATATTATACTAACCACTAACCCTAAAATTTTCCCCTCTTTTTTCACAGATTTTAGCAAGATACCGCAACTAGAAAATCAATCTATTTTGTCCCATTTTCTAATTCTTTACGAACCTCGGGTATCTACATAGCTTTCCTAGATGAAAATAAACTGGCCTAGCTGACCAAGTAGCCCACGATTGATATCCAAATGCGGAAATAATTTAAAAGATGATTTTTATACCAGAAAACTCTCTCCTGGCTAATTCCTCATCTACCCTAAGTTTCACCCTATAATGCGAGAAACGCATTTGTTTCTAGAGTGGCGTGAAGTTAAAAGCCTGGCAAACTATTCTACAGGAGTTTAACTAATTCTAACCTATAGGTTGTTAAAAATTAAGTATAAACCTGCCCCAGATTTCGCTAACTTTTTAACAAAAAATATCTTTCAAATTCGTGTGACAAATAAGTAAACTTAATATTACAGTTCGTACAGGGTTAAAAATAATCTCTTTGTCAGGGAAAAGCTACCCTATTTAAAAACCAGTCTGTTAGACTAAAAATTGTGAAAATCTAAAACTATTATAAATTTAACTAAACTAACTAACTTTTTTTTTATAAGGGCCCTTACAGACTATGGCAAGAACCAGCGTCTTGAAAATCAATCTATTTTGCCAAACCCCCACTTTCTTTACGAACCTTGCGTGAAATTACAAGCCCAGCAAGCTACTCTAAAGGAGTTTAACTAGTTCTTACGTATAGGATGTTTAAAATTACGTATAAATCTGCCTCAGGATTCGCTAACTTTTCCCCTGAAAAACTAATCTTTCAAAAACGTGTGACAACTAAGAAAAGAAAACGTAGTATTAGTCTTTGTACAGGGTTTCCACATTATCTATATTATATTAACCACTAGCCATTACTTAAACAAAGACCAAAGTATTCCTGAGACTATATTAACCAAGCAAGGACCCATTGGGGTCGAGGCAGACATTCGCCAGATTCTATACAATTCCCAACACTGGGAGTAAAATAATTTCAAGTTTAAATAATTTGATGGTTAAACTGATAAGATTCACCGTGGATTTGCATTGAGGAATAGAAGAAATTTTTAATTCAAATTTGATATTAAAACTTCAAAATGTGCCTTGTAAAAATAGTTTACATATTTTTACAAGACATCAAAATATCAAGGTTAATTATAACTGTCGATGCCAGGCTAAAATATCGCGCCACTTTAAGTCAGAGAAATCTAGCCTAGTAGAAAAAACTAAGGTTCGTACATGATTTACAAAATAAACCGTTAAACTTGACAACAGGATGTATCCTCAGCCTAATTTGCGTACCATTTCAATCTTTTTTGCTAACATTCTTCAAGCATGGGGGAATTCCCCCTAAACCCAAAATTTTCCCCTTTTTTTTTCACAGATTTTGGCAAGATACCGCAAATAGATAATCAATCTATTTGGTCCCATTTTCTAATTCTTTACGAACCTCAGGTATCTACGTAGCTTTCCTAGATGAAAATGAACTGGCCTAGCTGACCAAGTAGCCCAAGATTGATATCCAAATGCGGAAATAATTTAAAAGATTGTTTTCGTACCAGAAAACTCTCTCCTGGCTAAATTCTCATCTACCCTAACTTTCACCTTATAATGCGAGAAACGCATTTGTTTCTGGAGTGGCGAGAAATTAAAAGCCTGGCAACCTATTCTACAGGAGTTTAACTAGTTCTAACCTATAGGTTGTTTAAAATTACGTATAAACCTGCCCCAGATTTCGCTAACTTTGTAAAAAAAGAAGATATTTGAAAAAAATATCTTTCAAATTCGTGTGACAAATAAGTAAACTTAATATTAGAGTTCGTACAGGGTTAAATATAATCTCTTTGTCAGGGAAAAGCTAACCAATTTAAAAACCAGTCTGTTAGACATAAAATTAAAAATTGTGAAAATCTAAAACTATTATAAATTTAACTAAAATTTGAGAAAAATCTAGTAAGCCAATCCTAAATAAACAATTCAAATAATTAAGAACGCGATTCACCTCAAGATGAATTAGGCCACGTGAATTTTCAGTATAAGACTATATCAAGATAGTTAAAAAGTTATTCGTAAAATTAAGGAGATGCAAATGTTAATTAGTTCAGAGTAATTTATGACTACGTCGAAGTCAGAAATCTAGCCTCGAACCGTCGAATGAAACCCAGACTTGATTTTTTTCAAATATGGGTCTGACCCCCTGAAAGTTCCTATATTCTGCCCCCACTTCAGAATGACAAGATCTAACCCTCTTCACTCTCTAGGGGGAATAACCTTGGAATTTTTACATCCGGAAGTCGGAATGTACACATTTTGATGGAAATCCAAAAATATCTGAACATAATCTTAAATGTAATTATAAAAGAGTGGAAAACCAATCAACAGATCCATTAGAATTAAATAAAGTCTTAAAAGATTGCGTAACTTCTATTCCTGAAATTAAATAACACTAAGATGGCAATCCCTCAACGAAGGATGTGGGTGGTTCTTTATACTTCAAAACATCAAACCCTCCCTGAATTTCAAATCAGATCATTTTTGTTCAGAATAGAAACCTACAATGTCAAATTGAAAATAGTCTGACGAAACCAAATCATCAAGATCGTGAAAGCACCGCACTATCTATATTATATTAACCACTAACCATGGAGAGACCCATGAGGGCGAGGCACACATGAAGCTTACAGGGTGCTAGAAAACTTCGGAACTCTATTCGGAGTAAAATCTTTTAAGAGCATGACTTTTTTAGAGAATCTATATCAGAAAGGACTCGCCTGCATTTAATATTTATACCTAATTTGTAGAACATACTTGGGGCCTGGGAGTAATCTTACAATCACTATTTAGTTCCCTCGCCATTTTCTCCATTAACATTAATGTTAATGATTTCAAACTTTCATCCGAATGTTACATAATGATAATCGGGTACTTCTCTGCTTACGAAGATTTTCTGCTTTTTACCCTTAACTAAATAAGTTGGCTATCTACTTCAGCTGTTCCGTATCTTTAAGGGCTTAAGCCACTTAAAAAGATCCATAAATTTATTATGGCTATATATTTAAATCCGAAATAATATAGATGGCAAAATAATATAATTTCCCACTGTTTCAAAAGATAGTTCACAGCATTAAACTGAGAAGTTAGCAGTTTTGAAATATCTATCAAAACTAGTGACTTTAAAAAATCAAAGTCTAGAACTTACCAGGCCTTTCTGTCGCTGCCTCTTCGAAAAAACGTTCCCAAAGAAGAGTGATATAGCCAGGTAAAAATAGAATTCGATGAGGGAATCCTTCCACTTTATTATCTCATGCCTGGAGACTTGCAGTATAGGATTGGCAATTTGGCATATCAAAGGAAACCATCATCAGCGCACCCAAACTTTCCAAAAAATTTAAAAAAGTTAGGATTAATGATTAACGCCACGTGAGTGAAACTAAGCCTTGGTTAAGTAGGCATTGTTAGTTACCATTGTATGATTTTAATTATTATATATTTTATAATTTTACTTACAAATTTCCAATTTTCCCGGACACTTTCGTCTGAAGGTTGATTTTTTAATCTTTAAGACGCAGAATAAAGTTTAATAAAAGAAATTAATATTTTTCTTAATATATTTACATTATTAGAACTAACGAAGCAAGTTGTGGCAGTCAGACGGACAAAAATAGACTAGTATAAATTTTGTCCACTAGATGGCGTTCTATAGAAAATTTAATCTGAACTAGACTGAACTGAACTAGGCCCTAAGCTCTGCCCGTCGCCATAGCAACAGAGAGAAGCTGTCTCTCGGTTTGAATTTTTGAATTCCTGGACCTAGGAGGATGAAGGGGGACGAGTATTATATTCCTAGCCTGGACTCCTAGAGGGCAAACAGATTTTTAGCCGACGACAAAATAGCATTGAAATTAGGCTGGGAAATAAGGATATTTTATTTAGTAGTCAGACTGACTAGTGAGCCCCCTATCTTAATTTATTTTAGTAGTCACTGACAACTGGGGTAAACATAAGGGTATAAAACAAGAAGGGAATACTGTATTAATATTACCAGAGGTATATAATAACCCCCTTCCCGAAGGGGGCTATTATATACCTCTGATATTACGCTTTACCCATCTCGTAAGTCGTATTGGCGAAGACTGAATTTAAGCTTTTCCCACTCGCGTATAATCTCGTTTTTCACCTTTTTGGGGTTGATAAATATTAAAATTTAAGTAAATATTTTAATAGTCAAATTGACTAGTTATCCGCCTGATTTCTATTAATTTTAGTAGTCAAATGCCGTGACTAGTGCCTTATTTCCTGGCCTGGTTTGGACCTTGGAGAAGGAAATTTAAATGTTGAGTCAAAGCGTGGTCACTGTTCTCTATAATCTAAGCGTTATTTATTAAAATATTAAATTGTATATTTATTTCCTTTTGGAAACGAATTGAATAAACAGAATACCAAGCAATTAAACAGCATTTAGTTGTAAATTATAAATTTTTATTAGTAATCATAAAATATAATTGAACTTAATTTAGTTTCAGTTCTGCAAAGACTATCTTTGGACACTCAAGTCAAGGTAGCATCATAATGACCTGTTGGTTTTTCTTCTCCAATATCTGTTTCTTTTAAAGTTTCTTCATGCCCATGTGGACTATCATGAAGTGTATGATTAAAACAGTCATTCAAGTAAAACCAGGATGTGACGGTATTCTCGGACCATGGTTTCTTATGACATAAACGAAGCAACAATTTTATTTGTTGATTTTAAGTTTAAAATTCAAATCAATTATAAATTAAATTAATCTAATTTACGAGCATTAAGTCCGTCAGCAGTCTCCCAATTTTGATCATCTAAGGGAAAGTGAAATCTTAGCCCTATTAATTAAAAAAAAAATCCGTATCCCTTGGAAAAAAATTGTCTTTTTTTTTTTTTTTTTTTTTACAAGGGGTACCCCTTGGAAAAAAAATATATATATATATTTTTTAATTTTTTACAAGGGGTAACCCTTTAATTATTTCGAATCGTACGAAACTTTGGGCCCTCGGGCGTATTACATAGCCAAGTACGGGCAACCCATCGTAATTTTCATCACGGTTATACTAATCGCGTCCGCTATACCGGATAATTTACGGCAATGTCCCAAAATTATTCGAGGATATGACGGTAAATTGTGTAATTTAAAAAAATATCCAATTGGAAATTATCGACTGCTAAAAACCTACTTTAATTTCTAAAATTACGTACATTAAACTATATAAAAAGTTGTAAGAGATATATATAAGATAAATAAACTTTTGAACGAATTCATTGTGATCATTAAAGCCTGGTTACTTACAATTTTTAAAGTGCGATATTTTCCTTCAGAGAAACATGAACTATAATTGAACGTAATGCAGTAAGTTTATGTTAAAAAACACATTGAAAATAAAATCAGTCTTTCTTCTATACATTTACTAAAATAAAATTAATGGCTGTAGTTCAGGCGTCAGCCAAAGGAACGGCTTCTTCTTCTAGAATAGAGAAATAAACAACAATAATTTATTGAAACAAAATCAACTTTGTACACAACGCCCCGTAGCTTAATACTATCAGCAAAGGCTGAGTTTTACTTCATAGCTCATCACTTAAAAATAGCCAAAAAAGCGACAATCACCAAACGACAATGAGAGTACCAGAATAATGGCGGGCCGCGCTTGGCTATATTGTCTTTCCTCCCAACTCTGGAATTTCTCCGCAAATTGGCTCTTCCTCCGCTAACTATTTACACGGAAACTGCGGCCGCTAGAGTATCTCGAATTAGAATCTGCCGGTAGATTTACCCGGACCTTTGCTGATAATAGTATTAAACTACGGGCCGTTGTTTACTTTTATGGAATAAAGTGATAGACTTTTGATATTATACATTAATCAGAAACTTCCCTCCCTTATCGTCTCGAAAACAACTAGGGTAGGACCTCCTAACTTGTACACGTTTTGGAAAGAGGTATATTGGGAGGTCTATATGAAAAACCACCTCCGCATCTCGGAACGAGTGTAAACAATGGATTCCTTGGATGAATTAGAGGAAGGCAGAATTAGCGTGCGCGAGCCAGTATTTGCGAAGTTAAAATTAGGAATTGCTTGTGCATAGAACCCATATTTCGAAGGAAATCGCTGATAGCTTCAATTAAACTTTAAATTCAGTAAATTTGGGAATCCATTGGTGACACTTGTTTCTCGATGCGATGCGTGGAAGTGGCTCCTTTGGCGAATTTTGGGAGTTTTCCATATATAATTTCGCGCTGCGCCAAGTTAGAGGTCCCATATAGGCCCTCAAGAACACTGCAGAAGTCTTGGGGAAGTCTTTGATCTTAAAGACTTCCCCAAGACCTCTTGACATAATGAAAGACTTCCCCAGGACATATTAAAAATACATAAGACACCTGAAAGACTTCTCCAAGACCTCTTAAGACTAACTTTTTTGTTAAGGGAAAGTTATGACATTTTAAAGAAAAGTGTACCAAGTTAGGAAATCCTACCATAGGTACCTTTTTTTAATTATTTAAACATAATTTCGCTATCAAATAATCTTAATAAAATGAGAATTTATCAAAAACCACTCGAACAGCTATGTAAAAAACGGATCAATAATGAAAGTGCCTATGGTCCAACTTTCGTTGAATTATTTTGGTTTTATTATTTGGTCTTTTTGGTCGAATTCTGTTTGAATCTTATAATTTGGAATATTTTCGATCATATTAGAAGATATTTTCTCATTGGGTAAGCCTATTTCTTTCAATAATCCATAGAAAAGTGACCAACCCCTTGAAGTAAAGGGGGAAATTACCTTTTGATTTTCCTTTTCCTTCTCGAGAAAGATATTGAACGTGTTTTATTTTCGTCGTATCGGCAATTTCGTAATCAGGTTCTCGTGACGTAACTAGAATGCGATACAAGCCCGCTGACAAAAATCCGAATAGGGCTTGAGCTATGCTGTACACCACTGGGAAAAGACGCACTTGTAGTTGACCCTGATGAGAAAAATTTAGATACTTCAATTTATTATTAAAACAGCTATGGTTTGTTGAATTACGCGTTTCGCAATTCTTGAGAAAGAAATTTAATGGAATGATACTTCATACACCTCTACCTCTCTAGACAATTATGACAAGTGCCAGAGTCAAGGAAGAAAGGTTGAAAGTTACACTGAGAGGTTCAACTTCGAATTATGGAAGGTTATGGTTTGAGTCCAAAAATCAAAGTAACCCCAATTTGGAATACTGTATAATAACGTCCATCTTTTCTTGCCAAAAGTATATTAGGAAATAGTAAGAAAGTTCAATAGAAGCCGGTGCAACAAATATATTTCAGCATATACTCTAGAAAGTGTAGAAAAGCCGTATCGAGTGCCATCTTACCGGATGTTCGAAGGAAAGAGACGCGATTGTGGTGGCTAACGCGGCATTTTGAATTCCACATTCAATACCAACAGTACGACAAAGTTTGGTATCTTCTTTGAAAATCCACATGATGAAGTAACCCGTAAAATATCCAAGTGGCATCAATATGAAGCAAGAAACGTACAAGGGCCAAGGCGCCATCATGTATAGTTTGTAATACAAAGCAACTTCCATTATAGCCAGTCCCATTATAATCACGAATCCAGCCGTACCACCGATCTGAAATACAGCTAGGTTATTTCGTGACTTCTGAAAGTGTTTTTTAACTAGGCTATTAACAATGGACACCTATCTTAAGTCAGTAGTCACTGGGTAACTCACCAAAAAGGGTCATATGCTACATCTATTATAAAACTAGCCACAATATTGGAGCAAAATTATCTAGGAGGCACTAAAGTTGGTTGGAACTTACTTTAGTAACATACGGAGCGACTTTTGGATATTTCCAACGAATGAGCATGCCAGCGAGGACGGGCGTGGTTATCATGAGGAGTGAGAAGGTGATTCCAGCGTACGGGATGACTATTTCGCTAGTCTCTATGCCATGACCATAAACCCACATGTTCAGTGGCATCATGCCCAGGGCTATAGTAGTCGAAAGGGTTGTCATTGTAACGCTATTCGCGTGGAAAGATATAGTTTCAATTAGAAAACAATGTAATAAAACCTAATACCGATTTTAAAACGATTTTTTCGCTGTCTCTTTAGAAGCAAGATAGTTAAGTCACAAGTCTAACTTATCTTACTAGCCAATCCATAATTTAGTTAGCTAAGGCACGAGATGTCTTGTTTCCTTACGTAACTTGCACCGACGATTTTAGAGGACATTTGTAAGACGTAGTGATAGGAATGTCAAGCTCTACTTTTCACCTTCGGTCCGAGCTTGATACTCCCTTTAACACTGATAAAATGATTACCTCAGGGCTATTTCACCGTTGAAGAGATACGTGAGTATGTTAGAAATGGAACCCCCAGGGCAGCAAGACACCAGTAATATACCAGTTCCGAAAAACCCGTGAACCCCCAGCAGTTTAATCAAACTAAATCCGTAGAGAGGCATTATACCGAACTGACACACCATCCCAATAAAGATGCCTCGTGGATTTCGAATGTGACTTTTAATCTGTAAAACAGAAAAATGTGTGTATGAACGTAAGAAAAATAATTACAATTTTTGTATATAAATTCACTGATAAATCCAAATATTTAAATTAACAAGAAATATTCCTAAGATCTGACAACGCTGTGCTAAAGAGATATGCCTCTTCGCGCTTACTCTATATTTCGTCGACAAATGGCGGGTTGATTGTAGCGCCATCTCTAAGACAGGGATTATACCTTGCTTTGACAACACCTTTCCACTCGGAACTGTAGGGTGCGTATTTGACGTCAAAAAACGTGAACAAAGCCGAAATAGATATAAATGACGTGTTCCGCGAATATTAAAAACTCCGCAAAATTTTAAATCTCTTGAAAAACATATATTTGTGTCCGATTTACCATGTTGGTATGTCGCCAGCTTTACGAATAATTGACAGTCAGTGAGATAGAACGTTTATATTGAATTCTGGGTCTTTCCACCGATTATCCCCGTGTCTCTCGGTAGGCGCCACACGTCTCTAGAAGTCACTTTTCCCCACAGAGACATATCTCTAGCGCACACTTGGAAGATTTCTGATCAATACCTGTGAGAATTTCATGTCACAGCCCATGGCCAACATGAAGAGAAGGACGATGGTGATCAGTCCCCCATTGTGTATTTTGGTGAGAAGCGGCGAGCCAGCACCGAGGATAGCCAGAGATTCGTTTGCTGGCAAACACGGATAAAGAGAACCGAGACCTTCCGTGAAATTCTCGTCCAATTCATTTGATAAATCGTCTTCGCCGAAAGAATCGAAAGTCCAAGGAACGCTCGTGTTGTTCAACATTCTGTTAAATTAAAAAAATTATATCGAAATAGATTTAAATGGAAACAAGCGGTGAAATAATTCCGTGCAAATCTATTGAGATGGGTATAAATATCCGATCGACATGGGTATGATTATCCGATCGACATGGGCATAATTATCCGATCGACATGGGTATAAAACGCATGGAAATCGGTGTAAAACCGATCGAAATGGGTAAAAAACCGATACAAATCGATCGAAACAGCTTCAACACTTTAGGAAAAGATCCGGAGAAGATACGCCAACCGCGATAATTAGTCTAATTGATTACACTGTTTTTATGGGATTGTTTCTCTTTACGGTAAGAGTTTCAGAAAAATCGCGAACTAACGCGCTCGATTTCATTGAAGAGGGAAGATTAAAACTCTTGATGACTCAAGGGGATATCCATGTGTTTAAAAATGTTAAACAAAAATAATCTTCGAATAAGTTAACTAGAATGAAAAATAGTCTATTTTTAATCAAACAGATAATATACAACAGAATTTAGTAGATTTTATCCAATTATTAAAAATTTTACGAATTCCGAGCTCTATTCAAACCCGTCAATTTTGAGTGTTAATAACTATAGTGTAAAACATAATTTCCAAATCAAGAAATCATTCGAAGTCTAATAAAAGTTTTGATAAGTGATATTGATACGAAAATTTAAAAAAAAAAACTTACTTGCTAAGTTCAAATCGAACCAATATCAATTTATTAAAGCAGAAATTTCTTAATAAGACGGATTAACTATATATACATTAATTATACAACGACTAATAAGTAAAAAGAAAAGATAAATACGTGAAGTCGTTAAATATCTAACGTATTAAAATAAAATTTTGGCATCAAAACTATATATGCGTGTGCCAGTTCGCTAATATCTCGTTTAATGGTTCATTCTTCCCCTTTCATAATTCTGGCACGATCAGAGATAAAAAGGGAAATTTCCAACAATGACTAAATCGTAACGGCGTTAGCTGCTTTTCTTAAGTTTGAATTATTTAATTTTCTTTTTAATTTTCTCTCATTTTGCTTGACTGAATTCTTATCTAAATTCTAAAGTATTTTTTATACTCTTTCATAAAAATCTTTTTAAAGAGAGAATGCAACCTAACAAGTGATTTTTTTATCGATTCCTTATTGCTTAAATAGGCCTAATCCACTAGTGAAAAAATTTAGGAACAAATATTAAACTAGAAATAAATTTAAAACTTATCCGGAGAAATAGGCTTAGCGGGATTCATGGAGATTCGGATTTCCTCGAGTATAAGGTCTAGCGACCAATTGAACGTGGAGATTTCGCGTGAACGAGGGGGTGTTGCTCATTGGTCGCTAGACCTTTTACACGAGAAAATCAGGATCGCCGTGAATCCCGCTAAGCTTATTTTCCGGGTAAGTTTTAAATTTATTTCTAGTTTAATATTTGTTTTGTAAACTTTTTATTGGTGGATTAGACCTATTTAAACGATAAGGAATCGATAAAAAAAATCACTTGTTATTAGATTGCATTCTCCTTTTAAATGATTAATGAAAACCACCACTCTAATAATTAAAATTACTGTTCGTACATTTTCCTATAATTTAAGCATTGTTTCTCCTATATTTTCCTATAGTAATTTAGTGTTATTTCTGTCATATTTTCCTATAATTTTAGTGTTATTTCTCCTATATTTTCCTATAATTTAAGTATTATTTCTCCTATATCTTTATTTAACTTAACTATTATTTCTTCTATAATTTTAGGGTTATCTCACCTTTAGTATCTTATAATTCGCCACTGAATTTCCTATTTTTCCTACAAAAATTCAAGGCATTTAATTGGTCATCTTGCTTAAGATTTTCATCAAACAAAATCGATTGATTTAAAAATGACCTGATCACTTCATTATCTCTTTAATTCATAGAAATGTCTTGCTACATGTTAGTGAATTATCGTTAAAGATGAATTACCAAGAAATTTACTGATTCCCAAAATTAGCGGTTATTTCCAGAAATTACCTTTAAGGTAATTTTGGGAACTCTTAAAACGTGCATTTGAGATTTAGTTTTTTATTCGTATTAAAGGGCTAACACCACGATCTAGATCTCGTCAAAGGGTAGATCATTTTTAAGGGCAAATATCTGAGCAGATAGGACCTTTAAATGGATTATCACCGATTTTTAAATCCGCTTTAAAGTCGCCTTCTTTTCTAACTTAGCTGACGAAACTGACCATAGCAAACTGTACAGTCAAAGCTAGGCTATGTACATAAGAGAAAACATTTTAAAGGGGTAAAATTCAGAGCAGATAAGGCCTTTAAAGAGAAACTTGGGAGCTAAAAATGGAACAGCTTTTGAATTTATGTTCGGAATCACCATGCCATAAAACGTACGAGATTTTTTTTTAACAATTTTTAGACATGCATTTGGTGTTTAAATTAATTTCTAAAGTTTGGTAAAATTTAAGTAAATATAAATTCGGACCAATCATATTATTTCAGCTTTCAACAGCGCTTGTTGGCCGGCGTTTGATGCCCAAAACCTTGGTAGTTAAACGAGGGCCTATTCTATTAACGTTAAGACATTACAAGCACTGTTTATTTCTGAAATAATATGATTGACACGAATTTATAGAAATTTTACCAAACTTTAGAAATTAATTTAAACACGGAAAAAGGGTTTAAAAATTGCTTGAAATTCTCGAATACGTTTTTTGGCACGACGATTCCGAAAATAAATTCAAAATCTGTTCCATTTTTAGCTCCAAGTTTCCATTTAAATATACTAAAACTATATATTTTGCTACAAAACTTTTTTTGTTTTCTTTAGATTTAGAGTTCTGTGTCCTACCCTGAAAGATTATTTGTCAAAAAATTTAATTATTGTCCTTAGACTTCTAATTTGAACATTAAAAACGGGTTAAAAGTCTCTAGTGTAAACGTATATTCTGTTAAAGGGAAAATGCAACCCATTTTTTATTGATTCCTTATTATTTAACTATGCCTAATCCACTACGAATAAATATTAAACTAGAAATAAATTTAAAACTTACCCGGAAAATAGACTTAGCGGGATTCACGGAAATCCGGATTTCCTCGCGTATAAGGTCTAGCGACCAATCGAACTCGATTGTAAGTCTCGCGTGAACGATGGGCCTTCGCTCATTGGTCGCTTGACCTTACACGGAGGCAATTCAGGATCTCCATGAATCCCGCTAAGCCTATTTTCCGGGTAAGTTTTAAATTTATTTCTAGTTTAATATTTGTTTTGTAAACTTTTTATCGGTGGATTAGGCCTATTTTAACGATAAATAATCGAAAAAAAATCACTTAGATTCCATTCTCCCTTTAAAAAGAAATCATTAAACGAAACAACACTCAATTAGGATAGTACCAAGCATTTACTGGTACAAAAATTAATGTTTCCACCCTGCAGCTAGTCTTAACACGCGTAGTTTTCGTTACAATAGACGATTCCATAAAGTCTGACTTTGTCCCAACCTTGAAAAATGCTAACATCTTCCGTAGAAACGGGTTCTATTTAACGGCTCTTTTTGTTAGTTTCAAGGCTGGCAAACGTATAGAAAATGCTATACTTTGAACCAATATGGAAAAAACGTTAAATTTTCAATATAAACGGGTGCTTTTTAACGGCTATTTTATCTGTTTCTACATTATTGTATATGTTACTTTATAAAACCATCCATTTTAGTTCTATACTGTTTTATGCATGTAGATAAATAATAAGATAAATTTACTCTTTCCTTTTCGAAAAGAATAACCTTGACATTTGCGAGAAATATATTTCTAAAAAGAATTAAAGATTAATTTGATGACAAAATTCCCTAGTTTATTTGCTACAATCTTTTGTAAAAGGAAATAATTAATTGCGTATTTTTAGTTTAAATATCTCCATCATTTTTCGCAAAATAAGACATTAAGTTCCGATTAGTTTGGTGACATCATAGCAATGGTAATCCACCCCTAAAAAAAAACTACTTTATTTCATTGCCATTATCAACACAGTTTTCTTGAGAATTTCAAGTTTAATACTTCTTCGAAATGGATTTAAGCTTAAGCTACGTTGTGACACTAGCATTTCTTAATCGGTTAGAAACGGTTAAATCAAACCGATATGCAAACTACCTCGAAAACGGGCCAATAATTTTTCCCAAATTTACTAGGGCGATCTAGCGGCAGCTGTTAAGCGGGCTCTCGTGACATAGGATTTAGGAAAATCTTTTGCAAATTAATTCAGAGCATACCGTAAAATGTAAACCACAAAAAAGTTTAGAGCCTTGAAACTACTTATTAAAACGTAGATTTAGCTCAGTTTAGTTTGCTTATTAAGTCATTACAAACGCCATAATGAACTGTTGTTATTAACTTAAAAAAAAAGGTTGTGGAAAACAGTTATCTCAAATTCAACGTCATATCTAGGAAACATATTTGCATTGCTGCCCTCCTTGAAATTTATAACAAGAAGAATTCATTACCGAAGTCTGGAGTGATATCCAGGAAACGTAATTTTTAGCCACACCCACCCAATTGGGTGTAAGCTCTTATAATGTTCGGGGATAATGGAAGAAGCATGATACATAGACATCTTACAAGAAAGTTGTCTTCTGGAGTGGAAATGTGGTGTTCCATCAGTAGTTGCCTAAAATTCCCATCGACGTCACGAAGCGAGACTGTTAAGCTATAGAATACAATTTTCTTCCTTCACGCTATAGAGATGCTCATCTCTAGGGAAAAGACTTCTAGAGACCATCAGAAGCAGATGGATAAAATTGTTGCATTTCCCCTTTAAGAAAAATACTTGTTGCTTTCCCGTTGAATGCAAACGGGCCAGAAGTTTAAAATGCGTGTAGTTTAGTGTTCGGAAGGTTATATGGTTTTTTCCCAATGAAATAACCTGAAGGGATATATATTTCGATGGCTAACCGAATAATTATCTCAATGTAAACGACATAGATTGAGTTATTTAAAATTAAGTGGACTAAAAAAATATATATATATATAATCTTTTGATAAAAAAGGAAAAAGAAAAATTAATCAGCGAAAGATATTAAGGCCGTTGGATAATAATTGAATTAATTTTCATTCCTTTCGTTAATAATGGAATTAATTTTCATTATTTTCGATAATAATTAAATTAATTTTCATTCCTTTCGATAATATAATGGAATAAATTTTCATTCCTTTTGACAATAATTAACTTAATTCTTATTCCTTTCGATAATAATTAACTTAATTCTTATTCCTTTCGGTAATAATTAACTTAATTCTTATTCCTTTCGGTAATAATTAACTTAATTCTTATTCCTTTCGGTAATAATTAACTTAATTCTTATTCCTTTCGGTAATAATTAACTTAATTCTTATTCCTTTCGGTAATAATTAACTTAATTCTTATTCCTTCGACAATACTTAACTTAATTTTTATTCCTTCGACAATACTTAACTTAATTTTTATTCCTTCGACAATAATTAACTTAATAATTCTTATTCCTGTCGACAATAATTAACTTAATTCTTATTCCTTTCGACAATAATTAACTTATTTTTTGCCATCCATAATTAAATTACAAACTCTTCAATATTTAAAACGGCACTTAAATTAAATGATAAAAAAATGAATCATAATTAAGGTTTTAAGTACCTGAAAACGACGAAATCCTACGTCGATATAGAATTAGAATATCCGATGGTTCCAACTGAAAAGCGAACTTGACACTAAATGTTTATCTCTACTATTAAATCGTAACCGAGATATGTAAGTTGGAAAATCTTTTAACTTGTTTTTCTCCATAATTTTCTTAGTCTCCGAAACATTAAAAATTGCAATTATTTTGAGAATGCCTACGAGAGAATGAAATCAGAGGATTGATACGGATAGTTACGCTTCGGTGTGGAAAAAGTGAAAATTAGTTAAAAACTAGCCGTTTAGATATTCAAGGTCTTCGCGCTCCCTTACACACGAGTTTAGTATTTTTTAAGACCAGGCGATTACGTTACCTGCCTCCATTCTTCTACATCCCCCCCCCCCCCAATGTGTTCCTTAATTTCTATTTATTTCAAACCTTTCTATTTTTATAATTTGTTTTGGTCCGGTCCAGCACCCACTCTCAATAAATCATATATCTATATGAATAACACGACTAATAGAACAAATATGTTATACGTTTTGCGTATCAGATATTGCGCAAATAAATTAGAGGTTAAAAACTGTTCACACTCGACCATTTGTAGAGCTCGAAAACGGACTCCATTATCTTCCGTTAATTCGTATATTTTCAGATGTTTTATTTTCGGATAAATTGTTTTTTTAAGTAAAAATGAAAATTGTATATTTATTTAAAAATAACTTATCGAAATTTTCTCATTTCCGTACCTATCATCAAGAAGGATCAGGCAAGGAGAGGAAAAGTGGGGACGGCGCAGTTCCTACTGCGTCGGCCTAAACTCCCACTCTGGGAGAACGGGGGTAGAGATGTTTCGTGGTAAAATGTTGTCACGTGGGTAAAACGGATCCTTTATGAGACGCGTAGTAGCCGACGACGCTAGTGACCACGTGACAACAGTTTACCTCGAGAATTTACTATCCCCCCTTTCTACCCGAGTGGGAGGTTGGCTCTTCTCTCTCTAACTCAACGCAGCCCCACTTTTCCTCTCCTTGTCTGATCCTTCTTGCTATCATCTTGCGTTCTAATAGCGCTAGATTCTTCAACTTTACTTCCGACGAACCGTAAAAGTCAGTAGTTCGTGGTATAATTTGACAACTTTAGTTTTTCTCTAGTTACTATAAGAAACATATATTAAGACGGTGTTTTACGCCGCCACGATAAAGCTTAAATTGACTACGTTACCCCCAATGAAGTGTTATTAGTTTTCGACAAAATGGTAATTAAATAAGATACCATATAATATAAAAACAACATAAACAATAATTTAAAAAGGGCGTTTTCGATAAATATATGTTAAAAAATAGTATCGACTATCTTATAAATTAATTAATTAAATTACGTGACTATAAAATGAAGCCAAAATTGAATTTATCTCAGATTCTGGCTGGATTGGCTCTTGTTACCGTGTTACGCATAATTAAAACGTTCGCAATGGCGCAACTGCTGCAATGCCTTTAGGCATTCCAATGATAGTTGCGACCAATCGAATGTTATTGGAAGTCTCATGGAGATCTCGCCTTAACTACGGGCCTTTTACTCATTGGTGACTGACTCTTCACTGCGAAGCAATTCAGGATATCGACGAATAATAGGAACGGAAATAATAAAATTTTTAAATAAGATTCGCTATTCTTTCGCGTTATAATTATCATTTAAATTACATCATTAACTAAAGAAGATTTCAATTCAAATTTAAGTGAAAACAGCGAGCTGATATTATTTGTGGTTCGCTTGATAATAGGTACGGCAAATGACGCCCTTTTTGGTGTGTTAAACATTGGATACCGCCTTAATGATGTTGTTTTTCTCAAGCAGTCTCGTTAATTAATTTTAAAATATTTTATTATTTATACGAAGTAAATTTTACTATCCACTGTAGCGATATTTTCCTGTCTCTTTGCTCTTACACTAAAAATATTCGATTTAATAAAAGTTAATTAAGCTTCGCTGAAAAAAAAAATAAGAATTTTTTCAAGGCCAAGTGAAAGCGACGAAACGGGACTGAGTCGCGGTGAAATGAAATGCAGTGATACAACTAGAACCAAACCTGAATAATTGTCTGTAAAGATAGAGCCAAAATAAAAAAAAAATCTTTCTAAAACTGAACTAGTTTTGTTACGCTCAATCTACAATTTAAATTTAAAATTATAGAAAAAAGTGAAACAAATACATTTGACAATTCGGGTCAGATGATATAATAATCTGTTTTCACTGCCAGCCAAATTTTGAACGTTTTTTTTTTTTTTTTTTTTTTTTTTTTTTTTTTTTTTTGAGTAATTTAGTGGAAAATTCGCCCTTTTCGAGTTGAAGGTTTCATTTCCATTCTTGGCTATTCGCATCGTGACTCTTATCCCTAGCCAATTAAGGACCATCTTTATAATTAGCTCTGATATTTTAATTCGAGTAATAATAAGATTTCGCAACTATTTACGAAATATTCTTGGAGTCGATGTATTTAGGCTCCGAATTCTTCCGAATGATCTCGTATACTTTTGTTCAAAGAACGAATAGGTTCCTTAATCTATAAATCAGATTTTTTGTGATTGTTAAAGTTGAAATAGACAATGGAACAGTTTTTCAAGAATTTTCGGTATTTTCAAGAAATTAAGATATCTTGGTTCGCGAATTAATTAACTATAAAGCTAATTTGGTAAAGAAAACGGGCTAAACGGCGAGGTATTAATAAAACCTTCATTAAAATATACAAGATAGAAATATATTGTCATAATTTAATTAACATTTATAGAATTGAAACTTTGCGTGTATTTCTCGAGGTCGATCACACCCAATACGAGATCGTAATAATACGCTTTTAAACTTGTTATTTTGTTCATTGCTGTAAATTTTCGGGAAATTCCAAAAAACAAAACCGCCAAAAAAGCCTTTCGTAATCATTTTGCGAGCTGTCAATTTTCTACGAAATATATTCAAAACGTTAGGTAGTATTTAAGGCGGTAATAGGCCGTAACACTAGCGCCGATAAATGGTAAAAGTTTAGCAAATATACTGATGTGGGAGTCTTATAACGCGTAGAAAATATATGTTATTTAGTCGTACGAATACGAACAAAGGATCATTATTCAAGGTTTTTGATTTTAAGATAAAAAACAACACCACCTTTAAAGCGGTCACTACCTTGGAGCGAGCTATAACTACTTATTGGTCTATGAAGATAGTGAAAATACATAATTATCCTACTTGGAATATTTTAGGCATATCGATGCTAGAAGTATTTCCAAATATCTTGGTTTTTTTATCTCCACGAGTGAATTTAGTTCATGGGGAGGTTTTACAGAGATCGTGTCTGTATGTGCGTATGTTTTATAACCGGATATCACCGGTGTTAACCGGATATCACGTGACCTAGCACTTGCAGTGAAGAAAATAGTATCAGGGAGCTAAGGCATAAATTTCAATTACTTACAGGAATTAGTTTTTCTTCTCCCAAAATATAGCATTATATAGGACAAAAATTAGCTTAAATAAAGGATTTTAGAGGGCAAATTTCAGGATAAATTTAATTTCAAAATGATTTTTTCTTTTCTAGTTTTAGAAGAGCTACTTCATTGGTTGAATTTGAAACTTGGTTGATCTCCCCCACCCCTTTAGGTTGCTCCGGTTCTAATTGTAAGAAGCAAATCTTAGCTAATAGGGTCTGTTTATGCAAAACATTAATTTTTTGAACCGATATTTTTGATCCCCAAAATGTCTATTAACTCAGAATTATAGGACTTTATAGGAAATTTCAAGGAAATACAGGATAATATAGGTCATGTTTCAAAATATATCATTATATAGGAATTATAGGACCCCTGGGCTGCCTGTTCAAGCCGGTTATATCATATTAGACTGAGGGGTAGGGCTAGGCGATTGGATAAAATTTTACCGTTTGATAAGGTGATGAAAAAAAAAAAATATCAAAAAAGAAATTATTTGTATTAATATAACCGCGTCTATAGCAATTTGAAGTTTGTTTATAAAGAATTTTAGTTTAATTTAATCGATTATCCACGATTAACCGCTTATTCCGGTGAGTTTTTCGAATTATTTTAACGGTGGAATGGATAAAAATAGCATAAATATTGTTTCTAAATTATATTCGCGTAATATTTTCCATTTATTTTAAAGATATTCGAGCAAATAATATTGGCGTTGCAAGATCTCTAGCTGGCTACTTAGAGGTTTGAATTTACTTATGCTGACAGTTATATTCTTTTCGCGTGCTAAGAAGTAGTTTCCCAAAGAAATACAGATATTGACAAAAAATGAAGTTATTAGGGCTTCTCACGAGGAAATATCGATTTTCTTCGAGTAAAAGGGCCCTGAAAAATATATTAGTGTCCTTGCTACTATCAATTTTCAATCAGTATAGTCTACTATACTCTACACAGAGTATAGCTCGAGCCAATTTTCTTGTTTGATTAGATTACTTAGATATAAAAGGAACCGAGTTAAGCTCTTGCTACCACCTCGTGCTTGAAAAGACTATGGGAACAGTTTCTATACCATTACTTTAGAACACTATAGCTCATGACGTCAGCCGGGGATAACGAAAGTAAACCTTCGTCTTTACCTGGAATTCTCTTTAATGTTAGCCACTCTCGATATTGCGTGTAAAGCTGAAAGGTCTCACAAATAAACTGGATTTTGTTAAAATTCGTCATAGTGATTATTAATAAATTCTTCCGAGAAAAACATATTCAAAGAAAAATAACTTCTAGTGACGTTTTGTTGGCAACCAATATATTCAGGTATTTTTATTAGTCGCGTTTTCAATAAAGATTTTTCTGGTCAAGATTCGAGTTTTCGAGTCCAAAAGAGCTCTAAGTTTAAGGCGGTAGTTACTAGATTACCTCACCAAAAGGGTCATTTGCAGTAACTATTAAAGAGCGAACCACAAATCTTGTTTAAAAAAAACTTATCTATATTTTCTCATTTCCGAAGTTCAGTTTTTCTCTAGTTACGTTACCACGAGTCATGTTCTACGAGAAAGCATGTGGTCAACATTAGCATCGTGGATAAGAGGCGAGGAATTTCAAGAACAGAACTTAAATTCTTCGAAAAATCGCACTCAAATTATCGTGGATTCGTTGACCGCGGAGGTAATGTACTTGAACGTGAAACTAAATAGGTATAGGCTTGTGATAAAGATATTAAACAACTTAGCTCGGCAGCTGAATACAATCCCATAGCCAAAAAGTTTGACTAAGGGGGTTTTAGCTTTCTTTGAGAAGGGACATGCTAAGGACTTGATTATACCTCCACTTATTTCACCCTCGTCCGCAGTCTTGACCCCTGGGGTAGACTGAGTAGACTAAATAGCCTACGTGTAAATTTCAAAGGGGCCCTGAAATCCCCTCAAATTGACTTACATGGAATTTATGAAAAAACTTACCAGTTTAAAGGTGTACGATGAATGTTGTTTGAGTTATAATATCCAAAGTAACACCTATGTCAGGAAGGTTCACATTTCACGCGATTCGGAACAAAATACACGCGGGCACAACGCGAAAATTTCACAAACGCAAATGACACTCGTCAGGTCTTGGAAGGTACAGGAGCTCATTATTAACCTTTGCCCTACTTTCGGTACAGTGTAGGGTTGAATATTTTTACGCGAATAGTCTTTGGTTTGAGCTTTGCTCCATCGGCGTCGGTCAGTCGATGTTGGATGATTCAGCATTATTCCATTGTTCGTTTACCTAAGAAATATTTAAAATAATTAATTGCTCCAAATCAAATTTTATACTTTGTGAAAACATAAATAGCGGTATTTCTTTTAATATGAATTGCCCTTTTGCTCGAATAATTAAATCTTTAAATAGTAATTTTGGTTGTTTCTCCCTCCTTTTTGAGGTTAGTGTTAATGTAATAATATTCCTAGACTCCTACATAAAACTAGCCACTAACCTACAGAAAAGAAGCTTCAAGCCTTGCCCTGTAAGCTAAGATACATTAAAAGTTTATTTAAAAATTTATTTCTGGTTTAATATTGGTTTGTAAATTTTTGTACTGTTGGATTAGGCCTATTTAAACGATAAGGAATCGATAAAAAAAATTTTAGGTTGCATTCTCCCTTTAATCAAACAATTGTAAAATAAACTTTGGCAAAACAGTTTTTTTGGTGAAAGAAATGCGTTCTCAGATACTTTGGTGGACTTTTATTTCTGATGATTCTTTTGGCCGTGAACTTTTAATATGCTTAATTATTATTTTCAAGGTTTTCGCGGAAATACGTTACAAGGAAACATTGAAAGAAAACCTTTTAGACAACGAAAGAAAACCAGCCTACAGCTGGTTGGTGAACAAAAATCAACCACCAAAGTTCAGCCTCTCGGATTTAGACAAGTATCAGTTGGATTTGGCTTGTTCTAAGGTAAGTTAGCACATTGCATACTTTCTCACTTATCAGCATTTTTTGTTAGTAAATTTGTGATAACTACCTAATTTTAAGGTCAGCCCTTCAATGTGTAATAAAATTATCTCGACATTTCGGGAAAGAAGCGCCGCTGAAGAAAATGTTTCAAATATAGCGCCACTCATGCGAGCAATAATTGAGGAAGCTTTACAAAACCAAAAGAAAAAGGAAGAAGAAATTGAATTAAAACAGGAAGTGGATAGAAAAGTGACGAAATTCCGACGACTTTCGTCTAGTTGGATTAGACTGAGAGAAAGCCAAAATAAAGTTAATCCTTTAATGTTGACGGAACGCCAAGACTCTTACGAAATACCGACGCTTAGCAAAAACATAGAGGACTTACCAGTGTAGAATATATATATAAAGAATCAATAGTAAAACACGCTTTAAGTTTATTAAAGGAACGATTTTTAGGCATGATTTTTTCAGAAAATTTGTTTCTCAGACCATTCCCGGTTGTTTGATCAAAAACCGTTTTGTAAATGAAATCAAAAACCCTTGAATCTATTTATCTTGGTACCACCCACTAAATGCAATGACACGTATTCATGCAAACATTTCAGTATGGGAAATAATGCGGTTTCAACTGGCAAATGTCTAGTTTAAAAATTAATGTTTGGGGGTTCCCATACCTTGGGGTCAATTAATTCATAAATTTGTTTTTTTCCTCGAGAATTTACAAAATTGGTACTAACGTTTACGATAGTAAAAAATATAGAGAATGCTAAATCGCCGTGATAGACAACATTAATCCACATAGAGAAGAAAGTAGTTTTTGCTTACTTTCCTTGAACGCTAGCAAGAAGGATCAGACAAGGAGAGGAAAAGTGGGAACGGCGCGGTTCCTACTGCGTCGGCCTAAACTCCCACTCTGGGAGAACGGGGGACAGACGGGGGTAGAGGTGCTTCGTGGTAAATTGTTGTCACGTGGGTAAAACGGATCCTTTATGAGACGCGTAGTAGCCGACGACGCTAGCGACCACGTGACAACAGTTTACCTCGAGAATTTCCTATCCACCTTTCCAACCGAGTGGGAGGTTGGCTCTTCTCTCTAACTCAACGCGGCCCCACTTTTCCTCTCCTTGTCTGATCCTTCTTGACGCTAGTAAATATATTCTATACGATTTTTTAACGTTAACGTCGCTGAAGCTAGCGGCCCTTAAAGGACCATGTCCGATTTTTAATAAAATTGCTTGGGCTCTATAGAATAAATGTCCAATTTAAATTATATATATCCCAGCCTGCACCATTCCATCGATAAAACACTTTGTCCACTAGCATTATGCAAGTAGATGTGAGAAATTGCGTAAATATTATTCTCGTCTTGGTAGGTACCACTCGCGCAATTCAGGCTTTTGCCATGCCGCGTATTCAAGTCACCATTTCATTTATATAACACTTTAGTTTCGAGTGGCTAATTATTAAGCTTAAACAATATGAACAGTTACTTACCTAACTTGTATGTCCCCGAGTAATATCGGTTTGAATAAATTGAAACTAATCACAATAATATCGGGAAATGAACACCTTGAAACACGAGCGCGTCTGATGTGATTACAGGAACACTGTCCATCTGCAAGATTACGCGGTAATATGGCGGGGCAAATTATTCAGCGACTATCGCGACGAGTGATAAAAATATAACCAATTTTAGACTGTACTATTTATATTATTATATACATATCTACGTAATCAAGAACTAAAGAACATGGGAGCAAAGATATTCTTAACCCATTGTCGCGTACTTGGCCCTTGCGCGGACAAAGCGGCAAATGTAATTTGTAACAGACGACGCTGTGTCATTTACTATATTTGCATGCTAAACATTTGCCGTTCGTGTGCGTATGTTAGACATTGTTGCCAAACCCCCCTCTCTTGTGAATTTGAATGAGTCCTTTGTGTAAACCAAAATTAATAACTGTTATGACCTATAGAGGGAGTAGCGGACTGACAGTTCTCCAATTGAGACACCTGCAGTAAAGGCCCGGAGCATTCGGAATTGCCAGTTCAATATTGCGTTATAATTTAGGCAAAGTTGAAGATGGTGATTTAGGGGATAAAAGTGCAGTAAATATTGAGTTTAGAACCTAGAAAATGAAGAATCCCACCAAAAATATACAACAATTTTTTAACCTTTACCCCTCCCCGTCGCCTTTAATTGATTAAGGCGGTAGGAAAGGGTTTTTAGTACAATGATAACACACAAGATGGCACTGATTTTCATAATAGGCTCTCAGTTCTTCAGGGGGAGGGGGTAAGGATGGTTTGGGAATGATTATTTCGAAGTCTATTGAACTCTCTCTTCTCCAGTATCCCACCTCTCGCGGCGGGTGGGCACGCTGTAGGCCAGACGGTGACGGGTCTTGGATAATATAGGCTCTATCGTGGTGACATCTGAGACTTTATGCGTATAACACCGTTATATTCGTTTCTTATGGTAACTAGAGAAAATTAAACTTCAAATTGTCCAATTATACCACAAACTACTAACTTTTACGGTTCATTATAAAGCTTAAGAATCTAGCAATAAATTCCCTGACTTTTAAAATATCTTAAAATTTCTTGACTTTTTAGAATATCTTAAAATTCCCTGACTTTTTAAAATATCTTAAAATTTCCCGACTTTTTTGGTTCATTTTCAAATTCCCTGACTTTCCACTGTTTTCCCTGTTAATTTTATCCGTCCAAACCATAAAATCTTTTCTACCATACTTAGGAGATGCTTCAAAACAAGAGTCAATATTTTTCTTAGGTTTTCAATAACGTAGATTCAGAAAAAGTAAAATTGAGAAAGGGATACATCCAAAAGGCTCTAGACTATTTTGGCCTAGAATTTGCACCGCTTTTCAGCATAAATAAAATAATCAATCGTAAGTATGCCAGAAGATCCATTTCCAATGATTAAGTAAAAAAACATAACCACTCATTTGTAATTACCATCTGGTTTGTTTGTTATTCAAAATATAAAACACAGAAATGATAACAATACTAAGGTAAATGGTAGATGTTTTGTTAGTTTCAATAAAGATTCAGACAATGTACAGTTGGTAATATCACAAAATATGAAAACCCCACATGTTCTTATTTCGATCCAATAATTCCTTAGGTCAATGTTTCACCTTTTGTGACCTATAAATAGAATTTCATATAATTAACAAAATTTAAAAATAAATTTATGATTTTAACCCCTGGGTCAATCCATGTGAATTCGATTTGAGGAAAAAGGGCCTGATTTTAAAATTTCAACCATTATTTTTCTACAGATATATAAGCGCAAGAAACTGATATTTACCAAGTTTCAGACTCCAAAAAAAAAATATATATATATATATTTCTCTAGTTAAAATGTTTTAAAGTTTTTTGCATAAATTTGGATTTTTAATTTTCAAATTGGGTTTTCTCTAATATCTTGAGGATTAATAGACTTAAATTAATAAAAATTCATATTATAGACATAAAAATCACTCGTAGGTTGCATTCTCCTCTTAAAAGGATAAAAATCCTACAACAATACGATCTTTCCCAAAGCAATGATTAAAAGTTGCGTAAATTTAAATTCAATTTTCAATAAGACAAAATGTTCTTTCAAAATTACTAATGCATTTACCCTGGCTTCCAAATATTCAATCTTTCTCTCCAGAGATGTCAACTTTTCATTAAGAGTTTCAATTCTAGATCGGCAAGACATGTCTGGAAAAAATAAAAGTAAAAATGATCAAATTCTTGCTAGCTTTAAAATCAGGCTGAAATTATATTTTTTCTGGCAATTGTCGAATGACTCCCTTTCACCTATGACAAATGGGCATTTATGGCAGGTGTTTTATTTAAAAGGATACTAGACTCTGGAAACAAGTTAACTTTACTCGTTTTAGACTGTTAAAGCCTAAAAACATTATCAAAACTCGCCAAAGTTTTGGTAGAAACTGTGGTTAATTATCAAAGTTACGAAATTAGGCTCGAAGAAATTTCTCATTTTTTTTTCCGGAGTCAAATGCAGATGCCAATCCGAGAGTTCATCTTTGAAATGGCATTGTGTGAACCCAGACTTTTGTTAGAAATAGCGCAAGCTAAAGAAACAGCGTCTCTTTAGCATGTTTCGTGGCTTCCTCTGCTACCGATAAAAATACCTCTCCCACACTCTGGAATAAACTAGCTTTACGTTCATTTTCCCACTAAGCGGTGTTTATTTTGTAATCTCCCTTCTGTACCTTATTTGTTGCAAGGATGGCTACCGTTCCTAGTCTATAGGAATGCCTAGATAGATGACCCAAGGAGCCAGGTGAGAAGTTGATAAATTTGTGCTTCTGATTTTAGCTATAGGCAAAACACAGAATCAAAGCTTCAAAGGGGGTTGAAACATCGCCGACGGCGACGTTTCATTCACCCACGATTGCCTGATTCGGTAGGTTACTTACCCCGATTTAAAAGCACAAGACTTCATTTGATCCAATGATTCCACTCGGACCCCCAAAAATAGCTTAAAAACTGTGATGACAATGCCAAGGGTAAACAAGCCTTGGTCATGTTTCATCGTTTCCTTTATAATTTTGTATTTAAATGATTTTAATCTTACCAAACGAGTTAAGGAAATCCGCAATCTTCTTAATACTTCCAGAAATTACTTCTATGTATTCTCGATTAGCCCAATCTTGCTGAATTTGTTTTTGGATAGCTTCCCTTTCCACAGTAGCCATAACCTCCTATATACAAATACCATTTGTGTTCGTGAATTGGAGCAGGGACGGAAATAAACACAGAACACTGGACAAAAATTTATCAATAAAAAATACTAGTCCGTCAGAGTCACTCCGTCTCCCAGAAATATGGGATCGTCTGCTAACTTTTTGCGACGGGGACCACGTCACCAATCGAATGTTATTGGAAGTCTACACTTATCGACGGGCCTTTGCTCATTGGTCAATGACTCATTAATGCGAAGAATCAGGATATCTCCATGAATCCAGCTAAGCCTATTTTCTGCATGAGATTTAAATTTATTTCTAGTTTAATATTTTTTTATTTTTTTCCTGGTGGATTAGGCCTATTTAAACGATAGGGAACGGATAAAAAACACTTGTTATTAGATTGCATTATCCCTTTAGAAGTTAGTTTTTACTTCTGAATTTGGCAAATTTAACGGTTAAGCAAACAATTAAAAAGTTACTCTTTGTTACGTTCTTGTTTCATTGGGTAAAGTTAAGCATATTTTCAAATTCAAAATTGGCTGAGACAATATTACGATTTTGAAAAGTCCAGCGTTAAATTATCGCTTTGAAAGTGTTCGTAGTTAACAATTTATTCATTCATGCGCGTAAAACTTTAAACACTTTGAATAATAATGGAATATTAAGATGAGTAATTTTTTTTTTTTTTTTTTTGGATGAAAGATGGGTAATTTTTCATTTTATTTTGGATAGAGTTTAGACATTGACTCTGGATTAAATGACTCTCCGGCAAAGAATCCTTCGGGCACCTGTTGTGGGAAATTATAAATTTTTCTAAAAGACATCGTGCGCAGAATAGAAACAGACCGAGTAACAAATTACATTGAAATTCGTCAAGCTCTACCAATAGTACCAAGAGTAAATGAAACCCTTTTCCCAAAGGCAAACATCGCCTCACCATCTTGGGTGAAAAGCTAAACCAACCAAGGAATCGTTTTAAGCGTCACGTGTTCACGCATTAACTTTATAAATCGATTTATCGTAGCTTCAACTATCGCTTGTTGAAACCGAATCGGTATGAAACTGGTTCCCGAAGCAGTTTCGAGAATTCGAATCAAATCAATATTAAAAAAGACGGTTTCCCGTTCACAAGACTCCAGCGAAACGTTTTGAAACGGTTTAAATCGATTCCAAGGCATAGTATAGTTCGAAAAGGGCGCCAAATTTATCTTCAATGGGGTTCCAAATTGATTCGAAAGTGGGGTCAAGAGCAAATCAATTCCATGAGGCGTCAAAATCAGGTCAATGCTTACCCCCAAAATCGAAAACGTTGTGCGCACCTGAATTTTTCCGAATGTTTTAATCCGCGAAAAAGTTTTATTTTTAATAGTAGAATCGATAGAAAAATTCACTTCATTTTTCTCTTCATCCTCAGCGTAAAGAAACTAATATATATATCTCACTTACCCGTGAACCAAGTAAGCCAGGAAAAACAATGTGGCGCATTGTGTAGTAAAAATTGTCGAGATATTCCATGCAAAGATTAATATCAATTAAAGCGTTCATAGGGACTGAGGTAGCACCATTAATAAATGGTACAATACCGGCATTCTCAAGCTCATTCCTGGAAGATGGGCCACTTGGTAAAACCTGTATATATGATTACAAGAAAAAAATTGTATTATTCGTGTGGTGTACTCGATTAGAGCGCTTTCCCAAAAGAGCGCGGCGCTGTTTTTCAATAAGAGCGCTTTTCCAAAAAAAAAAAAAAAAAAAAAAAAAAAGCTTAAATTGCCGCTTCATACAATTGAAGGCACTTTACTAGTAACCTAATCTAACGAAATCGTCTGTCACCCTTATGATATTTGTTTTAAAGGGAGGGTGAAGAAGAAAATCAAGTGATGTTTTATCGATTCTTTGTCTAAAAACAAAGAATCGATAAAACATCACTTGATTTTCTTCTTCACCCTCCCTTTAAGCGCAACAGATTAAACTCCCATATCAGCAATTTTTTAACTCAAATATATTACAGATAAAGTTATTATTTATCGATGGTTATACTAGGTAGCGAGATACAAATGGCGCGAAAAATTAAATTTATCTTCCTTTAAAGGCCCTATCTGCTCTAGAATCTGCCCCTTTAAAATCATCTTTCGTAATGCACACAGCGTAGCTTTGAGTGGGTAAATTGTTATGCCTAACGTAGTCTGCTAAATAAGAAAACAAGGCGACTTTTTAAATGTCCTATCTGCTCTTGAATTTGCCCATTTAATATAATCTTCCCTTATGCACACAGCCTAGCTTTGACTGTACAATTTATGGTCAACGTTGTCTACTACGCAAGGAAAAAAGGCGGCTTTAAAGGGGCTTTAAAGATAGTCGATTTAAAAAGTGTTAAGTCTCACGTATTTGGTTTTTACTTCTGAGGTTTAAATATATTAAGGATTACCTCGTTACTGTTAACTTCATTTGGTACTTCCATGATCTCGTCCACTTGAATCTCCAAATTGCGCTGACTGTAACAATTTTCAGTTGAGGGTTTACTAATCGGTTTCTTCCCGCAAGCATCCACAAGGTGATCAGTTTTTTCAATTGCCTTTTCAGCAGCGACTGCTGTTAGGACATTATCATTTTCTGATTGCGCAAGATTGACTTCGGAGCTAATTACGTCAGATGATGCGATCAAGCTTGATTCTCTGAGCCGTGAAGAAGATCTTGTTACCATTGTTGTAGTTGGAGCAGGCTTCTGGTATGTACGTTTAGACTTCACGCGTTTTCGCGGTGAAATTTTATCCTCGACTGCAAATACATTTTAAGGATAGAAAATTTATGAAAGAGATAAAACCCGAGATAAGGCCAGAAAACCCTGGGGATTATGGCTTAGGTTAGTCTGTAAAATGATGGTTTTATTTTTAACAGTCGTCTGCATTCCTCTGATACTAGGGGGCTATATATAGAGACATAAGTCCTTTGTGGTACGAGTTACGCAACAATTCCCGGAAAAATTCCCATGTTAATTGTTTCATTCGTACAAATTCAGACTTACTTGTTTTTGGATATTCTTTCTTTCGTTCAACAGGAAGTTTTTTCCAAATTTTTCCAAGAATGACGTGAACATCTTGATATTTCATCAGTGGAAAATCCCGCCTAAAACTTTGATAATTTAACTTGAAAAATAAATTGTACGAATACCTATGCTTCGTTTTTCGTTTGGACACCATTTTGAACTAAAAACTAAAATATATACCTGTAATTAACAACAAACAATTAAGTAGTCATCGTTTAATGCCTGCTAGCAGAAGCCGAGGTCGTCTAGAAATCTCTGGACTGAATCTGACTGAAATCCGTTAACCAATAGCCATGGAAGCTTTGCTGTTTGAAGGTCAACGATACCGCAGGGCTCCAGACGACGATAAAAGCTATAACCATTTTCAAATTCTATTTCCTAAGGATTTCAAAATATTTAAGCAGCTGCAATACATACCTAGTTGCTTTAATACCCGCATTTTATCATTGATAAAATAAAACAAGTTGAGAAAACTAAAGAAAAAACTTTTTCTTCTATCAATGGTTTTCGTCACAAAATCTAATATAAATTACCTAACTTTCTCTGATCTAGAATGTAAGCTAACATTAAATAGGCTAATTTTAGAACAGAGGACTCTTTTAAGTCATTCACCACGAGAGTGTTCGTCCGTTACTCTCAGAACTGGGCTTTTGATTTTTATATTCTTGATTTTATTCGTGATGGTAACGAGTTTTATAGTATGCTAAGGTGTTGATTCCTGCACCTAGCCATTAAATTCAACACCTCAGGTGCTCGAAGGCAGCCGACAGGGCGGTGTGCAGATAGGGTTTTTATTATAGCGAAATCCACTGAGCTGCTAGATGGTTGAGATTGGCATATTACTTTTTCTCATATACGCTTTTGCACTTGGAAGCGTGCAAAACAAATTATTTTTATTGATAACTACTAATGTAGGATAATTTCTTTATTTAATTTCAACTATATTCATATACATAAATTAGTTTCGATATATTTTTAATAAGGCAATTAGGAGATTAGGAAATGAAAACCCTTTTAGCAACTACATAAAAACACAGGAACTAAAATATCGCGTTCTCCTAGTAGTGGATCAATTTTACGCGTGACTATATTTCTGTAAAAATGCCATTGTATAATTCCAACAAGACAATATTTACGGCTTTAATAGCAACGTATATATTATAAAATCTCTATTCAATTCGTTAATTTTAGACATATAATCGTAGTTTTAGAAATATCATAAACATAACATTCCTTAAAAAATAAAAAATATCACCAATTTATTTAATAAAAATATTTGGTTTCATTTTACAACGAAATAATGTTTTTATTTTTTATATTTTATCATATTTCTTTCGGTTTATCAACGCAATATGTTAAAATTTAAAAACGTAAAAATTTGGCGAGTTTTTAAGTACAGCTATAATTAAAAATAAGATTGAATTCGTGTTAATTGTTTTCTCTTAAAACCATAATGAGAGTGTTTTAAAAATTAAACATTTTTTTATTTTCAAAATGTCATCCTTCCTCGCGGGAACGTATTAAACTTCCGAAATATTCAAGCTTTTCTCTTAAAACTAAAATATTTCACAGTATCACAATCACTTGAGGTTTTTATTATTATTATTTTTGGAATATCTTTTGTTTCGGGCATTATTAGAGTGAAATGTAGTGCGTGCATCGCTGTTTAAATTTCCCGGCTCTTAATATTTGCGCTATAAATTTATTGACTCTTGAGCAACATATTCTTCCATTTGAAGTAGGCATCCATTCTAGCGAGTCCGTGTTCCTGATTGTTAAAAATTTGAAGAAATTAGCTCAAAAATTAGATTCACTCCCCTCTTCCTCAAGGCTCAAAATCCTGGATATTCTACACAAAATAAACAATCTCTGCTTATTACACGACTTTTTTCATAACCGTCTTGCCCTAGACATGGACACTTTCTTCTCGATTTCCCCCAGTTCTTCCACTAGAGGCCATTCCATGAAACTCCAACCAACAGCTACTACCAACGGATTTACTATGCCAAAAAAGTTTGGGAACCTCTAAACTAGACCCTATTTGTCACGATTCAAAACTATTCTGTGGGAAAAGTTTCTGCCATTAATTTAAATGGGGTAGGTGTCAATGTACATACCCAATAACCAAAGGGGATTTTGGAATTTACAGCATTAGAGATGCTCCAAAGTGACCACAGAAGGTGCACAGCGCAGGTAAAGGCTTCCGCTTCCTCAAGAATACGATTTTCAGGGGCAATTAGCAATTCTTTCATAGACAAGCTTGTAGACGGCTGCTCAAGAGTGCTTAAGTACGCTCTAATGAAGTGTAGCTGATATAAAATATTAAAAACAATTAATATTCATGTAAGTACTACAAATTTGTTCAAGAACAGTTTGCAAAAATAATTTTAGCTCCTATGGGGTTTAAAGGGATGGTGAAGAGGAGAATGAAGCACTTTGTATTGATTTTAATATTAATAATAATTTGAATTGTGCAATAAAATTGGCAAGTTATCAAGGCATGTTCACTTCCTTTAAAGAAGCTATAGACCCGCAGAGCTGCCCAAACTCAGGCCACAAAGTGGCCCACCAATGCACTTGAATTTGCCTGCTAACATTCCATTTCATTGTCAGAGAGGAAATTGAATAGAGATGCAAAAGTTAGAATAAAACAATGAGTAAATATTAAAGCTCGGAATTAGATTATATTTATTTATGAATTAGATAAGGAGCTCAATCGAAGGAAAGGAGATCCAACGACATTCCTAAAGAAAGGGTAAATTGGTTTTTATAATTAGAAAATATACCAAATGGAAACTCCTTAGCCATTCCTCCAAAAGGGAAACTGAGTAATTAAGTGAAAAGAGATAAAAGAAATATATAATACAATTATATTCGCCCCCAATCCCCAATACAATTTATAGTCCTTCGGTATTTAAAAGATCATATAATATAAAATAACTGGAAAAAAGGTACAATTCCCCTGAAACCTGTTCTATTTAACAGCAATTTTTGTAGCTTCCAAGGTTGAGGAGAGGTGTATGATTTCCCATTTTTAAAGTAATATCCATTTGACCTTATTTTTCTGTAGGTTTTCAAATATTTTAATACCCCACATGGCTATTGTAAAAGTAGCGTAATTTTTACAGCAGGAGAGTCTTAGATTACATTGTAGTTTAATCAAGGATGGAGTCTAATTACTCTGGTTCCGGCCATGCAGTTTAGCACAAAAAAACTTCAAGATTTAAAAAGTTACCATTCTTGATTAATGATTACTTTCAGGTGCACAATTGTGCGTACAACAGCGATTGTCTAGGATATTTTATGAAGCCAATGGTGGGGAGTCTCTTAATTGATTAAGCAGAAGTTCTCCTTTTAATTTATGGGAAAAATTGTTATCTTTTGCGATTTTTGGAACAATTAAGAGACATTTCCCAAACGGGTTTTATTTCTAATAGTATAGAATTGATAAAAAGAAAAGCACTTCAATTACCTCTTCACTTTCCCTTTAAAGTTGTCTTTTTCTATTGCTTAGGGGAGATAATTTTTAAGATTGGGCCTTTAACACAAGATTTTATTTGCCTAAATAATTTTTCATACTCTTCAAATCAACGATAAAGATTGAGAGTTATTTACCACTTCACTTCAATATTTTCCAAAATTGAGCCTACTGCTTCGCCCACCTTGTTATTACACAAACGCGCAGTTTTGTTAATTTACGCAAACTATTCTTGATATCAAAAGAAAAAATAAAAAAAAAAACCTGTTGTTCGCGCGATGGGTAATCTTCGAGTTTACAAGTGAAGTACGGAGGTTCAGACGAGGAATAATCAAAGACCCATTCGCAGAAATGATTAGCAATATCAAAGCCCCTTGAAAAAATAAAAATTAAAAACGAGTATTATGCTATGGTTGCGTTAATATCGTTGCATTCGAGACAACTTGGAGCCCACATCCACGCAATTACAAAATATTATCTAATTTTCGAAAGATACAACTTAAATTTTTGATAAAATCGGTTACCAATTAGATCAAGCACCATCCCACTCCAAAAGCCTCTTTAAAAGATAAATTTTTTAAAGGGAACAAGAAAACTGTGTTAGAGAATATCGAGTTACTGTTTTATAGCGTAAAAGTAGACAAAATATCAATATTGATCATAAATTGGAAAGTACACTTGGTACCCAAAATGATTTTCAAAACATAATTTTGAAATGCGCAATTCAATAGCCAATCACGGAACAGTGTTAATCACAAGAGATAAACGAGTTATCAAAAGGCCACTTAGAGCAATTAATTTCTAGATATTTCACTATAAATATCGATGACTATAATAAAATGACTAACCGAAGCAAAAACCAAATTATTCTACATATTAACAATAAAATGATTCACTTTATATGGGAAAAGCTGTTTCTGGTTGATTTGACACTAAGCCTAATTCGGGACTAATTACGTTCGAAAATAAATAACTTTAGAGGTGCGCTTTTGGAACGAGCGTTGCCATGGCTACAATAATGGAGCTGGAGTCTTGAGTGCAAGTGAATCCATATATTTGAAACTGGGTTTTAATAGTGATTGGCTATTGAACTGCTTTGAAATGGAAATAGTTTAGAATTTAGTTTTTCTTGATTCTGAGAGGTAACTAAAGATATTTCGAGCTAACATATATTTGTAGGTTTGTTTCAGATGTCCTGGTCTAACTAAATTTAGAAGAATTAGCCATTTTGAGAAAATAAAGGTTCCTTGTCCCTTTAATACAAATAGTTTAATTCAAATTATAAAGTCAATAACCCCTTGAAAGATAAGAGACTGTGCGTTTTCTTTGAAGTTCTTCAAAAACGGCGGTACCTTAATTTTAATCCATCTTCAAAGACCAACTCTTCTAAACGCGCTTTCAAACCCTGTGCCAAATTGTGCCTATGCAAGCAGTCAAATGGTGAAAAAAAAATTGCTTTATTTCTTTGCAATGTGAAAGAAATAAATCAACTGCACTCATCCCGAAAGCGAAACAAGTTGTCTCAACAGCAAAACGTTTTGAAAAATGAACCCGTCAAAAAAGCCCATTTTGTCCTTGACAATGGTCGTCAGGGGAATCCCCGTCCTACACGGCAATTGTTTTCCGTGCCAAACTGTGACTCGAACTAACGCGGCAGAGTGAAATGCCCAGTGTTTTCGATGGAATACTGACGGCAAAATAAAAGAAACAAGACCGAGAGGCAGATCACGAAAAATAATAATACTAAATACAAGCTAACCTGAAATTGTAGCTGGAATACTCAAAGTCAATAAAAACTAGTCTGTTTTCAGCCGCTTCTCTTGAACCATCTGGAAACAGAATGTTACCTGCAATTGAAACAATGAAATGGTGTTATAAAACGAGCGAATTTTACCAGTGACCTAGGAGAGGAAACCTTTCTGCCACAGCTTTGGTTTTTGCGAACATTTGCACTTTTTCAAGCAAACGAGTCAGAAAACATTCCCACAATCATCGTAATGAGAGCCATTTTATCAAAGCAACTGAAACCTTTTCCTCAGGATCAGTTTAAATTTGTTTATAATAAAGTCAATTTTGCCTTAAACAGCCAATAAGTATTATTTTGGTAACATCTAAAATACATTATTCTCTAGTCACATCTATTCCCGGCTAAACTATACACAATGTTATATGCAAAGATAAACTTCATTACAAACTCCAGTTGAAATTGAGTTATTTCAAAACACACGCCCAGAGTTTGAATTTTTTTTTTTTTTTTTTTTTTTTTTTTTTTTTTTTTCCCGGAAGGTTCTGTGTATTATTGCGAGACTTATGTCAGGTGCTTTATTTCAAATTATTTCAGGCGTTGATTAAGCCGAACACAAGGCCTATTTTATAGTATAGGGCTAACTTTTGTATAAGGGTTTTGAATAGAATAAATAAATAGGCCTGTAGTAATCAAATATAATAAGATTATAACTACGTGGTGAGATACAAAATGCCCCATGAATTTTCTACTTCGAGATGGAGCCTAGTTTATCCCTTCTATAAATATTATTATATACGGCTTTCTGATGGTTAGGTCTCTTTGAAATAATAGACCTAACCACAAGTAAAACGCCAATAATAATAATAAAAAAAACATACCTTCTTGAAGATCATTATGGCAAAATGCCACTGGGGAATTAATTTTCTTTAGATATGTCCTGTAAATAGAAATATGAAATTGTAGAGAGTGCCTTGATCACTTTCACAAATTAATATAAAACTTACCTTAACCATTTCATTTCACTCTCAAAGTCAATTGAAAGATTACGTTCAGCTAAAGGCCTCAATTCTTCAGCCACAGATTTCACTTCAATATTGTTTCTAATAAAGTCCAGCCATCTAATAGAATTTCAAGTTAACTGGTATTAATTTTCACATAACGCTTATTAAAGTAGGCACGCAACTTGAAAATAAATCGAGAGGATATTTTTAAAATGCGTGTGACATCGGTTTTATTTTCCAATTCAATGGGCTGATATACCATAGAGCTCAGAACTCATAAAACTTTTGTTAATTTAATAAGACTGTACTGTTGGGCCAAAAATATTAAATCTACAGGATACTCCTTTACATTTATCCGCCATATTTCCATCCCCCCTTTCTCCGTGACATTGAGCGCGAACCGTGCGTCTTATCTATTAAACCGGTTTAAGCTAGGCCTTAGTCACGGACCGGGCCCCGGTGACCAGGGTAATCAAAATACACTAAAAACCAGAGGAAACAGAGCTGCCAGAGTATAATTTTAAAGAACACAAAATAGTAAACTAAGTGCTAGTCCACTTCAAAAACAAATTATGTATCCTTTCTTGACTTTTACAGCTTTACTACCCCCTTTGATGGAAAGGAGTATTTTCGAAGGTGGTGCTAAAGTCTCAAGTTTGGCCCCTATGAGACCCCACAAGGGTGTCTTTTGATTAGTAAATCAGTATTCCGAATTTTTGTACAGTTTGGAGACACTTTCATTTACTACGCAAATGTGTCTTATGTTCCAAAAAAAAAAAACAAAAAAAAAAAAATTTTCCTTCCCACCTTCTGCGAGCTTACTTTGTCATTGTATCAAACATCCAAGAGGGTTCTTTATTTATTGGTACTTGGAGGGTATGAACTCCAGCGAGTTTCTTGGCAATGATAGCTGAAATCTCAGGGTCGTGCAATTCTTGACATGTTAAAGCTCTAGCCTGAAAATAAAAATATAAATTAAATTCTCAAAGCAATTATAAAATTATCCATATCAATATGTTTGGAATAAATTATTTTTCTGACCATATTCTGTTAATCTGGAGTGTTTCGAAGCAAGATAAAAAGACTGCTACTTCCCTTACCAAAAAAAGTTAGTCTGATCTGAAGAGTTCCTCAAGAACACTACAAAAGTCTTGGTGAAGTCTTTAAGACATTCCCAAGACTTCTTGACATAGTGAAAGACTTCCCCAAGACCTCTTAAGACTATGTAAGACAGCCGAAAGACTTCCCCGAGACCTCTTAAGACTAACTTTTTTTTGGTAAGGGTTCATGGCCTGGTAAACAATTTTATTGCTGGAGCTTTCGGACTGTGGTCCTTTCGTCAGTCATTATGCGATTTCTAAAAGCTCCCACTGTAAAATTTAATAAATATCAAGCCACGAAGTAGCAATCTGTTCTCATAATTAGCTGCATATTCAAATTTTAACATGGCAGGCAAGTTTAACATTTATAATAATAATAATAGCTTTTTATTAGGATATTCCTATCAGAAATTCGATACAGAGTTTTATCAAGGGAATTCCAAAGTTTTATGCCATTAACCCTAATACCCTCTTCAGACGAGGCGTAAATAACCGAGGTTTATTGAACTGAGAAGGCTATGTAAACCTCGGTTAAATCTGATTAAACCAGCTAATTACCCCTCGTCTGAAGAGGGTATTACGCTTTTTTTTACTAAATAAGTTTAAATGTTTCTGAGCTATGAAATTTATAGTACTGCTTCTAGTATCGTGCGAATGGAAACACTTTAGTGCAGGTTCGAACAACTCAAGAACATAATTTGGACAATTATGATGATAAAATCTATGTATTAAAGTTAGTGCATGATATTGACATCTTTGTCTTAGCACCCGTTGCGGATGACCTACTTGGTCTCCTTAAGATATCTCTAGCACAATTATTTTGCAATACCTGCAGTTTTCCATGTTTAGAAATTGCTTTGTTATTATAAAATATATTAGCATAGTCAATAATAGGTTGGACTAGTGCATTATTAAATAGTCACAATGCTTTCTGATCTAAGCTACTCAAAAATGGTTTATGGAGCCATATCTTTTTGCTTTGCTTTATTATAGGTATAATAAATATGGGTTGTCCAATTAAATTGCTCATCAAGGTATAGTCGCAAATACTTCAACATTATGACTCGATTTGTATCACAATTGGGTAATTTTGTAATATTTTTTTTAATTTAATAAGAGATCATTAGAATAAGAAGTGTATGGAGATGTAATACAACTTTCTAGGTCATACAATAGCGTGTCTATATTTTGATTAGAATTTTGTGGCGCGTCATCATCTCCCTTACCAAAAGAAGTTAGTCTGATTGGAAGAGGTCCTCAAGACCACTACAAAAGTCTTCGGGAAGTCTTTAAGACTTCCCCAGGACTTCTTGACATAATGAAAGACTTCCCCAGGACTTCTTGACATAATGAAAGACTTCCCCAAGACCTCTTGAGACTACATAAGACATCCGAAAGACTTCCCCAAGATCTCTTAAGACTAACTTTTCTTGGTCAGGGCTGCATATTCAATTGAAACAGATGTGGCTAGGGATTTGTGGTTATCACTATCATAGAGATTAAATAATAAGAAATTATTTAAGTAAAATAAAATCGTACGTTGAAATTATAAGGATCAGAAAAGATTATACGCGATTCCATTTAGTAAATTAAAACTAACTTTCTAAGTATCCAAATTTCCCTAATTTTTCCATAAGCACCAATGATTTGAAAAAGCCTATTATTTAGATGGTTCAAGTAGTAAAAACTTGTTTCAATGAAGTTTATTATCAAGTACTTGCCCAAGACCTCTTAAGACTAACTTTTTTTTTGGTAAGGGTTATGGCGATTCCTATGCTAAATTTCATTAAGTGAGAGAGTATTAATACCACTTACCGGTATATATTCTTCGAGTCTGCCGCCGGGAAATATTCCGTAAAGTTTCGGTCCAAGTTTCCTTTCAGCAAGCATCATAAAGATGACGCTTTCTGTGATTGAGGACTCCGCTTTAGTTCCTCCATCGTGTAATTGACCGTACATTCGCAAAAGAACTTGACTAGGCTCGGATGGCGATGACAAGGGAGTGTGTGTTTCGGGTAAGGAACAATAATACAGGAAGTTGCTCATGCCTCCGCTGAAATACCACAAAGAAATCAAAAATATATGAATTTAAGATAAACTAAATTATTATAATTATAATAAAAGAAAAGAATAGCCATTTAAAGTAGACGTGCAACCAGACCTTCTAAAATTGATCTCGCGCCAAGCTTGCGAAATATATAAATTTTGGGAATATTTGAAGGTGACGCTCAAATCTCAAATTTGTCCCCTATGAGAACCCCAAAAATTGACATTATCTGGTTCTGCAATTTTTTTTCAAGTGTATTCGTATTCAGCACATTTTTTTAGTCTACAATATGAATTTTTATTAATTTAAGTCGATTAATTCTAAAGATATTGGAGAAAACCCAATTTGAAAATTTAAAATCTAAATTTATGCAAAAAAATTAAAAAAAATTATAACTTGAGAAATAATTTTTTTTGGAGTCTGAAACTTGGTAAGTATCAGTTTCTTACGCTTATAAATCCGTAGAATTATAAAGGTTGAAATTTAAAATTAGGCCTTTTTTCCTCAAGTCGATTTCACATGGATTGACCCTAGCGAAGAACATTTCTGCAACCCGAGTAGTTTTGGAGATTGTGGCGGGTACCGGAACTAACTTGCAAAACAACCCAATCAACTGATCCGCTCTTGGTTGTATGCTTATTAAATCGTAGACATAACAATATTGTTTCATAAAAAGCTGCGAGCTGCTTTGCTTTTACCACCACTACTTATTTATATTACAGATAGCCAAATCATATTATATAATCAATATATATAATTAGAGATACTGAAAACGTCGCTAACGCTATTAATTATAACGACGTTGTCCTCATGTAACTGCTTTATTTATGTTAATTCGTAACCGTTATGATAATTCACAACTACACAAACTGGCACTTATTTGTGGATAATTAATTATTTGTACTAATTATTACTGAAACTAATAGGAAATTCGTAGGTATTATTAAGCCACTTTTGAAGCTTTTGCATACGCTCCATTTGAATAAAATTAAATTTAAAATAAGCTCAGGGTTGTTTTCAATGGCATGAGTGCTATAAACACAAAACCTGAAAATTCCAGTTAAATCGACAATTTTTTTTGTTTTGTTCTAGCGTTGTACCTAGATACTAGCAAATCCGTTACAAAAACACTTATGAAGACGAAAGTCTCATCTTTAATCCTATAAGATTAAACCAATCACGGGCAGTGAAAAAAATATTTCGTGGTGTGCGAGCGATTTATTATAGATTAGCTGAAGCTCTGCCCTACTGGTGGGTTTTATCTAGTTGCTTTGGGCTCCCATATTATGATATTAAAATTTGATTTCAACAACGGCTATCTTGCTTTTGGGTCAATCCATGTTTATTCGACTTGAGGAAAAAGGGCCTAATTTTAAATTTCAACCATTATTTTTCCACGGGTATATAAGCGTAAGAAACTGATATTTACCATGCTAATTCACATTCCAATATATATATATATATATATATATATATATATATATATATATCTCAAGCTATAATTTTTAAAATTTTTTTGCTTAAATTTGGATTTTAAATTTTCAAATTGAGTTTTTTCTAATATCTTTAGAATTAATAGCCTTAAATTAACAACAATTCATATTATAGACGAAAAAGAGGTGCTGAACACGAATTTGAAGACGAAAACACTGGGAAAAATTACAGAACGAGATAATTTAAATTTTTGGGGGTCTCATAGGGGCCAAATTTTAGACTTGAGTGTCACCTTCAAAAATTCTGAAAATTTAATATTTTAGCCCAACAGGCTATCTACTATGAATTATAAACGGGATCAATGAGAAACATTCTATGTACTGACAATATATCTAGATTTCAAATAGCCAATCCCTATTCTTTATTCCAAGCTTGAAAAAAAGGCTATTCTTCACACATAAACATGTTGTTTTCAATGGCAATTTTAATTGCTTCCAAGGTTGAGATAAGGTATATGATTTTATATTTATAATACCATCTGTTAAATATTGGCTGGAAATAAGGTCAAACTCTATAGTAACATAATATCAATGTTTTTCCATCGGAATCGAAAAGGTAAACGTTCCTTCAAAGAAGGTTTTCATAGTAACGTACTAAATTGTACTAAATTTATTTAGTATTTTGATCTGAAGTGGAAATTAAATAAGCAATATAAATATAACTTCTCAAACAATCATGTCGTCTATTGATTAATATATTTTTAAAGTCTCAAATTTAGTGTAAAGGAAAACTTGGTGCTAAAAAAGGAATAGCATTTGAATTTTTTTTTTTTTTTGGAATGCCAAAAAAATGTATTCAAAATTTTTCAAACAATTTTTAGACACGTTTTTGGAGTTTAAATTAATTGCTTAAGATTGAACAAAACAATTATAAATATGGGCCAATCATTATTTCAGTCTTCAACAGCACTTAATGTCTCGATATTAAAAAGAATAGGTCGGCGTTTAACGCCCAAGGTCATAGGCATCAAATGCCGGCCTATTATTTTATTGTTAGGACATTACAAGCACTGTTGAAGGCTGAAATAATGACTGGCCAGAATTTATATTTACTTTTATTCAAATTTTTCCAAACTTTAGAAATCAACTTAAACACTAAAAAAGTGTCTAAAAATTGTTTTAAAAATTCTATTCCAGTTTTAGTTTTAATTTTTCCTTTAATATCAGATACGTAATAGTAAAATCTTCGTATACGAATGGAAAACGCTATGAATAGTCGGTACGCGCAGTTGCATTGTAAGGAATTTAGCTGGAGTACCTTTAGCTTAGCTGGAGTACCTTTAGCTTAGCTGAAGATAAGTAAAGAGACGTTTCTAGAACAAGGGTAGTAAAAAGGCACGTTAAGCAGTTTCTGCCAAGCCAGTACGAGACTGTTTGGAATTCGAGCTAGATTTCTATAGCGCGGCCATTTAAGTTCCACTGACAACTGATTAGATTGCAGCTATCACATTCAATACTGTGCGTCATACTTCTCCTGGCACCATCTATTCACTTGACACTAGAAATTAAAATGATCGCACATGCACATTTATTCATTTCCGTTTGTTGCCGATTTTTCCCAGTACCTAAGATCCACCCACGTGTCTCTTTGTGCCAAAGATGGGACATGGAAGACTTGTACTCAGCTCAACCATGGGCCAAGAAACGATGAATCCAGGACATGACTCTAAAGTTTAATAAAAGAAACGTGCCACTATGATGCACGTACAGGCTAACCTATGGTGTTTTGTGAACAAACTGACGTCATATGACGTCACACGCTGTACGAAGGCTGTTTGTTTGGCAGACCTAGACTTTTATTCCCTAATACAGAGAAGAGTTATGTCCTGGATTTATAGTTTTTTCACACATGGCTCAAAGTAACGTTTTTTTGTTTCATGATGAGACCAATAGATTGAATGGAAAATTACTAGTTGATAACATAGTAAACAAAACGAAATTGACGTTACCTGATTGATTTAAAAACCATGTCCGTGCTAGATATGTTTTTCCACGTGCCACTGAGAAATTCGCGGCATATTTTGTAAGCTCTGTCTTTCATGACCAAACCTCCGGCGGAAACGAGCGTACTCTCCTCGGACGTCGAGGCGCCACTTTCCGCGGCTGACCCGTAGTCACGTCGCTTCGAATCCTCGATCCTGACTTTGTCGAGCGCCGCGTCACCGTTGGGCCTAAAAGAATCGTTGAACACATTTTCAAGCAACTTCGAGGACGACCCGTCAAACGCCATCGAAAGATAAAACAGAACGTGAAGTCGCGATCATGTGGCCGAATCTTTAGTAACAACAAAAATCCCCCAGGAAAAGAGGAGGGGTCCCAAAACGATAACGAGATAATTAAGCTGGAGCCTAAACACTTTTACACTCGCTGTAGTAACGATAAGGCGACACAATGATACTATGATAAAAACGATATCTTATATCGAGAAGAAAAACCCCAAAAATGACGAAATTTTCCAAATTCGTTATCTTAATTCTTTAGTTAGATACGAATGGCAATAAATGAGAATGTAAACTTTGGACTCTAATATCTGGGTGGTATTTTTTTTCCTACGCTATTCTTCAAACACTTTTAACGCCGTTTAACGTATAACAGAATATAGACTGAAAATGACAGAATGGTTTTGTCAAATATAGCATTGGAGTGTATTTTATTAGAAAAAGCTGGCTTTTGTAAATTTCCGTACACTCGTACCTGAGATCGGTTTCCACTACAGTCCGTGACATAATAATCCCAGCACCTACCAAGTTCGCGAAGTATAGGCATCGCTATCGCTTAAAAATCCTTGAAAATAAGATGCAGCTATCTTTTTTTGTTTAGGTGCGTAACAGAGGAGTTTCTGCGCCCGTACAGTATTCCCACAAGCCTACAAAACAAGATTGGGAGAGATGGGAGGGCAGTTAGATTACGTGAATACACGGGAAAGGAATGAGTACTTGGAATTGCCAGGGAGTGGGGGATAGGACCAAGCAGCCGCGGACCATTCGCGACACTCCCTATGGGCAAGGGACTTGCGCTTTGAAAAGGACAATACCCAGACTCTGTCACTACTCCAAGACCTTGCCCTTCTCACAAGCACTCTTGAAGGCTGAAGTAATATGATTGGCCTGAATTTATACTTCACTTACATTCAAACTAAACCAAACTTAACCAAACACAAAAAACGTGTCTAATAATTGTTTGAAAATTCTCGAATACGTTTTCGAAAACAATTTAAAAATCTATTTAATTTTTAGCTACAAGTTTCCCTTTAAAGTGAGAAAGCAACCTAATAACATTTGATTTTTCATACACTATTTTTTTGTACACTATTTTTGAGAACCATCCAAAGATGGGTTATTGCCTTTAGCTAGTTAATAATAAGCTTATTTATTTCGATCATTAAATAGGTAACAAGTTGGTCAAAGACATGAGTTTTTTCCGATTAATGTTTTGAGGACCACTTTTTGAGGACCTATATAACTTTGAAACTGGGCACTTTAGGACAGTGGTTCATGAGACTTTTCTTACTCATTCTGACCCAAAAAACACCCCCCTTCATGCGTGTGTGAGGGGTTCCAAGACGCTTTCTTATGATGGCCATAAAAAATAACCCTGTTCGGACCACCAAGCTGAATTTTCTTTTAAATTAGAGACGCTATTTGTTCAAATACATTCCCAAACATTAAAGGGAGACTGAATTAAATGGTGTGTAGTACGCGATAACTTTAGATTTCTTAGACCATGTTATTTAGTACAAAAAAAAGTATCAAAAATAGTTAAATCGCTAAAAAAAAAGGACCATCATTTTGAATCCTACTGAAAGACAAGGAGAAACGCCAATATTATATATACAAGCGGCAAGTTCCCAAAAGGTGGCGCCACATTTTTCATAAAATTTATATCAATTCGAAGACTGTGGCGCCATATCACATAACACTGGAATAATGGTGGACGATTTCAACAAGTCCCGGGGGGGGGGGGGGGGGGGGGGAGGTTAATAAGCGGACTTTAAAACTTATTTTTGGAGTAATTAAACGGAGAAAAACATACGACTGAAGGAACGGGCTTTTTTTTTGTATTTTCCAAAATTTTTGTGAGACTTTAAGGGAAACTTGGGAGCTAAAAATGAAACAACTTTTTAATTTATTTTCGGAATCATCATGCCAATTTTTAGACACACGGACTTTAAAACTTATTTTTGGAGTAATTAAACGGAGAAAAACATACGACTGAAGGAAGGGGCTTTTTTTTTTGTATTTTCCAAAATTTTTGTGAGACTTTAATAAGCGGACTTTAAAACTTATTTTTGGAGTAATTAAACGGAGAAAAACATACGACTGAAGGAAGGGGCTTTTTTTTTGGTATTTTCCAAAATTTTTGTGAGACTTTAAGGGAAACTTGGGAGCTAAAAATGAAACAACTTTTGAATTTATTTTCGGAATCATCATGCCAATTTTTAGACACATTGTTGGTGTTTAAATTAATTTCTGAAATTTGGCAAAATTTGAAAAAAAGCAAATATAAATTCGGGCCAATCATATTATTTCAGCCTTCAACAGTATTAAAAGAATAAGCCGCGTCTTTTCAAATTATCTTGTCGCAACGTAAAGACAAACTACGAAAAAGAGGTGCTGAATACGAATTTGAAGACTAAAACACTGGGAAAAAAATTACAGAACGAGATAATTTCAATTTTTGGGGGTCTCATAGGGGCCGAATTTGAGACTGGAGCGTCACCTTCAAAAATTCTTGAAAATTTTATATTTTTGGCCCAACAGTATATCTACTTCAAATTATAAACGGGATCAATGAGAAACAATTTTAAAGTTTTTTTTTTTATTTTTCAAAATTGTAGGATTTTATTTATTTTGAATTTCTTAAAAACAATTTCTTCACATCACTCAAACATTTTTTTTGAACTGGAACTGCTTCCCATTTGTTACTTCAGGGCAATCTACTCCACAAAGAATATTGCACTCTGGGATCCAACATTCATCTTCTCTTTTTGGCCAGAGGTATGATACCACAATTCCATGGGGATGTAAAAATTTGATTAGGGCTTCTTGCTTTTCATCCGAAACTTCAATTAAAACACCAAAATATAGCCTTGCATCATAAATGCAGGCAGCATATTTGCCAGGTGATAATGTTGCCAGTTGTGTTTCTTTGGGTCAACTACAGTCTGTTAGACAAACTCTTATTTAGCGCTACCTATTATATTATATCCTCAAAACTAATTTTCAGAATTTTCGAAGGTGGTGCTCAAGTCTCAAATTTGGCACCTATGAGACCCCCAAAAATAGAAATTATCTCATTCTGTAATTTTTTCAGTGTTTTAGTCTTCAAATTCGTATTCTGCACCTCTTTTTCGTCTATAATATGAATTTTTATTAATTTAAGTCTATTCATTCTCAAGATATTAGAGAAAACTGGCAATTTGAAAATTTAAAATGAAAATTTATGCAAAAAAATTCAAAAAATTATAACTTTAGAAATAATTTTTTTTTGGAGCGTCTGAAACTTGGTAAATATCAGTTTCTTATGCTTATATATCCGTAGAAAATTATGGTTGAAATTTAAAATTAGGCCCTTTTTCCGCAAGTCAAATTCACATAGATTGACCCTTTTATGATCTCTAAAAGTTTTTGACAGAAACACTCCGGTTGCAGTACAGGAAGGAACACTGCCAATGGTTTCTGTGGTATGGAATTCGTCTCTTTTCGCCAATTTGGCTCTCGATTTGAGCATGCAGTTCAGTGGCGTGCCCTACATGGGGCTTTACCTACTCCAAACTGCCTCAGTCATATCATTCCTGATGTATCTCACCACTTTTCTTTTTTGTCCCGCAATTGAAACGTTTATTTTGACTGCCTGGTTATGTCCCTTTTTTACGAATCATTGTGAAACTGTTTTGCAACTCTAACAGGGCATAATCATGAGCTTTTCAATGTTTTCTATTTAATAAATGATTATGTATCTCGTAGGTTTTGCAACCTAGTTTTTTTATCGCAAAGATACTTTTTTGGAATATTAATTTGATTGCCTTTACCACCTCCACTTTAAAGGATTATGTCGCGAATAAAGTGTATCTATGTAAATAGCGAGTAATTGCTCATTACAAAGCCAGCCGTAGTTCTGTACTTCTGTCTAATCCTAGTGGTTTAACAGCTTTTGACGCGTTGTGGGGTACACCACCTCTTTGACTTTTTTTTTTATTGCATCATCAGTATTCTACTTTGAAAGATCTCAAGAGAAATAATTAATGTTTTTTGCATATCCATTGTAAATAAATATTTTGACGTCAATAAAGGTTCATTAAAAAAAAAAACTTTTAGAAAATGGGCTAATGAACATCTCATGTTAAATTTAGTTAATCCTACGAATAAATTTCTTTAAAACAAAAGAAGGGGGAACTACTGCATCAGAGGGTAAAAATTACAAAGGGAATGACTCGATGAAAAACATCTTAACAAATAAATTGAGTGTCCACAAGTGAGAGTATTATTGGGGACAATGTAAGAGTGGGTGGTGTGTACTGTATAGCTCTACTTAGTCAACCCAGCAAAGTTTGGGCTAAGACAAGATCTTTAGCCTCATCTACTACAATACGAGCCTCAAAAAAGTATGGGTTTTGCCAGTGCAATACTGGATAGACTCCAGGTTCTTAACAAAATGGGCACTATAAATGCGGGAGCAATATTCTGATTTAGCAGTCTTTTTGATGATGGCTAGTGATGGAAACTATAAGAAGTCTGGGGTGTAAGCCCTTCCCCAACTTTGGCTGTAGCCACCGTGAAATCTTTATGGAAAAAATCATCCCCTCACCCCATTTAAAAGACAGCAAATCAGAGATGAGTTACCATGGTTACAAATCCAATGGAACTATAGTCATACACCAGCGGTCAATGTGTTGATCTCTTACATGCCTATTCACGCACTACTCCCCTCATTCGTAAGCAACCACGTAAAGGGGGTAGGTTAAAAAGAGTGGTACACATATTACATAGAGTCCTGTAGGGCTTACGTCCCAGACTTCTTATAGTTTCTATGGGCTTCTGCTCAAACCCATAGATACCAGTCAGACCATACTTAAGTTGCATAGAAAATCCTTAAACCATTCGAGTGATTAAAATGAATTGGACTTACCTAAACCTACAACGGAATCCTATAAAACGAAAAATTATAACGACTTGGATGTTAGCAATAAAACTGTGCTTGTATCCTTGTGAAAATGAAGTTGAACTTCCAAGCTGTTTTCCACTTTATTTTATGTTAATCCAACTCTCTAATAGTCAAAAATTATCCTTCTAAGCCTTGGTATGTCGGTAATTAAAAAGTCTTTTTCCAACTCGTTTAATCCGTTAGTTTTGCAAGATGTCTGAAAACTGATAACATTACCGAATTTGTAACTCAAATTTACATAAAGTGCAAGCGCTTTCTCAGAAAATATGATTAAAGATATAAAATTATTTTAAGAAGACACCGAAAAGACAAAAACTTCAAGTTGCAGTCGCAGATGAAGCAGACGCCTTTATACTGTACTACAGTACACAACTTCCTTCTAAATGATCTTTTTTTTTTTTTTTTTTGCTCCGTTTAGTGACGAACCTTGAAGTAGAAAAGTTGTATACAACTTTTCTACTTCAAGGACGAACTAGGGCCTAATGGCCATTACAGTTCCAGAAAGCATAACAATTAAAATAATCTCATTCTGGTTATTTCTGGGTGAGAACTGTGAAATATTTAAATATATTTCAAAACAGGTCTTTTACTAGATTATTGAAAAAATTTATAATTTAATTGTCTGTCTTATTCCGTAACCATTCGAAATCCAGTTTCTATTGATAACAGCAGATTCACTAAATATATTAACTACCGAAAATACTCTAGGCTTCGAACCAGTGACTCCTGGTGTCTTATACAACTTATTTGGTCCCAGGAATATTAAAGGTCCACCCCCTTAACATCAGAAATAGATGATAATAGACTTATTACTTCAGTTAATATTATTATTATTATGATCCTCAGTTTTTGAAATAAAAAACTGGTCCAAGAAATTTATAAACTTGTAGACTTGCACCAATCATAGCCTCCTCGATCACGCGCTTCGGCTGCGCTCGCGCTATAGAAGCCCCGGCAATCGGCCGAAAATCGCGAATAAATGAATTCTCGAGATTTACAAAATGACACCAAACTGATGCACGTCTCAAAGGGGGGAAACTGACCAAATTTGAAGGGTTTTGCCCTTTTCAGGACTTTAATGATTTTTAAAAGCCACAATTAAATTATATGTTTTGCAAATTAGTTTATTTTATCTCCCTAACCAAGTTTCATAATTTTAGGGTAAGAAGTTTTTAAGTTAAAAAATAATGATCAACTTAAGTTGGTAGCGTGTGCAAAGCTTTATCACGTATAATTTGTTGTGAAATTTTTATTCAAGTTTTAAAACGATAATGATACAGTGCTAAATTAGGTGATATATTTATACACTTATAAGAACCAATAATTAAAAATTTAAGCATGGAAATTGATTTATTCATCATGTTTATTCAAACCAGTTTCAAAAATAATAAAGTCCTTCTTAATCCCAATGCAAGAATGGACTACTTAGGCGAAAAAAATATCTTTAATTGCAATATATTTTGTTAAGATGACTAACAACAATTTATGTATGGAGAAACCGTTAGAAATGAGATAAATTGAAGGTTCACACTATATGAACTTTTCTAGAAAGGGGTTTGTAAACGAGTGTTTTAACTTTTTCGTACCGGGCTGAAGTATTTCTCGATACGTTATTAATTAATATAGGGACTAATTTTTCTCAAATGAGTTGTTTTGGAGTAGAGTAGTATATTGCCATAGAATAAAATCAAATCAGAGCGTGAAATTAGAATATAAGTTTATACAGTACTGGTGTAAATTGATCAAGGCTTGAGATTTAAAAATAAACCCGCGCAATAGGTGAAAACCGCAAAAAGCTCCGTCCGGAGAGAAAAATAATTGGTTCGCTAGTTTCAACAATTATTGACACAAAATCTGTAATTCTCAAAGGCTCGGAATTAATTTGTAAATTATCCGTACATACTTAATTATATGTGGTTAAAAAATCAGGAAGCTGGAGCGTAAATTTAAAACTTTAGACAAGAATTTGTATCTCGCCACGACTTTCCCCCCCTACATTTTAGTGCTTTTTCGCGCCGTCTTTTGGTGTCATTTTAATTTCCCATTTATTCTCTCAAACATATGTTAATTTTTTTCTTTGCCGGGGCTTCTATAGCGCGAGCGCAGCCGAAGCGCGTGATCGAGGAGGCTATGCACCAATTAACAGCTTTTTTATACACTTGTCGTCTGCTAAGGTCTAGATCCGAGAGTCCCAATCTTCCATTACTTCACTATTAGGCACTGTATAGACTATAGAAGAAGATGACGAGTCCCGAAGAGTTTTAGGTCTTTTAGGAGTTCTTATGGACCCTAAATCACACTCTACTTCGGACTCCCAAAATATTAAACCGCGAATTACAATTCTGTTTGCTTAGGAATTATTAACTTTCCTAAAATGAGCGTGGAAGCGACCCAAGTTACCCATAACGAAGCTTTTGGCAATGAAGAAGGCACCAAGAAAAGGAAAAGAAAGTTTTTAGACAAATGGACTGTGACTTACCCTTGGATTGACTATAACGAATCAGATGGCATGTACTGTAAAGTTTGCAGAGATTTTTGCGAAGAGTATGAGGATAAAGACAAAGGAAATTCAATGATTGTTGGCAGCAAAAATTTTCAGTTATCTACGATTAAACGTCACGAAGTATCAAAGTTACATAAAAAATATTGTCCGAATGAAGAACCCCAATTGAAAATGCCTAAATTCACCAGTTTAAATACCACCAATTTGAATGAACACCGTGTAACAAGTTATTCTACACATTCTTCTCCTACCAAACCTAGTAGTTCTAAAATCACTTATTTAAATACAAACAATTTCAATGAACATCATGTAATACCTTATTCAACAAATTCTTCTCCTGTCAATTCTCAAAACCTAAAAAGTATTAGAGCTTGCATAGTTAAGCTAGATGGCAGACCAAATTTAAGACTCGAAAATATATTTCGAACTATATATTATATAGAGAAGCTGAACATCCCTCGCGAACAATATCCAAGGATATGCGAACTCCAACAAGCAAACGGAGCTGATTTAGGAAATAGGTATATATCAGACTCTAGTATTGTCTCGGAAGTATCAAAATACATCGCACTATCATTCAAACAAGAAGTAATAGACAATTTAAATGGATCAGAATATTTCGGTATTATTTTGGATGAAGTGATAGACTCTCATTTTGATACTGATATAATAGTCAGCGTAACGACTTTAAGAAAAGGCGCAAAAGATACGAGTTACATTGGACTTATAAAAAGCGGAATGCCATCTGATATAATTAAAAACTTGCAAACGTTTTTCGATAGTTTAAAAGTACATACTCCTTTCAAAAAATTGTGCGCTCTTACAACAGATGGAGCATCTATCTATTGGGGAAATGACAATGAATTATCACAACTTATTCAAACCCAAAGTCCTCATTTGATCACATTGCATTGTTTGGCTCATAAATTACAACTGTTAGTCAAATGGGATTTAAACAAAAAGAAAATCAACACGGAATGCCTTAATCGCTTGTTCGAAGACGTGGGTAAACTGTATAGCTTTTATTTAAAATCTAAGAGCTACATGGATGAGTTAAGATTAATAAACGAATCTTTGAGGAAAGAAGTCGAGAAATTAATTACGATACCAAAGTTCCAATGGTCGTCCCATCTTCATCAAAGTCTTAACATCTTACTGAAAAACTGGACTTTCATTGTTCAACATTTAGAGAATGTTAAACGAGAGGAATTAGATTCCACATTAAGAGAAAAAGCTGCAAAAATCTTGAGACTAATAAAAGAGGTTTCGTTTCTAACCTCATTGGCATTTTACTCAGACTTCTATAAACTTCTTGGAAAAACTTGGGAGCGTTTGCAATCAAACGAACTATTAGCACATGACGCTTTGATTGAGCTGGAAGTACTATCGCAACAATTAATGGTCCTTGGCAAAGACGGAACGGGTGTTCTTAGAAACATCACAAAAGAATTAGAATGCGGATCATTTCGAGGGGTGGAAGTTGGGTTTGAGAAAAATAACACCCTAGACTTAAGTAAAGAAGTAGCAATTGTTACTAAAGAGACAGCTGATCGTGTTTCTTCGACAATTAGGAATAGTTCGAGAGAAATTTATAAACTGAATATCCTAGACCCGCGACACTGGCCAGAGATAGATCCGGATTCAAAAATGTGGCGAGACTTTGGGGTAGAAGAAATTCGAAGTTTAGAGCCTTGCGTGATATCCTTAATTCCGGACTACGACGAAATTTTAGTTCAAGAATGGTTAACGTTCAAGCACACAGTGTTTCATTCGTTTCCCGCTGTAGCGAAAGTTTGCTTGCAGAGTTTAAGTCAACATTTTTTTAAAGTTTTCAACGATTCGTTTCGATTTAGAGGAATACGTTGTTTGTTGTATTTGACTCAACTAGTTTCACCAAACTCCGAAGCTGCTGAAATAGCTTTTAACTTAATGAATGAAATGAAATTAAAAAAAAACCAAGAAACCAACTTGGACACGCTTATTACTATATGCCAAAAGGGACCAGACATTGTTAAATTTGAACCAGCGGAAGCAGTACAACTTTGGGTTAAAAGTAAAAGACCTCATGCCTGCAAGGTGACTAATGCGCCACTTTTGCAACTCTGCGAACAAGCGGAAGAAAAAACTATTGATGAACTTTTTTAAAATTTGTTGCCCAGAAATATATGATGTAAAAATTAAAGTGTTTTTCAAATACAGTTCAATTATTTTCGACTCAAGCAGGCAGCGTCATATAGAAAATCTTGCCTCAAAGGGTCTAGGTAACCTGGGGTTTTTTTTTCTTGCTCCAGTAAGAGAATTGAGAGTTAAACTGTTTATAGAAAATAGTGTAAAAAAATGGATTAAACATCGATTTTGGGTCTTAAATGAATCTACCCAAATAAAGGTAGTTTTGACAATTCAATAGCCAATCATGGAACAGGGTTTGCCACTTGAGCTTTATTAGTTGTTTTGTATATAATTATTCACTTACAAGATCTATAGTAAAATGATTCACCGAAATGAATATTTTTGTAGCTATTATTGATAAATTAAATAACGTTCACACTATGAAAAGATCATTCTGGTTAATTCTCTGCTAAGTCCAATAGGAAAATTTATGAAATTCTTCTTTGAACTCACTGCCTTCTGCTACAGTGACAATTCAGGTCAACTCATCCAGTTGAACCATCAAGTAAAGAACGTTGAAGGCGCATGCTTTTTGGCGCGAGCCTTGCTATGGTTAAACTGATGGAGTGCCTTGAGTGGGCGAGAATCTTTAATTGGCTTCAAACTTAGTTTAAATGGTGATTGGCCATTGAATTGCTTTGAAATTTAAAAAAAAATTGATCTTTTTTATAGATTTTGATGCTTAGTATACATATTTTGAACTAAAATATATGAAGATTTAATTGTTTCAAATTACCTGATTTAATCCATTAAAAACTAGTAGTCATTTGGAAAACCGGTTTTGTAATACCTTTAAGCTACTATGGTACAAAACGTCCCCTAATATTTAAACTGGCTGCCTAATACATATTGTTATACCATGTAACTAATTGTATGATTTGCATACAAGAAAATCTGAGAAAACTTATTTGTTGTGCTTGGGAATCAATAGGCCTATACGTGTTTACTTTGGAAACTAAAACAAAATACTTGATATCAAAAAAGTAACACAAATTTATTAGTGTCTGTTTTGAGAGGGAAGACTATTCACAAACTAAATAACACGGAAGAAATCTAGCGATCACCTTAAATAGAAAATAAGGTTAGTTTTCAGGTTCCAGCGAAGAGAGTATTACGTAGATTGTGAATAGGCCCCCTTAAGTAAACTATTACATTTTCTGTTTAAGGCTTTATATAAATTAACACAAGTTTACAAAAATACGAAAAAATAAACCAACTAGGCGAGAGAAAAAAAAAGTCTTCCTGAATATGTCTACGCCCCAAATAATATTTATATACAGAATTGAGCTTAAATTTGTTGAACCTACAAGTATAAATGTTAATATATGTATCTAAAGGAGTGCATTTGGTCATGTCTTTTTAATTTTTGAGGGAGTTGGAGGAATTTCGATATCAATCGAATCATTCCCAACAATTAAGCGTAATCTTTTCATTCCCGGTTTGATCGGAGAGTCTATTTTATTAAAATTAAAATGCGCCGGTTCTCGGCGCCGACTATGCGATTTTTTCTTCTCTTTATGCCGCTTTTTCTTTTTTGACCTCGTTCGCGACCTTGAAAAGTGCGTAGGTGACATTGGTGACCTTTCAGTGTCTTTAATCGGAGATAGAATCTCATATATTTTGTGTTCAGTCACTTTAGCTTTTCTGAGAGTCGTTTTCGAGGCATTTTCGTCCACTGTTGGAGCTCTTCGAACCCGAATCGTAAGTTTTAAACACCCGTGAGGAGGGTTTAGTGGCAGTGGATCCTCTATGGGTGGCAAAACATCGCGAATCTCTGTCTGTTCTTTAATATCAGTCTGTTTTTCTAGCACTGGCAAAATGTGTTCATCTAATACTGGTAAACTAGGTTTTGGAATTATCTCGTCTATAGTTTCAATTTCTTCTGCCTTTGGTAACTTATCAGATTTTTCGGCAAATTGCGACGACTTTCCAACTATTTCTTCGACAACGGTGATATGTTCGTCTATCGTTTCTGGTTTTGGGTCAGGTTCTATTTTCGTAAGAATAGGAGCTTCCAAAGTATTTACAAGAGACTTGTTCGCGCTTCTAGTTACTCTTTTGTGCTCTATGGTGACGTAATGTTTCGATTCAGTGCCTCCAGTTATTATTGGAGGGCATTGGCTCGTTTCGGATAATTTCGATCTACACGAACGCCCTCGTGGGTCTCTTAAAATGGGTTTAACATCTTCAATTGCGTCACTACCACTGGGTTGGATTAAAGTAGGAACTTCGCTTTTTTTAGCTTCGGGTTTGGGTTTAACAATTGGAGGAGTTTCCAGTTTTCCTAAAGGACGTTTGCTTTTTCTTAAGGGCCTTTGCTTAGGTTTTGTAACTTTTTGCATGTCGCATAACAACGGTGGTTCGCAAACTTCATCAGTTGATTTTTTAGGGTCTGGTTCTTCAACCGTCAATTCAGAAATTACCACATCACTATTATCATCGCTGGAGATTTTACTATAAAGACTTTCTTCGTCAACCGCACTATCATTATTTTTAGAAGTATTTGGAAACGTTGTTTCCAAATTATTCTTCAAACCGTTATTCGCGAGATTTTTTTTGTTAGTAGGAATATAACTATTTGTTATCTTATTGGTTAACGAATGGCAGTCACTCTCATTGGCGCTACCATTGGCGTTAACATTGCATAGTCGATCGTAAAGAATCGAACCTTCGCTAGACGATTCTTTCGCAGTAACGTCATTCAACTCTTCGCTTTCGATTATTACGCTATCTAAACTATCATCTAATACACTCATTTGTTCTACTTTGGATTGCCTAACGTCATTGTTTTTGGTCGTTAATTCCCCGTTCAAGTTTTTATTGATGGATTCGTAACTTTTTAAGCGTCTCCTAAGAGGTAGTTTCGCTTTCTGATCTTCTTTGCCATCATTCGTTGAACCAGTCAACCGTTTTGGCCTGCTTCTTAAACGAGTTTGTCTATGAAAGTAAAACGCAAAGCTTACACAAAATTTCTAAGAACAAAGTCTTAAAAAAGTATGCCATAGCAAAGAATCCTGCTCAATCACACCTATCGGCCTACATCAGCTAGTGCTCAAAATTGGATAACCATTATCTTCTGTTATTCATATTTTTTCCGCTATATTTTTGGATTTCTTGATTGTGACTAAATTAAATTGGTGTTTGGTTTATCCAAAGATAAATGTTTCAAATTTAATCTTCTAACAAGTTTATGGTATTAAAACGAACAACATTAACATTTCTTAGAATTTGTGTAAAGTTGAATAATTCAAATTCACTTGCAACTTAAAGAAAATAAAACATTAAAACCAAGCTTTTTGGTATATTACTTTTGATGAAAATAGAATTTGAAATTTTCTTCAAACAGATAAGAGTATCAATTTTTATCTTCGAATAAGCCAACTGTAATGAGTTTATTTCAAGTGAGGATGTCACACATTTTTTATGAACTCCAAAATGGAAATTGAGATCAGAAAGATCATCAAAAACGATTCAAAATATATAAATTTTAAAAATACAAAATGTCATCACTATGGTCACGTGCCTATTGTAGAGCCTATAGTGGATTCTCGTTTTGGCTCGTAATAAAGTAGCTTTACCGCATATAAAAGTACTTCATCAGTAAAGTCTTATCTTTCGTACAAAAATTATCATTAAAGGCTCCATCATTTTCTTGATTTTACTTTTTTCTGAATATATGCGTTATCGAAAACCAAAGAAAATAACTCTTATTTTTAAGCATCTCTGTGTTTGAATTTCTGAGTCCTTCACCCGGTTAATAAGCGCCGTTTAGACAATGTTACCACATAAAATCTATAGATAGCATATACATATATAATCATGATAAATACCTTTAATAGCGACCACAACTGTTCAAAATGGTGTATTCCTTCGTTTAAAAACATTAATTCACCCAAATAATTTTTATTTAACTCGCAACACCTGCTTAAGCGTCGCCTAAAGCGGGCCTAAAAATGAATGAAATTCAAACACGCTGTCTTTCATTGAATTTAAAGTCTCGCGTTTTTAATATCATAGTCCTCTGTGTAGCATGTGATGTAGGAGGCTATGGTAATATAAACTATACTATACACGAGTGTGCAGGATTTTGCGAGAGTGCCTATTGGTCCCATTATGGACTCAGAAATTCAAACAGGGGCTTCATCTTAAAAACCTTTTCTATCGTATTTAGCAGAAGCGGATCACATAGGAAGTTTACATCTCCGCTCTGCTTCAAACCCTTCTTCGATGGGTAATCTAGATTTTTAGGCTACAACTCGCCACCTATCATGGATATCGCAAAAATTGGCAGATTTCTAGGGTTGCCAGCTAGTGAGGGAAACGAGAACTATATAAAGGCATGTCTTAATTCCTCAAGCCAATCATGCCGTAACTAAAATTTCACCCCCCTCTAGCAGAAGAGTTCACTGGAAAAAAGTCATATGCTCAAAACTACTAGTCATTGGATGAGATTTGTGGACCAGCCTTACATACCCCCTATGCAATTCCCCCTACTTTAGAATTTGACGAGAGGAAAAAGGAAGAATGAAAATTTTGAAGGGGTGCTGGAAATTTAAACCCCTTCAAAAATCATTATTATAGAAAGCATTACCGATGTAAACTTCCTGTGTGATCCGCTTTTGTATTTAGTGGATGCTTAAAAATAAGAGTTGGTGTTTCTTAGTTTTTCAATAGTGTAGATTCAGAAAATGTAAAAATCAATCTTCAACTCAAAGTCATGAAATTTAGAATAAGGCGTTTTAATAGTATGAACTAAAAATAAAATTCATAGGCATTCAAACAAAAATGGTGACAGCGTCAATTTAAGAAAATGGATAATATCTGAATGTAATTCAGTAGATCTATCCAATTTATAAAAGTTAAACTCCACGCACTGGCCTCAGCTGGCAAATCATGGAGCTCAATAGCCACATTCATACTAGGCGTTTTAATCCATTTAATTAATGGTTTGATTTTACCACTTCAAATCACTAAGAAATGCTAGTGTGACGGTAGCTAATTTGGTGTGCGTATATATCACCTTCGTTTATACAAAGACATAATTGGTGCCCTTTTGAATTACAACACTAGTCACTCTCAGACAACTCATTTAAATATCACTTTGTTGCGAGTGTTAAAAACATTTTTAAAGTAAAGGAGAAATTTTGACGTTATAATTACCTGAGAATATATTGGTCATTAAAATCTTTTTGAAATATGCCACAATTCACTCCATTGGCGCTATTCTTGTTGTTTTTTAATGGTAAAATGCAGTTCACCCCGTTGATCATATCTTTTTGATTGTTTGAAAGTTTAACATTGCCTCTTGTTCTCTCCTGTTTCTTCTCGGTACAGTTCAAACTATTTTTCAAGACTTCATTAGCGGCTTCGTCTTTTTAAACAAAAAAATAAAATAAAAAATGTGTCCATAAATTACATTATCAACAATTACATAACAGAAATTGTATTTGAGAAATTAATCATCAAACTAGTACCTTCTAAGGCTTTCTTCTCCTGACGCCTTCCTTTGTTCAATTTTTTTAAGCGGTTAAGTCTGTTGTCCGTTTCTCTTAGAGAATAAACACTTTTACTCCCTAAAGGTTGTTTTCCAGCTATTTTGTTTTTAGCGACAAAAGCGCCCAAGCCACGCCTATAAAAGACGCAAAAAAATAGACATTTTGCAATGGCAATCTTAATTTAAGATTTCCAATTTCCTCGAAATATTATGCAAAGAGAAAGGGCTTAGCTTGAGAAAAAAACTAAATTTTATTTTCGTAACTAATTCCACTTTACTAAAAATGACCTTTGAACTTTGACTATAGATAATGTTGCTTACTTGCTACTGTCGCGATTGGATTTACATGTACATGTATCAGTTAACCAGTTATTATCTATTAAAGAGAGAATGCAACCTAATGACAAGTTATTTTTTATCGATTCCTTATCACTTAAATAGGCCTAATTGACCAATAAAAAGTTTACAAAACCAATTTTAAACAAGAAATAAATTTAAAACTTACCCAGAAAATAGGCTTAACGGGATTCATGGAGATCCTGAATTGCCTCCGTGTAAGGTCTAGCAACCAATGAGCAAATGCCCGTCGTTCATGCGAGATCTCCACGAGGCTTACAATCGTATTTGATTATACGCAAGGAAATCAGAATCTCCATAAATCATGCCAAGCCTAATATCCAGGTAAGTTTTAAATTTATTTCTAGTTTAATATTTGTTCGTAAATTTTTCCACTAGTGGATTAGGCCTATTTAAACAATAAGGAATTGATAAAAAAATCACTTGTTAGGTTGCATTCTCCCTTTAAAAGGTATAATTTATTCAATTTGCGAAATCATTAAAACGTAACAGATTTTAAATATTTTATACCTTGATCCACGTAGCTATTCTAAAACCCAAGTCCAAGGTTTAAAAATTCAGTGGCATTGCGAAGAACTCAGTCACCCTCCCCACAAAAATTTCAAAATGGGGCCCCTCTTGGTACTTTTTTATTTTTAGAGTAAGCGGGGCTCCCGGTGATATGGGCCCTGCGGAGGCTCAGTTACACCTCTGTAAAAATTGAGTAAACAGATACTCTAGACAAGTTATACAGGGTGGTTTAGATCAAACTCAATAGCTTTTATGAATGGATAACAGTAACATTGAGCACATGCTAAGCAAATTGATGTTTTCAATTTTAGGACTTTTTCATTAAAAACTTTAAAAATTTGTCAGTTAATTTGAATTTGCCACAAAAACAAATGAAGTACCCTTCATTTGGCATCCTTTTTTCCCCCCAAATTAGATATAGTCTCACATTGTCAAATGGCCATTGGATATTTGTATCAGTTTCTATAAACTAAAAAATAAGAACATTGTTTCCTTCTTCCTCCAGTCACTACCCTAGTAAATGGACCCTGTCCTTGGGTAGGCATACTTTAGGATATTTAAGAGGGTTGCCACAGTTTTTTAGATTCAAACTCCCTGACTTTTCCAGGTTTTTCCCTGACCTTTTCCGTAAATTTCCCTGACCGATTCAGCTAATACTACCCAATTTTTAACCTTTAATTTTTATATAATCGCGTTCACCAATCTTTTTGCATGCGTATCTTTTTTCTAATGTATACAACTGACATGGTCAACTTTGAATCTTTTCTGCATATAATGATTGTAATTTCCTGGCTTCTTGAAAGATCTTAAAATTCCCTGACTTTTTTGGTTCATTTTCAAATTCCCTGACTTTTCCTTGACCTGTGGCAACCCTGTTTAACCTGATTGAAAAAATTAATTCACTTAGCACACGCTCAATGTTCATTTTATCCCTCCAGAAAGGCTACACCAAACTGTATACTTTGCTTAGAGTAACTGTGTACACCATTCTACAGAATTTGGTTTTTGGAAGATGACCAATTCCCCACATGATAGGGAGGAAAGTGGAAATTAAGGGTATATGCCAACTAAATTTTTCACCCTAAGAAAGGTTGCATACTCTGTAGCTAATTTATAACCGACCCAGGACTAATGGCATATAATTTCGGGTTTTTATTTTTGAAAAGATACTCCTTAGTGATTTTGTTAAATATGTATTAGCATATGAAACATTATTGATGATCAATATTGCTAAATGACGTTTCAAAGCCACTCCCAATGTAACCTTAATATAATTGACAAACTTACCTCTCGCAAGTCTCACACTCGCAGTAGCAGTTTCCATCTCCAAAAAAGTCTTCTCCGTAAAAACAAGTAATTTCCTCTCCCTCTTCAATGTCTCTTAGCACTTTAACACAAGCTGTATCTCGCCCAGTGGAAACAAACTGAAAAATCCAAGATTTTCACACATTGAAGCAAATTCTAATGAAAACAGCGTACGGAAACAGTGAACAAAAATTTCCACCATCAGATTACTAAAATCGTCACCATTATTGATTATTTGTAAACGAGTTACTACTAAATTCTAAACTGTAGCATTTCTTAAAATTTGGAAATTTAATTCTTGAAAATTCCAAGTAATAATTTAAGGCAATGCGAAGAGTTCTATTACTATGGGTATGAGTTTACAGTAACTGGAAAAATACTTCTAATCAGTAACCAAGATTCTCATACCGGTAATGTAAGTACGCATTTATCATCACTTGGTGGTTCATCATTAATACATAATGTAAAAATAGGCCTATGCTCTAATGAAAAGTCGAAGAAATGAATATTTTAAAGCATGCTATGATTTATTTGTTCTCTCAGTATCAGTCTTCACTACTGTTTAGCCATTTCTTCCACGACTTCAGATGAGTCTTAGACAGTCGCACCATCTCCCAATTTGCCTACACCATGGAACAGAGGACCAGAATTCACTAGTCTTCCAAAGCAGAAAATATTCTGCTCAGCATTTTAGTCAGTGAAGCGCGATAGAATTTTCCTTTATTTTTGGAAGTGTAGAAAGCCACATTTAGTCCACAATAGTTTACAACACTTGCAAAGATACGCTAACAGTCATCTCTGAATTGTTTACTTAAAGCTACCTTTGTGCGTGCTGACAATTTAGAGCAGGTGGAATTATTAGCAAGAATTACTCTGAATTTTTTTTTGCAATAATGAGTTTTCAACCCCATGGTGATTCTTAAATTTGTGATTTTATCAGTTTAGAGTAAATTTGAAGGGTCTGAGCCTTTGCTATTAGTCTTAAACAGAAGGGCTGTATAAATATTTTTGTTGACTTTGTACCATTATAAACTAGGCTCTAGAGATTTTTATTTCAAACTAGAAAAACAGCTTTTGAAGTCCTCTAGTCAAATCATCCATGCCTACAGACTTCTCTCTTACTTCTGTGACTCGCATCTTTCATTAGATCCCAAATGGTTGACAGATACCTCCACCTAGTTGCCCATCAACATTTCACCCTTACCATATTGAAATTAAAGAGATTTTTTTAAAATGAGGAGAGAATTTTGCATACCCAAGGACTACGTCTAAGATAGGAGCGAGTAGAAAAACCCTACCAGCCTTGTGCACCTTAAAGGATAACTGATCTGATTTTAGGTTTTTCTGAATTTACGACATTGAAAACTTAAGACAAATATCAACTTATTTTGATATTTTAAATATAGAAAACGTTTTAAAGATTGAACTTTGTCATCCGCTATTATAGGAGCTCTTGCACAGTCTTGCGGGCACGTGTATCGTATAGATTCTATGACAAACACCCACTTCAAATCTAAAGGAAGTGAGAGTTTGAATTTCATGATTTTTTGGCTCAATTTAGGCTTAGATTGTTTTTACGATGTTTAACAAGTGTTTCAAATCATTTAAATTTAGTTCATTAATTAATTTTTAAATAAATGAAAACATTTAAAATGGCTGTGATTGCTATCAAAGGTATCTATCAATATATCTATGTTTTCTCTAGGGTCACATGGTCTAAACAGCGCCTATTGGCCAGATAGCTTTTGGTCAATTCCAACACAGAGTAGGGTACATGCTTTCATAGGCCAGATGAAAAAGTCCAATTTTCAAAAACCTTTTCTATCATATTTAGGGTAGAAGCTCCTAACTTGGTGCACTTTTTTAGCCCTCTTTGGAAAAAGATTTTCACGCATGAGCATATACGAACTACCTTGTAGCGTGCTCTAACTTGGTAATAAGGAACCTAACTTGGTGAAGTTTCCCAAATAGCCCGATATTCACTCTACAAAATGAGCCTTTAAACTAAAGTTATGCATTTTCAAACAAGTGTACCAAGTTAAGGGATCCCACCATAGAGGAGTTTATCTTTTTCATAGGTTTCCTAAAACGTAAATTTCATTCATCCTTTAACCAGATATTATAAGATATTAAAATATAGGCACAGTATTTATAATTGTAAATTTATACGTAAAAGGGCCCTAATATGCCATACGCAGAACCCTTTTGTAAGGTTCATTCTTTCTACTTTGCACTGTCCAAAGAATGAAAAACTTTCCAGAACCAGGCATTCTAAATAATTTTTTAATAACGAAAACACTTCGCGTTATCCAGCCCCTTACGAAAAAAAGTTAGTCTGATCAGAAGAGGTCTTCAAGAACACTACAAAAGTCTTGGGGAAGTCTTTAAGACTTCCCCAGACTTATTGACGTAATGTAAGACTTCCCCAAGACCTCTTAAAACTACATAAGACACCCGAAAAACTTCCCCAAGACCTCTTAAGACCAACTTTTTTTGGTAAGGGGCCAATTTATTGTTCATTTTATATTATAGGAGAAAAAGTACTAGAAAAAATATCAGGAAATATAGGTGTAAATATGTCACCCCTATACTACTATCATTAAAAGTTAAAATCATAAATTACCTTGCAATTGGATCTGCAGTCATGATTTATGAAGGCAGCTGGCCCGAGCCAAAGCTGAGCGCAGTTTTTTCTACAAGAGTACATGACGCTAAAATCATTTTTTCCACAATGCAATAGCTGAGCTTCTTCTTCCTCAGACAATTCTGCGATGCATCCAACTAGATAGTCTATTATATCATGCTTGTACCTTAAAAAAAGGATTTTAATAGTTAAAACAATTGCAGGAGTATATTACTTGCCTCTTTCAATGGTATTTAGACCAAACCTCACGGTTGATACATACATTAACCTACATAGATATATTCAGGTTTTCCCTGACCCCATTCTAAGTAATTTCCTTGATCAATATTTAATTTTTTTTATCATCAAATATAACTTCCCCACTAATAATCTGGTAATTTAATTCTTTGGCCAATTGTAGGAGTGTGTGGTCTCATTTTGACACTTTTGGCAAGTTCCATTTCGATATAGCATGGTCTCATTTTGTCACTTTTGGTACGTTCTATTTCAACATACCTTGGTGACCAAAAATTTGAATGAGAAATCCTTAAGGCTCACCAAAAAGGATCATTTGCCATACCTATTATCAAGCGAGCAACAAATGCTATCAGTTCCCTGTTTTCACTTAAATTTTAATTGAAATCTTTCACTCATATGTAATTTTGATAATTATAACGCGAGACATTCGACTTGAGGAAACAGGGCCTAATTTTAAATTTTAACCATATTTTTCTACGGTTACATAAGTGTAAGAAACTGATATTTACCAAGTTTCAGATTCCATAAAAATTATTTCTGAAGTTATATTTTTTTAAACTTTTTTGCATAAATTTGGATTTTAAATTTTCAAATTGGGTTTTCTCTAATATCTTGAGAATTAATAGTCTTAAATTAATAAAAATTCATATTATAGACGAAAAAGAGGTGCTGAATACGAATTTTATGATGAAAACACTGGGAAAAAATTACAGAACGAGATAATTACAATTTTCGGGGGTCTCATACGGGCCAAAGTTGAGACTTGAGCATCACCTTCAAAAATTTAGTATTTTTGGCCCAACAGGCTATCTACTTTGAATTATAAACGGGATCAATGAGAAACAATTTTAAAGTGAATTTTTTTTTTATTTTTCAAGATTGTAGGATTTTATTTATTCTGAAACAATTTCTTCACGTCACTCAAACATTTTTTTTTTTTGAACTGATACTGCTTCCCATTTGTTACTTCAGGGAAATCTACTCCACAAAGAATATTGCACTCTGGGATCCAACATTCATCTTCTATTTTTGGCCAGAAGTATGATGCCACAAATCCATGGGGATGCAAAATTTGATTAGGGCTTCGTGGTTTTCATCCAAAACTTCAAAAACACCAAAATATAGCCTTGCATCATAAATGCAGGCAGCATATTTGCCAGATGATAATGTTGCCAGTGATGTTTCTTTGGGTCAACTACAGTCTGCTATAGTAGGATCCAACCTTGGAAAGGGTAACTTTTAACACCTCAGCTAGAGTTGTAACCCTACTCCGCGCGGAACGGTACAACAACACCATGCTAAATAGTTCCAGCCCGCGGTTTTTAAATGTTAAGATCTTGGCGTGAAGATTTATCCTATAACAGAGGGGGGGGGGGGGGGTTTCCATTTGGATGAGTTTTTTTAAACCCTAGATAATCTGGTTTAGTTGCTGTTTTATGCAATGAATTTTATTGGTTTAATTAATTTGTTACTAAAACACAAAATAACTTAGATTTAAATTGGTAATAAAATTTTTTATTACCAATATCCATTGTCGCTAAGCCTAAGCCAAGTCTTAACTTTATTTAAAATATACCGAAGGCGAAGTCCGAAACGTGACCTTGCTCTCCCAGCGATAAAAAAAAGGCGAAAGAAAGCCGAAGGGCGAATATTTCCTCGTGCGTGGTCGCGCTCGATTCGCCTCGTGAGCTCTTTCTCTACGGCGGGAGGCTTTCCCCCACCGATTGACTTCCCCTTCCCGGCGCTTTTTAAAATAGTACAAGTTAAAGTAGTATAGGCACTATTTATTATGGTCAATTTTGTATCGTTCCACGCGAAGTACAATTTTACGAGGGCGTTAAAAGTTACCCTTTCCAAGGTTGGATCCTACTATAGATTAACTTATTTAGTGCTACCTATTATATCCTCAACTACATCATAGTATACATATATGAAAAACTATTTTTTGGAAAATCCAGTCTCATTAATCAAATTTATAATTTGAAGTAGATACACTGTTGGGCCAAAAATACTAAATTTTCAGAATTTTTGAAGGTGACGCTCAAGTCTCAAATTTGGCCCATATGAGACCCCCAAAAATTGAATCATCTTGTTCTGTAATTTTTTCCCGGTGTTTTAGTCTTCAAATTCGTATTCAGCACCTCTTTTTCGTCTCTAATATGAATTTTTATTAATTTAAGTCTATTAATTCTAAAGATATTAGAGAAAACCCAATTTGAAAATTTAAAATTCAAATTTATGCAAAAACATTAAAAAAATTATAACTTGAGAAAGAATTTTTTTTGTAGTCTGAAACTTGGTAAATAGCAGTTTCTCAGGCTTATATATCCGTAGAAAAATAATGGTTGATATTAGAAATTAGGCCCTTTTTTCTCAAGTCGAATTCACATGGATTGATCCATAAGCGAAATCTTGTTTAAAAATAACAGAAGGAAATTATATCATGTTATAATATCCCTAGGTTCTCAAACTTTACTTCTGACTAACTGTAAAAGTCAGACATATTTCCTGGTATAGTTTTACAATTTTAAGTTTTGATAAGAAATTTCACACGTTGACTCAATGTCGCCATGATAGGGCCTAATATCCGAGACACATCACTGTCTAGCTTACAGCACCACTACCCGCCGCGAGAGGCAGGATACTGGCGAAAGAGGTAAGAGATCAGTAGACTGGGAATTAAATTATTAACAATGCTTAGCCCAAAGAAAATGAGACCCCTATTATGAAAATCAGTGCCATCTAGTGTTTTCTTTGTACTAAATAACATTTTACTACCGCCTTAATATGAAGAAAATATGTTAACCATCATCAGACAACTAAATCGTCTTCATTTAAAATATCTGCTTTTGAAAATTCTCTTCCCATGTTCATGTAGAATAGCTTTGGAGAACAATGTATAGCCATTGTCGTCCGTTAAATAGAATATTCCCTTACAACAGAGCAACTGCATTTTGAATGTTAGCATTCTTTGAAGTAAAATTTCACATCTAAGAAATTTTGTATTTAACAAAGCATATGCTGAAAGTTTTTTAATTTAGGTGTGTGTTTACTGGACTAACTAATAACTCGTAGCTAGGTACAAAGATTCACACACCTCTAGATTGAATTTACTATCTTTGATTAGCTTAAATTTTCAATGTATTTTACAAAATTAGTTTTGGTTAGATGAAACAGATTAACTGGCTACTAGACATTCTAAATTTTTATACCTTTTTACTGCCCATCTTAGTATTTAGTGGAAAGTATGTCATAATTAGAATGATATTTTCTATTCGTGACCAAAAACTATCGCAGTCAAAAACCTGAGAGGTTGAGTTTAAAAGCATAGCTTGATAATGGGATCAACCACTTAGCAGACGTCAAACGCATCAGCACTGAAGCGCCATCTAGACTCGTTTCAGTCGAAGATTCCTTACTGTCAAAATAGGCCTAATTCAATAGAATTTTACAAATAAGACATTTTTATTTTTGACTCTCTTTCAACGAGTGGGCTTAGCAATGATTCATCTTCAGTCCCTCACCTATCTCAAAATAACAGTAAGTTTCTACTGTTTTGTATTTATTTATAAATTCTTTTATTTTCTCAAATAACTATCTTCAGGGAATAATGATAAACCAAACCTATCGTCTTTATTTACAATCTCTAACGGATTTCAATTCCTTTGAACCAAATGATTCTGCCTCTTAGTTCAATTTTGATTCAATTGAGTTTTTATTCTAGCGAAACATTACTGGTCCCATAATTGCCAGCTTTTATGACGAAACTCTTACAAAAGGCAGCCTATACTAAATTATTTTTTTAGATTTAATTAGTTTTTTTTTCACAAACCAAATGGCTATACTATATTCCTATTTGTTCCATACGAGCCAGTTTTACAGCAAAACCAAGTTTCGTGATAAAAATCCCCTGACCTTTGGGTCCAATTTGCCTAACTTTTCCCATATCTTTGGGCCCACTTAGATTTTTCTAGGTTTTCCCCAACCTGTCGCAACCCTTTATGATCAAAAAATAACTATGGAAAATGATGAACAAACCATTTCTTGGTAGCACATATTTTGGCACCCAGATTGCCTTCCAGAGAGTATCTTTTACACGGTAGTAACTCAAATCCGGAATTTTTGTCAAACATTCTAAGATAGCGAAACACCTGTCATTATAAATAAGGTTTATATAATGATTAGAAAGCAATACAATTATATTTCATCAGTACTAAGAGATTCGCGTTTGTTGCTTACGTGTTCTTTTAATGTTGACTGCTGATTTTTATACTTGCACGATGATAAATTAGTGTCAAGAGCCGATAGATGGTAATAAGCCTTTTCATAATCCTGATGTTCTTTGAAGTCCAAAATTACACTGCGCAATTTCTCTTTCCTGATGTTTGACGGCTTGAATCTGAACAGATAGGTTTTTTAATGAAGGATTTGGTTAGGATGAAATGCCAATTTCATTTGCTACCGTATATTTTGGCAAAAATTTAGCAATTAGAAATTCCCGGTCTAAGTGAGTTGTACATTCTTAAATATTTCAACGTACAAATAGGTTTTAAATTAATGATTTGGTTAGGATCAAATTTGCTACCGTATTTTTTAGCAAAAAGTAAGCAATTAGAAACTCCTGTTCTAAAGGAGTTGTACATCCTAAAATATTTCAGCATACAGTTGAAATATTCCACCACAAATGTTACTGAGTTGTAATATAAGCATTAGGATTTCATAAACCAAGAGCAACAGTTACAGCTCACCCTTACCAAAAAAGTTAGTCTTAAGAGGTCTCGGGGAAGTCTCTCCGGTATCTTACGTTTAGCATTTTGAAAGTTTCTTGGTTTTTTTACCTTCTTTCCAAATTCAAAACACAGTTATTTGTTTTATTATAAGTAACATACCTTTTCTCTCCTCTGTGTCATACCATTTTTCATTACGAGATGGCCTACACTAGCTGTATTCGTCTCTAATTCTAGATTTTTTCCACTTTCAAGGGGGCCTTAGAACAAATTTTTGCCCCCCCCCCCCTGTTTCCCCCCCCCCAACTTTTAGTGTTATTCTTTTAATCAAAAAACAACTTCAGTAGCAAAAGCCGCCGCAAATTAATAAGTGGTGGAGATAACTGCAGCATAAACTAGTTTTTGCAAAAAACAACTGTGGTTTCCACCCCTGGAAAAAACTTGCCATCTCGTTTCCTATTATTTTCTCCGTCTATAGAGGCCAAAATTTACCCCAAGCCCATGCTTTTCCCCAGAGACCTGCTTAAGCCTGTCCAGATTTTAAAACAAACGACATTATATTGAATAAGTTAATCTAAATTAAAACAACTACTAGAGAGAGAAAAGGCCAACTAACAACTGTAACTAGGAGTAGAGGAGATGATTCTTACGTTTTCACCCCATGGCCAATAGAGGCTAGCGCCATCTATCTTATCTTTATTGATGGTGTCAAAGTTGAACTGATTATACTTTCACTTTCCAAGTTTGGAAAATTTAACGAGCTGGGGTTTCGTTTTGGCTGTAATCATGACCTTGGGCATATCGTAGTATAGTACCCTTACCAAAAAAAGTTATTCTTAAGAGGTCTTGGGGAAGTCTTTCATTATGTCAATAAGTCTTGAGGAAGTCTTAAAGACTTCCCCAAGACTTTTGTAGTGTTCTTGAAGACCTCTTCAGTTCAGACTAACTTTTTTCCGTAAGGGTAGTGTATTTTTAATACATTGGAATACAAACTTTCAGTGCATTCACAACAACAAACAGAAAAAACCTGCAAGATTCTTTTCCCGTTTTTGTTTATAGTTTTTGAATTCCTTTTGACCAAAACATTGGGAGCTCTACAGTGCAAGCTCTACATTAGCATGTAACCTGGAAAGTTGTCAGGGGTCTATTCTACTCCTATATCTAATTGTTTCTTTAATTATTTTTCCCTGATTTACTAGTTTTATCCTAACCGGAGGAATACATTTCCATTTGTGATATTTTAAAATTAAGATATATTTCCCTTGCTTTAGGAATGTCGTTGGTTCTCTATACTCCAGGAGAGATTCTTACCTAATACTTAAAAGTCAAAGACAATTTATTTCTTTAATATGCATTCATTATTTCTATTTATTTTTCTATTTTCATTTATAATTCTAATCTAGGCCTCAATCTCCGTCCTCTTTCACAAGACTTTCTCTTTTTATATGAAAAAGGGGTGGAGCTTCCAACGTGGAGTACGGCCATGTACCCAGCAAAAATAGTACTTTTCAGCAGAATCCCCATTGAAAACTACTTGCGCAAAGTTTTGAGCACCAAATGGAAACCCAAGAGTTTTCTGACATCCCAGTGAAGCAATTCTTCACTTCAAAACTGAAATTGGTCTTAAACTGTCTAAGTGCATGCTAGATTATTTTAAGAAAAAGAACTGCTACTTCATGGATATTTAAATAAAATCTGGGTTTTATTATTTAAAAATAAATTGAAAAATCTCAGTTGAAGAAGGGTCACGACCCGAAAGCTCCTGAATGAGGAATTTTATTTTTAAATAATAAAATCCAGATTTTATTTAAATATCCATGAAGTAGCAGTTCTTTTTCTAAAAATAATCTAGCATTATTCGTAACCATGGAACATAATTTGAATATTTTTAATCTAAGTGCATTTTTGGATTTCAGATGGCCCTCTCTTAATTAAAGTTCTACTAATGAGGAGGCTGATACCCTTCCCAGGAGAGGGAAAGAGATAGCTTCTTTTGATCTAATCCTGCTGTTGATGTCACAATGTATGATCTGTAGGCAAAACAAGGGGTTAATCCTGGGTATGTCTACAGGGAGCCCAGGCATAAATTTCCATTCCTTATAAGGTCAATCCATGTGTATTCGACTTGAGGAAAAAGGGCCTGATTTTAAATTTCAACCATTATTTTTCTACGGATATAGAAGAGTAAGAAACTGATATTTACCAATTTTCAGACTCCAAAAAATTTATTTCAAGTTATAATTTTTTTTATTTTTTTGCATAAATTTGTATTTTAAATTTTCAAATTGGGTTTTCTATAATATCTTTAGAATTAATACACTTAATTTGATAAAAATCATATTATAGAAGAAAAAGAGGTGCTGAATACGAATTTGAAGACTAAAACACAGGAAAAAAATTACAGAATGAGATAATTTCAATTTTTGGGGGTCTCATATGGGACAAATTTGTGACTTGAGCGTCACCTTCAAAAATTCTGAAAATTTAATATTTTTGGCCCAACAGTATGTATGTCTACTTCAAATTATAAATGGGATCAATAAGACTGGATTTTCCAAAAATTAGTTTTTCATATATGTGTTACTATGATGCCGTTGAGGATATAATACAATAGGTAGCGCTAAAAAAGAGTTTATCTAGCAGACTGTTGACCCAAAGAAACATAACTGGCAACATTATCACCTGGCAAAATTGCTGCTTGCATTTATGTTTTTTAATTGAAGTTTCGGATGGAAAGCACGAAGCCCTAATCAAATTTTTACATCCCCATGGAATTGTGGCATCATACTTCTGGCCAAAAAGAGAAGATGAATTTTGGATCCCAGAGTGCAATATTCTTTGCGGAGTAGATTGCCCTAAAACATCAAATGGGAAGCAGTACCAGATCAAAAAAAAATGTTTGAGTGATGTGAAGAAATTGTTTCTAAGAAATTCAAAATAAATAAAATCCTACAATTTTGAAAAATATAAAAAAAAAACTTAAAATTGTTTCTCATTGATCCCATTTATAATTTGAAGTAGATATACTGTTGGGCCAAAAATATTAAATTTTCAGAATTTTTGAAGGTGACGCTCAAGTCTCAAATTTGGCCCCTAAGAGACCCCCAAAAACTTAAATTATCTCGTTCTGTAATTTTTTTCCCAGTGTTTTAGTCTTCAAATTCATATTCAGCACAGCTTTTTTGTCTATAATATGAATTTTTATTAATTTAAGTCTATTAATTCAAGATATTAGAGAAAACCCAATTTGAAAATATAAAATCCAAATTTATGCCAAAAAATTAAAAAAAAATTATAACTTGAGAAATAAATTTTTTTGGAGACTGAAACTTGGTACATATCAGTTTCTTACTCTTATATATCTGTAGAAAAATAATGGTTGAAATTTAAAACTAGGCCATTTTTCCTCAAGACGAATTCACATGGGTTGACCCTATAGGATATATACAAATTATAGGATTATTTTTTTACAAAATATAGAATTATACTGGACATAAAATTTGGTTTTATAGGATAATATACTACTAAAATTATCTCAAAGATTTTATGCGGCACATTTTTTCAAGAGGTATACCTTTTAAAAAATATTTTATTTTCCAGTTATACGGGAACTACTTCCCTGCTCACGCAGCCTTTGTAAAGAAGGCTACATGATTGGATTAAATGATGGTCAAAGGACTTCACGTACCTAATTACTGACTATTACTTTTAAAAAATACACAATTACTAGAAACTGTACCGGCTGAGACAAGAGTAAATTCCACAAATTTAAAAAACGCAATGTTTGAATGAAGAGCTTGAACCGTATTTTTACCTTATATTCATTTTGTGGGTTTTGAAGCCAAAAAAGGCATCAAGAACCAAACTTGTCGCTACATCATCATTCTCGCACAACTCCTTGGGTGTCATTCCAGTCGAGGGAGCGTATCGAGATGAGCCTCTCGATTCAACAAGCATTTTTTCTCCTTGACTAGTCACACACCTTAAAAAAAATAAAAAATTAAATATACTAACAATCTGAGTATGTTTTATACGAATGTTATTAACAAAGCTAGGTGCAAAATTTTAAGTAAAGGTTTTGCTTTTAAATAAAGGGCTAATATAGGATACTTCCAAAAAGTGTAAGGCGAGTTCACAAGCGAGCGAGGACACGTAAAAATCAAAGTTGTAAGCTTGAGGTAGAAATTAATGAAAAATAGATCAAAAAGGGTTAAATTTTGCACGCGAGAAGATCAAACCGGTTTGATTTAGAGAGCGAGAAGATCAAAAATGGGTTTGATTTAGCCAAAGGAGATCAAAATGGGTTTCATTTTGAGTGCTAGAAGAGGTTTCCAGCTTCAGTTATACACATCTCCACTCGCTTATAAAAGCACACACCTTTTTAGAACATAATTTCTCTAATCTAACGATTTTCACTAAAACAAATAAAGAAGACATTGAGATACAGATTTAGTTCACCGACTATCAAAATAAATAGTTACTTGTAAAAAGCCTTACAAATTTTTATTAATTTGTTTTATGGTGAGATCTCCATACTACTTTTAATATCATTTCATGATCCCTTATATGCTAAGAATTCAGGATCTCCATGAATCCAACTAAGGCTATTTTTAGACTTATTTCTAGTTTAAAAATTGAATTTTTTTTTAATAGTTGATAAAGCCTATTTAAACTATAAGGTTGAATTCTCCCTTTAATGAGATAAAACTGGCCCTAGACTACTGTCTATATTATCTTGGGAATCTGGGTAAAACATTTGTTGGATTGCTCATTTTCTTTTCTTTTTCATACCCTTTATTTTTACACATACTAGACCAAAAAGGGGTAAGGGGGGGGGGGGGTCACTAGTCAGGCCGACTATTAAAATAATGGCCCTGCTGCCATTTCCCTGCCAAATATAAGTTTTAGAGCAAATTACATAGTTAACTTTCAATATAGAACTTACATGCACAGTAAGTTACTCAAATTTTAACAATCTTAGGGTCAGTTCACATCGAACAATTTATTGCAACCAAGAATATCATTGATAATTACAGTAGGAATACCAGCTTGGATAAATAATTGAAAGCATCCAGGATATATCAAATTTGTGGCATGGGTTGCCACGGCTTTTAAATTATGTTAATTATATCATTCGTAATGACTAAATGAAGTAATTTAGGAAGCCCAATCTATGTTTTAATAAGTAGTTCTGAGGTTCTGAAACAATTTTTTATTTTACATTTTACGTCAGGTTCTTTAGTAATTTGAAAAAGTTTGCCTCCAAAATCTTACTTCACACCCTCCAGGGCATTGGCTGCCGCTAGATAGAGCTAGTAGTTGTGGGTGCATTTTTGAGGTATTGTTATATTCAGGAAGAATTAATTTATTTATCCAAGATACCAACCTCACCATAGCGCCTAGGCCTAAATAAAAGAAATCAGGTGTGGGGAAAATTTAAAGGTCTTTATGACCCACCAATATTCTTACATGTCGAAGCCTATCTAGTGGAGCTACATAAAAAAAGGAATTTGGTTCCATTCTTGACTGAACAGTACGAATAAAAATGCTTAGAATAGAGTAGTATCTTTTGAGGAGGAATGACCGTCACAGGTGTTCTAGCCAATGAATGGGGCTCATTTTGCCTCCAGACTCCCGCTGCGTTATCTTCAGCCTGTATTAAATTTTGCCTGCAAGATGGAAGCTTAGTTTTCACCCTCCTTCTTCATATTGTGTGCTGATACCACTCTATTGTAAATCTACCATTATGATAGAGAAGGGGACAACGAAGAGCAATGTCTCTCAAAACCTAAAATTCAGGAATTGGTATAGGTAAGACTACTACATTAGCACCTGACAGGGAATGACACAGAAACTAGGAGATGTAATTTAACGTTTCACTGAGAGTCAAGGACTAAATCATCTCTATTCAAAATATTCTTAATCCATTTTTTATTTTCCTTCATATTGTGATGCGAGGGCAACCTTTCAATCTATGGTAAACTTTTCACTAAATTAGTGAGTTCCAAATTAAATATAATTTAGACAAGATATAATACAATTATTAAAAACGTTTTAAGAAGTGAAAGTTTTTGCCCCTTACAAATTGCAATTTACATTGAGTAAGTAGGCTTTAAACGTGTTCAATGCAAAATAGACTGTAAACACAAGTTTACAAATTTATTGGGAATTTTAGGTCATTATTTTGGGTGTATGTTTTTAGAACACACTACACCTAATTATTATATATCTAAAATTTAAAAATACCTAAAAATTAAAAACTCACCCCAAAAATATTTTCTCATGCCAAGGCTTACGAAGATTCTTACCCCCATAAAAAAAGGTATAAATTTCATAACTTTGAAAAAATCAAAAAAAAAACTTTTTTGGTTCAATAATAGGTTGAAAATTTCTAATTTTTTCATCATAAATTAACCATTTAACGGTTTGGACTAAAACTCATTAAACATATTTATCATTCTACAAGTTGCCTTGGGGAACCCACAGGGGCCATACTCCATGTACTTGTATTCGTATCGCGTTTGTTTGGCGTCTGCCCCAACTTGAAAATCGTCCATGACCATGACGTGAATGGCCGAGTAGAAAACATTTGGCATAACTGTAGAGAATCATAAAATTCTTACCTTTTTAAGGAGAGCGATGCAAAGAAGCCCGGTGTCATTCATTGCACCCACGTGCAATGAATTAATTTTGCCAGATTATTAACACATAACTTAATTAAATCCGTGCATAAATTTCAGACCTAGGCCTATCAGTCCTAATACATTTAAGTTCACTCAGGCCAAAATTTTGACAGCCGTTAACCCAAGCTACTTTAAAAAGCATTCCACTCCCATTGGCCGAAACACAAAACAAACTTAGCAAAGAGAGGGTTCGTTTACTTGGGTTGCCACGAGAAGGCCCTTCGACAAGGGCTACGTTCCGCAAAACATACCGTAAAGTTGATTAGTCTACCAGCACACCGGTAAATCACTAAACGGAATTATTCACTTCAAACGCCTACCGGGTTTCCTTCTGCGACAAAACGGGAAAGCCATGGTCAAAAAGTGAATCCAGAAACATGTCGTGCCGGCACTGAGTCGCGGAATTGCTGGGGAAGAGTATGCTCATGGGTCAGTGTTTTTAATCAGGGCTGGAAATAATTTATATGCCATTACAGGACAATGTAGCAGGGACGGAAATAAGCACAAGTCACTGGTCATTGTCCGATAAATTTCCAAATGTCCGATAACGTTTTATTTTTAAGAGGGGGTCACTGGACAAATGTCCGATAAAAAAAAGTACATTTCAATACAAAAAATGTAGCATTGTCCGGTAATTTGATTAAATGTCCGATAACTTTTGAATTTTTAAGGGGGGTTTGTCCAATAAGAAAAATTCCTTATTTCCGTCCCTGCAATGTAATCACTACTCACTGAAGCCTTAGCGTCGTCTGCTACGGTTTCCGACATTTGGTTTTAATTTCTTCATTAAGGGGTGTAACCCATGACCAAATAAACGTATTTTCGATTTTTCGTTTTAATAAATTTTTTGTTTACAATTTAAAGGTAGTCTCAAAACGATAGGCATATAAGTACTTATAAAGTCTCCTCGTACTTTAAAAACCGAACTATAGTGCTGAAAAATAATCATAATAGATTTAATTGTGTGGATCTGGGAATGAAGGCTCTTGGAATTTTTATAAAAGCTCAGTAAAATTCACTTTTAATTTGAACCCTATAATTAAAATAAAATTCCGAGGCATTTGAAAAGATGATTGGCTACATTTAAATCAATATGTCATTCATATATCTTCGCCAAATTTTGGATACCGTGTTAGTCCTGGCCCGTTCTCAAATTTACGGTTGTATAAACAAGGCCAAAAATTAAAGTAAAGTAAAGTAAACGTGAAGAATCCAGTTGGGGGTCTTGTGCATAGCATTGGCACTTAACCTTCCTCATGAAAATTGTACATCTTTTTCACATGATAAATTCTGTTTCTACTCTCAAACCTTGGAATAAATAAGCTGCGTTTGCTTAGACTCCCTTTCTGAAATGGTGTGCATTTTAGTGTCATTATGCGTTGGGTAAATAGGTCCCAAACTAGGCTGATCACTTTTTGATGAATCTCTGATAATAGAAATTGCATCAGAAACTATTATCAATTTTCTTGCTTACTATTATAGATTCTGCTATGGCGTATATTTTTTTATCTTCTAAATTAGTGGCTTTAATAATCTAAATAACAATAAGTTGTATTGCTCATATCTCTCATTATTTATTAATTGGTCCTTTTCTTATTACAGTAGGATGGCGTCAAACATAGAAATTAAGGCTAAAATTACAGACAAACAGAAGCTAATTAGTAAAGCTTTAACTCTTGCTAAATCACCACCTGTGGAACTAAACCAAATAGATACTTATTTCAACGTTGCAACTGGAAGACTCAAGCTTCGAGAAACTACTGTAAGTATGTTAATATATCATGTGGTTTTTAATCAAAAAAGCCAATAGCTTCTATGGCGGGATAAAATTGCCATGGTGTGAGTGTTAAGCTAATTAATTTTCTTCAAACTCAAAAGAGACTTAAAAAAATTAATTTGATTAGCACGCTCTTAATGTTAAATTTATCCCTCCATTGAAGCTATTGGGTTTTTTTATTTAAACCACCCTGTATTAGTATCCTCGTTTAGTTACTTCAATAGAGATTTTTTCTTTGCTGGCCCTAAATGCTAAGGCAAGCTATCATTCAATTCCTTCATTCAATATTTAAATTGGTTGCATCTTTTCTTTATAAGACTATTGTATTTTATTGGATTTCATTGTAAACGATGTTACTGTATTCATGATATATAATTAAAAATTTTAAATCCAGGGTAAATTAGCCGAATTGGTTCACTATGACAGGCCTGATACTGATGGACCAAAGCTTTCCAAGTACACTAAACAAACATTTGAAAGTTCAGAAGTCTGTGGGCTAAAGGTATGAGGTCTACGTTCGTAAAAAGTAGGCCTAATTTGTATTATTAAATTCTGCTTAAATTTTCTTTAAAGAAAATACTTGAAAACTCTCTCGGTGTTAAAGGAGTTGTCCAGAAAACCAGAACTCTCTTAATGGTTGGTCAAACTAGAGTGCACATCGACGATGTGGTAAAACTTGGACAATTTATGGAGCTTGAAGTAAGCATACAATGGCATTAGACTAAACTACTTAGATTGTGAGCCTATTAAGAAGTCACTATAATCTCCTGGTACCAGTGACACACTCAGTAATAAAGTATTCAATGCTTTAAATACCAATGTTTAGCAAGGAATAGCTAGTTCAAAAGACGCCTAGGCACAGCTACAGTTCACTAGCCCAATACAATCCAACTGTAAAAAATAAATTTGGAATTATTCATTACTATATTGGTCAACTTGTAAAATTAACATCGTTAAAATTACATTATTAATAAATTAATATTATTAGTAGTAATGTTAAAATTATATCCTGAAAGTTTAGTATCTCCGAATTGCAGTCTCACTATTTATTTTACTAAAACTTACAAATATTTTGTAACTAGGTGATGATGAGAGAAGATCAGACAGTAAAGGAAGGCCAAGAGATAGCCGAAAACTTGATGAAAGAGCTTGAAATTAGAAAAGAAGATTTGCTATCTGGATCCTACATAGACTTCTCCAATTAAAAATAGTTATTTGATTTTTAATTAAACTTCAATTATTTTTTGGCATTGTTCGTACATTAGTAATAAAAATATTTTTAATTTATCGCATCGTAGTGTATCTTGATAATTCAACAAAACATGGTTAGCTTGGTTTTTTGGCTGGATCAAGCCCAAATTGTTTCATCTGAACTGCTATGTCAAACAAATAGTCGTAACATTCGGTCCTATAAAAGGTGAAAGGAAAAGTAACTAAATAAGGCAAATCATCCGCACATAATCAACTGTAAGAGTCCCCATTAGAGCATGGGACCATAATGATAAGTGTATGTCAGGGCTCCCAGAGCATAGCCCTAAAAAATGATAGGTATTATGGGTTTTAAAAGCCAAAAATATAGGTTATTTATAGGTCCAAAAATATCCATTTATAGTACTTTTTATAGGTTTTTAGTGTAAAAAAAATAGGGGTTTTTATAGATAGGTTAGGCTGACAGGTAATGCAACATAGGTTCTTTAGCCTCTAGACCTGTCCCTCTGCCTTTCTTTGGCACTACTAGCTACTCACGCCCCCTCTCGAAAGTCTACCTAACCTCTAATAAAATAGAGTAATAATTTCCAGTGACCTAGGAGAGAAAACGTTTCTGCCACAGCTTTGGTTTTTGCGAACATTTGCACTTTTTCAAGCAAAAGTATAATTTTTATAGTTATATGGATCATTCATTTCGAATTTTATCAGCGAAATTGAACAAATTACCCAAAAAATAGGTATTATAGGTTTTTATAGGATCACTTCAGAATTATAGGTAATTACAGTACGCGTGTTAAAAGTTATCCATAAATCAGTCTATCCAGAATTATGTTCTGTCCAAAATCGTGAAGGCATGCATCGAATCTTCGTTACATGGGTTTCAATGAGAAATATCCTAATAATTGAAGATTCCTAATTTTTGATGTAACTACTTCTGGTTAAAACTAATCATATGACGTCATTCCTCACTATTTACAGCACGCGTGTTAAAAGTTATCCATAAATCCGTCTATCCAGAACTATGTTCCAGGGCTTTGGTTAGGACTTTTTATAGTTTTTTAGTGTCAAAAAATATGGGTTTGGCTGACATGTAATGCAATATAGGGTCTATAGCCTCTACACCTGTTCCTCTGCCTTTCTTTGGCACTACTAGCTACTCACGCCCCCTCCCGAAAGTCTACCTAACCTCTAATAAAATAGAGTAATAATTACCAGTGACCTAGGAGAGGAAACCTTTCTGCCACAGCTTTGGTTTTTGCGAACATTTGCACTTTTTCAAGCGAAAGTATAATTTTTATAGTTATATGGATCATTCGTTTCGAATTTTATCAGCGAAATTGAACAAATTACCCAAAAACTAGGTATTATAGGTTAAAAAGTGAAATTATAGGTTTTCATAGGATCACTTCAGAATTATAGGTAATTATAGGTGATCTGAGAGCCCTGGTATGTCGATTGTGCAAGATAAGTTATTGTCATTCTCAATTGTACTTGACATCTTTTTCACGGGTGGGTATACCTTTGCAACATCTATCGGGTCTTAACCAGACTGTAATTTGGTTAGTTATGTTAACATAAATGTATTCAATTCAGTACCGTGTCGCTTACAACATCAATATCCCAACTGATCCTTACCATAGATTTCTACTCACAAAAATTTAAACCTGATTCTGACTGTAGAATCTTAATCAATTTTATATCATAGTTCAATAATCAATCAATTGCGCTAATAATGCTGTATCCCACAAGAACTGATTTTCAAGTACTCTGCTTTGACTCATATACCCACCGTGTAACGAACTTTTGAGTTTAATTCTAATGAAAAATTTGGTCAACCCAAGAATTTCCAATGTTGTCAATATTTGTCACAATATTAGCTACAATATGGTACAGGAAATTGGGAAATTGCCAAATAGTATATGATTGGTATGAAAAACCTATGTTCCACAACAATGAGCCAAAAAAGTTAAAGGTCGTCCATTAAAAGAGAGGTTTAATCTTTGAAGTTTGAGATTGAATTTTTTTCTTGGCTAAATCTCTGCTAACTGGATGTGGTTAATGACAGGGCCATTATTAGACTAGTCTATAATTCCACTAATTAAGTGAACTAAATTTAGACTACAACAATGCAGTCTTAATATTTGGCTTGTTGACTGGTTAGCAAAATTTGAGTCGCAATAAAATGCAGCCTGGCTCGAAGGAACCAGTCTTGGTATTTGAACGCATCTAAAGTTTTACTATTGTTTTTAACATTATAATTTCAAAAAGAATCAAAATCAATTTGCAGTCCCTTTAAGCAACATAAAGGATTAAGGCATAACTATACTCACATTATTTTGGTCTTTTCCCAAGTGTCACCCCAAACATAAACACCATGTCGTCTTACTAACACAGCACACGTTTCTGGGTACTTTGCCATGATTTCTGCCAGTGGGTCCTATGAAAAAAAAAAAAAAAAAAAAAAAATTGAAGGGAATTAATTCAAATTTAATTTAAAATTACTTACAACACAGAAGTTTACAAAAATCCCTTTGGAAGAAGTGAAAAACTCCCTATTCTCTCATATTCAAATTGTGAAGCATAGAAGTCTCATCATTCCATGACTAATTATGATTTTATTCAAGGTAGGGTAAAGAGATAAATGAAATTTTTTCTGGATTCTTTTATTAAAAATGGTCATTTCTAATTAGGCCCAAAAATTTGGTCCAATATAGCCTGTGAAAGGGTTTGCAACTGACTATTTAGACCCAAAAATATAAGACTTCAAAAATTTGGCCTAAAATTAATAAAAAAATTTGGCCTGCCGCTATTTAGGCCCAATTTTTATACTAAATAGCAACGGCCGTGTGTCCGACGCTGTTTAGGCCCAATTTTTAAAGTCTTATGTTTTTGGGTCTAAGTAGCCTCCAGAAAAGTTGAGAACGTGTTTAAAATCATATTCTTGAACCAAACTGTGATCCATAGCCAAAATACCCAAAGTGCGGGTGAGAATCTGTATATAACATCGCATCGTCAAATCTTTCAAAGAAAAGACTTTCATTTAGAGGCGCTATGCTCTGGAATCATATGCCTTTGAATATTATACAAATAACTTCATATATGTTGTTTAAAAAGAATTTAACTTAAAGCAACTGGCGGCTCTGGAAGAGCCCCTGTGAAAGTCTCTTCCCTGATGCACGCCAAATATGCCTTACCAAAGGCAGGAGCCAATGGGACCCACATACACTTATAAATCCCTCCCTCCTGCCTTTGGTAAGGTAAATTAATTGTGTAGCAGAAAAGCAGGAATTTAGGAGAAACTCTAGAGACGCCAGTTGCTTTAACTAATCAGAAGACAGCACCTTTAGCATAAAATCCCCGCTACACGTGCTGTGTCACCACATTAACCATGTCTTAGAGCTACATTCCAATGCTCAGTCGAGTGAAAGATGCGAACACAACAATTTAATCATCAAATACGTGAAAATCTCTCATCTAGTGCATAAGTTTAAAACCGTTCAAAATGCATTAACTAGCCTCTAACTTTGAGTATTTGTTTCCATGAGATATCGCCATCTTGGATATTTGTTAGCTATCCGATAGTAACGATACGAATAGTATAGTGCCATATGAATTACGGTAAAGAAATTTGGCTTTCACTTACAGGGAGAATTAATTCTTTGGCTTAGAAGAATCTCCTGGAAATTCTCATTTTTATTTACTGCACTGTCCCTCCAAATGCAGTGATTTAGCTAGCTTCATATTAAAAGTGTGTAAAATGTTAGACCAATCTTGGGAATGCTTTGACACAATATATTTCATCATAATCAAAATTTTATCACTGCATTTGAGCTACTCATGGCAAGACTCTGATGTTTCATTAAACTAGAGTTTCTTGAATGTGGGTTTTCATAAACTTGGAGTGTTACCAGTACCATAGAGTATATATAGCAAGCCCTTACCAAAAAAAGCTAAGTCTGATCTGAAGAGCTTCTCAAGAACGATACAAAAGTCTTTAGGACTTCCCAAAGACTTCTTGACGCAATGAAAGACTTCCCCAAGACTACAAAAGACACCCAAAAGACTTCCCCAAAACCTCTTAAGACTAAATTGTTTTGGTAAGGAAATGGGGTGCCCTTACGGAAAAAGTTAGTCTTGATGTGTCTTGGGGGAAGTCTTTTGGGTGTCTTATATAGCCTTAAGAGGTCTTCGTGAAGTCTTTCGGGTGTCTTATGTATTAAGAAGTCTTGGGGAAGTCTTCCATTATGTCAAGAAGTCTTGGGAAAGTATTAAAGACTTCCACAAGACTTTTGTAGTGTTCTTGAGGACCTCTTCAGATTAGACTAACATTTCTTATCCACTTTCGGTCAGCTATGGAGCGCATCTAAACCCTAATAATATCTACAAAATAAGAAGTAAATAAGGATTTTACCTTTAAATCACTTTCATAATTCAAATTCTCAATAATTGGAACAACTAGTTCTTCATCGTAACGGTAGTTAACACCAGTCTTGGCCTTTTTAATTCCCTAGGTTGATTGAAAAAATTAGAGATGGGTTACTACATGTCAATTTGACCACTCATGTTAAAATAGATTTGTGTTATGAAACCTTGAACTAAGCTAGGATTGTCGATAGCCTAAAACGATAATAAACGCATGCAGATTGGGGAAAAACGAACGGAAAGTAAGACTCTTCAGTGTATCTATTGACATCTTTAACTACTTCTAATACATAGCGAGGTAAAGTGTTATTACACGTAATAAACTATAACTTTGGAATATACGAAATAACGTTTTCTAGTTCACTAATTAGATCTTTACAAAACTGCACTGGAACTAAAGAAAGCTTCCCACTGCTAAAAGTTTTCTCTATCAATCCCAGTGGTGCTATCTCCTTTTAATCAAAGCTGTAGCAATAGCGCCATTAATCAGGAATAGGCGAAAAAAATATATTTTAGTTTAAGGTTATGTAGAATGAATAAAACTAAAGGTTAAAGGTTACAAAAAATAAGAGTATCATATATCAGTTGAACACGTAAGTGATCACCGATGCCTTTACTATTTGTCTTAGGTGACAAAAATGGCCAGTACAGATAGCTTTCATTTTAAATTTTTTAATGATTAAACTTTATAGCGATTTTTAGGCTGATAAAAGCTAAGCAACTTTAGAGATTATCAGGATAAACAGCATTTTAGCGATTTTCCCTTAAAAAAGATTGCGCAGCATTTAAGCATTTTCCAGAGTTAATTTTTGGTAGTGGCTTAAAAACATTTTTTGATGTTTGTCAGGTTATGGGTTAATTGAGCTACTTCTAGGAGGCACCTTTGATTGGTTTATAATATTTGGAGAGTAACACTCTAGATCTAAGTATTAATTGATTGAGGTGGTAAAAATCACCTTTATCATTTCTTGGTGAGTTATCTTGAATTCGTTTCCTTCGAAAACCAGAGTGGCCATAACAGCAGCTTTTGAATGTGTATGAATCACAGCACCAGCTCCTTTAAATTAAAAAGATGAACTAGCCTGTTTATTCGTAAATTTAATAATAGCCATCATTGACAAAACATCAATATGTTCCTCATGAATCACAAAAACTATATCTGAAAACTCATACTCAAGAGAGTTTGTACCAAAAATTTAATACTGTTTTTTCTTAACCATGCAGCAGCAGTCTCTTACAGTTTACAGAATGTGTAAGACCAAAAGGGGATAGAAAGTAAAAAGGGTGCTACTGGGCTTTGAGTCTAGAACCTGTAATATGGAGAGCTACTGATCTCCCCTCTGAATTCCCAGCCCCCCTTATTGGCGTAAGATCTTTTTGAGCCGTAGCACTAAAATATGAGCGAAGAGGCCGAAAAATAGTTCTAATGCCAACCAAGAAATACAACGTCAAGAATTAGTTTCTCTAGGGAATATATTTTAATATTCTACAGTTTTAAAGAAATAAATATTATAATCTTAATAACATTAACTATAATTGTAATATTTTTGTCCCAAAAATAAATATCCTTATGGTAAATCCACTTGGACCACGAATGCAAAAAGCTAGAATAGCCACCAGACGCATCATCTTCGTGTTTTCTAAAGTATATTATACTGGCCATTCGTATTAATAATTAAGTTTTTCTAAGGAACTTTAGCCTCCATATGATTTAATATATTTTGCCTTAGAACAGATTGATCAATCACGCAATTATCACAATTCCTAACCACATCCGCGAGGTCGGGACTTCCATGTTTAACTAAGCCTATGCAAAATGCTTCTCTTTAATCTAGCAGACGAAATTAACCTTTCCAGCCGATAGGTTCGCTACAATCGGAGAACTACTTACGGGAGAGGAAAAAAAATCGATATTGTAGTCACCGTGATTGGCCAAAATATAGGGGGAAGGGGGGTAAATATTTTGTTCTCCATATTTCAGGATCTCTGCAGCTAAAGGCTTGTAGTTTAGGGAGAGGCGCCCTTTTTACTTTCTATCCCCTTTTGGTAAGACTTAAATATACTTATCTAAGCGAGCTGGTTGACTGTGTCGCAATATTCATGATTATGACTGTCTTGCAATGGTTAGGCAGATTCATGAATTCACACAGAGAATCATGCATGTGCTGGCCACGCCCTCCATCTTGAGTAAGAATAGAAATGTACAGGTGTATTCCCTTACCAAAAAACGTTCATCTTAAGAGATCTTGGGGAAGACTTCCAAAAATTTTGTGGTGTTCTTGAAGACTTCTTCAGATCAGACTAACAGAAGCTACAGGGCGCCTAGCTCCACCTGAAGTTGTCTCTTGAAGTTTCTATTCTTACTCAAAATGAATGGCACGCCCCTTCGCGCATCATTCTCTAAATGTAATTTATGAATCTGTACATGTAAGATGAAATCTATAAGATTATACTTAGATATTTGATTGTACAATATTAGTTCAGAACCAGTTTAACCAGTTCTGAGCCAGTGCAACAGGTTAAACAAATTAACAATTCTGAACAAAAATTGAAGAACTCTACCCACAGAAATTTTTAGTTCTGATCTAGAATTCAATTGGATAGGTTCTACTCCAGAAATTAAGATATGAATAATTTAACTAATTAATTAACAAGATAAATAGTTTTAAATGCATATAAAGTACAGTCTTTTTATTTTGAATTGTATTTTCTCAGCAGTATAGACCTAACGAGCAAAAAATTCACAATTTTTCTGTTTTAGTTGCTCTAGTTTTGAGTAGGAAGCAAATCTAGTTCTAAAGAGTGTAAAATCTAATTTAAGACTAATAGTGTGCAAGTTAAATTCATAAATCATGGGTGGGGTCATTCAACACCATTTGGAATGTTTGAACTATCCAAATAAGAAAGACTCATTAGGCGCTTTAGGCTTAAATATTATACAATATACTGCCTCAAGCATTAGAAACCACTGTATAGGTAATTATATAATGGCTTGCTTCACCTGTTTGTGGCAACAAAACCAAGCTAGAACTGATGCCAGTTTTTTTTTTTTTTTTTTTTTTTTTTTTTACAGCTTTTGTTGAAATTCACTAAAAACCTTCAATATGGTTGTCAGCACCAAGGTTACAGATATAAGGGTAGCTAACTGTAGGGCACCTTTTTATCTCTAAGAAATTAAATAAATTTAAATACTGGAATCTCTGAGTCCTTAATCTATCTCTTCAAAAGTATAAACTTTTTTCCGTGCCAAAAGGGGGAGGAGAGAAAGAGTGTATTTTGAGGGGGTTGTAGTCTTTGCTGTATGAAGTCCATTCTCTAGAAATGGAGAAAATGGCTGATAGGAAAATGTTTATAGGCTATCAACAATGAAAACAAGAAACCACTGTTTATGGTATGGAACAATCAAAGCAAAAATAACTCTACCGCAGTTATGTGTTGCATTTTCAGTACAAACTCGCATTTGAATATTGAAATAATAAAATTTACCTCTCAAGACGTAAGCATTCATGAAAAGTGGCGTACAATCACTCTTCTTCAATTTTTTGGAGGTGGGTGGCCCAGCAATATCTTCTCCATTTATGTTTTGTACAAAGAGGTCATCAGACTTTATCCTTTCTTTTTGAATACCAGATGGCGCTATGTAAATTTCATTCCCTAATTTAATACTCATAGCGCCTCCTGTACCAGTTAGCCAGCCAAGGTGGTAAAAACTTTTGCAAAGCTCCGGAATTAACCTTCGCGGATGGTCCTGAAATTAAATTTACAAAAACTTTATAACAACTTAAGGGATCCAACCCTATGCCTAACATTTTTCCCATAATTTACTTAAGCTACGAAACTTGACCATTGTCTCCCTCTAAGATTACCCATTTCGATTAAAATTCAACCTAACTCATAAATGGCTCTGACCATTTATTAATATTTCTATAAATTTTAAGCTTGTAAACTAATTTCAGGAATTATGCAAATATGTCTCAGACCATTTTCTATGGAAGGGGTAGGAAGGAGGAGGAGGGTATATTATTTTCCTCTCATAACCAGGGCAACAGATTCTTTTTCTATTAAGTGTGTCAAGGACTACTTTACAGTGCTTTGATGGAGGATTTCTGGGAGGGTAGTGTCACAAGTTCGTTTGAGAGAGAGATCCAGTGAGGGATAAGGCAATGGGTGAAGTGGCGTTTGCGATAGGAAGTGTTGTGACGGATGAGGAAGAGTTTTTTAACATTGCCATGGTTTGAACTGCGATGGATGGGCCTATTTGTAAAGCAGGCGTCGGCCTTGAGGAGGGGGAATGAGCCGGATTAGATGGAATGCGTGGTTATAAGGTCAGTACGGCAATGGTGGTTGGTAAATGAGGTGATACCCAGAAACTCTGTGGGCAGAATTCTCTTGGAAAAGCGAAAGCAAAAGCTTAAAAAATGTTTACACATTTAAGATTTTTAATATTTTCATCAAGACATAATTAAAATAAAAAAAGGCTTTCTTTATACTTTCTGTTTTAAATGTTTTTTCATTAAAAAACGATGTAAAAACATTGAAAATTCTCGGTTTAAAAAATTATCTAATAAACCTGGCCTCGACCCGATCTAGTTTTTTTCCTTTCTCCCCATCCTCAAGTAATAATTTTACCATGTACAATCCCTAAGGCAAACATAAAACTCTGGCTAATTCACAAAATCCATACAACCCTGCAAGGAAAGGAACTCTGGGAAAGAGGGTGGAATGTTCTCTTTGGTCCCTTATGTGGAAAACTAAGTATTTGGTGTGAAAAACTGACTTAATTTTTTTTTTAATTGATCCTTCTTTAGTTCCGATATTAATGGTCCAATACATTACCTCGGTAATATCTCCATCCATAATTTTGAGCAATCAATTAAAATTAATTTCCAGAACGTTTACAATACGCAATGTTTAACCAAAAAATAAGGTAATGTATTTTTAATGTGTTATGATTATCCCATCTGCTTGACTGTTGACAAAAAGAGTCAGATAATTTAAAGGTTACCCCGTCTGCTACCAGCTAACTGAGATGGAAATAAGCATATTTAAAGAGTTTTTTTTTTTATATTTTTCAATTTTCTTCTGGTTTACTGTTGAACGGCGGGTGCGATGACTGCTCCCGTAGGAGTGACTATCGGAGCACTTCATCGCGTCAATGGCTTTTGGAGAGCTTTGGGAGTAGTTAAAGCAGCCAAAACAAAAATGCTACGTTCAGCGACGGTAGCAAAAAGTGTCGGTTCGTCACTGAACGGAAATTTTAACTTCTAGTTCAATTTTTATGGAAAACTATATATTTCGAATGATTAATAATACTTTCCCAGGGTCTTCAACGCACGAAAAGACTGGGCTGTCAGCAAGGCCTCACTATCCGCTCCGTTTCCGTTTCTTTGTTACCCTTCAGTCGGTTTACCACTCCCGACTAAGCAAATACAATTTACACAAGAGAAGTATAAAGCGCAGGTTTTTTGGACCACTTTTACATATGGCAGTGGTCTATATAGAGTTTTCGATCGAGCACTTGATTTGGAATGCTTCCAGTATAGACCCTTTGACCTCTGGCGAGGTAGGCTTCAGCTGAGCTGTATAATTATGTTTGTGTCAATACTAGTCCTCCTTCGCCTGTGCAGACACACAAACCGATCGTCGCAATACTTCTCCGGGGCCCAGGCGTGAACACCCTTTCTTTAAAGCAAATTAAAAATCAAGGCTCTTCCTGTTAAAAAAATTGCATTTAACAAAAATAAATAATTCCTTTATTTCTTGCATCAAGATATGGCGCTTGTTAAATGTCAAAAACTATATGAAAAATACGAAGAATTCGTTAAAACTAATCCCAACGTCGCCAGCGAGCTTGAATCGATATTGAGATGGGTTTCATATTTAACTGCAGGTAATATTTTTCTCGAATTTAGCTTGTAATAGATGTTGTAGTAAAATTGAAGGGACCAATTTCTTTAACCGCCCCCATCTGACTAAAATCAGTTTTGCTTGGCAAATTGCTACTCATACTTACTTAAACATGCCTAAAGGTAGTAAAAGCTCGACTATCCTTCACCAGGATCAGGTTTGAGTCTTAGAGTGTAAAGAAAACAGTGTATTGAGTTGAGCAAATACAACTCTGCACAGCAGAAGCACCTGGTTTACGTTTAACCTGGGTAAAAGGATTCAGAAGGAAGTGATAGAAGCTGAATAGATAGGAAAATGATGCCCCAAGGTTGCCCAGAGTCCCGGGAAATCTGAAACCAATCCATCTCCAGTTACTCAGTTCAGGTTTCAACTTGGAGCCATTAGGAGTAGGCTACACCAATTCTATATTGAAAGAGAGCTCCAGACTCTAGAGAAATTATTTTTCTCCCAGAGACAAGCCAACGAAATAACAAAAGTAATTTTCAGTTGTGTCTATGAATCATTATGATACGTAAAATTTATCTTGGTTTCAAATATAAAGTGGTTGCTAATCTGCAAGCATCTTTAACTTCTGAGAAATTCTCTAAAGGACCAGTGACAATCCTAATTATAGTTACTCAGCTTTTCCTGACTCAACGGTTCCAGCTTCTTGCTTATCCTAAATAGGCCAATTTATGATTTTGTAACTGATTTGAGGAAATAGATACATCAACTCCTGACTGGCCTACAATTTCTTTAGACTAGTCTATTCCATTGTTGAACTTGTAACAGTTTGAGTACGATTCTGAAAAGGGGGTGTCCCTAATTGAACACAAAGAAAAAAATAGAATTGTTTATTGATTGACTAAAGTTAGACACCTAAAGAATAACAAAGTTATTATTTCAGGTCGATTTGATAACTCGTCAGTAATATCAGAGTTAATATACGCTTCATCCAGTCTTCTTAAGCTTTTAAATGATTTAATTTTGAGGCACGCAGCCAACATTCCTGTTCACATTGTAAGAAAAAGGTCTAGGGTGATTTGACCTTCATTTGTCAGAAGTGCAAAGTCTAGAATTCTATATACTCTAAATCAATGGTTCCCAAACAGTGTGGTCATCAGTCACCCCCCCCCCCCCCCCTATCATGCGTCAACTTAAAATTTTAGTTTTGCAATAACTCTAGCTCTTTGAATTTACTAGACAGAAATTGTTTCAAAACATTTTTATTACTAGCAGGCCCGTATATGAGGGGGCGCAAATTGCCCCCTTAGGCTCCCCGAACCATTCTCAGAATTGGTGAGCAGATCATTGGCGCCCCTAAAAAAAGGAGTGCTACAGAGTTTTGGTCGTTGTATACAGACCTGCTTAGGAAACTTAATTGTCCATCATTTTAATGATCATTTGTCTTCATATTCAAGTTTGTCCAAATTATTATATCATCAAATTATTATATCATCTTCAGGTCTACAATCTAGATTGTAGACCTGAAGATGAAGCGGTTGCTTTGAAACGTTGTCGTTTAATAAATATTTTAGTTTTATTAAAACATTGAGTGCAGTGATTCCTTGTGAATAAATATATAATAATGTCTAGAACCTGCAACAAGAATAGGGATTGTAAACTAATTTGTCCAAATGTTATAATATTTTGTGCAGGCAACCACAGAGGAGAAGCCTATGCGGGGTGGTTGACAGGACAATACATATACATACATTAAAAAATTCAAATTAAATGAATGAATTTCCAGTAGGCATAAATACAAACTATAATAAAAATTAAGGTTATAGAAAACTGTAATGTCAGTTTTGCCAGCGGAAGTTGGAGTTGATTGAATAACAGTTAGAATAACGAAATATGGAGCTGAATGGCTATAGCTCATCAATATCCTGGAGCAAGAAAAAAAAAAATCTAAATATATAGTCTCGGATTATAGTGAATCCAATTATTTTTCATTGGTCCGCAGTCTCCAATAATTTGGGAACCACTGTTCTAAATGGATCACGAAGATAAATATAACATAGGTTTGTACATTCTGCCAGTTGAAGGTCAAATTGACTATGCACAGAAATTGCAGTAAACAAGAAATCAGTAGAGTTTTCTGATGTTACATAATCTAAATGATTTTTGTAAAGGAACACAGTCAGCCGATGGTAGAGGCACTCCCCTATCCAAATCTAGATGAGGAGGGGAGGCTGTCTGAAGTCTTTTCACGTTGATTTCTTTCCAGTTAGCACTGATTGGCTTGTTATACATTTCATTACAGAAGTAGGCACTTTTCCCAACTTTGGTCAGAAAGAATCCCGACTGATTTCTTGCTTACGATTAATTTGTACTATAGAATGGTTAATATAACATTCAGCTTTATTCACCAGAACACTGCCGTTACGCGGTTGAAAACCTTTTTAGCCGTAGTTGAGTACTCTGAAGTGTTTGCGGAATTAGCAGCAGCTAGACTAGGGGGTGAATTTTCAAGATGGACTGTGATAACCGTTATTCAACTAATTAAGTACTTACTTTTGGATTAACGTAATGTTTGGCTTGATATAATTAAAGAATTCTTCTAGGAGTGGAATTCGGCTTTTATTGCTTATTAAACATAAGCAAGGGATATTAAAATCTCCACCAATATCACCACTCAACCGGCGACGGGATCTTGTTCCAATATCAAACGAAAATGGCGTTCGAAATAGTCCTTTAAAGATACAAGAGACGCTAAAATTAAAACGATCTGGTAGAACAGTTCGTAGCATAGATGCGGGTGAGAAAGCGACATTGGATCCGTATATTTAGTTAAACGTTTATATAACTACGCTACATTGTTTTAGCTCCACCATTAGCTGCGAGAAATTGGAAGTTACCTAATGACAAGAATAATTTAAAAGAAAAAACTAAGGTTTATTTTCCACCAACCATGCTTGAGGGAGAGAAATTTATTGGGGAAGTTCTTCATGTTACAAGACCTCTCTTGCATCGTAAGTCTTTTTCCTGGCTTAAGAATGTTTTGAACTAGGCATAATAGTTCAATCATAAAACAAGAGTATGTCTTACACTAGAACCAAAATAAATGATTTTTGGGTATCGTAAAAATGAAAAGATTTCCTATTGTTTTTACAGTTGCCACTGTAGCTGTTTTTGGTAACAATTCCTGGAAACCTTGGATTGCTGCTATAGGCTGCGACATGACCAGGTTGGGTATAACATATGTCATTATTTCCTTTGTTCCAGAGTTGCTTAAAATGGTTTTCCATGCTTTTAAACGAATTTAGTTTACAACTTTTGGGTGATAGAGGAGCTTTGAACCACACTGAACAACTAGAACTGAGTCGTAGAGCTCTGGTACTACTCATGTATCTCCTTCGATCGCCTTTGTATGAAAAATTTACTAAGTAAGAATCGGCACAGTGAGATACGGACAGAACCTTTCTTAGAACTGTTAAATTTATCAAATTATATTTTAAGGCAGAGGATTTTGGCTGCGCTGCTAATCTTATCCAAGAATATACCAGTTGTTGGAAGGTTCATAAGTAAGTATTAAATAGGTTTAACGCTAGTTTAAAAGATACAAGTTAATTTCGCTAAATGTTAGGTATATTTGATATGGGATTCATTCACTAAACCCTCTATTATAGTAGACATTCACTTGATTTTAGCCTTGTCAATTTAATATATCACCAAGCTCGCGAATTAAATCACAAGAAATTGAAAAAATTCCCAAGGTTGTTTTCACATGCGCATCATGTGATGTAGGTTTTAATCTTCATTGCAATATTGAATAAGGAAAGAAATCTGCTTACCCAATCAAAAATGGTCCCACTTGGAAAATTCCAACAAAATTCGACCTAATGAAAAATCCTGTATTCAACAGAAGAGCAAAATTTAAAATTGTTAAGATAGAGCAGTATTGTTGAGATAGCTCCAAGTCTTCATGCCTTCATTTAACCCCCTACTTAACTAAGCAAGAGTAAGTAATTGAAACCAGGAAACGGTAATATGTGATTGGCATGTAAATTTTGAAATTGGTATCTGCTTATGTTTTAGTTTGTCTTAATCTTTGTGAAAAGTATAAAATGCTATAGCATCATTTTTTTTTTTTTAGAACCCATTGCAGATTATTTACCGGACTGGCAAAGGACTTACTTTCATGCATGGTCAATGTAAACTTAAGAAATTTTTTATTTTCTCGGTGTATTTGGAAGATGGGTAGACCTGAATGTTTATATACTCTTGTTATGATATTATAAATTTAATTTTTTTACTGGGCTTTGTAACAAAATAAAGTAACATTTTCTATATTATTATTATCTGAAATTCTTTGGGAGTGCCTTGGGAAAAGTACTCTTACTAGAAATTGTCAAAGACTGCCTTTTGGCGCATTTTCAAATTCCTGGACTTATCCAGGCTGTGTATGAACCCGTTATGAGGTTTTGATCAGGTCCTTAGATATCCTATAAAGGTGTATTAAGGTCCTTATATATGCTATGAGGGTGTCAGATATTATACAAGGTTGTAAGTACTCCTGTTTCCACACAAATATGTGTCAACAAGTATCAAGTTTGTAGGGAGGAAGTTGTATTATTGTAGTTAATTTTTCGGATTGTTTGTGAAAATCATGTTGCCAATAGATGTATAAAGGGTGGCTTAGATTAAAAACAATAGCTTTGATGAAAGAAGAGCAAAAGCATTGGTTTGAGTTTTATAAATCACGACTGATGAATGGATTAGTGGACTAGGTGAGTTTACATTTAGATCCTTCCACCTTTAATGGAGTAAGAACGTGGTCTCTACCTCGTGGTTGTTCAATGAAACACTGAAAATGCCAGGCGAAGCTTGGCTGGTCTGATTTATCTCTAGCGCCTGTACAGGGGATGCGGGTTTGCAATTTACCAGAGAGAAAATAAGCCCAATGCTTAAAGAGAAATGGCTATCCACATTTTGTCTTGATTATAACTGCCCCCAATCCAACCATGCTTTGATTGGATGTAGTGCAGAGACTTGCCTCCACTGCTCCTGGACCACGAAACCATTTTACGCTACAGAGGCAAATCGTGTGCTAAACTCAACGATTTTTAAAGTCAATTCCCTAGGAGCCGCCATTAATTTCTTTAAAGCTAATGAGGGTGGGAGACAAAGGATTACAAAATTTCGATTTTGGGTTGTTTTAAACTTTATTTCTGTTAATGAAAACTCTGCTCGCTACTGTATTATAAACGAAAATTCAAAATATGCAGACATTTTACCTGTATCACAATGTTACACGTTTTGGTATGACATTTTGATAAGACAGGAATCTATTGCAAAACAGATAAAAAATAAATTTTACATAATTTATCCCAAAATGTAGATTCATTAATAGAATCTAATAGTTTGTCAATTATAATCAATATTTAAAACATGGGGAGAGATTTTCCACCAAACGTCCTCGAGTGTTGATTTTTTTTAAGAAAAATTTATTAGACCCATTGAAGTGATAACCCAAGATTAAGCGTGGTTCGAGAGGGATAAGATATACAATGATAATGAGTATGTGAAAGTGTGATTGGTTTTAGGTTGAAGGGCTGCGGCTACGGTCTTTTTTACCATCCTCTTGGTCACTCATTCGATCTTCATCCGGTCCACTTCCAGATTTGTCCATTTCTTTGCTAGGACTGCGACTCCTACTAAGTGATTTGCTTCGACTAGGGCTACGGCTGTCATTGCCTTTTTTGTTGCTGTCACCACCATTTTCTTGAGCTTCTGCTTTAGACTATAGAAAATTGCCAAAAAAAATTGGTTAGTTTGTAACAGTTTAGGCTTACCTGAGGGCGCGACATATGGAAAAATTATAAATAGAAACAGTTGGAAAAGCTAACTTATTATGCAGTTTAATACTATATTTGCGGCATACACTATTTGTCAATCAGTCAACGGCAAAAACCTGGTGTAAAGTTTAAGCTTGGCTACAGACAGGCATCAACAACTCAGGTCTCCCACCAAAATCCGAATATAAAACGGAAAAATCCTTATCATCATTTATTTATCCTAGTTAGTGACCTTCGTGGTGTCACCTTTCAAAATAGAGGATGCGTCAAAATTGTAAAAATTATTTACACGAAAAGTTGATATTGGTAGGAATTCTCTGTTCATGGAATTTTTTTTTAATATTTGAACCCATCATTAAAATACTCCCTAAACCAAATTCTAGGAAATAATTGTGATACTATTTGAAAGTGTTCAACTAGAGGTACCTTGTCTTTTGAATCTTGTTCACCACTTCCACTGCGCCTCTTGCGTGGAGTAGTGCTACGTCTATCTTCACTCTTCCTGTCATCTTCTCTGGGGCTTCGCGAACGGCTTCTCGAAGGAGACTTGCTGCCACTTCTTCCTCTGCGGCCTCCGTCCTTTGACTTTTCTTTTGTAGACTTCTTTTTACTCTTTTTGTCTCCATCTTTAGATCTGTAAGCATCAACCCAAGTTATAACTTGATCTAAAGCCAATTAAATTTCTTTCGGGGAGGATAATGTCACACTTTGCGTAACAAACTTTGGTCTTTTATAAAACTATGTCTATATCAGTCAGTAAAGATTTAAAAAATCTCCTTTGACAATTTTACATAAAAACAAGCCTAGTTACCCTCAAATCAATCACCTTTCATTTCAAACAGTGAAAGTCACTAGAAAAAGATGCTGCTGATAGACTGGAGGAAAAGCACAGGGTCAGAAAAAAAATAGCACCTTTCAAATTCAAATGTTTAAACTTTGAAATATTGCTTAAATTTTTCTATACCATAGAGATTTTTTCAGCCTCAAAAATTTCGCAAATTGGCAAAGCAGTTCAATGCAAACCTCAAGCAGACAATCCGCAAAGTCTCGTTTCTACTTTTCATGGATCTTAAACTTCCTTGGCATTTAAATAAGCGTGAAAACAGTAAAATACAAAATTGTCACTTTTTCCAGAAAAAAAGCAATCTTTAAAGAAATTAGCCTCTGGAAAACAGGTTTAGTTTTAATATGCTTAGACTGAAAAATATGCGTTTAAAAAATTTCAAAAACTCAGCAAAGGTATATGGTAATTCATATTGAGTTGTAAAATCGGGATCTAAGAAATTTCAAAATTCAATAGGGCTCAAATACTGATGGCAATGAGTTGGCGAGTGTACCAAATGAGATTTTAAAAATATGGCCTCTTTTAAAGTAAAATTGGTTCATGAGCCATTTTTGTATGATATTTCATTAGCCTCAACAAATCTTTTTCTCAAAAATTGTCTAAAATATCTTTTAAAGAGAGGCTATTACCAATTTTTCAACTATGTATAACTGCAAAATGTCAACTGCATGTAGCCCCCCCCCCCCCGACACTTGGACAGTTTTCTTTAGAAACGTAACATACCATAATTAACAATAGGTAGGACTTTCTGGATTAAGCACTTCAACAAAAAAGATAGCCTTATCACGTGCGGGAATCAACAGTAGGCTCTGCAATAGCGACAGTAGTGCGATAACATAGTAAGGGGGGAATTCTTATTTAAAATTTCAAAAATGGTGACTATAAAAAATGTATTTTTACTGGTAATGCCTAAATATTTTTTAATCGTTTTTAACAATCTTTCCAAAAATGCTACTTAATTTCCATTTTGAGTTCATAAAAATCGCCAGAGCCTCACTTACTGAAATAACAGCAAAACGTTTTTGAATTCTCACACGGTATTTACACATATTTTAACAGTCCAAATCGATTAAAAAACTGTTTATCAGAGTAAAGCAGTCCTTTAAACAATACCACTAATTGACTGATATTTGACATAATTCTTCACCCCCAAACTTATCAAAAATTGTTATTTTTACACTTGCGTCCATTAAAGGCAACCAAATTGAAGTTTGGCAGCGTGAGTAGATAGGAATTGACCTAGAGGTTTTAGTTTTGAAAATCTAACTCTGAGCTTGAGACGTGTGGATTTTACCCGCTGTACAAGGCAAACCTAATTTAAATTATTGGTGTGTGGAATTTTAGAATGGATTGTCATGCCACAAAAACTATTAGTAATACAAAGAGCATTACAAAGGATAAAAAACCAAGGCTGCGCACGCATTATAGTCACACACATTTCTGTTAAATATATGTCCGCATTTTTCAATCAAAAATAAACTTTGGTTCATACAGTTTAGTAATCAATGAATACTACACCCTAAACAATTCGAAAATTTTCTATGCAACCTTTAAGGCAGACAAGCAACATGACACAATTAGGGCCTTGTCATATTGATCTGGCAACAAGCTCTCAAATATTATCTTCAGAAATATAATGTTTGAGGCGGTTTGGACCTGTGCTCCCTATAATACTGAAAGAAACAGCTTTGCTAATTAGGAAAAATCTTATAGAATTTCTAATCAAAATTGATCCAAATCAGAAAATTCCAACGTATGATGAAAGCACACGTGTTTTTTATTTGGTCATATTCTGTTTGAATTTTTTAATTTGGACCATTTTTTGAAGCAAATCGATTTCTTTCTTTATTCTACGGAAGCATATTGAAATTAGGAGTAAAACCCATACCACACTATATTAAAACAGCCTTCCAAATATTTCTAGTTTCTCGTGATTTAATTCGCAAGCTTAGCATAAGATCAGTTTGACAAGGCCTGAATTGAGTCAGGTTGCATGTCTTCTTCATAAGCAATTTCACGCCCTCATAATATAATTCTGAGCGTTTTTCAGGGTTGCCATAGTTTTTTCATATTCAAATTCCCCGACATTTCCAGGTTTTTCCCTGACCGGTTCAGCTAATACTATCCAATTTTTAACCTTTTTTTCATATAATTGCGTTTGCCAAACCTTTTGCATGCGTGTCTATGTTCTAATATATACAACTGACACGATCAGCTTCAAATCTCTTTGCACATTGTAATTTCCTGGCTTCTTGAAAGATCTTTAAATTCGCCGACTTTTTAAAATATCTTAAAATTCCCCGACTTTTTAAAATATCTTAATATTCCCCGACTTTTTAAAATATCTTAATATTCCCCGACTTTTTAAAATATCTTAATATTCCCTGACTTCTTTGGCTCATTTTCAAATTCCCTGACTTTTCCCTGACCTGTAGCAACCCTGGTTTTTCATTTTACGCTAAATTATGAAAAAACGCTCAAAAAGTCAAATGAGAGTATAGACTTAAAAATCAGGAGGAAAATAAAAAGGTTATCAATTTTCAAAGATGATTAAAGTTGACCTGGCATTACAAAAACTCCACTGAGTTGTCAAACGCCTGTGGACCAAACACTTCAATATTGAAGTTACCTACTGCTAATTGTATAAATGGGTGTATTTGTTGCCTAATTTTGATGCATATGGTCTCCATAATGAAGCTTATAATAAGCAAAAGAATGTTTAAACCCTACTATATAAACATGCCATCATGCAATCACCAGAACATTAAAATTACCTCCAAAATAAGCATAAGATATTTGCGCAGTGGTAACTAAACCTTGTACACTGGATAAGCCAGTTCCTCTACTACTAGGCCCAAATGGCATCGCTTAACAGAGTGAATCCATCAAAAACGTTGTCTCAACTGTTGAGTTTACATACAGACTACTTTTTTTGAACTTGTTCTAAGTGACACGAGATTGAAAAGATCACCTTGATCAACCTAACTTCAAACTTTAATAGAACAAACAGTGCATGTTAATAAATTAGGTCTATTTTAAAAAGACATCGCATCAATAAAAATTAAATTTTTTCAGTTTAATTACTCTGTCCAAAAGCAAAATTTCACGAGTGCAGATGCAAACAAACTAAGGTGATAATACGATACTAAGCATTATCAAACATAAAAAGATCACTTTAAATTTAGTCGCGAGTTCATTTATCTAGGGCTATAAGTTCATTCTTCAAATTAACTAGCAGTCATTATTATTCTACTTTTAATTTGTTTCAATCTCAAAATGTTAATAGCTCTATTACGGTTGGAGTAAAAATCACGTAAAGAGTTAATATAATAGTATATTTGTATGCCTGTTTTGGGAGGAAATTTTAAAAAACCTGCCTTGATCTTGACCTAGAAAAGGATTTGGATCTAGAACGGCTCTTGGAAGGGCTTCTGTGCTTCTTGTCTCTGCTTCGAGAACGCCTTCTATCTCTTCGTCTATCCCGACTTCTACTACGGCTCCGACTAACGCTGCGTCGGCGACTCTTAGACCTTGACCTAGTTTCAAAGGATTAGCTTTGATTAGGAAATTTTATTTTAGAGCAAACTATCCCCTCTAAAACCCGTTATTGCTACTGCCTTTAAAAACAATGTCAGCTGGCCCCTGTGCTTTAGTCATCTTTGAAAATGCTCAGGTATGATTTACAGCCACATGCGTGTAAATTTTTTTGCACTTTTCTCATCATATTTATGCAGTTTAAGGATTGTAACAATGAGTAGCTTTGATGTGCTTTCAAACCTTTTTTCCTCCAGAGTTTCAGGCTTAATAACATCAATTTGTAAATGTATTAAAATAATTTTGAGAATCTGCTATTACTGTACATGGTTTTGAAAAACAGCTTATTAAATTGCAATGGGGCCCAACGCATGGCCATAGGATTTAGTATCGCTGTTTATGAGAAAAAAATAAACATTTCAGTTGAACAGGGATGACAAGGTACCGGTATGAATGCCACAGCTCATTGGTTAATTACTTTCAAAAGCATTATAAAGTCTAATCACTCTCAGCCACTGTAATGGGAACTATAATGGGCATAAAAAATAATTTCTATAGAGCATAAAAGCCTAGGCCTTGTGCAGTCAGACTGCCATAAATTTATTATATTTTAACGAGTAACCCTTTTCAATATCTTAATATAACTAATTAAACTATAACTAATTAAAATAAATGTTTTATAGCCATTCAGTACCAGTCAGGTAAAATGCCATGGTCAAGAAGTTTTGTGGAAAAGAATATGCTTGGTTTCCGAGGGGTAAATATATCAAGTTCCTTATTTCTAGGGAGTGAGGGAAAGGTGTTTACCATTAAGATCATTTTCTCAATGTTAGGGATGGAATGGTAATAATTCCAGTGTGTCGCTCGATTTATCCCAGAAATGGAAATAATAGTTAACACAATTGTCGCATATCGTTTGTTAAGAAGCAATTTTTTTTTTTTTTCAATTTTTTTGTCAAATATAGATAGGCAGAATATTAAAACCATTTTGTAATAAAAATTCACAAACATAAGCATGAGAATTTTAAAAGGAGGTTGAAGAGAAAAAAATTGTATTTTATTGGTTCTGTTTTTAAAAATAAGACTTGCTGAAACATTCAGAATGTCTGAATTGTCCAAAAAATAAATAAATACAAAACAGAAACCTTATTTTAGCAACTAATCAAAAGATACCCCCTTTAGCTAGCTGCGGTGACAGGTGCAGTGACACGTTTTTGGCATTACGCTAAATCATGATTATTTTCACATGTACAAGGTTGAGTTACTATGGATTAGCCTTAGTTCTCTTTTTAAAGAGACTGTAAATATCCCTAAGGAGCCCTGTCACATTTTTTAAAAAAATTACGTGGTATTGATAAGTCAGTTTACATTTGCTTACTCTCAGTCTCAGGGGGTGATGACAATGAGACGTGGTATTTGAAAATGTAGCAGCCTCTGCTGGGAGATTTACAGTTCCTTAAATTAAATGCCAAAATCGGGAGCTTTTCCATTCAATAGCAGAATCAATAGAAAAATCGATTGAAAAAAATTACTTCATTTTCCTCTTCACCCTCCCTTCAATTTAACTATAATTTAATTTAACTATAATTACTTTTTGTAAAGCTTTAAATTACTATATAATTTTTCGTTTCTTGCAGTAATTTATCGAAAATCTCTAAATTGGATTTGTCAGTTAAAATAGAAAATATGGTAAAAGAAATAGGTAGCTGTCCGAATCCAAACTGGGTCTATTCAACTTACGGGAATCAGTTTCAAGCAATAGGGGATGACATTTTTTCCATCTAGCAAGGAAGGACTAAAAATTACTATTACGTTGTCTTCACAAATTTTTTCTCTGCTCGATCACTAAGCACTAATTGGAGTGCTACTAGAAGGGGATATACAAAGTTTCATCTCAACTAGACCCATCACCTAAAATCTAATCATTTTCTATGCTGAAATGAGGAATTCCATTTTTTTTAATACCTCATATGCTTACTTCTGCATACATACATACGGCAATCGAATAGTACAGGTGCCATTTGTATCCAACGAGGATATAGAGGTACCACGACCACATGGTCCCAGAGCCTTTTCTAAGCAGCGACTAACCTTTGCTTTTGGTACCATACCCAAAGCTTGGTACGATTCCGCGAATTCAGTTTATATTCTTACCTCTGCTGACTAAAAATGTTTCAGCGATTTATATTTTGGTGAAATTTACAGCACTTGCATATGATCAGGGTTATAACGGTCAAGGTAACTGCAAAACGTTTTGCTTGCCACAACCAACTGGCGAGACCCCCCCCCCCCCCCCCTGTTCAACCTACTTGCAGTCAACTACCATCATTGTTTTTAAATCCAGGGGTTTAATGGTCTTGGACATAAGGCTCGTGTAAAGCCATGTTGTTTAAATACTAATGAAGATCTATGTCACCCAAGTGTTTTGGGACAATGTGAAAAGATCTTTGTTTTTCTTATTGATCTTAGGTGACAGAGATGGCCCAAGTAGTTCGACAAGAGTGATATTCCTAATATTAAATTCCAAGATATCACTCATAGCACATCAAAGCTAAGACTTTTTGATAATTCACTTTTAAGATGGTTAAATTAATCAAACCTTGCTCGTCTACGTCTGGATCCTGATCGTGACCTGGAACGGGATCTTCCACCACCACCACCACCTCGTCTCGGGTAATAGCGGTCTCTGTCAGATTCTGGGCAGTCCCTAGCCCAATGACCAGGTCGTCTGCATCTATAACACTAATCACTCCAAAGTTAAACCATATCTCGATTGAAATTTTGACTTGGACAGCTCTAAAGAAGTAGTGTTTTCTTTTCCTTTTTTTTTTTTTTTTTTTAATAAAATGCAATTAAATTGCGTTTACTTTATTAATAATACCAAGAAAGAATAGAAGTTACACTGGGAATTCTTATAAGCTATAGACCCCATTCTGTGAACATATTCTGAACTGTAGGTGGTTACTTTTGTATTACTAGCTGACAAGATTAAACAGTCAACTATCTCATTGTTAGTGGTTTTACCGATAGGTTGCTAGTAGCAAAGACTATTGAGATGTTCGGCAAAATGTATGCGGTGTTAATTCCTTGGGTTAGAGTGCTTTTTTAATCATGAGGATAAGAAGGCGTTATCAAGCAACTAATTACCTAGATTAAAAAATGAAATGTAAGTAACGAAAAAAATATGCAATACTTGTCTTAATCTAGTTATTTTGAGATTACGGCAGGCGGGGTTAATAAAGGCATAATTTTTTGATTGGTCATTGGAGTTTCAAACCGTTTTCTAGCAACCACTCCCACAATTCGAAGATGAATGGGCTCACCCTGCAACCCTTAATTCCCAGTGTAACTTTTACCATTTCTTGATGATACAGCAGTTGGTGAAGTAGAGGTATATCATATCCCTTATAGATGACACATTTGCAGAAACGAAACTTCTTGCGAGCCTTAGATAATAAAAAAGCGACAGTACGCTCACGCTAACAGCTGGACGATACGAGGGTCCTCTAGCCCATTCCACAACAATACTTTGCCCGCGAAGTTCCCTTCCATTTTCATACTTTACAGCGTCCTATAGAAGATACAAAAATCAACTGCATTAAAAAAAATTCAAGCGTTAACGTGAGATCTTCACTCAATTTTTCGTTTCAACGGACCAAAAGTACCAGTTTTTTAACACTTGGAATCATATAAGGATAGTGGAAGAGTATTATAAAAAGTTTATACAGAATGAAATCTTAAAGGAACTCACTCTAAGAAAAATATCTTAAAGAATATTTTAGAAGGAGTCTATGTTTAAAGAAAGTTTAAATATTTTCTCTTCTTAGTATAAGGCCCACTTCTCTAGAAATCAGTAAGTGGTAGCCGATTAAATTTTTTAAGAGAAACAGGAGGAGTTTAGATAAATGGCGACGGATGGAGAACCTACTATTGTTAAACCTTAAAAATAAGTTTCAAAATATTCACCACACATTACGATTTTATGGTTATTATAGTCCCAGACTTAAGAACGCCATATTTATTTCGGTTGAGCGCAATACTTCATGTCTTAGCGATGATATCATTTGCATGGAGTTAAAAAAAAAAAAAAAAAAAAAAACTGTTCAGGACATAACAAAGTGGGTCCTAAATAAATTGTTTCCAATTGAGAAATTAGTACCTAAAAATTGTGTATGACAACTCTTGAAGGGTTCATAAACATAAAACTTGATTTTTCCAGTTTTTAATGGTTAATTTGCCCTAATATTTCAAGGTGCACCAAATTTTTTGAAAACACAAATAAAAACTAGGATTTTAGCTGACCAATTTTGTATCATTGGAGTTCATGATTAAGTACTTGTGCTTACATAAATTTGACTGATTTATGCGTGTTCTTAAGGGTTTCCATGATTTTTTAGCCACATTCAAATTCCCTGGTATTAATACTAGGTTTTCCAGGCCTTGAAACCATACCATGTAATCAAATGCATAGTTGTAACTACTACTCTAATGAATAAGAATGATTAATATAGGATAAGTATGAACTATAGATTTGTTTGTGGTTTTCATAAATATACAAAAACTTTTAATGGTAGAGACTTTTGAACTAAAAGGGATACTAGACTCTGGAAACAAGTTATTTTTAACAACTTACACTTAAAATTTGGGAAAAACATCAACGGGTTTGTGGCAATTCAAATCAGCCCATTAGGCTCGAAGAAATTTAAGATTTATTTCATAAGGACTCAATTGCTGATGCCAATGAGTTCCGTCTTTGAGATTGAGCTTGAAGCAGTAAAGACTGATAAAAATAGCGCACTTTAAAGTTAAATAAGTTTACCTGCTATTTTTCTACGATATTTCATTGACATTTGCAACTAATTTTCTCTAGAATTTTTACATTCCAAAACTGATTTAGGTTTAGCTGATCTAGTTTGCGACTTTGATAATTAGTTGTAGATTATGGCAAAACCTTTGGTTAATTTTGATACAGTTTTCAAGCATATTATAACAGTTTACTCATCGGGTTCATATTTGCCATAAGAGTTTCATAATAATATAAATTATTAAATGGTTTTTTGGATAGAACTTTTCGATCAAATTATAGAGTGAATTTAACAGGGAATTCCACTGAGTGCTCTAGACAAAGAGAAATCTTTCTGAGAGCAAGCTTTATATTCCACTAGGCGAATCAGAGCATTGCTGACCAAATTTACACTCAACTGGGAAAATTAAGAGTTAATGGGGCAATATTTATTGCTTCTTTAATGAGAGTGTAGAGCTCGGAATTCGTATAATTTTTATTAATTGGATAAAATATACAAAAATCACGTATATTATCTGTATGATTAAAAATAGACTATTTTTCATTTGAATTAACTTATTCGAAGATAATGTAAAAAACTTAATCCATATCCATTTTTATCTGAAATTGGCTTTATCTTAGAATATTATTTGTACTATACGTTCGGATAAAAAATTCTAATTTTATTTTCGTGAAAAATAATGAAATAAAATATGATTTAAAATCTTAGTTTCGTTGTTTTATTCTTATCCTTCAAATTAAAAGTCAATTTGAAATTTTTTTCTTATATTTTGGACTAATTCTGGAAATGTGAATTTTCTTATCCATTGAAAAGGAGTAATTTGTTCGTAGATAGGGCGCCAAATGCTTATCTTCGGGTAAACCTTATACATTTAACAATTATACGAATATACAAATTTCATTTTTTAGTTTAACAATTTATCAGATAAAATATCTGAAAATATACGTATAACAAGATAATGAATATCCGATTCCGAGCTCTATGAGAGTGCAACCAAAAATGAGCACCGATTTGATGGGGGGATACGATCTTTTTTTTTTCAAATTTCACAGTACACTGCTTGATCTAAAGCATGCAAGGTTAATAGAAATTGGGTTGTCAGCGATATTAGGAACGATCAGTGGTCAAGTGGAATTCGCTATAAGTTGGCAGAGAAGTCACCAAAAACGTTCAGGTAAAGTTATGTCTAAATGTTTCAGGTTTGAAGAGTCCTTCACGAATTTTGAAGGTGTTCTGATAAACAGTGCAAAAGCGGTTGTAAGCAAAGCACTCTTCCAACCCTCAAGAACACTACAAAAGTCTTGGGGAAGACTTCTTGACATACTGAGACTTCCCCAAGACCTCTTAAGACTACATAAGACACCAGAAAGACTTCCCCAAGACCTCTTAAGACTACATAAGACACCAGAAAGACTTCCCCAAGACCTATTAAGACTTAACTTTTTTTGGTAAGGGTACCAAGATATAATCTGCAACTCTTAGATTGCAGATGACTGTAAAAGGGACAATTTTTGGTGTATTTATTTTGGCCATTCCTATTTCTGCCAGAGTTCCGAGGAGAAAAAGCTCTTCAACCAATATTTCTGCTCTAAGGCAAGAAAGTGAAGTTTATATGACTATTTCTGAGTACACTCCGAGCAGATTTAGAGACATTTCTCTTTGGACTCCCGAGTTAAATTGAATAAACCCAGTCAAATATAGACATAATTCACCAGTTTCCAAACTAGCGGAGTCTAACAAACAGTCCAATGCTGTCTAAATTTTCCAGATTTCAGAATTATCAAGCCCAGGCAGAAATAGATGTCCAGTGGACCATCCATGAAGTTACGGAGCAGTTTGCAAAAACTCAGTAAAATCCTGGTAGACATACTTCAAGCCAAGAGTCTAAACTTTTTCTCCAGCGGGCAAGCACACCCGCTGCCATCCCTGAATAAGGCTTCAATCTATTAGTGCAGTTGAGAAACCTTGACCTACAAGCAACCCTATAAACAACTTTGACTGGAAGTGCGTTCCTTGGTAACGGAGTGAGACACTACACAAATTTTAAGTTTCGTTATAAGCCATGGAAAACCTAAAATTTACGATTGCACATTTCCCATCAAAGATGTCTTTTGCCAGGAAACTGTAGATAAAATAGTCAGAAAAAGAATATTTCTGTCCAGGTATTCGAGTTTTTGAAAAAATTATACCAGGATATTTTGTTCTGGGTTTCCAGGAACATTTAACCAGGGTTAAAATAAGACTGTCCATAAGTTGGTTGTCTAATTTCGCCAGCATTAACTCACTATCTAAGCCTTGGGGTTAGAAATAGAGGCTATTTTCCCAGGGTTTGGGCACTCCCATAAATACAGACTTTCTACCTGGGATCGACACTCTGTGTCTCTTACAATGAGCCCTGTCTATATAAAATGCTTGGTGCATCATTGCTTTCTCAGGGTGCGCCTGCATATTAACAAATGTAACAAGTTAAGGTTGGCTGGGTTAGCAACATGGCGGCATTTTTCATAAAGTCTTACCAGAAATTCATAAATAAATTAGGAATATTTGTTTGTTTTTTGTGATTGCGTTTCAATAGTCCTTGACCCTCTTCTGAGGGAAGTTGTAGGAAAGAGGAAGGTCTTATGTCCTTAGGCAAAACTGAGTCAAAACCAGGGCAACTAAATTTTTTTTTTTGCGAATCAAGTCAGCAATGTCAGTTCAAGATAACCAATAATATAAGTTTTGATAAGCACTTAGGGGTGGAGCTCTTTCTTGAGTCTGAATACGGTGAAGGAAGAAAGTACAACATTCCTTCAATATTTATTTAGAAATTCCTGGTCTTACTGAGAGAGCTATGGTTTTTTCAACAGATATTTAAGCAAATAATACCATCTTACCAAGAGTTTTTATGAGCGAATTACAAGATCAAATAAATATGGCAAAATAATTGATTTTAAAATTTATGAATATAGTGACGGACATACGCTCTATATTAGGCACGGAATGACAGGCACAAGGTACCAATTTGCTCGTTCACGGCGGTTGTAGGGAAAGATGGGCCAGGGACTTAATGATCACGGACGGATGCGAGATCATTTTATGGCTCACCACCGATAAACCGGGATCAAGAATGATTCAGAGAGAGCGACGGTAATCTGTTGCGCACGGCATTTTTCGGAATGAAAGCCCAGAACTGATACGGTCTCAACTGATAGAAATAGAGTGTGTAGGACAACTGGCAAATTGGCTACGGCTTGATCGAGAGAGAGTGAGAAGGACTAGTTCGACCCGGACATAGGAATCTCAGGGGACTCTGTCAGGCACTCGGCTTAGGTCAGGAACATCTAGTGACTCCGTGAGTGACAATCTCTCAGAACAGTTACAAAACCAAATTATAGTAATTTAAAAATAAATCATTTTTGTTTTTGTTTGAAAAATATTCTGAAGGGGATTAGTTCTTAAGGGTTCCCTGTCATCACTTGAGCTCTCGGAAGACATTGTTTTCAAATTATTTTAGTGTCACGTATGAGGGGTCAGAAGTTTCATAAAATCAGAATTATTACTTTTGACGTTATTTCACTTACATCAAGAATCTATAGCAAGTTAAACATTGAAAGAGACCGAAGCTCCAACCAAGAACCAGTTTTAATACATGAATTATATTCCATTCCGATTAGTGAAGCAGAAGGAAAATGAGAGTAACTACTCCTTTGAGTTGGCTTAGTTTGTCACAAGCGTACAAGTAGCCTACAGAAATACACTTAGTCACAGTTCTGTTCAGCCCAGCAATTTTTTATCCCAAACTGGCAAAATACCTATATGTACACCTAGTATGCGAGTAAATGTATTCCTCTGTAATTGATTAACCAACCCTTAATAATTCCCCGACATACAAGTTTTCAGTCTTCTCCGAGCCCATCCGCTGGCTCCTTACACGAAAACAAACAGTAAAATTGGTCTATCTCATCAAGAATTTTCATCTCAGGCCGAGTAAAAAAACACCATATTTGCAGTCTTTTTTAATCCACCCTCTTCTTGTCTTAAAAACTAAGATTAACCCCCCCCCCCCATAATATCTTATTGCTTCCCAAATCATAGGTCTTTGTGACATGCAATGGCAACAGGAATAGCGAAACTGAAGTTACAAAGACTGGGAAAACACCTTCCTGAAAGTGAGAACCTGAAGAGTGGAAAAAAAGCTAGTGAAGCGCTTCACCATCCTTCACAAGGCTAGGGCTTGAAGTATACCTGAACCATCATGCTTCAGCACAGTAGAAAATTTCTGGGATTTTTTTCGATTACGGTCAGATGTGTACCGGAGCATTTGCCTACTACACGCATGTTCTTCTGCATGCCTGAACATTATGAATCTTGCCAAGGAGGCTTGGTCTGCTCCGTTTACCTTTGACAAGGTTGTTTTTTGAATTTAGCCTTCACTAAAGCTAAAATCTAATCTTATTCAGCTTACAGTAATTATTAACTTCATCCATAGCTTTAAATTTAGTGTAAATATATAGATTTATAGGAATTACCATGAAATTACATTACTCAAAAAATACTACTAAATCTATTTGGAGTTCATGAAAAATGTGACAACCTCACTTTTCAAATCAGCGACACCAAAAAAAAATTGAAATTTTAGACCCGAATACTCAAATGATCAAGGAACCACAATTTATAGACGGGCTTAGATTTTAAATCCAGAAGATGACAGGGACTGAAATTGAAGTTTTAAACAGCTACATGTTAAGATTCTCAGTATCACGGGTGTTCCCTACCTTATTTTCCCACCAGGCAAGAAGAAATTATCAACTGTGATGCTTATAATTATAATGCATGCACAAAACTAAGCTTATTGCTCTGTTAATGATGTTTTCCAGGGTATATTTTTAATCAAATCTCTCCAAACTGTGTACCTATATTAAAAGCGCGACTTAAAACAATAAAATCATTGAAACTTCTTACTTCGGCATCTCTTCTGTCATCGTAGTCCACGAATGCGTAAGCCATTCCTATTAACAAAATAACGAAGATTAAACTAAAATCCACATATATATATAACATCACAAATGTATTTTAAAACAATTGTCTTAATCCGTTGAACACCTACTTGAATTTATTTCAAATGGGTTTCAGTCGATTAAATTAATTTAGCGAGCAATTGGTTGGAGGATAAATATACAAATTTAACCTCTCGGATTTGCTTGCATTTTTGATGTTCCAGATATGGATTGTCCCCCAAAGGCAGACCACGGCCAAATTATAGCAGAATTCCTTATTCTCAAAAAGACTTGATACTCCATGCAGTATCAAGTCTTTTTTGAAAATAACGAATAGCTAAATCCATGGTACGTAATTTTAATATTAATCGTCCAAAATGCATGGAAATTTCCATTAACTAATGGTTAAGTTATTTATATTATTTTCTAGGATTAGAGTACTTTTATTAAAATTGAAAAATGCACTAGGATATTTGTAAAAATACTTAGAATTTTTGGTTTGTATTAAGATTTGGGATTTTTTAATTTTTTAACTGGGATTGAGTTTATTTTCATAATACTGAATTTGTGGATTTCCGAAAATTAAGATTTTTACAGTGGATCTAACAATTTCTGGATTTTTTTTTTGTTTAAATGCTAAGGGTCATCTATAAACTAGGTCACGCAAAAAAGTTCAATTTTTAACCCTCCTCCCTATCACACTTCCGTCACGAAGCAGTGAACCCCTCCCTTTTAGTGTAAGTCTCACGAATATTCTCAACTGTAGAACATAGATGTTGCTCTCCCACTCAAACATGTGGACAAAATATTAAAGGCCTAGGATTTCTTCTGCCTGTCACATGCCTGCTTCACTGGAAGTGGGATCACCTTCTGAGCTTCCCCTTGGGTAGTGAGGCAAGAGAAAGCCTGGAGGGTGAGTTTGTTTCCAGGGTGACAGGCAGAAGTAATCCTAGGCCTTTAACATAATATTCAACCATAATTGGAAAAAAAGTGAAGAATTTTTAGAGGAAAAAGCGACTCAATATCAATCCCGCATTTAAAATTTTGATTAATTTTTTGTATTTCATCTAACTCTGGGAATTTTCTAATTAGGACAATTTTTTTTCTTCCAAATTAGAATATTTTAATCATTGGGCAAGCCAATTTCTATGAGAACATATGGAATAAAAAGTAAAACTGACATAACACAATAGGGTAGTATCATTTCATGGGGCTTCACTAAGCTGCCATTTCAGGCAAGATTTAACTTGGGTTGGCAGGGAAAGGGGGGTTTGTTACCGTTAATAGGCCAGAACGCCTGTAACGTTTGTTCTCCCCTTATAGTAGCATTGTAGTTTTAGTTAAATTTAAGAGTTTGATTCTAGATCAATTTGACAAGGTCTGAAATGAGTCAGTTTGCATATCTACTTTAAGAAAAAAAAAAAATTACCAGTTGAAGAATGAAAAACAAAAAAGCATTTGGAGTTTTCAGATTTCATTGTTAAACCCTTAGAATACAAATTATCCCGAGAAAACACTGTCGCACCCGACATGAAATCCACAATAATGGGATTTTCGCATGAAAATTAAAAAATCTTCCGCTGATAAGATTTTTCAGGTATTTTTACTACCCCCTAATAAAGTAGCATCATTCGAGATAGAGTAAACATGTAAAGTATTCCAGAAAAGGAATAATACTCATTCTTTTTTCACACACCCGCTAGACCATTGTAGAACCCATTACAATTCTCATGTACTTAAAAAGGTACATCATTTTAGGGATGACTTAAAGGTATTGAAGGGAGAAGATCCCTATGATACAGAATGTATTAAATTCCATTTCTTTCAGTTACGATTTCATTTTTTGGAAACATTAATAAAGTTTAATATAATGAACTAACTTCAAAATATTAAAATTAAGACTTTAAAATAAGGGTTTATTTATTTAGTTTTAAGACCTTTTGTTTGCATACAAAGGATTCGATCGCCTTTAAGGCTTGGTCTTTTACCTTGCACTAAGCCTAATTATGAAAAAATTTAACACATCAAAAAAAACTGCTCCTATTCATGCCTTTTAATAGAGTCTCAAAATAATATATAAAATAATGAAAGCAAATACAAATATATCGCTGCACACTTGTAGCTTTAAAATCACCCATGGTAGTATATAGAATTGAAGATGGAGGTTCAGTCCCGATTCAAACGCTGAAGAAGTTAAGACCTGCCTCGTTACAGCGTTAGGCCTAGCTAAGATTATAGGGTACCGGGCACGCCGGTTAAAGCCGCCCAATAGACCGAGGCTTAATTAACCAGAAAAGAATATTAAGAAAATTAAATTGCAGATACTCACCATACTTACCATACTTCACAACACATCTAACTAGCCTACCATACTTTTCAAAAACTTGCTCAACATCTCTTTCTCTAGTATCAATTGGTAAGCGCCCAACAAATAATTGAGCGCGGCTCATGTCGCTATTCTACCGTCACCGAATGACGAAGGAGCGATATTGCCGTTTCGCTTACAAAATGTAAAATGGCTACCGAAATAACCGAACACAGACGTGCCGCTCACGCGTAGTGCTGAGTTACTATTCCTGCCCCCTACGTTATCCACCTAGCACAAGCTAGGCCTAAGCCGCCCACCCTAAATTGTGTGAAATTAAAATATAAAATTAATTTTTTTATTTTGATACGTACCGTACTTACCGTATTTAAGGTGGCATCGTATAAGCCTACCATATTTTTCAAATACTTGTTTAACATCCTTTTCCCTAGCATTATGTGGCAATCGCCCCACAAATAATTGACCTCTGCTCATTTTCTACTAAAAAATTGCTAATCTACCACGAACACTGCTCTTCATAAGTGCAAAAAAAAATGCGACCTTTTCAGTTTAGATTTTTTTGTAATGTCTCAATTTTAAATTTTTCATCATTGTTTTAAATAGGCCCCAATATATGTCATTTAATAAGATTGAATGATAAAATCAAATATATGAATTTGAAAGACAAAGGAAGAAGCTGTGGCGGAATAATACAAATTAGGGCTTATGAGATTTAACATAAAAGTAGTTACAAGCTCTCCTTTTTTCCACCGGAGCTGCGTTCAGCGACGCACATCAATGCGCCAAGAAGGCTACCAAAAATTGACTCGTTGAACGATCCCTCTGATCATTCCTCGACCGGTACTCAGGAAAGGAAATAAGAAATTTTTCTTATTGACCAATTGTCCAGTAACCCCCTTTAAAATTCAAAAGTTATCGGACATTTAACAAAATTACCGGACAATGCTACATTTCCTGTATTGAAAAGTACTTTTTTTTATCGGACATTTGTCCAGTGACCCCCTCTTAAAAATAAAAAGTTATCGGACATTTGGAAAATTTATCGGACAAATGACCAGTGACTTGTGCTTATTTCCGTCCCTGCCGGTACTTATCTTTTAGTTAAGTTCCTAGACTGGTACACCTACGACACGGGCTTTCTTTTGAAGTATAAAAATGGAAATAATGCAAAATGGACTCTTATTAACAATTATCCATATTCTTTATTAAAGACCTTTAAAGTGTAGCAGACGTTTTTCGCTTTTCAGCCAGGAAAACACCCTGTTCACACAGATATAATAAAAAAGTCGAAAAACTCTTAGATTTCGATTGAAAATTGCGTATTCGAAATGCTAACAGTATAGACCAATGAATCCAAGTTGTTTTTCCATCACAGAAGCCGGCCTTTTTTTTTCTTGTCTTTGCACCGAAGCGGTGAGTACCGGACACATGTTACCATGTATTCGAAACTACCTGGAATCCTGACTCCCTGAGCCCGACGCTTTTCGTCAAGCAAGAGACTATAGATTAAAAGCTTCAAGTCTTAAACAAGGAGGATCAGAGAAGGAGAGGAAATGTGGGGCTGCGTTGAGTTAGAGAGAGAAGAGCCAACCTCCCACTCGGGTGGAAAGGGGGGATAGGAAATTCTCGAGGTAAACTGTTGTCACGTGGTCGCTAGCTAGCGCGTCTCATAAAGGATTCGTTTTACCCACGCGACAACATTTTACCACGAAACGTCTCTACCCCCGTTCTCCCAGAGTGGGAGTTTAGGCCGACGCAGTAGGAACCGCGCCGTCCCCACATTTCCTTTCCTTCTCTGATCCTCCTTGCCTTAAATGACATTACCAAAGATTTCCCTATTCTATGGTCTGTCTGGGCGAGCCTCCATGTATCTATTGGGGCTGTGGAACTGAACTAAACCATCTGTTGTTTATGCCCAAGAAAAATCTGTCTGCGCGGGAAAAAGGGGAGGCTCTAATTGGCACATTTATTTTTTACAAACTCGGTTTTACAAACTGCACACGATCAGCTATTATGCTGATCGCTAAATTCAAACCGAGAGAAAGCGTCCCTCTGTTGCTATGGCGACGGGAGCGGAGCTTAGGGCTAGGGTTTCAATTCATTTAGTACAGCTAAGACTCCACCCCTTTAGAGGTCTCATCAATTCAGTTCAGTTCAATTAGGATAGTCCCTTTAAATGTCTGACTACTGAATAAAATATTCTTATTTCCAGGCCTGGTTAGGGGTTAAATGTTCGATACAACGCCATCTAGTGGCCAAAATTTGTACTACGCCTAGACTTTTTTTGGCCGTTTGATTACCACACCTTGCTTCGTTAGCTCTAACAATGTAATTATATTAAAAAAATATTAATTTATTTTATTAAACTTTATTCTGCGTCTTAAAGATCAAAAACTCAACTTTCAGACGAAAGTGTCCGGGAAAATTGCAAATTTGTAAGTAAACTACTAATATAATAATTACATTGCCTTCTTAACCAAGGCTTAGTTTCACATTTCAGTTTTCACTATTCACTCACGTGACGGTAATTAACCCTAACCCTTTTTTCAATTTTTTGTAAAGTTTGGTTGCGCTGAATCGCTGATGATGGTTCCCTTTGTATGCCAATCCTATACTGCAAGTCTCCAGGCGTGAGATAAAAAAGTGGAAGGATTCCCTCATTGAATTATATTTTTACCTGGCTATATCACTCTTCTTTGGGAACATGTTTTCTTAGAGGCAGCGACAGAAAAGCCTGGTAAGTTCTTTACATTGTTTTTTTAAAGTCACTAGGGGTTTTGATAGATATTTCAAAACTGCTACCTTCTCAGTTTAATTCTGCGAACTATCTTTTGAAACAGTGGGAAGTTATATTATTTTGCCATCTATATTATTTCGGATTTAAATATATAGCCTGAATAATTTTGGGGATCTTGTTAAATGGCTTAAGCCCTCAAAGATACGGAACAGCTGAAGTAGATAGCCGACTTATTTAGTTAGGGTAAAAAGCAGAAAATTTACGAAAGCAGTGAAGTACCCGATTATCATTTTGTAACATTCGGATGAAAGTTTAAAATCATCAACATTAATGTTAAAGGGGAAATTGACGAGGGAACTAAAAAGCGATTGTATGATTACTCGCAGGCCCCAAGTATGTTCTACAAATTAGGTATGAATATCAAATGCAGGAGAGTCCTCTCTGATATAGATTCTACAAAAAAAGTCACGCTCTTAAAAGATTTTACTCCGAATAGAGTTCTGTAGTTTTCTAGCACCATGTAAGCTTCATGTCTGCCTCGTCCTCATGGTTCTCTCCGTGGTTAGTGGTTAATATAATATAGATAGTGTGGTGCTTTCACGATTTTGATGACTTGGTTTTGTTAGACTCGAAGCTGTTCGAGTAACAAGCCAGACTATTTTCTATTTGACATTGTTTGTTTCTATTCTGACCACGTATACGAACAAAAATGATCTGATTGGAAATTCTGGGAGGGTTTGATGCTTTGAAGTATAAAGAACCTCCCACATCCTTTGTTGAGAGATTGCCATCTTAGTGTTATTTAATTTCAGGAATAGAAGTTACGCAATCTTTTAAGACTTTAATTCTAATGGATCTGTTGATTGGTTTTCCACTCTTTTATAATTACATATAAGATTATGTTCAGATATTTTTGGATTTCCCTCAAAGTGTGTACAATCCGACTTCCTGATGAAAAAATCCCAAGTTTATTCCCCATAGAGAGTGAAGAGGGTTAGATCTTGTCATTCCAAAGTGGGGCAGAATATAGAAACTTTTATATTTGAAAAAAATCAAGTCTGGGTTTCATTCGACGGTTTGAGGCTAGATTTCTGAATTCGATGATTTTTTCGCTTTTACAAGGCCAAAATGGATTTAGGCTTAATTGTCAGGGTGTCCCTTGATAGAGAGTTCAAATCAGATGACCATAACGTCCTTGGAGAAAGAGACTTAACACCAGTATGGAAATAGTGACATCACACGCATTGATGTAGATTGTGAAGGAATATGGTTGTATACAGCCCGCAGCGAAAACACGCTGCATCTATAGTAAGGAAAGCGCATGATTGTAATCCGAAGGGATAGATAATAGGTCATCATTATCCTATGAATATTACATGTTCCTACATTTAAGTGCACGCTGCGTGACTCTGATAAGGGAATGACCATTCCAAACCTAAGACAAAATTTTTATAAGTTATGAATAACAAAATTATCCATCACTGGCTAACGTAGTCATAAATTACTCTGAACTAGTTAACATTTGCATCTCCTTAATTTTACGAATAACTTTTAACTGCCTTATACTGGAAATTCACGTGGCCTAATTCATCTTGAGGTGAATCGCATTCTTAACTATTTGAATTGTGTATTTGGGATTGGCTTGCTAGATTTTTCTCGAATTTTAGTTCAGTTTATAATAGTTTTAGATTTTCACAATTTTTAGTTTTATGTCTAACCCGACTGGTTTTTTAATAGGTTAGCTCGTCCCTGGCAAAGAGATTATCTTAACCCTGTACGAACAATAATATTAAGTTTACTTATTTGTCACACGAATTGAAAGATATTTTTTTTACAAAGTTAGTGAAAGCTGGGGCAGGTTTATATGTCATTTTAAACAATCTTGAGGTTAGAACGAGTTAAACTCCTGTGGAGTAGTTTCCCAGGCTTTTAATTTTACGCCACTCTAGAAACAAATGCATTTCTCGCATTATAGGCATGTTCTTCGTTTTGATTTTTTAATAAGGTGAAACTTAGGGTAGATGAGAAATTAGACGGGAGAGTTTTCTGATACGAAAGCCATCTTCTAAATTATTCAAGCATTTGGATATCAATCGTGGGCTACTTGGTCAGCTAGGCCAGTTTATTTTCATCAAGGAAAACTTCGTAGATACCTGAGGTTCGTAAAGAATTAGAAAACGGAACAAAATATATCTATTTTAGTTGCGGAATCTTGCCAAAATCGAATTCCCCCGTGCTTGAAAATTCGGCTGAGGATACACCTGTTGTCAAGTTTAACTGTTTATTTTGTAAATCTTTTACGAACCTTTGTATTTCTATTAGGCTAGATGCTGTAAATTCGTGACAAAATGGCGAAATATTTTGAAGTTTTAATTTCAATTTTTATTTCAAAATTCCTTCAATTTATAAAAGCAAATACGCGGTAAACCATATTAATGGAATTATAAATAATTTAACCATCAAATTATTTAAACTTGAACTTATTAGCGCCATTTTATGCCCAGTGTTGGGAATTGTAAGAATGCAATTTTAGTTTGCTTAATGGCGCCGCGCTGTAATTGGTTTTTAATTTGTAAAAGGGTCCCTTTAGACCGTATAGAATCCAGCAAATGTCTGCCTCGCTCCCAATATAATCTCAGGAATACTTTGGTCTTTGTTTTAGTAATGGTTAGTGGTTAATATAACGTAGATAATGTGGAAACCCTGTCCGAAGACTAATACAAAGTTTTATCTTAGTTGTCACACGTTTTTGAGGTCTTGGGGAAGTCTTTCGGGTGTCTTATATAGTCTTAAGTGGTCTTGGGGAGAAGTCTTTACGACTTCTCCAAGACATTTGTAGTGTTCTTGAGGACCTCGTTTAGGGATATTATTTTTTTAGAGGAAAGTTAGCAAATGCTGAGGAAGGTTTATACTTTAAACAACCTATAAGTAAGAACTAGTTAAACCCTTATAGAGTAGCTTGCCGCGCTTGTAATTTCACGCCACTCTTTAAACAAATGCCATTCTCGCAAAATCGATACCCGAAGAAAGTGGGGGTTAGGCAAAATAGATTGATTTTTCAAGTTGCTGGATCTTGCCATAGTCTGTAATACCCTTTTCAGACGAGGCGTAATTATCCTGGTTTAATAAGATCTAACCGAGGTTTATAGAACTGAGAAGGCTCCGTATACCTCAGTTAGGTGTGATTAAACTGTCTAATTACGCCCTGTCTGAAGAGGGTATTAGGGCCCAAAAAAAAGTTAGGCTTAAGAGGTCTTGGGGAAGTGTTAAAGACTTCCCCAAGACATTTGTAGTGTTCTTGAGGACCTCTTCAGATCAGACTAACTTTTTTCAGTAGGGGGGAATTTTAACAGGCTGTTTAGCCGAGAATTTCCTCTTGTATGAAAAATCCTAGTGAAATGGGCTGAGTTTAAATCCTTCGTCTAGGTTAATAGTTTATATTCTATATCTCGAGCGATTCAGTAGATACTTTTAAGCTTTTTAACTTTTGTAAGAAAGTGGCAAAATGGGGCAATATCTTAGCTTCGCGTAGACCATTAATACGAGAGCCGTTTAAATTTAATAAGAAATAACTCGTCAAATTGTTTAAACTTGAAATTATTTGCCCCATTTAACGCCCAGTGATAGTAATTTTGTAAGAACGCGATTTATTTTGCCGAATGAATTGTGTATTTAGGATTGGCTTGCTAGATTTTTCTCGAATTATAGTTTAGTTAAATTTATAATAGTTTTAAATTTTCACAATTGTTTGTTTTATGTCTAACAGACTGGTTTTTAAATAGGTTAGCTTTTCCCTGACAAAAAGATAATTTTTAACCCTGTATGAACACAAATTTTAAGTTTACTTATTTGTCACACTAATTTGAAAGATATTTTTCTTTTACAAAGCTAGCGAAAGCTGGGGCAGGTTTATACATAATTTTAAACAACCTATAGGTTAGAACTAGGTAAACACCTGTAGAATAATTTGTCAGGCTTTTAATTTCACGCCACTCTAGAAACAAATGCATTTCTCGCATTATAGGGTGAAACTTTAACCATCAAATTATTTAAGCTTGAAATTATTTTACGCCCAGTGTTGGGAATTGTATAGAATCTACCAAATGTCTGCCTCGACCCAAATGGGTCCTTGCATGGAGGCAGACCCAAATGGGTCCTTGCATGGTTAATATAATCTCAGGAATACTTTGGTCTTTATTTAAGTAATGGTTAGTGGTTAATATAATATAGTTAATGTGGAAACCCTGTACGAAGACTAATACTAAGTTTTCTTTTCTTAGTTGTCACTCGTTTTTGAAAGATTCGTTTTTCAGGTTTATATGTAATTTTAAACAACCCATTCGTAAGAACTTGTTAAACTCCTATAGAGTAGCTTGCTGGGCTTGTAATTTCACGCCACTCTTTAAACGAATGCCTTTCTCGAAAAATCGATACACAACCTTCGTAAAGAAAGTGGGGGTTTGGCAAAATAGATTGATTTTCAAGACGCTGGTTCTTGCCATAGTCTGTAAGGGCCCTTACAAAAAAAAAAAAGTTAGTCTTAAGAGGTCTTGGGGAAGTGTGAAAGACTTCCCTAAGACTTTTGTGGTGATCAGACAAATTTTTTCGGAAGAAGAGAATTTTAATAGGTTGTTTAGCTGAGAATTCCCGCTTGTTTGGAAAATGTTAGTGAAATTTGTTTAAATCTTTCGTCTAGTTAAACTATTTATTTTCTAAATCTTGTCTGAACTTCAGTTTTTTTCTATTACGCTAGATTTCCCCCAACTTAAAGTAGAGCAATCCATTAGATACTTTAAAGCTTTTACTCTTTTGTAAATAAGTGGCAAAATGGTGCAGTATTTTAACTTCACAATGACCATTAATACGAGAGCCTTTTTACTAAATTAAATACGAAATAACGCTTGAAATTTTGATGTCTTTTAAAAATTCCTTCAATTCCTCAATTTAAAACCGTATTAATGGCATTTGAAAAATTAATTAATTTTTAAAATCAAATTATTTGATATTATTTGCACCATTTAAAGCCCAGTGTTAGTAATTTTGTAAGAACGCGAATTATTTTGTCGAATGACGCTGCGCTTTAATTGTTTTTTTATCATACAAGGGGTCCCTTTAGACGAGTCTGTCACCGTCTCTCTCTCTCATCAATCAGCCATCAAGACGAAGGAACACGAGACTGGATTTCATGGATGGAGGATCTCTACATATTCTGATGCGAGGCTATCGAAACTGCTACGAATATAGAGTGGAGGCTTTCAAGGATCATGAGAGAGAGAGACTAGTCGACTTAAAGGACTCCTTCGAGTGGAGCTTCAAAAAAGGGTGGGAAAGAAATCCCTCAGCAAGGGACCCTTTTATCCCTTTCTGCGGGAATTCTTTACAGCGGGCCCTCTTTTAAGTTTAATTTTTTCCCATTTTCTAAATGGGACCTGATTAAACTTTTAATGGCTCGCAATCTTCGTCTTTGGGGGTGGTTGGTAAGTTACTTGTAAAAATTAAAAAGCCATTCCGCGTCCTGAAAATGAAGTTTTGGACTTAGAATAGTTTTTTTGCCTTTTTTTCTCCTTTTTTTATTAAAAAAAGCTTATTTTTGTTTAATTTTTATTAAATATTTATATTTTTATTAAAATTTTTATATTTTTTATTAAATTTGAATAAAAAAGTAAAGTTTAAGAGCTCAAAAAAATATTCTAAGTAATTTTTTTTATTTTTAAAAAAATTTTGAACCTAATATAGAGTTGAAAAAATTATGAGAAAACAAGAAAAGAGTTGTATGCAAAGTTTTAATTTTTGCAAAGTTGAAATCACAAGTGTTTACAAAATTTTTCAAAGTTAACAAATAAAAAAGTATATGTTACAAAATATTGAAATACATGAGAAAAAGGGGGGGAATGGTCCACGAAAAAAACTTTATTTTGGACCAGCTTTAAAGGGGACAAAATTAAAGATTTGAACGTAGATTTTTTCTCTTGTTGAACAGTGGTTATTGAAGACTTCAGGAATTTTCAGTGACGAGGGTCTAGTATGACAGCGGCTTGTAGCGCAAGAGATCCAAGAACTTGTGTTGAGAGTCTCCCTGACACGTTCATCTCCGAAAAGTCAAGAGTCCCACATTCGTCAGAGGTTGAGTAATTGCGTAACCATCAAGGACATCAGTATTGTATTTTGAAATCCAGAAATGTCGGTGAGGAAGTAGTACATGCAAGACGTTCAAGGCTCAACCAAAAGTAGCAGTTTTCTATAAACCTAGGGAAAAAAATTTCAGAAGACAATATATATTCAAACACTTGGTCAAAATTTTAGGCCTAAATTAAGGGGCCCATCCAATTGATTCTCAATTTATTAAATAATTTCTAAATTAATCTAAGCGTTTAACTTTCTCTTAAATTAATGAAATTACTTTTGCATTCTGATAAAAAAAGAGCGGCATATTTGAAGAAACCCGGGGAAAACTAGGTATCTTAGCGTAAATTTAATCAAAAAAAAAAAAAAAAATAAATCTACCCTCTAAATCCCTTTAATTTATTAAAATTCCATTAAAATTAACCGCCCATCCAATTGATTCTAAAATTATTAAATATGTACTTTCTAAATTAATCGAATAAAGAGCTAGGTATCTTAGCGTATATTTAATAAAAAAAAGCTTTAAAAGAAAAATAAATTCCCCCTCTTAAGTACTGCTAATATGCCATTAACTATCATTAAAATTAATTAATGGATATTAATCCATCTAAATTATATTCAAAGTACATCCAATAAAAATGACCAAATATTCTAACACTTGGTCAAAGATTTAGGTTTAAATTAACTGCCTATCCAAATGACACTTAAATATATACTATCTAGACTAATCTAAGCGTTTAAAGTTCTACAAAATTAAATCTCTTTCGCATACTGATAAATAGCAGTATATATAAAGAAAGTGGGGGGAAAACTAGGTATCTTAACATAAATTTAATGAAAAAAAATCCAAACTACCCCTAATATAATACCATGAAATTCCAATTAAAATTTAAGCCCAAATTAAACCCATTTTGTCTATGTATAAAATTAATATTTCTTCAAAGCTTTGGCGTAAATATAGAAGTTGGCCCAGAGAATAAATTTTAAACTATTCAAGGAGTTAAACCGTATTAAAAAAATCATCCGAATTTATCAATTTTAAAGGATGTAAATCCGTCTAAATTATATTCAAAGTACCTCAAAAAATCTAAAGTTCAGCCCATTATTCTCGTAATTTAAATTTAAAATCTATGTATAAATAACCTCTAGAAATTTACTTCAGCTAGAAAATTAAATTACCATCCCATTAAATTTTTCTACGCATAAATTAACAAATAAAACCTTTTAGTCTCGCCATAAGTTAATTCTAAATTTCTAATCCGAAATAAAATCTAAAATCCCATTAAATTGTTTAAATCTATTTTTAACTTAAACCTTTAAGTCTTGCCAGTAACGTTGATTTTGACCTTCCTGGCTAACTTATATGGTAACTGTAATGAGCCTTAAGCACTTACAAAACTAATCTAGCTAATTGGTCCGCCCAAAAACCTAATCAATTTTTTTTGGAGGACTAAATAAGTGGGAAACCCAAGTTATTCTAAAAAGAGAAAAACTTACGCATTTCTTTTGATTCTCCTATTGCCATGTATGAATTTTCTACTCCATCGCTTCAGGCAAGAATCATGTAGTTGGAATGAAACGAGGCTTGAAGACGAGAAGGATGATGAACTAGGGTATAGCAGCGGGTAACATTCCCAGAAGTTTTCTTTATTAACTCTCATTGTCAGGAAACACCTCGAAGCCAGTCCTGGATAAATCACGAATGCAGTGCTTGTCGGGAGTAGCTACGATCCTTGAAGAAGATTCATTTTTGAAGCAATTTCAATCTGAAGGAAGATCACGACACATCGGAACTTTGGCAGGGTGACCACTGAAAATAATATGTGGGATTATTCTTTGTTAAATATAAGAAATTCGCGTAAAATAATATAAACGTCAATAGAATTAAAGTTGCAGCGTATTATAGGCAGAATGCGGCTAAAACCAAGTCTGCTCTCAGTATACCTTTGACGTTTATTTTTCTATTTAACCTCACTAAAGCTAAAATCGTATACAGCTTACAGGAATAATTAACAATTTTACCCGTAGCTTTAGATTTTACATAAAATTTAAAGATAATAGGGCTTATCATAAAATTATTTGAAATTATAGGAATTATCATAAAATTATTTTAAATTATAGGAATTATCATAAAATTATTTTAAATTATAGGAATTATCATAAAATTACTTTAAATTATAGGAATTATCATAAAATTATTTTAAATTATAGGAATTATCATAAAATTATTTTAAATTATAGGAATTATCATAAAATTATTTTAAATTATAGGAATTATCATAAAATTATTTTAAATTATAGGAATTATCATAAAATTATTTTAAATTATAGGAATTATCATAAAATTATTTTTAAATTATAGGAATTATCATAAAATTATTTTAAATTATAGGAATTATCATAAAATTATTTTAAATTATAGGAATTATCATAAAATTATTTTAAATTATAGGAATTATCATAAAATTATAGTGCATTGTAATAATTAGCATTGATTTGTAGTACAAAATAGCAAATCTAAAATGTGGTCACCATGCTTTCGGCTAAGCCTCGGCTTCCTTCGATTTTGTTTCGCGTTGAAATTTTTTTTTTTTAATTTAATGTAATTTCGTGAAATAAAGCTATTTTATTATCGATTAAGGTTTCCTAAATGCTTTATTGCCTACTATTTTCAAAAATATAGAGCTATGAACTTGATTGACCTAGATTGAAAATCGTGACTTACTCTACTGGGTAAAATGACAAAGGTTCCATCAGGGCAAAACGACGAAAAAGTTCAAGATGTCAATGATCCATCTGATGATCTGACACCAGCTGCAGTTGACAGTCAAATGAAAATGATCCACCTAGAGGATATCACTAGAACGCCACCCTAGTGGCGACTTTTAGCACTACAGTCAATGCGCGCGCAACTAGGCATACACGTCATGTCATGTAAGCGTCAGCCAAAATAATGGAAACTTGCTAAAATTACGTTGCGTTCACGGATAGATGGCGCTAAATTACGGTGTGATTGCCGATAGATGGCGCTGTGCTCCTACCTACTATGCATAGGCTCCACGGAGGCGATACCAAGAGTGATGTACTCAAATAAATTTAAATTTAAAAATTCACATTTATCAATACGAAAAAGGCATACAAAATGTTAATGTAGTCTTGCTATAAGTACTATAACCGTTTTTGTGGTTATTTATAAGTAATTAAATGAATTAAAGGGTTCTCGATTCCATGAATTGTAACAGACGTATTGCCCTTTACCTGATTCCGTTATTTTCAATTGTTAAAATGTAAAAAATATATATTCCGTCAGTGGTCCTTTATTGCGTTACTCATGTTTTGAACAATATTAAAAAAAGTAAAAAAAGGACTATATTTTGCGTCAGTGCTCCTTCGAAATTCCTCTATTCTATTTTAAATGAGCATTGACACAAAATATATTTAAGTCGCTTTATATTTATTTTAAACTTCTCTTTATTTTCTATTATTATTATTAATAATAATGCAATAAAGGAACACTGACAGAAAATATATTTATTACATTTTGACAAAATAAACGAATCAGGTAAAGGGCAATATGTCTGTTTCTTGTCTAGGCCAAAAGCATCATATAAGTTTCAACTTATGGAATTGAGAGCACTTTAATTCATTTAATTACTTATAAATAACCACAAAAACGGTTATATTACTTATAGAGCAAGTGACATTAACATTTTGTATGCCTTATTCGTACTGATAAATGTGAATTTTTAAATTTGAATTTATTTGAGTACATCACTCTTTGTATCACCTCCGTGGAGCCTATGCATAGTAGGTAGGAGCACAGCGCCATCTATCGGCAATCACATCGTAATTTAGCGCCATCTATCCGTGAACGCAACGTAATTTTAGCAAGTTTCCATTATTTTGGCTGACCCTTACATGACGTGTATGCCTAGGACTTGTTGCGCGCGCATTGATTGTAGTGCTAAAAGTCGCCACTAGGGCGGCGTTCTAGCGATAGCCGAGCTCTCAGTGAATCATTCATTTCACTCTCAGGCTTCTCAGCTGTCAGACGGATCTCTTCGGTCTCCTGTTCATATCATCTTGCCAATTCGAACGTTTTGCCTGGATGGAAGCTTTGTCATATACCCAATAAGTAAGCCACGATTTTCAATCAAGTTCATAGCTCAATATTTTTGAAAATAGTAGGCAATAAAACAATTAGGAAACCTTAATCGTAAATAAAATAGCTTTATTTGAAGAAATTACATTATAAAAAAAAAAAATTACAACGCGAAACAAAATCGAAGGAAGCCGAGGCTTAGCCAAAAGCATGGTGACCACATTTCAGATTTTTTCACCTCCTTGCTATTTTCTACTACAATATTACGCTAATTATTACAATGCACTATAATTTTATGATAATTCCTATAATCTTTTAGAATAACTTGGTTTTCCCACTTATTTCATCCTCCAAAAAAATTTGATTAGGTTTTTGAGCGTACCAATTAGTGAGGCATCCATTTTATAAATTCGTTAGATTAGTTTGGTAAGCTCTGAAGGCTCGTTACAGTTACCATATTAATTAGACGGGAAGCTCAAAATCATGTTACAGGCTTAAAGCTTTAAGCTTTAAACAATTTTAAGTGATTTTTAGATTTAAAAGGCAAGACTTAAAGGTTTTAGTTAAAATTGGATTTTATTTTGGGCTAGGAATTTAGACATAACTTATGGCGAGACTAAAGGTTTAATTTGCTAATTTATGCGTAGAAAAATTTAATGGGATGGTAATTTTATTTTCTAGCCGAATTAAATTTCTAGAGATTATTTATACCTAGATTTTAAATTTAAATTACGAGAATAATGAGCTAAACTTTAGATTTTTTTTGAGGTACTTTGAATATAATTTAGATTCATGAATATCCATTAAAATTGCTAAATTCAGATTATTTTTTAACACGGTGAAACTCCTTGAATAGTTTTAAAATTTATTCTCTGGGCCAACTTCTATATTTATGCCAAAGCTTTAAAGAAATATTAATTTTATAAATTGGCAAAATGGGTTTAATTTGGGCTTAAATTTTATTTGGAATTTCAAGGTATATGAGCGGTAGTTTAGAAAGTGGAGAGATTATTTTTTACCTATATTTTAAATTACGAGAATAATGAGCTAAACTTTAGATTTTTTTGAGGTACTTTGAATATAATTTAGATTCATGAATATCCATTAAAATTGCCAAATTCGGATGATTTTTTTAATACGGTTTAACTCCTTGAATAGATATAAAATTTATTCTCTGGGCCAGCTTCTTTTTTACGCCAAAGCTTTAAAGAAATATACATAGACAAAATGGGTTTAATTTGGGCTTAAATTCTAATTGTAATTTCAAGGTATTATATTAGGGATAGTTTAGAAAGTGGATTAAATTTATGTTAAGATACCTAGTTTTCCCCCATTTTCTTTATATACCGCTATTTATCAGTTTGCGAAAGAGATTTGATTAATTTTGGAGAACTTTAAACGCTTAGATTAGTCTAGATAGAATATATTTAATCGACAATTGGATAGGCAGTTAATTTAAACCTAATATTTGGTCCTTTTTATTGGATGTACTTTGAATATAATTTAGTTGGATTAATATCCGTATAAATAGCTTAGTTTGAAGATTTTTTTTATTAAATTTACGCTAAGATACCTAGCTCTTTATTTGATTAATTTAGGATAACGTAAAACACCTAGATTAATTTAATTTTAGAATCGATTGGATGGGCAGTTAGTTTAAATGGAATTTTAATAAATTAAAGGGATTTATTTATTTTTAAGTTCGTTTTTGTCTAAATTTATGTAAGATACCTAGTTTTCCCCGTTTTCTTTGAATATGCCGCTCTTTTTTTATCAGAATGCGAAAGTAATTTGATTAATTTAAGAGAAAGTTAAACGCTTAGATTAATTTAGAAATTTGGTATTTTATAATTTTAGAATCAATTGGATGGGCCCTTAATTTAGGCCTAAAACTTTGACCAAGTGTTTGATTATATATTGTCTTATGAAATTTTTGTTTCCCTAGGCTTCATTGAAGACTGCTACTTTTTGTCGAGCCTTGAACGTCTTGCATCTACTACTTCCTCACCGACATTTCTGGATTTCAAAATACAATACTGATGTCCTTGATGGTTACGCAATTACTCAACCTCCGACGAATGTGGGACTCTGACTTTTCGGAGTTGTACGTGTCAACACAAGTTCTTGGATCTCTTGCGTTACAAACCGCTGTCCTACTAGACCCTCGTCACTGAAGTCTTCGATAACCACTGTTCAACAAGAGAAAAAAATCAACGTTCAAATCTTTAATTTTGTTCCCTTTAAACCTGGTCCAAAATAAAGTTTTTTTCGCGGACCATTCCCCCCCATTTTTCTCATGTATTTCAATATTTTTTAACATATACTTTTTTATTTGTTAACTTTGAAAAATTTTGTAAACACTTGTGATTTCAACTTTGCAAAAATTAAAACTTTGCATACAACTCTTTTCTTGTTTTCTCATAATTTTTTCAACTCTATATTAGGTTCAAAATTTTTTTAAAAATAAAAAAAATAACTTAGAATATTTTTTTGAGCTCTTAAACTTTACTTTTTTATTCAAATTTAATAAAAAATATAAAAATTTTAATGAAAATATAAATATTTAATAAAAATTCAACAAAAATAAGCTTTTTTTAATAAAAAAAGGAGAAAAAAAGGCAAAGGCAAAAAAAACTATTCTAAGTCCAAAACTTCATTTTCAGGACGCGGAATGGCTTTTTAATTTTTACAAGTAACTTACCAACCACCCCCAAAGACGAAGATTGCGAGCCATTAAAAGTTTAATCAGGTCCCATTTAGAAAATGGGAAAAAATTAAACTTAAAAGAGGGCCCGTTGTAAAGAATTCCCGCAGAAAGGGATAAAAGGGTCCCTTGCTGCGGGATTTCTTTCCCACCCTTTTTTGAAGCTCCACTCGAAGGAGTCCTTTAAGTCGACGCGTCTCTCTCTCTCTCATGATCCTTGAAAGCCTCCACTCTGGATTTGTAGCAGTTTCGATAGCCTTGCATCAGAATATGTAGAGATCCTCCATCCATGAAATCCAGTCTCGTGATCCTTCGTCTCGATGGCTGATTGATGAGAGAGAGAGACGGTGACAGACTCGTCTAAAGGGACCCCTTGTATGATAAAAAAAAAATTAAAGCGCAGCGTCATTCGACAAAATAATTCGCGTTCTTACAAAATTACTAACACTGGGCTTTAAATGGTGCAAATAATATCAAATAATTTGATTTTCAAAATTAATTAATTTTTCAAATGCCATTAATACGGTTTTAAATTGAGGAATTGAAGGAATTTTTAAAAGACATCAAAATTTCAAGTGTTATTTCGTATTTAATTTAGGAAAAAGGCTCTCGTATTAATGGTCATTGCGAAGTTAAAATACTGCACCATTTTGCCACTTATTTACAAAAGATAAAAAGCTCTACTTTAAGTTGGGGGAAATCTAGAATAATAGAACATTAACCTAGATGAAAGATTTAAACTCAGCTACTTTACATAATTTCACTAACTTTTTTCAAACAAGTGGAAATTCTCGGCTAAACAGCCTATTAAAATTCCCCCCTACCGAAAAAGTTTGTCTGATCTGAAGAGGTCCTCAAGAACACCACCAAAGTCTTGGGGAAGTTTTTCACACTTCCCCAAGACCTATTAAGACAAACTTTTTTTTTTCGTAAGGGCCCTTACAGGCTATGGCAAGAACCAGCGTCTTGAAAATAAATCTATTTTGCCAAATCCCCACTTTTTTTACGAACCTTGCGTGAAATTACAAGCCCAGCAAGCTACTCTATAGGAGTTTAACTAGTTCTTACGTATAGGTTGTTTAAAATTATGTATAAACCTGCCTCAGCATTCGCTAACTTTCCCCTGAAAAACTAATCTTTCAAAAACGTGTGACCCCTTGTACGATAAAAAAAAAAAATTCGACAAAATGATTCGCAATCTTACAAAATTACTAACACTGGGCTTTAAATGGTGCAAATAATATCAAATAATTTGATTTTAAAAATTAATTTTTCCAAATGCCATTAATACGGTTTTAAATTGAAGAATTGAAGGAATTTTTAAAAGACATCAAAATTTCAAGTGTTATTTTGTATTTAATTTAGTATAAAGGCTCTCGTATTAATGGTCATTGCGAAGTTAAAATACTGCACCATTTTGTCACTTAATTACAAAAGATAAAAAGCTTTAAAGTATCTAATGGATTGCTCTACTTTAAGTTGGGGGAAATCTAGCGTAATAGAAAAAAACTGAAGTTCAGACAAGATTTAGAAAATAAATAGTTTAACTAGACGAAAGATTTAATCTAATTTCACTAACATTTTTGAAACAAGTGGGAATTCTCCGCTAAACAGCCTATTAAAATTCCCTCTACCGAAAAAGTTAGTCTGGTCTGAAGAGGTCCTCAAGAACACCACAAAAGTCTTGGGGAAGTCTTTCACACTTCCCCAATACCTCTTAAGCCTAACTTTGTTTTGGTAGGGGCCCTTACAGACTATGGCAAGAACCAGCGTCTTGAAAATCAATCTATTTTGCCAAACCCCCACTTTCTTTACAAGCCCAGCAAGCTACTCTATAGGAGTTTAACTAGTTCTTACGTATAGGTTGTTTAAAATTACGTATAAACCTGGCTCAGCAATCGCTAACTTTTCCCCTGAAAAACGAATCTTTCAAAAACGAGTGACAACTAAGAAGAGAAAACTTAGTATTAGTCTTCGTACAGGGTTTCCACATTATCTATATTATATTAACCACTAGCCATTACTTAAACAAAGACCAAAGTATTCCTGAAATTATATTAACCAAGCAAGGACCCATTGGGGTCGAGGCAGACATTCGCTAGATTCTCTACAATTCCCAACACTGGGCGTAAACTAATTTCAAGTTTAAATAATTTGATGGTTAAATTAATAAGATTTACCGTGGATTTGCATTGAGGAATAGAAGGAATTTTTAATTCAAATTTGAAATTAAAACTTCAAAATGTGGCTTGTAAAAATAGTTTACATATTTTTACAAGACATCAAAATATCAAAGTTAATTTTAACTGTCGATGCCAGGCTAAAATATCGCGTCACTTTAAGTCAGAGAAATCTAGCCTAGTAGAAAAAACTAAGGTTCGTACAAGATTTACAAAATAAACCGGTAAACTTGACATTAGGACGTATCCTCAGCCTAATTTGTGCACCATTTCAATCTTTTTTGCTAACATTCTTCAAGCATGGGGGATTTCCCCATAAACCCAAAAATTTTCCCCTTTTTTTTCACAGATTTTGGCAAGATACCGCAAATAGAAAATCAATCTATTTGGTCCCATTTTCTAATTCTTTGCGAACCTCGGGTATCTACGCAGCTTTCCTAGATGAAAATAAACTGGCCTAGCTGACCAAGTAGCCCAAGATTGATATCCAAATGCGGAAATAATTTAAAGATTGTTTTCGTACCAGAAAACTCTCTCCTCCTGATATAAAAGTTTCTATATTCTGCCCCCACTTCGGAATGACAAGATCTAACCCTCTTCACTCTCTAGGGGGAATAAACTTGGGATTTTTTCATCCGGAAGTCGGATTGTACACACTTTGAGGGAAATCCAAAAATATCTGAACATAATCTTATATGTAATTATAAAAGAGTGGAAAACCAATCAACAGATCCATTAGAATTAAATAAAGTCTTAAAAGAAACGGGTTGGAAGTTCTTTATACTTCTAAGCATCAAACCCTCCCAGAATTTCCAATCAGATCATTTTTGTTCGTATACGTGGTCAGAATAGAAACAAACAATGTGAAATAGAAAATAGTCTGGCTTGTTACTCGAACAGCTTTGAGTCTAACAAAACCAAATCATCAAGATCGTGAAAGCACCACACTATCTATATTATATTAACCACTAACCACGGAGAGACCCATGAGGGCGAGGCAGACATGAAGCTTACAGGGTGCTAGAAACTACGGAACTCTATTCGGAGTAAAATCTTTTAAGAGCGTGACTTATTTAAAAAATCTATATCAGAGAGGACTCGCCTGCATTTAATATTTATACCTAATTTGTAGAACATACTTGGGGCCTGCGAGTAATCATACAATCGCTATTTAGTTCCCTCGTCAATTTCCCCTTTAACATTAATGTTGACGATTTCAAACTTTCATTCGAATGTTACATAATGATAATCGGGTACTTCTCTGCTTAGGTAGATTTTCTGCTTTTTACCCTTAACTAAATAAGTCAGCTATCTACTTCAGCTGTTCCGTATCTTTGAGGGCTTAAGCCACTTAAAAAGATCCCCAAAATTATTCAGGCTATATACATAGTTTTCACTAAAGTGGGTAAGTGCCGTTCCCCCCATGTTGCCAACCACTTGTGAGTGCAGAGGGAAAGGCTAGAGTTCAGTTTTGAAACTGATCTGTTCTGAACTGCACTCACAAGCTCCTGGCAACCTGGGAATGAAAGCAAAGCTGGGTAAGAGGGGTGGAATTATCTTTTGCCCCTTTACTGAAAACTATGTATATTTAAATCCGAAATAATATAGATGGCAAAATAATACAACTTCCCACTGTTTCAAAAGATAGTTCGCAGAATTAAACTGAGAAGGTAGCAGTTTTGGAATATCTATCAAAACTAGTGACTTTAAAAAAACCAATGTGAAGAACTTACCAGGCCTTTCTGTCGCTGCCTCTTAGAAAGCATGTTCCCAAAGAAGAGTGATATAGCCAGGTAAAAATAGAATTCAATGAGGGAATCCTTCCACTTTATTATCTCACGCCTGGAGACTTGCAGTATAGGATTGGCATATCAAATGAAACCATCATCAGCGCACCCAAACTTTCCAAAAAATTGAAAAAAGTTAGGATTAATGATTAACCCCACAGTCGCCACGCTTGGCTGTACAAAGTCACTCGCGAATTGCCCAGCACGCCACGTGACTCGTGAGTGAAACTAAGCCTTGGTTAAGTAGGAGGCATTATAATTATTATATTTTATAATATTTTACTTACAAATTTCCATTTTTTCCATACACTTTCGTCTGAAGGTTGAGTTTTTAATCTTTAAGACGCAGAATAAAGTTTAATAAAAGAAATTCATATTTTTTTAATATAATTACATTGTTAGAGCTAACGAAGCGAGCTGTGGCAGTCAGACGGCCAAAAAAAAATCTAGTACAAATTTTGGCCACTAGATGGCGTTGTAGAGAACATTTAACCCCTAACCCTAAGCTCAACAAATAACGTTTTGTGGGAATAAAGTTTGGATTTTTATGAAAATGAGCCACTGAAGTATTATTCGAAATAATACTGGATTAAATCTGATTAAATATACTAGTAGTAAAATCGTGTGCAGTTTGTAAAATTTCGTGTGTCGATTAGTATCGGGTTTGCAGACTTTGGCGATTAGGCATAATAGCTGATCGTGTGCAGTTTGTAAAACCGAGTTTGTAAAAAATAAATGTGCAAATTAGAACCTCCCGGGAAAAGTGAGTCAGTGCCAGTGGTCACTGGTCAGAGACTCAGAGTCAGCGTTGCCAGATCAAAAGTCTAAAATTATAGTACCTGGTTCCAAAAATTATCGATTTTTCTAGAAAATTATAGTACGCTATATTTTTGGCGCGAATTTTGAATTCAAATGCAAATATAAATGACGTCGCCCACGAAAATGTTATTTTGTTATGAACAAACTCTTGAGCAGACTAAACTTCATTGGTAGTGGCACGCGGGGAACCTAGCGGCAGTTAAAACACAACTTATATCCCTATTGCCAAGGCAACTCGGAGCTCTCGGGCTAGCCTATCACACGCTTTGCCTCTACGGAAATACAAAAGCAGTAGGCTGTGGATCCCTAAGAGCAGAGTAATACTAAGAGTGGGCCATGTGACGAAGTACAAAGTTGACTAAAATTAAAGTTTTCGATATAAAATCTACCATTTAAAAATTATCGCACAATTATCGGAAAAATGCACAAATTATCGCAAAAAGCTTACTATATAGTACGCCGTTAAAATTATAGTACGCCCAGAAATTTTTCTTGAAATTATCGAAATGTACTATAATTATAGTACGTCTGGCAACGCTGCTCAGAGTTCATAGTTATGAACGTGGTAAGTTATAAATATTTTTTTAAGCTTGCCTGATTACTTTTACTGAACTAAAATAACATTAACAAGAATGAGTTTAATTGAGCTAGAAAAGTCAGGGAGTCCATTGAATTTGAACTTTGAGAAGATATACAAACATTAAAATACTTGGTATCCTAATTTGGGAAATTCAAATTAATACAGCCAAAGGCCTAGTGTATCTCGAATATTAAAGTTAAATGGAAACCGCTTTTTAATTTAACTTTTATTGATATAAACTTTGTTGTTTAAAGATTGAAAACAATAACAAGATACTTGAATAGTTCCGTAATGGACGATTCCAAAGAATCCTTTGATTTATCACTGGAAGATATCAGTTCCTCGTAAGTACTGTAGCTTTACTATGGCGGGCAAGAAGTGAAAAGGACCCCCAAAATATAACTAGGGCTAGTTTTCATTAAATGGGGTGAATGGTGTTACCAACCACTTGTGAGTGCAAACTGAAGCCGAAAGAAATGATCTGTTCTGAAATGCAGTCATAAGCGCCTAGCAACCCTGCAATGGAAGGAAAGAGGGGTAGAATTTTCTTTTGCCCCTTTATTGAAAAGTATGTATAGGGTAGTATCATTTGCTGGGTTATATAATGGTTCTTGTGTCAGTAGGGTGATTACGCTCTCGGTTTGATTATTCGCTAGAGGGATGGGTGGGTTTTACGCTGATAGACGCGGATTAGTATAGTCAATGGTTAAAGGAAATTCATTTAAAAAATTGTATTCAACCCCTGTAACATAACCATCACTTACTGGTCCTTTGGCTACTTTCTCCCCTTTATGATTATAACTCCTTTTTTTATTAAAATATACTATTTCAGCAGTGATGATTTAAGCCAAGAAACTGGGTATAAAAAGGTGGAGTGGTCGCAGTTGGTTGAAGCTGAAGAGCGTAAACAAAACGTTCGATCATTGATCGAGAGTCATGAAGCTAAGACTAACAGAGGGAATCGTAAACGGTACAGTATTGGGTTATTTCAATATTCCAGTTGATCCCCTTAATTTAATTGAGATTTGGTGCAAATTTTTCCATAGTTATCTTGGAAATTCTCCATCCTCGGGCTCAAACCTTCCTAGCAAACATCGATATTCGAACAGTCGCCATAGAGATCAAAATATGTTGGGAGATCTAGTTACCATTGATAACTTAAAACTGAAAGTTAGAGACGATTTGGCTGCCAGGCGAGTACTTTTTGATCCACCTTACAAGTTCTGAACCTATTTTAATAGCAATATTTCACATTTGTAGAGCGAGAGAGAAGACTGAGAGGAAAGAGTTTCATAATTTAGATGAGTTTGAAGAGAGTAGACGCTTCTTACGCACTGAACAATTATCCAGGTATAAATCTATTATAATATTTTACCTGTCTTTCGTAACTAATCTTGTTATTTGGTTGTCATCGTGATAGCACCCCCAAAAGGAAAAAAAAAATTGAACTATTTGAAACGTGCCCAGTAACGCTACAACGCCGTCAGAAACAAATTGATTTTGGTAAAAATACTCTCGCATACGAAAACTACATCAAAGAAATTCCAAAGTAAATATATATTGTTTTTAAAAAAAGGTGCTTTCTTATTCAAACTAGAAATAAATTTTAAACTTAACCGGAAAGTAGAATTTGTGGAGATTCTGAATTTATTCACATTGAAGGGTCAGTGACCAACAGAATGTTATTGGAACTCTCACGGAGATCTCGTCCTATGGATGGGCGTTTGCTTATTGGCCACTTACCTTTATGTGAAAATTCAGGATCTCCATGAATACGGCGAAGCCTATTTTTGGGGTAAGTTCTAAATTTGATTCTACAGTATTTGTTTGTAAATTGTTTTACTAGTGGATGAGGAATCTATAAAAATGTCACTGGATTTTAGGTGGCATTCTACCTGCATCAGTCCTTAAATTAATTTAGGGTAATCTTAGACTATTCACGACTAATAATCATATCCTAATTTATCCGTACAAGGACGGAAAGAACCAGTGAACATCCAATGACGCCTAAAAAACACCTGAAATATAGCCGTAGATCGTGGGATCAACTTATACGGGTGTGGAGAATAAATTTGCATACATGGGACAAGAGAGATAACAGCAATGCCAGTCTTGATATGGGATCCGACGCTTCTTTCTGCAGTAATGCTGATGAAACTGATGGCAGCCAAATCGCGCAGAGTTCGACTATAACTGACGAATTTTCTAGGAGCGACATTGTCATTAAAGAGGAAATGTTTCCTCAAATTATGGATATTCTAGAATAAGTTTGTTTGTTTTTACTTTTCATTAATCATACATGTTTTTAATAAAATATTACTTTGCACTGAAATGGATCTGTAATAATTAATTTAATAAGTAAGTGTGCTGAAAATGGATATTCTGTAGTCTGCTAGAAGAGTTTAAGAGCCTAATTCAGGCTTGCCACAGACCTGGAAAAGTCAGGGAATTTTGAAATATAATTATCAAAGCAAGGAATTTTGATATTGTCCCAAAGCAATTTGTCGAATCTATTATTATTATTATTCCATTAGACTATGGAGGCTTTCATAGATATGTGTGAAATTTTATCATAGGTCACGGCCCATTTTATTCACGTGTACTTTTCACAGTCTAATGAAAAGAATAACTGTTTTCATGGAGTGGTGTGGGGCTAGTTTTTTTTATATTCCATAAATAAAATAAGATAAAACTTGTGTGCGTTTGGAATACACACAGCTTACAAAGCCAGAAAGTCGGGTCGTGACATTCACCAACCAATTAACTACATAGTAAAAATATATACTGCTTCTTATAAAATAGGTAAATCACGCTTTTCATTTATATAAGTGGTTTTCGCATTACAACGAATTTAAACGACTAAATTGGTCAGGGAAAACTTGGGGAATTTGATAAAATCTGTGGCAACCCTGGCTAGAACCAATTACAGGCTCAGGCTAGATAGCACCTAGATAGGTTGCTAGTGCATTAATTATATAGTATTTGTAAAGGAAAAAACATAAGTAGAGTTACTTGGGTATGGAATTGGAAACACATGATAAGAATGAGACCCTTGCTTGGCATGTTAAGTTTATTGGCCCACTTTCAACATGCCTCCTGTTAGAGGATGAAAGTTTCTAACATCTGCTTTAAGTCTCGGAGAATGTTGGTTTACGCCTCATGCGATCAGGTTTGTTGGTTCCTTGATTGTTAGAATGAAGTTTCCAATTCTTCTTTAGGTAAAACGAGTCTAAATTTTTAGAAGAAAAAACTGGTAAAAATCTAGTTAATTTGGAAAAATTGTAGTAAATAGATAAAAGCTTTAGTGTTCTTATTTCAATTTCAGCTTCTTGGTGCTCTATTTCCTTATTAACTGGGCATCGAACTTTTTTATCAATTCTAAATATGAAGAGCCTAATTCAGGCTTGCCACATCTGGAAAAGTCAGGGAATTTCTTAATATGAATTGATAGCCTGCCCAAATAGTCTAGGTATTAATACAAAATATATTTTAATAACAATATAAAATTTTAACAAGTTTGCTATTAATCAGGTCTACAATTTTCAAATCAATTATTGTGGTAAATCAAAACAAAAAACTTTTTATATGGAGCTGAAAATCTCTGGTTTTGTGAATCTTGAACATATGACTTATAGAGAATAGAGCCCTTGGGGATCACAGAAAAACTTAATGGGGTCCATGTGTCTCTAGATCACTCTAGATCTCTAAGCCCGGTTGCCTTCTCTAGCAGCTATGGCATATAACTGTAACTCAATTTTTGTATATCGTGTTCTTTACTAATTAAACTAATGAGTTTGTTTATAATTAACTTATTATTAAACCATACATAACAGTTTTGGTATGCTCAGTTACAACCTTTGAATGGGATCCAAATTCCCATAAAAAACTGGTTTTTCAATGGGGCAGCAAGGACCATGTCTGGCATACAGAAAAAAATAGGGTGGCGCTCAATTTTTGCTTTCATGTTTTAATGTAAAAAAAAAAATCGATAATGTGAAAAATCTCACAACAGAGGAAAATTGGACGCCAGATGACCAAGTTCTTCATACTTCCTCCACGGATTTTATAACCCAAATCCTATGTTTAATAGAATTGATTAAAAATCACTTGGTTTTCCTCTTCAACCTCCCTTTAATTAAGAGTTGTCCCTCTCGAAATCATATTGAGATAAAGACAACTCGAATATAGTAAATGGCGAAATTTAAAAAAGATGTAGTAAAAACACGATTCCCATATAATTACATTTTAGTTCAAAAACTATACAGGGTGGCTCAGATGAAAAACTCAATAGCTTCTATGGAGGGATAAAATTGCCTTTGAGCGAGTTCTTGTCTGCTACGTGTTAAGCTACTTCATTTTCTTCAAACTCTCGCGCTCATGTTTTGCAAAAATGAATTTCATTAGTACAGGCTCAATGTTAATTTTATCCATCTATAGAAGCTATTTTTTTTTGATCTGAACCATCCGTATAGCCACGTGTTTTAACATAACATATTTAAAAAACTTATAAGACTGATACGTGTTTTAACATAAGATGATATTTAAAAAACTTATTTATAAGACTGATACTTCATAGTTTTAAACCTGAAAAACCTTTTTGGGAGCTTTCGGTTTTTGGTAGTTATCGAGCACACACTCCTTCCACAAGGCTTCTCATATGGGGGATATTTTCTGTCTCCATCCAAAGAAAAAGAACCGTTGAAAGGAAACGAGTCGCCATAATGACAGTATGTGTGTTTTTTTTATTAGCTGTGTTGAAAAGAGGTGTGCATGATCGATAGCTCCCCCCCAAAAAAAAATATATTTTAGTTTTTAACCGCCATGAAGTATTGGTCTCGTAAATAAAAGCTATTTAAATTTCTATTTCACCATAGCTCATTTAAATATTAAAGATAACCTGATATATAAAGAAGAGGCGTATCTCAATCAAACTTAGGGTAATAAAAAATATGAAAATATCCCAAGATTTTATACAATAATAGAATTTCAAATCAAAAATTAACTAGAATAATAGTCAGATTTACCACCAGTTTTGGATACTAATCTCACATTTTTGATCACCATATTTTTATCTACCGCTTTGCACATATCATACACAGTCAAAGCCGTGATGGTGACTGATATCAAAGCTTCCATTTCGACACCCGTATTGCTTGTAGTTTTTACAAATGACTTTACAATCAGCGAGTGCGAATCTTTGTTAAATTGGAATTCGATATTGACATTTTGCAAGTTAATATTATGGCACAATGGAATTAATAAGCTCGTCATTTTAGCAGCTGATATCCCCGCTACATGTGCCACTGTTAAAACGTCACCTTTCTCAATCTTGTTTTGTTTCACCATCTCAAATATTTTTGGTCCTAAGTAAATTTCGGCTTTGGCACAAGCGGTACGATGAGAAACCTTTTTTTCTGATATGTCCACCATACTAATTTTGCCAGAATCATCAACGTGGGTTAGATTGGTTGAAAAGCTACGAATTGCGCGAATTTTAAAGGAAGTTTCGAAATTAAGCTGATTAGATAAAATGGTTGAAGGAACGTTAAATATTCGCAACATGGTTTTCTGGCATTCACCTAAAAATAAATTAAATATCATTATCTTAGTATTTACATATTATCATTTTTGTTATTATTATTTTCATCTCCTAGAGAATTTATTTGTACCATCAAGATCTGGCCTTATATTGGAACACTGGTTTCTAGACATTATCAATTAGTGTTCATACAGGGTTTAAAAGCCTCATAGTCAGGGTCTACTCGGTCAAGCTAACAGCTCCACTCCCAACAAAAACGTCAGAGTCTGGATTAGACAAATTTTAAAAATTGTGAAAAATCTAAATAAAGGACAGTTAAAGGTTCTTTGTATAACTGTGGGGATGCAAACGGATTTCAGCCTTAGTCCCGAGTAATCAATAGCATTGTTACCCAGCGAGGGATAGTTGGCTATGATGAGTAGATTTAGTAAGTCATGGGACAAAATATTCGCCTGCAGCTAAAATTTTGAATATATCACTGGGAGTATAGGTGACATATACTCTTAACTAATTGAAAAGTTCGTCTTAATTTTGGAATGGCCATTCTCTTTACCAATCCATGGACAAGGAATTTTTCAAGCGATACGCATGAAGCTTTTTGGAAATTAGTGTGGATGAAATTCAAGATGGTCCTTGTATAGTAAAGGCTAAAAACGCTTACAGAAATGTAGCCCAGAACGAAAGCCCCACTTGATTTTTCAACATCCGGGTAAGGGTATGGGAAATCCCAGTACGAACACTAATAATTCTTGTCTCTAGTGATTTGGGTGGGCAATAATAATTGACTAAACTAAAAATGCATCCCACAGCCTCACTGTTTATACTAAAAGGGTCAAGTAACGTATTTAATTTTCAACGAGCTGCTGAGTTCGTTCAGAGTCGACTAAACCTACCATGGAGCTCCTCAATTGCACTGTGGAAGATTACGTAATTCATTAACATAAATGCACTAGTTTAATCACCGAGGGGGAGTACGTCTTTTAAACAGCTAAAACTAAAATTTCCAATCTCCTTTTTACCGCTGAAGAAGGTTTATAAGAATTAAGTAGAATAACGTACTTTGTCTCAACCACCAATAAGAATCATTGGCCTGTTTTTAGACTGCGAAATAGATATCATGCCTGCAAATAAAATGTAATTGTTTCTCTCTAGTCTTTACAATTGGACAGTGTGCCAGAAAAATGTTAGTACCACTCAAGGGCACCAAGTTTGAATGATATATCGTAATAGTAAATGTTCTCCTTATGTTATTTTGCCATGATAACCAGGGGTACGAAAGTAGCTTGAAATTAAAAAGTGAGTAAATTGAACTCCACACAGAATTCTCCAACTTCAAAATCTTTTATATAGAAATTTCTTTGTTCCATGAGCTTTTTATCGCATATTTTATCATGACGGTGTATCATTCTGTGGTACTTCGCACTCTTGCGGCAAAAACTAGCATCAATTCTTTGGGTGTATATCGTAAAGTTATGAACTCTAAAACCTCGTTTGCAGATATCATCTGATGCTTCCCAAGAATCTGGTACAGCAGGAGTCACCAGACTTTTTGCAATGGCGATTGAGATTTCAAATTTCCTCATGATCCTCGAAATAAAACCATTCCTCGCGACTGACTGACAAAAATAATTCCGCATTTATAGACCCTTCTTATATATTGCAACTATTACCTAGACAAGGAAGTTTCTCACGGATTTTTTTATAACTCTACATGAAAACTGAGAAGCATTTTCGGAAAGATTGTTAAAAAACTGTTCAAATTGTATATAAAAATGTCATAGGAAAATAAGGCAACAGTAAAAGTAAATATTTTATAATCGTCATTTTCGAAATTCATAAAACCAAAATTCCCTGCAATACCACATCATTACGGTTGCGTGGCTATTGTAGAGCCTACAGTTGATGGTAGGGCATTCTGGCACGTGATAAGGTAGCATCGCTCGTTTTTTTAAGTAAAAGTACTTAAGGCAGAAAGTTCTACCTTTCGTATGAAAATTATTAATAATTATAAAGAAGTCTCGCTTTAAGAACCTTCTAAAAAGACTAGGCAGGATAGTCAGAACTCTAGAAGTGATAATAAAGGTCTGCTACTAAAAACAGAGTTGATAGCATTTTCTAAAACACTTTCGGTACAGAGTCATTTCCTGAATTTTACTTCCTTTTCTCCTTTACACTACTCTTGGGCCCGATTTATTATGTAAACAATTATAAAGAGAACATGAACTATCATGCGATATTGTAAAAAATTGGTACCCTCGTAATATTTGGTAGATTACATGCACAAAGGTTGGATTTTACTTCTTGGCACATGCTTTATCAATATTATACAAAATCAATGTGTTAACATATATCACCCTAAACATAATACTAACATTAAACCATTATTTTCTCTTTACAACCAGGAGCTCAGAAACTCTCTTTGAAGAGGGTATGAAATGTAGTGAGAAACTAGTAACAACAACGTTTCGCCATAAAACTGGATGGGAAGAGGCACCGCTTTACTCGCGTGATAAGAGTTAATCATTTTTACTTGCTCTCTAATAATAATAACAAAGGATTTATTAGAATATCCCCACTATCCATACTATTTTCTCGGTAAATGTTATTCGTAAACTGACGTGACAGTTCGGCCTTTCTAACTTCCCATTCAAAGTTAAACCAAAACACATCCAACATACAGGAGTCCACCGCAATCTTTGATAGTCAGCGGCATAATCTTACTACCGAGTTTTAACGTTTGAGCTCTTTCATACTCCTCCCAAGGTAGTTTCTTATAAATTCTTGCTACAACTCAAAGCTAGGCAGTATGTATAAGGTAAAATAAGCGAGGGACAGTTGGCTATGATGAGTAGACTATGATTGAGTAAGTCAAGGGATATGAAGGAGCAGGTTCTTGAGCAAATAGGTACTTAAAGGAGGAGGTGAAAAAATTTAAGTAACATTTTTAGCTGCCTGATAAAACAATCAGGAAGTGTCTCTGAGATTGTCCAATAAAAAGACATTATTAAATTTCCTTGTCTGTTGAATAAATTAAAATTTTGATCTAATGATCTTAGTATTAGCAATTACTGATCGGGAGAGTCTAGTTACTATCTCTATATCTATACAAGGTCATGATGTATGCTAAACTTAGCTAGTTCGGAGGTGTTATGCTCAAAATATTTAGCACAAAGTATCAATATAGAAATATATATAGTGTTAGTACATTTAAAACACATTTTTTATCCGTAAAATGCCCTTGAACAGTATATACACTCTCCCTTTCTTTTGTAGTGGAGAATTCATTAAAGAGAAGATTTCCATAAATGGGACATTGTCGTATTATTTACACCATTTATATCTTGCCCCAGAATTTTAGAAATTTTTCAACTCGCGCCAATATGGATTTCCTTCATTTTTTCGAAAGCACGCGTCAAATCTTTCAATTTCAAAAGATAAAATTTGCAATCTTAATTGTCAAGAGATCAATTTGACAAGACCCGAATAGAGTCATGTTGCATGTCTAATTTAAATTGAACAATAGATCTGTTAAAAATTATATCCTTCCACCAATTTTTGGATGGTATCAATATATCACCATTTATTATAACTTTCACACCTGTAGGGAACTTGCGTTTGTTGGCTGTATTTTAATGTTAATTAAGCCGCGAAATTTCCCAACTTTGGACCTCTAAAAATCTCAGTTTTGGGCCAGGAAGTTCGAATCCAATCGTATAGTAAATAAAGTTTAAAAATGAAATACCAGAATGTTGTTTCTTTTTCCCACGAACAGCTTGACCAATCACGGTTATAATTTCCCTTTGTGAAGCACCAGATCGGATCAAATCTCGCAATGAAACTTCAGAATTGTCAAACAAACACACCTTTATGGAGAAAAATACAAAAATTGTAATGATACTTGCTATGAAGTTCTCACATTATATAATAATTGGAAAGCCTATGAGCGGTCAGTGGATTATTATAAAAGGTAAATTTAGAGATAAAAATCAAAAAGCTTTTATTTACTTAACCACCATGCCAAAAACCGTATTGGATCATTTTTTTCACAATTTTTAGACACCTTTTTGGTATTTAAATTAATTTCTAAAATTTCGTAAAGTTTGAATTACAGTAAATATAAATTCGGGCCAATCATTTCAGCCTTAACCAGAGCTTGTAATGTCCTAACATTAAGAGAAAAGGCTGGCGTTTGACCACCAAAAACCTATCTAAAACTTGTTTGAAAATTCTCGAATACGTTTTTGGCATGATGATTTAGAAAATGAATTCAAAAGCTATTCCATTTTTAGTTCCCTTTAAATTACTGATATATCTTACTTTCAGATTTCCATCAGCGGTTAATCTAATACGATTGCATGAGGAGCAGAAATTGTCACTCATGGAAGTAATGAATCCTATTTGGCCAGCAAAACCAGGAATTTTATACGCCTGTAATAAAAGAACAAATATTTTCTTTTGTATCCAGCATTTCGGAAGCTATATACTTGGTTAATCATTTATTTATGAATAATAATCATTTAAATATTGCTTTTATCATAGACTCTACGTGGATAATTTCAAATTATGAATATTTGGGATAAACAAATAGATATTTTCTTGCCCAAACGTAGACCTCTAGGCTCGGAACATTTTGAGCATTCGCACACCACTAAAAAGTCTTCAAAGGAAGAGACACATATATAACTAAGGTGGTGGAAACTTTCAGTTAAGCTTATACAATCTAACTTCCCCTTCCCTAGAGGTGTAGAGGAAACGAATCATTTTTTCAGAGTTAGGGGTAGAATTGAAGCAACGATCAATAACGTCTCATTTTATTAATTCACTCTGAAGTAAAAGTAGGTCTCAGGATGTAGTACGTACCTTGGAAGTATCATTAGGTTTGTCTTTCAGTCTTTGCAAATCTGGCCATCTTTTTCTTATTTCGGAAACCATTTCTATGTAACTGACAAACTTCTTATCATTCCATTTATTGCCATCAAAGGGCATGTACTCGATAAAACGCACGTCAATATTCTAAGAAAATAGTTTAATAAGAATGATTATAAGCTATTAGTTGAGCAAACAAAAATGTATTTGAATCTCATAAAGAATTTATATTTTCGAGCCATGTAAAATATGTCCAGGTCACACTTTTTACAGAAATGGGGTGAAAGCCAAGAAAATTTTGATAAAATTTCAGAGTTTCATAATTGTGCCAAGCTGAAAAGCAACGATCCAATTTTGTTTGTGGCGAAATATAGTCTGTGAGCTAGCTACATCGAGTTACACTGTTAGATGTGAATAATAAAAAAAATTGGTATTTAGAGATAAATCTTTGCTCCATTATCTTTTCTCGATTTGGTTTTTAGTTTAGCTTTATTGTAATCCTAACTATGAGCATGTTTCGCATAAGTGAGATTCCCTGATTTGGTTTTCGCTGAACAATGTTTAATATTTTACATGACTCTCCTCATATGCGCAAGCTGTTGGCAATGCACACCTTTTTGTATGAAGGATTTGACAAAGTCTATCAATCAGCTGGTCGATAGTTTGCTCAGGATGCCAGTAAATAGAATCTTTAGGGCGAATATTCTCAGCTTAAAACAATTATTTATTGCTTTTAAAAGGTCGACCTATCAAACATTTCCATAATCTTTCACGAACTCTCATGAAATAATGTGCTAATCAGGCTCATGTAAGAGAAAACAAAACAAGACTAGAGATGTAGCTTGGGAATATGGGTCTCACATGTGCTGTTAATGTAATTACCCCACAGAAACTCAGGCCATGTCAGGGAGACAGCAACGTATTGTCCTACTTCTAAATACAAGAAAATATCTCCAGTTTTATTCATCTAGATACCACTGACATAATCAGCACCGAAACAGAAATAAAAAAAAATAGAAAACCTCACAGCACTTGTCTAAAACTTTTGCCCCGACCTATGAAAATTCTAAAAGATATTGGTATAAAAATTTTTTGATAAAGGTGATTTAAGATTTCAAATTTTCTCGAGATTGACTAGGAGATTTAAATTTTCCTACGCGTTTTATCATCCTATACGACATAAGAACTAGTCTTATTTTCGTAACCAATTTAAACTTATTTTGCTGTAGATTTTAAAATATTTTTATCAATTGGTCCACATGACTATTCTACAACACAATCTAATTTTATACGAATGGAAACCAAGGTTACGCTGCCAATTCGAGGACAGAGGCCATTTACTCGTGTAACGACAGGAGAAACATAGAAAAAATCCCTTATAGAAAAAAGTTAGTCAGATCTGAAGAGTGAAGAGGTCTTCAAAAACACTACAAAGGTCTTGAGGAAGTCTTTTAAACTTCCCCAAGACGTATTGACGTAATGGAAGACTTCCCCAAGACCTCTTAAGACTAACTTTTTTTGGTAAGGGATCCCTATCATGTAGTTTGGCACCAAAACCATAATTAAATTAACGCATAAAATCCCATCCCCTTAACGATCGACTTTGGAGTGACTTTAAGAGGACTTTCTGGGGACTTTTTACGGACCTTTTCAGTGTATTTTTTCCTGGCTAGGGTAGGGATTGAATGAAAGTTGAAAACAAAGTCAAATTTATCTTGATCAATTCATTGTTTCTGAGATTTATGATATATTTTAGGAGTAAACTTACTTCTTTTTCAGTCCAGTTGACAAATTTAGTTAGTTCATCGTTATTAAAACCTCGCATAACAACGCAATTTACCTGAAATTCAAAGTATAATATTAGTATTCGGCTTAGAATCATGTGAATTGGACATACTTGTGGAGGCCAGACAATGCCTCTAGGCTATGTCTGTTCCCTCTATCAATAAACCACCCACAGCCACATTATTCTTAGTTACTAATGTGACCACCCACAACACAAAAATTTAAAGACCTAAAAACTAGGACTGAAAACATTTCAGATAAACCTACTACTGTATTGGCAAATTTAAAATCAAACAATAACTTCAGAAGTGTAATTATCCCCCCAAACTTATAGACGGTATTTTCAAGGAAAAAGTTTGTCAGCCCTTGGTGTATCCGAAAAAAAAAAAAAAAAAAAAAATATCACGCAGTAAATTTAAAATCCAATTAAATACAAAAAAACGCCACATTAAAAATTAACTGGCTCAAATTAACCAAACGTCCTCTGACCCTATTTCTAAAAAAAAAAAAAAAAAAAAAAAATCTATAAATTGATTGTCCATGGGAACTACTGCTGAATGTATAAGAGAACACATAATTTGTGTAAAAAATAAAGACCCTAAGAACTGTTTGGCCTATCATATATCTCATAGCCCTAACCACTAGATTAATTGGTCAGAGGGGCAAAGGTCTCGTTACATAGTGTGAGGGTATGGAATTATCACCATGTACAATGGGCATCTGTTTAAAGTAAAATTATAGCTGAGGAATAAACTTACTTTTACAGGCGAAAACCCGTGATCTTGAGCGAGACGAATGGCTTCCAAAACTCTTTCAAAGCCTTTTCTCCTCGTAATAAATTCAAATTTTGCTTGAATCAATGTATCCAGGCTAATGTTTAAGGCATTTAACCCAGCCATTTTCAGCTCTGGTAGTTTCCTCCCAAGAAGAATTCCATTTGTCGTTAAACCAATTGATTCCAAACCATCCAAAATTTTTACTCTTTCTGCAATTATTCGGAACAACTGAGTTGTGAATTTTTCAGGTTGACGAACTTGAGGATTAGAGTAAGTATAGATAGTGTAGCGAAATTCACAGACTTTTCTTTGAGGTCAAATTTCTAACCCAACATAATCAAACTAATCATAACCAAAACAAAGCTAACCAAACCAAACCTCATTAACCTAACATAATCTAACCAAACTTAACCTAAAAGCAAACGAATTTTCATATGAAAAATAAATATAAATATGTATATATATGTATATATTAAACTTGCAGCAGTTTTAAACATTTTCAACTGTTGTATTTAAACAATAAATATATGAAAAATTAACTAGATCCACAACACTATGGGGAGGGGGGAAGTCAGATCCAGGTGACTGACATCAGGGGAACACTTCCCGCGCCATCTGGTGATAGTGAGAACTAAAATATTTGAATCCTCTTCTCGTCGCCCCTCCCCATGATACTAATTAAAACAAATGTTGTGAACACATGTTTCTAACTTGGTTTTTCGTCTGCTATAAAAGCCGAGAGCACAGATAATGTTGAAAATATTAGATTCCCAAAGCATTTATTACTATCATTAGGTTGTTACCTGTGAGTTTCAGTAAAATTATATAAAAAAGGCATTTTGATGGATGTTTTGGCTGCGTGAATCTCAAATGAGTAGAGCTGTAGACTTTCTTTTAATTCTAAATAAAAGTACTTGCTTTATACTTGTTGGCTTTTTGGCTTATTTAAGGCTATAGATAACTTTGGATCACAAATAAGAAAATTCGTGGTAGTTGACGTATGACCACTTCAACCGTGGTAGCAGAAGTGTTAACCGGTTTGACCGTGATAGGATATGAATAATAGCTTTGACAATAATAGGATACTAGTTAACCGTTTTCGCTGTGATGTCATTAGGGCAAACTATACAGACCATATCAGTCAAATGAAAATAGTGCAGTAAGTAGTCTTTGTTTAAATTTTAATTTTTAACTAGTTAAATTTGCCCTAGTGGAAGGGTAACGAATCATTATACAGTCAAAACACGTTTTTCGCTTTCACTGGAAGTCTGTAATTTAACTAATTATATAGCAATGACAGTTAAACTTATAAAGAAGTTTCAATAACATTCCTGTCATGACTTATGTTTGTATATACGACATTCTGTGTCACTCTCTATCATTTTAGCTTCGTTGCCAGTTAACGCCACACGAATAGTGGGTTAAGGTTTTCTTTTGCTGAACGTTTTCTGAAGCATAACCTTAAAGCAACTGGCGACTCTTTAGGAGCCCCTGTGAAAGTCTCTTCCCTGATGCGCGACAAATATGCCTTGCCAAAGGCAGGAGCCAATGGGACCCTCATACACTTTTGAATCCTCCCTCCTGCCTTTGGTAAGGTAAATTAATTGTGTAGCAGAAAAGGGGGAATTTAGGAGAAACTCCAGAGCGGCCAGTTGATTTAAGTTTTCTTGCGTATGATTATTTCAAGACAACAACAAAACTTTGCATACACTATATAGAAGCTTATAATTTTCTTGGCTGTTGCTCTGACTAACAAATTGTGCGAATTCCCTTCAAATTCTGACTGAAATAAAGGAAACTAAATGTTTTATGTCATTTTTTCGCAATTCAACAATTGATTCTAGGGTTTTTAATCCGTGTTGGTACAGCATTATCTCCATGAGAGTGCCTTCCATTTTGAAATTTTTTTTCTTCAGGAAAGGTTCACTACACACATGGTTTTTGGTATGTGACACACTAAAAGTAAAGTTCTATCAGTTTGAGTCCCCATCACTGCTAGAAGAGACCCGTGACATTACAGGATAAGGTTATTTGCTACAAGATCTATACCTAGCTCTCTTCAGAATTTAAATAATGAAATACTTACTTATTATTTCTATAATATCCTTTCTTACAAGAGGTTCACCTCCAGTGAATCTTATCTTTGAAACACCTTGCTTAACAAACAGTGTAGACAGTTGTACAATTTCATCAGTAGTTAATAGCTTGTCTTTGGCCGTCAATTCAACTCCTTCTGATGGCATGCAATAATGACCTAAGAAAATCATTTGTAATGGAATTTAAATTAATTGGTTCAAAGGGCTTAGCAAAAAGACAGCTGACAATCATTTTGCAATTTAAAATACAGGAGTTTGGGTAAGTTTGGACGAGGCTTTTAGTGAGGTGTCTAAGTGAGGTTTCCTAAAGTTTTCATTCTTCTGTCAGAATTGTTAAATGTTGGAGAAGCATTTTCCTTAAAAGTGTCCAAACGTAGCCAAGCTTTTGAGAACATGGAGCGCTAAACAATTATAAGAGTTCACCGTACATCGAAGATTACATCGCTCTGTTAACGAAATCCTCAAGTATGTGTGCTTTCTTGAAAAAGTATCAGTTAGATATCTCTGGGTATTATCATCTTTGGCAGTCTGTGAAAAATTTGACATTACGTTAAGATACAACCTCTTAACTTAATTAAATTTAAAAAAATTCACCATCAGTGGTGAAATGGGCAAATGAGCCGTAGACAAAAGTTTCTTTATATTATGAGGCACATTTCTGAAACCATAGGGGTTTGAGCGAAAAAATGGAATTTTGTTGAAGCCCTTCATATTCATAAAAATCTGTGTCTTCGTCATTCGGGATGATTTGAACTAAACAGTGCATTAAAAAAAAAGAGATTTAAAAAGTATGGAGATATAGATTTTGTAGCAGACATTTGAAGATATATTTCAAAGAGCAGACAACTTGATGGACAAATAGGCTGGGAAATAAGGATTTCTTAAAACATAACAATTGGTGTAGCTATTATATTGCACGGTGGTGGTGGGGATAGGGCATGGAGGTGGAGGGGATAGGGTCCGATTTTTTCTCTTTGCACTGGACCCATATTCACCAAACTACGCCACTGGGTCGAGGGGGCTTGAGGCCACCCTCCCTCCTCCGCTCCCCGCTTCCGACGACGGTGTGAACTGACACACTTCTTGCAACAATAACCATCTCACAGAGAATAATCATGATATAATAAAATCAAAGATCAATCTATTTACTAAATCATTTAATGTTAGTAATACTAAAATACACATTTTAAATTAAAATAATACTCTTAAATAATATTCTTCACTAAATCTTACTATCATATATTCAACTAAAACAATGTGATTTCACTAGACCTTTAAAATCGAAGTAAAAGTAACTTGACCTGTTTTTTTACGAAGCAAAAACCCATTATATTCGGTTACTAATTAATGTTGTAATTTACTCTTTAATCGCTTTAAAATTTGAATTTGCCTTCTATATAAAAGAAGTTTCTTAAGTTTCTCATAATTATACTTGAATCTTGTTATAATGTACGAACACGTAAGTAGTTTTGGAATATATTATAAATTATTTCATGGTAGATTAGATTTTAAATATGGCATGTGATATTAGAGAATAGTTATCTACAGAGAACTATATCAAAATATTCAAGTTTTTTATATAGCATGTGATTGTATGTGATATTTCTGGGTTGTCCTGAGAACCTGGGATGCCTACTAGCACCTTGGAGGAACTATATTCAATGATTAGCTGACTGACAGTTATTGGATAGAGACGTCAGTACTGCAGTACAGTTGGAGGCATGTGCTACTTCAAGGAATTGACTAACCAGCCCTATCCTTACCTATAATATTAGAAGAGACATGGGATATTTTTACAATATTGAATTGAATAAAATGGGCATGGATGGAGGAACAATTCAAAGGAGCACAAGTAACATACTCAGAGTCGCTCAATTAACTAGCCAGTCTGGATTGAACCACTTGACCTTACCAAAAAAAAAAGTTAGTCTTAAGAGGCCTTGGGGAAGTCTTTCATTATGTGAAAAAGTCTTGTGGAGGTCTTAAAGACCTCTTCAGATCAGACTAACTTTTTCCGTAAGGGTAATTTAATCTTATAAAAAAACATTTTTAAACACATGCATTAAAAATATCTACGCTTTAAAGGGAGACTGAAGGAAAAATCGAATGCCCTATTTTGTTGATTACTCCAAAATTAAGGTTTAAAGTACCCCCAACCGTTAATTAATTAAATCGTCCACCATCTTTTTTTCCGTGTAGAAATGGGGAGGCCAGCCAATCATAATTTTTCTTTGGGAAAGTCTTACGGGTTATGTTAGATGGCGCCACAGTCTGAATACTTTTCTCCAATTTATATAGATTTTTATGAGAAATGTGGCCCCCTTTAAAATCTGAGCTGAGTTAAGATATTGCACGGAATTGTAGTTAAAAGAGATGGTTAAGTCCATAGAATAGATACACCTCTTACAGATGTAAACATCTAAATTCAATGGGGTTCCAAGTTCCCAAGTTCTGAGGAACTTATAAGTTATATTAATTTTTATAGAGAATATGGTAAAATAATTTTTAGCCTAATCTACACCTTTTTTTTGTTTGTTTCAGCGTTTATTTGCTTGGTTTATCATTTGCATAGCAGCAATGTCGGTACTGGTCTCGTCTTTCAGTCCTGAATTTCTTGGAAATAAAAAACAGGCACAAGCAGTCATAATGCATCACTATTTAGGAAGAAATGACGGTCAAGTTGCCATGCCTGTATGCTCGTGCTTGGCCGAAGTTGATGGAGATTGCCCTTGTCCTATGCATCAGTTTTTGATTCAAGACGGAAGATATGCAAATGTTATACAAAACCGTAAACGAGTTTTCAATGAATATTTTAAATAAATGTCTAAGATTTAAAGAAAAAATCCTAGAAAAAAAGGAGGAAACACTTTCTTGTAGAGCTTCCACCATCTTATTTTTTTTATTTTCTTGATTGTCACCCTTAAAAAATAAACTTAATGAACATTAAATCCACGATAATCATTTATCTCATTTATCTGATTACTGGCAAGTGCAATGCTATGACCATAGCTATGACATTGAAACAACTTGGAAATTTGGTGAATATTCAGAATCCTGAAATTTGGTGAATATTCAGAATCCTGAAATTTGTTGAATATTCAGAATCCTGAAATTTGTTGAATATTCAGAATCCTGAAATTTGTTGAATATTCAGAATCCTGAAATTTGTTGAATATTCAGAATCATGAAATTTGTTGAATATTCAGAATCATGAAATTTGTTGAATATTCAGAATCATGAAATTTGTTGAATATTCAGAATCATGAAATTTGTTGAATATTCAGAATCATGAAATTTGTTGAATATTCAGAATCAAGAAATTTGTTGAATATTCAGAATCAAGAAATTTGTTGAATATTCAGAATCAAGAAATTTGTTGAATATTCAGAATCAAGAAATTTGTTGAATATTCAGAATCAAGAAATTTGTTGAATATTCAGAATCAAGAAATTTGTTGAATATTCAGAATCAAGAAATTTGTTGAATATTCAGAATCAAGAAATTTGTTGAATATTCAGAATCAAGAAATTTGTTGAATATTCAGAATCATGAAATTTGTTGAATATTCAGAATCATGAAATTTGTTGAATATTCAGAATCATGAAATTTGTTGAATATTCAGAATCATGAAATTTGTTGAATATTCAGAATCATGAAATTTGTTGAATATTCAGAATCATGAAATTTGTTGAATATTCAGAATCATGAAATTTGTTGAATATTCAGAATCATGAAATTTGTTGAATATTCAGAATCATGAAATTTGTTGAATATTCAGAATCATGAAATTTGTTGAATATTCAGAATCATGAAATTTGTTGAATATTCAGAATCATGAAATTTGTTGAATATTCAGAATCATGAAATTTGTTGAATATTCAGAATCATGAAATTTGTTGAAAATTCAGAATCATGAAATTTGTTGAATATTCAGAATCATGAAATTTGTTGAATATTCAGAATCATGAAATTTGTTGAATATTCAGAATCATGAAATTTGTTGAATATTCAGAATCATGAAATTTGTTGAATATTCAGAATCATGAAATTTGTTGAATATTCAGAATCATGAAATTTGTTGAATATTCAGAATCATGAAATTTGTTGAATATTCAGAATCATGAAATTTGTTGAATATTCAGAATCATGAAATTTGTTGAATATTCAGAATCATGAAATTTGTTGAATATTCAGAATCATGAAATTTGTTGAATATTCAGAATCATGAAATTTGTTGAATATTCAGAATCATGAAATTTGTTGAATATTCAGAATCATGAAATTTGTTGAATATTCAGAATCATGAAATTTGTTGAATATTCAGAATCATGAAATTTGTTGAATATTCAGAATCATGAAATTTGTTGAATGTTCAGAATCATGAAATTTGTTGAATATTCAGAATCATGAAATTTGTTGAATATTCAGGATCATGAAATTTGTTGAATATTCAGGTTCATGAAATTTGTTGAATATTCAGGTTCATGAAATTTGTTGAATATTCAGAATCATGAAATTTGTTGAATATTCAGAATCATGAAATTTGTTGAATATTCAGAATCATGAAATTTGTTGAATATTCAGAATCATGAAATTTGTTGAATATTCAGAATCATGAAATTTGTTGAATATTCAGATGCATGAAATTTGTTGAATATTCAGAATCATGAAATTTGTTGAATATTCAGAATCATGAAATTTGTTGAATATTCAGAATCATGAAATTTGTTGAATATTCAGAATCATGAAATTTGTTGAATATTCAGAATCATGAAATTTGTTGAATATTCAGAATCATGAAATTTGTTGAATATTCAGAATCATGAAATTTGTTGAATATTCAGAATAATGTGGTACTACCCCTTTCTAATGAAGCCTCTATAGATTTTAGCAATCACTGCGCTCGAAACAAGTCATTTTTCATAACATTGGGAGTTGGACTATATTATATCACGTTATTAATCTTGTTGTGAAATGTATGCAATTAGCCCCACCTCTTTTTAGCCACATTTCCATTATTCAAATTGAGAAATATGACACTGGAGGGGGTGATTCTGGGAAGAGAAAAATATATACATGGAAATAAAATTTAAAGAAGCTTACATTAAAATCAGGTTAAAAACTAGTTAGGTAGCCAAAATTTTACCTCGCCATGTGTACCGCGTAATTTTATCTAACCTAACCTCAAGACAACAAATCATTAAAGATTTTAATTGAAGAGAATTGTGACTTTTCATAGGGGCGAAGGCGAAGATTGAAAATTAAAGATGGAAGCATAATAGATGAAAATTTAAGTGAAATAATTGGAAATTTAAGTGAAATAAATGTAAATTTAAGTAAAATAAATGTAAATTTAAGTAAAATAAATGGAAATTTAAGTAAAATAAATGGAAATTTGAGTAAAATAAATGGAAATTTGAGCAAAATAAATGGAAATTTGAGCAAAATAAATGGAAATTTGAGTAAAATAAATGGAAATTTGAGTAAAATAAATGGAAATTTGAGTAAAATAAATGGAAATTTGAGTAAAATAAATGGAAATTTGAGTAAAATAAATGGAAATTTGAGTAAAATAAATGGAAATTTGAGTAAAATAAATGGAAATTTGAGTAAAATAAATGGAAATTTGAGTAAAATAAATGGAAATTTGAGTAAAATAAATGGAAATTTAAGTAAAATAGAAGGAAATTTAAGTAAAATAGATGGGAATTTAAGTAAAATAGATGGGAATTTCAGTAAAATAGATGGGAATTTAAGTAAAATAGATGGGAATTTAAGTAAAATAGATGGGAATTTAAGTAAAACCTTACCAAAAAAGGTTAGGGAAATCTTTCGGGTGTCTTATGTAGTCTTAAGAGGTCTTGGTGAAGTCTTTCATTTTATCAAGAAGTCTTGGGGTAGTCTTAAAGACTTCCCAAAGAACTTTGTAACGTTCTTGAGGCCCTCTTCAGATAAGACTAACTTTTTTCGGTAAGGGAAATAGATGGAAATTGAGGTATTATAGATAGAAATTGAGGTATTATAGATGGAAATTGAGGTATTATAGATGGAAATTGAGGTATTATAGGTGGAAATTGAGGTATTATAGATGGAAATTGAGGTATTATAGATGGAAATTGAGGTATTATAGATGGAAATTGAGGAATTATAGATGGAAATTGAGGAATTATAGATGGAAATTGAGGTATTATAGATGGAAATTGAGGTATTATAGATGGAAATTGAGGTATTATAGATGGAAATTGAGGTATTATAGATGGAAATTGAGGTATTATAGATGGAAATTGAGGTATTATAGATGGAAATTGAGGTATTATAGATGGAAATTGAGGTATTATAGATGGAAATTGAGGTATTATAGATGGAAATTGAGGTATTATAGATGGGAATTGAGGTATTATAGATGTGAATTTAAGTATTATAAAGGGAAATTTAAGTATTGTAGATGGAAATTTAAGTATTGTAGATGGAAATTGAAGAATTATAGATGAAAATTGAAGAATTATAGATGAAAATTGAAGTAGTATAGATGGAAATTGAAGTAGTATAGATGGAAATTGAAGTAGTATAGATGGAAATTGAAGTAGTATAGATGGAAATTGATGTATTATAGATGGAAATTGAAGTATTATAGATGGAAATTGAAGTATTATAGATGGAAATTGAAGTATTATACAAAAGCAAACCACATAACCAAAACAATTATATAAAGAGAACTACATAGCCCAAACAATAGCTCCTTGGTGGGGGAAGGTTTGTTATATACGATTAGGTAGATTATGACAAACCCTCCTAATCGTTACAAAGCTCTAGTTAATCAAAAATCAAGAAATAGAATACTACGATCCATAATCGGATAATCAATCAGTCGATGGTCAGTGTATGGCAACTCTTTTAAAAATAACTCAAACATAAGACGGGATTATCCACATATATATTAAAACATTTCTACTCAATAAGTTGATGTAAAAAGAAAAAGTGAGGAGTGTAGTGATAGACGATTGCTAAACCTCAAACAAAACAGTGGTGGCTGCCCACTTGTCTTGGACACGAATTAGCAGACTGTCCAAATTAAAATATGGTTTAAAACAGAATATATGTGGGATTTCGTGATAAGAAATCGATTCAAAATTTCAAAATAAATTGACATTTGTTTCGAAACTACGTATTTGCAATGGGAGGAATTTTTAAAGTTACGTCTTTGGGAGAAACTGGGAATTTCCAATAAAAGATAGCCTGATTCTCATCACGATTGACCAGAAAACCTAAAGAAATGACCAATAATTCCAGTGTGCTTCGAGCTTTGTGTGTTCAGGTAAGAATTCTAATTTGCCCTGTATCGAAAATTACTGTGGCTAATCGAGCCTAAATTATAATTCAGTATGATTCTCTTTAATTAAGCGACTTTTGAGTGTCCAGTTCTAGAGAAATAATAGATTTTTTTAATTATTCCAACACATAATTTGTAGTTTATTCTGAAAATTACTATTTTAAACGCTTTGCTTCCAAAGGCGTTTTTTAAGTAAAATATAAAAGTATGATTATCTTTTAATTAACAGACTTCTTAGTGTCCAGTTCACGAAAAATAATATATATATTTTTTTTTTCATTATTCCAACACATAATTTGAAATTAATGATCATTCGTTTTTCTGAACTTTACTATTTTAAACGCTTTGCTCTAAAGGTGTATTTTAAGTAAAATATAAAAGGTGGTTTAAAATATTAAATGAGCCTTGGAGTAATTGATTGTCATTGGTTAAAAGATAAATAAATGAAGTAAAGGTATACAGGGTGTTTCAAAAATGGTGGTAGGACCAAGCTACAGTGGCTTCTACGGGTCATTTTAAGAAGAAAATGTTATATGACGTTTTGTCGTACTGGGCGGCGTTTAAGAGTTATGAAATGAATCATGTGTGGATGAGCCCGTAACGTATATTAATAAACGTATAGTCAATGATAAAATCAATTTCTTTATCAAGCGGGTGCTTTTAAAAAACTATCTAATAATTAAATGTATTTTATCATTGAGTATACGTTTATTAATGTACGTTACGGGGTCTTCCACACATGATTCATTTCGTAACTCTAAAACGGCACCCCACAGAACGTTTTCGTGTTAAAATGACGCATAGAACCCACTGTAGCTCGGTCCTACCACCATTTTCGAAACACCCTGTATAATTATATTTTAAGACTAAAGAACAGGTTTATTTGGTCATAAAATGTTTAAACCATTATGCAGCAAATCAATACAGTATGAAAATTCGTAGTGTAGTAATAATATGAAAAATGAGAATCAAAATATTTGGGAGAAATTAATTTTTTTGGGGGAAATAAACCATTGGGAGAAATGTTATCATTCCAAACAGCAGAAGCTGATTAACCCTCCTTTGAAGTCAATTACTCTAATGTTCCATATAGCGCACCTCTCTGAAGGGTAAAATTTCCTCTTTTATCAGCTCAGAAAGAATTACCTACTTCATATCCCTTCTCATTGGAAATTCTTTCTTTTCTGGGGACAGGCTTCAAAACATGTAGGATGCACGTGATTAACTTCCAGACTATCCAGTATGTAAGAAGGATCCCGAGGTCTAACTGTCCCATGCGAGGTCTAGCTTTCCCCTTGTTTCGATACAAGCGAAATTTGCATTTGCCCTTTTTTGAGCATATATAAAGCCTATAAAATCGCCTTAGCATTTCCCTTTTTGCAAACTTCTCTTGAACTTCGAGACGCGCAGCTGGTGAGACCATGAGAAACACGAGTAATTGTTTTATCCACATGAAAAAAGTTACTGTATTCAAATTCCACAGAATCAAATTAAATAACCCTGGCCAAGGAACTCCGCCCACAGACTTTTTCCCTATAGGGCCACTTTTGGCGTGACAGTCGAACCTCCTTCTAGCTCAGCTCCTGCTCAGTAAATATCTACCGTTAGGAGGTTAAATTTTTCTCTAGTTACGATAAAAAACGTATATTATAAGTGTTTTACGCGTAAGCTCGAAGCTATCACCATGGCAGAACCTATTATCCGAGACCGATCACCGTCTGGCCTACAGCGTGCCAATCCGCCGCGAGAGCCGTAATACTGAGGAAAGAGGTGAGAGAGAGTTTGGTAGATGGGAAATAAATTCCGAAGCAATGCTTACCCCAGAAAAACTCTGACCCCTATTATGAAAATCAGTGCTACCTCGTGTTTTTTCATCATACTATCAGGCTTCAAATAACAGAAAAGCTTATATGCAAATGAATTTGACATAAATTTCTCTTGGAAAAGCAAAAGCTTGAAAATGGGGCTTTATGCCTTCTCTGTTTGTTAACCCCGTTATGTTTAAACAAACCTTAATAAAATAATAATAATAATAATAATAACATTTGCTGTTTCTATTGTCAGGTTATTCCTTGGTTCAAAGTACTGGAAGTGGATGAAAATAACAATGTTCTACTAGCCGATGGTCCTATGTTTAAGCTTTTTCGAGAAATAACAACTGCCTTGAAAATAAGGTTGTCAATAATATATTTCATCACATTTTTGAAACCCGATTTAACTCTAAGCTAAAGGGTAACACACAGAAAAATAATTTTTGTCTCAACCAATTCAACAGTTTTTTCCCAAAGAGGATTTGAAATATTTGTCAAGATACTGTTTTATTTGAGAGGAATTAGAATTTCCATAAAAAATGTATGGGGGCTCCAGCGGAGGTCTAGTTCATTTAATAAAGGGGAGATGGTTTCATCAGCTGGTAAGACAAAAGTACGCGCCACCAGTTTTGAAAATGTTTCTAAATTGTGGTCTTTGGGAACCTAAGAATTCCCAGTGTAACTTCCATCCTTCCTCGGTGGTAGCAATGTATATAACCTCATCTTTTATACTTTTTAGATATACTATAACTAAATATCCGCGACAAATATACGGAGTCAAGATGTTGGATGGTAAATGGACTGGGATGATTGGACAGCTACTGAAAAATGTAAGAATTGGCTCATTCCTAGGACCAGAGCGAATGGTCTCATAGAAATGAGCCGAAACGAAAAATACCCTCAGTTACATTAAACATGTCAGGGAAGGGCCAAAGTTTTCTATTGAAATAGGAATCAAGATAGTAAAATCCATCTTAATAACTCCACACATTTCTAGTTCAGAGCTTTATCTTAGCATTCGCCGTCGTCTAACATGATGATTATATTATAAAACAAATGGTTAGTTGTGACCTAAAAGTTAATTGGATAAGTCAAACCAGAGTTACAATTGTGCTATGGTTCTCAAATCAATCAGCTTTGTTGTGGGTTCCATATAATTTTGGGCTAAAGTTCTTGTGTGTGAGGTTATTGGTTTTATAATGCGATTTTTTCGAATTAATCTTGGAATTAGATAGGCAATATCATACCTATTGGTTTTCAAATCTAGGAATCGGACATTGTGATTTCTCCGATAGCGGCAAATTACCAAAGACTAGAAGCCATTATACATACAAATCAAGTGCACATGACGCACCTGTGCGTTGTCAGTAAAGCCAACGAGCCAACTGCTACAAATGTCACTGCGCTTCTTACAGTCTTCAACAAAGAGGTGATTGTAATTTGAAAGGGTGACTCGCATCGAAATACAAAGTCTGAGATTTTATGCTTAAAAGATAGAGCAGAAAAATCAATATGGAAATTTATAGTTTTAGCAAAATGACAAAACAACAAATTAAAAGTTCCAAGTGAAATTCTGTGAGGGTTCTTTTTAACAGTACTACACTTGATAATCAGTCCATAATTGTGCATCGCTGGCTCGTTGACAGAAAAAACCCCACAAGTACCGCTGCCACATGGAAAAAAATCTTAAGCATCAAGAGATTTTTCACGCCCTTTCAGTATAAAAAATGAAATCCATATTGATGGCAACGAGGGGCTAATCACTCTCGGTTTTCCTGTACACTGATTAGGGCTTACATACTTATATATACTCGTAGTAGTTTTAACACAAAGGCAGAAATTTTAAAGATTACGCGTAATCGCTTTAGTACAGTCAAAGGTATAGCCTGTACCAATTTCAATGAGTGACTCGCCCCTCGGTTGGAAATTCGCTCGCTTTACTCGAAAGATATAGCTGTGAGATACAAATGGCGGGAAAAATTTGCCTTCCATTTTCTGGAGATTTGAATTTCTCTCAAAAAAATATAAGATAAAACGGGTAATTTCAAATCGTCTTTGCGAAAAAATGGTTGTACATTTTTGAGTGTATTTTTGTATAGGCACGTATTAGACCACACTCCACACATTTGGGTATGTTTGTGCCGAATTTATTTTGCTGCGTGTCACCCTTTCATGCAAAGCACCATTTGATAGTGCTAAATTAATATCATAAACAACGCCTGAGAATAATTATATTTCTGCCAAACAATGGTTTAGTACCCAGTTTTCTCATTAGATTTCGTTTATTTTTGGCTTCGAAAATGATTTTCAAAGGTTAAATTGATTCTCTAGATCTGGTTGGCTCTTTTGATATGCATGGTCATCATGATTTTCGTATCATCTTGGTCTGTTAAGATTGACAATATGGGGTCTGTGAAAATTGTCAAGGCGGATTCAAAAACTATTACTGAAATCTTGTCCCAGTACATTGCTACTTTACTTTTTGAAGGTACATTTACCTATTATCAAGATTTTATCTAACTATTTTGAAGAGAATAAATACATTGAGTACATATTTGACCTTACTTCCATTTTACGAGTAAATCAAGAAAAAATGCGCCCACGTGGCACCTAAGACTTTAAACAAAAATGGAAACCTATCTTAAAGGGACTATCTGCGATTGCCTTCTCTCCATAAGAAATTGTACATTGGCCATAAGAAATTGTACATTCAATGCTAGGCTGCGAGCGGAATGAAAGTTGATTTTTAAGGGGCAGATTCTAAAGCAGATAGGGCCTTTAATAGATAAAGATAACAAAATCTGGAGTTCTTAAGTGTCCTTTAATGGCAAACAGTGCAGGCAAGAGTAGGAACAAACAAAACCACGTCAATTTTACTCAGGTCAAGATTGGGCATATTGTCACGGTCCGGTGGATATTGAATTAATACAAGTGACCTCAAAAAAATTAGTACAAGCAAAGAATTTGGTTAAGGTGTTCCATTTGGCACCCTAACAAATGTACTAGAAGTTCCCTAAAATCGATGCTGTGTTAAAACCACCATTAGTTCGTTCAGTTTCATAAAGCTGTAACAGCACGATAATACGTGGCTCATTAGATTTAGGCCAAGCCCTCCAATGCTTCCCTATCATCTCCCTGTTTCGTTAGGGTGCCTAAATCGCAGATCTGAGAGAAATTTTACCCCAAAGTTAGTTAGAGGGGGAGAAATAAAAATACAGATGCATGAACAATGCCCTTATTTGAAAAGGCCTGACTGTCTCATAAGCTTTTGATGCAATGCAAAGTGTTTAAAAAAACAGCTCATAATACAAAAATGGTTGATTTAGAGGAAATGTTGGTATAAAAATTTGTTCTATTTATAATAGCCCACATTTTTCATTGGAAACTTTTTTCCTATCTGTCACGGTAAAGGACATACAAAAATCTGAAAATAGGGAGTAGCACATATTCGATTTTAGGGTAACTGCAACATCACCACCAAATTCCTTGCTTTTGGTTGCCGATGATCTTCGCCTCTGTACTAAAATAAATGTATTTATTATCTCGAAAATGGAAGTACTTCAAGTATTGCTAGTAAAACAACAAATTTGAGAAGAAATTGACTAAAATTAGATTGAACAAATAAAATATAGGCTACTTCTTTTCTGTTATGACCGACTATAATTTGTACTTGCTGAACTTAAAGCTGATTTTGCATGAAACCAATAAATAATTTTTCGACGCTTACAGCGACACCTAAAGAACCTGGTTCGTCGAGAAATCGGTTTTTGTTCGGAATTTGGTGGCTATCAATTCTGGTTTTAATGAATGCCTTTTGTGGCCATATTCGAGCCAGTATGATGATCTTAAACGAATCTGACAATATCGAAGGAATAGCCGATTTGATAAAAACAATGCACAAAATACACCCCTACATTATTAAAGGAACTTCTTACGAATCTTATTTCAAAGTAAGTGAATATATTTAAAAAAAGGCCTGTCTACTACTATGAAGCACGTCCACTTACTAAAGGCTGACGAATATTCCTTTCAAATTTATTTATTTTTTAATTAATGGCCGTGTTCCTAAATTTTCTCAAACCTCGGTAGTAGAATTCAGCTTTGAAAAGGCTATACTATTTACGGCCACGGTTAGAGTTGTAAGCCTGCTCCGTGGGGGAACAGTACAATAGAATAAAACCAAATAGTTTTCAAACGTTTATTTCTTGGCTCGAGGTTAAACAAGTTTCACCATGAGGATTTCACCAACAAACCTATACTCGGCCGTTATATTGTCATCTGACACCACTACCAAAGTCTAGGTGACTAACTCTTATCCTTCTCATAGGCTGCGTTCAGCAACTCTTAACGGAATAATGAGAGAGGCTTTTCAACACCTAGATGATACTTATATTTGCGATTTTGTTGACCTCAAGTAAAATGAGGGATTTAGAAGGGTTACTCAGCCTTCATTAAGTGGTCTTAGGGGGAAGTGAATGGTTATATAATTCAGAAATCATGGTGTTTTAGAGAATGAAAAAAACTAAACTTTGAAGAACTTTCCGCATGCATTGTATTTTCCCATTTTAACTACCATGAGGTGCAATCAAACTACTATAATATTGAATAGGACACGAGCTTAATACAGACCCACCCTGTATTATTCTTTCGCTTTCATAAATGAAATGTCCTCATCAGTGAACTATAACAGTTTATAACTTCTTTTAATCCACCCCTGAGGAGAGCTATCTAAAACAGTTTTCCATTGAATAACTAGTTTGCTGTTACATCGGACAATCGAGAAATTTGGAAAGCGGTGGTGGAATACGACGGAATGAGAACATTTAAGGATTTCTTTTCATTTGAAACATTTTCGGAATTGTCGGACAGAAAATGCGCCATAATTAGCGAACTGTCTTTAACGAAATATCACATCGGAAGGCACTGCAGCCGGCTGGGATCAACCAAAATTCACTTTGGCAAGGAAATAATATTTCCACATTTATTCACATACGCTTTCCGTAAAGACTACGAAGACAAGCAATTTGTAAAAGAATTTAACAAACGGTAAGAGCACGGTTTTTGACTAAAGGTTTCATTTACATGGGCGCCTGAGCATAATTTTTTAAGGGGTGGGCAAGTGAGAATTCTACGTGACCAAACTCCCAATGCATGGTTTTTCTCCAAAAGAAAGAAGTTTTAAATTTTTAATAGCCACTAGGGAAAGATGACACCAAAAGAAACAGGAGAGGGAGTCTTGAGACAGTTGACAGCAGAGCTAAGTAAGTGGGAAGGCTGGGATTTGATTTGTTGGAACTTTTCACTGTTATTTTTGGGTAAGAGACTACTAAGAGTGACAAATATTATGCGTGGAGCGACCTATTTCTCAAGCTCCATTCGCAAAGGAGCAGAAAGCTGAACTTTCATTACCTAATACCAAGAACTTATTCAGGAAAAGAGATGACATTGGGAGTGTAGATGTAAAGGAAATGGCTACATCCGTTTTAATGTTTCCAGTAAAATAACTCTCGAGAGTTATTTTATTGGAAACATTAAAACTTAATACTTTAACAAGGCTTTAATGGAGCGAAATTAACATACATATGGGATTGAATGGCCAGCAAACGGTTGAAAACTTATAGGCATAAAGTCAATAGGCCTATGGCTTAAATGTTTTTAAGATAACTGAAAAACTCTTAGAACGGATATAGCCATTTCCTTTATATTTTTCGAAAACATTAAGCAGGAAGTCTCGCGTTCAATAGTAGTCGCTTCAAGCTTGGTTAAATAGAGAAATTTAAAGGAACAAGGGGAAAAACCTGACATCTACACTCCCAATGTCATCTCTTTTCCTGAATAAGTCCTTGGTATTAGGTAATGAAAGTTCATTTTTCTGCTCCTTTGCGAATGCAGCTTAAGAAATAGGTCACTCCACGCATAATATTTGTCACTCTTAGTAGTTTCTTACCCAAAAATAACAGTGAAAAGTTCCAACAAATCAAATCCCAGCCTTCCCGTTTACTTAGCTCTGCTGTCAACTGTCTCAAGACTCCTTCTCCTGTTATAGCTTTCTTTTGGTGTCATCTTTCCCTAGTGGCTATTAAAAATTTAAAACTTCCTTCTTTTGGAGAAAAACTTAATATTTGGGCTATGCCTATATCTTTAAAACTAACATATTCCTGCATTCTTTATTTTAATAACTTAAAGCTTAAGCTAAGCAAGGCAAGCTCAGATTAATGGGGTTGCCCGGTTATCCCTCCTGCGGGCACCCATGTTCATTCATAATTAAGTTTTTGGTTAACCGTCTTAATTCTATTTTTCAGAATTAGGTGGGCGATTGAAGGTAGTCTGATCGAGAAATGGTTAGAAGATGAAAGCAGGGGAGCTTATCAGAGGTGCACCACAAAAACCTTAATGGTGACCGAAAGACCCTTGCGATTTGAAGAAACAAACGGTGTATTTTTGGCCGTGTTTTTAATGCAGATTCTGTGCTTTTTCACACTCATCACTGAATTAATAATTGCGAAAGTAATAAACGCCTGATCTGATTCGAGCTGGATAAAATTCCACATATTGCATTAATCCATCGCTAACTCGATATTCGATTGTATGGGCTATAAGTAAATTAAAACATGAGTAGCCAAATTTGAATGTGGTCAATAAGGGTCCTGAATGTCTGGTTTTGTTGAAACGAAGCCTAGCTCTTGCATCATCTAAACTCGATATAATGAGGCACTCCCATCCAGAATACCCATCCCATAGTATACAATCCCTCTAAACAAACCAGAATTAATTTTAAATATTTCCCTCCCCGCTTCATTTTTCCCTGAAATTTCTTGCACAAAAGCAGTCTGGCGTCCTCATTCAACGGTGTTGTTAGCGTTGTAATTTCTTAATTGACAACCAGAGACCATGCAATTGAAAATCTCTTCTGGATTTTTTTTTTTTTTCACGTCATGAAAAGAGTGAGACCTCTTGGTTTCTTAACTAGAGGTTATAATTTACTTATGACAGGGCTTAATCAAATTATGGTTGATTCTAAGAGTGCTTGGGGTAGTGAGCTTTTTACTCTGGTTGCTTAATGTTTTCATGAGACCGGGACTGTCAATAGTAGATGGCTTAGAATTAAATGTGACGCTAGATGACGTTAATATAGCCTCCAAAATTTATTCGCTTTGAGCTTCCAAGTGTAATAAATTAAATTTGGAAAGTTAATTACTTATTTGACCATTTTGTAGAAACATTTTTAATTGTATACTTCGTAGAATTAAATAAAATTGTTTCAATCAACCTGTTCCTTGTAGAAACGAAGAATGGTGAGTATAGAAAGGGTAAAAGTTACAGTGGGAATTCTTAAGGATGATGGAGTAGCTGCTTTCAATTGTGGGAGTGGCCAAACTAAAGTTCCTGTGGTTAGGTTAAAATCTACCTATTATCCCGTAACGAACGGCGCGAATTTTTCTTAACGAACGTAAAGATTTACTGAAGAGGAGAGAGCTTAGAACATGTAACATTAACTTTCTAAGCCAACGTCACAGTGACAGTTTGTCAAGCTCATGAAAATTGTAACTGGCCAATCTCCAGTTTTTTAATAAAACTGCTTGGGCTCTACTGGCCTCAAGTCTAGTTCAAAAATAATCCTTATTTCCCAGCGTGGTATGGATTAAACTTAGTCAATGGGCAACTCAAAAGAAATGACCATTTGCCATAGCTATTATCAAGCGAACCACAAATGCTATCAGTTTGCGGTTTTCAGTTAAATTTGAATTGAAATCTTCTTTAGTTCAAGAGAATAGCGAATCTTGTTTAAAAATAATCTAAATTTTACCATTTCCGTACCTATTATCTCACATTCTGATATCGCTAGATTCCTCATTTTGACTTCCGAAGAACATTAAAAGACAGACATCACAGTGTTCGTGGTACAATTTCTCAATTTTAAGTTAGGTACAATAAAAAGTATATAATAAGTGTTTTACGCGTAAACTCGAAGATGCCGCCACAATAGAGCCTATTATCAGAGACCCATCAACGTCTGGCCTACAGTGTGCCCACCCGCCGCGAGAGGCGGGATACAAGGGAAAGAGGAGAGAGAGAGAGAGTTCAGTAGACTGTGAAATAAATCATTCCAAACAATCCTTACCCCCAGAAAAACTGAGACCACTATTATTCAAATTAGTGCCATGCATCTTTTTTCATAGTTCTAAATAACACTTTATTACCATCTTAATCATTCTTCTGAGGAAGAGGCAAGAATTAAATGGCTAGCCAATAGTCACGTAACCTAAATGAAGTTCGATTAAACAATCGAATAAATAAATAGTGTGTAAATATGGCAGATATACACGAAATTAATGGGTTCTTCAATGGGCCATGGTCACGCTTGGGTGATTTGGTTGAGGAACCGCGCGGTGGTTAATTTGATTATAATCACGCACTTTTTCCTTCATCACGTCAGGGTGAAACGATTTATTAAAGGTAGCTACGTCGTTAAACTTTGACGGAATTTCCATATTACTCTTACGAGTGTCCCACAAAAGCTTTGGTGCGCACCCATTTTAAAATAATTATCTTTACATAGTTCCTTAAATGGGTCAATGTCGTTTTGGAGACCACATATATTGTAAACAACACGCAATACTAATTAATAAAAATAAAATCAAAACAGCTTACCTTAATGTATCTTTAATAATTTCAAGTTTAAGGCCAGGATATCCAATGGGTGGGACTCTTGTTAAAATTCAATTGGCTTTCCACATAAAAAAAAAAAGTTTTTTAACTACCCATTTTAAAAAAAGTCGAAATAATAAAGTTTATCCACCAATGTGGCATTAATTTATGCCACATTCTTCCCAGTCTGAGGCAAATATTTGCCCAGGAAAATTAACAAGAGCAGACAACCAATCAATAAGAGTGGCTTCACCATGCAGATAAGAAAGACCAAAAAAATATTACAAAAACATTTCAGGAAAAAGTGGCTTTAAGTCACTAATTTAGGATATAGTTTCTTTAAGTGATTAAAGGCGAAAAAATCTTGGTTTTAGTTGGGGAAAGTGGCTCTGTATCAGGCATGCTAGTGTAAAAACCGCCAATTGGAGCTGTAAAACACTCTCAGCCCTAAGGCTCAGCAATCAAAAGAAACAATAAAATAAAACTGGCAGCACGCATGGCTTTTTTTTTTTTTTTTTGTTAACGGTGCGTAACAGTGATGTTTTTACACCCGTACGGGTGGGCTAAGTTCATAGCCACGAGCGATGTGGGGGTCAGTTGAGTTTAGAAACTACGCAGGTAGGAGGACTGGGAATTGCCCACGCAACGGATGGAGATGGGAAGGGGGAAGAGGAAGGACCATACCGTTGCAGACCATTCGAAACACTCCCTATGGACAAGGGACCTGCGATTCGATCAGGACAATACCCAGACCTTGCCACTGAGACGCCAGTTTACAGGAGTACGCCACCACTCCCGGCAGTATGCATATCTTTGTGGGATTACATCATTTCCTTGAACCCTAGAATGAAATGAGCAAGGTAGAATCAAACAAGATTGCCAAACCCATTTTAATAGCTATACCTCTGATGGCTGAAAATTATTCCCTTTGTCACAACAAAAAGTTAAAACCATTATAGGAAAACAGGAAATTTTCCATCAATTTATAGTAAATTATAGGTTAATTTTTAAGAAATGTAGGAAAATATAGGTTTCAAATATAAAGTTTTATTATAAAACTCATGCTTTTTGAAACTAAACACAGTGAAGATGACACTTAACCCAAGTTACCATAACCTTTTCACTTCATTTTGTAGGTTTTGAGTACCATCTCTATGTTAAAAATATTAATTTCATTTTTGTAGGGTTTAATTGCCACGTATATTTTAAAAATACAAAATCTTGATAAATAGGGAAATACAGGAAAAAGATCTAAATTATAAAAACACATTGAAAATAAAGGAAAAATTTCAATATGTAGGAAATGCAGTTACTCTTTTGGATTATACTTAGCGGGCTTTGCGCTTATGACAAAGGCTCATCATGGTGTGGCTTCTGTTATATACATCACCTTGCTTTCTTGGCCATTGAGGCCAGTCAAACCAGCACTATACCATCAGCCAAATAAGTTGTACAACCAACTTCTCTGTAGGACTTTGAAATAAAGCAATGGTGTACGCATTTTTTGCAGCTTTATTATAGTGTATAAACGAAATTGTTCATACACTCATAACTAACTGTTTGAACAGTAGTCAACCCAGATTGTCACATCCATAAATCTCATTACTTACGTGCCACTTAAAAAAAAAAAAAAAAAAAAAAAAAAAAAAAATAAGTGTTTATAAAAATACTTTTAAAAATTATTTCACAAATATATCTTATATTTAGACAAAATTTCAACTTGAGATTATATAAAACACAACTGTTAGTTCATAAAAAATTATATAGTATTAATACAGAGAGATTTTTCAGCCCATAACCTTTGAGAATCACAATTGGTTAAAAATAGTTACAAAAAGGCTATTATAAAAATTTAAGTTTATGTAAATGCTTCCAAACACGATTATTTTCCTGGACGGATTTAGGTTATTAGCTTTCAAAAATTTATGTAAAATAGTATCTCACTTCAAAGTGTAAAGTACCGCAAATTGAGTGTCATGAAAATAAGAAAAAAAAAAACAAAAAAAAAACACTTGTACAATAAAATACTTTTTGTGAAGATATTTGGATATATTATTAGTATTGGAAGACTAGGCAGATTATATCACGGAGGAAAGATAAAGTGTCACATGATTTATAGCGCAAGGAATAAATAAATTGGAGGAATATTAGATATACAGGGTGTCGCAAATTGATCGATGCAAAAAATTTTCGGGAAAACTATGCAATGGAAAATTGTGACATTTTCACATTATATTCCACCAAGAATAGATTTAACACAAGTATAATGAAGAGCTATACCTTAGATGGTAATAAAGTCACAGCAACCTTCAGATTTTGACATAAAATTAAAAGGAGAATCTCAGACTAATCAAAAGACACATAATAAAATCCCTGTAATTTGTTATGATACATTCTTCGAATTGTGCTAAATCTGGTTTTTGATAATTTTCAGGCAATCATAAATGCCTCAGATATTTTACGAAAACAAAGGTGGGAAATCTTTAGATTAGTCAAAGGTTCTTCTCTTGTTTAAATGCCAAAATCAGATTAATTTACAAGAGAGATTTCCTGCATGTTTTTATCCACTAACGAGTAGAAAACCACTTCATTTTCTTCTTCACCCTTCATTTAAGATACACATTAATTTGTAATAGTTGATCGCATCAAGTTAAAAAAAATCCGCTTTTTTGGCTGCTATTGATCAATAATTTCTATATAAATATAGTTATGAATACTAATTGTTGAAACCCAGAAAAATAAATAAAATCAAGAAAACAAGAAGATATTGAAACAGATTTAACTTAATAAAACTATTTGGGTTAGTGTTACAATGGAAGGTTTCTAAAACGACACGCTGTGGTGCTCCACAATAGGATTAGAAAGTTGTAAGAGAAAATGAATATTATCTCAATTTTTTTGAAGGAGAAATTAACCTTGTAAACATTAAAGATTCAGAATTTTCGAGACTTAACTCGAGCGTATAAATTTGATGGAAGGGACTTCAAACTCAAAATTCAGGGAAGCAGCTCTTTGAATTTATCAGCGTTTATAATTGATACTTGAAGACCATTTTTTTTGGTGTTATCAAAAGTGTGACATTTGCTTTTTTTTTTTTTGTACGGGACTTTATTGAGATTTTAAGATTTCCTAGACTTTTCGAAGAGAATTAGACTTTTCAATGTTAATTTCCCATTGAATAAATTTAAAGATTTTGGAATTTTGACTGAAGTACAGAGATTTTGGCGAGTGTTCGACCCCTTAAGTATGACAAGTGTTACAAAATTTTTGTAAAAATCATTTCAGATATCCACAAAAGAGCAGGGTTGGCAAGAACCAACCTGACCAGTATAAGCCAGCCGGTTTAAACCTCAGAGAAAAAGCCATGGTTAAAACTTTTTTTTTTTTTAATGATTTAAGGCGAAATTTTTTTATTTCGAATTTATGAATTCAAATATTATTCAGTCACCAGTCTCCAGCCTCTGATTTTGCTTCGTAGAAAAGAACGAACGAGGGCTAATTATTCATGGTTAAATCCATTTGGATAAATACTCTCAATAACACATTTAGTAAAATTATATTTCCAGTGGATTTTCTCAGATCTTTCCAGTGGATTTTCTCAGATCTTTCCAGTGGATTTTCTCAGATCTTTCCAGTGGATTTTCTCAGATATTTCCACATATTTATTGCTTTAAAAATCGATAAAGACTATGGATTTAGCTTATTGAGGTATCATTGTCCATGTCAAGAAGCTGGCTTTTCCATTTTTAGAAAAATATGGCTTTTTGCCAACCCTGGAAGAGTCATCGCTCACTCCGCACTGACACTGATTTCTACTGAACGATTTTTTGTCTCAGGTTATGACGTCCGGAAACTCAAATAATTGAGGCGTTACCCCTTAAAAAAGTGATATTCTAGTCAACAAATTATATCATAATGAAGTGTATTCAAGTGTCAGCGAGGGAGATAGTGACACGTCAGAGGTTTCTTATCTCTCACCTCGGTGTCATCCATTTAGTGAGGGAGTTACAGTATTCGCCTAGTCAGGCTTTCTTTCCCCCTGAAATGGAACCTTAAACAGAGTTGGTACCAATTTTTGAAGTGAGATTCCCTGACTTTTGTAGGTTTTCCCTGACCATTTCTAAATAATTTCCCTGATCAATAATTAATATTTTACATGACTAACTCATATTTGCGAGCTTTTTTTTTTTCTATATGTGATTTGACACAGTCTATCGATCAGGGTCGATAATTTGCACAGAATATGAGAAAAAACTGAATCTTTAGGCAAATATTTTCAGTTTAAAATAATTATTTAACGCAACTAAAAGGTCAACCTACATATCATAAACATTTCCTTGACCTGTACTGAAATTACTACTTGGGTCTTTTGGGCCCATTTTCAAATTGCCTGACTTTTCCAGAACGTGTACGAACCCTGTAT